>JAIUSX010000004.1:13984132-15278843 GCA_026573805.1 Hesperophylax magnus
CTGACCGTTATTTTTTTATTTTTATGTGTCTTGTTCTATTTCATGTTTCGTTTCGATTTATTTTTCTTCAATGTGAATATTATCGAATTCGTCGGAATTAATTTAAATGTGAGCCTCGTGCAGACCCACGTTATTATGGTCTTTGTCGCTTAAATATTTTAATAAGCGCCATCTATGAACGCGAAGGTTGTAAATTTTGCTAAGCAATATTTCGTGTTTCTGTTGTTCCCCTTAAGTGATTTATTCTTTCTGATGACTCGGCATATCTGTCGGGGGTGTTCGTGTTGTGCTATTGGCCGAAAGCTCCGCCGTGACCTCTCCTTCTTTGCCGTAAACCACGCGTGTAACAGATTGAGAGGTACATAGAACCGTGCCGCCGACCGCAGAACCGCTGCCGTTAATCAATCATGGCCGCAAGGTCACGGCAAATGGCCGAAAATACCGCGAAAAACTTCACTAACATGCGCTAAACACCGCGCCATTTCCCGAACTGGTTGATAGAGAAGATAGACTGTCATATAAGTCTGTTTAAGTTTGTAAAAGTATTTTTGTTATTTGTTTTCGGGGTGTTATGCCGTGTTGCGCTAACTCCTTCTTTAGCCAACGTTTCGGACAACGTTACAGTGTCCATCATCGGTGTATAAACTCAGCTGTTCCGGATGTGACAAGGTCTATGTAGGCCAGACAGAGCGGACTATTTCCAAAAGGATTTCAGAACACTTTCGAGCATGTAAACTCGGCCATCTTGACAAATCGGCAATCGCCGAGCGTTTGATTGAAACCGGCCATTACTTTGGATTTGTTCCTGAAGTCCTGGGAAGAC
This sequence comes from Hesperophylax magnus, assembly GCA_026573805.1. Lineage (NCBI taxonomy): Eukaryota > Metazoa > Arthropoda > Insecta > Trichoptera > Limnephilidae > Hesperophylax > Hesperophylax magnus. The sequence goes on from JAIUSX010000004.1 coordinate 13,984,956, forward strand.
CCAAAACTCACAAAGCTCGCCTAATTACGGAATAATTGAAATTCAAAAAAATCCCATTAATATTAATAGAGACGGCGGAGCTGAGCTCAATAGTTTTTGGTATCCGGTAATTGACGACTACACCAAAGCTAAACGCAAAAAACCATTTTAAATTTTACTTTTTGAGAGCTAGGTATAATGCCAGTAGCCGAAATAACAAATGGTAATATTTTTATAGTCTGAGAATGCCAAATTATTTTATTCTCTTTTTCTAAATCTGTGTATTTTCTTATTTTTTCAGTTTTGAATATTACAGGAATTTGGAATAGCGACATCAATTTTAATTTTGCATGTGAAACTATATCGGGTCTGTTATGACTAATCATTCGATCTGTTAGTATAGTTTTATCATAATATATTTAATAAAATTAATTTTCTAAAAATGAATTTGGTTCGTATTCATAATATGGTACTATATTACGGTAGTCAATCAAGTTATGTTTAATTACCAAACTTTGGTGAATTATTTTTAAAACTATACCTCTACCTCCTTAATTTTACTGTTTAGTTTAAAATAATTTAATATTATGTAATTCTGTACTAATTAGATAATTTAACATGTTTTTTTCTTCTCTTGGCATGCCGTTACAAATTTATTGATCTGTGTGATTCTGCAAATGAAAAAAGAAACGCGTAATTTACAGACGAATCGGTGAAATATGAACTGTACCAGGACACCCATTTTTAGAGAACCTACGACAGATATAAGAGAAGTCTTTACAAAATAACCTTGCACACGTTATTAACCTATAACATATATATATTATATTATATGAAACATATTGATTCAAGTAAAGTTATATTTGAAGAGACGTTTGGTACTACAAGCCGTGAGTTCCGTTCAAGGCTACCGTTACACGCATATATATTTTATTAGGGTTGTTCTTAAATTTCAACTTTTTGTTTTCGTCGGTTCATTATTATCGCGCTGCTTTCCTACCATCCGAGTTGAAACGAACTTTTCCGAAGCTCTCCGGATTTTCCCGAAATTTTCCGACCCCGTCTAGGTCTGAGTTTCCTTCAGGTGGGGGGCGGGGGGTAGTATCGATCCGCTTTGGGCGCAAAACCACCAAAAGGCGAAGCCCTTTCAAGCAAACTCGCCTCTAATAACGAACGCCGATACGATGCAAAATAGCGTAACAAGCGAAAATATTTCTACTAGATTTACGCGAATTGGAAATTGGTTCTTAGTAACTACTCTTATAAGGGTTGAATTGGTCTGAAGACTTGGACATGACCCGTTCAACAATAACGAATGTGAGAAGAGACCCGACCTTTCTGAGCGTTTTTCCAAGTTTCGCGGCACTCAGTCAAAGTTCTAAACCCGTTCTTTATTCAAGTCATGATTGACTTAATGATTATCTGTCGCTTTTTACTTGGTGGTTGAAATTTATGCTGGTCTCGTGTTTGAGTTTGGATTTATTGTTATGTATTTTGGATCGATCTGCACAACGTGGAACGTCAAATTCGGTTTTGCATCTGCCAATTTAACCCTTATTTTCTTACATCAGATTGACTAAAATGGGAAGGCAAATAATTTTTGAGTTGAGACATTTTATTTTTTGAATTGTTTCAACATTAAAGTGAAATTTATTTGTTATTTTCATCCCTCTCTCGCTTGTGGGATTGATAGGGAATTTGTGATGTAAATAGATTATTCGTATTCTTGAAGTTTGACGGACAAATTGGAATTCGGGACAATTGACATCCACGAATTATTTCAGATTTTTCTGGAATTGTATTGTAACTTGAATTTCTTTTGAAAATCGCGTTTTATAGCATTCATTATTTTTAAATGCTTTTCTTTATATATTATACCGCCGCCCTTGTAACCATTTATTGGATCTTGCCATAGGTCTACTAATTTGGTTCCTGCGTTTGGTGACTTAGCAGGGGTGCCCGTGTTTATGGGGTGAGGTTTGTCAAGGTTTTGGCGGCGGATCTGATCAGGAGAGACTGGTTGAGGGAGAACTTTGACCTCTCCAGCCGGAATTTCTCTCAACCCATCGCCTTGCACTGCAGTGGGAGGAATGGATTGACACATTGACCCCAGATTCCTACTCACCTGTCACACCTTCTTTCCTTCCCAGAAATTCCTCTCTAAACTTCCTTTCCCTAAAAAGACCCTCCCCAAAGATGACATTGGCCCTGGGGGATTTTTTTTCTCGGGGCCTCCAGCGTGGATCTAATGTAAAATTAAATATTTTTAAAGAGCTAAATCTGATATATTTACTATAATAGTTTGTAACAATGTATGTTTGTTTCATTATTGAGCACTATCTCGGCGCTGGAGTGAGATACGGAGTCGAATCAATGTCGTTAATGTAGTTTTTTCAAGCAGTAACAATGTGGTATACAGTAGTGAACGGTATAAAAAGTAGGAAGCCTTATTATCTCTGCACTGAGTCTCGATTCTTGACGAAGTCATTCCACTCGAACAACGAGTGGAATGAATTTTGACGTTTGGCGTATTTAACTACATCGAACAATATATGAATTTTGACGTTAGGCGTATTTAACTACATCGAACAATATATGAATTTTGACGTTTGGCGTATTTAACTACATCGAACAATATATGAATTTTGACGTTAGGCGTATTTAACTACATCGAACAATATATGAATTTTGACGTTTGGCGTATTTAACTACATCGAACAATAAATGAATTTGACGTTTGGCGTATTTAACTACATCGAACAATATATGAATTTTGACGTTTGGCGTATTTAACTACATCGAACAATATATGTACTTTCGACGATTAGAGAATGAAAATCGATATAATATCGTTTTTTAACAGCTATAACGTGGTATACTGTAGTGAATGGTATAAAAAGTAGGCGACACCCGAGAAAGACGTGGAACGATCAAGTAAATCTAGTACTTAGTATGTGTGGTGAAGTTTGGCTTATGTGATGAACGAAGAAAGGGGTGGGCGGGGATGTGCATTGTAGAAGAAGTCGTGGACGCCTAAGGAAGACATGGCACGACCAAGTGAAACAAATACTGTAAAAAAAAATTAAAAAATTTCAATTCTTAACAATAATATTATTTCCACTATAAAACTACACCCAGTTTTCAGGCACAACAGAAAAACTTTATCCAAACCACGTACATCGGCTAGTCGTTTTTAATGATTTACTAGCTTTTTGCCCGTTGCAGGCAACTAATGGGTAAAAATAATTTGTATTTTGGTGTTGAATGTGGATGAAGCAAAGAGTGTGTTTCGACACTTTTGCTTTTTGCCCGAAACTAATGGGTAAATATTTGGTGCGTGGTGTAATGTTTGAATGTGGATGCAGCGAGAGGCATCTGCCTAATTTTATAATTAAATACATATGCTTGCGTGTAAATGAAGCGGACTGCGTGTCAAAACGTTGCTTTTTCCCCGAAACTAATGGGTAAAAATGTAGTGTGTTATGAAAAGTTTGAATGTGAATAAAGCAAGATGTGTGAGCCAAATTAAATATTTACGATTTGATGTTCGAATGTAAATAAAGTGAATGCTTTCATTTAAATCAAATAGCTGTAGGTACCTGACCCACCCCCCTGAGGCCTGTGAACAAATTTTAAATGAACAAATTGGCCGTCCAATTAAAAACCTTGATCGTTTCCGATTTAAGTAGATATATTAACTGGCAAGCTAGTTATGTAATTAGTTCCATAATTATACCATTCATGGATGATTAGTAACTTTAAAATATCAAAGCGTTGAAGTGTCATCATTTTCATCACGACTTTGGAAAGACATAGAGAGGATTGTGAAATTAGTTCCAGTTCAAAGTAACGCCGGCTGAAGTTCATTCATTCTCGAGGACTGTAAAACGCAGACAGTAGTGACGTTTTGACATCCTGCAAACGACAAAAATTATGCATATTGTTAATTCATTTTTAACTTGGTACAACAAAAAAATCTGCAATAAGAGACAAATGATCAGAAGAAATGTGCAAAATTTACAGAATCGGCGTTAATGGCGATTGTCAAAGTTTCAAATGTAATATCAAATAGCAGTCAGAAATAATTACATAAATTTTGTAATAGATATTACTTGTGGGTTAATAAACCCCTATGTTTAAACATATATATTTAAACATAGGGGGTTTATTAACCATCTACGAACACAGTGCACGATCTTGAGATATGTTATTTGAATATTATAATTAAAGAGTCGCTCATGTTTTCTTGTCTCAAGTGTTAATAGCGTTTTAACTTTTGTATGATATTTCAATTAATGTTTATTTTCTACTGCAATTCTTTTATCGAATCATTTCTTAATCTTTTATCATTACAATTTGGCCCCACTCTGGCTTGCTCCATAAGCAAACGCTCGTTTAATGATTAATTTTGTGAAGATATCCATCGTCAATTACAATAAGCAGACAGTTCAGACGTTTCAGTAGATGAAAGTTGGGCTTTTATTTACGTTATAATAATGACATTAATTAATTAATTATAACATGATAATATTCACCTTAAGAAGATGCCAGAATTCTGCGCTGTCCTTTGTTCAGAATGTCGAGGCTGGTAAATTTGACGGTTTGACATCCTGCAAACGACAAAAATTATGCATATTGTTAATTCATTTTTAACTTGGTACAACAAAAAAATCTGCAATAAGAGACAAATGATCAGAAGAAATGTGCAAAATTTACAGAATCGGCGTTAATGGCGATTGTCAAAGTTTCAAATGTAATATCAAATAGCAGTCAGAAATAATTACATAAATTTTGTAATAGATATTACTTGTGGGTTAATAAACCCCTATGTTTAAACATATATATTTAAACATAGGGGGTTTATTAACCATCTACGAACACAGTGCACGATCTTGAGATATGTTATTTGAATATTATAATTAAAGAGTCGCTCATGTTTTCTTGTCTCAAGTGTTAATAGCGTTTTAACTTTTGTATGATATTTCAATTAATGTTTATTTTCTACTGCAATTCTTTTATCGAATCATTTCTTAATCTTTTATCATTACAATTTGGCCCCACTCTGGCTTGCTCCATAAGCAAACGCTCGTTTAATGATTAATTTTGTGAAGATATCCATCGTCAATTACAATAAGCAGACAGTTCAGACGTTTCAGTAGATGAAAGTTGGGCTTTTATTTACGTTATAATAATGACATTAATTAATTAATTATAACATGATAATATTCACCTTAAGAAGATGCCAGAATTCTGCGCTGTCCTTTGTTCAGAATGTCGAGGCTGGTAAATTTGACGGTTTGACGTCCTGTAAACGACAAAAATTATATTAATATATGGTATTATAATTTTAGATTCACTTTTAACTTGGTACAACAAAAATATCTGCAGAGAAACGCTCGTTTAATGATTAATTTTGTGAAGATATCCATCGTCAATTACATCGTCAATTACAGGCTAAAGAAAAGATAATTTAAGAATCTATGTAATCTGAAACTGGAAGCAGGCTGCGTTTTCAAAGAATGCTCTCGGGCGATGATTAAACGTTTGACGTTGCGATTTATTTAACGTCATCCAGCGAGCAAATTCAACTGAAAACTTGTAAAACATTCTGAAAAATTCCCAACTATCATACGTGTACATACCTGTCCAAGAAACTCCATCAAAAACCATCGATGAAATCGCCTAGGAGTATTTTTAACCGAATTTGGAAAAGCGTAGACGACATTTTTTTAGAAGATCCACTTGACCACAACGTCCCGTGAAAGTATCCATTGACAATCGCATACAGTAGAATCCTGCAAATAACGAATGTAATAACATTAGAATATAATTTAGAATATCATTAAGAAAGGGACGCTAGTTTTCTTTTTAATGAATCTACTATATTTCATTTTAAAAGTAATCAAGTTTATTTATAATTTTTAAAGTTGGTAGGTTAGTCTATAGTATGTTATATTCACATTTAACTTGGTACAACAAAAAGATCTGCAGAGAAACGCTCGTTTAATGATTAATTTTGTGAAGATATCCAACGCCGCGGCAAGGCTTATCACCGGAGTATCTAAATACTCCCACATTTCAGAGCATCTCAAAAATCTACACTGGCTCAAATGTCCTGAAAGAATCCAGTTCAAGGTATGCTGGATGGTATTTAAGTCACTTAACGGAATGGCTCCGGCTTACTTATCAGAATTGTGTATTCCAGAAGATTCAAATTCCCGACAGTCAACCCTTAGGTCAGCAACGTCATCAGCTATCGGAAGGTTGAAAGAACCAAAGCGCACACCAGATACTAAGTTCGGTGAGCGTGCTTTCGCCGTGTCAGGACCTAAAGCCTGGAATGGACTGCCACATGATTTGAGAATGATCGCAGACCCGACAGAATTTAGGTCTAAACTTAAAACACACCTTTTCAGACAGTCGTATCCATAATTTCGGAAAACCTCCACTTTCACAGTCGACGGCAATTTAAATTAACAAAATGCAAAAAAAAAAATATATATATATATATTAAAAATAAAATAAATAATAATTCAAAATAAATAAATAAAAATGATAACAACTAACAATTTGCAGGCTTTTTAAGACAGTTAAAATACAGTAAAATTAAAATAATAAAAAATAAAAAAAACTATAGCAGACCTAAGGTCAAGCGATGACCAGTGTTTTTTGATATAGTGTCCTCTGCGTCCAGCTTTATCTTTTATAAGCATAAACTTTTTAAATAAGTGTGTTTGTCGGAAGTGACTTGCCAGGTAAGTATGTTTTGGTATCTTTTCTAAATAATAAATGTAGATCCTAGGAAATAAATTGTACAGCGCCCTTGAGGTGATTTTTCACAAAAACGGTGCTCTAAAAATTATCCAATTATTATTATTATTATTATTATCGTCAATTACATCGTCAATTACAGGCTAAAGAAAAGATAATTTAGGAATTTATGTAATCTGAAACTGGAAGCAGGCTGCGTTTTCAAAGAATGCTCTCGGGCGATGATTAAACGTTTAACGTTGCGATTTATTTAACGTCATCCAGCGAGCAAATTCAACTGAAAACTTGTAAAACATTCTGAAAAATTCCCAACTATCATACGTGTACATACCTGTCCAAGAAACTCCATCAAAAACCATCGATGAAATCGCCTAGGAGTATTTTTAACCGAATTTGGAAAAGCGTAGACGACATTTTTTTAGAAGATCCACTTGACCACAACGTCCCGTGAAAGTATCCATTGACAATCGCATACAGTAGAATCCTGCAAATAACGAATGTAATAACATTAGAATATAATTTAGAATATCATTAAGAAAGGGACGCTAGTTTTCTTTTTAATGAATCTACTATATTTCATTTTAAAAGTAATCAAGTTTATTTATAATTTTTAAAGTTGGTAGGTTAGTCTATAGTATGTTATATTCACATTTAACTTGGTACAACAAAAAGATCTGCAGAGAAACGCTCGTTTAATGATTAATTTTGTGAAGATATCCATCGTCAATTACAATAAACAGAGAGTTGAGACGTTTCAGTAGAAGGGAGTTGGGCTTTTATTTATGTAACAGTAATATTATGAACAAATTGTTATATTACCTTGAGAAAACGACATAATTCTGCGATGTGTAATCGCCAACCGTCATCATCCTCCTTTATTCAGAACGTCGAAGCTTCAAAGCGTCATCGTAGAGAAGTTTCAATAACCTGTAAATGATATTTGATAAAACTTGGGCATATTGTAAATCATTTATTAATATATATTATAACATAATATTATGGAAAAAACACGTTACACTCACTTTAACACTGGTGAAGTTCATCTACGATCTCGGATCTACGGATTAGAGATCAGAGTATCACCATTTTTTTTCGTCACGACGTTCTTGAATGCATAGATATCCAATAATCCAACCAAAGACACACGGAACTTTAGAATAATCTCAACTTGTATCGTATCCACTTCGGCGGACTTTCCAATATTTTGAAATATACAAAAAAACAGACACGCGTAAAAAAGCGGGTCTGAAATCTCAAAAGAACGCCATTTTGTGAAAAAAAGGGCCACGTGTAGACTCTCTTGAGCCAATGTTACCATTATGCGAAGAAAAACATTTCCGCTTAAATTCAACCACTTACCCTATAAATGGGGATATTTCGTACAACTTTTCGTGAAATTTAAAAAAAAAAATCAACGTTACCTGATTAATTCACAGCCAACGCTAGATCAAAATCAATCGTGTTTTTAATTTACGTTCGAGTAATGCGAAAAACGCATAATTTTCAAGCGACAGAGGCGAAAGAAAATTTTTTTTAATGGTTTCGCGTTCGGGGTGCGTTCGATACTGAATAAAAACATAAACGGTGAAGGAGAAAAAGTTTTGCAGATCATCCCGATCTATGAAAACGAAACGTTGCGAAAATGCACCAAAATTTGGCCGTTTCGAAACCGCGCGTGTGGCAACACTCGTGATTAACAAAAAATAAATCGCACCACGTGGTTTCGCAATGACCACGTGGTACAATTCCCGATTTTAGAAGCTCCGACAATTATACGGCCGCAAATCGATTTTTTTTTGAGTGTCACCTGTCCTGGCGGCGGGAGTGTGAACTTCGGTACTTGAGTACTGCGCGCTCCGAACGCTTACGGTTTCCGCCGACAGAGTTGCTCTAATTTTTGTCTACTTTAATCCGGTCTAGTTTCCAAATTTCGTGACTGACTCCAGTTTTACGTTTTTGCACGCTGAATTGAACGCCGGGCTCTACGCGCGCAGAGAGTCGTCTCGGCCTACTTTCGCCTGAAGATCGAAACAAATGAAGGGCGACTTTTTCTCTCTCACGCAAAAACGAACCTTGAGTGTAAACGACTTGAGGGGTTACGTGGTCGATTTTCGCCTAATTTTTAGCGAGCAAAAAAAACAAAGAAACTGAGTATTAATATTAACTAGCTTTTTGCCCGTTGCAGGCAACTAATGGGTAAAAATTAAGCAAGGAGTGTGGGTCTATAAAAAATAAAAAAAATAAATGTATATTTGGAGAAAAAAAAGGGCCAAGGAGCTTTCTGATAATTTTTTCACTGAGCCATTCGGATTTTGTAAGTCGAGACGCGTAATTTGATACCCATATCGTATGTACGGTTTTTGTCACCGACATTCTTCAAAAGTTGTTATTTTGAAAAAAGAATTGCTCAATTAACAGGCAAAATTTAAAAACTTTTAAATGTAATATGTATGTTTGCATTTGAATGAAGCAATTAATGTGTGACCAAAAATGTATTAAAATATATGTTTTTTAGAAAGAAATTAATATTTTGAGAAAAAAAAGAGCCAAGGAGCTTACTGATCATTTTTTCACCGAGCCGTTCGGGTTGTGTAGTTCGAGACGCGTAATTTGATACCCATATCGTATGTACGGTTTTTGTCACCGACATTCTTCAAAGTCCCAGCGAGTTTCATTTTGGAAAAAAACATTGCTCTATAAACAAACGCAAAATGTAAAAACTCTTATTGGAAATTTTTTATTTTTTAATTTAAAATCTACCACTACCACTACCACTACCCCTACCCCTACCCCTACCCCTACCCATACCCCTACCCCTACCATTACCACTACCCCTACCCCTACCCCTACCCCTACCCCTACCCCTACCCCTACCCCTACCCCTACCCCTACCCCTACCCCTACCCCTACCCCTACCACTACCACTACCACTACCCCTACCCCTACCCCTACCCCTACCGCTACCGCTACCTTTACCCCTACCCCTACCCCTACCACTACCACTACCCCTACTCCTACCCCTACCCCTACCCCTACCCCTACCCCTACCCATACCCCTACCCCTACCACTACCACTACCCCTACCCCTACCCCTACCCCTACCCCTACCCCTACCACTACCACTACCCCTACCCCTACCCCTACCCCTACCCTACCCCTACCACTACCCCTACCCCTACCCCTACCACTACCAGTACTACTACTACTTGGTACAATTTATCAATTTGCGTGACGCTATTGATGTTGTTTTTCACCACGGGGCGACGGTACCCGTGCCAAATTATTGATCGGTTTTTTTTTTAATTTTAAATCCATACGTTATAAAACAACACTACGGACCTAACCTAGAAAACGGGCTAAAACACGCTGTCAGTATCTGCCTACCTAGGACGTCTACCCGGTACCATCTGTGTAGGTACCTGCACGTACTATTAAAAAAATACCGAAAAAATATATTCATAACGCAATTAGGCACCTACTCGTTAAAAAATAAACGGATGAAAACTTTTAATATGAATGGCTCCCATGCTAACCTCATCCAAGTTCTGCGCTCCTGGTACAACTAATAAATTTGCTTGACGCTATTGATGTAGTTTTTTCACTACGGGGCGACGGTACACGTGCCAAATTATTTTTACCAAACTTTATTTTATTTCGTTCAAAAGCATTATCGATTTTCAAAAGATAAGCCACCAAAGTAAGTACCTACACAGATTTTATCGTTTCTTTTAATTCATATGCCTAAAATAAAAGCACATCACTTCGGTGCTTGTCTATGATTGCTATTATTGCTGATTGGCCCAAAGCCCGACTGATTAAAAATGGCATTTTTCGGTTCAATTCTCAAATGTCAAAACTTTCGCCGGTTACTGTGAGACATTTTGAACCGAGCGCCATTTGTAGAACGGCCGATTAACGTTCCTAAACCTTCGGAGGATGAATTTTTTCGATAATTTTAACCGTAGACTGCGCCTTTTTGACGGAATTCTATCATAAGTTTGACTGTGTCAATTTTATAAAAAAATCGGACCACGTGGTTTCGAAGCGACCACGTGATTATTTTTTTTCCAATGATACCATCATGCAAAGAAAAACATTTCCGCTTAAATTCAACCACTTACCCTATAAATGGGGATATTTCGTACAACTTTTTGTGAAATTTAAAAAAAAAAATCAACGTTACCTGATTAATTCACAGCCAACGCTAGATCAAAATCAATCGTGTTTTTAATTTACGTTCGATTAATGCGAAAAACGCATAATTTTCAAGCGACAGAGGCGCAAGAAAATTTTTTTTAATGGTTTCGCGTTCGGGGTGCGTTCGATACTGAATAAAAACATAAACGGTGAAGGAGAAAAAGTTTTGCAGATCATCCCGATCTATGAAAACGAAACGTTGCGAAAATGCACCAAAATTTGGCCGTTTCGAAACCGCGCGTGTGGCAACACTCGTGATTAACAAAAAATAAATCGCACCACGTGGTTTCGCAATGACCACGTGGTACAATTCCCGATTTTAGAAGCTCCGGCCGCAATCGCCTTTTTGAGAGAGCGGGGCAGTCCTTGCGGCGGAAGCGTGAACCTCGGTACTTTAGTATGGAGCGGCTCGAGAGCTTCCAGTTTCCGCCGCCACATTTCCGCTAATTTTTTCCGACATCTCCCTCCGTACGAATCCGGTAGAGTTTCCCGGAAATATGCACTGACTCGAGTTTCACGTTTTTACACGCAAAATTGAACTCGAATTCTTTTCCCGCAGAGAGTCGTCTCGGCCTACTTTCGCCTGAAGATCGAAACAAATGAAGGGCGACTTTTTCTCTCGCACGCAAAAACGAACCTTGAGTGTAAACGACTTGAGGGGTTACGTGGTCGATTTTCGCCTAATTTTTAGCGAGCAAAAAAAACAAAGAAACTGAGTATTACTATTAACTAGCTTTTTGCCCGTTGCAGGCAACTAATGGGTAAAAATAATTCGAGTAAGTTTATGTAAAAAATAAAAAATAATTTGTATTTTGGTGTTGAATGTGGATGAAGCAAAGAGTGTGTTTCGACACTTTTGCTTTTTGTCCGAAACTAACGGGTAAATATTTGGTGCGTGGTGTAATGTTTGAATGTGGATGCAGCGAGAGGCATCTGCCTAATTTTATAATTAAATACATATGCTTGCGTGTAAATGAAGCGGACTGCGTGTCAAAACGTTGCTTTTTCCCCGAAACTAATGGGTAAAAAAGTGTAGTGTGTTATGAAAAGTTTGAATGTGAATAAAGCAAGATGTGTGAGCCAAATTTCATATTTACGATTTTATGTTCGAATGTAAATAAAGTGAATGCTTTCATTTAAATCAAATAGCTGTAGGTACCTGACCCACCCCCCTGGGGCCTGTGAACAAATTTTAAATGAACAAATTGGCCGTCCAATTAAAAACGTTAATCGTTTTCGATTTAAGTAGATATATTAACTGGCAAGCTAGTTATGTAATTAGTTCCATAATTATACCATTCATGGATGATTAGTAACTTTAAAATATCAAAGCGTTGAAGTGTCATCATTTTCATCACGACTTTGGAAAGACATAGAGAGGATTGTGAAATTAGTTCCAGTTCAAAGTAACGCCGGCTGAAGTTCATTCATTCTCGAGGACTGTAAAACGCCGATAGTAGTGACGTTTTGACATCCTGCAAACGACAAAAATTATGCATATTGTTAATTCATTTTTAACTTGGTACAACAAAAAAATCTGCAATAAGAGACAAATGATCAGAAGAAATGTGCAAAATTTACAGAATCGGCGTTAATGGCGATTGTCAAAGTTTCAAATGTAATATCAAATAGCAGTCAGAAATAATTACATAAATTTTGTAATAGATATTACTTGTGGGTTAATAAACCCCTATGTTTAAACATATATATTTAAACATAGGGGGTTTATTAACCATCTACGAACACAGTGCACTATCTTGAGATATGTTATTTGAATATTATAATTAAAGAGTCGCTCATGTTTTCTTGTCTCAAGTGTTAATAGCGTTTTAACTTTTGTATGATATTTCAATTAATGTTTATTTTCTACTATAATTCTTTTATCGAATCATTTCTTAATCTTTTATCATTACAATTTGGCCCCACTCTGGCTTGCTCCATAAGCAAACGCTCGTTTAATGATTAATTTTGTGAAGATATCCATCGTCAATTACAATAAGTAGACAGTTGAGACGTTTCAGTAGATGAAAGTTGGGCTTTTATTTATGTAACAGTAATATTATGAACAAATTGTTATATTACCTCGAGAAACCGACATAATTCTGCGATGTGTAATCGCCAACCGTCAACATTCTCCTTTATTCAGAACGTCGAGGCTTCAAAGCGTCATCGTAGAGAAGTTTCAATAACCTGCAAATGATATTTGATAAAATTTAGGCATATTGTTAATTCATTTATTAATATATAATATTTTAATGATATATTCATTTTTAACTTGGTACAACAAAAAAATCTGCAATAAGAGACAAATGATCAGAAGAAATGTGCAAAATTTACAGAATCGGCGTTAATGGCGATTGTCAAAGTTTCAAATGTAATATCAAATAGCAGTCAGAAATAATTACATAAATTTTGTAATAGATATTACTTGTGGGTTAATAAACCCCTATGTTTAAACATATATATTTAAACATAGGGGTTTATTAACCATCTACGAACACAGTGCACGATCTTGAGATATGTTATTTGAATATTATAATTAAAGAGTCGCTCATGTTTTCTTGTCTCAAGTGTTAATAGCGTTTTAACTTTTGTATGATATTTCAATTAATGTTTATTTTCTACTGTAATTCTTTCATCGAATCATTTCATCCATCGTCAATTACAATAAGCAGACAGTTCAGACGTTTCAGTAGATGAAAGTTGGGCTTTTATTTACGTTATAATAATGACATTAATTAATTAATTATAACATGATAATATTCACCTCGAGAAAGCATCAAAATTCTGCGCTGTCCTTTGTTCAGAATGTCGAGGCTGGTAAATTTGACGGTTTGACGTCCTGTAAACGACAAAAATTATATTAATATATGGTATTATAATTTTAGATTCACTTTTAACTTGGTACAACAAAAAGATCTGCAGAGAAACGCTCGTTTAATGATTAATTTTGTGAAGATATCCATCGTCAATTACAGGCTAAAGAAAAGATAATTTAGAAATCTATGTAATCTGAAACTGGAAGCAGGCTGCGTTTTCAAAGAATGCTCTCGGGCGATGATTAAACGTTTGACGTTGCGATTTATTTAACGTCATCCAGCGAGCAAATTCAACTGAAAACTTGTAAAACATTCTGAAAAATTCCCAACTATCATACGTGTACATACCTGTCCAAGAAACTCCATCAAAAACCATCGATGAAATCGCCTAGGAGTATTTTTAACCGAATTTGGAAAAGCGTAGACGACATTTTTTTAGAAGATCCACTTGACCACAACGTCCCGTGAAAGTATCCATTGACAATCGCATACAGTAGAATCCTGCAAATAACGAATGTAATAACATTAGAATATAATTTAGAATATCATTAAGAAAGGGATGCTAGTTTTCTTTTTAATGAATCTACTATATTTCATTTTAAAAGTAATCAAGTTTATTTATAATTTTTAAAGTTGGTAGGTTAGTCTATAGTATGTTATATTCACATTTAACTTGGTACAACAAAAAGATCTGCAGAGAAACGCTCGTTTAATGATTAATTTTGTGAAGATATCCATCGTCAATTACATCGTCAATTACAGGCTAAAGAAAAGATAATTTAGGAATATATGTAATCAGAAAATGGAAGCAGGCTGCGTTTTCAAAGAATGCTCTCGGGCGATGATTAAACGTTTGACGTTGCGATTTATTTAACGTCATCCAGCGAGAAGTTCAACTGAAAACTTGTAAAACATTCTGAAAAATTCCCAACTATCATACGTGTACATACCTGTCCAAGAAACTCCATCAAAAACCATCGATGAAATCGCCTAGGAGTATTTTTAACCGAATTTGGAAAAGCGTAGACGACATTTTTTTAGAAGATCCACTTGACCACAACGTCCCGTGAAAGTATCCATTGACAATCGCATACAGTAGAATCCTGCAAATAACGAATGTAATAACATTAGAATATAATTTAGAATATCATTAAGAAAGGGATGCTAGTTTTCTTTTTAATGAATCTACTATATTTCATTTTAAAAGTAATCAAGTTTATTTATAATTTTTAAAGTTGGTAGGTTAGTCTATAGTATGTTATATTCACATTTAACTTGGTACAACAAAAAGATCTGCAGAGAAACGCTCGTTTAATGATTAATTTTGTGAAGATATCCATCGTCAATTACAATAAGCAGACAGTTCAGACGTTTCAGTAGATGAAAGTTGGGCTTTTATTTATGTAACAGTAATATTATGAACAAATTGTTATATTACCTCGAGAAAACGACATAATTCTGCGATGTGTAATCGCCAACCGTCATAATTCTCCTTTATTCAGAACGTCGAGGTTTCAAAGCGTCATCGTAGAGAAGTTTCAATAACCTGTAAATGATATTTGATAAAACTTGGGCATATTGTAAATCATTTATTAATATATATTATAACATAATATTATGGAAAAAACACGTTACACTCACTTTAACACTGGTGAAGTTCATCTACGATCTCGGATCTACGGATTAGAGATCAGAGTATCACCATTTTTTTTCGTCACGACGTTCTTGAATGCATAGATATCCAATAATCCAACCAAAGACACACGGAACTTTAGAATAATCTCAACTTGTATCGTATCCACTTCGGCGGACTTTCCAATATTTTGAAATATACAAAAAAACAGACACGCGTAAAAAAGCGGGTCTGAAATCTCAAAAGAACGCCATTTTGTGAAAAAAAGGGCCACGTGTAGACTCTCTTGAGCCAATGTTACCATTATGCGAAGAAAAACATTTCCGCTTAAATTCAACCACTTACCCTATAAATGGGGATATTTCGTACAACTTTTCGTGAAATTTTAAAAAAAAAATCAACGTTACCTGATTAATTCACAGCCAACGCTAGATCAAAATCAATCGTGTTTTTAATTTACGTTCGAGTAATGCGAAAAACGCATAATTTTCAAGCGACAGAGGCGAAAGAAAATTTTTTTTAATGGTTTCGCGTTCGGGGTGCGTTCGATACTGAATAAAAACATAAACGGTGAAGGAGAAAAAGTTTTGCAGATCATCCCGATCTATGAAAACGAAACGTTGCGAAAATGCACCAAAATTTGGCCGTTTCGAAACCGCGCGTGTGGCAACACTCGTGATTAACAAAAAATAAATCGCACCACGTGGTTTCGCAATGACCACGTGGTACAATTCCCGATTTTAGAAGCTCCGGCCGCAATCGCCTTTTTGAGAGAGCGGGGCAGTCCTTGCGGCGGAAGCGTGAACCTCGGTACTTTAGTATGGAGCGGCTCGAGAGCTTCCAGTTTCCGCCGCCACATTTCCGCTAATTTTTTCCGACATCTCCCTCCGTACGAATCCGGTAGAGTTTCCCGGAAACATGCACTGACTCGAATTTTCACTTTTTCCACGCAAAATTGAACTCGAATTCTTTTCCCGCAGAGAGTCGTCTCGGCCTACTTTCGCCTGAAGATCGAAACAAATGAAGGGCGACTTTTTCTCTCGCACGCAAAAACGAACCTTGAGTGTAAACGACTTGAGGGGTTACGTGGTCGATTTTCGCCTAATTTTTAGCGAGCAAAAAAAACAAAGAAACTGAGTATTACTATTAATACTAGCTTTTTGCCCGTTGCAGGCAACTAATGGGTAAAAATAATTCGAGTAAGTGGATGTAAAAAATAAAAAATAATTTGTATTTTGGTGTTGAATGTGGATGAAGCAAAGAGTGTGTTTCGACACTTTTGCTTTTTGTCCGAAACTAACGGGTAAATATTTGGTGCGTGGTGTAATGTTTGAATGTGGATGCAGCGAGAGGCATCTGCCTAATTTTATAATTAAATACATATGCTTGCGTGTAAATGAAGCGGACTGCGTGTCAAAACGTTGCTTTTTCCCCGAAACTAATGGGTAAAAAAGTGTAGTGTGTTATGAAAAGTTTGAATGTGAATAAAGCAAGATGTGTGAGCCAAATTTCATATTTACGATTTTATGTTCGAATGTAAATAAAGTGAATGCTTTCATTTAAATCAAATAGCTGTAGGTACCTGACCCACCCCCCTGGGGCCTGTGAACAAATTTTAAATGAACAAATTGGCCGTCCAATTAAAAACGTTAATCGTTTTCGATTTAAGTAGATATATTAACTGGCAAGCTAGTTATGTAATTAGTTCCATAATTATACCATTCATGGATGATTAGTAACTTTAAAATATCAAAGCGTTGAAGTGTCATCATTTTCATCACGACTTTGGAAAGACATAGAGAGGATTGTGAAATTAGTTCCAGTTCAAAGTAACGCCGGCTGAAGTTCATTCATTCTCGAGGACTGTAAAACGCCGATAGTAGTGACGTTTTGACATCCTGCAAACGACAAAAATTATGCATATTGTTAATTCATTTTTAACTTGGTACAACAAAAAAATCTGCAATAAGAGACAAATGATCAGAAGAAATGTGCAAAATTTACAGAATCGGCGTTAATGGCGATTGTCAAAGTTTCAAATGTAATATCAAATAGCAGTCAGAAATAATTACATAAATTTTGTAATAGATATTACTTGTGGGTTAATAAACCCCTATGTTTAAACATATATATTTAAACATAGGGGGTTTATTAACCATCTACGAACACAGTGCACGATCTTGAGATATGTTATTTGAATATTATAATTAAAGAGTCGCTCATGTTTTCTTGTCTCAAGTGTTAATAGCGTTTTAACTTTTGTATGATATTTCAATTAATGTTTATTTTCTACTATAATTCTTTTATCGAATCATTTCTTAATCTTTTATCATTACAATTTGGCCCCACTCTGGCTTGCTCCATAAGCAAACGCTCGTTTAATGATTAATTTTGTGAAGATATCCATCGTCAATTACAATAAGTAGACAGTTGAGACGTTTCAGTAGATGAAAGTTGGGCTTTTATTTATGTAACAGTAATATTATGAACAAATTGTTATATTACCTCGAGAAACCGACATAATTCTGCGATGTGTAATCGCCAACCGTCAACATTCTCCTTTATTCAGAACGTCGAAGCTTCAAAGCGTCATCGTAGAGAAGTTTCAATAACCTGCAAATGATATTTGATAAAATTTAGGCATATTGTTAATTCATTTATTAATATATAATATTTTAATGATATATTCATTTTTAACTTGGTACAACAAAAAAATCTGCAATAAGAGACAAATGATCAGAAGAAATGTGCAAAATTTACAGAATCGGCGTTAATGGCGATTGTCAAAGTTTCAAATGTAATATCAAATAGCAGTCAGAAATAATTACATAAATTTTGTAATAGATATTACTTGTGGGTTAATAAACCCCTATGTTTAAACATATATATTTAAACATAGGGGTTTATTAACCATCTACGAACACAGTGCACGATCTTGAGATATGTTATTTGAATATTATAATTAAAGAGTCGCTCATGTTTTCTTGTCTCAAGTGTTAATAGCGTTTTAACTTTTGTATGATATTTCAATTAATGTTTATTTTCTACTGTAATTCTTTCATCGAATCATTTCTTAATCTTTTATCATTACAATTTGGCCCCACTCTGGCTTGCTCCATAAGCAAACGCTCGTTTAATGATTAATTTTGTGAAGATATCCATCGTCAATTACAATAAGCAGACAGTTCAGACGTTTCAGTAGATGAAAGTTGGGCTTTTATTTACGTTATAATAATGACATTAATTAATTAATTATAACATGATAATATTCACCTCGAGAAAGCATCAAAATTCTGCGCTGTCCTTTGTTCAGAATGTCGAGGCTGGTAAATTTGACGGTTTGACGTCCTGTAAACGACAAAAATTATATTAATATATGGTATTATAATTTTAGATTCACTTTTAACTTGGTACAACAAAAAGATCTGCAGAGAAACGCTCGTTTAATGATTAATTTTGTGAAGATATCCATCGTCAATTACAGGCTAAAGAAAAGATAATTTAGAAATCTATGTAATCTGAAACTGGAAGCAGGCTGCGTTTTCAAAGAATGCTCTCGGGCGATGATTAAACGTTTGACGTTGCGATTTATTTAACGTCATCCAGCGAGCAAATTCAACTGAAAACTTGTAAAACATTCTGAAAAATTCCCAACTATCATACGTGTACATACCTGTCCAAGAAACTCCATCAAAAACCATCGATGAAATCGCCTAGGAGTATTTTTAACCGAATTTGGAAAAGCGTAGACGACATTTTTTTAGAAGATCCACTTGACCACAACGTCCCGTGAAAGTATCCATTGACAATCGCATACAGTAGAATCCTGCAAATAACGAATGTAATAACATTAGAATATAATTTAGAATATCATTAAGAAAGGGATGCTAGTTTTCTTTTTAATGAATCTACTATATTTCATTTTAAAAGTAATCAAGTTTATTTATAATTTTTAAAGTTGGTAGGTTAGTCTATAGTATGTTATATTCACATTTAACTTGGTACAACAAAAAGATCTGCAGAGAAACGCTCGTTTAATGATTAATTTTGTGAAGATATCCATCGTCAATTACATCGTCAATTACAGGCTAAAGAAAAGATAATTTAGGAATATATGTAATCAGAAAATGGAAGCAGGCTGCGTTTTCAAAGAATGCTCTCGGGCGATGATTAAACGTTTGACGTTGCGATTTATTTAACGTCATCCAGCGAGAAGTTCAACTGAAAACTTGTAAAACATTCTGAAAAATTCCCAACTATCATACGTGTACATACCTGTCCAAGAAACTCCATCAAAAACCATCGATGAAATCGCCTAGGAGTATTTTTAACCGAATTTGGAAAAGCGTAGACGACATTTTTTTAGAAGATCCACTTGACCACAACGTCCCGTGAAAGTATCCATTGACAATCGCATACAGTAGAATCCTGCAAATAACGAATGTAATAACATTAGAATATAATTTAGAATATCATTAAGAAAGGGATGCTAGTTTTCTTTTTAATGAATCTACTATATTTCATTTTAAAAGTAATCAAGTTTATTTATAATTTTTAAAGTTGGTAGGTTAGTCTATAGTATGTTATATTCACATTTAACTTGGTACAACAAAAAGATCTGCAGAGAAACGCTCGTTTAATGATTAATTTTGTGAAGATATCCATCGTCAATTACAATAAGCAGACAGTTCAGACGTTTCAGTAGATGAAAGTTGGGCTTTTATTTATGTAACAGTAATATTATGAACAAATTGTTATATTACCTCGAGAAAACGACATAATTCTGCGATGTGTAATCGCCAACCGTCATAATTCTCCTTTATTCAGAACGTCGAGGTTTCAAAGCGTCATCGTAGAGAAGTTTCAATAACCTGTAAATGATATTTGATAAAACTTGGGCATATTGTAAATCATTTATTAATATATATTATAACATAATATTATGGAAAAAACACGTTACACTCACTTTAACACTGGTGAAGTTCATCTACGATCTCGGATCTACGGATTAGAGATCAGAGTATCACCATTTTTTTTCGTCACGACGTTCTTGAATGCATAGATATCCAATAATCCAACCAAAGACACACGGAACTTTAGAATAATCTCAACTTGTATCGTATCCACTTCGGCGGACTTTCCAATATTTTGAAATATACAAAAAAACAGACACGCGTAAAAAAGCGGGTCTGAAATCTCAAAAGAACGCCATTTTGTGAAAAAAAGGGCCACGTGTAGACTCTCTTGAGCCAATGTTACCATTATGCGAAGAAAAACATTTCCGCTTAAATTCAACCACTTACCCTATAAATGGGGATATTTCGTACAACTTTTCGTGAAATTTTAAAAAAAAAATCAACGTTACCTGATTAATTCACAGCCAACGCTAGATCAAAATCAATCGTGTTTTTAATTTACGTTCGAGTAATGCGAAAAACGCATAATTTTCAAGCGACAGAGGCGAAAGAAAATTTTTTTTAATGGTTTCGCGTTCGGGGTGCGTTCGATACTGAATAAAAACATAAACGGTGAAGGAGAAAAAGTTTTGCAGATCATCCCGATCTATGAAAACGAAACGTTGCGAAAATGCACCAAAATTTGGCCGTTTCGAAACCGCGCGTGTGGCAACACTCGTGATTAACAAAAAATAAATCGCACCACGTGGTTTCGCAATGACCACGTGGTACAATTCCCGATTTTAGAAGCTCCGGCCGCAATCGCCTTTTTGAGAGAGCGGGGCAGTCCTTGCGGCGGAAGCGTGAACCTCGGTACTTTAGTATGGAGCGGCTCGAGAGCTTCCAGTTTCCGCCGCCACATTTCCGCTAATTTTTTCCGACATCTCCCTCCGTACGAATCCGGTAGAGTTTCCCGGAAATATGCACTGACTCGAATTTTCACTTTTTCCACGCAAAATTGAACTCGAATTCTTTTCCCGCAGAGAGTCGTCTCGGCCTACTTTCGCCTGAAGATCGAAACAAATGAAGGGCGACTTTTTCTCTCGCACGCAAAAACGAACCTTGAGTGTAAACGACTTGAGGGGTTACGTGGTCGATTTTCGCCTAATTTTTAGCGAGCAAAAAAAACAAAGAAACTGAGTATTACTATTAATATATATGTATTTATTTTTTAATATAGTTGTGAATGAGGAATACTTGGAACAGGTGGATGAGTTTGTTTATATAGGCAATATGTTCTAGAGAGATGGGAAGGCTGGCAGAGATATTGAAAGAAGGGTAAATGCAGGTAACTCCATTAATGGAGGATTGAACGCAGTTGGAACTAACAAAAAATTCTCACAAGAAGCGAAGTTTGCAGTCCACAATGGAGTGCTGGTACCTACCCTGATGTATGGAAGTGAGGCATGGAACTGGCAAAGAACGGATGAATGTAGATTAAATGCGGTTGGAATGAGATCCCTGAGGCGTATGTGTAGTAAAACCACTTATGTTCGTGTGAGGAAGAGTGCAAGGCTAATGTAAGCGCAATATAAGCTTAGATGGTTTGTGCACATAGAGCGAATGAGCGAAGAAAGGATTGTAAGGAGGATATATCATGCAAATGCGAATGGTAGCAGAAGTCGGGGACGCCCGAGGAAGACATGGCACGATCAAGTGAATCAGATACTCGAGTCGGGCCATGTCAAGAGTTAGAATAATAGAAGAGTATGTATGAGACTATGTATGAATGTATGAAAGGAGTTTCTGCCATGACCGAGTTGTTTGGCGGTCCGTCCTCTCTGCCTACCCTTGTGGGGAAACGGCGTGGCAAGAGTCCCATCATAACTATCCTCTGCCTAGTTAACAGATTAGTTTATTTTTTATGTGATACCACACATATCAACTGTCTGGAACTAGTGCAACTACGGTATCCCCTATTGGGGTATGTTATAAGGATGTAGATAGTGGTGAGGGGAAGATGATGAGAAGACGAAGATGTGGACATATCTGGCTGTTCAGACCTAGTCTCCAAACACAGCTAAAGCCATCTCAATCAACGTCAGGTCTCAACTGTGTGGAACCAGTGAAACTACGGTATCCCCTATTGGGGTATGTTATAAGGCTGTAGATAGTGGTGAGGGGAAGACGAAAATGAGGAAGTACTGGCTGTTCAGACACAGTCGCCAAACGCAGCTAAATCCATCTCAATCAACGTTTTAATGCCGATTGGTGGTCCTACAGCAGGTCTTTAGTATTACGCATGCGCTGTCACCTTTATTAAAGCTTACCGCTCACCGGCCCGCTTTCAGCCCCGAGCCCAATTTACATGAGCCAGTTTATCCGATTAATACACACATTGGGAACTGTTTAATGATGACTTGCTATTTTGCAACTCTGTTGTACGGACTTGGTGTGGTATATTTTATTTAGTTATTAAATCACGGGATAATATAATTATTGTAGGATTTGTAAAGCCGAAATTATTTATTATTATTTTTTGGTAAACTAATGTTTAAAATAATGTTTTAAAATAATTGTTACCGAAATTATTTATAAAATGCTAACTGACGCCCGTCGTTGCTCGGGGACTTAAATAAATGGTTTTGAAGTTGTAAATTCTAGAGTACCTGACAAGTGGGTGCTTTTTTAAGTTGGAAATAATATTATTGTAGTACGCATTTGATTTACTTGATGCTGCCGAGGTCTGTTATGTATGTGAGGATATTGTGTCAGCGCTTTATTAGCAGCAGACACATACCTGGACGGATGACGAACCTCGTGCTGGCACTGTTGGTGGACGCGGTAGACTCTCGCTGCAGCAGCTGGTCCAGTTTCTTTCACCACCTAGGATTCTTGCTGCAGAGTCTCCATCTTCTATCTTCGTGTCACCTGTTCTTGTACTTCATTTTATTTAACTTTATTTTTGTAATATTTATATTTTTTGTAATACCTGCATCAACTGTAAAGCGCCCCTGAGGTGTGATATCTCACAAAAGCGGCGCTATACAAATTGTCCAATAAATAAATCGTGCCATGTCTTCCTCGGGCGTCCACGACTTCTTCAACCATCTACTTCCAGGTCATACATTCTCCTTGCACCTCTTTTTTCGTTCATCATGTTACCTTCATTTCACCACAAATAATTACTCGATTCATGTCTTTCTCGACTTTTTCTTCCATTCCCTTCAAGTAGTATCATGAAATCCAAATTATTACTGTAAAAAAGTATAATATATTACTTCGACTTTAATTCGACTCTGTATTTCATTTTCAGTGAAATCGGTTTAGTAGTTTTTGAATAAACAAACATTATTTTTTTATACAGGGTTTTCCAATAAGAGGTGTTATTTAGAATGGCTCGCTATTTCGGTAGACGTTACTTTTGAAGATGTCATTTTTTGACATTTGACAAGTAGAAACTACGCCATTAATAAAAATGGAACGATACACGCTTCAACAACGCATTGAAATTATTAAAATTCACTTGAGTGAATCAAATGCAAATCATCTTGAGTGATGAGGCCCATTTCCACCTCGGTGGCTTCGTCAACAAGCAAAATTGTCGCATCAGGGACTCGGAAAACCCAAGAGTTATTGTTGAAAAACCTCTCTATCCTCAACGTGTGAATGTTTGGTGCGATTTATGGTCCGGCGGAGTCATTGTACCTTATTTTTTCGAAAATGAGGCTGGAGCAACAGTTACGGTGAATGGATTGCGCTATCGAGAGATGATAAATTATTTTTTATGGCCGTATTGGATGGTATTGATCTAGACAACGTTTACTTTCTACAAGACGGCGCTACGTGCCACACAAGCAACGAAACCATTGCTCTTTTACGATTGACTATCAAAATAACACCTCTTATTGGAAAACCCTGTATATTTAAATTTGCCTTCGATCAATTGTTCTTTTCAACAAAAATTATGAATCTATAAACATATAAAAATTAATGTTTCTTTGTTAGTCTACTATAGACTCATAAACTACTGGACCGATTTCACCGATAATTTCAACGTTTGTTCTTATTAGTGTCAGGAGTGTTTAGACAGTGGTTTGAATGGTAGAAGTAGTCGAGGATGCCCGAAGAAGACTTAACGCCTTATCTCTGCATTGGAATGGGATACGGGGTCGAATAAAAGTCGATATAATGTTTTTTTTATGTGGTATACAATAGTGAATGGTGGAAGTCGAGGACGCCCTAGGAAATCATGGCACTATCAAGTGAAACTAATGCTTACTACAATGATATCGTTTTTCAATTTTATTTATTTATTGGAAAATTTGTATGGCGCCGCTTTTGTGAGATATCACCTCAGGGGCGCTTTACAGTTGATGCAGGTATTACAAAAAATATAAATATTACCAAAATAAAGAGAAGTTAAGTTAAGTAAAATGAAGAACAGGAATAGGTGAGACTCTGCAGCAAGAATCCTAGGTGGTGAAAGAAACTGGACCAGCTGCTGCAGCGAGAGTCTACAGCGTCCACCAACAGTGCCAGCACGAGGTTCGTCATCCGTCCAGGTATGTGTCTGCTGCTAATATGTAGGTATGTGTCTCTGACAATACCCTCATATATATACCAGACCTTGGCAGCAACGCTGTGACGTTCGACGAAGAAGATAGAAGATGAAGACTCTGCAGCAAGAATCTTAGAGGGCGGACCGCCAAACAACTCGGTCTTGGAACACACTTCTTGCCTCATTCACATTCATTGATTCATTTGATTTATTACTAGCTGACTTGTACTCGACGTTGTTTGGGATTGTGAATTTTTTTTTTATTTTTATCTTTCTTTATTCAATAAAATTATTAGTTACATGCATTGAGGAATTTTTCGACCACCATGCTAGGCACATGCCCGTGTTATGGTGGTCGATTTTCTATACATTAACATAAAGAATGTGCGGGAATATAAGATAAAATAACATATTATTAAAGAATATTTAAGAACATAAAATAATGTAAATGACTATAGTAATATAAGGAAGTATGGAAGAATACAGTAGAATATAAAAATATAATAGCATAATATTAATATAATATAATATTATAATATAATAATATAATATAGTACAATAATATAATAGTATAATAATATAATATTTTTTAATTGTTGTAAGTGTTATTTTTAGATACATAATACCAAAGATATTAGAAGAACGAGATGTGCTATGCGCAGTTCGTACTGAGTGGAATTGTTTTGCCGAGTGTCGCCGGTTTTGTTCACCAATACTACTGCACACCTTCGCTTACGCTAAGGCATCGCTAAGGTATCCGCACTAATACATAGAACAGATTTCTATGCGTACACGTCCCGATACCGTTCAAAGTACCCTAATTAGGTAGTACTCCGGCTACGGTCCGGCGGCCAACATAGCATATCTCGTTCTTCTAATATCTTTGCATAATACAATAGTATATTGAGGAAATCTGCAATTGGTTTCGTGTAAAGTTATGAGGTTAATGATTTTGTGTAAAGTTTTGACGTTATGAATTCTAGGATAATCATCGACTTTTCATCATCGATGAAAAGTCGATGATCGAAATCAAACTTCATCGCGTAGTTTAGTAGAACTAAGCTCACAAACAGACAGGCGCGGATAGCGACTTATTTTAGTATAATAGAGAAAAGATATGAGACAATTAGAAACATACTTTTTTATACGCGAGGTCAACTGTTTACAGAATTGATTGTTAACTACGTTTATAAACTTTTCCTTCTTTGCACTAAAAATATATTATTGCACATTTTATATATATTTTTTCTTTTATATTTTTCGTCAAAATTATGGTCAAAAAGTTTGCTCATCTAAATCGGTCTTTCATGAACTTTGAGAAGACATTCGAGACGTTCGGATGTGTTGGTAACCGCCGAATATTAACGCCGGACTAAAAGCACCCAAAAGCGCTCCTACTCGGACTATTTGGGAACGGAAAGGTTATGTTTAGAGTCGATAACTTCAAGGATTTTTCTAGTACTTGTGTTGCAGCTCGCTTTTAATGCGTACATTGAAATTTATGTGCATCGGTGTTGTAAAAACGAACTTATTTTATCAACACCATCTCGTGAAATCCTCAGTACAGTAAGACTTACATCATGTCAAAATATACCTCGCTCTTTGCCAACCACTGTTCGGGTTTTAGGATCACAGGGGCCTATCTACAAAAATCTATGCCCAACTGACATGCTCAACTTTATCTCTTAACGAAAATGGTGAAAATATTTAATAAAACACGACTCGTTTGAAATAAAGCAAAAATCTCTCGTCGAATTTTGTAGTTGCATTAGATACATTGAGAATTTTTTCATGCCTATTATATGTTAAATAATAGAAAAAAATGTGTTTTTAATTAATTTCGGAGCTTACTTTGCGATTTTTTCCTATCTAGCTATTTTCATATAATTAACGTTTCGGTATAACAAATGTATAGACATTATATTAAAAAATAACATATATTTTTTTGGAATATTTCTATTTTTGAGACCGATAATTCGTGGTGGAATTCCATTATAATATATTATAATAAAACAAATAAAAAACTTTATTCCACTTAATTTTATTTTGACCGTAACCGGTTTCAGCTCGTCAAAGCCATCTTCAGACTGGTACACAAAATTCTTAGTCTACGGTTTATATACGGTTTATATTTTGTGTACCAGTCTGAAGATGGCTTTGACGAGCTGAAACCGGTTACGGTCAAAATAAAATTAAGTGGAATAAAGTTTTTTATTTGTTTTATTATAATATATTTTTTTGGAACTTAAAAACTTAAAAGAGTTAACCAGAAACTAGTTATAAATCGGTAGAAATTGGGTATGCGGGGGCTTAAGAGGTAACTCCAATCCAAAAATGTGTATATTCTTGGTACACCTTATATTGTAGGTAATAGGCATTAAAATCGCTTGACAAGCGGAGTCTAGAAACGTTCGATTCAAAGCACAAAACTGGTATTAATTTATTTTGTAAAGAATTTTATAAGAAAGCAAAAAAGTTAATCAAGTGAAACTGTCACAGATATTCTTAGCTATAATACTGTATTTTTTAAAAGTTGTTTCCTTTATGCGTTCATACATTTCTATTGAAAAAAAAAATTTAGTAGCTTACATTTGTATTTTTTATTTATATTTTTATTTGTATTCTACTCAAGCGAAGCGATAAGAAAACCTTTAATTTATCTAAAGCATATTTTTGGTATTCGTAATATACACCAATTCGTTATAAAGATCAATCAAAATAGTGATTTAGCATCAAGATTCGCCTTAAACAGCTTGATAGAGCTTCGTGTCACTAATAAATACGATTATGGCATTACCGAAACCAAAGCTTAACTCAAAAGACCAGTTTTTGTAGCTAGACCCCTGTGATCCTAAGCCCCCGTGCTAGGATATGGTATTATCGGATGGGGCAGTACAAATGACAATATCCAAAATATATAAAGTATGTAAAGTCCCTATATGAACCAACACTGACGAAGTCTTCAACAATCTTAACATTATATCCATTAATAAACTCCATTCTATGACAATACTCCTTGCAAAAAGCTGGTACCAAACTCTACAACAAAATCCTCTCATTCAAATCTCACAATAATATTATACTATTTGAATCTCAAATAAAACAGCTGGATACAGAACATAGGTAGATCAGAAATATAAAATACAGAATATTGAATCGAAAGTATCTACACCGAAACCGAAACCACTAAACTACTAAAAACACCATGTAATATATTTATTATTATTTTAGATAAAGCACTTTATAATACATTTATAATATCTTCATATTATCCATGCTAATAAATTTTAATATTATGCAAATGAAATCCTCAGCTATTTGTTACAAAAAATAATTAAACATGTATTATTATTACTTATTGGGTTATTCAATCTTATACATGGATAATTGGATGCAATAATCGAAAGATCTGGGATTGGGCGCGAAATTGAGTATTCTGAAGGTATGTTGCCTGTATGCTGATGATGCGGCGCTAATTTCTAACAATATGGAAGATCTAGTCCATTGTCTAGAAAGAACGAACCAAAAAAACGCATTCTTAGGAACATTTACATCTTAGATTTTTATTGGCGTTACCTTGAAGGATTTCTCATTAAAGACATTCCCGTGATAGGTCTGTAACATCCACATACGATGTACCACAACAGAAAGAGAGGTTACAATATAACTCTCAGCAGCACATAATCAAAAGACAGGATATAAATTATTCTCTTTTTAGGGAAATACTCCTTGTCTTCCCATTTGACTCTCCTCGGCAGGGCGCGATCAGAACCACCTGAAGCCAGGCCAGAACACTAAATCAAATATGCCTCTGATAAATTAGTTCCTCCTATAATAATAATACTTAACGGAAAGATTTTAAAACGTTAAATGCACAAGCTTCGGGAGGTGATTCTACATGTAAAAAAGATTTTATTTCATTTATTCACAAAAAATAATATTAAATAATTTACAGAAAAAATAATATTATTATTTCATCTGATTTTATACATAATATTATGTACCACCATTATAAAGCTAGGGCTTGTGTGTATAGGGGATGTGTCATTTTGTTAGTTATTTCTTTATGTATTATGCCAACGTGTTCAGTTTATATTTTCATGTCACTTGTTTTAAGCTTAAAATCTTTGTTGATACTTATATTTCTGATACTTTCTGGTATTAAATCAAAAAAATTTACTCCAAGATATCTA
Organism: Hesperophylax magnus; assembly: GCA_026573805.1. Classification (NCBI taxonomy): domain Eukaryota; kingdom Metazoa; phylum Arthropoda; class Insecta; order Trichoptera; family Limnephilidae; genus Hesperophylax; species Hesperophylax magnus. Next base: position 14,014,004 of record JAIUSX010000004.1, read on the forward strand.
TAGTTTAATTGCCCCATTGTTTTTTTTTACATTTCGGAGTTGGCAGTATTGACGCTTGTCTGAGTAATCTATTGTTTTTAAAAGATGCATTTTTATTTAGAATATTTTTTTTGTTGCATGATAGAAGAATAATGCATTTAGTTTTAAACTATATAAAAAACTTTGAATTGTATGAAAAAATTTTTTTACGGAAAAAAAACAATATATTTTCGAAAAAAGTTATTTTACTATTTTACTTATATCGTCTTGTGGAATCATCTCCTGAAGTTTGTGATCTTAACCCTAGGACACCCTGTATGTGTAATACAAATTGTGTATATATATTTTTTTTTAATATATGCGCTGTTAGGATCTTAGAGTGTATTGACGGAACTAAGATGCATAACAAGCCCGATAGAATTTCGGTCCAAACTAAAAAAAATCCAATCTAAATCTAAAAGACCGGAAATCGAAGGGACACGGGTTCGAGTCCCGTTGGCGTCATGTATCTTTTATCAGGAGATTTTTCAATGTGGATGAGTGTTTCAGGCGAATAATTATTGCTTGTAAAATAATTTAAAAAAAATGCTTTTAAGACTCCCATTATCCTTAAATTCAATATACCCTACCTGAGAATCATTCTTGCATTGCCTTTAATAACCCTTTTTATTGGATTAACATTATTCGAAGCCTTATACCTCAATATGTTTCTTATTAAGGGACGAATCACGTTTAGATAACAATAAATTGTAATCAAATCCTTGTACATTTGTACAAGGATTTGATACCACCTATCATATAATTTTATTTTCTTTTCACAAACACGTACAAAATTACATGAATTATTATAACAAATATCAGGCTTAAATTACAATCATCTCCAATAACATGTCTGAAGAGATAGATCTCTTCCTTATACAGCTGATCATAAGATCGATACGTTTTTCATGTCCTATAATGCACTTACAAAGGTTTTTGTCACTGAAAATAAATTGTTTAAGGCGAAGCTTAGTAGTAAATCACTATTTTGATTAATCTTTATTACGAATTGGCACATTATGAATACCAAAAATATACTTTAGATAAATTGAAGGTTTTCCTATCGTTTCGCTTGAGTGGAATACAAATAAAATTTTAAAAAATACTCAATAAAAAATATAAATGTAAAATAGAAAAAAAAAAATTTTTCAATAGAAATGTATAGACGCGTAAAGCAAACAAATTTAAAAAAAAAAAACAGTATTATAGCTAAGATTATCTGTGACAGTTTCACTTGATTAACTTTTTTGCTTTCTTATAAAATTATTTACAAAATAAATAAAAACCAGTTTTGTGCTTGAAATCGAACGTTTCTAGACTCCGTTTGTCAAGCGATGTTAATGCATATTACCTACAATATAAGGTATACCAAGAATATACACATTTTTTGCTTGCAGCTTCCTCTTAAACGGTACAATCATAACGACTTAGATCCCAAATCTATAATGTTTTTAAAAAAATGTACAAATTGAATTGAAGAAATAATTTTCTTAAATGTGATTCCAGTTATGTTTCCTGCTTACAGAACTATATCTAAATTTCTCTAGTAAAAAATGTCATACTCAAGTGAGCTGCCAGATAAGTATGGTCCTGAATATTATCTGTCTGTGCAAGTGTACATAATAAAGATAATTTGAACATTATAACATCTACCCTAAGGGCCTTACTTATAAACGTGTTTTAAACAAACTCAATTGATAAATAATACGATAAAATATGTTAAAGAGGTAAAATTATGGATGAATGACGCAGATATTGAAACGCTTTTTCTATAAATTTATCGATCCTTTCTACAACTCACTTGCTGTAACTTTCTAAACTGTTTTACATAATGATTTCTCTTGTTTTTTATAATAACTAAAAATAAAAAAATAAAAAATTCTACTTATGTATTATAATATACTTTAGGTACTTGGAAATATAGTAATCGTTTTTATATTACCCACACTCAGGCAGTGCCTTAGTGGGTTTTCATTTCTTTTTTATACTATTTGGTGTTATATATTATGTTATTATATACTATTTGTTAATATGTATTATATGTGTAAAGAATTGAAAATAAATAAAGTAAAAAAAAAAAAAATTAGATAGCTGATAAACAAACATTAATGTATGGTAAGTGGTTGTTAACTCTTGACAGGTCAAGATGCCAGACAAAACGTCGTAACTAAGTGGGTCTTCCGACGACCCCATGCTTTTTTCTGTTTTATGGGAAGACTTATAAACTATAGAAATCCCAATTAATTAGTCAATTATTAATGGTAACTTATGTAGTTGCGCAGGAATACGTAAAATACTAAATTGATATGTCAAGTATATAAGGAGGATAGTAATTTTGGGTATTACCTACTCCCCCACTTGGCTGCGGGATAGTTAATCAGTTGTGGGGTAACTGTCCAGTTTTTGCAGATTTTTAATGCATTTAGTAGACCAAAAAGTTATCAACGTTTTTTAAAATACATCTATTTAAATTTCACATTTGTTTTCAAAAATGAATGCAAATCTTGGAAGCGTAAATTAACCCACTTCCCGACATCCGCATGAGCTGAAACTCTGAAAATAGACTCCTTGTCGATGACAATGCGTTCTATCAAAATTGAAATTCAAATAGGTGTGAAATGATTTGAGATTTTCACAGCCAAAAGTATTATATTAATTTATTAGTATAAATGACTATGAACAATTAAATAAAGTTTAAAACTTTAAAAATAATTTGACAATGCATTCTATCTACTTTGGTTGTCAATCGCACGCGGACATATACGTATTTCTCTGAAATCGGATGAAATTACAGCAGTTAATGTACGATATAAGTTTCAGTCCTACACCATCAGAGAAGGTTGGTGCAATCTTCAGCCAAACCTTTTTTAAAGATATTTAGATGTATTTCAGTAAAAAAACTTTTTCTTTTACTCCAAATAACCTCAGGAATCACTGGTTAAAGTGTGCTAGGTATACCTTAAAGCTCTGGCGTGTAAAAGGTGCTATGTTATGTTGTTTTAGGAGTGTAAAATTTTTTTTTTTCGTAGGACCTTGAATGTTAGTGTAATTACCACTGCACATAAGACTATAATATGTGGTAAGAAGGAAGGACTCACCATTAGGAAAAAGGGCACTCGTTTCTTCCTGTTTATTCTCCTCACAGAAATGGCACTGAACACATAACGGTTTGCACGATATCGGCGCGGATGAAAATTTAATAAGGTAAGCGAGATAAGATCTCGCGCTGATGCGTTTTTTTTATAGTGAGCTATGCGGCTGAGTTATTTTAACAGACTGACTGCAATGTGCACAGAAAGGTACAGGAATGGATAGGAATGAAAAGGTACCGGTATGTTTATATGTGTGCATAAGATGTATGTGTAAATTAATGCGTATTGGCGCAACCACGCTCTGTATAAATAAAAGTTTGATTTATTGTCCTGTCCTGTCTTGAGGTAGTGTTGGTCCCTTGCACCCTCTGTAACCTAACACTAAAAACTCAACTTAAAGGGTTTCTTTTCCAGTTGAAAGCCACCCTAAACTGTGGGACACAGATGGTAACCTTTTTAACGTAAGGGATTTTTACCTTTCTACCCTGAATTATGTTATATGCTTAATTTTTTTGCATTTATATGAAGAAGCAGCGTCCAGAAGGATTTAGAAAATAATCTCAAAAATAAATTAACTCATTTTTTTTTATTTAAAGAAATGTTTATTAAATGAAGCAAACGCTTTGCTTTACTTTTCTTATTTATTTAAATTTAGCAACTGGTTTTGCTTGGCTTAATTAAGCTTCATCGGGGCGACAATTTAAAATAACAAAAATACCAGAGATAGACGGACTATATCGACATGTCGCCTTGCACGGCAGTTGTAATACGTCCGTCTTTCTTGAACACACCAACCTCCTGTTTCCTACCCTCCTCTCTTCTTCTTTCCCGGAACTTCCTTTTCCTTCCTTTACTGAAAAAGACCCCCCCTGAAATGTATTATATATTTTTACAAAAACGGCGCTATACAAATCATCCAATTATTATAACATATTCTTATTTATTCACACATATACAGGGTTTTCCAATAAGAGATGTTATTTTTATATTCAATCGTAAAAGATCAATGGCTTCGTTGCTTGTGTGGCACGTAGCGCCGTCTTGTTGAAAGTAAACGTTGTCAAGATCAATACCATCCAATTCTGGCCATAAAAAATCATTAATCATCTCTAGATAGCGCAACCCATTCACAGTAACTGTTGCTCCAGCCTCATTTTCGAAAAAGTAAGGTCCAATGACTCCGCCGGATCATAAACCGCACCAAACAGTCACACGTTGAAGATAGAGGCTTTTCAAGAATAACTCTTGGGTTTTCCGAACCCCAGATGCGACAATTTTGCGTGTTGACGAAGCCACCGAGGTGGAAATGGGCCTCATCACTCAAGATGATTTGCATTTGATTCACTCAAGTGAATTTTAGTGTATCGTTCCATTTTTATTAATGGCGTAGTTTCTACTTGTCAAATGTCAAAAAATGACAGCTTCAAAAGTAACATCTACCGAAATAGCGGGCTATTCAAAATAACACCTCTTATTGGAAAACCCTGTATTTTACCGACATTTACAAAATTATCCGAGTATGAGAAACAGACTTCTAACACCATCACATTCACTCATTAAAAAGTCGGCAAGCTTCTTTCTGAAAGTGTTATATTTGGCAATTATTTCAATTGATAAATTATTAAATATTTTGGGAGCAAGAAAATTACTGCATTTGTCGCTGGAATATCGATTGCAACCTAACAAAAAAAATAGACCGCACTAGAAATATACTATCCTTCTAGAAGCGATACACAAAATTATTTGTTTAAAACACGTTGAACGCCATTGTAGAAATGAAGAAAAATTTCCATTTTAAATTTCTAAAAAAAATACTCAGATGGCATCGGCGATTATCAAAACGTATTCCTTTTTTTTTTGACCAAAATTTTCCATGAAAATTAACTGCGGTCACCGGTGACCTTCATGGCGCTATGGGAGAAAAATGACGATTTTCGTTATGAGGTCACCGGTGACCTACATGGCGTTCAACGTGTTAACAAGATCAACAGTATTATTTTTTTCTTCTTGTTTCTGAGGAAGAATAACACTGATATTGAAAGTGTTAATGCAAACATAAAAAACAGATGTAACAAGTTCCTACTCCTTCTTCGTTTCATTATCATTTTTTAGTTGTTTGTTCGTCATGTCTAATAGTGCACGTGCGCTGGTGAGAATTCCACGCGCGCGCCGCCGATGTACTAACCCGCTAATGTGCTAATGTGGCACATAGAGCCCGCGCCCGCATCTAAATGAATGTGGTGTTGTATACATATAGATAAGGAACGCGTCGTGGAATATTCGAGCCGACTGGGCAGAGGGCCAAGAAACGCGTTCGCGATATCCATTATTGTCGGCCGGAGCTAGGAGGGGTCACCAACTATGAGGACATTATAAAAATTAAATGATTTTATATTTTACTAGCGCAGTCTCAAGGGTTAAGGCTCTCGACTTGCAATCCGAAGGTCGCGGGTTCAAATCCCGATAAAACAATAACTTTGTTTGTAACCGCGATTTATTTATTTTAATTTTATTAATACCGACCGGTTTCGCTTAGCACAAGCATCTTCAGGGTATAAAATGAAACTAAATTAAAGATTAATCAGTTTAATTTTATACCCTGAAGATGCTCGCGTTAAGCGAAACCGGTCGACATCAAAAAAAATCGTGGGTACAAACAAAGTTATTGTTTTATTTCAATTAATATGTCAAACCACACAGTGAGTGCTTTCTTTATTTATTAATTTTCGGGAAATCGCAGTTTACATTTAATCAGTTTGTACATAAGTATTATATAGTAAAATAAAACCAATTATGGATTTCCTCCTTGACACTTTAACTGAGACAGCATAATATGGAATAAATTATTTAAATAAATTATACAAAACAAAGATTATAAAAAACGAAAAATTTACAAAACAATACATTTATAGCCATGGAGAGAGGTTGTAGATATAAATCAAATCATAATGGAGATATAAACAATAGAGACATAAACATTATTCACAAACCATCAGAGAAATATTCTTTTATGGACCTCTTGTATTTGGTAAGTTCGCAACTGAACATATCAACCTTAGATAATACGCTATTGTAATTATTGCATAGTCTGTTCAGGCAAGAATTCTGCTTAGAGTTCGTTTTGCTTTGATCAACCCTGAACAGGACACAAGAGCGTGTTGAACGAATCTACCAAAATAAAAAGTTTTTTTTAATGATTTGCGTTTTTTTCACAGTTTAATCATTTAAATAATATAAGGTATATTGCGGCACGTTCCAGAGTGGAAGATACTCTCAGTATCGCCCTGCTCACTACCATCAGCCTCACAACATTTCCTAATTGGGGATGCAATAGTCTCATTAGTTCCAGATGGTTGGGAGCAGTTGGAACCCTTGTGCGGTATTCATATTAAAATAGGATTTGCGAAGCTGAAAGTATTTATTTAAAAAAAATGTGCTTTCCAAAGGCTCGGGTTACCATTCAGTGTAATCCTTTGCCCAGTATTCCATCATTGCACAAGCAGTATTTTCCCACCACAATTATAGAATTACGATGAATTCAAATATTGTCAGGTGATAACATTAATATTTTCTTTGTTTCACCGTTATTTCAATAGTTGATCTAATATTTTTTTTTATTTTTTATTTGGTACAATATTTTTTTACATTTCAAAGTTTTCCAGTAATGTTGGCCTCACTGGGTGGCTTGCTCGTGCTGAGGCCTTCATTTTATAATATGAAAATTTAATCTACATAATACATTTAATTCTATTCAATTCGTTAATCACACAGTGTTCTTGACTTGAATCTGTCCAAAGAAAATTTACACGGATTTTGTCTTATCGATCAGGTGTCTACCATCTACTAGACGGTTACGAACAAGGACTTACATATTTCAAATAAGAGAGTCTAGTTAAAAGACCAAACATAAATGACCTCTTAATGCTTTACAAAATTGTGAATAATTAAGTAGATAATAACATAGTCCATCAAATCAAGTTAAACGCCAGGCCCAAATTCACTAGAAACCTTAACATATTTTGGACCGAAATTTTTACCAATAACACTGGTTATTTTAATTCTATGTCTAGAATGTCTCGATCATACAACGATATTGCTAAAACACATGCTTGCATAGATATTTTCGTAAATAATAATATAACTTGTTTCACGAGATATCTCCACGATTTCTGTACCTAAAAAAAAATAATAAAATTAAAAATACATATTGTTTGTTGATTTTTGATGGTTTGATATTTTCTATCATACCTACATATACCTAATTTAAACATATTTTCAAAATTATTATGTAATTTTTAAGCTTTGTATAAAAAAATAATGATATTGTTTTGATAGTGAATGTGCAAATGTGATTGCTGCAGACACATTAATCTAGGGACATTAATATTTGCATATAAATTTATTATATACCATTCAAGAATGTACTTTAAATGTCCTGTTTGTGTCTCAAATAAAATAAAATAAATCTCTTCGGCACCAGTGGGGAAACATGCCAAACGTGGGCCTTACATGATTGACATTTGTTTCCTCCTTCCTAAAACATGGGTCTCTTCGAGAAAAATCAAAAATCACTGTTTAGCATTAAGCTTCGCCTAACTCAAAACACCAGTTTTTGTAGTAAGCCCCGATGTTGCATAAAGACGGCTGGTCGAAATCCTCCTAGACCTTCATGTATAGAGTTTTTTACAACCTATAACTATCTACTATCTAAAGATATCATTCAGAAACTATTATTCGTCTGTCTAGCAGTAAAGATAGCGTTTTTATGTGTTTAAACATTTACTTTCATGTTGACACAATCACCGGGTTCCTAAATACATAAATCGCCAGCAAACGGAAGAAGCAATGAGATACCATCTCGAAACTTCGATTTACAAGCAGTCATTAAAATGGTGAGAGGGTTTTTTCTAGCCGCATTCGGGTAATTTGCCTATCGGCTGATCTGTGATGACGTAGCGGCGAAGGGAATGGCCCATCCAGTGCGCCGCAGGGGAAATGCTTTGAATGTTTAGCTAAATTATGCCAAGAAGTGTACTGTAGATAGCTTTGATGCGTTTTGATAAGACATGAATAGGCATTAGGGTTTTGAGCATTTCATTTTGAAGGCAATTGAGGGTTGAGCTTTGGAGGGGAGCCACCCTTTCCCAACGGCTGTGTAAACTGATTATTTAACCTCCTTAGCCGCACACGTCAGGACTCTAATTTTATCTACATTTATTTTAAAACGATTCTAGACCCTCCAATGTCTCTGCATGTATAATTGTTAGTATGAAATAATGTATGTAAATAATAATAAGAACACACCAGAGATGTGTTCGCCTGGTTGTTTAGCAAATGAAATTAAATAATAAAGAAGGAGAACAATATTTACAAGTAGATACACGATCATACATAAAGATAGTTGCCAATAAAAAATGAAGACAATGTTGGTAAATCTTATTCGAAGTATGATTCAGTTAAATGTGACCGAAGGGGATAGGGTCCCCTTAGCTCGGTGGTAGAGCGGTGCCTAGGCAAGGCAAGGGTCCTGGGTTGGAGTCCTAGATGTGACCGTATCCTTTACTGATTTTTCTGTTTCAGATTTTCGTTAATGTTGTCTTCAATGATTAAATATTACAATTTGAGGTTTTACTCAATAAAGTTATTCCAAAAAATAAATAAAAATATACAAGCCGCGTATCGAGGGCAGTATACCCCACTATCACGGGGCAGTCCCGGCAAGAATGAGGGTTGAGCAAAGATTACATAATGAATTAATATGAATTTAAGACGAACCCATGTCCTAAAGTAGCGCCAGAATCTTAACGGCGTAAGTGAAGCAGCCGTGCACAAATATATGCGACGCGCAGTCCTGGTGTATTGGACAGACCTGCGGATGAATTTGCCCTGTCAAATCTCTAAATTAAAGTGAGAATCTTAACGACATAAGTGATAAAGATGTTTGTTCGTAAAACTGATACAAATTCGCCTGGGGAGTTAACTAATCAACTAACTAACTCACTATCACGCCGTTTCGCCACAGGGGTAGGCAGAGAAGACGGACCGCCAAACAACTCGGTCTTTGTACACACTCCTTGCCTCATTCATACACATACATCGTCTCATACATACCCACCTATTATTCTGACTAAAATATATGGCCCGACTCAAGTATCTGATTACTTCTTGTACTTAACCTACTTATATAAATGTTTATACTTTTATTTCGACTTTATGTCCGGGTTAAATCTTCCCCACAGGAAAAACTAAACCCTTCCACACACTTTTCCACAAATGATGCCAGTAGCCGAAATAACAAATGGTAATATTTTTATAGTCTGAGAATGCCAAATTCTTTTAATTTCATTCCCTAAATCTGTGTATTTTCTTATTTATATAAAAAAAATTCCGACTTAATGTCCGGGTTAAATCTTCCCCACAGGAAAAAATAAACCCTTCCACACACTTTTCCACAAATGATCATCTAGTCAATCCACATTATGCAAGTGCATTATATAAGCATAATAAATACAAAACAATACAAGAACAACACGTCAAATCACCAGAGATGAAATGAGAAAATAATTCACCGACTCCAGATATTTTCATATCAGAGGGTTCGGCTCGGTAGAACTCCTAACTGGGCCTATAAATCCTACTGATCCCTCAATATAAATATTTAAAAAATCTTTCGTAATCCTACATGTATTTAAAATGATTGATTTTTACATTTTTATATATAAATTCTTTGACAGATCTAATACGCCCAAATTTTGAATGAGTTTTTTTTATTTTTTATTATTTTTCTGTTTTTATTTTTATTTTAAAATTCGTAACTATTTTTGGGTCATCACTACTTATAGTAGCTGTGCTAACGGTCAAGTAATTAACATTAATAAAAAATTTAAAAGGTAATATCTACCTTTAAAAACTACAGACAAATTAACAATCTGTTATTGAAATTCTGATAATATTATTTAGAACTGGTAAATTCGATTTATCAATATGCATTATTAATGATAGGGCCAGATATAGATAGCAGGATCCGTGGGGTTGAATAATATATTTATATTTACAGTTTAGGCGTGGGTTTTCATATGTTCTACGTTTATTTTAATCACCGCACAAGTAAAGTTAAGTTTGAAGACCACCCCTGAATAGACGACGCAAATAAATGCATATTGTTCCTAACAGCTACTGCCAGTGACAGCACCACGATCTAATAACCACACCACGTGACAGAACAGACGTGCTGGCTTAGTACAGCAAGACACAAGTACTACATACAAGGAAGAGGGCCGTACAATGCCATATTTTTTTAGACTGGCATCTCCTCAAAAACACGGTCATAAACGCATTTCGCGTTTTGTTGTTAACATCGCGTTTCTTCAGATGTCATAAATGATCACATTTGTAATGTCGTTGACCCCGATCTGTTTTTATTTTCATCGAAATCCGGCCAATTCGATTATGCGTCCCGTATTTGCTTTGGTAAATCCATATTTCGATTTAAAATATCCTCGCGATAGTATGATTATTAACAATAATTATGATTATTAATAAAGGGCAGTTCAGGTGAAATATCTGCGTCACGTGATACGCGCTCTGTCTTGTCTGTTACCGTGCTGCTGGAACGAGACGGAGTGCGTATCACGTGACCCGTTAGGTTGTACTCAACAACCCAGTGGCAGGGTGTGATGGAAAAAAAATATTTTTTTTGTTTTTAACTGAACAAAAATATCATCGGACAGCAAAATGACTTGACCTGAAAAATTGTCAGGATTCGCTGTTTTAGAGGCCAAAAACAAGCCAAAAATGTGTATATTCTTGGTATACCTTATATCGTAGGTAATAGGCATTCAAATCGCTTGACAAACGGAGTCTAGAAACGTTCGATTTCAAGCAAAAAACTGGTTTTTATTTATTTTGTAAATAATTTTATAAGAAAGCCAAAAAAGTTAATCAAGTGAAACTGTCGCAGATAATTTTAGCTATAATACTGTATTTTTTTAAAGTTGTTTCCTTTATGCGTTCATACATTTCTATTGAAAAAAAAATTTTTTTTAGTAGTTTGCATTTATATTTTTTAATGAGTAATTTATTTTTTTATTTGTATTCTACTCAAGCGAAACGATAGGAAAACTTTCAATTTATCTAAGGCATATTTTTTGGTATTCATAATGTAAACCAATTCGTTATAAAGATTAATCTAAATAGTGATTTGGCATTAAGCTTCGCCTTAAAATCCTTCGATAGCACCTCGTTTATTGCTCTCTGTTTATTGCACTGTGTATATAATCTCTAATAAGCCCTACTCTCAGTGTACTGTCAACTTGATTTTGCCAGACATCGTGTGCATATTCAGACTGTAATGCTAGCATTTATAAATAGATGCATTATAATAGATAGGACACTGATGTCGATATTTATTTATAAATGACGATAAATAGTCGTCAACGTTTTACGCGCTTAGCAGGAAAATGGAATTAGTCATCTGTCATTTTCAGTGTGGCTGAATTCAAACTAATATTAATAATTATTGTAATTAAATACGCGACTTGTACAAATATTTTGCTTCGTTTCCATTATTGCAAACAGAATTAGGCGTAAAATGGGTAATGATTGCCGGCATTGTGTACGGAGAAAAATGATCCTGTTAAAAAAGTGACAGCATGCTAAATTCCTCATAAGTAAGGTCCAATGAGTCGGCCGGAATATAAACCGCACCAAACAGTCACACGTTGAGGATAGAGAGGCTTTTCAACAATAACTCTTGGGTTTTCCGAGCCCCAGATGCGACAATTTTGCTTGTTGACGAAGCCACCGAGGTGGAAATGGGCCTCATCACTCAAGATGATTTGCATTTGATTCACTCAAGTGAATTTTAATAATTTCAATGCGTTGTTGAAGCGTGTATCGTTCCATTTTTATTAATGGCGTAGTTTCTACTTGTCAAATGTCAAAAAATGACAGCTTCAAAAGTAACATCTACCGAAATAGCGGGCTATTCAAAATAACACCACTTATTGGAAAACCCTGTATTTGAACCTTAACAATGCTTCTAGAATACTAAAATAATTTTTATTTGCTTGGCAAGGAAATAATTTAAAAAAATTAAGCAGCCCAATATGATTGATTCTGCTGTCTTTTCGTCACTGGCAAATTTATTTATTTTATTTGTAAAAAAGCGCGTCGCTAAATTCTAAGTCAAATGTCAGGATATTTTCACAGATTATAGGTTTATTATACCCTAAATATTACACAACAATAAATAATTGCGTAATTTTTTATTAATTAATTAATACACTGCGTTAAGGAAATATGTGATTTTTGTTTCTTACGAACGTTAGTCGATGGTTTGTGATCCCTGTCGATTGTGTCCTCGTTATCAATAAACACGGTCACCTTCGCCGGTGCCAAAACTGACCGTGTTCTAAACGCATACATCATGGCTCAGCGAGGGTAGGCAGTTAACACAGTCATATACCCGGTGTGCAAACAAACAACCAATCCGCGAGATCAATGAAAACTTACGACAATAATGAATTATTTTAGTAATGTATGAATTTTATTCGAGCTTTTAGCCTTTGCCAATAGATGACAGTTTATATAATGTTTTAATTTATGTCAAGAGATGTCGCTCATTAATTTAGAGTGACCTTGAAAAACCTTAGGATAACCGATCTAATGGTACGTATACATTTGTGAACTTAAACGCGAACCGAGCCACGAATTACGGGATAGAAACGAAGCAACTGCAAGCGGTGTTTCGCGTCATTTTTCGGTTGCTTTGTTCCTTTCCCATAATGTATATGTAATATGTATACGTAGCATAATAACCGACGGATGCTTGTCGAAATGAAAACATGACAACAATTTAAAAAAAATGTTAAACAAGCAATATGTGGGGTCTTATGAAATCTCTTTTTGAATTTATTTTTACTGTTTTAGATACATTTTCCTCTTTTTTGATTAAAAATATTTCTGTTCTTTAAAACCGTTTTCTAAGAAAAGACAAAAGTGTCGCACCATTTTTTTTTTAATATGAACAATATTTTTAGGAATTATGTACAGAGAAAACTTACTGATATAAAATATTAAAAATTTATTAATATTTAAAATTATTCGTATTCCAGTTATAAACGGGCTGCAAACGTTTAAAGAATGAATTGACAGGTTTCCTAATAAACACTCGGTATTGTGTTATAACACATTTATGGCGATGTCAAAAAACACGAATGTCGGAACACGTTTTCATAAAAAATAAAATGTTTTCGCATTTTGTGATTAATTATTATCAGGACAAACGTAGGTGCATAAACACGTGTTCAATATATTATGAATGTACTAAAAGTTCATCAAGGAAACGGCTTGCAATCCCGTTTTCAACAGGATTTTAATTAATCATCAATATTCATTTTTCTCTGTTTCAAGAATGCTTAGTCATCGACAACGAGTCATCTGCTGAGATTCAGCTCAATCGTATATCGAGAAGTGGTTTAATTTCCACTTCCAAGATTTACGTTGATTTATTCATGATATTCAAATAGATGTAGTACTTTACTGACCAGTAATAAAGGGTTTTCCAATAAGAGGTGTTATTTTGAATATTAATTAAGGAATCAATGATTTTTATGGCCGGAATTGAAATCTGGAAAACGTTTAATTTCAACAAGACGGCGCTTCCTGCCACACAAGCCACGAAACCATTGATCTTTTACGGGAAAAGTTTCCGGACCGTGTTATCTCTCGAAGAGGTGATCACAATTGGCCACCGAGATCTTGTGATTTAACACCTTGCGACTTCTTCCTTTGGGGCCACGTGAAAGAGAAGGTCTACGCCATCAACCCAGCGTCGATTCAAGACCTCAGAGATGGAATTCGTGAGGCTATCGAGGACATAAAGCAGCCACTTTGCGATTTGGTTATGGAAAATTTCATGAAAAGGATATGGTCCTGTAGGCGTGGTCGTGGTGGTCATTCGGCTGATGTTATTTTTTCATTATTAACGGCATACCTTCCTCTTTATAATGAAATAAACATTCGATCATTTATTTTAAAAAATGGCATTTTTCTTTGAATATCAAAATAACACCTCTTATTGGAAAACGATGTATTAGCAATAAAACAATCATGTCTTTTGGCCAGAAAAACCATAAATTCCATGCTACAAGTTTTTAAATGATATCAAAAATAATAATTCAATGCGCATACATACAGACACACACACACACACACACACACACACACACACAAACACTCACACAAACACTCACACATACATTACACACGTCACACACATACCTATAAACTACACAAGTCACATGGTAATTAAGGAATAAACATACCACTTTGCAGACATTACAAGGAAACATATCATAGGTACACAACATGAAGTATCTTATTCCTGTATATTGTTTCATCTCTGTAAATCATGTACTGTTTGTTTCTATAATATAAAATAAAATAAAAATAAAAATATGGTTAAGCAAACACGAAGATGAGGATACAATACTATATAAATAAAAATGTAAATATTCGTTTGTTCAAAATTTTGACACATCGTTGCATTCGAATACGCTTGTGTTTTTATATACCTTCATTATACAGATGTCACCTGTGACAGGTAAAAACATGCTTTTCTAAAAATACAACGTAATAATCTATTGGACAAACATGTTTTTTGTTTAATATCTGTTGGACTTAAAAGCAACACGCTATATTGTTTCTCTATCTGCACAGACAGACTGAGCCACAGCAACCGCCCTTTATTTTCTGCCCATTTCCTGGTATCAGGCGCACAGAAATGCGAAGAGATAAATAATAACAATAGTCGGGAGACCGGGGATAGTTGTTACTTTAGTATTATTGGTTCATGCAACCGCAGTTATTCGTCGTAACAGTAACTGCCGCCAGTGGACTAGTGCCAAACGACTTGAGCAGTACCAAATAGTGGCGATTCATATAAAATCACTTCTTCTGCTTTATGAAACCCTGGCAGAGTTATCTTGTCTCATAGGAAATCGTATCAATAAATCTGAACCATAAAGAATAATTTTTAGATCAAAACTTACCAAGGGATAGAATATATTATTACCATTCTCACAACCCGCTACATCTGATACTTAATCTTAAAGGCACTATACTTTAATTTGGGAGGCGGGTTTGGGTACCACCGCCTCGGGAACCGTTTATTTGGGTCACCCCAAGTGGTTCGCTGCGTTTGGTGATTTAGCAGCGTTCATCGGGTGAGGTGTGTTCAGGATGCCCCTGCCCACCACCCGCGTGGGTGCCAGATCGGGAGAGGCTGGTTTGGGGAGACACTTTGAACTGGTCTCTCGACCCATCGATTAATAATCAATTTTCAAAACCAATTGAAAATAAATTAGGAGTTCCACAGGGATCAGTCCTTGGACCTCTATTGTTCATACTCTATATTAATGACATGGTGAAAATATTTTCAAAATGCAAAGTACGACTATTTTCCGATGAAACACTAATATATATAATTGGAGAAAACTATGAAGAACTAATACATATTTTAAATAATGAACTAGATAATGTATCAAGATGGCTAAAAACAAATAAACTTAAATTAAATACAAAAAAAAACAAAAGGTATGGTAATTGGTTATAAGAAGACATCCAGTGAAAGCAATATCAAAATTGATGGTGAAATTATTGAAAATGTTGCCGATATAAAATACTTAGGAGTTATAATAGATTCCAAACTCAATTTTAACAAACATTTTTTTTTTTTTTTTTTATGTGACACCTCACAAGAGTGTCCCTGCCTGTGGAGTGCACAGACAGGGGAACTATGTCACCACCCGGTTGGGCGGCGTTGTGAGGCGGAGTAAGGTAGGGGCTGTGGGAAGGGATTTGTTAATGCGGGCCTTGAAGAGGCTGAAACATGCTGAATATACCCAAAAGAAAATTGAAAAAAAGATATCTTTTTTGGGAAGAATTCGCCAAAAACTGTCCGAAAAAACTCCAATCACCATTTATAACTACATTATTGCTCCACATTTTAACTACTGCTCAACTATCCTTTTCCTGTGTTACGACCGAGAACAAAATAAACGATGATATTTGTACATAAAATAGTAAACAACCTGCTACCCAAATATTTTTCAAATAAAATTGTGTACAACAATGACATACACAAACATAAAACAAGGACTTGCAATGAAATCAGGCTACCGAAAAAGGACAAGGCGAATACTCAGAATAGTATACTATATAAAGGGATGAAATACTATAATGCGCTGCCGGAAAACATAAAGTCTGCCCAATTGGAAAGTTCAAGATGTTGTGTAGGAGCCACATCAAGCAAGAAAAAATATAGCATATTTATATGTAAAAATAATAATCGCCTTGCGCCGCGGTGGGAGGAACATATTCATATATTTTACTTTCCCAGAACTTCCTCTCCTTCCTTTCAATAAAAAAGACCCTCTACACAGCATCCCTAAAACCATTTTCTTTTTAAACCTTTCTCTGCAACTGCACTTAATTCACTTATATTGAAAGAGGTTAACTTATATGTACCTAACAAGTATACTCGTGGAAGATCCCATGCACTTGTTGATGCTCCAAAATCGAAGACTTCTGCCTATCAGAACTCGCCAATCAACAGAGCGACTCAACTGCTTAATGATTCTGCATTGAGTTAAATGTGAATAATTTGTAATCTCATCCATATGTTGGTGGTTAAATCTGAATAATTTGTAATCTCATCCATAGGTTGGTGGTTAAATGTGAATACTTTATAATCTCATCCATAGACAAAGTATTCTTGGCTCTATAACTATCCCGCGCTGTAACACCACCACAGCCCAACAATTTTATAAATATTTTGGTGTCAAATGGTTTAACCAATTACCTCTTAACTTAAGATTGGAAACGAATTATAAAAAATTCAAAAGCTCAATAAAAACACTATATCAATAGCATATTAAAATCGTTTATACTTAAAAATACAATATAATCTCTCAATTATTATTATATTGAAATCCTTTTCTCTTATTTCTTATTATTATCTCTTTCCTTCTTCTACATTATTTTCTCTTTTCTATTTGATAAAATTTTGTTGCATATAAAATTTTTATTTTGTTATATTAAAAAATAAAAATTCTTTTCATTATCTTGATAAAAAATATGTTAAATTACTATTTACACGCAATTCTCCGCCTTTTTAACACGAGCATCTGCTCTATAAAAAGGTGTATCACGATGTACTGTAATAAAAAATAAAAAAAAAACTTTATGTAATGTAATAACATGCAATTGTAAATTTAATATTAAATAAAAAAAAAAAAAAAAAAAAATATGTTGGTGGTTAAATCTGAATAATTTGTAATCTCATCCATAGGTTGGTGGTTAAATGTGAATAATTTGTAATCTCATCGATATTTTGGTGGTTAAATGTGAATAATTTGTAATCTCATCCATATGTTGGTGGTTAAATGTGAATAATTTGTAATCTCCTCTATGTTGGTGGAGAAATGTGAATAATTTGAAAAGAATTTAAATTACATTTGTACATATTTCTAACGATTATTTCTTCTTTTGTTTCAGGTGAGTCGATAGAATTAATATTCTACCCTCTATTGGTTTATACGACATCAACTGCATTTTCAACAAATGGGGTATGTTTCCTAATAATTTCATTATCCTTTTACTTAATCACTTGTCACCCAAAGGGGGGTCACTAGGATCCCCCATATATATGTGTCTATTAGTACTTTTTTTTGGTTTCCATTAACACTAAGATATTAGTTACCATCTTTTCCCAGTAGTAAAATCATTAAGGACGGGTTGTTTCGGAGAATTTTAACAATTTATTTATTTATTTTATTTGGTACATTATTTTGTTACAATTTATGTTTTCCAGTAATGTAGGCCTCACTGGGTGGCTTGCCCGTGCTGAGGCCTTCATTTTATAATATGAAAATCTAAGATAGTAAATTTGAAAAGAAAATAATAAATTTAAAATTAAAAATTAAAAATAAAAATACATAATAATACATTTAAAATTAAAAAATAATACAATGAAAATAATCTTGTGTGTTTGTGAGTGATGTGTGTTTATGTTGGTTTTGTGTGTTACGTGTAGGTTTTATTTTTATTTTATGCTATGACATTTTGGTAATATTGTCTTTTTTGTTGTTTAATCCATTTTGTAATTTTGTGTGTGAATTTATTTTTATTTTCCTCAATTTTAATTTCAATTTTTAGACTGTTGAAAGCTTTTATTGCATGGTATTGGTAGTGTCTTTGTCCAAAGGTTGAATTTACTGTTGGAGTTTTAATGTTTTCTTTGTACGCTTGTCTAACTGGTCTGTTAGTGTTATTTTGTGTGTGTTGAAATTTATTTTTTTTGTTAAAAATGTAGTTTAGTAACAGCGTATATCTAGTACGTAATTCATCATCAATGTTCTCTTTCGGGTTCTGTGAAAGTCCAATTCAAGTTCTGTTATTACATCATTATAGACAAGTTGCTTGACAGAACTGCGATAATAACAGAACTTGAAAGTTGTCCAAATTCTTCGAAATAACCCGTCCTTAGTAAAGCATAACAGTAAAATAAATAAAAGTACACAATCGAGAGGGGGGGGGGGGGCAGAGTAATTTTGTCTTAATTGGTTAGATATTATTTAACATTTTAACCACTCAGGCCTCTGGCACATTCTGTCAGAAGCTCGGAGAATTATTTTTTTTTTTAAATGGCTTTAATGTTTTTTGTAACTAAAACTTTACTGATTCGCTTTTTTGTCATTTCATATAAAAATAATTCATAAAAATTTCGACAACCTGAAACCAAACCTGCGGTTGGTTCCATGGATGTGTACATTTTAATTCTTCTGTGGTTAACTTGTAGATTTGAATATATAGCATGATTTTTATCACTCTCTATCACACGAGTGTATTAAACTGTTATATTTTGCCTTTGTTAGAAGTCAACTTTAGTACGATATTCCCGGCTGGAACATTACAATATTCATGTACAAAAAATACAGTGAAAGAATACAAAATAAATTCACACGATTTCTATATTAAATGGGTACTCCACCAATTTTATTGAACTTGAAATTATATTATCATTTAAAAAAGTATATTTAATTATTGAAGACAATATAAGCAATCCCTAAACAAAAACATTTTAATTGGCTGCTATATTTATGTATGATCGCAAGATTCAACCCGAACTAAATGCAATCTAGACAGTGCCTTAGATAAATATTTCTTATTTTTATTTTAATGGGCGACATCTATTGACTTTTTCTGCAAGTCTAGGATGAATATTTATTTTTGGAATAACTCAACGAGTAAAACCTGAAACTGTCATATTTATTTACTAATGACAATATTAGCGATTCCTAAACGAAAATGGTAAAACAGAAAAGGGTACGGTCACATCTAGGACTTAAACCCAGGACCCTTGCCTTGCCGGGGCACCGCTCTACCAACTAATACCAATAAATAACTCTTCAATTTATCAGATTTTACTGGGTGTGATGTCTGTACGAATGTGGATGAGTGCAAGCGAGATGGAATGCTTGCAAGATCTTATAAAAGGCCATGTACGTTAGTTGCCTCTTTTGTTACAAGCAGCTCCCCAATAAATATCAGTACAAGATCAAGTATAATTATTTTGTACGACCTTCACCCGCTACAATAATACTCACCCTTTATACCACATTGGCACGAGCTACATATGGCATACATTACACTCGGGAAGT
Organism: Hesperophylax magnus; assembly: GCA_026573805.1. Classification (NCBI taxonomy): domain Eukaryota; kingdom Metazoa; phylum Arthropoda; class Insecta; order Trichoptera; family Limnephilidae; genus Hesperophylax; species Hesperophylax magnus. Next base: position 14,033,838 of record JAIUSX010000004.1, read on the forward strand.
TCGGTTATGTAACTCTATAATTTTACTGTGTAAAAGCCCCCAATAATTGCGTCAATAATTAAATAAATAAATAAAAGCCGGATCAGCTTGCTACCTAAGACAATCTGCGTTTTTTATACAGTCAATTTCTATCATACCCCTGCTTAGGGTGAAGGCTTTAGTTAGGTATGCCTTCTTCTACGACCCCGGTGGGGGTGTCCGATTGCAAATAGTTCGCGCCCCTCGGGCTGCGGGGGCACGGCGCCGTACGGGTCTTCTAATCCTGTAAATCCTCTTTCAGGGATTTCGGTTGCAATCATTTGCCTCACCGCCTAGTCGCTTGTGCTGGACTGTAAACTGATATTTTACCCTGCTAAATGTTATTAAACCTTTGGCAAGACTTAGATAAACGACTTTTTTCATGGAAGTTTGTTTTATATTTAAGCGTTACATTCAGGCAATTGTGATGATTAAAAAGTGCTAGATTTGTAACCTAGTTTGATCTGATTGGAAGAAAAAAGAAATCTCAGCTTTTTTTTATGTGAATACCTGCTCCCAAACTTCTGGAGCCAGTGAGACTCTGGCATCCTCAATTGGGGTATGAGGGAGTACCTGGCTATTCAGATCTGGTCACCAAATACGGCTAAAGCCATTTCAAGCAACTTTTCAATTCTGAATGGCGGTATTACACCAGGGCGATACTGAGAGTATATTCCACCCTGGAGCGTGCCGCATGTGTACTACATATTATTTAAAATAAATGAATTGTAAAATTACACGAATCCATCAAATAAAATTTACTTGCGCACTCCACGATTTGAACCCGTGGACTTAGGATTGCTAGTAGAGAATCCTTACTCCTCGTTCTCGGAGGCCGTTCAATGTATATAAAGTTACTTCTATTGTTTTCTCATTTTCTTCCAATTTAAAATTTTTATAAGTATTAAAAATCATCGATATCATGTATTCAACCGTTCGTCATTCTTATTTAATACTAGCTGTTTATGTGCAGATAGAACAACAATAACGCGTGTTGCGTTTACGTTCAACAGATGCGCTGTTTTTTTTTAAATCATGTTTTTACCTGTCACAGGTGACATCTATATGTATAATATAGGTATTTAAGAACATATGCGTATTCGAATGCAACGTTGTGTCAAAATTTCAAAGCAATCGGTTAATCAAGAAATTTCGAAGATTTAAGATTTTGAAAAAACAAATAACACGGTCACAATGTTCCCAGATCTTATCTTTCCTCACCACTCTACTTGGAAGAGTTCAATCCCTTTGGTTTCCTGAAGACGGAGATGTCCTCAGCTATCGTCTCTACTCCTCCTTGGTACCCTTAAGGCCCCACGATGGAAGAGTTCACTCCCCCTTGGTTTCCTGAAGGCCCCACTAGGGAATAGCTTAGGGAGGTGGCCCCAGCTCTCCTCTCCACTCCTCCTTGGTACCCTTAAGGCCCCACGACGGAAGAGCCCACTCCCCCCTGGTTCCTCGAAGGCCCCACGACGGAGGAGGACGTCATCTCTCCTCACCACTGCTTGGTTCCCCGAAGACCCCACGAAGGATGAGGGAGTTTTTTGAATTGTCCAATTTTCGTCTCACGAGTATCTAGGGAAATAGGAAGTCCACTCCAGTAAAGCCCCGGGTGCTGGGGTAAGGTATAAATACTCCGATATGCGACCCTGTATTTCAGAGGCACTGTTCGTGACACTGTTCCCCAGGTCATTCAGTCTGAGCACGGTAGCTTGGGATAGCTATTGCAGGTCCCTGAGCGATGGTTTCGCCACACTCTCCACGCTCCATAAAATGTATTTTTTATTTTTTTTATTTTTTATTTTATTATTATTTTTTTTATTTTTTTATTATGTAATAATTAAACAGTTTACAATGTATAATAATATTTGCTAACAATAATGATATATAAAAATTAGTAATCACATTTTTTTAAATTTTTTTTTGATGTTTCTCTTTTATGGAAGCAGACGCTTGTGTTTAAAAGAGATGCTGAGTATCGAGATGAACATTATTTATGTAAGTATTCTTATTAATAATTTAAGGAGTTAAGAATATTAAAAATATAAGTGTATATCAACAATGTACAATTTAACGATTTATAACGTTACATTAACAACATTCAAAGAATGTACAATTTAACGATTTATAACGTTACATTAACAACATTCAAACAATGTACAATTTAACGATTTATAACGTTACATTATTTAATTGACGAATTTCGTTATTTTGATTTTTTACCTTGAAATGTTCTTTGATCGCTTTGAGTAGGGTTTTGTCGTCTTCGATTTTTCTGATATTATCAGGTAGGTTATTAAAGTATTTTTTGCCTAGAAATGTGTAATGATGTTGTGCAAATGAGGTGTTACATTTTTGTATTGGAAATATATGTTTTTGACGAGTACGTCTTTCAGTTGAAAAACTGTGATTTTGTTTTTCTTTTATTATTTGAATTATTATGTTTTTTCGGATAAGATCATTAAATTTTAGTACTTTAAATTCTTCAAATATAAGTTGAGTTGGATAATCTCTCGGTTTTTTCAATATTATTTTAACAATCAGACGTTGTACAATTTCAATAGGTAGGAGATTAGTTTTGTATGCGGATCCCCAACTGCTTACACTGTATTGGAGATTCGATTGTACTAATGCGTAGTAGACTGAAGTTAAATTTTCCAATGATAGAAAGTTACGCAGTTTCAGAAATATATAATTTTTTTTCCTTATTTTGTTAATGGTAAGGTTAATTTGATCTTTCCAGTTAAGGTTTTTGTCCATTATTATTCCTAAGTATTTAATTTTATTTGTAATTTGTAGTGTGGAACAATTTATTTTACAGTGATTTGTATTATGTTCTTTAAAGTTGTCGTGTATAATTATGTCAAAGTTTTGTGGAATATCGTTTGCTTTTATTGCGAATGGCAATACTTGGGTTTTTTCGCTATTTAGGGATAGTAGGTTTATATCAAACCAGTATTTGAGTAGATTTATGTCTTCTGTTGCTTTTTGTTTTACTCCTTCCCATGTATTATCACTTTCAATGAGTACTGTATCGTCCGCGTATGAGGTTATACTACCTAGAATTGACTGTGAGAATATCCCGTTTACATATAAGATAAATAGTAATGGACCCAGTACCGTTCCTTGTGGGATTCCATATTCAGACGTCCCTTCATCGCTGTATATATTGTTTATTTTGACATACTGTGGGCGATACTTTAAGTAGCTTTTTATCCAATTTGCAACATTCTCCTGAATGTTCAGATTATCTCATTTTTGCATAAGTTTTGAGTGAGATATGCTGTCAAATGTTTTTCTTAGGTCTATGAAAATGCCTAAACATTTTTTACTCTTATCTAGGTTTTCGTATAAGCGTGAATTAACGTTTGCAATTGCATCTTGTGTGCTGCGCGCTTTTCGGAATCCATATTGGTTATTGTGAAGTATTTTGTTGTTTTCAATAAATTCCATGAGTTGAGATTTTACAATTTTTTCGAATATTTTTCCAATATTAGAGAAATTGGTCGATAGTTGGTAACATTAAGGGTGTTTCCACTTTTAAATATAGGCGAGATAATTGTTTTCTTATAATTTGATGGAAATATTCCTTTTTTAAGGCTCAGATTAATCAGGTGAGTTAATGGTTTTATCACATAGTTTTTAATAGATTTTAGAATTTGGATCGTTATATTATCATATCCTGGCGACGAACCTCCGTTCATATTTTCAATTATTTTTAAAATATCTACTTCACTAGTCATTTTAAATCGGGACAGTGAGTTTATATTTTGTATATCTTCAATAATTGGTTTTGTAGTTGATCTTTTTGTCACGTTAATTTTTTTGGCTAGGTTTTGCCCAACTTTTGCGAAGAAAGAGTTGAATACATTTGCCCATCTTTTTGGATTTACACTAGCGTTTATTTTTACTTTATTTTCATCTTCAATTTCATTGATTGGTTTATTTTTAAAAATTAAGTGTACAATGTGCGTGCCGCTGAAATTCAGAAACGAGTCCCAGTACGATCAAGGGAGTTATATAGTGTGGTAGCCCTCTATCCCCTATCCACGAAGAAGGTTCCCGTTTTTACCTGAAGGGCGTGCTTTTGAAGATATATGGGCAAACAGGTCTCCAACAAAAAGGTCTCCAACTCGTCTTGGAAGGAGTTTATAGTTAAATGGTTCTTTTAGATTAATCAGGGATTTATTTATACTCCACGTATTATAATGGTGACTCGATAGTCGACCTAACTAGTAGCTGGCTAATTGGAATCTGACACAGTAAGTTTCTCTGAGAGCCTTCCCACTGGCCCTGGCGACTACTGGCCACTGGCTCCATCTTGCGGACTTCCACGCAAGCTCTATGCACTGCCATCTGTGTCTGTATCTATGAAGCTCTTACTTCCCAACAATGCTTCATCCTCGAGAAATTTCTAGAACAGTCCAGAACATTCGAGAGTATTCGCGAGCAAATAGAGGAAATAGTCTGGAATCCCAGATCATAATGAACTAAAAACGGGATTACAGGCCGTTTCCTGATAAACTTTTAGTAAATTCGTAATCGTGACAATACGTTGGTATATCCAAATAGTATAAAACAATGTCACTTTCTGTTTGTGCACTTAGTTCGTCTAAACTATGCAACGGAGTTTGATAGCATTTTCACTATCATATTGATTATTATTGAAACTAGAGAAAAGTTAAGCAACGCCGGGTACTCTTCAGCTAGTAAATAAATAAATATATAATAGGTAGAAAATATATACGTTATCCTATGGATAAGCTATCAAGATGATGGTGAAATCCCCTCTAAATCTTGTGCTGTGTTTGTGCACTAATGGATTTTTGTATGAGCTTTTTCTCGCATTGTATATTATATAATTTTCTTCAGAGTCTACTGTCCGTCTCGCCCAAATGACGAGACATTACACAAACCTCAGCCGATTATACAATCATAACACGATATTATCATATAATATTGGAGTATTTCTTTTTGTAGACACCTTCAACGTGAAGTTTTCAACGCAGGCGTCATCGTCCGACGCATCTACGTCATCCGACGTTGGGACTTGTTCTTGAAGTCTACGAATAACCCGGCGCAAGTCGACAGAGCTTTTTTTGTCGTTGCATCACCGTGGAAAATTTCCGGCGCTTTTTTATTCATAATATTATTTTTGTTGGTAATACGCTAATACATGAAGTTGTTGGTATATTGAAGTGCAGGGGTGGCCCGGCTTACGTCACCCCACGATACGGCAATTAGCCGTTACGACCGTTTTTCTTATTAAGAACGGGTCGTATCACAGAATTTGAACAATTCATTAAATTTCAAGTTCTGTGAATGTTCTATCCAAGTTCTGTTACTATTTCAGTTTTGTGAAGCAACTGTTCAATAATGATATAATAATAGAACATGAATAGAACATTCGCAGAACTTGAAAATCAACATTGAAATTTGATGAATTGTTTAAATTTTGTGAGACAACTAGGGTTGCCAGATGTCCGGTTTTGGACTGGACAGTGAAAATACGCGACATATATACTTCACTCAGGAGATAATTTACAGAGGAAAAGCCGTGAGCGATTCTGGCGGGTGAGACTTGCTCAAATCTGTTGAAAATGGTACAATATGTGTGCAGTGTTCTCGTCTCCAATGCCTTCGTAGAAAGAGTTTTTAGTGTAATGGGTAATTAGTTGACTGACGAAAGAAATCTCCTAGGTGTGAATACCGTAAAAAGCGAATTATGTGTTTTCTTCAATTTAAAAGTCAGTTGCACTGAATTCAAAGATACAATTTCAGGCAATAAACGATTATTTAAAGCAGTATCATCTAGTGACAAATATGTTAAAAGGTGATTTTATGCTTACGAATAGCAATAATAAATATAAGTTATAATGTTTACTAAGTGTTTAATTATGTTCACCCGAGAAATTTTCTCCGATTGTTTTGGCCAAAATCAAAGGGGTTTATGATATGTTTAGGACCCACTGATTTCCGACAAATTGTACCAAAAAAATCAAAGGGGGGACCCTTTGATAAAAAATGTTCGGTTTTTTTATCTGGACCATCTGGCAACCCTAGAGACAACCCTTCCTTAGAATCCGTAATAAGCATTCAAAAAGAAGTAGAATATGGTTTAAAAGGGACATATGTAAATACGAATGTTAGAGGGAGCGCACTGATATTTAAACAACAAAAAACCGTAATAAGCATTCAAAAAGAAGTAGAATATGGTTTGAAAGGGACATATGTAAATACGAATGTTAGAGGGAGCGCACTGATATTTAAACAACAAAAAACCGTAATAAGCATTCAAAAAGAAGTAGAATATGGTTTGAAAGGGACATGTGTGAATACGAATGTTAACCAAAACCAAAAAAACACGATTATAATTAACAGGCGTAAGTGAAAATATTTAATAATGCATGACTTGTTTAAAATAGGTTCCATGACAACTCAACACACTGTGTAAGATTATCTCTATACATTTGCGGGAGTTAAAAAGGTAATTCATGAAATTCAAATCAACCCACATTATAGCGATAACTCTCAGTCATCATTATTATATGTACTTTGACTATAATATTCGAATCTTTTTGGACGGGTCGTTTCAGAGAATTTTAACAATTATTCAAATTGCAAACTTAATTTTCAAGCTCTGTGAAAGATTTTTTTCAAGTTCTGTTATTATTTCAGTTCTGTCAGGCAACTAGCCTATAATGATATAATAATAGAACATGAATAGGACTTTCAAAGAACCTGAAAATGAACATTAAAATTTGATGAATTTTTTCATTGAACAACGCATCCTTAGAATTTTTTTCTAAGATACAGCTGTTTATATGTTGGGACACTTTCGCGACACGTGTTTTCATCTTTTAGCTGCATAATTATTTCAATGTTCAGTGGCGTATTTTTATAACGGCCGCCAGCGATTACCACGTGCCGCCACTGGGAGAGTCTGCTTCGGAAAATAATTCTAAATTTAAACGTGTCGCGAAAATTCAACAACGATCAGACTCGTTCGCCCGATTATAATTGTGAAAAGTCTAACGCTGCCAAGTCGTAAATTAATATTGATGCCACTATCGTCCGCACCGGGAAATGGTCTTTAGTCCAGAAGGTCCTAGCGCTGATATCAGGAAGGAAGTGATGAGGAACTTGGTGGCAGCTGCGTTTCAAGGTCATCTGGTCAGATGGAAAATATGGCCTCCCGTGTGGGTTAATGTTAAAAAAGGTAAAGGTTGGCGCCAACGTCTGAACGCTGTTGGCGCCGAGATCTTTGATGTGTGCTTGCAAAACCGACAACAATCGGGTTGGCCGGCCATCGTATACGGCCAATATATGCCAAGAGGTCCTGCACGCGTTGGGCCAGCCCAATTTGTTGGCCCAACATGTACTGACAGCGTAACAATAATCATTATAATGTCGTCATTATTTTATGCCAAGTGCTCTCGTACACGTTGGGCCAGCCCGATGCGTTGGCCTAACATGTACTGACAGCGTAACAATAATCATTATAATGTTGTCATTATTTTTATGCCAACTGCTCCCGTACACGTTGGGCCAGCCCGATGCGTTGGCCCAACATGTACTGACAGCGTAACAATAATCATTATAATGTCGTCATTATTTTATGCCAAGTGCTCTCGTACACGTTGGGCCAGCCCGATGCGTTGGCCCAACATGTACTGACAGCGTAACAATAATCATTATAATTTTGTCATTATTTTTATGCCAACTGCTCCCGTACACATTGGGCCAGCCCGAAGCGTTGGCCCAACATGTACTGGCAGCGTAACAATAATCATTATAATTTTGTCATTATTTTTATGCCAACTGCTCCCGTACACGTTGAGCCAGCCCGATGCGTTGGCCCAACATGTACTGGCAGCGTAACAATAATCATTATAATGTCGTCATTATTTTATGCCAAGTGCTCTAGTACACGTTGGGCCAGCCCGATGCGTTGGCCCAACATGTACTGGCGGCGTAACAGTAATCATTGTAATTTCTTAATTATTTATTTTTGCAGAATACTCACCCAACGCTATAATTACTACCGGATGACGTCACAGCTCGTAACACATGACCCGCAATTTAGTATTAGCTAATAACAGATACCTATTGCAATACGTCACTCATCGGCTCGTTACTCGTCTTGTTATTTCTGTTACTGTTGTTGTCAACTTATAATGTTTGCTGTAATACATGCAATACTTTTGATTTTTGACAAGTGGCAATTTTAGCTGGCTGATGAAAGATTTAGAATATTTTTCATCAATGGAATTATTTGTATTTTCCTCGACAAGATTCTTATCTTCTGATTTTTTCGAGCCTAATTTGATTTTGTTTTTAACAATTTTATATGGGGATAACTTCTAAAGGTTATACCCATCAATGTAATAATATTATTGAACATAATACTAATAAATTTAAAGGAAACACGAAACAGAACATAATACTAATAAATTTAAACGAAACACGAAACAGAACATAATAATTATAATTTAAACGAAACACGAAACAGAACTTAATAATAATAAATTTAAACGAAACACGAAACAGAACATAATAATTATAAATTTAAACGAAACACGAAACAGAACATAATACTAATAAATTTAAACGAAACACGAAACAGAACATAATACTAATAAATTTAAACGTAACAGAACATAATACTAATAAATTTAAACGAAAAACGAAACAGAACATAATATTAATAAATTTAAAAGAAACACGAAATAGAACATAATGCTAATAAATTTAAACGAAACACGAAACAGAACATAATACTAATAAATTTAAACGAAACAGAACATAATACTAATAAATTTAAACGAAACACGAAACAGAACATAATACTAATAAATTTAAACGAAACACGAAACAGAACATAATACTAATAAATTTAAAAGAAACACGAAATAGAACATAATGCCAATAAATTTAAAAGAAACACGAAAAAGAACATAATACTAATAAATTTAAACGAAACACGAAACAGAACATAATACTAATAAATTTAAAAGAAACACGAAATAGAACATAATGCTAATAAATTTAAAAGAAACACGAAAAAGAACATAATACTAATAAATTTAAACGAAACACGAAACAGAACATAATACTAATAAATTTAAAAGAAACACGAAATAGAACATAATGCTAATAAATTTAAAAGAAACACGAAAAAGAACATGAAACAGAAAAATATAACGGGAATCAACTGGGAATCGAACCCAGGATCTCTCTCTGTCTTAGCGGGACAACGCCTCTAACCGCTCGGCTTTTAGGACCAAATTATTTTGTATTATTAAAATATATAATTTTTAATTATGTAGGTAGGTATTTGAGTACCTTCTTACAAATCTTAAGATTTCAGAGGTTGGTTTTGATTTATTTAATGCCATCTGATGTGTACTCGGCGTTGCTGGACTTTTCTCAACTTTCTATGAATATAATATGCGTGTATTATTAGACCGGTCGGTGGCTGAGTTGACTTCGCGTTTGGGTCCCACCCAGGCGTAGTGTGTCCGATTCCTCGGCTGGTTAAGTCCTCCATCACAACACAAGCAACATTTTCCGCTTACTGTGGTGGTAGTAGGAGATTTTCAAATATTGTCAGGTTATTCGTAACCCGGGAATGTTTGTCTTTCTTTAAAAAAATTGCCACATAAATATATATATAAACCTTCCGTAAGACAACCTCTAAGTGACAGTGAAAACCTCATCAAAATCCGTTGCGTAGTTTAGAAGAACTAAGCGCACAAACAGACAGAAGCTTATTTTATATTATTTAGAGAAGAGAAAATTAGAAACCTGCTTTTTTTGGACGCAGGATGTACTGTTCACAGAACTACTCGTTTTATTTAGTTTCTACCATGGTTGCGCGGTGACATAAGAGTTGCAATAATTGATTCGATGGTACAAATAATTAGTTCAAAGGTCAGGTCAATTCCAGTAATTACCGCATGACACGGTGCCGTTATTAGTCGACCAGTAATTGGACAGCTAGGCTGTGTAGGCACTAGGTATCCAGGGCGGTAAGTAATTGATTCGCTCATCTAAATTAGATCGGCCAAGGAATGTGCTCAACTCTGTGTTTCGTGCTATTGTCGTGGTCCACTGAGCGGATAATCTCTAGAAACGTTAATGAGAGATAGAGTCAGCTTTGGTTGTCGAAGTGTGCTCCACGCATATCGGATCATTGTCCGATGTGAGATATCTCGGGCATCGGTCGGTTACAAGCGCTCGCCGGGCACAGGTCCCGGCGATAACTACAAAATGCCGACATGCACGCTGAGATACCAGATACCCCGACCAAAAGAGTATACCAAGAAACTAACTTACTTAAAATTAGAAAACTGTACGAATACAACATATGCCTATTAATTCACAAAATCCAAAATGGCCTCATACACACAAATACTTCATTTATGAAAACATCACAAGTACATGACCACTACACAAGACAACACAATAAATTATACACAAATTCAGCAAAGACTGAGTGTGGTAACAGAAACATAGGCCATGAGGGTGTACATATATATAATCTTCTTCCTGATAGCCTGACAACCGTAAATAGAATAAATATATTTAAGAAAAAACTGTTTGCCCTCAAGATCAATGAGCAAAACCAAAATGCTCTTACTTAAGAAAAATATGTTACTTAGGTAGTAAACCATAATTATTAATATATATATTATTTTTGTTTTAATCAATGTACACTTAAGTTAACAAAGCGAAATATGTATTTCTTTTAACTTAATAAATAACTAAAAAAAAAGAGATATTGTACAAGTCGTACTGGAAAATATAGGGATAGCGTTGGCATAAAACCTTTTATCGGTAGGTAGGGACAACTCGCGGAGCATTTGCGTGGCGGTGCGCGGCCGCCGGTCACCTTCGACACGTTCGTTGAGTTCGTTCGCGGTCGGAAGGATTCGGGCGACATCGACAGCCGCCACATCCCACTTCCCGCACGGGAACAATATTTCACACTGATATTGCAAGGAATGTAGACTGTATTTATATATACCTAACTCAATGAGAAATGTGATCCATACCTACTTGAAAGAAAATGCATGTCGTTAATTTACATAGCGATATTGTTTCTTCATTAATCATTATTTTAAAATTAGATTTATTAGGTGGCAAAATCAACTAACTAAGAAATCAAAGGCATATCTAGAAATGTGATCTATACCGACATGCATGTAAGTAATTTACATAGCGATATTAATAATAATCTCCATCATTAATTCAAAATTTGATTCTCCAGGAATACTTCATTTTTTACGTTTGCTCCACAAAGGACGCCTTGAGGAAAAAAATCCCTTGGGGCCTATGTCGTCTTTAGGATGCTGTACGGAGGGTATTTTTATCTTATCTCTCCATTGCATCGCATCTCTCCAAATACGATGCGATGCGATGGGTCCAAAAAGTCATGCTGGAGAGGTCCAAGGGCCTCACTCAACCAGTCTCTCTCGATACGGCCCTTCATGCAATAGGTTGGCAGACGTATCCGCTGAGATTTCACACCACCGCCGCAAGAAAACCTAGTCAAATCTCCCCCATGAACCCGGGAAACCCCCTGCTAACGTCAAGTGGTCGCCATACAAACCACTTGGGATGAGCTATGGCAGAGGTGTTGGTTATCCAATAAATGAACGCGGGGCGGCGGTATCTATACCCGCCTCCCAATTTGAGATCTGTTCAAGAGAGAATTTCGATGTTTTAAAATGATTGCTTGGTTGATGAATGCTAACTCAAGACACACTGACACGCCTACGGTACAATTCTGTCGCTTTATATCTTCAATGTGTCGGCCCCTTGGACTGTTGCCCGAAGCCCGGTGTTCTAGCGCGGCCTTCATAAGTTTTAAGGAAAATTTAAAAAAAGACGTATTTTAGAAAATTATTTTTTTCGCTGTTTCTTGTTTGAGAAACACGTTTATTTGTTTACAGTCTCTAAATTGTCAAAATGACAAGCTCTGAAGCTTTAAGTTAACAATTTGAAAATCAGCAACAAACGAAAAAACTAAATATTGTTATTATTATTGAGATAAATGCGATCCCTGAGGGGTGGGGTATGTGTGAAATGTACCGTATTTCGATCACAAGAGGCAACAGGTATTATTAATAAAACATCAACTAAATAATGTTTTATTGATTTTCATGTTCCGACATTATGATAATTTATTCGTCATTTGCTATAAGTTTAACCCCTGGAAAAACGTTCGTGCTCCAGTGAAAATAATTTTTTACCGTCGACAAACCGTTCATGCGCTGCTGGCATTGGAATATGCTATTTAAACCTGTATGCCACGAGTAAGTGCATGCATTCTTTTAACAGAATCGCTTGCACTTGAAAACTTCAATTATTAAAGAATGAATTGTTTATTTCTGCGCTTGTTTAATATTATGTTGTAGTGTTTTGTAAACACCTCACTCACGCAGTTATTAAGAATTATGTACGTTCTAACGCAGCGTCACGTTCAGCGGTCAAACGCATTGTATATATAGTTTTGTATTAGTGATCGACGAACCGGTGGATGCAATCTGTTTGCCAGAAGTTGATAACAGTTTGTCTAATCTATATTTTGGAATTAAATGGAGCTTTGTAGAAATATATTAAAAGGCAGTGATGTCACAACAAGACATAGGAGTTACGATATCAGAAGACTTGAATTGTGAACCATATATCGCAAGGATAGTCAAAAGAGCAAAAGAAAGCCTTCCTCGACCTAACACCGGACTTGATGTTAAAAATATATAAAACATGTACGACCTCTCCTGGGATATGTTTTCCAAATATGGAGTCCAATTTTGCGAAAGATTAAAAGCAATTAAAAATTAGCAATACTATAGAGGTAACCTAACCTAACAGCACAAATTTTCAGCTAAAGTTCTCATGTCAGTCTGACAGACTGATACACGGACTCACTGGAAAGGTTGACAGACTGAATCCTTTGACCGAGGATTGGAACAATTTGTTCCAGAAGCTTCTTCTGAACACTTCTTGGTGACAAAATTTATATTTTGTTTGCCAGCGAATCCTTAAAGAGTTAAGCTAAAAGTCGCTTACAATAATGCTTATCGCCAAATATTCCGCCTACCGAGAAACTGCATCGCCACGGAAATGTTCCTGGAGGGACGAGTACACTCTTTCAGAGCGCTTCTCCGTCATCACATGGGAAGCTTATGGTGCAGATTACGCCAATCAAGTAACAAAATCATCACTGCCATGGTTGCCTGGATGAAGTCCCCTCTGATGGCCCTCTGGAGACGGGAGATGTGTAAATATCCCCCATAAACGGCTGTTCACACTCATTTTTGTGTTTATCTTTTATCTTTTTTCACTTAAATTCCCCTTTTTTGTGCCTGTCGGAATTAGGGTTGCCAGATGGTATCCAAAAGGAGGACATGTCCTCCTTTTACATGTTTTGTCCTCCCTTACCTACTGTAAGTCCTCCTTTTTGCTAAACATCGGGCGGGACTGGCGGGAGATTTTTTAAGTGTTTACAAGGCTTGTGAAGATTACTTGATGGAATGGGTAAAACCCTTGGAAGATTTCAAATGTTTTTGAGTGAACGAAAACCTAGAATATGATGATTTAGTTTCATGCATTGAGTTCTTGAACATCAGAGGTGTAGAGATTGACGATGTTAAGCTACACGATCAATTTTGTAACTTGATTTCATTTCTTAAATCAAAATCAGATGAAGATGAAGCATATTATGATTTGAAGTTGCACGAGCAGTGGACAATCTAATTCAAAAGTGTTGAAAACATTGAATGTTTCTCATAACTGCTCAAGATCTGCGAATTTTATTTTTGTATAAGCGCACATAACGCATAACTCAGTGGAGCAAAGAGAGGAATAGACTAAGTGTGCAGTCAGTTAAATCTTTAATTCTTACTCAATACAACTTCAAAAACATGACATGTGAAGATTTTTATAATTATTTGTTAAAAAACCAAGAACTTCTTTCCAAAATTGGCAGCTCTATTTTTGAATGTCCTCCTTTTTTACAGAAAATCCTCCTTTTTAGACCCATCTGCCCTCCTTTATCAAATTATCATCTGGCAACCCTAGTCGGAATCACCTATGTTATTACCAGAGATGTGCAAAATGGGTACCCAAAACCATTTGAAATGCAAAATGGAAATGGGTCAAAACTTTTCCATTTGAAAATGCAAAATGGTTTTTAGAAAAGCATTTCAAATGCAAAATGCAAAATACCTATTTTCAAAATGCATTGAAAATGCAAAATGGTTTCTCAGGTCAAACAATCAAAATAATTATAGAACAATTTTGTCATTTAATAATGGACATCAATGTAGAACAAACATATTACATGATGGTAAATCCAAAAACACCACGACTACAGATTATGAAACCACAAAAAATTTTCGCGGGACTAATTTTGCCAACGTAAAAACATAGAAACTGCTATCTAACATTTAATATTACAGCGTCATGGCCCCATGTTCAGTATTTGAATCAGTATTTTTTGTAATGGTATCACTCAATTGCCAGGGCTTCTACCAGGGAGCAACTTGACAAATGTAAATTATCTCTCATAGCGAGGTTGAGGACCGACTGATATTTGGGGCTTATGAAAAAAAGATGAGTGGAGATAGTAGGAAGAATGTTGCAAAAAAGCATTTAAAATGGAAAATGCATTGAGAAAAGCATTTAAAATGCAAAATGCAAAATGGTTTTTAGAAAAGCATTTAAAATGCAAAATGGAAAATACCTATTTTGCATTTCCATTTGAAATGGATTTATTTGAAATAAAGCACATCTCTGGTTATTTCCTACCTTATTACTTATTATGTATATTATTTCAAATCTGGAATGTATTGCATTGCACTACCCCTGTATACATTCTGGAATAAATTCTTATTATTATTATTAAAGATACTACTAAGAAATCATTCTGGGGAAATGACTCACGGTAGATAATATACTATTTTTTCTATTTATAAAAACACATTATCTGAAAAGACGGTAAAATTAAAAAAAAACATTGTTTTGCAAAAAAAAAACACAAGTAACTTATGACGAATACATACGAATATATAAAGAGTTTTCTTTGCAAATATGGAATTCATATTTTGCCAGGAATATAGATCTAATAGAGAGTATAGGGAAGATTTACTAATATACCAAGAGCTTTGGAAGACCGGCTAAATGAAGATAAGGGACTCAAGGAACTAGGATTACCAACGTTAAAAGAGAGAAGAGAAAGGGGTGACTTGGTTGAGACTTTCATAATTTTATCTGGACATTATAGTTGTCCTGGCATCCTAGAAATCTTCACCATCAGCAAAAATATAATTCTCGGTGGACACTAAAAAAATAATAATAAAAAAACCTTTTGCATCCAATCCTAGGAAACACTTCCTTACAAATAGAGTGGTGGATATACGGAACAAACTTCCACAACAATGTCATCTATGATACTAAAATAAATAATTTTAAAGCTCGATTGGATTCTTATTTGGAGAGAATTAAGGATTAACTCATTTTAAATTTAAAACAACTCACTGTTAAAGCGATGCACTACGTAGTAATGCAAAATCATGTGTTTTTGGTTTGAAAATTTGGTCGCCTAGAAATGTTTCAGATGCTTTAATTAAATACTGCGAGTAGAATACATCTTGGCCTTTGAAATAGTCAAGTATTTTTTCGATAAGTCTTTTTATAAGCCCAGAAAAAAATAATGTATAAGTCCTATGAAAACTGCTTTAAAGTTAATAATCTACTACTTACGAACCCATTTTCGGTTATGATTTTATTGTATAATCTAGCAAATTGAGTAATTTATAAAATGATCGAAAAAAAATTAAATATTTGTTAAATATTTATAAAATAAAAGGCACTTTTTGGCCATGTTTTTTTCTTGCATAAATCAAAACAGGCGGATGGTGTTAAGCGGGAATTTATACCTTATCGCCATCTACATAAGGCTTTTTATTGATGGCGCCTCAATTTAAAATATTACACATAATATAATGTATGGTTGCATTGGCTGGGGAGCATCAGGAAGATATCAATTCTATCAATTCTAGATCCGCTTACGAAGGCCCAGAAATCAATAATTAAAGTCATAATGCGCAAACCATATAGGTTCTCTAGCGATGAGCTCTTTAAACAATTTGATGTACTTGACGTTCGTCAAAACTATATAAAAAAGGTTATTATCCATGTACATAAAAATCTAGACAATATTAATAAAATTGACCATAAACATATCACAAGAAGCCACACCAGAAATGACCTTATGATCCCAACGAGCAATACGGCAAAGTATCAAAAGACACACACATACTTGGGACCTAAACTGTACAACAAAATCCCTCCCGAATTAAACATAAAAACTTGTAATATTTCCTACATAGGCCCAATAATAACTAAATGGTTGATTGGACTGGGTAGAGGAGAATCTGAAAAAATGTTAAAAAACGTCACATAATAAATAGACATAGTATAGACATAGACTAATCACACACTATATATATCTTCCATTATTCTAATTATTGCTCATACACAATTGAAACATACACAACAGCTCAAGTTCGACTCTATCATAAGATTGTAACGATTAAACATCACAAATTAAAACATTGATGAGATATATTATAGACATAGACAAATCACACAGTTTACTTTCACATATTTTTGGTTCCTTGGAACGGGCAATTTGCCTAGTTAGGAACCAATAATTTCGACCTGATAAGGTACAATAATCTATAATCACTGAAAATATTTTAATTATATCTTGTATCATTTTGTTCTGTGTGTAAATCCAAAGGAATAAATAAATAAATATCGATTAAAGGTGACCTAATTGATTAGAATAGACAAAACGGTTAGTATCGACAATTATATGAATCATACCTACATACATTTCCACGTGGTCTGTTATCGACGTGTTGTTATCTTCTTGGTGTCAATGATCTTTCCACGTTGAAAATATGTCTGATTGCTTTATGAATCATCAGATAAAACTGATTTTCTTCTTGGCTATAAAATTTGTAATAATACCAACTGTCATGATAAAATAATCACCGCATGTCATTGATTTAGTACAGAGGTTGACTGTTTTTTTTTTAACTCTTCTAGCCTTTTTGGGTCATATATGACCGGTCGTCCATATATGTATAAAAGCATTTTTTCTATCATGAAAAAAAACTAACTGACGTGTACCCGACGTTGCTGTAGGTTATCCTTAGGAGAAAGACATATACCATCAAGGACTTTTCTGTAGGCCTTTTTAAGATATACAATTCCTTATTACATTATTTTAAGATATCTCATAAGGTTTAGTCAGCGTTAGCAATGTAAGCGCCCGAAAATATTTTTTACTTTTCTTTACTTTCTATAAATATAATATGCATGTATTATATATATAAACCATCCGGGAGAAATTCCCTAAATGATTCTGAATCTCCTATCAAAATCGGTTGCGTAATTTAGAAGAACTAAGCGCACATATAGACAGACGCGGATAGCAACTTTGTTTTGTTGTGGAAATATGTAATTTTTTTCTACGCCAGGAAGAGAACTAATAATTCTTCTCATTGTGTCTAAAGTCTAAAGTATACCTACACACTGCTGTGTTTCCGGGTTTTTGTTAATAGTTAGTTATTCTTTTTTTATTATTAATATTGACGCTCTTGTTACGGTTTTTTACATGTGAATATTATTTATTTTCTAGCTGTACCCCGCCTCACTTTGCTGTATCTCAGTCTGTCTATGCAGATAGAGAAACAATAGCACGTGTTTGCTTTTACGTCCAACAGATGGCGCTGTTTAAAAAAATAATGTTTTTATCTTTCACAGGTGACATCTATGGTGACCGGATAAATCATCACAATGATAATTCATCACATCTTTAAAAAGTTATATAAAGTCATGGAAAGTGATGAAACAAAAACTTTATTAACTGGGTGTAGGTTAGGTTAGGTTAAAAAAAAATTTTTTTTTCATCGTTTCTAATGACTTTATATCACTTTTTAAAAGTGTGTTGAATTATAGGTATATAAAATCATGCATATTTGAATGCAACGTTGTGTCAAAATTTCAGAGTAATCGGTAAAGAACTTTCGGAGATTTAAAATTTTTAACAAACGAATATTAACATTTTTATTTATATATTCAATTCAATTACAACACATTACATATTACACGAAGTTTATTCAAGAAGAAATATTACAATATGTGATAATTAAAAATATTATACACAAAAATAGGACACAAAAATAAAGATAATGTCAGGTTAAGAAAGGAACAAGGTTTATATGGAGTTGACGACTTCTGCACACATCAATACAATATGACAAAAATCAGTAAGGGCAGGTTGTTTCGGAGAATTTGAACAATTCATCAAATTTCAACGTTAATTTTCGGGTTCTGTGAAAGTCGTTATATCATTATAGGCTAGTAGCTTGACAAAACTGAAATAATAACAGCACTTGAAAAAATCTTTCACAGAACTTATTTGAAGAATTGTTCAAATTTCAACGTTAATTTTCGGGTTCTGTGAAAGTCGTTATATCATTATAGGCTAGTAGCTTGACAAAACTGAAATAATAACAGCACTTGAAAAAATCTTTCACAGAACTTATTTGAAGAATTGTTCAAATTTCAACGTTAATTTTCGGTTTCTGTGAAAGTCCTATTCAAGTTCTTTTTTATATCGTTATAGGCTAGTTTCTTGACAGAACTGAAATAATAACTGAACTTGAAAAAAGCTTACGCAGGACTTGGAAGTTAACTTTGAAATTTGAAGAACTGCTCTAATTTTCCGAAACTACCCGTCCTAAGATTTACACCAAAAAATTCAAGGTCCTGACTTGAGTTGACAAGTCTGGCCTTTCTGGACATTGGTGAATGGTATCTATAATTTGTGGAGTGTTGAGTGAGGAAAAGAAATTCGTTATTTCTGAGGCTACGGGAAGGGATATTGAAAGGGATGAGATGCAACAAATTAGGTGAGCAATCATACCATTAACTGTTATTTGAAAATTTAAAAAAAAAATAAACTTCTTTCGCTTATTGTATCATTTATCGTTGTTTCTTCAATTTATCACTAAATAACTACAATCTTTTTTATTTATTTCGGTATTAAGAGGAAACTACAAGTCAAAAATGTGTATATTCTTGGTATACCTTATATTGTAGGTAATAGGCATTAAAATCGCTTGACAAACGGAGTCTAGAAACGTTCGATTTCAAGCACAAAACTGGTTTTAATTTATTTTGTAAATAATTTTATAAGAAAGCAAAAAAGTTAATCAAGTGAAACTGTCACAGATAATCTTAGCTATAATACTGTATTTTTTTAAAGTTGTTTCCTTTATGCGTTCATTAATTTTTATTGAAAAAAAATTTTTTTTGGTTGTTTACATTTACATATATATTTTATTGAGTAATTTATTTTTTATTTGTATTCTACTCAAGCGAAGCGATAGGAAAACCTGCAATTTATCTAAAGCATATTTCTTGGAATTCATAATGTACACCAATTCGTTATAAAGATTAATCAAAATAGTAATTTGGCAAAGCTTCGCCTTAACTGAAAATGTCCACTGACTCTTTTTTTAAACTTATTTAAATAAGTTTCAGTTTCTGCCGAAACTAGAACAGACGCCGAGATTCGGTTTCGGTTTTCGGCTGAAAATCTATTTTCGGTCGGCCACTAATAATTTCCTTTAAACCATCCTCGTTCTTCTTTCTCTAGCATTTTCCTTCCGCGTCACATCATCACATTCAAATAGTAAGCATCATAGTCTTTTATAGATTTTTGTATGATGTCATAAAAAAAATCAAATAATGATTGTATTGTCGATACTGACAGGCCAGTCATTCTTTAGACCAGTGGCGCAAAATATTTTTAGCCGGAGGTCCATTTTAAATTACTTACAAAAACTTGAAGAAAAAATTATTTATTTATTTATTTATTATTATTACACGCCCTAGTGGGCTTTTACACACTACAAAGTTTAATAGTAGAGTATCACAGTTATTATAGATTAAATACAAAATTAAAACAATAAAGGAAACATAATACAACGAAAAAAGAAAAAATATTAAATGTTACAACAAAAGCATATACTAAAATAAGATACATTAGTAAAAATGATAAGAAGTCTCACATAAATAGATATTCAAAATAAAAATAAAAATATATATATTGCGGAAATTATAGATGTCTATTTGTGTCTCGATATATAAAAGAATTGAAATAAACAATATTTATATGGATTATTTTTAAGATGAAATATATCTCCCAGATCAGAGTATTTATTTCCGAGACTGTGAAGTCTTGGAATTGGGGAATTTTGATAAGACAGTGTCCTGGTGTTGTAAAAATAAAAGGGTAGTAAATTTCGGCAAGATCTTTTGGGTATGTGGATGCTGTTAATTGGATTATTAATTTATCCCACTAATTGGTGTATTTCCTCCTACCAATACAAGTAAAGGGGGGATTATACTTTAGTTTAATCCAGTTTCGTCTAAATTATTTAATTGAAGTATGGGGAAACACGTACAACCACTTAATGCTAGAGTTTTGTTTTATAAAAAGTGTTTAAAGCCTTACTCGTGTTAGCTAAAATAGAACGCTGCAATTCGAAACCGGCGAGCGTCACTCGGGCTAGCAGTAATTGGAACGCATTTAGCGCGCGAGCGTGACTCGTTCAAAAGCATTGAGCGGTTAAATATTTTAACGACCTAAAAATAATACAGAATATAGTTATAAAAAAACCTTTTTAATTATAACTCAGATACCCCCACCAAAAAAGCATATATACCAAGAAACGAAATTACTAAAAATCAGAACACTGTTTGAATATAACAAATGCTTATTAATCCAAAATGGATTTATACACACGAACACAACATTTATAAAAAACATCACAAGTACATGAACACTACACAAGACAACATAATAAACCAACTAACTATCACGCGGTGTCCCCGCAGGGGTAGGCAGAGTGGACGGACCGCCAAACAAATAGGTTTTGGCACACACTTCTTGCCTCATTCACATACATACATCGTCTCATACATACTCTTCTGTTATTCTGACTCGAGTATCTGATTCACTTGGTCGTGCCATGTCTTCCTCGGGCGTCCCCGACTTCTGCCACCATTCACATTTGCATCGTATATTCTCCTTACACTCCTCTCTTCGCTCATTCGCTCTACATGCCCAAACCATCTAAGCGTCCCGTTTTCAGTCTTTTCTGAATGTGTCTATAGTGTCTATATAAACTATAGACACATTCAGCAGAAACTGAAAGTGGTAAAAAGATACATTGGCCACGGTACACATGTACAATCTCTTTACCAATAGCCTGACATAAGGCGAAGCTTAATGCCAAATCACTAATTTGATTAATCTTTATAACGAATTGTTGTACATTATGAATACCAAAAAATAAGCTTTAGATAAATTGAAGGTTTTCCTATCGCTTCGCCTGAGTAGAATACAAAATAAAAAAAACGATTACTCAATAAAAAATATAAATGTACACTACTAAATTTTTTTTTTGCAGAAATGTATGAAAGCATAAAGGAAACAACTTAAAAAATACAGTATTATAGCTAAGATTATCTGTGACAGTTTCACTTGATTAACTTTTTTGCTTTCTTATAAAATTATTTACAAAATAAATAAAAACCAGTTTTGTACTTGAAATCGAATGTTTCTAGACTTTTTGTCAAGCGATTTTAATGCCTATTGCCTACAATATAAGGTATACCAAGAATATACACATTTTTGGCTTGTAGCTTCCTCTTAAGATCAGCGAGTAAAATTAAAATGTATTGCCGGGCTCGCGGGCCCACGGTTGTGCATCACTACTTTAGCCGAAGGTCACGGAACACTGGCCGCGCATATTTTCTCTGCTTTTCAATTAATGTTACACACATCATAAAGCCGCTGGGAAGGCTGCCAAGTCTCGGTCCGAGAAGAAGTTGGTTTATAGCCTTTATTGTGGTTGGTTCCCTGTCGCCTTGTGCGTTAGTCACGCTTGCTGAAAGACACGGTCCATGGTTCGAAGACCGCCCGGCGCCGATCAGACATCGAATATAATGGATTAGACAAGCTGAACAGTTATTCGTGTGAATGTTTAAAGGATGATAAGTTTATAGCTGTTTTGGTAGGTGTCCGTGGTTCGAAAGTCTCAATCCAAGAAATATTCGGTTTATTATAGCAGGTTTATTGTGCAGTCCTCCTCTGAAGAAGCAATTTTCCAAACATACTGTACGAGCTTCCACACTAGCGAGCTATGGACGACATACACACAAGGCGTCATGAACACACTCCGAGTACAGTACAACCACGGATACAGAGTCCTGTTTGGCCTCCCCTGGCGATGCAGCGCCTCACAGATGTTCACCGAAGGAAGGGTGCATTGGTTCGCTGCTTTGATGCGCCGCAGAATAGCCGGGACGAGTCAGCGCTACCAGAGGTCGGACAACACTCTTGTCCAGGCCGTTGCCCAGTTGCAGGGAGCGCCTCTACACCAGAGATAGAGAATTTCACTTACAGTGGGTTGCCATATTAATAGGGACACCTATGGAAAATGTGTTTTTCACACTTTAGGTTCATAAAACACAGATGTTTATGATTTTAGGTGTGGTTATTATTATTTATTAACAAGGACATTGAATTTTGAAAAATAAAACACTGTATTTGTCCTTAATCTGCGATTATTTTATTTTTTTTTATTATTTTTAAACATTATCGAACAAAAAGGTAATATTTTGTAATTTCGCCTTTAGCCGCAATAACAGCTTGTACACGCCGTGGTATACTCTCAATTCACAATTTTTCAGTAATCTTTAGGTCAGGAGAATGATGCCACACCCGGATGAGGGTTTCGACGAGCTGCTGCTTTGTTGTGATCACCTCCTTGGCGATCTCCCTCTCGGTGAGCTCCTACAGGTTTTTAATAGGGATCATGTTAGGGAAAGTCCCCGGCCAAGGTAAAACCTGCACATTTTTTCAGCCAGGAATGCAGTGACAGTCCTGGCTTTATGACAGGGTGCGGAGTTGTGCATAAAGACGTATTCCTGGCCACCAGGGAACCATTCTCCGACTTGAGGTAGTAATCGATTTTCCATTATTTGCCTGTACTGATCCTGCCTCATAGTCCCTTGCACGATGTGGAGGCGCCCCATCCCTTTGGAATAGATGACTGACCACATCATGATACTGGTAGGGTGTTTGATAGTCTCTACAAGGCAGTCCGCATGAAATTTCTCTCCTGGGCGTCGTCGGACGAACGATGATTAATCCAACAAAATTTGGAATATGGTCTCGTCAGAGAAGCACACCTTAAAAACGGGCCATAATCAAACTAATGGAATTTTTTGAAAGCTTGAAACCACAAAAATGTTAATTACTATATTCCAGTTCTTTATAGTCATGTTTTGGTGCGCGTTGGCCCATTCCAGTAGTTTTTTCCTCATATCTACTGTGAGGCGAGGTTTTTTAGCTGGCCGATGACCAATGAGGTTCTCCTCAGCCAATATCCTCTGGACTCTCCTTTGGGAGACTTCAATATCTTCTCCGTTGATCATCAAGGTCAGATGAGCCACACTCTTTTTGCGGTTTTGGAGACAGACGTCTATGATTTTGCGGCCAGTAAGAGGTTTAGTGATTCGTTTTCTGCCACATTTCCCAATGTGATTCAATTCAATGGGCAGGTTTTGATTGATTTTCTAATTTATCCTGTTAACCACAGACTTTAAAATACCTGTAATGGCTGCTATATCCCTTTGGAAATGTTGAGTGTTTAACAATAGTGTCTTCACTTCCGGAAATTTTCTTGGGGACGTGTCTGAAGACCTAGCCATACTGAAAAAACAGAACATTGGACTCAATATGGAAAAACTAATCACTGAAATAAGATATGAAAAAAAAATTACAGAAATTAATAGATAATTAATAATTACTTACATTTTTGTACAGCTAAACTGTTAAAATGCGTAAATATAATTAAAATGTATATTTACTTATCGGAACTTCAATCCCGCATTTTCCCAAAAATGCTGGCCACGTACAAAAACCTTAAATTTTCGAGGGATGTGGCACTTTGCGAGTGTTGCCACTTCTTAAAAGTGTCAGTGGTGATACCAGCAACAAAAATAAAGAAAGGAATGTCCATCATATCCAAGTTATTTAGAAGTAGAGACAACGTAAACATAAAAATCAGGAAATATTGGAACTGTCCCTATTAATATGGCAACCCACTGTAAATGTAAACTTTTATGGCAGGCAGAGCATTGCACACCGCTCTGTCCAGCTGAAATAAACATTAACCAACCTACCAATGATCATGCCTTTGGGGAGAATAACTACTTTGTTAAATCACATTTCTTCTGTGATTGACATTTTCAATTTGAACCATAGAGAATTTAAGACGGCAATAAGCATACTATTTAACAAATCTGGTTAATCAGATAGTATTGATGTACTTACCCATGCAAATAAATGTATGTACTTACTTCTTATAAACTGTAATTTATAAACTGTTATTTGTGAAATGTAAATGGCTTATACTGTTTTTCACAATAAATCAATAAATAAATAAATAAATAAATAAATTATTATTAGCAGTAGTCCATCAGATGTCCTGCCCTGATTATGGCCATTGTAAGCCTAGTGTGGGAGTTATTAAGTACACAAAAATTGTAATTCATAAAACTCACTGAATAAATAATAAAAAAAATAAAAATAAAAAAAATAAAATAAAAAAATTATATACGAAACGTTGGCTAAAGAAGGAGATAGCGCAACACGGCATAATACCCCAAAAACAAATGTAATACTTTTGGAAAGAAAATATCAAATCATTGTACCTACTGCCCAATGTTTCTTTTGTAAATATTTTTCGTACATTTGTTACTAAAATTTTGTTTACTTTTCAAACCGATCTCGACACAACCGTGTTATGAACTTTTTTTTTTGTGGGTTTAAATTTTATTTTATTATTAAAATTAAGTTTACCTATATGTATTATTTTAAATGATGTAATTGTAAAGCTGCACATTTTGACACAGGAATGCCCTAGTGAGATGTTCAGATTATGTTTTTTATGTTAAATACTTTTTTTTTGATAAATAAATAAATATTTCGGAGTGGATCGCAAATTTGAGGTACATGTAAGTATAAAAGGTCAATGGGGGCAGTTTCACTATTTTGTGACATATTTCAAAAGATAGCTGCAGAACTGTCTGTAAGTGATGTTGAAAATGCCGATGGTCAGTGCAGAATCGTTAGTCACTTTGTTGATTGGCGCCTTCTGACAGGCATAAGTCCTTACTTTCGGAGTATGAAAAAGTTCATTGGATCTTACACGAGTATATTTGTTGGGAATATAAAAGTTAACCCCTTGTAATATAAATATTCAACATCTGTGACGTACTAGATATACGCCCATTATACGTTAAAACACTACTAAACTACATTTTTGACAAAAATAAAACAAATTTCAACATACACAAAATATCACTAACATACCAGTTAGACAAGCGTACAAAGAAAACATAAAAACTCCGACAGTTAATACAAGCTTTGGACAAAGACACTACTAATACCATGCTATAAAACAGCATTCAACAGTCTAACACTTCAAAATTAAACTTGAGGAAAACAAAAATAAATTCAGACACTAAATTACAAAATGGATTAAAGAACAAAAAAAGATAATATTACCAAAATTTCATAGCATAAAATAAATAAAAAACCCACACGTAACACACAAAACCAATATAAACACACATCACTCACAAACACACAATGTTATATTTTAAATGTATTATTTTCTCTTCAAATGTATTATATAGATTATATTTTTATATTATAAAATGAAGTCCTCCACACGGGTAAGCCACCAAGTGACGCCAAAATTACTGGAAAACTCTGATATGTAAAAAATATTGTACCAAAATGTAAGTGGATTAAGTATAGTTCCAGTGATGCGTTTAAAAAAAAAATTGACAGTTCAGCATCTTTTGACAATAGTGAAATACCCCCATGAACTTTTATACTGACATTTACCTCAAATTTGTAATCTTTTCCATAATGTACTAGTGCATAACCGAGAACATGGAATAAACAAATAAATAAAGGTGCTTCAACTCCGGGAAAGTAACGTGAATGTGATTCTCACCAATGCTACTTTGTTGAATGAATTGCCGAAATCTTTCTAGCAAATATTGATTTATCTGAATACACATTTGCGTCAGACGTTGTAAATGTTGGGAGTAACGCGCGTACGCATAATGTATCATAAAAGTGACCTCGTTCCCACAATTTCCCAATATTTCTACTTATAAATACAAATATACCACCTGTTTGTAGATATGCAGCTAAAAGCAAAATCCATTCATGCAACATTCCGAATATTATCATCTCATCACTCTACACACAACATAACCACACGGCAGTGGATGGCACTGAAGAAAAACTGATGTGTTATAGGCGTGTAAGTAAGGTCAATTTTACCTTGCTTTTGGTGAAATCGATAACATTTTGATTTTTTTTTCTTGAACTGATAATCAATTTCTTTGGGCTGTCTGGGGCCTTGGAGTAGAAAATTGGTGACATCAGTTGTTGTCTGTATATGTCACACTTCTGTTATTATTCGAGACCACTGAAGATAATACACTAGAAATGCCTACAAAAGCAAATATCTCCACTGACTAGACTACCTATCTTTTTTTATATATTTATACGCCCATTGGGCTTTTACATACATAGTTCATAAAAAAATAATATTCTGAAGATTGTAAGTTCACAATAGTAACAGTAAAAATACATATAACCATATCCATTTGACATATTATAATAGCAAGTAAATAGTAAATGCATACAATAATTATTTGTAGGTATAAACCTGTTGTACAAAAATAAGAATATCTAATCTGAAGATTGTCTATAATCTGAATATACTATATTCTACTTCTAAGTTATACAAACTTAAATTAGTGAAAAAGAAATGTAAAGTTTATATGTAAATGCTAGGTAGTGGCAGCAGTAACATGATACAATGCGACACATAGTGTATGAGGCCTTTGTATTAGAAAGTTAACGAAATAATTATTGGCAGTATTGTTAACAAATATAGAGCGTTTGAAAGGTTGACGTGGCTTGATAAATCAAGGGCGTTCGGTCTGCCATTTTACATAGTTTATATAAAAAATATTGTGAAGATTATAAATATAGAATAGTAAAGTATTAATATAACCTTCACCATTTAACATACAAAAGCAAACAAAAAGCAAATGTAAACATGATAGTTTGTACGTAGGTTTTTGATTGATTCTTATTGAGCCGTCCTCCCAAGGGACTAACTAAAATGAGTGAACCGCGCTATCACTTAATCCTAATTGGACTCGTTGTCGATGGTATTGGTGGCAATCGTGTACATACATATATGTCAGTTCTACATGATCAGCATCTGACAAGGTCAGTAATTTCCTATCGTTTCCCTTGAGTAGAACACAAATACAAAACTAAATTACTCAATAAAAAAATATAAATGTAAACTACAAATTTTTTTTTCATTAGAAATGTATGAACGCGTAAAGGGAACAACTTTAAAAAATACAGTATTATAGCTAAGATTATCTGTGACAGTTTCACTTGATTAACTTTTTTGCTATCATATAAAATTATTTACAAAATAAATAAAAACCAGTTTTGTGCTTGAAATCGCACGTTTCTAGACTCCGTTTGTCAAGCGATTTTAATGCCTATTACCTACAATATAAGGTATACCAAGAATATACACATTTTTGGCTTGTAGTTTCCTCTTAAATGTATTTAAGGAGATATTGAAGTTTTAAAGAGCATTGTGGATATGAAAAAAATTTATATATCTTAGGTTCACTTATCAATATTTCTCGTATAGATAATATTAGTGCAATTAATTGTGGTATAATTCTGTAAATCAAGTACACAACTATGGATATAAAGCTTGTTTATTATGTTGGTTGAGTCATTCTTTCGTAATTATTGGGGCCGCTTTCGGCCCGCGGTGCACAGGTGAAACGCCTCTGGCGACGTCGAGTTACTAATCTGTTTACTATCGACGGAAGTTGCAATGGCCGGTCTGCGGTTTGCGATAAATGCTATAAAATACAGGTGTGTTAAATGGGCGGGTCTCCACTTAACATACATAAATATTGTTTTTGTCTGTTTATTAGTTAGTTTTTTTAAATTTCGATTTTTTCCACTATCGTTTACAATCAATGTGAATGTACGATACGATTGAACCACCTCTGACAGGAAGACTCCTGTCCCGGTGCGACCGGTACACCAGGGGGGCAATGATTTGTTAGGACTGATTTTTATTTGAATACCGCTAGTCCAAACTGCCTGAAGCTAGTGGTTCTATGATGTCCCAAATTTAGGTCCGTTGTGAGGTTGAAGAAAGGGGGATGGGAAGGTATGGAAACACCTGGCTATTCAGACCTGTCACCAAGCACGGGTGTAGCAATTTATTTATTTTATTTATTAATTTATCTATTCACTTGTACATACAGTTTACAGGTATACATATTGACACTGGGTGCAAGTAATATAGATAGATGTTCTGTATATAAAACATGGTAGTAGAACGAAATGTGATATGCAACTGTATATACATGATTGAAGCTTAGGTGGTAATGTTCTGTGAACACCTCACTAGGAGAACCTGTGCCGAGGTGTTCGCATGGGTGTTATTCTGCCGTCATAGGTGCAAACACAATATCCTCCTTGTGAGTCTCCACCGTAGTTCCAACCCAGTTAGAAGCTGTGTTGACATGTTCATCATAATATTATATAGACACAATGTAGAATTTGAGGTAAGTGACGTATCAAAATGTTCTATAAACACACTGTAGTACAAGAGTACAGATACATTGTACAAATGTAGAACATGATTTAAACTTCATAATATTATATATGAGTAATGAAAAGAAAAAGCTGAAAAGGGGAAAAAAGCAAAACAGAAGTTATATTACAACTATTTGTTTATTTATTTATTCATTTTCGGGAAATCGACAGTTTACATTTAATCAGTTTGTACATAAGTGTTATTTAGTAAAATAAAACCAATTATGGATTTCCACCTTGTGACTTTAAAGACAGCATAATTTAAATTTGTGAGAAAGGAATATGAATTTAAAAAAATTATTCAAAACAATACATTTATAGTCATGGAGAGAGGTTGTAGATGTAAATCAAATCATAATAGAGGTATAAACAATAGAGACATAAACATTATTCACAAACCATCGGAGAAATATTCTTTTATGGAACTTTTGTATTTGGTAAGTTTGCAACTGAAAATATCATCCTTAGATAATACGCTATTGTAATTATTGCATAGTCTGTTCAGGCAAGAATTCTGCTTAGAGTTCGTTTTGCTTTGATCAACCCTGAACAGGATACAAGAGCGTGTTGAGTATACTTTAAACCTAAATCAATGATTATTATTTCAAGCAACGTTTTCGTTCTGAATCGTGATCTTCCACCAGGGCGATACTGATAGTATCTACCACTCTGGAATGATGTACAAATATGATTTATTTTATTAAATTATGTATTAGTTATTTTTTATTTTATTATTGCCATTTTAATTATCTCCTTTTATGTAGTGTTGTTTTGCATGCCGCAATGTGTCGTTCTGACCTCGTTAACAGCGATATAAGCAATGTGCAGTATCAGTCCGGTCATTGTGTCTGCATTTAATTATGCTTTTTATTAGTTAGCCCTTTGCTATTTATTTTTTATATATATTAGGAAAAGTTGATAGGAATTTTTTAATTATACAACAATACAATAATAAGATAATTAATTTTGCCAATTATGAACTTTCCACTGATGAATAGTTAATGGTAAGGTGTACAATGTCATAGAAATTGTAACATTTCTTGTACGTAATCAACGCCATCTTGATAAAATTATGACTAATGAGCAGGTAACATTATTAATTTAAAACTTTAAATATCTTGTAAAGAATATCTGAGTGGGCGCCAGCATAGTATAAATTAACTATGCAAGAAGTTAAATCAGTAATCCCTATTAGAATGTTAAGTTACATATTTAAATAAAAGTTAAAAGAGAAAAAAGACCTTTCGTGATTGCAATATAGTCCCCCATGTCCAGTGTTGAACGAAACACACCGCAGTCTCCCGAGTTCAGCCAGCAACTGACCCAGACGAAGTCCGCTCCGCACCGTGAACTCGAAACAGTAGTGCCAATAATCGGAGAAAATTTACCAACTGATTATTTCTAATCGGGTAGGAACTCGCCGCCCAGAAGATAAGCACTGCTACAAGATGTTCTCTTAAATTAATTTCTTTTTTGGTTACATTTTGTGATGTGAAAGCTTATTTTTCGCACCTTTTAAATAAATGGTTTTTGGTTATATTCAGAAATATTCCATTTATTTGGATTTTATTACAAATACTCCGACCTTCTGACAGAATATGCCCGAGGCCTGAGAGGATAAGATCAATCAGCTAAACTTTTTTTTTGTCAAAACCAGAAGCGCCGAAATCTTGCATTATTATTTGTATGATGTCCTATAGAAGACTGTTAGGAATTTCCTGGAGAGACCATATTACAAATGAGGAGGTCCTCCAAAGAATCGAAGGAGGAAGGCACCTGCTCAGGACCTTGTCCGAAAGGCGTGCAAGATGGATCGGCCATGTTAGACAAGAAGGCCTCTTGCATGTCATAATGGAGGGTATGACCGAGGGGACCAACTCTAGGTAGTACGAGAGTACCTGGAGGACCTGCTGGTGGACGTGCGCTGCTCATCATATGCACAAGTCAAAAGAGCCGCACAAGACAGGGAAGGAGGAAGGCACCTGCTCAGGACCTTGTCCGAAAGGCGTGCAAGATGGATCGGCCATGTTAGACAAGAAGGCCTCTTGCATGTCATAATGGAGGGTATGACCGAGGACCGTACTACCAACTCTAGGTAGTACGAGAGTACCTGGAGGACCTGCTGGTGGACGTGCGCTGCTCATCATATGCACAAGTCAAAAGAGCCGCACAAGACAGGGAAGGAGGAAGGCACCTGCTCAGGACCTTGTCCGAAAGGCGTGCAAGATGGATCGGCCATGTTAGACAAGAAGGCCTCTTGCATGTCATAATGGAGGGTATGACCGAGGGGACCAACTCTAGGTAGTACGAGAGTACCTGGAGGACCTGCTGGTGGACGTGCGCTGCTCATCATATGCACAAGTCAAAAGAGCCGCACAAGACAGGGAAGGAGGAAGGCACCTGCTCAGGACCTTGTCCGAAAGGCGTGCAAGATGGATCGGCCATGTTAGACAAGAAGGCCTCTTGCATGTCATAATGGAGGGTATGACCGAGGGGACCAACTCTAGGTAGTACGAGAGTACCTGGAGGACCTGCTGGTGGACGTGCGCTGCTCATCATATGCACAAGTCAAAAGAGCCGCACAAGACAGGGAAGGAGGAAGGCACCTGCTCAGGACCTTGTCCGAAAGGCGTGCAAGATGGATCGGCCATGTTAGACAAGAAGGCCTCTTGCATGTCATAATGGAGGGTATGACCGAGGGGACCAACTCTAGGTAGTACGAGAGTACCTGGAGGACCTGCTGGTGGACGTGCGCTGCTCATCATATGCACAAGTCAAAAGAGCCGCACAAGACAGGGAAGAATGGAAGAGGAGATTAGATGAAATTGCTGCAAACCAATCCCAGGATTGAAACCAGAGAGAGAGATGTCTAACAGGCGCGGTCCGTCCATAAATGCTGTGGATGCTCGCATTTTTCTTGCATTTTAGAGTAAAAAGATTTGAACTTCTAGCCGTAAACAGCAATACTGCAATTTAATTCATAACGTGATTTTTTTACAAAAACGGCGCTGTAAAAATCACACAAATGTTATTATTATAAGACATCGTGCATATTATCGTCCCGTTTCTGTATACGCACAACGAAAGACACGATACAAAAGACGCGGACGAGTCTAAATACACATTCAATCTCAAATACGGTGAAACGCGTAAAACACACTGTGGTGTGGAAGCGATCTGTAAACCGTATCCAAGAATGCTAGAACGTACGTTCTTTCCGCGCATGCGCACTGAGACCCGCAAGCCAATATCTTCGTCAACTTTATACGATATTAATGACAGCATCCAACGTACAAAAACCGTCTTTAATGCTCATATGTATAATGCACAGAAACGTATACTCTATTACTAATCCATTGGATTGTATGCGCGCGCTGCTTTGACAGATATGACAGCATCCAACGTACAAAAACCGTCTTTAATGCTCATATGTATAATGCACAGAAACGTATACTCTATTACTAATCCATTGGATTGTATGCGCGCGCTGCTTTGACAGTTTGCTTTGAGCTTGGATACTTCGCCAACTTGTTCCAAATGATAATAGTGAATTGTGTGGTTGTATAATTGAATCATTAATACGAAAAAGTTTTATGTCTCGGCCATTTGCGGAACAAAAACTTATTCTGGATACTGGAAATATTGAGTTATGGACCTTAATGGATTTATGGAGATAATTTTAGACGGTACCTAATTGTATCTTGTTGGTGTGCTAGCGTCTAGATGTGCATATTTGATATCAAGTACGTAGTAAGTACGAGTATAAACATTTGATGTCCAGCATCCCTTCTACAAGAAGTCACCGACTGCCACTAATGCCTTCATCACCGATCACACTGTATGTTATCCGTATTTAGTTTGAAGTAATTTCCAAGCCTGTCTGCGGCTGCAATAAGGTACAGATACAAAATACAATATGCTGTACCTCACCTCTGCCCCATATAAAAGTAATGCTCATGGCTCGCGTCCAATATGGAAAATCCTCCACCCTCCACCCCCGACCCCCGACTAGAATGAATATCAATTCGATATGAATATAGATACCACCCCTTACAAGGGGCTGGCTCTAATATAACCTGGTGTACGGTGTACCACTGGAGGTTGTAAAAATACACCCCGATTTACACCGCCAAGAAATGTGGCATTTATTAAATATTTTTCAAGAAACAAGATAACTTTTTATTATGAAGATTTATAAAATAAATATAACATATTACCTGTATTCATCTTCTGTGATACATTTTGGATGATAGTAATAAATATATTTTTTATGTGTGATACCGCACAACTGCTTCCAACCTTCTAGAGCCTGTGAGACTATGGCTTTCCCAATTGGGGTTTATTGTGAGGTTGAAGGTATGGGGAGGGGAATGAGATTGTGAAGAGGGAGGTGGGGAAGTACCTGGCTATTCATATCTGGTCACCAAACACTGCTAAAGCCATTTCACGCAACATTTCATTTCTGAATGGTGGTCTTCCAGGGCGATCCTGAAAATATTTTCCACTCTGGAATTGTGAAATAACACAAATTGATCAAATAAAAAATATTGTTAGAATAGGATTTTGATGGCCTCGCCTACTGAGGCCGTCAAAATATATGATAAGTGTTATATCTCTGCCTTGACATGCAGATTTTTGTGTCGGGAACTCTTTGATAAGTAAAAGGTTCTTTACAATAATTGCGTTTATTTTACGTTACAATAAATAAGTCTGGATTTAGCTACACTGTTCATTACCCGAGGGTTGGTAATTCTCTGTTTCTAGAAGCTTGTTGTTTGGCAATAATATCCCACAGGCAATAAAAACTCATTAAAAACAAAAAATGTCTAGAAATTGTTACATAGTGAATGCCAAAGAAATACAAAAAACTATAAAAACTGCTTTAAAGTTAAAAATCTACTACTTACGAACCCATTTTCGGTTATGATTTTATTGTATAATGTGGCAAATTAAGTTATTTATAAAATGATCGGTTTATTTTCGGTTATGATTTTATTGTATAATGTGGCAAATTAAGTTATTTATAAAATGATCGAAAATTTTTTAAATATTTATGCCTGAACATCCACAAAATAAAATACGAGGCACTTTTTGGCCGCATTTTTTTCTTGCATAAATCAAAACAGGCGGATGGTGTTAAGCGGGAATTTAAACCTTATCGCCATCTACGTAAGGGTTGTTATTGGTATTGGCTCAATTTAAAATATTACACGACGTAGTGCATCGCCTTAATTGTTTTTTAATATTATCGCGCTCCCTCTAACATTCGTTTTATCTCCCTTTAAAACCATATTTGAGGGCTAACTACGGAGCCTTAATCAAAATCAATAAAATTGTTTTTTCCATTACTTTTATTTTTTAGACACAAATGAATATATCTTCTACTAGTTTTGTTATATTGAACATCAGTAATTTAAACATTATAACAAAGAGAGATTGGCTAGGGAAAATATTTTAACCACTCCCAACCAAAGATATTAGAAGAACCTATGTATTAGTGCAGATACCTTAGCGTAAGCGAAGGTGTGCAGTAGTATTGGTGAACAAAACCGGCGACACTCGGCAAAACAATTCCACACAGTATTAACAGCTCATAGCACATCTCGTTCTTCTAATATCTTTGCTCCCAACAGATCTTTCTGGGAACACCCCCCCCCCCCCTTACACATAGCATCCGCAACGATGACATAGACCTTGAAGAGAGTTATTTTTCTTAGTGTGTGAAATAAATTCCAGGAATGATTAAATCAAATTTGGTGTTATTTGAGATAATCACGGTCAAAAGTTTTGTAGTGATTTATTTTTGGGGTATTATGCCGTGTTGCGCCACCTCCTTCATTAGCCAACGTTTCGGACAGCATTACAGTGCAGATGTGTCAACCAGTTTTTTGACACATCTGCCCTGATAGTGGAAAATGTAATGTTGTCCGAAAAGTTGGCCAAAGAAGGAGGTAGCCGCAACATGGCATAATACCCCAAAAATAAATCACTATTAGTAGGTTTGATTATTTTAGACAGTCAAAGACTCAAATGTATTTTATTTTTTGCATGATTTTTTTTTCGTTTATGTTTATATTTTCTTAAATTGTTTTAATTTAAAATCGTTCAATGATACAAATAACTTGTAAAATATATTGCAAAAGCCCAGTATCGCGTGTAAGAAATAAATATAAATAATTATTGAAGACAATATTAGCGATTTCTAAACGAAAATCTGAAACAGAAAAATCAGAAAAGGATACGGTCACATCTAAGACTCGAACCCAGGACCCTTGTCCTGCCAGGGGGGGCTCTACCACTGAGCTAATGGGACCCTATCCCCCTCGGTCACTTTTAACTGTATCATACTTCGAATAAGAACTACCAACATTGTCTTCATTTTTTCACCAAACATTTTTATTGGCAACTATCTTTATGTATGATCCCAAGATTCAACCCGAACTAAATGCAATCTAGACAGCGTCTTTTTAGATAAACCTATCTTATTATTATTATTTTTTAATGTGCGACATCTTTTGACTTTTCTACAAGTCTTGAATGAATATTTATTTTTCGGAATAAATTTATTGAGTAAATCCTCAAATTGTAGTCCTAGATGTGACCGTATCCTTTTCTGATTTTTCTGTTTCAGATTTTCGTTTAGAAATCGCTAATATTGTCTTCAATAATTAAATAATACAATTTGAGGTTTTACTCAATAAAGTTATTCCGAAAAATAAATAATTACAAATGAATCTTCAGGTTTATCTCTGGTAATGTATGAACTTTTTTACAACTTATCTAATGATTTTTTTCTGTTTGTTTTCAGGTGAGTTCGTGGAATTGTGTTTCCACTCTCCGTTAACACGTTACACGACTTTCTACATTCTCACCAATGGTATGTTTCTGTGTATCCTCATTAAGTTTATTTTATTTATTTATAATAATAAATAGTCCATTAAAGAGATGGCAGTGAAAGGAGAGCATATATAAATGATAAGCAATGACAGTATATATATATATAAAAAGTACAGATGGAAGACAATTACAAGTGTTACCAGACAATCACAATTACAATGCATGAAGAAGGTTTAAAGGGCTTTATAATAATAATAATAATAAATATTTTATTCCAGAATGTGGGGAGGTTAGTGCAATCCCACACATCCCATATAGATATACTTTTTTTTAGGTATAATAGATATAATAAATTAACAAATAAGGACAACTATGCAAGGTGTGGTCTTGAGTGCGCTTGGGCCCAGCGCTCACTCAGGAGTGGCGCTTGGTGCTGGCAGGCTGCGGTCACCAACGTGTTGGCGGAGGCCATTAGCCGCATCCTGGCTCCAGTGACCCGGTGTCTCATCAGGCCGGCAAATCCATTCAGTCCTAGTTCCGTGAACATTGTCGATGCGCTGCTGTATCTTCGGTATCCAAATATTATTCTACAGGCGTCATTATATTGAATTCGGAGTCGTTCCATCGAGCAAGTTCGGTAGTGACACCATGTCTCACACGTATACAGGCCAGTACAGAATGCGTTGAACAGTATTTTTTAACGGTATTGCTGCATTTGCAAAATCTGCGGGCAATCATATTAGACACTATGCTTAGGCTTCTCCTTTGTCGTTCGATATCGCCATCGTCCGATAGGTCTTCATTAAGTATTATTACAAATCACCTATCGACTGTCGAAATTCATTTAGGCTTACACCAAAAAATTAAATGCTTTGACTTGACGGTGAGTTCACAAGTCTCGACAATCTGGACAAAGGAGAATGGTAGCCATAATTAGTGGAATGTTGATTGAGGAACAGCGATTCATTATTTTGACTAATCAACTGAAATTTTCGGAGAAAAGTTGAACGCAAGAATGAGATTCCTGAGAGAGATGTGGTCTTTGTGTGTTAGAGATACAATACGACGGAATTACGAGTGAGAAAATCCGAAACAGTAAAAAGTAAAATAAAGCAATTGGGTGCTATGTAATGTCACATATTACAAGTGGGCACATTGAGATATATACAGGGTTTTCCAATAAGAGGTGTTATTTTGAATAGCCCGCTATTTCGGTAGATGTTACTTTTAAAGCTGTCATTTTTTGACATTTGACAAGTAGAAACTACGCCATTAATAAAAAATGGAACGATACACGCTTCGACAGCGCATTGAAATTATTAAAATTCAATTGAGTGAATCAAATGCAAATCATCTTGAGTGGTGAGGCCCATTTCCACCTCGGTGGCTTCGTCAAAAAGCAAAATTGTCGCATCTGGGGCTCGGAAAACCCAAGAGTTATTGTTGAAAAGCCCCTCTATCCTCAACGTGTGACTGTTTGATGCGGTTTATGGTCCGGCGGAGTGATTGGACCTTACTTTTTCGAAAATAAGGCTGGAGCAACAGTTACGGTGAATGGATTGCGCTATCGAGAGATGATTAATGATTTTTTATGGCCGGAATTGGATGGTATTGATTTGGACAACGTTTACTTTCAACAAGACGGCGCTACGTGCCACACAAGCAACGAAACCATTGATCTTTTACGATTGAATATCAAAATAACACCTCTAATTGAAAATCCTGTAGATAGAGTTTGTATTCCTTGTAAAATCAGTGTAAAATGTTGTTCCTATGCTAGGGGGGTATGGCAGCTGTCGATGTTACCCGAATCCTCCGATCGCAATCGAAGTATATCATTTTGCTGACCGATGATATTTTTTTCAATTAAAAACAAATGCGTACTCCATCCCGTTCCAGCATCATGATAACAGCATGGAGACAGAGCGCGTATCACGTGATCCATCGCGACGTGTAGCAGTGTGATAAGTGACGACTTGATAAGTAGGATGGAACAAGTCAGGGTCATCCTAGAAAGATGTGGCAAGATCTGCAGGAATCAAATTATTTAATCGGGTGGAGTACGTATGAATGTAAGCGAAGCAATGTGTGCTAGTTCATAGTTATGTGACATCTCTCAGGAAGACTTTGCATGGATCAAGGCTCCTTAGTAATTTATATAATATACCTGTAACACGTAAAAAAATAAAACCAGACATGTTTTTTAAAATATTTTCCTTAAAAAACTTTGCAAAATTTTTCTATTGAGGGAATTTCATATAATTTCTTTTTAAAGTAACATTAAGAGCTTACCAAGTTAAACGTGTTCAAAGGAAGTATATATTTTATACGTCTAAATAAAATTTTATTGCATGAGAGCAAATAATATATTTTTCAAAGATTAATTTCGGATAAACATAAAAAGACAATTTGGCAAGGAAAAAATAGGCGCTTTAAGTGAGGCTTCAATCTGTCTTACAATATAAATTACAAGATTTGACTTCAGAAAATCTACGCTTTCTCCCTTCACCGCAGCGCGGCGCTAACTGTCGCATTCCAAACTCAAAACCCCATCCGTCCCCAAACTCGATGCCCCGACTGCAAATTCGCCCAAATATCGTTTCAGAATTCGCGACCCGGGCACGGAGAGAAACGTCTCAGCCGTTGCCTAATTTCCCACTACCCTGTGACGTCACTGGAATGACGTCATCGCCGTAATAATCCCACACCCTTGCTCCAGTTTCCGCTACACGCAAAACGCAATCAACTCTACTAAAATTTACCAACGAGTAAAAAATCTGTACAATTACTTTGGGTATCTTATTCGTATGCGTGTATTAGGTTTGTCCCTTTTTGAAAATTAGTTTTGCTGTTTTGGAAAGTTTGTCGTTTGTAGTTGAAATCGGGCCCATTTTTCGTATGCTTCGGTCGTAAAGCGAACCTTGGATGTCAGAAAGACTCTATTCAATTTTGTTTTTTTTTTGTTCTATCACGTCAGCAGTTTTGTTCAGTGTATTATTGTCGGGTTGCGTAGCTATTGACATATTTTATTGTTATTAATTTGTTCCTGTTTGTTTCAAGACAATTTTGTGCTGGATTTGTGAACATGGCTTTTGTTGAGTATATTAAAACAAATAATTGAGATAATTTAAAAACATAATTTTGATAAAAGTTCTATTACTAACTGTAATATCCTTGATATTAGTGTATGAGCTCACCCATAAATGGCATCATATTAGTCTATTAGCTTACCCATAGATGCCGATATTTATCAAGAATAATAGAGTTTTATTGAATTAGATAAGTTTGAGAAAACCCCGGAGGCACAACACTAATACAACTACCTTCAAAATCGTTGTCTTCTTTCTGTAAACTCTATTAACTCTTGTAACACTTCGCCCTGATTGGGGTAATACGCTTACCCCAAACGAGAGTTTTTATGCTACCTCTAAGTTGGTTTTTACATCACGTACTATATCATTTAGGTCATCCTAGAAAAACTATTCGGTAATCAACTGTGTTTAAAAATATATTTTTCCCATTATTACTTTTTACGATTTTAAATAATATCCATAAATTCCCTACGAAATTATTCTTCCCTCACTCTTTCCGAATCCTCATTAAAAAATATTCCTCGTCGCAAATACGTCGCGGGCGTAAAGGGGTCATTTTACAGAAAAGGGCTTCAATAATATATATAATATTTGAATGAAGCTCGATTTTGTATCTCTTTTACCGTTATGCATTATTTAATTATTAAAACAGTAGGTGGTAATTAATACGTATCTGCGAGTTACTGGAAAAATATAATTACACATAAATTATGTCGTTATTTGTATGACACTTTAGACTTATATTTCAATAAACACCGATTTATTGGCACTGAAACTGCTTATTAAGAGCATTACAAGATCGCTCCGAGATATGCGGGGGACCCCAGTGACCCCCCTTCGGGTCGTAAAGGTTAAGAAATGGTAAAAGTTCGCTGAATGTTGTAGACTTGTGCTTTTTGAGACGCACTCGCGGTAAAGCCACGCTTGGCAAAGATTTTAAGGTTATGAACAATATAACAAGTAAATGACACTTTGTTTGACGGTGGTTTGTTAGAGCGGGTACACGGGAAATGGAATCTCAGGAGAAAATATGACACGCACGTGAATGGATGAGGAATTCAGGGACGCCCAAAGAAGGCATGACACGATAAATTGAATCAAGAGTTGGTATAACAGAATTTTTTGCATAAGTGAGAATAAATTCAGGAATCCGCCAAAACAGAATAGTGTGGTGGTCCATCCTCTCTGCCTACCCCTGCGGAGAAATTAAGTAATTGTTAGCTAGTTCTTTGTTACATAAACTATCGCTACATATCCTAGGGTAAATTTAAAATTATCTGCTTTTTCATAGATGGCGCTAATTTAACCCTTAAATGCATACTGTTGCAAAACTGCAACATACCGTTCAAACCACCTTTAACTCTTTGGTGTATACTTAATGCATGCCGTTTTAGAATTATCAAGTTCACGGTAATATATTTTATCGAGTGGCATCAACTTTTTTTTCTTTCGCGAATGTCAAATGTCACCTTTTCTTTAACAAAGTGAAGATTCTCTAAAATTGGTTGGAGGTTAGAATTACAGTTTTGTTTTGCTGTTATTA
This sequence comes from Hesperophylax magnus, assembly GCA_026573805.1. NCBI lineage: Eukaryota > Metazoa > Arthropoda > Insecta > Trichoptera > Limnephilidae > Hesperophylax > Hesperophylax magnus. The sequence continues at coordinate 14,074,228 of JAIUSX010000004.1, forward strand.
TTTTGATTTTCTTAGGTAAGTAGATACAATAATACAATACTTATATGTAATAACTCGTATTTTTCCGGTACACTTATTAGTTTTGAGAATTTTTTTTAGGTTTTTTATTTTTTTTTCATACGTAAATTGTTCATATTAATTTTTATTAAATACATGGTGTTGTAAACCTGCAACAATTTTTTTAAAATCAAATATCATTAAACAATTACAAACAAATTAAATTCTTTATATTTCCTTGCATATGCATGTAAATATCTACAAAATATTTTTTTTTACAGAAAAATAAATAAATCATGCATTTAAGGGTTAATTGTTTTAATAAAAAACACTTATATGCTTAAAGTTATGGGAAATTGTTTGTTATAAATAGTTTTTTTTCCGTATAAAAATCAATTCTTTTAACACCATATTGTTTCTGTGATTCAATCAAATATTGTATATGTATGCTTTTCTTAGAACGAATTACGTTGTTATACGAACAAAACTATTTATTCATATATTTATATTCAGTATGAGCGCAAAAAGTGCATTTTTCTTAATAATTAAATTAGCGCCATCTACTAACGATCAGATTATGAATATTTTTAAGGTTAAACGTAACGTTTGTTATAATCTACGCGTTCATAGATGTCGTTAATATCATTATTTTATGAAGAAAAAAAAACACTTTAACAAAATATTAAAATGAATTATTTGTTTGCGCAAATACATACGCAATATGAATATAGATAAATAGTTTTGTCCGTAAAAAAATTCGATTCTTTCAAGAAAGGCATACAAATACAAAATTGCATCGGTGATTCATTGTTGTATTTTTATGCCTTTCTTGAAAGAATTGTGTTTTTAATACGAACGAAACTATTTATTCATATTGCGTACGTGCAGGCGCAACAACTTAAGAAAAGTTTTTTTTTCTTCACAGAGTAATCAAATTAGCGCCATCTACGAATTTTAAGTAAATTTAACAATAACTTACTCCTGTTTCTTGTTTTTTTTCTATAAAGGCGTCCTTAAATACATTTTTAAGTCCATTAAATTCAACTATCAATACTGTATCACTCACTGAAGCTTCCAACTTGTTCATTTTAAAATTTCTAAAAAAAAAAATTAAAACCATTATTTCTAATAATGATAATATGCAAATTAATATTAGGCAGAAATTTCTATTTTAATTTATTTACAATAATAATTAATTATCGATATTAAAGTCGTTTTCATTCAGTTCTGACGTGTCGCGTGAAAGAAAGGCAAATGCAAACTGGGAACAATTTCAATGTGGATTTGATAAATAATATTATGTAAATTATACGTGAGGTGACCAGATTTTTTTTAACCTCAAAACGGGATATTGATAGAGATGTAATTTTCCAGAGGGCCTATGTCGTCTTCGGGGATTCTGTATGAAGGGTCTTTTTAATCCCTGGATTCCTACCCACATTCATAACTTTTGCCTTCCCGGAACTTCTTCTCCTTCGTTTCCTTAAAAAAGACCCCCTACACAGCATCCATAAAGGTGACAAGGGCCTGATTATTGTCCTCAGGACCTCCTGTTTGGGGTTAATGTAAAAAAAAATAAAAGGTGTGAACGGTAACCGGACAACAACTCAATACAATGACTATTCAATATACCTTCAAAAGGTGATAAAAGTCATGAAAAGTGATGAAACATAACTAGGTTAAATAATAATATTTGAATGATTTGTATAGCGCCGTTTTTGTGCATAATCACCTCAAAGGCGCTGTACAAATATATAATACATTTCTACAATGATCTATGCTATTACTTACCCGGTAGGTCACTTGAGATTTTTTTTTTTTTTTTATTGTTTCTTTATTCAATAAAATTATAAGTTACATGCATTAAGGAATTTTTCGACCACCATGCTAGGCACATGTCCGTGTTATTAACACTTAATTAACATTAACTAATTGTTTATTAGCGAAATTTAGATGCAGGACTTAGGACATAATTGGATATAATTGGACTTTCTCTCAGGAATGGTATATTTAATTTAAGGGTATGACAGCTTGAAGGTGTGTTGAATGAGTTATCGTGGTACCAAGGTGAACTTGGGTCTTGAATGCTGAGGAAACACAGAGACAACACGAGCTGTTGAACTCGAGAATGAGTCTTAGAAAGCGTGACCCGTTCTCGTGTGACAAATGTCAACCGTGTACAAAAGTTAGGCGCGCGTTTGATTTTTTTCACGAATATGTACCGATGTCGAAGGGTTCAATGACGCTAGTTCTACGGAGCATCTTCATCAAGAACAAGGACAGCATTCCCTCCTTCCTTGCATTACAACTATGAGAATCTATGCCTAGCTCTGCACAGAGTTAAAATTGACAATTTATAATGAAAAAATTGAAAAAGTAAATAAAATTAAGTACCTGGGTGTAATACTCGATTCTAAACTCACTTTCACAGCAAATTTTTAATATGTGCTAAAGAAGGTATCAAAAAAAGTAAATTTTCTTAGACGATTAAGAAATAAACTAAATGGAAACACTGCAGAGCTCATTTATAAAACTATAGTTGCTCCACATTTAGATTATTGCTCTAATATGTTATATTTGGCCAATGAAGGAAATTTGAACAAACTAGATGTTATACAGAATAAAGCTATGAGATGTATACTGGGAAAAGGCAAATACGGAAGCATTAATCAAATGAGAGAGCAGCTAAATGGGATTCCAATAAAAAAGACACTGTTATTGATGTGTTAGTTCTTGTGCATAAAGTCATGAACAACCGAATGCTAATATATTGCATGAAATTGTTTTTAATAGAGATGTTCATAATTATGAAACCAGAAATGTAAATAGAATTAGATTGCCACATATGAAGAAATCAAAATCACTGAACTGCCTAGTGTACAAAGGACTAAATATATATGATGAAAGGCCTGAAAGTCTGAGAGATAAAAGTGTGGAAGTGTGTTATTTACTGTGTGTTCAAAGAAACGTCAAATTTTGTGAAATAGAACCAAAAAATCGAAAGTTTTTCTTGAACAAATTTGCAAATTTCATTGTCTACCTGGGCATAGGAGTTGAAACGTTTTATAGCTCATCCATTTGTAGATTTCTTGTGAGAAGAGATTCACTGGTGCTATTTCGCTCTCAATTAATTTGTTGTCGTGAATGTCCCGCTTTCCGAAATCGGGACATTTCCTCTTCCCGATGCATTCCTTCGGGACAACTGGTCGGGGTCCCTAAAAACAGGGCGGTCCCGTTCAAAACGGGACGTATGGTCACGTTAATTATACACACCGTCTATAAACAAACATGCGCGTGATACGTATCAGATAAGACGCTACGGTATGTTATAATGTTGTGTACATAGAGCAGAGAGAGAAGCTGTGATGAGTGTTGATGACTGCTGACTGATGACACAAGAAATGTCGCATTGCAGAGGAAGTGTGGCAAATCATGAGGGAAAGCGAACAGGTGTATTACAGCATCCGATAAGGACTACCGCGTGAATCATTTGCAACTACAACACTTATACACGGAGAAAACTTACTGATCTGGTCAAACTATTCGTTGAATACATATCAAAAACAAAATTCACAACATACAGTATAAATAGCACGGGACAGCCAAAAACAACACAAACACCATAAAAATACACGAATGTTTAAACACCAACATCTGCGATTGCCCTCCTCTAGAAAAAACAGAACAAATAAAGTATCTAGGAATCGTAATTGACCATAACCTTAGATGGATACCTCACATCAAACAAATCACAAATAAACTTCTCAAAACAATACACATTTTCCTAAACATAAGAAACATATATAAAATAAAACAATTGAAAACAATATATTTTGCACTTTGCCAATCAATAATAGAATATGGAATTATTGCTTGGGGAGGAGCAACAAACTCGGCTATCAATTACATAGAAACCGCACAGAAAACGATCTTAAAGGTAATACTAAAAAAACATAGACTGACCGATACAGACCAAATATTCAACAGCTGTGACGTACTAGATATACGCCAATTATACGTTAAAACACTACTAAACTAAATTTTTGACAAAAAAATAAATTTCAACATACACAAAATAACACTAACAGACCAGTTAGACAAGTAAATTCAAGTTTTGGACAAAGACACTACCAATACCATGCTATAAAAGCTTTCAACAGTGTAAAACTTAAAATTAAAATTGAGGAAAATAAAAATAAATTCACACACAAAATTACAAAATGGATTAAAGAACAAAAAAGACAATATTACCAAAATGTCATAGCATAAAATAAAAATAAAACCTACACGTAACACACAAAACCAATATAAACACACAAGATTATATATATTAAATGTATTATTTTATCTTATATTGTAGATTGTATTTAGATTATATTTTCATATTATAAAATGAAGGCTTCAGCACGGGCAAGCCACCCAGTGAGGCCAACATTACTGGAAAACTTTGAAATGTAAAAAAATGTTGTACCAAATAAAAAAAAAATAAAAATGGATTTTTATGGAAAAAATGGGACTGCAGGCCTATAACGAATGATTTGAAAGAGTTCCTAAAAAACTATCAGTCAAAAGACTGATAGTTTTTCATATAAACTTTAAAATTATGAACATATGTCTACAGAATAACAGATGGCTATATTATATCTATTAATTGACCGGTCGGTGGCCGAGTTGACATCGTGTTTGGGTCCCACCCAGGCGTAGTGTGTTCAATTCCTCGGCTGGCTAGGTCCTCCATCACAACACAAGCAACATTTTCAGCTTACTGTGGTGGTAGTAGGAGATTTTCAAATATTTTGTCAGGTTATTCGTAACCTGGGATTATTTGACTTTGAAAAAAAAAAAAATCAAATAAAATAAAATAAAAAAATTCTCATTGTCATTCCTACTTCAATTTGGAATATACCTAGATTGCATGCAGTTGGCAATGTTTTCTCAGAAGTAGTAAATGTATTCAACTGCACGGAATATAGTTACAAGAAGGCTATAATAACATACCTCAATCGCAATAATCAATATTAGGCATGAAAATATTTTTCTGCGTGGGTCCTATATCATATTTTACTATATCTAAACTATTTACTCCAGATATCTTGTAGTGTTAGATATCATATATATTATTTTATTAAAAATCATTATTTCTTATCCAAAAGTATCATTAAATCGCTGACAGCCCTGAATTATTAAAGCCAAATTGCGATTCCTGCCCAGCTATTCCAAGTAGAATTAATTTTGAAGGTAACAATAAACTCACTACTAATTACTCTATTCTAATATTTTGCTAGATTATACAAGTTAATAAGTCACTTTAATTTATACATATTAATATTCTGTTCAAATAAAATATTTTTTTACTATTTCATTCCTTACCTTAATAGTATTTATGTTTCGTTACGCTGAATTGTTTTAAAGCTTTTTCCGCTCCAACCAATAAGGAGGCTAGGATTCGAATTTTACTGATTTGAATCTGCGAAGTGTTGCTTTTGAGTTCAATCGACCTAATGACAGTTGACGAAAATACCGTACCGAGAAAACAACCGATGTGTCAATTCGATTTTTAGCCGTACTTATAATTAGTTCAATCTTATACGAGTGCCTGTGAATTCCTCCACCATACGAGCGCTCCCAAAAGAACCATATCATCGAACATCACAACCAACTCTTCCGTAAGTCACATTTGCGAATACCTATTCATTTGGTTCAGCGAACGGAGCGTTAATTTACATAAGCTGCCTAGGTTATAACCATTATTATCTAACCCATGTGTCGATTGTTTACGCGATTATCGCACAATTTATTTTATATTATTTACTATCTATTATAAACATCTCATACTTCGATTTATGTCAGGTCTTATACAAACCTAGTATTCATTCAACTATTATTACACTAGTAGATATTTCTTTTAATTATGTATTGTCTCACTGCACTTCTATTAACAACTGTATCACTTGCAATGATATTCTTGTTTACACATTACTTGTTCTGTAATTTATTACTAATATTCTCCTGTGTACCACTGTATGTTTATAATCCGATGTATCATTCTATTGCAAAAGCCATTTTGAGCGTTTAAATAAATAAATAAAAAAATGTGGTGTGGTGTGTTTGCTGTTTATTTTTGACATATTTCACACACTTATTTTTTTAAAGTAGTTTTAAATTTTACAGACGTAGTTTGATAGATAAAGATTGGTAATAAATAGGTAAACGTTATCATTTATCTTTTAACCGTTATAACTTGAATCTATGACGTCAGTGGGGTTTGGTTTAAACCTTTCGCAATCGGTTTAGTGTACACATTACTGAAGAATTCCGGAAGTTTGATAATCCATCGTTATATATCGTAGGTACATTATCTAGGTATATCTTAAGAGGAAAATATTGCACAGCCTTTTCTCGCAAAACTTATATTTGAATTTGAGGATAAAATTCCAAAAAAAACTACATAATTATCATTTTAATCCTAAAACGTTTATCATTAACTCACAAATAATTGGCAAAGTTGCCTCTAAAATCTATCCTATATTATTTTTAATTAAAAACACACAAAAAAATAGCTTTACCTTTTGATTAAAAAAATTTATTACATAATTTGGTTGGGTATTTTGACTTCAAATCCAAATTTATATTTTTGTTAAAACTTAAAAACTTAAATGGCTATCGAGAAACTTGTTTAAGAAGGACGGCAACGTGGCCTTTTCATACAAAATTTTTGAAGATAATATTTATACATTTTTAAGCCGAAACGTTAAAATTATATGAAATTCCAACGATAGAAAAAAATCGCAAAGTAAGCGCTGAAAATTATAAAAAATACGTTTGTTCTGTTATTTAATATGTTATTGGTATGATAAGAAGAACAGTGTATCTTTAAATGCAACTAAAGCATTTGTCGATAGATTTATTTTATTTTATTTTTTTATTTATTATTGAATTTTTTTTATACATACTTACATGGTTACATAAAATATTGAAAAACGTATAAAAAATATTGAAATAAATGTACATAATTAAAAAAAAATTCCCACGAAGGCGAAGCCTGAGTGTGGGTATTATAAGTATTTTTATCTTATTTCTATGGTTTAAGTGGAAATACAATATCAAATATAATAATAATAATAATTGGATAATTTGTAGAGCGCCGTTTTTGTGAAAAATCACCTCAAGGGCGCTAAATTTAAGTTATTTTAAAAGAGTTACTGTAGAGATGCAATACAAGAAACTAAATCATGAAATATGTAAAAGTTTTAAAATAACACAAAAAATAAGGTAAATACTAGTTTTTAAAGAAAACATATTAAAAAGTGAATTAGCAGACAAAGCATTACAAACAAAAAAAAATATATCCGCTGTTTTTTTATGTATGTGAAATAATAAAAAATAATCTCTACAAGGGTATAAATGTTACAGATAGTTTTGCTAAAACTTATAAGAAAAAAATATCTCGTTTGAAATAGATATTTGCTCTATTTTAAACGAGTCGTGTTTTATTAAATATTTTCACCATATTCGCTTAATTATTATCGTTTTTCAATATTAGCATTCTCCCTCTAACATACGTATTTACATATCTCCCTTTCAAAGCATTTTTGAACGCTTACTACGGGGCCTTAAGAGGAATACACAAGCCAAAAATTTGTATATTCTTAGAGAGCCTTATATCACCTCGAATATAGGCATAAAAATCACTTGGCAAACGGAGTCTTCGGTAGATTTTAGCGCAAAAGCGGTTTTTATTAATAAATATTGTGAAAAAACTTTAAGAAAGAAAAAAGGTAATCAAGAGAAACTGACACAGATAATCATAGCCACAAAAGAGTTCATACATGCATAATGAAAAAAAATCAACCCGTGAAAAACAATTATTTTTTATGTACTGAAACAGTTTCGACTTTCCACTACGGTCCTATGCATCGAACGGCACGACCTAGTACTATCATTTCATCCAATTTCAGAAAATAGCTTGTGTGCGTGAATGCCACCAAAAGTTGGTAGAATGCATTTTCATCGACAACGTGTCTATCTGCCGAGTTTCAGCTCGATCGGATCTCGGGAAGTGCATTAATTTCCATTTCCAAGATTTGCATTCATTTATTACCGAAAACAAAGCTGAAATTTAAATAGTTGTATTTAAAAATACAACTATAGTAATTATTTTTATAAGCAATAATTGTTCGCCTGAAACACTCATCCACATTGAAAAAAATCTCCTGATAAAAAATACATGGCGCCAACGGGACTCGAACCCGTGTCCATTCGATTTCCGGTCGAAAGCTCTGACCACTGAGCTATGGAGGCTTATTTCTTACCCGCGAAATTATTCAATATATGCTAGTGTTTCATTCAACAATTACTGCTTGTTACATTTTTTCACCTGAGAACAACCAACTTTATTTTATATGAGAAAGGCATTGTAAGTGCTAACTCTCTCACTAGATGGCGTTGAGACAAATTGTCTACATTTTTAGGTGAAATACTTGAACTTCTTCTTCTTCTTCTTTATGTGCCGTATCAGGTCCCCCCGACGTTGGCGATCACTCTAGAAAATGTCTCTTTGTCTTGCGCTGCCCGGAATAGCTCCTCCACACTTCTAATGCCGGTCCACTCTCGTATATTTCGCAGCCAAGACATTTGTCTCCTACCCGGCCCTCTGCGACCTTGTATTATTACTTGAACTTGTCAAATATTAATTATTATTTTTTTATTTATTAATTACAACTACAGTAGTTTATGCTTATATTTTTTATGAAGTAATTTGTAAAAAAAATATTTTCATTCTACTCGAGCGAAACGGTAGAAAAAACCTTAATTTATCCAAAGTGTGTTTAATTTTTTTGGTATTCATAATGTTAACCGTTTCGTAGTGGTCATTAATCGAAAATAGTAATTTCGAATTAAGCCTCGCACTACTTTAAGGCAGAAATCAGTGTGTTTGTCTCAAATCGTTCGCAACGACTAAAGCGCAATATCCACCGCGAACGAAGCTACCAAACGCGGTGAGCTAAGATAAGCTAATCAGCTAAGCTTATGTGTGTATCCACCGTAAACGAAATGTTATGAATTCTTTCACGACGTAGTAGCGCAATATCCACCGCGAACGAAGCTACCAAACGCGGTGAGTTAAGATAAGCTAGTCAGCTAAGATAAGCTAGTCAGTTAAGCTATTAGTATGTGTATCCACCGGAAACGAAATACTATGAATTCTTCCATGAAGTAGAACGCAGACGAACGGCCAATATCTACAACATAAATAAACCACTCACACTACAAGTTGTGTAACATTCAACTACTGTTTGAACGATGCGTTGACGGGGGTGCGGAAGGGAGCGTAGCTTAGCTTAGCTTAGCTGTAATTAGTGGGTTAGATCGCGACGCTTAAGCGCAATATCCTCCGGGAACGAAGCTAAGCTAGTACTAACTTAATTTAGCTTAGCTCGCGTCGTAACTAGTCTTATTCATACTTTCATACATGCTCGTGGTGGAAACGAAAGTATGAAAAAGAATCCTTACGATGCGTGCTAAGCTAAACTAAGTTAGTACTAGCTTAGCTTCGTTCCCGGTGGATATTGCGCTTAATAATAATAATAATAATAATTGTTTATTCCAGAATGTGGGGAGGTGAGTGCAATCCCACACATTCCATAAAATATAACTACAATGTTAAATATAAGTAAGTACAAATAAAATAAAATATAAAATGTAAGTTTGATAAAACAAATAAAACATAAGAAAAAGTAAAAGGAAATATATAGAATGGAGAGTGATATCATTTAACATTTACATTTCTTGTAAGCTTATTGGTATATCGGAGCGATAATTTTGGGGGCAAATATTTTTCTCCAATGTTTTTCGATGCTCGATCCTGAGGTCTGGCGGGATTCGATGTTGAGGACGTTTCTGGAGTTGTTGATCCTTCCTCTCGTTCCTGCTACCCTGGTTCTCATTAGGGCTGCAAAGCCGTGAACTCTCCCCTCCATGAACATCGAGGAGGCACCGCAGTACCTTGGAAGTCCGAACATTATGCGGTAAGCATTATTATATTGAATCCGAAGGCTTTCCATGGTACGCTTTTTGAAATTGGCCCACAGCTCGCATGTATACAAGGTAGTGCAGAAAGCTAGTGCTTAAGTGTTCTTGATTTATTCAACATGAACTGTTGATTGTACGTTAACGATCTGCAGTCTTGCTTTCGAACGATGACAAGTTATCGACATCTTTTATCTATCTATATATAAATAGATATTTAAATGTTCACAATAAAAAACACATAAATTTGTTTCTGACCACTATAGTTTTGTTTTCACTCTACCGGTTTCGGAAGAACCCTTCCTTCGTCAGGAGAATATTAAAATTTGTTGTAAAACCTAGAAAATTGCAGAAAAACCTGGCCTGTGACCGAAGGGGTCAACAACGCGAGCTTCAAAATGTTATTTTATCAAAGTGTCGTTTATGTCTTCCGATTCCCAGGTAGCGTATTCTATCAAACGGAATTCTCCTGACGAAGGAAGGGTTCTTTCGAAACCGGTAGAGTGAAAACAAAACTATAGTGGTCTAAATCAAATTTATGTGTTTTTTATTGTAAATTATGATGAGCCACAAAGTGAATGCTTTTTACAATTATTTAAATGTTCGTCTGTTAAAAAACTTAAATCTCTGAAAGTTCTACCTCGATTGCTTTGAAACTTTGACACAACGTTGCATTCGAATACGCGTGTGTTTTTGTATACCTATTTTCTATAGATGTCACCTGTGACAGGAAAAAAATGTTTTTTTTCGTTTCTCTATCTGCACAGACTTTAAATTCATTACCGATCGACTGTGGCATTAAAATGAGATTGAAAATGAGATAGGACGCCAGACTTTGTTTCATAGTTTTAAACGAATCTCGGGCGAAGCCGGGCGCGTTATAAACATGTAAATGACTTGGAGTTTATATAAGCCCGTATTTATTGATTGACTAGAAATGGTCTGCGCACTATTTGCACATTTTCATCGTCTACGTCCATTTCATTAAGTCTACACGAGTCTATATAAGTCTACAGAGGTCTACGTAAGTTTTCATGGAGCTACGGAGGTCATTGTCCGGTGCATGCACACTAGCTTTATGCAGGGTGTGTCTTTTACTACTTTGTTTGAACGAAGTAATCACCCCATTCGATTACATTGTCGTATATCGCCAGTCAAGTGTAAGTGACCAAGCCTTAATATGTACACAGTAACTACATAAAACAACGGAGGAAAATACTGTTTATTTTTCTACGTTTACATGTTCTCCTATCTAGTTCGGGCGGTGGCGATTTTATCCAAGGAACCCAATTTAAATATTCTTTTGAAATAATTTGTAAATATAGTTGTGAATGATGAAAACTTGGAGCAGGTGGATGAGTTTGTGTATTTTGGAAAGTATGTTTACGAGAGATGGGAAGGCTGATAAAGATATTGATAGAAGGTTAAATGCAGGTACTCGTAACTCCATTAATGGAGGACTGGACGCAGTTGGCGCTAACAGAAAAATGTCCGAAGAAGCGAAGATAGCAGTCCACTATTGAGTGCTGGTACCTACCCTGAGGTATAGCAGTGTGGCATGGAACTGGCAGATGAAGAATGTAAGTATACTGAATGCTGTGAGATTCCAGAAGCGTACGTGCGTTAAATTCATGTATGATCGTGGAAGAAATGTGAAGATTCGCAAAGAATGCAAGGCTGATGTAAGTGTAATGTTTAAGTCTAAGAAGGGGACGCTCAGATGGTTTGGGTAGAGCGTATGAACGAAAGGTGAGTATATGACGAAAATGTGAATGGTAGAAGAGGAACATGTATAATATGATCAAGCAAATCTGAGACTTGAGTCGGGCCATGTCAATAGTCAGAATAATAGAAGATTATGTATGAATGTGAATGAGGCGAGGAGTGTGTGCCAAGACCGAATTGTTTGGCGGTCCGTCCTCTCTGCCTACCTTGTGCTACTCTAACCCGTGAGGTAGCTGTTTAAGTGCTGTTAGAACCCGCAGACCAATCACAAGGCGTTTGAGTGTCTCACGGCTTTAACCGTTTTTAAATGACGATTTATTAATTCTACGTGTCATTACATATAATCAAACTTATATATTCAGAATCAGCGGTTGTTGATCTACATTAAGGCGATGCCATACATCGTGTAATATTTTAAATCGAGCCGCTATCAATAACACCCCTTACGTAGATGGCGATAAGGTTTAAATTCCCGCTTAACACCATCCGCCTGTTTTGATTTATGCAAGAAAAAAACATGGCCAAAAATTGCCTTTTATTTTATTTTGTGGATGTTCAGGCATAAATATTTGATTTTTTTTCCATCATTTTATAAATAACTTAATTTGCCACATTATACAAAAAAATCATTACCGAAAATGGGTTCGTAAGTAGGAGATTTTGAACTTTAAAGCAGTTTTCACAGACCTTATACATTATTTTTTTCTGGGCTTATAAAAAGACTTATCTTAAAAAAACTCTACTATTTCAAAGGCCAAGATGTATTCTACTCGCAGTATTTAATTAAAGCATCTGAAACATTTCTAGGCGACCAAATTTTCAAACCAAAAACACATAATTTTGCATTACTACGTATGGCATTGCCTTAATTTCTATTTTTTAATCGATAGCATTATTGGGGTGTTGTTAGACTGAAAATAGTGGGTCGAGGACGGTGAGGAACTACCTTACTATTCAGATCTGATCACCAAACACGGCTAAAGCCATTTCAAGCAACTTACAATTTTAGGGGCGACACTGAGATTATCTTCCGCTTTGAAACGTGCCGTAAATATCTTAATATAGACAAATTCAACATTCTTATGTTTGTGCTCGTAAAACTCGAAAAATAGTCTACCGATATCGCTGAATTTTTAAATTGAAAGTTTGTTCTTATGAGTGCAAGAGTGTTTAGAGCGTGGTTTGAAGGTTGGAAGATGTCGGAAATGGTCGAGGAATACTTAACGCAATATCTGTGCAACGAAATGAGATACCGAGTCGAATTAAATTCGATGTAATGTAGTTTTTTTACAGTAACATTGTGGTATACAGTAGTGAATGGTGGAAAAAGTTGGAGACGCCCGAGAAAAACATTAGCATTGCGGGGTCGACTAGTACTCGTCAAATTGATATATTGTGAAATAACACAAAATAATCAAATAAAATTTTCTTGCCCACGCCGGGATAGGCCATCATATACGGAACTAGCTGACGTGTGCCCGGCGTTGCTGGGGGTTAACCTTAGGAGACAGACATATGCCATCGCAGACTTTTCTGTAGACCTTTTTAAGATATACAATTTCCTAGTACATTATTTTGACGTATCTCGTGAGGTTTAGCCAGCGTTAACAATGCAGTGCCCGAATATATATATATATATTTACGACTTGATTATAAAACATTGAATTTTCTCTACTTTCTACAAATATAATATGCATGTATTATATACATAAACCTTCCGGAAGAAATTCTCTAAATGATAGTGAAAACCCTATCGAAATTCGTTGCGTAGTTTAGAAGAACTAAGCGCACAAACAGACAGACGCGATAGCGACTTTATTTTATAATATTTAGAGATACATGTGTGGGGTAAATTGTAGGGAGTTTGCATCTCCCGAAAATAACAACAATATTATTATTACCCACATTCTTGTGAATTGTAAACCTGCGCGCGATACGCGCGGTAAATAATATTATTCTATCTTCAGCAATCCTGCCGCACAGTGGGCTGAAAATCGCCTTTCATAGACATAGAGACTTGAATTTTCAAGGGTATTTTTTTTGGCTAGAAATGGATTCTGCTGATCATTACTATGCTATAAAATGTCGTACAAAGCAATTGCGTGTACAAATGAAGGAGTTATAATTTTTTTAAGAAAAATTTGTATGGCGCTGACATTAAAAATGAGGCTATCTCTGGAATCATAAGGTTGGCCGTTCTATCCTTACACACAGATAATACTACTATTTATTTGTATTTTTTTGACATACTTCATATTGTGGCGCAAGGTGCGATGTTTTTTTTTAAAATCCTCTAAGTTGAAAAAACCCTTTTTAATGTTGATGATTCATTTTAATGCTTAAACGCTTTTAGGCTTGCAGTGTAAATAAAATATTGTAAACTAGACAAAGCATACTCATATGTAAAGCATTTAAGCATTAAAATGAATCTTCAACATGAAAAAGTTTTTTTTCATCTTTGAGGATTTAAAAAAAAAAATCACAAGTTTCGCCACAATACGAAGTATGTCAAAAAAATACAAATAAATAGTAGTATATTTGTGTGTAAGGAAATAATGGTCAACCTTATGATTCCAGAGATAGACTCATTTTTAATGTCAGTTCCATACAAATTTTTCTTAAAAAAATTATGACTCCTTCATTTGTACACGCAATTGCTTCATACAAAATTTTATAGCATATTAATGATCAGCAGAATCCATTTCTAGCCAAAAAAAATACCCTTGAAAATTCAAGTCTCTATGTCTATGAAAGGCGATTTTCAGCCCACTGTGTGCCGTCGGGTTGACCCTAAACCTACTCTAGCGTACGCGATTTTTTGTTTCGTAAAATTATTATAAGTGAGTTTTGTTTTGTTTTTTTTTTTAAATTTTTTATTTTTATTTTTATTTATTTTTTTTATTTTTATTTTTTATTTTTTTTATTTTTTATTTATTTTATAAATAGTTAATACATTTCAACAAACAAGTCCTGCTAAGCCAATTGAATTGGCTTGTCAACAGGTGCTTAAAGTTTAGTTACATACAGGGTGTATCGGCACGTACCCGACAAACTTTAACCAGCTATTCCTTAGCACGTTTGGAGTAAAAAATGTTATGGCCACTTTGTTGTCCGGTAACATTTGGTGAATATTTTTTTTCCGATAGCCAATTTTTCACCATATATTTAACCTTATTCATAGACTTACATTGCTTTATAGTGTCAGGTAATAAATTAAATATCTTCGGTATGTTGTATTCAAACGTTCTCTGTCCGTATTTATTATTAAATTTCGGAACTATTAACCCGTCATTGCGCGTGAATCTAGTACTGTATTTATTTTCTAATTTTTCTTTATGCTGCGGGGTAAATATATACTGAATTATGATTTTTTGCCAAAGAATAGCCTTAACAGGTAAAATTTTGGCACTCTGAAACAGCAACGGTGTATTATGTCTCTGTTTAAAAATATTAGGGACGACTAGTAATTTTACAATTGCCTTTTGTTTAACTTGGAAATAAAAAAACTAAATTAGAATTATCCAAATTCTCGTTATTTCACACTAAAATTAATCACGCAACCTCGTATTCTGTGGATTTGGAGAACCGCAGAATCATTTAGCCATCAATCCATTGAAACTGACAATGAAAACCAATCCTCCAAACATTTTTCAGTCAATCAATATTTTTCAGTGGACTTCCTTATTGCGAAAATATGGCTTGAACCCAAAGAATGTGTTTTACCCTCGGTTAACTGACATTTTATTGTTTGGCTTGTAATAAATAATTTACATAATATTATCTACGCTATGTTTAACACGCATCACATTTGCTGTACCGTAATATGGGGTGACTTTTGAATCGGGGATTGACTTTTCTCTTTTTTAATATTTTTTTCGGGCAACGTGAATCCAATGACGATTCGAAAATGTGTAAAATTAATTAGTTTCCAGTTATATTCAAATATATTGATGGTTGAATTGTGTATTTATTTTTTAGATATTTTCGTATAGAGAAAAATGTAAATATGGGGGTTCCATGATAACACAGTGACAATTCAACACAACTTAAAAAAGTGATGTAAAGTCATTTAAAGCCCAAAAAAAAAACTAAATTCCTACGTAACCTAGTTTTTTTTCATCACTTTTTATGGGTGTGTTGAATTTTCATTTTCATGATTTATCAGGTAACCTAATATAGGTACACCTAAGTAAATATTGTAATTTCTTCATCGATTATAATAATTTCTTGTGAATTTTTATTGGTTATAACCAATTCAAATATTTATTTATTTTTGTCTTGGTCTATCATTGTCTATCGTCTAAGCTTATAAAAATGTTTTGTCAATGTCGCCCGTCTCCGAAAAGGGACTTTAATCGCCACTTTTATTGACTCCCTCAACAAATGTAGATTTTTTTAAACATATTTTTCAATAGTTTAAATATGTACAATAAATATGACATAAAATTTTTCGACTTTTTGTATTAAGAAGATTGTCTGTGATGGGATGGCGCCGTTTGGATGATTTTTATTCCGCGATTGATAAAATTTTGCACACTTGACCACTTTTCTCTCGTTTTGAAAACAATTGATTTAAAAAAAACTCTGTGAAAAGCCCAGGCAATAGCCGTCACGAGACGCATGGCAGATGTAAAATATCCAAATTGATTTTTATCGACGGAAGTGAAAATGAAAGTAAACGATTTATATTTTTGATAGTAAAACAATTATTCTTTTATTATTATTATTACTTAAAATTTCATAATTTAGAATAGAAATCACTGCCAATTTTAGTGAGAATAGAAGCAAATATCCTGCACAAGATTTTTTGAGAACCGGGCGGGAAGAGCCGGCGAGTCACGAGGCTGGCCGAATGAAGCAAGAGCGTCGTCCCGTCTTGCCACGCTCTAAGATGTTTCACATCAAAAAGTTATTTGGTTTCATAATTGAAAATTTACAAGTCACCCCATTTTACGGTACGGTTTTTACAGTCCGCATACTGTGCCAGTAATACTCAGTTTGGCACTAATGCACGATCAATACTCGAATACCGTTTTACTGTTTCTTTTTTTTATTGCAGCCAACGCGGCTAGACAATCTATGTAGACATTTTACGTGCAAACGCGGTACTTAGTTTTGCTGTATTTTTTAATTCTTTTCACACTAAATATTTACAGCCTTACTAAAGAAAAACTACTTCACATTCGTTAAACGGTGTTTTTGTTGCACAGTGTATAAATAATGTGAAAGTTAAGAATCGAAAACAATCTTCAAGCGCGAAAGCCGCGGTTGACAGCTGTTTTCATATTTTCATGAAATATCTTCACAGGTCGTTTTTTGATCATGAAATGTTTAATATACTATTATATTCATGTTATTTAACATATTTACAACTTATTTGTGTTATTTTTCGTCAGTTTTGTAAAATCTACTTTCTTTGTTATATCATAAAGTTAGGTTAGAACCGTTATGCCATTATTAAAAATGAATTTTATGGTCTATATTTTAAAAGAACTTCTTTAAAGTGATATTTTTTTATAACATAAATACCCAACGTACGTTTTGGTAACCATGTATCGAAGAAATAAAACATTTTAAAATATGCGAGCAATGCGTTAAACATTTCTGTTTTTATTTGTTGTTTCCAGAAAATTAAAAGCTAGTTCAATTTTTTTTTAAATATATTTTTTTTTGTATGAACGAGATGAAAACTGACAGTGAGGTGACAGTTTTCTTGTAAACTCCCTAAATCAAACGACGTTTTTATCAAAAGTGTTTGTGGTAATTTTTTTTCAACTTTTTCATGTTTGAAATTATAATATTGCATTTAATAATAATAATAATAATAATAATACTTGGATGACTTGTATAGCGCCGTTTTTGTGCAAAAACACCTCAAGGGCGCTGTACAAACTTATAATACATTTGTACAGTGGTCTATGTTATTACTTAACTATTTATGGAGAAAATATACAGTTCAATACTTACCTGATAGGTCACTTGAGATTAACACTTAATTAACATTATCTAATTGTTTATTGGCGAAATTTAGATACAGGATTTAGGACTTAATTGAAAAATTGAATATAACTGGACTTTCTCTTAGGATTGGTATATTTAATTTAAGGATACGACAGCTTAAAAAGGTGAGTTTTTAATTTAATTTAATTTAGACCTGAATTCTTAAAAATATTAATGAATGAATGTTAATTATCAAAGTATATTTCGAATACAAAAATCTAATATGTAATTTTATCTAGTTTCTTAAATGGCATTCCCTTTTTACGATGTCTTCAAAATGAAGAAATATATAGAACATTTAAAATACATTGGAAAATTAAGAAATTTGATTCGCAATTATTATTATTTCAAGTTTGCACAACACATAAACAATCCCCTGTGACTGGATAAGTAATGTATATCTTTCCATGAACATTTATGTAACGGACGTACTGCTCCAATATCAGCCGACGTCGCCCCATATTAAAATCTGCCATTTGCCTTAACTTTGCCTGTCCTTAAATTGAATAAACTGCCCTCTATGTATGTGAAATTGTTATGTATAATGAAAATGTAATGTAAAAACAATAAACGAAACGTCGGAGCTTGGCTAGGGGACACGGGCAGAGAAGTATACTGAGAGAGCTGGTGGATATCATAGCATTCAATTTTTGACTTTTTGACTTTTTGAAATATTGGCATATAGAGCTCCGGGCCAAAAAGGCCCCTTTCTCTTTCATCATGATTTTAAAATTGGTTGTAGGATAAATTTTAATTTAATTTTGGTTGTGTTTTTAAAATATTTTTGCAAGGAAACATGGCTGCAATATGGGGGATTTAAGGTTTACGGAGGATTTGTTTGGGTTTTTTAAAGGTAGTTATTTCATTTACATCGTACTGTGCGAGGCAGTTGATGGACGCGTTTTCATGGGTGGGAAGGCCCGCATAAAAAGATTCCGCGAGACTTAAGATGTGATCTTTAAGGAGGGGAACTTCAGAGTCTCGGTGTAGTTGAGCAACCCTCATCCATCTAGGAGCTCCCAGGGCAATGCGTATGGCTTTGTTTTGAAATGTTTGTAGTCTTTTTAACTGAGGCTCTGAAGCGTGGGCCCAGATAGGGCTAGCGTAAGTGAGTTTAGGTCTTATAGTGGATTTATATATTAGTAGTTTGTTCCTTGGAGATAATTTTTTGTTATTTTTAGATATCATGGGATAAAGGGCTGCAAGAGTTCTATTGGCTGAATTTAGAGTTTCTGTTATATGCTTTTTCCAAGTTAATCTGCTGTCTAGAGTTATTCCGAGGTATTTAATGCTTTTTTTCCAAGGTACGTTTTCGCCGAACAAGTGGATGTTAGGGGGTCGTTTGGGGCGTCTACGGGAGAAAACACAAGCGGCGCTTTTTGAGGGATTGATGCTAATTCGCCATTGTTTAAAAAATGATTCTAGTTTCGACGCGTGGTCTTGGACGCGTCGTGTAGCGGTCATTTCGCTTACTGAAGTCGACATGACTTCAGTGTCGTCTGCAAATTTGCCTATTTTGGTTTTTTTGGTGCGAAAGTTATGGATGCTGGGGCGGGGGATATCGCTTAGGTATATATTGAAAAGAGCTGGCGAGAGAATAGAGCCTTGAGGGACACCTGCTCTTAGCGATCTCACTGTGGAAAAAATTCCATCTAATTTGATTCTAAATTTACGGTCTTTAATAAAATTAGCTATGAGTTGAAGCATTGAAAGGGGGATACCGAGGAGGTACATTTTATAAATGAGACCTCTGTGCCAGACTTTATCGAATGCTTTGCAGACGTCTAGGGAGAGGACTACAGTGTGTTGGCGAGAGTTGAATCCGTTTGTAATTTGTTCGACCACCCGCAGAAGTTGGTGGAGAGTTGAGTGGCCCGATCGAAAGCCGTGTTGAAAGTCGGGGATGATTTTTAAATCGTCGACTATTTTTTTCAGTCTAGCGAGGATTAACTTCTCAAGAATTTTACCTGCACTGGGAAGCAGGCTAATCGGTCGGTGGTTTATGGCCTGAAGGGGGTCTTTCCCAGGTTTTGGGATAAGGATAACGTCTGCAGTTTTGTAGTCTTTTGGGAATAAACGAAGTCTAAAGGATGCGTTGCTGATGGCTGTGAAAGAGCAAATGGCTTTGGAGGGGAGGCATTTTAAAATTTTATTTGATATTAAGTCGGGACCGGGAGATTTTTTTGTTTTCAAGGATTTTATAATTTTAGAAATTTCTTGAGGGGTTGTGAACGGGATTGGATTGTCTGTGGGGGTTTCTGTCAGGATGGATGAGACTGTTGATTCTACTGTTGAAACGAATTGAGGGTATAGCATTCAATTCGGGCACGGTTATGAGAATCTTGCTTATACGAGAGGGAACGCTCGGCCGCGACCCGAAGCAAAGGGCCGCGCGCCGTCATAGCGTCGAGGTGGTTTGCCGCCCGAGCGTTCCACAAGCGCGATTCTGGGAACCGTGCCTGAACAAAGAGAGGCCGTGGTCGCGTTCGACCACGAGCCCGAAATTACCGGCCGAGAGGCGGTAGCCAACCCGGCGGCGGGCCGCGGGCACGTCACAAACACGGGCCTCGATTCCAGGAATCAAAGAGAAAGCGGGCCCGTGTGAACGTCGCTCGGCCAGCGAAGGCCGCCGGGGTCCTATAAAACGGGCAACAGTCCCTTGAAAACGTCAGATAGCCAGCAACCACCACCAGCTCAACACCTCTCTCTCTGCTCTGCCCTCTACCTCGCTCCGACTTCTGCTTCTACTCGCCTTCTTTCACTCTGACCCCCACCTCACCCTGGACCACGGACTTGCCTACCCCTTCGGACCAGACTCGGAATCAGCTCAAGAACAAGAAAACAGCATTCGGACCAGCTCTACAGCGGCTTCAGAGACGGCCCCGTTCTACCCCTCCACGCCACTGAAGGACGACGCCTTCCGCCTCCACAGATTGGGATCACCGGCCCCTTACAGTCTTATGTGTCACCATTACGTCTGATACAATTTATGTCAGTTATTATTTTACGTTTCACTATTATTACTAAGGTTTTCACATACACGGTCGTTTTTAAATAAGACCGTTAGTCCCTTATTAATAAATATGTTTTAAATTTTACACATCTTATAAACAACCATACACCTTACATTAATAGTTGTTTATCAGTTGTGTAAAATTGTTGTGATGTGACAAACTTTGTTCCATTTGTATGGACCTTAAGGACGGGTTGTTTCGGAGAATTTGAACAATTCATCAAATTTATTCGTTAATTGGTTCTGTGAAAGTCATATTCAAGTTCTGTTATAATATCATCATAGGCTAGTTGCTTGACCAAACTAAAATAAAAACAGAACTTCTTTCGCAGAACTTGAAAATGATCATTGAAGATGAATAGTTCAAATTTAAACGTTAATTTTCAAGTTCTGTTATTATATCATTATAGGCAAGTAGCTTGACAAAACTAAAATATTAACAGAACTTGAAAAAATCTTTCACAGTCCTTGAAAATTAACTTTTAAATTTGAAGAATTGTTCAAATTCTCCGAAACAACTCGTCCTATGCTTCTACTGCTGACAACATCAGATTTAGATTTGATAAGCTCTTTCCAAAAGTATTATAGTTTTTGGGGTATTATGCCGTGTTGCGCTACCTCCTTCTTTAGCTAACGTTTCGGACAGCATTGCAGTGTCCATCCATCATCAGGGCAGATGTGTACACATTTAAAATTCTCAATTTCGAAGGCGGGTTTGGTTACGGCCGCCCCGGTAACCATTTATTGGATAACTAACACTTCTGCCATAGGTCACGTGCCAAGTGGTTCGCTGTGTTCAGTGATTAAGCGCTGTGTGTTCAGGATGCGCCTGCCCACCATCTGCGTGGCGTGCCAGATCGGGAGAGGCGTTTAGGGAGACCCTTTGAGCTCTCCAACTGGGATTTAGCGCAGTTGTTAGCGCGGATAAATGGTCCCCTGCCCGGAGTCAGTTATGACTCTTGTGACTGATGACTCTTGTGACTGATGACTCTTGTGACTGATGACCCTTGTGACTGATGACTCTTGTGACTGATGACTCTTGTGACTGATGACTCCTGTGTCTGATGACTCTTGTGACTGATGACTTTTTTGACTGATGACTTTGTTATATACAAATGGCTTAAGCTTAAAAGTAGTTTCCTTTATGCGTTCATAGATTTCTAATAAAAAAAAAAATTTTTAGTAGTTTGCATTTATATTTGTTATTACGTAATTTTTTTTATTTATTTGTATTCTACTCAAGCGAAGCGATAGGAAAACCTTTAATTTTTCTAAAGCATATTTTTGGTATTCATAATGTACACCAACTCGTTATAAAGATTAATTAAAATAGTAATTTGGCATTAAGCTTCGCCCAAAGGAGTAACCATCTGTTACCTATACCAGGGTGGATAAGCGGTGGATAACCTCCTGTGAGTCCTCGGGGAGGAAGTTTCATTCCTCAGTCAACCCAAAAATCTTTGAAATTGGCTGCTAGACGGCTCAAGAAATTTATTTATTTTTTAACGGACATCGTCCAAATTACAAAATAATAACACGAATAAAGTAAAATGAAAAATACAGGAGTAGACAAAGGTACATGAAAGAAAAGACATAATGGTAGATATAATATAAGAAAATAAAGTGACAAGTCGAATCAAGTCAAGAATACGCCATGGGTCAGGACCACAGGACACTTATAATATTACGTCACTTGTTTAGCGACTGGCAAAAATCATTCGGACTTATCCCAAAAAAGTTAAGGTTTTGACTTGAGTTGACCAGTCTACACATTCTGGACAATGGTGAATAATATCCATAATTTGTCGAATGATGGTTGAGGAAGAGCATGTATTTAGATGGATGTATTATGGTTAAAAAAAACTTAGTTTTTTACAGGTTGATTTGTTCCATCGTTCTCGTAAATTTGTGTTAAAATCTCTTGTAGAATTTGCTCATTCTGTCTTCCGCTACAAAAAATACTTTAGCTTTGCAATACCTACAGGTACTTGAGAATCGACACGCATAGTTGTCTATTTCGGTAGATGCAAGCCGAACTGCATTCCTGAAATAATGCGTTGCATTCAGCTTGAGTGCAACGTGCTTATTATATTATTAGCAACGGAATGTTAATATGTAACAATTATTATAATGTTCGTTAATGGCTTTCATTAGCTACCATTAACAGGTATAATAAAGGCCTAAGAAAGTTATATGGGTGCTTATTAAAGCACTATTATATATTACTAGGTGAAGTGTACCCGGCGTTGCTGGGGGTTATCCATGGGGGTTATGGGGGAGATAGACATATACCATGGTGGACTTTTCTGTAGGCCTTTTCAAGATATACAATTCGGTAGTACATTATTTTGATGTATCTAATAAGGTTTAGCCAGCGTTAGCAATGTAAGCTCCCGAAAATATTTTACAAAACATCGATTTTTCTCTAAGCGCACAAACAGACAGACGCTGAAAGCTACTTTATTTTATACTGTTTACAGATTGGTAAACGTAATGTACGTTATATGACGTTAATTTAATTGGTTATTTAAAATGCACTTTCCGCAAGATATGCTTTAAAATATTAAGAAGAATTATTTGTTTGCCCCCATTCATAATTGCGTACATTCATAATTAGTGGCGGTTTTCTTGAAAGTGTGTTTGTGCAGTGAACCCACGTAATAACATTAGTTTATTATTAACAGCGCGCCATTAAAATTTGAAATAAGAAGCGTGTCGAAGCGCCACCCGATACACCCATGTTGTGCGTTATAAAATCAGTACAAAATACTTCATACAAAAAAAAACTCATTCCCCCTGACGGTGAAATCCAATAATTTACGCCAAAACAAGACTATCATTGTGCGTCGCGATTGGTATATCGATGGCAGCGATAGTAGAATGTTTGATGCCACGTGGCCTCCGTAGTTTGACGAGTGTCACCGAGATCGGCCGAGCAACTAGATGCAAGTTAAATGTTAATTTTCTTAAAAATATTTTTTTGTACGTTTTTATGTTCTTGTTCCTGCATTTTTCCTCCAAGTGATCCCCCAGTGGAAAAGACCACAAACCGCTATTCTTCATGATGCATTACAACAATTAATATAATATTATAATATTTTGTCTTGTTTCTGCATTTATGCCGTAAAACTTTCTTCATCTATGTTATGAATAGCATTGTAAAAACTAATTATACTTCTTTCTGCTATACTGTTCTCCATAGAGTTGGTTAAAACTCTCACTCGGTGGTCCCGGCTTTTTGCAAAGCTTTTTTTTGTCTGAAATTTATAAGTTAAAGCTCAACTGTTCATAACTTCATTTCGTAACTGCTCGTAACTTCATTTCCATCATTAGCCATTGAGCTTCGCAAAAAAACCATGAAGCAGAAAGTCTGTTTCGTTTGAAGCTGCAAAAATCTCGACCAGTTGAACTCTGGCGTCATTCGTCTGGCACAGCTTTTCTGACTAGATTTTTTAGGTCAGCGCAGTTATTTTCAGCTCACATCGTCATTTTCGTTATGAGCTGTGGAGTTTTAAGATATCCCATTTAAAGAGCTTGTAAGCGTGTACATTTATTTTTATTAGGATTTTTTTAAAATCTTTGTTTCTTCTTTTACAAGGTGTCAAGAAAGCTTTCCACACCTCAAAACCTTTCCACTGACGAATGTTTCTCGGTCAATACAAGTGTTTTTCTTGCTATAAATATATTTTCAATGATCCGAGTCATTCATATATTATATATAGATCGCCTAGTTAACCAAACAGTAGTTTCACTGATACATTCGCACATCACACATACCTAATTTGTTATCAGTGTTGATTTGACTCAATATCTACTTTTTTTTTATTATTTACACGTAAACACCATCTATCTATCTATATCTATATAAATAAAAATGTTATTTTTTTTTTTTAATAACTTTATTGAGTAATCCCTCAAATTGTAATATTTAATTATTGAAGACAATATTAGCGATTTCTAAACGAAAATCTGAAACAGAAAAATCAGAAAAGGATACGGTCACTTCTAGGACTCGAACCCAGGACCCTTACCTTGCCGGGGCACCGCTCTACCACTGAGCTAATGGGACCCTATCCCCTTCGGTTACATTTAACTATATCATACTTCGAATAAGAACTACCAACATTGTCTTCATTTTTTCACCGCACTTTTTTATTGGCAACTATTTTTATGTATGATCGCAAGATTCAACACGAACTAAATGAAATCTAGACAGCGTCTTTTTAGATAAACCTGTCGTATTTTTTTAAAATTTTAATGTGCGACATCTATTGACTTTTCTGCAAGTCTAGGATGAATATTTATTTTTTTGGAATAACTTTATTGAGTAAACCCTCAAATTGTAATATTTAATTATTGAAGACAATATTAGCGATTTCTAAACGAAAATCTGAAACAGAAAAATCAGAAAAGGATACGGTCACTTCTAGGACTCGAACCCAGGACCCTTGCCTTGCCGGGGCACCGCTCTACCACTGAGCTAATGGGACCTTATCGCCTTCGGTCACATTTAACTGTATCATACTTATTATACATTACATTATATTATATAGATAACACCTTTTTGACAAACAGGTGACAGGTAAAACATGTTTTTTTTTAAACAGCACAATCTGTTGGATGTAAAAGTAACACGCGCTATTGTTTCTCTATCTGCACAGACAGCCTAAGCCACGGAAACGCATGGCGGGGTACAGCACTAATAAATATATAAATACCATTAAACCTAATACCCTTCTAATTAAATTTGTGTACTTTGATAACGAACGCGCACGTTTCAAAATAGTAATAATAATTTTTAAAAGTGGTACTAACTGTCGACCTTGAGGTATGCCTTATCGCCTACGGGACTGGTGCAATTGCCGCTTCGTTCAAATACACTAGGCTTATTTGATCTACATGCTTAAGTCTTGACGCGTATTACCAAGTTACATGTTGCGCTATCACTCTTCCTCTACCGCATTGGTGAAATAACTAAATTGAGGATGTTTTGCTTTTGTGATTTGGTTAGGTTACTGTGTCAAACAGTAATTAGATAAATTAATAATAGTACTTACGACAAATTAATATGTCACATAATAATTAGATTAATTGAGTCATTTATTTTGTCAAATAATAATTAGATTAATTGAGTCATTTATTTTGTCAAATAATAATTAGATTAATTGAGTCATTTATTTTGTCAAATAAAAATTACATAAATAATTAATATGTCAATAACGAATTTGTCTAATTACATAAATCACCATATCTAGGTAATACTGATTAGATAATTAGTTAATTTGTCAAATACTAATTACTTAGGTTATTTATTAGATAAGTTATTATGTCAAATAATAATCATTTAAGTTGATCAATACATCAAATAATAAATAATTTTGACGTGATGTTCTTGTATTGTTTTGTATTTATTTTGCTTATACAGGGTGTCCGGAAACTCGTAGTACAAGCGGGAAACTGGTGAATCTACATCACATTTGGAGTCGATTTTGTAGTATATTATTTTTTGATTTGAGCTTTCGTTATCGAGTAAATCGAGTTAGAAGTTGATTTTTTTTTTTTTTTTTTTAATCAAATTCTTTAAATTATCACTGGAGATCAAAGTACCCAACTAATTAAAACTATTTGAAAGTAAAACAAATGAAGAAACTCGGATTTGAAGCATTATTTTGAAATCACCCTTCATTTAATCCGGTGTAATCATAAAATATTTCTGCTCTGCAGGGTTAAAACATCTGTTGTTCAACCCTAAACACCAGAAAAAACTTTAACCCTAAAATAGCCGAAAAATATTTTTTTTTGTTTTTTTTTTTTTTTGTGAAAATGCTCAAATCAAAAAACTTTATGTTTATTTGGGTTCCCCATGTGGTGTAGATTCTCCAGTTTCCCGCTTGTACTACGAGTTTCCGGACACCGTGTATAATGCACTTGCATAATGTGGATTGACTAGATGATCATTTGTGGAAAAGTGTGTGGAAGGGTTTAGTTTTTCCTATGGGGAAGATTAAACCCGGATATAAAATCGGAAAAATTTTAATATGTTGAATTGAGGATGTTTTGCTTTTCTGATTTGGTTAGAATAATGTGTCAAATAGTAATTAGATAAATTAATAATATGTCAATTATTAATAGTACGACAAATTAATATGTGAAATAATAATTATATAAATTAATAATATGTCAATTATTAATAGTACGACAAATTAATATGTGAAATAATAATTATATAAATGAATGAATATGTCAAATAATACATTATATAAATAAATGAATATGTCAAATAATAATGATATAAATATATTCAAAAATCTGTTAATGAAAAAATAAGAAAATACACAGATTTAGGAAATGAGATTAAAAGAATTTGGCATTCTCAGACTATAAAAATATTACCATTCGTTATTTCGGCTACTGGCATTATACCTAGCTCTCTCATTCAAAATTTAGGCGTATTAGATCTATCAAAAAATTTATATATAAAGATGAAAAAGTCGGTCATTTTGAATACAGGGATAGGGGATCAGTAGGATTTAGGTATAGGTCCAGTTAGGAGTTCTACCGAGCTGAACCCTCTGATATGAAAATATCTGGAGTCAGTGAATTATTTTCCCATTTGATCTCTGGTGGGTTGACGTGTTGTTCTTGTATTGTTTTGTATTTATTTTGCTTATATAATGCACTTGCATAATGTTGATTGACTAGATGATCATTTGTGGAAAAGTGTGTGGAAGGGTTTAGTTTTTCCTACGGGGAAGATTTAACCCGGACATAAAATCGGAAGAAAAAAGAAATAATGTAACACAACCAACACACGCTTAAAAATGTCAAATAATAATTGCGTATTATATTAATTTGCTATTCTTTCTAGTCTTTTCAGGAGACCAGCGACCTCCCGAGGAAAGCTAACCTAAATTAAAACAAAAATGATTAGATAATTTGTTCTCCAGCCTCCACCTGGACACTTCTTACATCTTGACTGCTGTTATTTGTCTAGGCTTAATTACTTCAGTCATTATCAGTTGTCGCAATATACGTATTATGTTAGTTCTTATCAACTGCGGAATTAATGTCTTAAATCCCATTTTCAGTCTGCCGTACCCTCCCAGTCGTGTGTCGGTCTCCGCCAAAGATAGACATAGATTTGTCTATACTATTTTTTTAACGCACGTTTTTATCTTTTTGATTAATTTATTAAGTTTAAGTGCAAGTTTTTGAGTGTTTAAAAAAAAATCAATTTACATACCTACTTACCTTTTTTGTTTGTTGTTTACTGTGCACGCGTTTTTGATACAATCTTCCAATAAGCTAAATAAATAATAGTACTCGTAGTTTTTTAAACTTTAATTTTTAATGACTTTTCTAGAATGTCTTTTTATGAATTTTTCTTTGGTTATTTATTGTATTATTTTATAGTTTTTAATGACCGGTTTCGCTCGATTTTAACAGCGTTTTTAAATATATCTATTTGAATTTCATTTTTCGTGATTTAATGCAAATATTGGATGTGGAGATTAACCCACTTCCCGACATCCGATCGAGCTGAAACTCGACAGATAGACTCGTTGTCGATGACAATGCATTCTGTCAACTTTTGGTGGCAATCACTTACACGCACGCGATAATAATAATAATTGGATAACTTGTATAGCAAAGTTTTTTGTGAAAAATCACCTCAAGGACGCGACATTACTGCAGTCGTGATATACGAAATCCTACCCGATCGGCATTTGTCGAGGCTGGTAGAGTTGTCGACTTCAGTTAAAAATAAATTTCAAATTCTCCAAAATAGGGCAATGAGAACAATACTCAGACGAAATAGATATTCAAAAGTAAATAAAATGTTAAACGAACTAAATTGGCTAACGGTGAAACAGATGTTGACCTTGAACACGATGATATTTTTACACAAAATAGTAAACAACCTGCTACCCAAATATTTTTCGAATAAAATTGTATACAACAAGGACATACACCAACATAAAACTAGGACGTGCAATGAAATCAGGCTACCAAAGAAGGACAAAGCGAATACCCAGAATAGTATATTTTATAAAGGGATGAAATACTATAACGCGCTGCCGGAAAACCTTAAGTCTGCCCCAATTGAAAAGTTTAGGATGTTGTGTAGGAGCCATATCAAGAAAGAAAAAAAAATAGTATATTTAAATGTAATAATTAATTAGTCATTTGTAATCTTAAATGTACAAATTACTAAAATAAAATCAATAAATAAAAAATAAAAGTTCCTGGAAAGAAATGTTCGATGTTCAGTCAATTTTTTTTTTCAAGTTTTAAATTGGATTTTTTTATACAGCTAAATAGATATATTTTGAATTTAATTATTAGCTTATGATGGGGTTGACTGAAAATTATGCAGATACGTTGATCCAGAATTCTGACCGGTTAGTATCTGAGTAGAGAAATGCGTCGGGTTCCGGAACTTGGGCATCGTTGATTCAACTCCTCTGCTCTAACTAACTCCTCCACAAGCAACATTTTACCACTGTAATTATAATAATGGTTTTTCAAATATTGTCTTCAGGCCATTCGTAACGCGGGAACGTTTATCTTTATTTTTTAACAAACAAACATGGAGAAATGTTAGTAAAATGTACACATAGATAAAATAACTGCAAACCGCGTGCATTATCGAACATCCTGTACACCAATAGTAGGCAACATGGAAACATTGTTTACCGTGTTCACTATCTCACGCGCATATATATATATATATATATATACATATGTATATAAACATGTTTCCAATCATCTAAGTGCATTATCGAACACCGAGTACTATTTGCAAGCTATGAAATATTTTCACCGCTTAGTCAACATTTCACTAATTTTTATTCATTCATAATTTATGCGATAAAAAGGCGAGTTTTTTATAATTTTACACGTCGGTAATCCTGACTTCGTAGTTGGGGTCTTCGCCATGTAAATATTTTGCCAAAATAGATTATTTAAATAATTTATTTGTTAGTTCCTGTTTTGGCCGTCCGTGCACTTGACATTGTAGAGTATTTCCATAGATATACAATTTGTCTGTTAAATACGTAATTAATAAACAAACATACCTAGACAGGAATTACAGTTTCTTTTATATTATAGTTACATACCTTCTTGTCAAGTTTTAGACCCCGATTTTAGCAAAGCCATTTAAAATAATTTCTGTGAAAAGCTCGAGCAAAGCTGGGTACTTAAAAGTTGTATACACAAGCCTTTATATTTTTGATTATTGTTAAAATATACACAAATTAAAAATTCAATAGATCCACTGCCAATTTTAGTGAGAGTAGAAGCAAATGTACCGCACAGAGTTTTGGCGGCCGGGCGGAAAGAGCCGACAAGTCACGAGGCTGGCCGAATAAAGCCTATTTCCTTGCAAGAGCGTCGTCCCGTCTTGCCACGCCTGCCGAAAGAAGTTACGCATCATAAAGGATTGCAATTCGTAAACCCTATGTTTTTAGTTACACGAAATAAATTTGTCAAAATAATTTTACTGTACAGATATTTACACCGTTTTATTTGTGGTTATTTTGAGTAATTTGAAAAATAGCTGAAAAAATTTATTAAAACAAATTTTACTGTAATATTATTATAAATATCACTCAAGACGAGACGATACCCTAAAATAAAGCCAGAATCTTAACGACGTAAGTGAAGAAGTCGTGTAAAACAATATTCGGCGTGCAACCCGGCATAATGGACGGACAGAGGTCGAATTTGCACTAGCAGGCCTAGAAAATCGATCTTTCCGTGGGGTTTATATGAATTATTTCGGATTAACGAATAACTAAAATCTCAAATGTTTCTAGAAGGAACCCTCGAAAAGTTACTAATTCAACGTCTAGACAAATAAAATATAGTGCTTACCGCTAATTTTATACAGGGTTTTCCAATAAGAGATGTTATTTTGAATAGCCCGCTATTTCGGTAGATGTTACTTTTGAAGCTGTCATTTTTTGACATTTGACAAGTAGAAACTACGCCATTAATAAAAATAGAACGATAAACGCTTCAACAACGCATTGATATTATTAAAATTCACTTGAGTGAATCAAATGCAAATCATCTTGAGTGATGAGGCCCATTTCCACCTCGGTGGCTTCGTCAACAAGCAAAATTGTCGCATCTGGGGCTCGGAAAATCCAAGAGTTATTGTTGAAAAGCCTCTCTATCCTCAACGTGTGACTGTTTGGTGCTGTTTATGGTCCGGCGCAGTCATTGGAAATTACTTTTTCGAAAATGAGGCTGGAGCAACAGTTACGATGAATGGATTGCGCTATCGAGAGATGATTAATGATTTTTTATGGTCGGAATTGGATGGTATTGATCTGGACAATGTTTACTTTCAACAAGACGGTGATATTTTACGATTGAATATCAAAATAACACCTCTTGCAATAACAATAACCATTTGCAAACCGTTTTACATCAAATATTTTAATGGTGAGGTCTTGTTTTTATTAATCTTAAATATAAATAACTTTCGTTCGTAGGGATCCCTCTAGAAACATTTGAGAATTTAGTAATACGTTCATCGGAAATAATTAAAATGTGAGCGTCGAGCAAACCCCCGTTGGAGTTTCATGTCGACTGAAACCGCATTGTCAGAAAGTTCTATGTAGCCGACTGCATATATACATTTATTCTTCTTCTTTATGTGCCGTATCAGGTCCCCCCGACGTTGGCGATCACTCAACTGGAAAATGTCTCTATGTCTTGCGCTGCCCGGAATAGCTCCTCCACACTTCTAATGCCGGTCCACTCTCGTATATTTCGCAGCCAAGACATTTGTCTCATACATTTATCTCAACTAAATTCGTTTGATTGTTGCTGTGTCCACAATGCGTCATTGTATAATAATTATTTGTTAGTGCAAGGGACAATCAAATGTTTAAACAGTTATATCGCTTTAGACAAATATTTCTTGCCGCGTAAAAGGTCAATCAATTATTGCTACTTTGAATTCGTATTAATTCTTACCACAATAATTATATATGATTTTTTGTGGTTATATTGTCTATGACGTCAAACGAACACATTAAAGATCTATTCAAGTTTGTGGTTACCACATGATCAATCCTTCTTTACTTTTTTTTATTATTTAAAAAATATACAAACCATTAATCCGATCTCTATGACGTAGATTAGAAATGAGATGATTATTCAAATAGATATTATAATCGCTTTTTGTCCCCTGTCGTCTGTACAGTGTAATGGTAGGCAAACTTTTAAATCGTTATTTATGTATTAATTAACGCCCTTTTTAGCGGTTTTTATGTAAGAATATTAAGAAATATACATTATTTATTGTACATAACTGAATTGCTTCATTAACAACATTTAATATTTGTTTAAATATAAATTGATGATGTTTAATGACTTAGTATATTTTTTTTCCTCCATTAGTATTCTGGGCAAAGAGGAATACATATGGTAGTTAGTCCTAGAATTTCTGCACTGAAATAAATCCTGACTTCTAGTGTTACGTCATGGAATCCGGAAGCTTATCAATTCTAGCAATACCGGAATATTAACTTAAGGCGAAGCTTAATGCCAAATCACTATTTTGATTAATCTTTATAACGAATTGGTGTACATTATGAATAACAAAAAATATGCTTTATATAAATTGAAGGTTTTCCTATCGTTTCGCTTGAGTAGAATACAAATTAAAAAATAAATTACTCAATAAAAAATATAAATGCAAACTACTACAAAAAATATTTTTTCAATAGAAATGTATGAACGCGTAAAGGAAACAACTTTAAAAAAATACAGTATTACAGCTAAGATTATCTG
This sequence comes from Hesperophylax magnus, assembly GCA_026573805.1. Classification (NCBI taxonomy): domain Eukaryota; kingdom Metazoa; phylum Arthropoda; class Insecta; order Trichoptera; family Limnephilidae; genus Hesperophylax; species Hesperophylax magnus. Next base: position 14,106,803 of record JAIUSX010000004.1, read on the forward strand.
CGACAGTTTGACTTGATTAACTTTTTTGCTTTCTTATAAAATTATGTACAAAATAAATAAAAACCAGTTTTGTGCTTGAAATCGAACGTTTATAGACTCCGTTTGTTAAGCGATTAATGCCTATTACCTACGATATAAGGTATACCAAGAATATACACATTTTTGGCTTGTAGTTTCCTCTTAAACTAAAATATGAAATAGAAAAATCAGAAAAAGATTCAGGACCTTGGCCTTGCCGTGGCTATGCTTTACCATTGAGCTAAGTTGACCCTATCCCCTTTGATCGTATTTAACTGTATCATACTTCGACTAAGAACTATCAACATCATTTTCATTTGATTGATGCATATTTTTTACGTGTGATTACAAGATTCTTCCCAAACTAAATGTTATCTAGGTAAAGTGTCTTGGATAAATATATCTATTTTTTATTTTGATGTGCGACATCTATTAACTTTTCTACAAGTCTAGTACAGCCTCGAATTGTAATTTTTAATCTTCTTTTAGTGTCGTTATAACTTCGTTTTAAACATTATGCCTTTCACTCAAAATATCGCAAATTTAATTCATATTACCTAATCACGTTGCATAGTTTACGAAACTTGATTAAGGTAAATGGTATGTTAAAGTGGTTGTAATAATGGGAACTTGTTTTTTTTTGTAAAACAGTTTATAAAAAAATAGTGCCTACAGGAAAACCCCGTGCGTCATTAGTTTTTGTGCTTCTATCTACTTCAAAGTTTCGTTGCTGGCACTTGGTATGTATTTATCTTTTTTTTCTTTAAATGTACATTATCAATTATATGTAAATAAATTATGATTTCAAGCAGGCGTGGCCGGTGCCTTAATGTTAATGTTTGGTGGTTCACCGAGCAATTCCTCAAAAACGTAATATAAATTATATTGAAATCATTCAAATTTCGATATTCAAAATTGCTCCGATACTGAGATAATTTTCCACTGTTTACTTGTAAACCTTGAAACATTCGTCTTTCACGTATATAAAAAAATCATTTTGTTTTTTGACATTTGAACGGTCCGATTCTAGATCCTTTTTTTCTTTTGATCTGTTGTTAAGCATAACTATCATGTTATTTATTATGCTTATCAGCCGACCACAATTTGATCAAAAGCCGAAACCGGGATCATTCAAATTACTAAATTCAAAATTGCGCCGATCGACTATTTGATGGTAATCAAATAATGTGAAGAGAAACAATTATTTTACAAGCAATAATTATTGGAGATTTTTCAATGTGGATGAGTGTTTCAGGCGAATAAATATTGCTTGTAAAATAATTGTTACCCTTTGTGCTATGTATAAAAAATCTTGTCTTAAACATTAGTTTACCAAAAAATAATAATTAATATTTGACAAGTTCTAGTATTTCACCTAAAAATGTAGACAATTTGTCTCGACGCCATCTAGTGAGAGAGTTAGCACTTACAATGCCTTTCTCATATAAAATAAAGTTGGTTGTTTTCAGGTGAAAAAATGTAACAAGCAGTAATTGTTGAATGAAACACTAGTATATATTGAATTATTTCGCGGATAAGAGATAAGCCGCCATAGCTCAGTGGACAGAGCTGTCGACCGGAAATCGAAGGGACACGGGTTCGAGTCCCGTTGGCGTCATGTATCTTTTATCAGGAGATTTTTCAATGTGGATAAGTGTTTCAGGCGAATAATTATTTCTTGTAAAATAATTGTTACCCTTTGTGCTATGCATAAAAAATCTTGTCTTAAACATTAGTTTACCAAAAAATAATAATTAATGTGAAGAGAGTTTGAAACAACCCGACCTTATTATAAGGATTATTCACGGAGTTATCATACATTTGTTACGGAATGCGTTTCGTTGTTGAAAGTGGACAAAAGTGTCTTGTTTTGCGTAAAACATCGCTTGTTATTGTCACCAATTTGCATTGTTGTAAGTTTGATCGATTAGATGATAATAATTCAGCGCGGAATGTGTAAAACTGCGGCGCACGTTCTACCCCCGCCCCCTGATTGAAATAATGATAATAGATTTGGAAAGGCTACGGAACAGCAAAGTGGGTCCGAGTTTTTGCCCGTCACTGTTATTTAATCGTTCGAAATTGTATCGAGCTCAGAATTATACGAGTTCAAGTAATATGTTATATGATTGGGAAAGTTGTTACGCTGTCTTGCGCTTCCTCTTTCTTTAGCCAACGTTTCGGTCAATCATCCATCTGCCCTGATGGCGGACACTGTAACGCTGTCCGAAACGTTGACTAAATGAGAAAGAAGCGCAACACGGCATTATAAACAAAAAATAAATCACGAAAAGAGTAATGTATTTTTTTTACTTCATTTCTCATTTAAACATCTATCGTGATTATTTTTTGAGTTGTTGTGGCGTGTTGCGCTTCATCCATCTTAAGGCGAAGGTTAATGCCAAATCACTATTTTGATTGATCTTTATAACGAATTGGTGTTCATTATGAATACCAAAAAATATGCTTTAGATAAATTGGAGATTTTTCTATCGCTTCGCTTGAGTAGAATACAAATAAAAAAATAAATTACTCAATAAAAAATATAAATGCAAACTACTAAAAAAAATATTTTTTCAATAGAAATGTATGAACGCGTAAAGGAAACAACTTTTAAAAAATACAGTATTATAGCAAAGATTATCTGCAACAGTTTCACTTGATTAACTTTTTTGCTTTCTTACAAAATTGTTTACAAAATTAATAAAAACTAGTTTTGTGCTTGAAATCGAACTAGACTCCATTTGTCAAGCGATTTTAATGCCTATTACCTATGATATAAGGTATACCAAGAATACACACATTTGTGGCTTGTAGCTTCCTCTTAAACCAACATTTAGGACAGCGATGCAGTGACCATCGTCAGGGCAGATTGTTGTGATTTGGGAGATGTGTGTTTGTGTATGTATAAGGACGGGTTGTTTCAGAAAATTGGAACAGTTCATCAAATTTCAAAGTTATTTTCCAAGTTCTGTTATTATATCAATATTAGCTGACGTGTATCCGGCGTAGCTGGGGGTTATACTTGGAGACATATACCATCACAGACTCTTCTGTAGGCGTTTTTTAATATATACAATTCTGTAGTAAATTATTTTGAGGTATCTCATAAGGCCAGCGTTAACAATGTAGTGCCCAAAAAAATATTTTTACGACTTTATTATAAAACATCGACCTTTCTCTACTTTCTATAAATATAATATGCATGTATTATATATGTAAACCTTCCAGAAGAAGTTCTCTAAATGATAATGAAAACCCTGTCAAAATCCGTTCGGTAGATTAGAAGAACTAAGCGTAAACAGACAGATGCGGATAGCGACTTTATTTTATATTGTTTAGAAATGGGCAAGTTGCTTCAAAGAACTGAAATAATCATAGAAACTCAGTAGATCTTTCACAGTCCTTGAAAATTATCTGCGAAATTTGATGAATTGTTCAAATTCTCTGAAACAACCCGTCACAAATGATGCCGTGTGGCGTAATAATTAGTTGAATTAATGAGTAACAAATAATTATAAGCAATAATTAGTCGCCTGAAATATCAATACAAATTGAAAATATCTCCCGAGTAAAAATTATTGCCGCCAACGGGAATTGAACCCGCACCTTCTGATGTCCGGTCAGGTGCTCTGAACCACTGATCTATGTCGGCTTATTTCCAACACGCCAAATAATTTAATATGTACTAGTACCTCAATCAACAATTACTGCTTATTGTATTTTTTTCACCTGTTAACAACCTATTTGACCAACAAATGTAGATATAATATGTCTCGACGCCATCTAGTGGGAAATTTAGCACTAACAAAGCCTTTCCTACAAAAATAAAGTTGGTTATTGCTTATAATTATTTGTTATCCTTTATGCTGTGCATAAAACCTTGTCTTATAAACATTACTTTATCATTAAAAAAAAAATAGTAAATGAATATGTTTTGACTTACACAAATGCTTGGTTTTTTTATACATTTTGCTGCACTTTAAACCCGCAATATCTTATCCTAGAGTTGCAACCGCTCTTTTGCCAAATTTGTCGAATGATTAATTCCGCCATTGACTTGCTAGACTTAAGAAAGCCTTTTATTTTTTTATGCAAATTTACGTTGATGTTTTTTTCACCATTTGGCCTCATGGAACGGAGAAACTAAACGAATTCCTGGACCATCTTAATTCTCTCCACAGTAAAATTAAGTTCACAATGGAACTGGAAAATGAAGATAAAATCCTACCTTTTCTATATGTGGAGGTGATGCGTAAACACGATGGTAGCCTAGGGCACACTGTTTATAGGAAACCAACCCATACGAATCGGTACTTACACGCTGATTCGCACCACCACCCAGCGCAGAAGAGAGGACTTATCCATACATTGGTGACCCGAGCGACCAGAATATGTGAAGAACATAAAATCGGAGCGGAACTTACGAAGCTGACCGATGCACTGGAGCGTAACGGTTACCCAGCAAATCAGACAATGCAAATCATAAGAGCCAAATCTGCACCAAACGAAGACAGAATTGAAGAAGAGTCGAAAGGCTGTGCCTTCCTGCCTTATGTGCACAATGTGACAGACAGAATTGCCAGGGTATTGAGAAAGGAAAATATCAAGACTGTCTTCGGAACAACAACAAAGATACAGGACTTACTGAGGTCTGCAAAGACTAAGTTTCCTCGGGAAACAGATGGAGTGTATAAACTCAGCTGTTCCGGATGTGACAAGGTCTATGTAGGCCAGACAGAGCGGACTATCTCCAAAAGGATTTCAGAACACTTCAGAGCTTGTAAACTCGGCCACCCTGACAAATCGGCAATTGCCGAGCATTTGATTGACACCGGGCATTACTTTGGATTTGTTCCTGAAATCCTGGGGAGACCCAAAACTTATAGAGCACGTCTGATTACGGAAGCCATTGAAATTCATAAAAATCCCGTAAACATTAATAGAGACGATGGAGCTAAGCTCAATAGTTCTTGGTATCCGGTAATTGACGGATACACCAGAGCTAAACGAAGAAAACCACTTTATATAAAATGATACGTTAATGTTAGCTCAGAGGGTTGGAGCTGGCAACACGGTATCACAACCTCATACATAAGCTCACATTTTAACACAACCTCAAATAACACATCTGCCCTGATGATGGACACTGCAATGCTGTCCGAAACGTTGGCTAAAGAAGGAGTTAGCGCAACACGGCATAACACCCCAAAAACAAATAACAAAAATACTTTTGGCCGTGAAAATCTTAAATCATATTTTACGTTGATGTGTTTGAGTGTATCAAGGCCGCCCTTGAGCCAAAAGGCGCCTGGCGCGAATTTAACTATGGCGCCCCTTGACAAAACCAGTGGACGCCTAGGTAGATGAGGCAGTCAACTCTTGGTCTGAGGCAGTCAACTCTTAGATCGGCAACATCAGCAGCTGTAGGAAGACTGATGGAACCTAAGCGCAAGCCAAATACTAAGTTTGGTGATCGCGCTTTCGGAGTATCTGGGCCGAAGGCTTGGAATAAACTCCCCCCGGAACTAAATCCATAACAAGTCCAACAGAATTCAGGTCTAAACTAAAAACTTACCTTTTTAAGCTGTCACACCCTTAAATTAAATATATCATTCCTGAGAGAAAGTCCAGTTATATCCAATTTTCCAATTACGTCCTAAATCCTGTATCTAAATTTCGCTAAAGAACAATCAGTTAATGTTAATTAAGTGTTAATCTCAAGTGACCTACCAGGTAAGTGTTATATTGTATACTATCTCAATATATAGTTAGTAATAACATAGATCATTGTAGAAATGTATTTTATATTTGTACAGCGCCCTTGAGGTGATTTTGCACAAAAACGGCGCTATACATATCATCCAAATATTATTATTATTATGACCATTGTGACAATTATATTTGGATGATTTCTTTTTTTGGCCCTTTTTTACGATTAATTAATTAATCTCAAAGGCGATGTGTTAAGACTATTAAGGCCCCGTAGTATGCGTTCAAATATGGTTTGAAAGGGAGATATATAAATACGAATGTTAGAGGGAGCGCGCTAATATAAAAAAACGATAATAATTAAGCGAAAATAATGAAAATATTTAATAAAACACGACTCGTTTAAAATAGCGCAAAAATCTCTCGACAAATGCTTCAGCTGCTTTTAAAGATACAATGTGATTTTTTTCATGCCAAATGCCCACACATTAAATAACAGAACAAAACGTGTTTTTAATAATTTTCGGAGCTTACTTTGCGATTTTTTTCTATCGAGGGAATTTCATATAATTAACGTTTTGGTATAACAAATGTATAGATATTATCTTCAAAAATAACATATATTTTTTGTAACTTAAAAGGTTAAAGAGTTGACGAGTTATAATTCGGTATGCGACTTAAGACGAAGCTTAATGCCAAATCACTATTTTGTTTAATCTTTATAACAAATTGGTGAACATTATGAATACCAAAAAATATGCTTTAGATAAATTGAAAGTTTTCCTATCGCTTCGCTTGAGTAGAATATAAATAAAAAAATAAATTACTCAATAAAAAATATAAATGCAAACTACTAAATTTTTTTTTCAATAGAAATGTGTGAAAGCATAAAGGAAACAACTTTTTAAAAATACAGTATTATAGCTGAGATTATCTGTGACAGTTTCACTTGATTAAATTTTTTGCTTTCTTATAAAATTATTTACAAAATAAATGAAAACCAGTTTTGTACTTGAAATCGAACGTTTCTAGACTCCGTTTGTCAAGCGATTTTAATGCCTATTACCTACAATATAAGGTATACCAAGAGTTACACATTTTTGGCTTGTAGCTTCCTCTAAGTGTCAGGTATTATCAGCGCCTTGAGCGGGCTGCTCCAATTGCGCCCGATTAAGGCCGGCCCTGTGTATTCCTGTTTATGTAATGGCGAGTTGTGAGTGCGCTTTGATTAAGTTACGAGTAATGTTTTTCTTAAATTACGGTAAGAATTATTTGCTATAATCCCGAACCTTATCACGTAGTATCGGTCATGCGCAGTAGTGTACCGCCGAGAGTGTATACAGAATAGAAACTGCCTGTTCACTGCGGCTCTGCGAACTGAACCCTCCGCTTTACCACCCACCACCACTGGAAATGGATTCCAGCCAACCCTACCCACCCATCAGCCTGCCACCAGGGGCGCAGCAGTCTCGACTGCTGAGAAGTGTGTCGCACACGGGCGGCAGAATTAAAGAGCAGAATTCTGACGCCTTCCTTAAACCAAACTGATTTTTTTTTTAAATCCAATATCTCCTCAGAGAAAAATGAGTACGGGTTTTTTTTACTAAGATACTGTTAAAAATGTGACAGTATGACAATTACCTAGTCAAATATTAGTCATTCAAAATATATCTGAACACGTGTTTACGCAGGTGGCCTTGTCCAAATAAATATAATGGACGAGATGATAAAATATTATTATTTTTAATTACACGTGTTTCTCGTAACACATTCGTGCTTTACTGATAGTTTGTTATGAACTTGTCGATTCATTCGTTATAGGCCTCCAATCCCGTTTTTAACATGTAATCAAATAATTTGACCAGATTTTTAATAAGTACAATATAAGTAACTAACTAACCATCACGCCGTTTTCCCGTAGGGGTAGGCAGAGAAGACGGTTCGCCAACACTCATACACTGTCTCATACATACTCTTCTATTATTCTGACTCTTGACATGGCCCGACTCAAGTATCTGATTCACTTGATCGTGCCATGTCTTCCTCGGGCGTCCCCGACTTCTACTATCATTCACATTTGTATCATATATTCTCCTTACATTCCTTTCGCTCATTCGCTCTACATGTCCAAACCATCTAAGCATCCCTTTCTTGATCTTACTCATTACTTGCCTTGCACTTTTTGCGGATCTCCACATTTCTCACACGATCATACATAGTTTTACACACATACGCCTCAGGTATCTGCGCCTTGCTGCGGTCCTGCCCTCGTACACGTGATGTGGCTTCAGAAAGGCGATAGCGCTTATCTTTAATTAATTGTATGTAAATTATTCAACATTTTCTGCGGCTGATTCTGAAATTTCTAGTTTCTGTGTTCAAGGTGGAACTTTTTTATATCCAAATCTAATACTTTTTTATATCTAAATCTTATACTGTAACTTTCCAACTTTCCAATATCATCCCAATTCCGATTTAATTGAACCTCAATCAATATTAAGATATCACAGTCTCACGAATTCTATACACTATTGCGCTTATACAGGGTGTATCGGCACGTACCCGACAAACTTTAACCAGCTTTTCCTTAGCACATTTGGAGTAAAAAAATTTATGGGCACTTTGCTGTCCGGTAACATTTTTTTTCAATTAAAAACAAAAAAATATAAAAAAATCCACACTCCGTCACTGTCATTGGCATTGTTTCTCGTGTTCAACAGCTGTTATTAGCAAGTGTGTCAAAAAGCGTGTTCGCTCTTTCATACACACTAAATAATAATAGCTAAAAATGAGACGAATGGTGCCATGCCATTTCGTTGTGATCGTAAAAGCGCGCTAATGTAGGTACGTACGTATATTATTCAACGAAACTCGAATAAAATATTGCCAGGTGGGTTTTCAAACTTTGACAAAGGATAAAACAGTGGTGACATGTGGTGAAAATATGAATAATAAATTTTTTATTAAAAAAAATGTTACCGGACAGCAAAGTGCCCATAACATTTTTTACTCCAAATGTGCTAAGGAATAGCTGGTTAAAGTTTGTCGGGTACGTGCCGATACACCCTGTATGTGCTTAATGTTTATTTTTTTATTAATTAACAACCTGATGGGTTTTTACATGTTACATATTTAACTGAACAATACAGTGCCAACAGGAGGTTTACTTTTACCCTCCCAATTTCTCCCACCACAAAACATACAGGGGTATTGCAATATAACTCCGCCAGTTCAATCTATTGGAATTATTTGCGATGTTCACTTTGCGCAATCTTATTTCGAATAGAACTTGTTACGTGGGCCGTCAGTTCACCACCCCTGCCCCGTACGCCGCTAATTGAAGCTGACACGAGCTCAGGAAACACGACTACCATGCAGCCAGGGGTACTCAACCGTGATGCCATTTGACGTGTTCGGCCACGCGTCGTAATTCTGTCAATTTCATGCCGCTTCGGGTTACAATTTACCAATAATTATTATTGACCGTTGATTATGTATAATTGTGGGTGGGTTTGTTTGTTTGTTTAGAAATATTTCTAGAAACGCGACGAAACAAAATGCAAATTTGTACAAGCGGGAAACTGATGATTCTACATCACATAGAGAGCCACAAAAATCTTCTTTTTTTTCATTTAAAAAAAAACATCTTTTTCCTTTTTTGTCGGCAGCTAGAGCTCCTCTGCTAAGTCACCAAACGTAGCAAACCACTTAGGGTGACCTACGGCAGAATTGTAGGTTATCCAATAAAAGGTTCCCGGGGCGGCGGTACCCATACCCGATTATCAATTAACATCACCGACATTCCTTATCGTTCGATAAATCAACGAGGTGCACACTGATAAAATTAGGCAATTTACTTATCAATATCGGTGAGATGAAAGTATGCAATTATTTACGTAAATGTCAAATTTGACTTGTGTCACTGCTGACGCCTCGGTGCCTAAAAACGGTGACCGGATAAATCATCAAAATTTTAAAAGTTGTATAAAGTCATGGAACTGATGAAACAAAAACTTCATTAACTGGGTTAAGTAGGTTAAGTTAGGTTTGGTTTAAATTAAAAAAAATCATCATTTTTAATGACTTTATATCACTTTTTAAAGGTTTGTTGAATAGTCACTGAGTTGAATTATCGTGGAACCCTAAAAACATAGGTACTTTTGCGGCTTATCGAGGATTGAGTAGGCGATTTCCCCCTCTTAGATTTGAGCGAGGAATGTCATACATAGCGAGGATTCGGACGCACTGATATACCAGGCCTGCGGCTCGCTGTGGCCAGGGAGCATATCGATTTTCTCTGCCACTATGTTGTTTAATGTTTACATTGAAATCATTAGGTAACTGGTCTTTATTTACTGATTTTGCGTATATTCGCTACAACAGGCGTTCGCCATGTTATTCCGTATGTACCGTGTGTACGTAAACACAATGAGCGCTTGATGTATTTATTGCTAATGAACATGTGCGAATTATATACTACCGGGTGGTTTAAAACAACTTTTAAAAACATTTATTAAAAAAAAAACAACCTGTAAGAAAACCTCATGGGCCGGTTAGTAGCCAATTTTAGAGAAACATGCGTGTGTGTGCGTGCTTATTAGTGCCACCAAAAGTGAAATGATGCATTGTCATTAAAAACGAGTCAATCTACTGAGCTTCAGTTCGATCGGATGTCGGGAAGTGAACTACTTTCTACTTCCAAGATTTGCATTCATTCATTCATTCACGATAACAAAATCAAAATTTAAATATGCGTATTTAAAAAATAATTATTTATTAAAAATAACATTAACAATTTTAGAGATGATCAAAGACCTTTCGAATGAACGCCTTTAGTAAACTTGAAAATTACTACATTTGTAAAAAATTTAAACAAAAAAATACACGTTTCACAAATGGAATTATTAATTAATTAAATAATTTTGGTACCTGTGTACTTAATAGCTCGTCTAAATCGTTCCCACAATCAGTTCCAATTTAAAATCATATCAAATTCCACTTCTAGAGGTCATTGAACCGGAGTTACACACGCACACCAGGCGCGGTCCGTTCATACATGCTGTGGTTGCTCCGCATCCCTTGCATTTTGGAGTTAAAAGATTTGGACGTAAACAGCAATACTGCAATTTAAATATTTACCTTAATTTGATTTTTTTTACAAAAACGGCGCTGTAAAAATATCATACATATATTATTATAAGACATCGTGCATATTATCGTCCCGTTTCTGTGTACGCACAACGAACGACATGATACAAACAGCGCGGGCGAGTCTAAATACACATACATTCTCAAATACTGTGAAACGCGTAAAACACACTGTGGTGTGGAAGCGATCTGTAAACCGTATCCAAGAATGCTAGAACGTACCTTCTTTCCGCGCATGCGCACTGAGACCCGCCAGCCAAAATCTTCGTTAACTTTATACGACATTAATGACAGCGTCCAACGTACAAAACCCGTCTTTAATGCTCATATGTATAATGCACAGAATCGTATACTCTACTACTAACCCATTGGATTGTATGCGCGCGCTGCTTTGACAGTTTGCGTTGAGCTTGAACTTCGACTGAAGTCGAATTCTTATTGAATATTATTAACCTGCGATTTACTTTTTAATCATAATTTAAGTAAATAAAAATGAATACCCAAAATAAGATGGATACTTCGCCAACGTGTTCTAAATGATAATAGTGAATTGTGTGGTTGGATAATTGAATTATTAATGCGAAAAAAATTTGTGTCTCGGCCATTTGCGGAAAAAAAACTTATTCTGGATACTGTGAATATTGAGTTATGGAGCTTAATGGATTTATGGAGATAATTTTAGACGGTACCTAATTGTACCTATCTTGTTCGTGGGCTAGCGTCTAGATGTGCATATTTGATATCAAGTACGTAGTAAGTACGAGTATAAACATTTGATGTCCAGCATCCCTTCTACAAAAAGTCACCGACCTCCACTGACGCACACATACAGATAATCACTGAAATTATTATTTTAATATATGTATTTTTTAACCACCCAGTACCTTCATTTCCGAGCTTTCACGATTCTGTAAGTTTTTGATTAGCAGATTTGAATGATTTCGCTGTGTTTGCAAGCAGACCTGCTCGTTCTGTGGCTCGGTGGGTTTCGGCATATGTAGTAGCTATTTTGGTTTGCGACCGCCGTTCACCGGTTCGAATCCCAATTCAACCGGTTTCATCTTGCTGCTTACGCACGAACCTAGATATAATAGAGCGGATCAATTTATAATTTAGCAATAACAATTAAATTTCATTTTGCATGGCGCTCGGAATCCATTGAAGATTATAAAAATTTATTTTAATATCAACGGTATAAAATATACCATATACAGTAAATTATAAACAGTGACATCAGAAAATATACAATTAACAGAAACTCTAGATGGATATAAAAAGTTAGAGATACAAGTACATGAAAAACTTACAGGTAGACTAGGTTAGATTAGTATTGATTGAAATATATGATAGTATAGATACATGATATAATATATTACAATAGCTAAAATGAATGCATTTATTTTCAGGTTTTGGTTGAAAGTAGGTAAGTGCCAATCAAGCTGTTGGTTCACCGTATTGAATATTATTATTGACCCAAGTTTCCTCAGTTGCCCCAGGCAGTTCATTTTAAATACATATTTATTTGACTTTTTACGTAAGTATGAGTAGACTTACATTTTATTGGTCATGATTTAAAAAATATGATATTAAAGCCTTTTTGTACCTAGCTTTTGTGCAGTTAAACAGATCCGCTACATCTGCGTACCTATTACTAATTTCATGTAATCTGAATGAATCTCTTCTGTTTACACTATTGTCAGATGCCATAATTTATAACATATTTTGATATTATTATGACGACGTTTATTGAGTACGAATCAGGAAGTGGTACAATATACTGTGGTGCAATACATACAATATTAATGGAGGACTGAACGCAGTCGGCGCCAACAAAAAAAATGTCCAAAGAAGCGAAGTTAGCAGTCCACAATGGAGTGCTGGTATATACATATATTTATCATAGTAAAAAAAATCCGGTTAATTTTTGTTATTTGAGTATGAGGGTACACGGAGAAAATTAGTAATATTGAATATTGCCGATTTATTAAGAATCTCTTCAAATTATTCAAAAGCCATTTAAAAATGTGATTGCAGGACCTTAAGGCGATGCACTACGTCGTGTAATATTTTAATTCGAGCCGCTATCAATAAAACCCCTTACGTAGATGGCGATAAGGTTTAAATTCCCGTTTAACACCATCCGCCTGTTTTGATTTATGCAAGAAAAAAACATGGCCAAAAAGTGCCTTTTACTTTATTTTGTGGATGTTCAAACATAATTTTTTTTTTTTTTCACATTATTTTATAAATAACTTAATTTGCCACATTATACAATAAAATCATAGCCGAAAACGGGTTCGAAAGTAGGAGATTTTGAACTTTAAAGCAGTTTCCATGGGCTTTATACACTATTTTTTTCTCGGCTTATAAAAAGACTTATCTAAAAAATACTCGATTATTTCAAAGGCCAAGATGTATTCTACTCGCAGTACTTAATTAAAGCATCTGAAACATTTCTAGGCGACCAAATTTCAAACCAAAAACACATGATTTTACATTACTACGTAATGCATCACCTTAATGAATGAATTGATAAGTTTTCTAAAAAAATTTAGTAAAATACGAACGTGTTTTCACGCTATCGAAACACGTGTTCATAAAATTCATAATATTCATTTCCTCATTTTATCATTGCATATTTTCAAGGCTATTTTCAAGAATACAGGTGCATGAACTCGTGTTCCGAAATCGTATGTTAGGAATTTACTAAAAGTTTATCAGGAAATGGCGTGCAATCCCGTTTTTTACCGGATTATTAGTTTCGATAACGCCAATAAGAATAATTGCCAGGTCAGGTCAAAGAATTGGATGTGAAATGTTGTACTCATAAATAATACTGCCTGGGCAATGCAATCGACTTGGATCTCGTCCAAACAGCATCCGTAGATCTCAGCACAGCACCCCATCCATTGCGATCTGTGCTTCATTTCACGTCGGATTGTCAATACGTGTTGGGCTTGAATAGGTTGTGTCACCACGCCAAACGCGCGCTCTACATTAAAATGTGTACACAGGTGTTTGACTTATGTTATAAGATTGAGATAAGATGAGATCTCTGAGTTGTATGTGTGGTTAAACTTTTAATGATCTTGTTAAAAATGAGGAGATTCGGAAATAATTTATTTATTTATTTTGTAAGAAACAAACAGCTTTTATATAATATACAATGATACATATAAATATACAAGTTAACTGAAGTCAAGCCACAGAAGTTTCTTATGTTAAAGTTCATTGGAAATTAAGTTTTAATATCTTAAAATTAATTTGGTGTTAAAGGAAGGGGAGAGGAAGAGGAAAATAGGAAGAGGATAGGAGATACTCCCGATACATTCCATACTCTCATATTAATAATCGATCGTACGTATTACTTCATATCGATATTTCTTTAAGTTATTACCAAAAATGTCAATGCTGTAAAATTTAGTATTATATTGTGCACATATACGAGGAATTGGGGATTTTTTTCGAATGTTTGTTCTACACGAGGGTAGATAAAATAAATCAGATTGTTGGGTTGATCTAGACGGAATATGAAGATTTATTAAATTGGTAAGTTCTGGTGAGTCCAGGCCATTATTTAGGATTTTAAACAATAAGATTTGATCAAAAATTAGACGTCGTGTTTGGAGGGAGTTAAAATTATGAAATTTAATGGATTCGTTATAATTTGAGAAGTGTAAGTTTAGTTTATAATTTATGTGTTTAAAATTTTTTTTTAATTCTTTCTATTCTTTCGATATGGGCTTGGTATAAAGGAGTCCAGATCGGTGTACAGTGTTCCAGGTGCGGGCGAATATATGAGGTGTAAAGGGAATATAGAGTTTTTATGCTGTGGAAGGGTTTTGCAATAATGCAAGCTTTTAAGGCGAAATAGGTAGACTTGACCTGAAATTTGGCATTTTTGAGGCCACTTTTAGACGTATGGACACTTTTCTAGAAAAAAACACAAATTGATTTCGAAAGATCGTTATTTTATCTTGTAAAGTAAGATGTAAAATTTTGAAAAATAATATTATTTTCATATCATAATAAAGTGTTACCGTTGGACGATGCGCAGATTTGTTGCATTTTCAAAGGTGAAGTTGTATTATACAACAAATATTTCAAATCATTGAATAATAATGTATAAACAATCAATAAATTATCTATCATATGTATGTATAAGAATTGTGTTTTTATTTCAAATAAAATTACTAATAAATAAATCCGAGCACGCGTTTTGTGACGAAAATCCCTCAATTGAACTATTTATTTATGGTCTTACAAATTGGTATAGTTCAGATTTTTTTAGCAAAATAATTTACCAAGACATAATTGAAACATTAGAAATAATTTATGACCAAAAAATATATTCTTAAAGTATATAATAGTAATTAATTTCGATTCGCGTTTGTTGTTTGTGACTTGCCCCGGCGCAAGCCGAAATTTTATCATTCCCCGCTTCCCAGCGGGGCCCGCTATGACAGGGCGGCGAGCGGACGTCTCTTCCGCGCCAGTCTACTTGATAACATTTTAAAGAAATTCCTCGCTTAAAAATGAGGAGGAAAATACCCTCGAAAAAAAGTTTTATTAGATAGCAAAAATTACGACATCAAAAACGTACGTGGGAGATATATTTTCAGAAAAAACAAAGGTTAGTGATATTTAATTATCCATGTACATTGTTCGTACTTATATGCTACAGGGTCGTTCGAAAGAATCAGTCAGAATAAGCACATATTTTTTATAACATTTGGCGAGAATTTTGTGTTGTTTAATTTCCAGGGAAAATAATCAACTATGGACAGGAGTTTATGTCTGTTATCGTTTTTTCATGTATAAATGTTAAAACTTATCCCAAAGTACGTGAAACTGTTTGTGATTGGTAGTCAAAAAGTGACACGAACCAAATGAATTTCGATTCGTGATGTGCGATTCAAATCATTTTTTTGTTCATAATTTCTATTTTATTGTCCAATTCACTATTAAATTGGTATAATTCAACATATTTAATGTTTTTTGTGTTACTTTTTGTCAGTTTCATAATGTCATATTGTGAATTGAGCTTCTTGTTTTAGGAAAAAAAAAACAAGGTTATTTTTGACATACAAACCTATGATTTTTACTCGTGAATTTAATAACATTTCGAAAATTAGACGAGTCAGGTCGCTCCGTTAATCATGAAAACAAATACATGAAAGCGATACAATATTATGCAATCGCATAACTACATATGTAGGTACCGTAGAAAATAGTTGGAAATAAAACCTAGTTTTAATATATAAACTACTTCAGTTGTAAGGAATAAACCCTCTTTTCAATGTCATACATATCAAATCAAGTAATACTTTGAAGATAAGTATTAGAAATAAAACTTACGGTAATACCTTTCGGACAAACGAATAAATAAGTAAAACAAAAGATTTTTACTCACCTTTGGAAAACTCGTGTAAAATATTTAAAAAAAAAACAAATTAAACAAATGTAAGTTTTTAGATTCTCACGGCCAAAAGCATTTTTGTTGTTTGTTTTTGGGGTGTTATGCCGTGTTGCGCTAACTCCTTCTATAGCCGACGTTTCGGACAGCGTTGCAGTGTCCATCATCAGGGCAGATCCGGTAGATCCGAAGATTAGCTATTATTAGTTAGCGCAACACGGCATAACACCCCAAAAACAAACAACAAAAAAAAAAAAAAAAAAAAAAAATTAAACAAATATTTGAAATTTTTTTTAAATGTATATTTATATACCTACATATTTTATATCTACCATGTCAACAAACTGCATTTGTATTTATTTATGTTTACGCACTCCGACGTATAATTTACAAATATGTATGTAACTACTTATAAGGAAGAAAGCTACAACCAAGAATTAAACAACAATAATTGTTATTTCATCGGAACCATGCTGTAGTTTTCACTGCCGCGCGAGTGTACGGCTTGCAGCGGAATGAATTCGGTATTTCTGTCTCGGTCTAAAAAAACGTCCGATCGCGAGATCGTCTTTTAACGAAATTTGAATTCTCGTCCGCTGGTTAAATCGCCTTAAGGCGAAGCTTAATGCCAAATCACTATTTTGATTGATCTTTATAACGAATTGGTGTACATTATGAATACCAAAAATATGTTTTAGATAAATTGAAGGTTTCCCTATCGTTTCCCTTGGTTAGAATACAAATAAAAAAATAAATTACTCAATAAAAAATATAAATGTAAACTACAATTTTTTTTTTAAAATAGAAATGTATGAACGCGTAAAGGAAACAACTTTTTAAAAATACAGTATTATAGCTAAGATTATCTGTGACAGTTTGACTTGATTAATTTTTTTGCTTTCTTATAAAATTATTTACAAAATAAATAAAAACCAGTTTTGTGCTTGAAATCGAACGTTTCTAGACTCCGTTTGTCAAGCGATTTAATGCCTATTACCTACAATATAAGGTACACCAAGAATATACACATTTTTGGCTTGTAGCTTCCTCTTAATAGACGATCAGGGAATGGGGAACAAACCAACATACGAGGAGCGCGGGAGGCTGCGTGACAGTCCCACTTTCTGTGATGTATCAATAAATTAATCTGACAGTATACAGGCAACTCGCATTGTAGTATCACCATTCGGTCCTCGAAAATAAAACCAGCTTACGAATTACTAGTCCTTTTTAAAATGGCGTGTAATCTTCGTACAAAAAACGTAACTACATATCCCAAATCGGGTAAAAGTTAGTTACTAAGTTTTACAGATGTGTTATAATTTACTCACATCATTCAATTTAAGTGTCGTTACGCCAGGCGGTTCGTTTAAAAACGAACATTCAGCTCCTGCGCAGGAAAAATTCCACAATAGACAGCGCTGCAAACGTTTGCCTAACTTTAGTGAACTTAACTTTTCTACGCATGGTCTGGTTATTTCAATGTGCGCTCTTCTGTAGTCAACGTACGACTGACTGATATAGTTTATTCAAAGCATTCTCGAGCCCTACTGGTGCCAAAAATTGGTCACGTGGTTTGCCTCCAGCTCGTCGAAATGATACCCAGATTTCATGTTAGGTCAAGTCTATTAATTTGAATGTCTATGGCCGGGGGGTATTCGCGGGTGTACATTACTATTTGTGTGTAAGTCTACACTAAGCAAGATTCATATTCTAAAAATCCGGTGCTCTGTCAAATGTAGAATTACAGAAAATTGGCACAACTTCTGAAAACGAGGAACATACTAGATAACCATTCAAGCGCGTTATAATATGATGTTGTATCTTGTTTATTGCAAAAAGCGGTGAAACTCAAAGGTGAAGTATGTCATTGGTGCTTAGTCGGTCACCGATTGTATCGGCGGTGACTGGTTACGGTCACCCGATGACGTCATAGACACGATCGACACTCTGAGATGATGCAACTAACTGACTAACCATCAAGCCGTTTCTCCGCAGAGGTAGGCGGAAAGGACGGACCGCCAAACAACTCGGTCTTGGCACACACTCCTTGCCTCATTTACATTCATACATAGTTTTTTTTACATTAATTCCACACAGGAGGCCCTGAGGAAACTAATTTCCCTCTTGGCTTTTTTGGGGTCAGCTGGAGAGGAAAAATGTATAAAGGGTGGGTAGGAATCTAGGGATCACGAGTGAAAAATGTATGCATTCATTCCTCCTGCTGCGACTCAAGACGATGAGTCGAGAGACCAGTTTGAGAGATCAAAGGGTCCCCAATCCCATCTCTCCCGATCTGAAACGCTACGCAGCTGGTGGGCAGGCGCATCTGAATACACCTCACACGATGAACGCGGGCACCCCTGCTAAATCACCAAACGTAGCGAAACACCTATGGCAAAGGTGTTGGTTATCCAATAAATGGTTCCCGGAGCGGCGGCAAAATTTAATTTGAAAATTTTTAAAACTTTTCGAAATAATCAGTATCTTGCGGTCAAAAAATCACTTCTGTGGAGTACAAAATATTGATTACTACGGAAAAATTTTAAGATTTTCAAATGAAACTTTAGACGGGTTGTTCACAGAATTTGAACAATTCATCAAATTTCAAAGTTGATTTTCACGATCTTTGAAGATTCTTTTCGAGTTCTGTTCTTATATCATTATTGGCCAGTTGTATCACAAAACTGAAATAATAACAGAACTTGAATAGAACCTTCACAGAACTTGAAAATCAAATTTGAAATTCGATGAATTGTTCAAATTCTGTGAAACAAGTCCTTAGTAATGTCACTACTTAAAGCCACTTATGCTAATAATATAGTAAATGTGGAACATGAAAACGCACGTGAATATATTCGGGAGAATGATTCATCTATCTTCATTTTGTACTGTATATTTATCATATTTTTAATATAGAAAGAGTTCAACACAAATTTACAAAGTACGTAAATTTTAAGCTCAGAATTTCTTTTGATTACAATTATTATGTCAGTTTGATGAATCAATTGCATATAATAACACTGTCTGACAGGAGAATTATTTCAGACCTGGTTGTGTTACACAGAGTCATTAACAACTTAATTGATAGTCCTGCCATCGCTGCCACTATTTAATTCCATCTGCCGACTAGGAATACAAGACAAAATAAAACATTCTTCTGCAATACATTCACGACCAACTATCAGACACACACACACTGACCAATAGGATGCATAATCTGGTCAACAAGTATGGGGGTGCTATTGATTTATTTATTGAATCCATTTATAGAATTAAGCATAATCTATACCAACACTTTGTTGAATCCTACAAATTAGAGTACCGTTGGTAAATTAGTTTTAATGTTTTGTCTTATATGTAGTGTTTTTGTAATTTCTTTTTTACTTTATGTTACTCTTACGTTTTACTAATATTGCTTCATATTTAGTTTATTTTTATTTTTTATTAATTATTTCTTAATATTTTCTTAATATTTTCTCATTATACTTGTAATCACAATTTTATAATTGTGTATTTTGTACCTACTTTACAATGGATTACATCTATTTACTGTCAGTATCTCCTGTATAATACAGATATTCTCCTATGTACACTGCATCATGTATCACTTTTATATAAAAGCCTTTTTAGGCTTATATATAAATAAATAAATATTTATTATTTCTTTATAATTATAATTTATACGTAACTTTAGTAATGTTTTAATTAATCGACGGTCTAATGGTTACATTCTAACTTCAAAGAGTTCAAGCTCTTGTTAGAAATACAATTGTAATCAGGAATAGTTGTGTTAGCATAGAAACTCACAGCAAAACGTCATATTTTTTTTTTAGATCGTACTCCTAGACAAAAATATTAAAAATTGTGATTTACGGCATGGTTACACAAGGTCAGTTCGGTAGTTTTCCGTGTAGTTTGCACACCTACATTTACTAACTTTTATTGACGAGTACCGCCATCTTTGCGTTGAGGTCGGAAACTTTTCAGACCACCCTCGTATAAATCATGCTTTCAGTTGCATATAAATCATGCGTAACCCTTAGCGTGCCCAAGACATCCTCCGTGAATTTGCTAGTAGCTCACCGCACTTGCCCCGATTTTATGGTATTTTGAACCTTAAAAAATGCTCCTAGTATTCTAATAGATGTGTTATTCGCTTGGCAAGTAAACAATGTTTCTTTATATTATTATAGCTGGTCGTTTCGTCACTTGCACATATGTTTATTTTATTTGAATGTAATCTGTATACTATAGAGCGATATCCGTTAGAACAGGTATGCTGTCAAGGCGTTTTCACTTTTGCAGTACAAACGTGACAAATATACTTTTCAACGCATTTTGCACTTTGCTGTACACGTCAGAACTGTGGGTGGATTACACTGCATCCCAATGGCGTAAGCTAAACGTCGCTTACAATAATGCTTATCGCCAACTGTTCCGCCTACCGAGATACTGCAGCGCTACGGAAATGTTCCCGGAGGGACGAGTACACTCTTTCAGAGCGCTTCTCCGCCATCACATTGGAAGCTTATGGCTCAGACTACGCCAATCAAGTAACAAAATCATGACTGCCATGGTTGCATGGTGGAGTCCCCCCTGATGGCCCTCTGGAGACGGGAGATGTCAAAATATACTCCATAAACGGCTGCTTACACTCATTTTTGTGTTTATATTTTATCTTTTTTCTCTTAAATTCCGCTTTTTTGTGCCTGTCGGAATCACCTATGTCTTTATGTCCGGGTTAAATCTTCCCCATAGGAAAAACTAAACCCTTCCACACATTATTATTTTTTTTTGGTAAACTAATGTTTTTAAGACAAGATTTTTTATGCATAGCACAAAGGGTAACAATTATTTTACAAGCAATAATTGTTAGCCTGAGACACTCATCCACATTGAAAAATCTCCTGATAAAAGATACATGACGCCAACGGGACTCGAACCCGTGTCCCTTCGATTTTCGATTTTTCCCTTCGAATCGAAGGGACACGGGTTCGAGTCCCGTTGGCGTCATGTATCTTTTATCAGGAGATTTTTCAATGTGGATGAGTGTCTCAGGCTAACAATTATTGCTTGTAAAATAATTTCCTTCCACACACTTTACCACAAATGATCATCTAGTCAATCAACATTATGCAAGTGCATTATATAAGCAAAATAAATACAAAACAATACAAGAACAACACGTCAACTCACCAGAGGTCAAATGAGAAAATAATTCACCGACTCCAGATATTTTCATATCAGAGGGTTCGGCTAGGTAGAACTCCTAACAGGGCCTATAAATCCTACTGATCCCTCAACATAAATATTTAAACAATCTTTCGTTATCCTACATGTATTTAAAATGATTGTTTATTGTATTTTTATACATAAATTTTTTGATAGATCTAATACTCCTAAATTTTTATTATTATTTTTCTTACTCTAATTATGTATAATATTTCAAATATGGAATGTATTGCATTGCACTACCCCTGCATACATTCTTCTTATTATTATTATTATTTTTATAAGCACGCGAATTTGTCTTATATCTTATGTTCGTTCAATATTCTTATATCTTATTCAATACCGCAGCGTGATGACGTCACGCCAGGCGTTGCCAACGTCAGATCCCAGTAATTAATTGGCAGCGCGCAGAGGGAAAAATTCACACGCGTTTGTAGCTGAGATTTGGCAGCGATATAGCTAACACGAGGTGGACCAATTACTGGAAGAATTTCGTTAATGTTTGGTCTCCGGGGTTTTCTCATATGCAATAAAACTCCGGCTTCAACAAAACACTTGGACTTTTTATTTTGATTAACAATCGGCTCTGACATATGAACTTGCAGGCGGTTGGAATAATCTGGCCCGACCTTGAAGTTCTCACCTTATAATAATAATAATAAATAAACCTGTTAATGAAAACATAAGAAAATACACAGATCTAGGAAATGAGATAAAAAGAATTTGGCATTCTCAAACTATAAAAATATTACCATTTGTTATTTCGGCTACTGGCATTATACCTAGCTCTCTCATTCAAAATTTAGGCGTATTAGATCTATCAAAAATTTATATATAAAGATGCAAAAGTCAGTCATTTTAAATACATGTAGGATAACGAAAGATTTTTTAAATATTTATGTCGAGGGATCAGTAGGATTTATAGGCCCTGTTAGGAGTTCTATCGAGCCGAACCCTCTGATATGAAAATATCTGGAGTCGGTGAATTATATTCTCATTTGACCTCTGGTGAGTTGACGTGTTGTTCTTGTATTGTTTTGTATTTATTTTGCTTATATAATGCACTTGCATAATGTTGATTGACTAGACGATCATTTGTGGAAATTTGTGTGGAAGGGTTTAGTTTTTCCTATGGGGAAGATTTAACCCGGACATAAAATCGGAAGTAAATATAATAATATTTGGATGACTTTGACTTGCCGTTTTTGTGTAAAATCACCTCAAGGGCGCTGTACAAATTTATAATACATTTCTACAGTGATCTATGTTATTACTAACTATTTATGGAGATAATATACAGTACAATACTTACCTGGTAGGTCACTTGAGATTAACACTTAATTAAAATTAACTAATTGTTTATTAGCGAAATTTAGATACAGGATTTAGGACATAATTGGAAAATTGGATATAACTGGACTTTCTTACAGCTTAAAAAGGTAATTTTTTATTTTCGAAGGAAGCAAATACTTTGGGGTGTGACATATTGAATGAAAAAACATACACTTAGTAAGACACCACTTTTTGAATCAATAACGATAGCCAACCGGGTTTCGCTTGTCCCAAGCTTTATCAGGGCTTAATATCAACTGTTGATATTAAGCCCTGATGAAGCTTGGGACAAGCGAAACCCGGTTGGCTATCGTTATTGATTCAAAAAGTGGTAATTTTTTAGTTTAGACCTGAATTCTGTTGGACTTGTTATGGATCTTAGTTCCGGAGGGAGTTTATTCCAAGACTTCGGCCCCGATACTCCGAAAGCGCGCTCACCAAACTTAGTATTTGGCTTGCGCTTAGGTTCCATCAGTCTTAGGTGCCTACAGCTGCTGATATTGTTGATCTAAGAGTTGACTGCCTCAGACCAGTGTTTTCCGGGACACATAGTTCAAAGATTAAGGGTGGGGCCATTTCATTGATGGATTTAAACACCATCCAGCACAGTTTGTACTGGATTCTTTCAGGGCACTTGAGCCAGTGAAGGTTACGAAGGTGTTCTGAAATGTGCGAATATTTTGAAACCCCGGGTATGAGCGTGCTGCTGCATTAATTTTTATTTACTATCCGATTATTCTCGACAGCTAACGCCATCTGTGGGTAACTTTGTATACTAATCTAGTGCCGTCTATGGGTGAGCTCATAAACTAATATCAAGGACGAAGAAGAAAACACCTCTTTTTTTGAGTTTGACATCAAACAGTTTCAGATACAACCGTGCTTTGTTCGATGTATTGATTATTACATCAATGAAATCAAAAACACTTATTTCGGTTGTGGGTATGTCTGTGATTGTAACTCTGGTGCAATGAACATGGAATTGTTTTAATTTAAGTGTTTTTTAAATTTAGATTTGATTGTGTCAAGAATTGATTTGTCCAGAATTCAAATTACCCTGTGGTTTATCGCGGTGTTTTTTTAACAAAGAAAAACAAACTTCCCCTGGCTACGAATATATGTATACTTGACAATATTAAGAAATCTCTTATTGCCATCACAGGAAGCGGAAAATTTGTGAAGTTGAAAAAAGCTTTTGTCGTGATGGATGACTTAGCCAGACGAGGAATTAAACTAGCCTTAGTGGTAACTAGACGCGATGCCAACTCAGCCACCGAGCGGTCAAACCAACACAAGTAACACAAAGAAAGACTAAAACAGAAACAACGATAAGACTCTCCGTTTCCATTTTGAAAATCATCTCGTTTATTTGGCATTAGTCCTAATGAAGCAATGGTGTACTTAACCCTTCAGACCTTGGATGGACATTACTAGCCACAAACATCACATTCAATTATAGCCTCTGAAGGACAGATCTGACCGGGGCGTCAATACATTGTAAAAGTATTTTTGTCTTTTTTTTCTATAATGCGTAGATATGTGATATGTTCATAATTTACAAGTTAAATAATTATTCTTCAAAGTTTGTATCAAATATTTATACGTTATTACATGTATAATTTTTTTTTAAATTGGCGTCATTTTTTCATTGACTGTTGAAAGTTAAAAAATTATTTATATTTTTTTATTGTATAAACGGCATCAAAAGTGAAGTGACAGTTTTATTACTACCTACCTACACAAAAGGAATATGTTTTATAAATATAGAATTCTTTCAAAATTATGAACGTTTCGAGTCAAAATGTCCTTGTAAGTTTTTTGTTAACATTTTCATGTTTGATATTAAAAGTTTATTTTTCAGAAAAATGCAATTATTTCAAAGACAATTTAATCTAGTTTCAAAAATTCAGGGTTTTCCAATAAGAGGTGTTATTTTTTAATAGCCTGCTATTTCGGTAGATGTTACTTTTGAAGCTGTCATTTTTTGACATTTGACAAGTAGAAACTACGCCATTGATAAAAATGGAACGATACACGCTTCAACAACGCATTGAAATTATTAAAATTCACTTGAGTGAATCAAATGCAAATCATCTTGAGTGATAAGGCCCATTTCCACCTCGGTGGCTTCGTCAACAAGCAAAATTGTCGCATCTGGGGCTCGGAAAACCCAAGAGTTATTGTTGAAAAGCCTCCCTATCTTCAAGGTGTGACTGTTTGGTGCGGTTTATAGTCCGGCGGAGTCATTGGACCTTACTTTTTCAAAAATGAGGCTGGAGCGACAGTTACGGTGAATGGATTGCGCTATCGAGAGATGATTAATGATTTTTTATGGCCGGAATTGGATGGTATTTCTTTTAACGACAACTTCAAAAATAAATAATATGTAGCACATTTTAGATACCTCGAGAGCATTCCGAAATTCCAAGAAAATTCGCCATGTCGTTGGAACTTGTTAGTAAAAATATTTAAAAACCTGAAGGGTTATGTTCATATGCTATCAATTCTTTGTTCTGTGCGTATCACATTTGAGTCAATTTCCCTCGTCGTTTTTCCACCGTTAGGTCCACCTTGTCTGATTCATCCCGATGTCAGATTACGATATTTTATTTCGGTAATGCAAGGATATTATCATGCAAATTCTTTTGTGTCTGAACGCAAGTCTGAAATAGAGGCAAGGCGATGCTTGCGACATCTCTGTCTCTACATCTTTATGTCTGTGTCTGTACATCTCAATGTCTCTACATATCTGTGTAATGTTCTGTGCAAAGGAGGGTAGTCAGTCTGATTAACAATTCGTTGTTAACAGACGCAATGTAGGCTTTCTTAGAGTCTCTGCTACAGGTATTTCAATAGAGCCTGCTTATCAGATCACCCGTTCACAGTGCTTGTCGGCTTCACGAGAACGGGTCGTTTCTCCATACCCAATTTTTACCGATTTATAAGAAGTTTTCAAGTTTTTTAGTTCCAAAAAAATATTTTTTAAGATAATATCCACACATTTGTTATGCCGAAACGATAACTATATGAAATCCCTCGATAGAAAAAAAATCGCAAAGTAAGCTAAGAAAATTATTAAAAACATGTTTTGTTCTGTTATTTATATGTTATAGGCATTGAAAATTCACAGTGAATCTTTAAATGCAACTAAAGCATTTGTAGACACAAATTTTTGCTCTATTCAAACGAGTTGTGTTTTATTAAATATTTTTACCATTGTCGCTTAATTATTATCGTTTTTTTAGTATTAGCGCGCTCCCTCTAACATTCGTATTTACATATCTCCATTTCAAACCATCTTTGAACGCTCACTACGGGGCCTTAAAGATGACTCGCATTTGCATCGTATAGGCAAGGGCGCTCCTGTAATGTGTAACACAACAAAATTAAAATATAAACATTTGAAGGTTATACCTATTAATGATAAATAAACAATTGTTTTTGTAGTAACCTACACAAAGTCTCATCTGCTTAGAACATTTGGAACTATAACACCCCAACTTCGATTAATTCATTCGTGTATTTTTTTAAATGATAATGTTTATAAGACAAGGTTTTATGCATAGCATGAAGGATATCAATAATTAGTCTATACTACGCATAAAACCTTGTGTTATATACGTTAGTTTATCATTAAAAAAAAGTAAAAATATTTCACCAACAAATGTAGATATAATATGTCTCGATGCCATCTGTTGGGAAAATTTAGCACTAACAAAGCCTTTCCTACAAAAATAAAGTTGGTTGTTCGCAGGTGATAAAAATATAATGAGCGGTAATTGTTGATTGAGGTACTAGTACATATTGAATTGTTCTGCGGGTTGGAAATAAGCCGACATAGCATCAGATGGTGCGGGTTCAATTCCCGTTGGCGGCATTTATTTTTACTCGGGAGATATTTTCAATTTGTATTGATATTTCAGGCGACTTTATTGGTAAGTTTTTAGATTTTCACGG
Source organism: Hesperophylax magnus (assembly GCA_026573805.1). Lineage (NCBI taxonomy): Eukaryota > Metazoa > Arthropoda > Insecta > Trichoptera > Limnephilidae > Hesperophylax > Hesperophylax magnus. The sequence continues at coordinate 14,133,621 of JAIUSX010000004.1, forward strand.
CCAAAAGCATTTTTGTTGTTTGTTTTTGGGGTGTTATGCCGTGTTGCGCTAACTCCTTCTTTAGTCGACGTTTCGGACATCGTTGCAGTGTCCATCATCAGGGCAGATCCGGTAGATCCGAAGATGTGATCACAGGAGTTAGCGCAACACGGTATAACACCCCAAAAACAAAAAAAAAACAAAAAAAGACTAATTATTGCTTATAATTATTTGGAGTTCATTCGTGCATCATGTAAGCTTATAGCTGTATGAATCACTTAAAATGTAAATTTGCTTTCCACGTGCATACAGGTCATGAGTCACGTGTTTCCATGACCGCTGTTATTATGTTCTATTCTCAGACCCCTATGACGCAAATTACAACATAGGATGTTAAATATTACTTATGTACCAACCTTCCACTTCCCATCTCCTCCCCCTACCCGCTCCCTTTCGCATCACAGCATAAACAAATTAGGGATATGAATAGTTATATAGACTCCATACCGTTTGGACTTATGTGGTATTACATAAAAATATATACTGTCTTTGCGATTAAGGCGATGCCATACGTAGTAATGCAAAATCATGTGTTTTTGGTTTGAAAATTTGGTCGCCTAGAAATGTTTCAGATGCTTTAATTAAGTACTGCGAGTAGAATACATCTTGGCCTTTGAAATGATCGACTATTTTTTAGATAAGTCTTTTTATAAGCCCAGAAAAAAATAATGTATAAGGCCTATGAAAACTGCTTTAAAGTTCAAATACTCCTACTTACGAACCCATTTTCGGTTGATGATTTTATTGTATAATGTGGCAAATTATGTTATTTATAAAATGATCGAAAAAAAATTAAATATTTATGCCTGAACATCCACAAAATAAAATAAAAGGCACTTTTTGGCCATGTTTTTTTCTTGCATAAATAAAAACAGGCGGATGGTGTTAAGCGGGAATTTAAACCTTATCGCCATCTACGTAAGGGTTGTTATTGATAGCGGCTCAATTTAAAATATTACACGACGTAGTGCATCGCCTTACATAATGATCATAACGGTAAGGCTCTCTAAAATTACCCAATTCAGTCTACGTGCAAAGGTTATCGCGTTAAAATAGTGGAACAAGTTTCGACGAGATATTAGGACATTACCTCCTCTAATTGTAGCTCTATGTATAAAACGAATAGAAAAGTTGTACCAATGAGTACAAATCAAGAATAAAAATCTGCCTGAAAGAGGACATTGAAAACCAAACAAAAAACACAACGACGTAGAAGACAAATATAATAGAATTAAATAACATCAGGACTCCCTAGTGTGGAGAATTACCATTGTTACACTTAAGGTGAAGCTTAATGCCAAATCACTATTTTGATTAATCTTTATAACGAATTGGTGTACATTATGAAAACCAAAAAATATGCTTTAGATAAATTGAAGGTTTTCCTATCGCTTCGCTTGAGTAGAATACAAATAAAAAAATAAATTACTCAATAAAAAATATAAGTGTAAACTACTAAAAAAAATATGTTTTCAATAGAAATGTATGAACGAAAAAAGGAAACAACTTTTGAAAAATACAGTATTATAGCTAAGATTATCTGCGACAGTTTCATTTGATTAACTTTTTTGCTTTCTTATAAAATTATTTACAAAATAAATAAAAACCAGTTTTGTGCTTGAAATCGAACGTTTCTAGACTCCGTTTGTCAAGCGATTTAATGCCTATTACATACAATATAAGTTATACCAAGAATATACACATTTTTGGCTTGTAGCTTCCACTAAAATACATTAACATATTGTGTACGCACAATGTTTTACATAGTCGCTAAAATAAAAATAAAAATAATAATTTCATTGCTAATTGGCTACATGTACGTGGTCTCCTATTTTCTTTGCCAAATTCTATAAAACCGTCGTTATTGGTAGGTCCATAAACACTTGTACATTATACACGGTGTCTGGAAACTAGTGGTACAAGCGGTAAACTGATGAATCTTCACCGCGTAGATAATAAAAAAAAGTTTACTTTGTAAGGTGTGTTTTTAATTCTTTAACTTACTAACTAACCTTCACGCCGTTTCCCGCAGGGGTAGGCAGAGAGGACGGACGGCTTATTCACATTCATGCATACTATTATTCTGACTCTTGACATTGCCCGACTCGTGTATCTGATTTACTTGATCGTGCCATGTCTTCCTCGGACGTCCTCGACATATTTAACCTTTCACATTTGCGTCATATATTCTCCTTACACTCCTTTCTTCGTTCATTCGCTCTACATGCCCAAATCATCTAAGCGTCCTTTTCTTAATCTTACTGATTACGTTTACATCAGCCTTTCATTCTTTGCGGATCACCACATTTCTCACACGATCATACATGGTTTTACACACATACGCCTCAGGGATCTCATTTCTACAGCATTCAGTTTACACTCATCCTTTTTTCGCCAGTTCCATGCTTCACTGCCATACATCAGGGTAGGCACCAACACTCCATTGTAGACTGTTTGCTTCGCTTCTTTGGACAATTTTCTTCGAATTCATTAAAGTTATTACTGGGATATTCCTAGATTCCTAGTTCTGTTGACCCAAAGTTTTTTTATATGTCGGAACGGTAACTTATATTTCTTCAGTTTTTGTTTTGCTTCTGAATGGTGCGAATTGAATTTTCCGAGTTTAAATTCTTTAGGACCAGTTGTTTCAGAGAATTTGAACAATTCATCAAATTTCACAGTCAATTATCAAGGACTGTAAAAGTTCTATTCGGGTTCTCTTATTATTTCAGTTCTGTAAATAACAGAACTTCAACAAGACTGTCACAGAAATTAACTTTGAAATTTGATGAATTGTTCAAGTTCTCTGAAAAAACCTGTTCTTAAATATGAGTTCTGAAGAATATTAAATGATGTATCTAAAATTATGTTAATTGTTAGTTTTTGTGCAATGCAAAGAGATTTGTTTGAATTTTTTATAAGTGCCACCCCACCATATTATTCCATATTAAATAATCGATTGATTAAAAGCGAATTAGGTCATAAAAATGATTTGTCCACCTAACGCTGAGATAGACTCCTGTCTCTCAGCCGCTGGGTTCCTGGGTGATGTACACATGCTGATTTCTATTTGTCCACCTAACGCTGAGATAGACTCCTGTCTCTCAGCCGCTGGATTCCTGGGTGATGTCCACATGCTGTTTTCTATTTGTCCACCTAACGCAGAGATAGACTCCTGTCTCTCAGCCGCTGGGTTCCTGGGTGATGTCCACATGCTGTTTTCTATTTGTCCACCTAACGCTGAGATAGACTCCTGTCTCTCAGCCGCTGGGTTCCTGGGTGATGTACCCATGCTGTTTTCTATTTGTCCACCTAACGCTGAGATAGACTCCTGTCTCTCAGCCGCTGGGTTTCTGGATGATAAACACATGCTGTTTTCTAATTGTCCATCTAATAGACTACTGTCTCTCAGCAGCCGGGTTCCTGGGTGATGTACACATGCTATTTTCTATTTATAATGGCACCCATCCATCCGACTATAAATCTTTCGCCGAATTCGCAAAACGCCGCGTCTGCGTTTCCTTTATCGTTACCTTCCTTTGGCTTACGATGTTTTTACTACCCGCGTTAACCGGGCTCTATATAAAACAGTGTATTCATTCTGTACACACTGAATAGGTAATTTCATAGAAGTGACCTTTAAAAAAAGAAAATGGCTGTCGCCAATTTTCGTTATAAGACCTTTTATGAGGCCTCAGGCCGTTGTAATTGATTATCTGTTCAAGAAAAGATTCGATATTTTTAAAGACATCTATTTGAATCACATCAAAACGAAAATGTTTGGTCGATTTGAAATATTGATATTGATAATGTTGAGCTTACTTCGGGATACGGACAAGCCCTCCTGAACACTTCTGTGTATTTCTTCAGCGGTGTGTTCATTCTGTCTTTGTTTACGCGTGCATTCTTTTTTTGTTGTTTTTACAGCGTTCAAATCGCGCCATTGTTTTGATGAAAGAAATAAAAAAATAAAATCGGCACGTCGGCTTTTGAGGCACGGAAATAGATTTAAAGACTCCCGGGATAAACAATGTTTCATTTTATTGAAGTTATTCGTGTTTTATACAAATAATACTAGGTTTACTGTCCGGCTTCGCCCGAGATAGTATACTATTATTATTTAGTTTAATTTAACAATTCTTTAAAAAATTGGAACAAACTATATAGATCGATTTAAATAGTTATTGCAAAGCTCCACAGCTCACAGCCTGCGTGGTCGAGGGTTAAGGCTCTCGACTAGCAATCAGGGGGTCGCGGGATTAAATCCCGGCGTGCGCAAGTAAATTGCATTTGATGCATTTGTGCTATTTCACAATTTATGAATTTAAAACTAAATATGTACTATACATTGAAAGTCTACTTAATATGGCTTTAGCCCAGTTTTGTGACCAGATCTGAATTGTCGGATACTATCCCACCTTCCTCTTCCTCATCTCCTTCCTCTCCCTAATGCTTGGTGATGCCATAGTCTTACTGGCTCCAGACGGGAGTAGTTGGGACTCTTTTGTGGTATGAAAAATATATACAAATTTCATGACACCAGAGTTTACCGTTAAGCTTCATAGTAGGTGAGTTAATGGATTATTTCTTCCAAATATAGGATGAAAGTTGAGGTGTTTCACTATAATTAGGTACTAAAAATACTAAATTCGGTTGTGACCTATGTCTGTCTGTAACTCCGGTTCATTGAACTCTACAACTTTTTCTTTAAATTTAAGTGTCATTTAAAAAATTGTATGTTTGGAGAATTCAGATAAGCGTTAAAATACCGACTACAGGGTTTTCCAATAAGAGGTGTTATGTTGATATTCAATCGTAAAAGATCAATGGTTTCGTTGCTTGTGTGGCACGTAGCGCCGTCTTGTTGAAAGTAAACGTTGTCCAGATCAATGCCATCCAATTCCGGCCATAAAAAATCATTAATCATCTCTCGATAGCGCAATCCATTCACCGTAACTGTTGCTCCAGCCTCATTTTCGAAAAAGTAAGGTCCAATGACTCCGCCAGACCATAAACCGCACCAAACAGTTACAGTTGAGGATAGAGAGGCTTTTCAACAATAACTCTTGGGTTTTCCGAGCCCCAGATGCGACAATTTTGCTTGTTAACGAAGCCACCGAGGTGGAAATGGGCCTCATCACTCAAGATGATTTGCATTTGATTCACTCAAGTGAATTTTAATAATTTCAATGCGTTTTTGAAGCATGTATCGTTCCATTTTTATTAATGGCGTAGTTTCTACTTGTCAAATGTCAAAAAATCACAGCTTAAAAAGTAACATCTACCGAAATAGCGGGCTATTCAAAATAACACCTCTTATTGGAAAACCGTGTATAACATAATTTTTTCAACGGAAAATAATTTTAATTGCCATTTTCAAAATTGCAACCGATTTGTTAATATATATATATATATAACCACTTATAATATTATTAAATATAGTTAAAAATGACTTATTATGTCTAGTCCAAAATCGGCCTTCTTAAATTAATCTGTATTATTCTTTATCTGTTGTGCGATCTCATCCTAGGTTGGGTTATCTCACAGTCTGATAGTGACAGCATCTTATCTAGTGAAACCATCGACCAACGTAGTTCATGTTAGAGATGTAATAATATCCTTCTGGTTCCGCAAACGCGGAAGTTCTGCTAATGCAGATATTGGGAGTGGAAAACACCAATAGATGCAGGAAATGTAAAGAGGATGAAGAGAATCCAATTCACCTTTGGTGCCAATGTCTTGCCCTGGTGGGAACTAAGCTCAGATACCTGGGGAGACATACAGTGGAACCAGAAGACATAGCCACATACCCAATGACAACCCTGGTGAACATTTTTAAAGGGATTGGGTTGTTGTTAAAGGATTGAGGTAAAATGGGAGATAGCACAATGGGGCTAAGGCCTAAGTGCTCACGGGAACTACGTGTAAAACGTCTCCGCTTTAAAAAAAATAACAGAACCTTCTATTATGAGTTTCGTCGTGGGAGTGTTGGCGGGGAAGGGTCAACTGGATGTACCAGCGCCTTGGCGTGATTTGATTCGTTGTTTAATAATTTAGTAATTCATTAAAGATATATTATACGAAGAATACAGAAACAAATTGCAGACGAAAAAGCAGCAATATTAATTTTAGTTAAGTATCACTTATTTCCTGTAATAACGAAGTAAATCAATCGTAAAAAAAACTATTTACATCTGACTTACTTGATCAAAACTAATCATTTCCACCTGTACTTCATACTAATACAACAACATACCTGAACTACCAAAAATTGGCACGAGACAGCAGAAAGTGTCAATATTGCTTCACGATATCATTAGAATAATTTTAAAAAGTTGTTTCCTGTAAAATTGGTAATTTTTTAATTTTGTAATTTTGATCTTTATTCCTTGTTTTGTCTTGCTTCAATCTTCATTGTTGTGTCTTGCTTTCCAGCTGAAATGATATTTTAATCTCCCGTTCTATATCCATTGTAACTTTTATCACATGTTCTAACAGTTCCAACATTTCAGTTCGAAAGCAACACACAACAATGAAGATAGGAAAATCCAAATAATTTGAATAAACCTATTGTATGACACACCCTGTTACCCCCTTACCCAAATGTAATGTATTATTTTAGCCATAGGTTAAGAAATATTTATACCAGTCTGAAGAAGCGGTTACGGTCAAAAATAAAATTATAATGGAATTCCACCACGAAATGTCAGTATCAAAAATAGAATTATGGTAAGTTACTCGTTTGCTGCAATAATGACATCATTAAAATTAGCAATTTTTCGGGAAACTACTTTTTAATTATTCTAACAATATATTGAAAATTACTGCTCTATCTCGTGGCAACTTTTGGTAGTTGAGGTATGTTGTTCTGCCACTGTTAAATTTTGAATATCGAAATTAAAATAAATATTGTACACTTCATCCAACGAAGTGTTTAAATATTTTATATTCTACCCGTCTTCGTTGAATTTCTAATACCAATTCGCAAAATAAATAAAAGAACATCTGCTTCCGCTTCTGCTTCCGTTATCACACTTTCGTTACATCTCTAGTTCATATACCGATGGGAGAAACTGATTGCTTCGGTCCATTGATTTCAGAATATTGACTGCAAAATAAATTGACCCTCGCAAGTAAATTATTATTTTAGGCCCATACGGAGATAGGGGTGTGGCAGTCTTTTTGAAAGATAATATGTAAATATTAGAATATCTATTTGTCGGTATAATGAAAGTATATTCGTAGTTTTTTAGATATCGAATCATTTTGTGCTGTTATATGTTACGTGTGCGTTAAGTGGTAAAGTTTTATTTATTTATTTATTCAGAATTTACGGCCCAAGTGCCATTTACATACAAAAGTTTTTATTTTATTTTTTTATACATACATAGTGCAGTATAAAATTTTGATGAGAAAAATTAAAGAATGAAATTTAGTTAAAACATAAAAAAATAACAGTAAAGAAAGAAGCAATGACAATAGCCTGTTATTTAGTGACCTCATTAAAATAAGTGGCGTTAAAATGTGTTATTAGTGCAGCTTTATACTTTACAAGGGGAATATTAAAAGTATCTGCGATTTTAGCATAAAAGTTCCCAAGTGTGTGCAATCTATTTATAACTGAGTTATATCCTGAGACTGCGGTATAATTGTCACATTAATACATACTAGAGGACCTTGATCTAATGGTAGGTATATGAAATTAAATCAACATTAATATGTCAGGGCTATCCAACTGATAATTTATAATTTTGTATAAAAATATAAGATCAAAAATTTTACTTCTATCACTCTTAACTCAAGCAATTTCAATGAATGTAATGAGAAATCATAATCTATTGTTTCTAAAGGATTTCCAAGCCTAAAATTAATACTCCTCAAAAATTTGCGTTGGACTCTTTCAATGGTATTAATGTGATTATTAAAGACAGGTGACCAAATTGTACAGTTGTATTCTAGAATACTTCTAACGAGAGATGTGAACAGAATTTTTAATGTGTTGATATATTTAAAATCCTTGGAAATTCTTACTATACAACCTAACATTTTCATAGCCCTGTTAGCGATAGAAGTTATGTGAGATACAAAGCAGAGTTTCTGATCAAACATTATGCCTAGGTCAAGTATTTCGATTACAGAGATTAAGTCAACATTACACAATGAATAATTATACATTATTGGGTGTTCGATTTTGTGGAACCTCATAACTTGGCATTTGTTAATATTTAGTTGCAGTTTATTACTAGAACACCAGTTTTGTCTTAGCATTCAACCAACCTCTTAAGCGAACATGTCGACTATACTACAGGGTTTTCCGATAAGAGGTGTTATTTTGATATTCAATCGTAAAAGATCAATGGTTTCGTTGCTTGTGTGGCACGTAGCGCCGACTTGTTAAAAGTAAACGTCGTCCAGATCAATACCATCCAATTCCGGCCATAAAAAATCATTAATCATCTCTCGATAGCGCAATCCATTCACCATAACTGTTGCTCCAGCCTCATCTTCGAAAAAGTAAGGTCCAATGATTCCGCCGGACCATAAACCGCACCAAACAGTCACACGTTGAAGATAGAGAGGCTTTTCAACAATAACTCTTGGGTTTTCCGAGCCCCAGATGCGACAATTTTGCTTGTTGACGAAGCCACCGAGGTGGAAATGGGCCTCATCACTCAAGATGATTTGCATTTGATTCACTCAAGTGAATTTTAATAATTTCAATGCGTTGTTGAAGCGTGTATCGTTCCATTTTTATTAATGGCGTAGTTTCTACTTGTCAAATGTCAAAAAATGACAGCTTCAAAAGTAACATCTACCGAAATAGCGGGCAATTCAAAATAACACCTCTTATTGGAAAACCCTGTATAAAATCCACTTCAGTGGTAAGTTTCTGGACATATATAGCAAAAGCCTCCAGAACTCGAACTAAATTTCTTGATTTAACTTAACTTCACTTGACGCAAACTTTATTTTCTGTTTTTGTTGTTATTCTTTTTAATTACCTAATATTTTATCTTTACACCGTTATTGAACGGTTGGTATTTATTCTTTATTAGCTGAAGTGTACCTGGCGTTGGTCGTCTCTTCTCTACTTTCAATAAATATAATATCCATATATATATATATATATATATATATATAAACCTTCCGGAAGAAATTCTCTAAACGATAGTGAAAACCCTATCAAACTCCGTTGCATAGTTTAGAAGAACTAAGCGCACAAACAGACTGACGCTGATAGTGATTTTGTTCAATAATATTTAGAGATACTAATGTATTGTCACGATTACGAATTTACTAAAAGTTTATCAGGAAACGTCCTGTAATCCCGTTTTTAGTTCATTGTGATCTGCGATGTTCCGGGATGTTCCCGAACGTTCCAATCTATTACCGAATATTCTACAACATTACAAAACATTCCGGGATGTTCTGGAATGATGTGGAATGCTCCCGAATACTCTCGAATGTTCTGGACTGTCCTAGAAATTTCTAGAGGGCCCTTATACCTTCAAAAGCATGTCCTTCAGGTAAAAAGGGGAACCTTCTTCATGGATAGGGGATAGAAGGCTACCACACAATATACCGGCCTTGATTGTACCGGGACTCGTTTCTGAGTTTTAGTGGCTCATACATTGTACACTTACTTTTATAATATTATTGATTATATTGTAATGTTACTATATGTTATTCAGATTTATTCTCATAATACGATTTTGATTCCTATCTTATTCTCTGGATTCTGATATCATTTTGATTATTGAAGTAAATATTAGCGATTCCTAAACGAAAATTTGAAACAAACTGATTTTTACTCACCATTTTTTCAATGAGTTAATTAACTAATTTATTGTTTTCTTTTTTGCAGATCTTGCTCGAGCTAGGGCCGCGGCCAAGCTAGTGCCACGGCACTCACACACTAACGGCGGCTCCACGGAACACAGGTTTGTGTCCCCTGCTTGCTTATTTAAATAATTATCTTCCATCTTTCAAGTTCATAGATATAAAAATATCCCCTCTCCCACGTTCCACGAGAAAATCTTAAGTTATGGCACTTAAGGCCCAGTAGTAAGCGTTAAAATATTGTTTGAAAGTTAGATATGTAAATACGAATGCTAGAGATAATTAAGCTGAAAAGGTGAAAATATTTAATAAAACACGACTCGTTTGAAATAGAGCAAAAATCTCTCGACAAATGCTTTAGTTGCATTTAAAGATACACTGTGACAATTTTTCATGCCTATAACATACCTGTAGCTTGCTCTACGCTAATATCGAGTATGTAATAATGTACCTGTAGCTTACTCTACGCTAATATCGAGTATGTAATAATGTACCTGTAGCTTACTCTACGCTAATATCGAGTATATAATAATGTACCTATAGCTTGCTCTACGCTATTATCGAGTATATAATAATGTACCTGTAGCTTACTCTACGCTAATATCGAGTATATAATAATGTACCTGTAGCTTGCTCTACGTTAATATCGAGTATATAATAATGTACCTGTAGCTTGCTCTACGCTAATATCGAGTATATAATAATGTACCTGTAGCTTACTCTACGCTAATATCGAGTATATAATAATGTACCTGTAGCTTTTGCAATTCTTTCGTTTGCCATGTGCACGTAAAGTAAATCGCCCACGATCACATAAATAATAAATGCTTCACTCTATTCACCCCATTTTCCTGCGTAAATATTTGTATTATTTGTATTGGATTCCGATAAAATTACTTTCTGCGTTTCCTTTGTTTACCTCTGCGAATGCCGATGGACATATTTAATATATTTTATCTATCTTGTTATGGTGCAACTTCATCTCTTTACACTGAACAAATAATCCCTAGGAGTGTGATCGAAATAAATTCATCGAGGCACACACTTCTTGCTTTATTCATATTCATACATCGTCTCTATAATCACTATATACATACAACACCATTATTGCTCCGAATTTTAACTACTGCTCATCGATTCTTTCTACTGCTCATCGAGTAACGACATAAATAGAGCAATAAAAATGACCATAATTGGCTAACAGTGAAACAGATGCTGACTTTGAACGCCATGATATTTATACATGAAATAATAAACAACCTATTAACAAAATACTTGTCAAACTAAATAATATACAGCAATGACATTCACCGAAAAACGTGCAATGAAATTAGGCTACCAAAAAAGGACAAAGCCAATAATAATAATACACAAAATAGTTTACTGTAAAAAGGATTGCAATGCGCTGCCACCGATTGATATATTCAAGCTGGATTTTAACAACTGGAGCGACCACGCGAAATAAATAATTTTGCCTCGATTGCTCGAGATATCCCAAAGATATTAGAAGAACGAGATGTGCTATGCGCAGTTCGTACTGAGTGGAATTGTTTTGCCGAGTGTCGCCGGTTTTGTTCACCAATACTACTGCACACCTTCGTTTACGCTAAGGCATCGCTAAGGTATCCGCACTAATACATAGAACAGATTTCTGTGCGTACACGTCCCGATACCGTTCAAAGTACCCTAATTAGGTAGTACTCCGGCTACGGTCCGGCGGCCAACATAGCATATCTCGTTCTTCTAATATCTTTGAGATATCCAGACCATATTTTTTTTAATTTTTCGCCAACATTAAAAAAAACATAACTTAGAATTTTTACATGGAGTCATACAAACTTGTTATGGTGCTATATATCCAATGAGTTAACCTGTATTTTACCGCTTGTTTCATTTTTGTTGGATTTGAGATCACGAGATAATTTGCAATTTTTTTCAATAAATCAATCGGAGGCATTTAAATTGGCGCATTTATATTACCAAAAGCAATCCAGTGGATAAGAGCCATATTAATCAACAGAAAATGTAATAATGTATGTTATTAAAAATTAATTTAGACATTTGTAAACTTGGATGTACAAATGATTAAAATAAAATTAATAAATAAATACATAGTACTCTTCTGTTGTCCTGACATAATCCGGCTCAAGTATTTGATTCAATTGATGATAATTTGAATTATTGATTGACGGCGTCCCCGACTTCTTCCACCTTTCAATCCGCTTCATATATATTCTTCTTAAGAAGAAGCTACAAGCCAAAAATGTGTATATTCTTAATATGTCTTATATCGTAGGTAATAGGCATTAAAATCGCTTGACAAACGTAGCCTAGAAACGTTCGATTTCAAGCACAAAACTGGTTTTTATTTATTTTGTAAATAATTTTATAAGAAAGCAAAAAAATTAATCAAGTGAAACTGTCACAGATAATCTTAGCTATAATACTGTATTTTTTTAAAGCTGTTTCCTTTACGCGTTCATACATTTCTAGCAAAAAAAAATTTTTTTTAGCAGTTAACATTTATGTTTTTTATTGAGTAATTTATTTTTTATTTGTATTCCACTCAAGCGAAACGATAGGAAAACCTTCAATTTATCTAAAGCATATTTTTTGGTATTCCCAATGTAAACCAATTTTTTTTTATTTTTCCGATTTTGTTGTCCAGGTTAAATCTTCCCCACAGGAAAAACTAAACCCTTCCACTCACTTTTCCACAAATGATCGGCTAGTCAATCTACACTATGCAAGTGCATTATATAAGTAAAATAAATACAAAACAATACAAGAACAACAACACGTCAACTCACCAGAGATCAAATGGGAAAAAAAATTCACAAAAAAAATTCATAAAGATTAATCAAAATAGTGCTTTTAGCATAAAGCTTCGCAATAAACTGCTTTATTTGTACGTTAGTTCTAAACACCCAAAGTCACACCAACAGTCTCATGATAACCCTTTTTAATGCGATTAAAATTCCGTGCTAAAAATCAACCCGTGAAAGAAAAGTTTTTTTAAAACTATAATACATCTATTTTAAAATGACTTTAAACTAAAAAATATAAATATATGAAATTATTTTGACTGAAGATTGTACCTTCGTTTCTAAGGACTGGAGCTAACCGCGCTAACAACCTCGCCAAATGCCGATTGGGTAGGTCCGACATTTATTTCGTGTGTTAACTGCTGTAATGTCGTCCGATTTCAGATATGTCCGCCAGTGTGTACGTGATTGCCGTTACACTAAACGATAATAGAATGCTTTGTCATCAACAACGAGTTTATCTGCCGAGTTTCAGCTCGGTCGGATGTCGGGAAATGGGTTAATTTTCCGCTACCAAAATTTGCATTATATTTTTGTTAAATTTTGCCAAAATGAATCAGAAATCCCATAGGTGCGTTATGAATATCAGCACCTATGGGACCTTCCGTCATATTTCTTAGGTTCATACAAAACATACTAGTGGCGCCAGAGCGGTAGATCTTCAAACCTTGATAATCTACTAGCTGCTTAAGTGCGCATCACCTATGAGATTTGTAATCACCATTTTTTCTCCCTTTTTAATCTCCAACTGAATTCCCAATGAGATAGGTCAAGTAGCTGATCATTAAGCATATGACGATAATATTGAAATTTCCGCTTAATTATGGTTATGATTATTAAAACAAAATCATCGCTAAAATACATGTTTTTTTTGTAAAGTACAGGCACAATATATTAACATATTTTTCGATCATGATATAAATAACTTAATTTGCTATATTATACAATAAAACCATACCCATAAAGGGGTTCGTAAAGAGGAGATTTTTCTCCCGAAAGCATTTTGTATAGACCTGATACTTTTTTTTCTAGGCCCATAAAAAATGCTCGATTATTTCAAAGGTCAAAGGTAATGTGTGTTTTATTTTAAATTTGAATACCTCACAAGAGTCCCAACTACTCCCAAACGTCTACAGCCAGTGAGACTATGGCATCCCCAGTTGGGGTATATTGTGAGGCTGAAGGTTTTGGGGAGGGAAGTACCTGGCTATCAGATCTCGTCACCAGATCGGCTAAAGCCATTTCAAGCAACGTTGCAATTCTGAATGGTGATCTTACACCGGGGCGATACTGAGAGTATCTTCTGAGAAAATATTATTTTAAATTAATAAAAATAATCCTGAAAGTAAGTACCCATAAGAACTCCATCAAAAGAAATTTAAAAAAAATTTAACGTGTTCAGCATTATAAAACTGTACTCAAAAAAGTGCACTACTCAATTTTAAAGAAAAATATGAGTACCTTGCTGAACAACACACCTACACTACAAGAACGAAATCCTCAAATCTACTAAACATTCCAAAATTAAATACATCTTTCGGCCAGAAAAACCACTATTTCCACGCTATAGAATTATATAATGCCCTTCCTATTGAAATTAAAAACACCAAGGATAGAGAAAAGTTTAAAAAAGACATCAAATTAAGGCTAACTAAACATGAAGATGAGGAAATCATTAAATTTTATGAAGTAACCCCAACGCAACCTACAGACAACAAACATAAATACTGTTTGCTTAATTTATTTTATATATTGTGGGAACCAACAAATTGGAAGATGAGGAAATCATGATCAACACACATACAACAACCTACAGTCCGCCTCGGAACAGGAATACCTAGTGAGAAGGACTGAGAACAAACTACATCACTTTATATTTTTATTTTACTTAATATTGTATCTTTTTTACTTTACTTTATATTTCCGTTAAATAAAAAAAAAATAATAAAAAAATAATAATAAATTGTGACAACACAAATTAATCAAACATAATTTACTTGCGAACCCCGGGATTTGAACCCTTGCTAGTCGAGAGCTTTTCGCAGTATATAATAAGAAAGTTCCTGTAAGAACTAGCACTGACGAAATCTTCGCCAATCTTAACATCATATCAATTAAACAACTATATTCTAAAACTATACTCAATTACATTCATAAGTACAAAACCCAAGAAATAACAACAAACACGCACAATAGAAACACTAGATCTCATGGTCAAAAACTTATCCAACAAATAACTACTAATACAACTTTTGGGCAAAAAAGCTTCTTATATCATAGTATTAAACTCTACAATAAAATACCACTCTCACTCAAAAACCTCAACATTATAACATTTAAATCTCTAATAAAAAGCTGGATACTTTATATAGGGAGATCTGAAATAGAAAATATACTGATATCAAACACAGACTAAAACCGAATCTACTAAACTGAACTATACAAAAAAACACTATCTTACTTATTTTAAAATTATTTAAAAAAAAAATTATACTACATGATATGTTTATAATTAAATTCATATGTTATTTTGTTGTAATATTAATTTCTTATAATTAAATTATAATATGTAAATGAAATCCTCAGCACGGGAGATCCCAGTGAGGATATCAATATCTCTATATGTTATTAAGAAAAGAAGACAATAAATCATTATTATTATTATTATAATCAAAGCATCTCCAATTCTAAGCCATCAAATTATCGAACTAAGAACACATGATTTTGCGTTACTTCACAGTACATCACCTTAATACTCACTTTTGACAGCTAAAAACAAAATTGAGATGTTGTATGAATAATAATTTTTTCTTCACGTAAGTTCTTTTTTTATGCGACGCGTCATCCCTGACGTCAGAACAACCGGTTCAATGTCAAGGTATAGACGCAGGGGCCGGTCATGATGACATAACCAGTTACAACTGCCAATACAACCTTGTGACAATACTAATACAAACTAGTATTATTATTTTTATTGAGTTCAATAACAAAGCGTCCTTATTCATACAACATACGTCTATGGACTCTATGAGGCATTCGAATTATTAATAGACTCATTTTTTACGTGCTATTTTTTCATCATTAACCCCTCTCGGTAATTTGTTCCTTTTTGCGAATAAACAGCTATTATAAGCAATAATTAGTCGCCTGAAATATCAATATAAATTTAAAAATATCTCCCGAGTAAAAATAAATGCCGCCAACGGGAATTGAACCCGTGCCTTCTGATGTCCGGTCAGGTGCTGTGAACCACTGAGCTATGTCGGCTTATTTCCAACCCGCCAAATAATTCAATATGTACTAGTACCTCAATCAACAATTACTGCTTATTATAATGCATAAAACCTTGTCTTATAAATTAGTTTGATTGAATATTGACACTAATTTTTAAAAATCTCAAATTTCTGACAGTGACGGACATATACAGGGTTCTCCAATAAGAGGTGTTATTTTGATATCCAATTGTAAAAGATCAATGGTTTCGTTGCTTGTGTGGCACGTAGCGCCGTCTTGTTGAAAGTAAACGTTGTCCAGATTAATACCATCTAATTCCGGCCATAAAAAATCATTAATCATCTCTCGATAGCGCAACCCATTCACCATAACTGTCGCTCCAGCCTCATTTTTGAAAAAGTAAGGTCCAATGACTCCGCCGGGTCATAAACTGCACCAAATAGTCACACGTTGAGGATAGAGAGGCTTTTTAACAATAACTCTTGGGTTTTCCGAGCCCCAGATGCGACAATTTTGCTTGTTGACGACGCCACCGAGGTGGAAATGGGCCTCATCACTCAAGATGATTTGCATTTGATTCACTCAAGTGAATTTTAATAATTTCAATGCGTTGTTGAATCGTGTATCGTTCCATTTTTATTAATGGCGTAGTTTCTACTTGTCAAATGTCAAAAAATGACAGCTTCAAAAGTAACATCTATCTAAATAGCGGGCTATTCAAAATAACACCTCTTATTGGAAAACCCTGTATATATAGAAAGTAGAGAAAATTCGAGCAACGCCGGGTACACGTCAGCTGGTTATTTATAATTTCTAGCTACAGATCTCCCGGACAATCGAAATAGTAATATGTATTTTTATTCGATTCTATCTTCTCCGATATCAAAGTGTTCTAGGCTGGTCGATGTATTGTGTGTGTGCCGTCTTCCTGTGTAACACGAAACGGGGCACTTAGCGCGGGTGGCCGGTGTCACCAACCTACCCAAGCTAAGCACCAACCTACAGGCTATCTTGAGAGAGAATGTCCTAACAAAAGATATTATTGGAAATTTTTTCGGATGCTGGGTGCGTTTTTCAATAGAGATTGCCCTCACGAAACGATGATTTTTAAATTGAACACCAAGGACGGGTTGTTTTACAGAAATTCAAACATAACATTGTCAACAAAACAAAATCGGGCAGAATGACCATTTGATGACTTTGTAATACGTGAATTGAAATGGGCCTAAGTGCCTATTGTTTCACAACGTGTGTTGAACTGGACCTAAGTGCCCATTGTTACACAACGTGTGTTGAACTGGACCTAAGTGCCTATTGTTTTACAATGTGTGTTGAACTGGGCCTAAGTGCCTATTGTTTCACAAAACTTCTTAAACCATTCGTCAATTTTAAAAGTTAATTGACTGACCTTATTGAAGTCCTGATTTAACTGGACCATTTTGCATTTCGTCAGCCTGTTCCGTTTCCGTTTCAAGATGGTGGTCATTTTAATGGTTCTGTGAAGGTTGTTTTTTCAAATGTGAAATCATCGCGTTATTTAGAATATTTTATTAGCAATTTTTTTTCTTAATATCAAGGTACCTACCTGGCCGAAGAAAGTTTCTATTGTCATTGAGATAGTGACGTTTCTTCGGATAAAATTTGAAATTTTAATAAATTATAAAATTGTAAGGTTTATAGGTATTTAAGTACCTATTTAAAAATGTTCAGACGAAATTTTGGTTTTGGTTTATTAAATAAGAGAAATTTGAAACATAGTTTTTTGAAATTGAAGTTATGTGAAACTAAGCGTGCATGATGTACATCAACAACATGCCAACCGGTTTCGGGACAACCGGTTTCAACACAACCAGTTTATGCACAACGCGTTGTACACGAAGTTGCAGTGCTTAAATTTAATTTAGTAACGCTTCATCACAAAGTTGTTACTTATGACCTTTCTAACAGAGCGACAAGTTCGTTGGCTCTTGTACCCACGAGCTGCTAGTTACAAATCCGGGAGGCAAACGGTTTTTTTTTATTGATTTTACTTTGTATTAAATTAAAGTAATAAAATACTTAGCACATTCGGGAGGAAAAACACTCCTCGTGAAATACCAAGATAAAAAATTTAAACTCCGTTTAAAATGGGTTTAACCGTGTTTAGTGACCGGCCCACCTTTCTCTTCTCCATCTTTTTTATTTATTAATAATCTATAAATTAAATATATTCAAAATAGAAGACAAAATAAAAAAACAACATCCAAAACAAAAAAAATGTCAAAAATGAAATAAAGTCGAAACTAAATACTCCACCATGCAAGATGGAAAAATATAATACTAGGAAAATTACAAAACATTGGTAAGTTAAACAGAGCTACGTAGTTTCCATAGTTAAATTATATTATATTTGATGTTCTTCTTTCTGAAATAAATTGGGTGATGACTTGTTTATATGTGTTTAATATATCAACAACATCATCATTGTGTTCATGAAAATCCGAATATTTTCGCATATATCATTAAGGCAAATGCACGTTTTCCGATATTGTGATAATATATTCTTCATTTACTAAAAGTTTATCAGGAAACTTGTTAATTCATTCGTTAATGCCTGCAATCCCGTTTTTAAGGGGGTGACAGATTACGCTATAAGTTCAAAGCGTTTTATGTAACTCCATATAGCTCGCCATACAATCCCATACAGACCTGTCACACCTAAAAATATGATGTGTTATAAGTGTGGGCGTGGCGACGATATACATTGTGATCTGCTAGCCAGGCTATATTTGAAAATTATGCGACCCCTCTCCTACCTACGGAAGGAGAATTACTTAGTCTTAGTCTGTCATCTGTCAAAGTGACATCTCCCATACAAAGAAACGATATTCCGCGGTAGTCCCCCAATTGATCTGACCCCCTCTTCTGAGGAAGATTATAGCGTAGTGTGTCAGCCCAACATATAATACTTACATGCCACCCCCAATGTTTGCGTGCATAATATAGCGTAATGTGTCTAAGGCCCAATAATTTTAAGAGATTCTATTATTTATATTTATTATTCTACTATTATTATTTTTCTATGCGTGAACAACCATTAAAGCAACAGCCAACCAAAACAGCCTTAAAACATACCCCAAATGAGTTGCCATTTTCCCTCTCGCTAAAAACTCTTGTGGTGTATTCAATTTTTAAAAAAACATTATTTTATAAACTTTCATTGAAAAACCGCGCCGTTGAGAAAATTCATAAAAGAATATCGTTCAGAAAATAGTTTTACCTTGAATTTTCCTTAATAGTGATTTTATTATTGTGTTCCCAAAGTCCCTATTGCCGGCTGGCCGAAATCACCCTTATCTACCTCTGCTGGGCATTACACAGATTGCCTGTAATACGGCAATGTCGTTAGAGGTCAGAGTGGCCCTGATAAAATAACACGTGGCTTTTGATGGTTTATATAAATAAAAAACCAAAAAAGCTGGCAATTCAGTTAAATGTCGTGTCTGAAGAAAAAGATTTTATTTTGTAATCTCAAAAAACAGTGTTTATTGTTATTTACAGAGATTTTATTACAAATGTTTTTCTAGTAAATAAAACAAAAATTATAAATAATTATTGCAGATATTTTAAGCAGCAAAATATAGGTCGCATCTTGGACTCGAACCCAGGCCTTCAACAGAGGCATTTTAAAAACATCAGCAAACTTAGCATAAGAGTTACCAATGGTGTTTAATTATTATTATCTTATCTTAATAAATAGTTTAAAAAGTTAATTAAGTTTGTATTGACAGACGAATTAATATTTTTTCGTCCTTTCCTTTCTTAAATAATAATATTTTATTTAAGTGCCATTTGCTAAAAACTGAATGTCACCCTATCTGTCTTTATTATCTACTTTGCTTCTTCTTTTGAATAATGAATAATTATGGTTCAAATATTGTTACAATATACCGTCAAATTACCCATCTGGTAACACATCTAATACTTATTTTTTCTTTAATTTTGAAATATTTCGTGTTTGTGTGTAGAATTACTTTATGTTTGTGATTAATCTTATGTTTGCCTCACTCGAATGTA
This sequence comes from Hesperophylax magnus, assembly GCA_026573805.1. NCBI lineage: Eukaryota > Metazoa > Arthropoda > Insecta > Trichoptera > Limnephilidae > Hesperophylax > Hesperophylax magnus. Next base: position 14,153,615 of record JAIUSX010000004.1, read on the forward strand.
TATTGTTAACCTCAATACAGGCTTCGTCCTAGTGAGGTTGATTTTTATGTGAAAAAAAACGTGTTTTATGTATAGTGAGATGCAATAAATAAATATAAAAATCTCGTGTCACGTTGTTCGTACACGCTAATCTCCAAAACCGCCCAACCGATATCAATGAAATTTTCTGAATGTATATGGTTGGTTCCAGCTTGAAATATAGGATAGGTTTGGACCCGACAGGTGACGCTGTTGTCGATAATTTTTTTTTTTTAGATGTTTGTGCTCGCAAAACTCGAAAAGTAGTCGACCGATATCGCTGAAAATTTCACAGTAACATTGTCGTATACAGTAGTGAATGGTGGAAGAAGTCGGAGACGCCCGAAAAGATATTAGCAATAGCGAAGCATTGTGGGGGATCCACTAGTTATTATATATATTTTTAATTTTATCCAACCATTGTTTATTAAATGTTTATCCATTTTATGTACACAATGTAAAAGTCCCGTAGGCGTATAAAATATTAAATTAATTTATATGCTGGGTGACGCCAACAACTGCATAGTTAACCGTGTCAAGCTGTAGGCTTCTCCAGTTTTAATGGGAAATACAGCCATAACGTTATGAAATATTCGACCCGTTTCCGGCATTCCAAATATGAAATTCAAATTTGCCTCCAAAAAATTATTATTCGACCGCCAGAAGTTCATGCATGCGAAATAAAAGTTGAGACTAAGCGGTGTCCATTTATATCCTAAGTACAACCTCCGGTACGTGGTGACGTCACGGATCTGTAGGTATTGTCACCGTTCACTCCTTGGCGCGATGGGACATCCTTTAAGCCCGCTTTATAGGACAGATATTACTAATAACTTACAAAATATTATTTCTCCCATTATTTTTTATTTAATATCTCGTAAATATTTTTTTGTTTGTTTATTAAACAGTATACCTATCTTTTATTTAATATTTTGCAGAGAAATAACAATCTTAACTTTTGGGGAGACCTGTTAACTCTCGAACGGCGAGCTTTGGCATTAGCACAGCTATTTTTTTCTATATGTAATTTATAGATCAACGCCAACTATTTTTAATTCGCTAGGGTCAAGGCTAAGGCTCCCGACTACGAATCCGGAGGTGGCGGGTTAAAATCCCAGCGCGCTTAACTAAATTCTATTTAATTGATTTAAACATAATTAACATCTGCTTACATATGCTAACAAATGGTAAATTACAGATAAACAACAAATGTATTTAGTACGTTCATGTAATTATTTAATACAGGGTTTTTCAATAAGAGGTGTTATTTTGATATTCAATCGTAAAAGATCAATGGTTTCGTTGCTTGTGTGGCACGTAGCGCCGTCTTGTTGAAACTAAACGTTGTCCAGATCAATATCATCCAATTCCGGCCATAAAAAAATCATTAATCATCTCTCGATAGCGCAATCCATTCACCGTAATTGTTGCTACAGCCTCATTTTCGAAAAAGTAAGGTCCAATGACTCCGCCGGACCATAAACCGCACCAAACACGTTGAGGATAGAGAGGCTTTTCAACAATAACTCTTGGGTTTTCCGAGCCCCAGATGCGACAATTTTGCTTGTTGACGAAGCCACCGAGGTGGAAATGGGCCTCATCACTCAAGATGATTTGCATTTGATTCACTCAAGTGGATTTTAATAATTTCAATGCGTTGTTGAAGCGTGTATCGTTCCATTTTTATTAATGGCGTAGTTTCTACTTGTCAAATGTCAAAAAATAACAGTTTCAAAAGTAACATCTACCGAAATAGCGGGCTATTCAAAATAACACCTCTTATTGGAAAACCCTGTATTTTTGGCCCATACACCTAAAACTCCCACCGCACTTCACAAACTCAAATAATATGTACTATAAACATATAAACACGTCTTAAATCAGTTAAAATAATAATTCTTACACATCATAGAAACAATGAAAGCAATTAAGATGCTTACCTAACTTACCTCGTATATTGTGAACATGAAAGTAATTTCCACAATGTTATGAATTTACTGTTATATAAAAAGTAATTTCTCCAATGATTGAATTTATTGTTATTTATAAAGTAATTTCTCCAATGATTGAATTTATTGTTATGTAAAAAGTAATTTCTCCAATGATTGAATTTATTGTTATGCATTTGTGTTACATTTTCTACTTCATATGAACTAAACCTATCAATTTGATTGTTCTGAAACGGGAAACCTTCCCAGTTGGAAAGTCAAAGATTCATTATTCTGTAATTGTATGTTTTAATATCTAATGATAAATAATAATAATAATTTAACAGACCGTACGATTAGTCATTCTCGTAATAGACCCGATATAGATTTACATGACAAAATAAAAAAAAAACTTATATCATTGATGTCGCTATTACAAATTCCAGTGATATTCAAAAATCTGTTTCTGAAAACATAAGAAAATACACAGATTTAGGAAATGAGATTAAAAGAATTTGGCATTCTCAGACTATAAAAATATAACCATTTGTTTTTTCGGCTACTGGCATTATACCTAGCTCTATCATTCAAAATTTAGGCGTGTTAGATCTGTCAAAGAATTTGTATATAAAAATGCAAAAATCAGTCATTTTAAATATATGTAGGATTACGAAAGATTTTAAAAATAAATGTATTGAGGGATCAGTAGGATTTATAGGTCCAGTTAGAAGTTCTACCGAGTCGAACTCTCTGTAATAGTCGAGTCGGTGAATCATTTTCCCATTTGATCTCTGGTGAGTTGACGTGTTGTTCTTGTTTTGTATTTATTATGCTTATATAATGCACTTGCATAATGTGGATTGACTATATGATCATTTGTGGAAAAATGTGTGGAAGGGTTTAGTTTTTCCTGTGGGGTAGATTTAACCCGGACATAAAGTCGAAATAAAATTATAATAAATAATAAATTATTCCTATTTGCGAAACATTCCGGACTGGGAGCTACTCTCAGCAAAACCACCGTTCAAAAAAAATGAAACGTTGCCTGAAATGGCTTTAGCCGTGTTTGGTGACCATATCTTAATAGCCAGGTACCTCTACCTCTACCTTCCTCTTTCTAATTTCCTACTACCTTCAGCCTTACAACATTAAAATGTACAGGTTGGGAACGAAGAAAATTTCAAACAAATGTAGACCAATCAAGATAGAACTCAATGAGGAGCATTTAGCCCGGACAATCTTAATTAATAACAAAAAATTCAAAGATGGTGTTAAAGCCGGCAACGATCAGACGAGTCAGCAAAGAAAACAACTTATGATGCTTCGGGACGAACTGGAAACTAGAAAGAAAAATGGCGAACCAAATTTAACTATAAAATATATTAATAACCTCCCCAAAATTATCGATGTTTTGCCAAAAAACTCAAACTAAATAAATGTAACCTGTACTATCAGAATATCAGAAATGTTATGGAATTAAGCACGAAAGTGGTTGATGTGAAATTACAGAGGCCAGCTAATAAACATAAACCGGGATCATGCTGCATCTACTACCAAAATATCAGGGGTATCAAATCAAAACTCGGCAAATTCAAAGTTACAGCTCCTACCATCACACAAGACGTCATCGTACTCACCGAAACCTGGTTGGAACCTTCCATTCATTCAGCGGAGCTCGGATTACCGAATCACAACATATACCGAATGGACCGGAGTCATAATACTAGTGCCAAATCAAGAGGAGGGGGCGTCTTAATAGCAGTGAATAAAAGCACTAACTCTAAATTAATTAAACATAAAAATTATGATGTTGAGCAAATATTTGTACTATTAAGCGGAAAATCATGTAAAACTATTATTGGCAGTGTATATATTCCTCCCAACTCGGACTTGTCGATATACAAAAATCACTGTGAGGACGTCGAGTATGTAAAAACAAAATATCCAACACACAAAATAATTGTCTGTGGTGATTACAACCTTCCGAATTGTAAGTTTAATGATCCTAATTACTCGCCAATTTCTGATTGTGAAAGGGATATTCTGGATATGTGTTCTTATTTAAATCTTTCTCAATTTAATAACGTACCCAATGTTAACAATCGCATTCTCGATTTGATATTCTCAAATGAAGATAATGTAAATGTATACGAATCTCCTGAGTTCATTGTCCCTATAGATAAACACCATCCTACACTTATAATTTCTATACCTTACACTGGAAATGATAATCTTAAAATCTCAAGAATTTGTTATAATTTTAAAAACGCAGATTACAATAAAGTTAATGAGGTACTGTCTAACATTGACTGGACAAGTCTAAATGACGGTGATATTGATTACAATACTGAATATTTTTACTCGCAACTCAATAATGTAATTTCAAATAATATTCCTCTTACCCAACATAAAGAATCAACGTATCCAATATGGTTCACTAAAGAATTAATTCACTTGATAAATTTAAAAAAAGAATCTCATAAAATCTATAAAGAACATAGATCTGTACCTAATTATATTAAATTTAAAAGTGTCAGGAAAGCTTGCAAAAATTTGTCTAAAAATAGTTATAAAAATTATATAATGGAAGTGGAAAATACTATAAATCATGATGTAAAACATTTCTGGAAACACGTAAAGTCTATGAAAAAAAATGAAGTCGGGATCCCCGGAACTATGAATCATAAACAGAGGAGTTCTGGCAACATAAAAGAAATTGTTGACATGTTTGCCGATTTCTTTAAAGATGCGTTTGAACCTAACATTTCAGATGAACAAATTCCGGAATTTAATTCTGATATAAACTTGCAATTATCAAATATTAATATTAACATCACCGACATTACAAATTACCTTAAAACACTTGAACCAAAATTAAGTTCCGGGCCGGATCAAATTCCACCCATCTTGATTAAAAACTGTGCAGACAGCTTATCCATTCCGTTGTTCATATTATTTAATAAGTCTCTGTCAACGGGAAATTTCCCAAAACTTTGGAAAAAAAGTTACTTAACTCCAATATTTAAATGCGGGGATAAATCTGCAATTGAAAATTATCGTCCAATTTGTATCCAATCATCAATACCCAAGATTTTTGAAAAATTAATTCTTCTAGAGATAAACCCCAGCGTGAAATCCATCATTACAACTTGCCAACATGGTTTTGTTTCAAACAGATCAACCTTAACCAATCTATCCCTGTACGAAAATTATATAACAAATGCACTTGCTAATAGACAACAAGTCGATTCTATATATACTGATTTCAGCAAAGCGTTTGATAAGGTTTGCCATAAAATTCTTGTTAGCAAACTGGCGAAAATTGGCATAACCGGTAACGTACTATCCTGGTTTAAGAATTATCTGTCTAATCGAGAGCTTACTGTCTGCATTAAAGGTCAACTGTCCTACACTTTTACAGCTACAAGCGGTGTGCCCCAGGGATCACATCTAGGACCCATTCTTTTCAACATATTTATAAATGACGTTACAAATGTATTTAAACGTGTCTTTATTTTGATGTTCGCAGATGATATGAAAATTTACCGAATTATTGACAATATTAATGACTGCTTATTATTACAATCAAATCTCATTAGCTTTTCTGATTGGTGTATCCTAAATAAGTTAACCCTCAATGTAAAAAAGTGTCAAGTCATGAAATTTTATAGGAAGAAAAACCCATTGATTTTCACATACTGTATGAATGATCAAGTCTTAGTATCTGTACCCGAAATAAAAGACCTGGGGATAATATTTGACACCAAATTAACATTTATCTCCCACATTAACAATATAACCACTAAAGCGATGCAAATGTTGGGTTTCATATTAAGAACTGCAAAAGATTTCAAAAATTTAAAAACTTTAAAAATATTATATTCATCCATTGTCAGAAGCCATTTAGAATTCAACTCAACCATTTGGAATCCATTTTACAATATTCATGAAAAATCTATCGAGCGAATCCAACATAAATTTTTACGTAACATAAATTATAGATTAGGTATTCCTATTGAAAACATTAACTACACCTCACTGTTGAAAGTCATGGGCCTAGCCACATTAAAAGAAAGAAGAATATGTTCTGATCTCTTTTTTCTTTATAAAATTGTTAATAACATGTTTGACTCCCCTGAACTCCTTAGGTTGATCGACTTTCATGTACCTAGTAGAACGGTTCGTCAGAAGGTACCTTACCATTGTAACATTGCAGGTACCTTAGCAGAAATAAATTCAGTAATGAACCGACTACACAGTGCAGGGAATAAATATTGCGTGAACACTAACGGTACTGAATGTCTATCAGCCTATAAACACATTATTATTAAATCTGTATGTCAAATATAAACTTGGCAAACATTAAACGGAGTATGTGCGAACTATTTCCACTACTCTACAAATTACGTTTAAATAAATAAATATTATAATACTTAGTTTAATATAACTTAATATTATGGTACTTTGTTTAATATTATAATACTTGACTGAATATTGTAATACTTAATTTAATATTATAATACTTGGTTTAATATTGTGGTACTTGACTTAATATTGTGATACTTGGTTTAATATTATAATACTTAACTAAATGTTTTTCTATTAGACTTTTTGTCGTTTCTTATCCTAATCTTGCGTAATAGAGATTATTAATTAGAGTTACATAGTTTATAGGCTAATGTGAACAACAATTTCATCCTTTTTTATTCAATTGTTTTGGAGGATATTGGCAGATCATATATTTTTATTTCATTTACTTAAATTTCATGTTACCTACGTTTCGTAAACTCTTGTTTCATGTTACCTATATTTTGTTAACCTATGCATTGTTCAATCTTATATTTTATGTAATCTGTATATTCTTATATATTTTGTAAACTCTTTATTGTTATTGTATTTAAAAAACATAATAGCATTGTATGTAAAAGCCCTATGGGCGTTTAAAGAGTTTAAATAAATAAATAAATAAATAAAATAAATACTCCAATTGGGGATATCATAGTATCACGGTTGGGAACAGTTTGGACTCTTGGGCGGTATTCACTTGAAACAAATTGGTTTTTCCCCCTGAATACCATAAAAAAATCGTTAAAACGGCGAAACCGGGTTGTAAATCTATAGATAACTAGCTGTACCTCGCCACTCAGTCTATCCATGCAGATAGAGAAAAAATAGCGCGTGTTGTTATTACGTCCAACAAATGGCGTGGTTTTTAAAAAAATCATGCTTTTACGTGTCACAGGTGACATCTACATAATATAGGTAGGTATATGAAAACACATGTATATTCGAATGCAACGTTGTTTCTTTTGACTTTTGGAGATTTAAGTTTTTGAATAAAGGAACATTTACATTTTATTTATATAGAAATATTTCGCAGAATACATGTTAACAATAATAATTTACCGGTCCGTTTACGCTGGGCTTTAGCATTTGAGTATTAGTATTGTTTCTAGTCGGTAGAGTGGGGGTAAAGATTGAACGCCCAGTCGTAAACCGGAATAACATTTGCATACCAAATGTGGAGGGGTGCCGCTGGTACCCCACTAGTATAAAACTTACCACAGTTAACGTAGGTATAACTCAGATCCGAAGTGAAATAATGCAATAGTGAGAAATTTTGTGCCACGAATAGAGAAAATCACCCACCGAATTCTTATTTTCTTCCTCCACATTACATTCTTTGACAATGGGGGTGAAATAAAAATTCTGTTTCCAGCCTACAGATGTCGTGTGTTGTGTGAAAAAACATATAAAAGGTGTAAAATTAGTAATTTTCTTTGATTTTTTTGGGTTATTTTGTGCTTCGTCTTTGAGGTCAACGTTTCGGACAGCCCTTTAGCGCCCGTTATCAGGGCGGGTGTTATCAGCCATACATACACGTGTTATAACTGATGTTAAATGATTTTCATAATAATAGTATTTCTATACAAGGTGGCGCAAAAGTCATCACTCGATTTCCCAAGGCAGTAGCGTTGTATTCTTTCTTCTTCCTCTTAAACGGAGAAAAATGACCGATATTGAATATTGCAAATTTATTAAGAATCTTTTAAAATTATTCGTAATCCGGTTAAAAACGGGATTGCAGGTCATTAACGAATGAATTATTAGGTTTCCTAGTAAAATGTCTGTAAAATACGAATTTGATGTCGAAACACGTGTTTATAAAAATTGTAATATTTTGTCATTGTAACTAACTAACTAACTAACCATCACGCCGTTTCTCCGAAGGGGTAGGCAGAGAGGACGGACCGCCAAACAATTCGGTCTTGGCACACACTCCTTGCCTCATTCACATTCATACATTGTCTCATGCATACTTTTCTATTATTCTGACTCTTGACATGGCCCGACTCGAGTATCTGATTCACTTGGTCGTGCCATGTCTTCCTCGGGCGTCCCCGACTTCTGTTACCATTCACATTTGCATCGTATATTCTCCTTACACTCCTTTCTTCGCTCGTTCGCTCTACATGCCCAAACCATCTAAGCGTCTCTTTCTTGATCTTACTCATTACGCTTACATCAGCCTTGCACTCTTTGCGGATATCCACATTTCTCACACAATCATACATGGTTTTACCAAACATACGCCTCAGGGATCTCATTTCTACAGCATTCAGTCTACTTTCATCCTTTTTTTGCCAGTTCCATGCCTCACTTCCGTACATCAGGGTAGGTAACATCACTCCATTGTGGACTGCTAGCTTCGCTTCTTTGGACAATTTTTTGTTAGTGCCAACTGCGTTCAATCCTCCATTAATGGAGTTACCTGCATTTACCCTTCTTTCAATATCTCTGTCAGCCTTCCCATCTCTCTAGAACATACTACCCACGAATACACAAATTCATCCACCTGCTCCAAGTATTCCTCATTCACAGCTATATTGCACACTGTTTTCGTACTCTCTCTTTCAAACACCATTACTTTAGACTTACTTACATTCATCATTAACTCATTCTTCATACATACTTCGTTCATCCTGGTCATGAGAGACTGTAGATCTGCCATTCTGTTAGCCACATGCCACTTACAACATATTATCAAGGTAAATGCAGATGTTGAACACGTGTTCCGATACATTACGAATTTTCTAAAAAAAATGATCAGGAAACGGTCTGAAATCCCGCTTTTAACAGATTACCAATAAATTGTAGAGATGTTTAATAAATTAGCAATACTCCTTTTTGTCTGTGTAAATAGAAGGCAATGTTCGTATGTTTGTGGCCTACAGACTCCAAAACTACTGGACCGATTTCGGTGAAAATTTCGAAGTTTGTTCTTATTAGTGTCAGGAGTGTTTAGATAGTGGTTTAGATGGTAGAAAAAGTCGGGGACGCCCGAGGTATTTCTCTGCACTGGAATGAGATACGGAGTCGAATTAAATTCGATGTAATGTAGTTTTTTAACAGTAAAATTGTGGTATATTATAGTATAATATAGTAGAAAGACATTAGTAATGGCAATCATTGCCGGGTCCACTAGTTTATAAATAAAAAATATTTTTCGCATTCTCGAGGACAATAAAAGCGATCCATGGTTTGTCATCGTCTATTTTACTTCACAGATGTAAAAGTCGTGATGACATAAGATGCCATGAGAGCATCTTCCGATAAAGGTGACAATTTTTTTCGCTATCTTTTGCGTATACGACATTTCGCCCAAGTAATGCAAAAGAAACGTATATGCATTTTTTATGTTTTGAGAAAACAGTGTCTGAATATTATTTTAACAAATATTAAAATATCTGTTAATAATCAAACAACTGCAATATACAGATGTAATGTTTTTCTAAAATCATTTTAATTAATCATAAAATTTCGTGTTGCGGTATCTGCTTATTTAGCCAACTTTTCGGACAGCATTACAGTATCCATCATCAGAGTAGATGCGGCTTATGCCAATAGTGTAATACTGTCCAAAACGTTGGCTAAAAATGAGGTAGCGCAACACGGCATAATACCCAAAAAATAAACCACAATGACAATATTAATAGTTACCATAATTCATTTTCCACATGATATCATTGTATGCTTTACATTACCTGCCTCACTAGGCTAGGTGTAACGTGTTTTGAGTTTGATTACAGGAATGTGTAGTAAAAAATGGTTCATTGCAATGTTATTGACAGATTTAGGAAATGTTAATTTTAGATATATTTAATATTGAAATTAATTTTAAATTCAACTGGCCACTACATCGTGGGTAATGAATGATATTGCGGATTGCTTGGCAAAACAAGGAGCATCCAACCCTATTGTTACCCTCGTAAACCACATTCCCTTATCCGATATTTTGTCCATCTTCAAAGATAGATCCCACAATGTTTGGTCAGAGTATTGGCCCATTGCTTGTCTATCTACTACCCCATCAAAATCGTGCTTTCAACAATTCCCCCATTTCTCCAAAAAATAAATTTCTTCACTTGTTCGAATAAGGATTGGACATTATTCCGTTCCTTATCATCTTTTCAAAATTCACGTTCTTGACTCCTCAAATTGTACATTCTGTGGTCTAGAAGTGGGAACTTCAGATCGTAAATTTTTTGGCTGTCCCTCTCTAAACAAATATCCTCTCTTCTATCAAGGCTTATCTAAAATTGCCTCCCCTCCATTCAACATCTCATCTCTTCTGTCTAAGTCTGAATTCGACTCCAATCTTCCACATAATTTTAAAATTTAAACTAAATAGATATATAAATTTACCTTCCCTCTCTCCATAATTTTAAATAATGGCTTAGAACACTCTTGAAGGGTTAAAACCAGAAACAATTGGGGAAAAAGGAGAAGAATTGATTTAGTTATTAATTTTATTTTAGTAATTTGTACATTTAAGGTTAAAAATTACTAATTAATTGTTAAATGCATATATATGCTCGTATGCTATATTTTCTCTTGCTTGATGTGGCTCCTACACAACATGTTGAACCTTCCAATTGGTGCAGACTTTTAGTTTTCCGGCAGCGCATTATAGTACTTCATCCCTTTAAATAGTATACTATTCTCAGTATTCGCCTTGTCCTTTTTTGGTAAACTGATTTCATTGCACGTCCTTGTTTTATGTTTGTGTATGTCCTTGTTAATAATTATTTGGGTAACAGGTTGTTTACTATTTTATGTACAAATATCATCGTGTTCAAGGTCAGCATCTGTTTCACCGTTAGCCAATTTAGTTCCATTAACATTTTATTTACTTTTGAATATCTATTTCGTCTATTTTCTCATTGCCCTATTTTGGAGAATTTTGAAATTTATTTTTTTCTCGGATGTTACACAGGAAAAGGATAGTTAAATAGTTATAAAAGTGAAAATGCAAGACAGTACTACAAGCAATGCATAAAGAATAGTCTCTGTCAGTTCTTCGTCACCCTCAGTCCTTCACTTCTTGCTCCAATCCTCTTCTATCCTCACATAATATATCCACCTCTTCCTCGGCCTGTTTCTAGATCGCTTTCACTGGGCAATCTTCTCCTTTATCCAGCCTTGTGGTGTCCATCATCAGGGCAGATGAACTGTTCTTATGTAGTGTGCATTGAATAGTAGCTGCTTGATCAATCGACTGATGTTGTTTGTATGTTTGTTGTTGCAGTAAGCCGGCGTAATGGCAACGATAGATGGGCGGCCGGCCCAGTACGGGGTGTCCCTGAAGCAGCTGCGAGAGCTGATGGAACACCGGGGGGCGGAAGGCATACAGAAGCTGCATGGACTAGGCGGCACTCAGGAGCTGTGCAAGAAGCTCTACACATCACCCAGCGAAGGTATGTTACCCTGGTACTTTGCTAAACCAATTCTTGCAATGTGACAATATACATGCAACTCGAAAATAACATCTGCTTACGAATTACTGGTCCTTTTTGCAATGGTGCGCAAATTGCTGGCTGCGTCAAATCGGGTAAACAAAAGTTCGAGCTTGTTTATAAAATTTTGTATTTTGTTACACTATTTAGTTAGACACTTTTACATACGCATTGTATCTCGCTCAATTTTAGCGTCCTTACGCCAAAAGAACATTCAAATTCTTCGCAGAAGCTGCAATTATTTTCCTTACTTTAGCCAACTTTACTTTTCTGCGCAGGGTCTTGTTATTTCAATGTGCGCTCTTCAGCGTTCAACGTACGGCTGATATCGTAGATTATGCAAAGCATTCAAGAAGCCTACCGGTGCCAAAAATATGTTCTCGTCGAAATGATACCCAGATTTCATGTAAGGGTAAGTCCATTATTTTGGTTGTCTATGGTAATTACTGAATTTTTACTTACCACACACGGGAAATAGTCGGGAATAACATTTAGGTTACGGGTACTGATCCGGGACTCCTGGAGCCAGGGATAAATCGTAAGATCATACAGAAACTATCCAAGAAGCTCCACGCCCATATAAATAGAGAGAGACGAATTACAAAAATACGTGATAAGACACTTGAAAGACCGGCAATACGAAGATAGACTCAAGGAACTAAGATTACCAACGTTGAAAAAAAGAAAAGAAAGGGGTGAATTGATAGACACTTTCATAATTTTATCTGGACATTACAGATGCCTTGGCATCCAAGATATCTTCACCAACAACAAAAATATAAATCTCCGTGGACATAATACATAACCAATAGTAATAAATCATATTTTGCATCCAATCCCAGGAAACACTTCCTCGCAAATAGAGTAGTGGAAGCATAGAACAATCTTCCACAACATAATGTCATCGATTCTACTCATGTAAACCAATTGAAATCTCGATTGGATCCTTATTTAGAGAGAAGAAAGGATTTACTTATTTTAAATTTAAACAATTCAATTATTGTTAAACTTACAGTAGAATGCTGCCTGCTCGTTAAATCACAATAATAATAATAAGTATCTACATAAGACTACTAGACTCCTAGGTCTCAGATAGGCAAATGAAATGTATGATCTATTCAAGAAAGAATAACAATACAATTTGGGTGACGGGTTTTGGTACCGATTGATTAAGCAGGGCTGCGCGGCTCATCGGGTTAGGTGTGTTCAGGTTGTGCCTGCCCACCGCCTGCAGGGTGCCCGATCGGTAGAGGCTGGTTTGGGGAGACCCTTGATCTCTCCAATTGGTGTCTCGACCCATAGCCTTGCGCTGCAGTGGGTGGGAAATATTCATACGTCCGTGACTCCTATACACACTAATCCCTACATTCCTACCTACCCCTCATACTGTTTGCCTTCCCAGAACTTGCTCTCCGTCATTTCCTTAAAAAACACCCTCACATCTCATCTCTAAAGATGAAATAAACAAAATAATTTCCCTAAGGGACCAAAAAATAAAAAAAAATTACAATATTTGAAAATGCTTAATTATTGCGTTTAATTCGGGCACGTATACACGCAAACAACCCAATTCTATCTGCTTATATCTTTGGTGCTACTAACTGACTAATTAGTTGCCTGGGCCGGTTGTCGTTTATTTTACAACTGTTTAACACGAAATAATCATTATAATATTACATATTTAATTATACTCGACTGTCAGTTATTTTCGGTGTATGCCGTTTCGGTCCGGTGCTTTTGTTGGATTCGATTCAAAATTATTCGAACCGGTTCGAACCGAACCTACCCGACTTGACGATGACGGTAGTGATGTGATGTGTGTTTCAATTGTTACCGATCATTATTATCAATGTCCCATTTTAAGCAAATACTCAATAGCTAATGCACGTTATTATGACGTAGTTTTTTTTGTAAAATGGTGAAGTGCCAAAAGTTATACAATTAATTGGTATCCATTAGTTTTTTTCTGAGGAATACAGAGTTATCTCATTATATTTATGCGTTATTACACTGATTACTGTAATGGTGTATCTATGGAATATATTTATAGTTTTTTCGCGATTAGACGGATAACTGTTTGCTACAACTTACTGTCTTTAAGGAATATATATTTATAGTTTTTATCGTAATGTTTATTCGTGACTGGGTACTGATTGCTACAATGCTGTCTTCAAGGAATATGTATTTATAGTTTTTTCGTCATTTTTATACTTGATAAGACTGATTACTGTTTGCTACGATACTGTCTTCAAGAAATATATAGTTATAGTTTTTTCTAAATGTTTATTCGTGATTAGACTGATTACTGATTGCTAAAGTACTGTCTTATAGTTTATTTATATTTATAGTTTATTCGTGATTATACTGATTAAACTGATTGCTACAATACTGTCTTCAAGGAATATATATTTATAGTTTTTTCGAAATGTTTATTCGTGATTAGACGGATTACTGATTGCTACAGTACTGTCTTCATGGAATATGTATTTATAGTTTATTCGTGATTTAAGTGATAACTGATTGATACAATACTGTCTTCAAGAAATATATATTTATAGTTTTTTCGTGTTTAGACTGATTACCAATTGATACAGTACTGTCTTCATGGAATATATGTCTACAATAAAAGATGACGAGCCACAAAGTAAATGCTTATTACAAATATGGAATATATTATGTCTATAGTTTTTTTCGTAATGTTTGATTAGATTAGGCTGATTACTGATTGATACAGTACTGTCTTCAAGGAATATATGTTACTAGTTTTTTCGTAATGTTTATTCGTGATTAGACTTATTACTAATTGCTACAGTACTGTCTTCGGGGAATATGTATTTATAGTTTATTTTTTATTAGACTGACTACTGCTTGTCACAATACTGTCTTCATGGAAAATATATTTATATTTTTTTCGTAATGTTTATTCGTGATTACTGTAATGATGTCTGTGGGAGTCATTGACATAATAATTCTTCTAGTACAGAGTTATCTCGTAACGTTTATTCGTGATTACCATAATAATGAAGCCAATTATTATTATTATAGTTTTTTCGTATTCGTGATTACTGATTACCTAAATGCTGTCTTAGTAAGGGCAGACAGAGAAGATTAGGCATCACAAATGTGTCTCTACAAGTTCTTTGTACGCCTTTTGATTTAATATTTTGGGATAAAGTTTTATTGTGTCACACGTTCAATTGTAATACGATATGCGGATAAAGTTGCTCAACCATTTTTAATAGGCAGATAAGAATTGAATTTGTATTCCAGATGCATACTTTCACATTCTAATATATTATTATAAATATAAACCTATTTCCTAGGTAAGTAATTACTATGTAGCAGTGGCGGTCCGTGACTTTTGTAGTGAGCTAGATTGTTAAGATTGAAATATATGATATTATTAATGTTGTTGTGGCTGAAAATATACTTTTTTTGTCTTCAAAATTTCAATGTTTTTTATGAAGATTTTCAGGATTCTTTCATTTTGAGGAAGCGCAGCATGTGAAACTTCGAATTTGATTTTTATTAAAGGAAGTGAAAATGAAAGTAAACAAGTCTTTATATTTTTGATAGTAAAACAATTTATTTATTTCATCTCACTATACATAAATCATCTCACTCACTTTCAAGTCTGACTTTCTCTAATGGCGAAAATCTTCGGGAAAAATTCTAAATAATTTTATTTTTTTATTATAATAAAATAATGTGTATGTATCATTTACGAATGAAATCTTATTCTTTACGAATGAAATCTTATTATTTACGAATGAAATCTTATTATTTACGAATGAAATCTTATTATTTACCAATGAAATCTTATTATTTACGAATGAAATCTTATTATTTACGAATGAAATCTTATTATTTACGAATGAAATCTTATTATTTTCGAATGAAATCTTATTATTTACGAATGAAATCTTATTATTTACCAATGAAGTCTTATTATTTACGAATGAAATCTTATTATTTACGAATGAAATCTTATTATTTTCGAATGAAATCTTATTATTTACGAATGAAATCTTATTATTTACCAATGAAATCTTATTATTTACGAATGAAATCTTATTATTTACGAATGAAATCTTATTATTTACGAATAAAATCTAATTATTTACCAATGAAATCTTATTATTTACGAATGAAATCTTATTATTTACGAATGAAATCTTATTTCTTGACTTCTTTGATTTCTTGTTTGCCGGGTAATTAAAACATTTTATCTTCACACTCGAGGGCATTTTGTCGCTTTTTAAGGCCCCGTAGTAAGCGTCCAAAGATAGTTTGAAAGGGAGATATGTAAATACGAATGTTAGAGGGAGCGCGCTAATATTAAAATACGACAATAATTAAGCGAAAATGGTGAAAATATTTAATAAAACATAACTCGTTGCAAAAATCTCTCTTGAATCTACAAATGCTTTAGTTGCATTAAAGATACACTGGGAATTTTTTCATTCCTATAACATATGAAATAACAGAACAAAACGTATTTTTAGTAATTTTCGGAGCTTACTTTGCGATCTTTATCTATTTAATTTCATATAATTAACGTTTCGGCATAACAAATGTATAGATACTATACAGGGTTTTCCGATAAGAGGTGTTATTTTGAATAGCCCGCTATTTCGGTAGATGTTACTTTTGAAGCTGTCATTTTTTGACATTTGACAAGTAAAAACTACGTCATTAATAAAAATGGAACGATACACGCTTCAACAACGCATTGAAATTATTAAAATTCACTTGAGTGAATCAAATGCAAATCATCTTGAGTGATGAGGCCGATTTCCACCTCGGTGGCTTCGTCAACAAGCAAAATTGTCGCATCTGGGGTTCGGAAAACCCAAGAGTTATTGTTGAAAAGCCTCTCTATCCTCAACGTGTGACTGTTTGGTGCGGTTTATGGTCCGGCGGAGTCATTGGACCTTACTTTTTCGAAAATGAGGCTGGAGCAACAGTTACGGTGAATGGATTGCGCTATCGAGAGATGATTAATGATTTTTTATGGCCGGAATTGGATGGTATTAATCTGGACAACGTTTACTTTCAACAAGACGGCGCTACGTGCCACACAAGCAACGAAACCATTGATCTTTTACGATTGAATATCAAAATAACACCTCTTATTGGAAAACTCTGTATATTGTAACGTCATTGACTCTACACTGAAGTCACAGACCGCCACTGTTATGTAGGTACTTTTCGATTCACACCTCGGTTAAATTCTTGCATGCTAATGTGCCGTAAAGTAACTAAGTAACTAAATACATTATGCATTAATTATTCAGTGTGATCATTGCTTTAGTGCAGTGCTCCGCAACCGGTGTGCCGTGGCACACCGGTGTGCCGTGAGCCGGACACAGGTGTGCCGCGGTCAAATTCAATGTATTTGACATTTTATTATGTATTTAATACACAATGACAAAATATTTTTCATAATATTGTCTATTTTTCAGCAAAGGAAGCACTGCCTCTGCAAATTCGACTGGAATTTACAGATTTAAATAATGACATGACATTAAAACTTCACTTCTCCGAAGATCAATTAGATGTTTTGTGGATTTACGTTAAAAAAGAATATCCTCACATTTCCGTCAAAGCATTCTTAACACTACTTCCATTTTCAACGACATATTTATGTGAGCAAAGTTTTTCAACGCTTGTATTAATTAAAAATGATAAGCGGTCATGCTTAAAAGGTTACAAGAACTTCGGGTTGCGCTGTCAAAAATCGAGCCGAATATAAAACTTTTGTGTTCATTGAAACAAGCGCAGGTTAATTTAATAATTAATCGCTCATTAATTTATTATTATTTTATAATAATTTATTAAGATTGCGTAAAAATAAATATGTTATAGTTATATGTATGTATGTATACTTTTCAAATAAAAACAAGAAATTATTGTAAAATTTGTGTATCAATTTAATATCTATATATTTTAGTTTTTGGTGTGCCGCGGAATTCTAGGAAGAAATTTGGTGGGTCGTAGGTGAGAAAAGGTTGCGGAGCACTGCTTTAGTGTACGGTGAGCATAGTGTGCATTTCGCTAAGGACTCTATAGAGTAATTATTACAGAGTTATATGCAATATCTTTCAACAGTCAATTAGTGACAGACACGATGAGCACTAGAAAATTGCCATGCGCTATAAATAGCTGTCGCGGATAATTTTAAAAGCAGGAAAATTATTTTTTTAATGTGAATATCGCACAAGAATCCCAACAGCTACCGGCTGCCCGGAGCCAGGGGGACTATGACATCACCCTATTTGGGGTGTGTTGTGAGGCTGAAGGGTGTAGGGATGGGATGGAGATGAGGAAGGTTCGGAAGTACCTGGATATTCAGATCTGATCCTCAAGCCATTTCAAGCTTCATGTCTTCCCACCTTCCTCCTCCCATCTCCTTCCCCTCCCCGCTACGTTCAATCTCAAAACATACCCCAATTGGGGATGCCATAGTCTCACTGGCTCCAGACGGTTGAGAGCAGTTGGAACTCTTGCACGATATTCACATTGGTGGTATTTCATCAGGGCGATACTGACAGTATCTACGAATGGGTGAATGTTGTGAGACGGAAGGAAAAGAGTTGAAGAAGAAAGGGCGGTGCCTGCCTATTCAGATCTAGTCACTAAACATAGTTTAAGCCATGAACGGAAGATACTCTCATTATAGAACTGTTGATAGAACACCATTAAAAATCTAAATTCTGCTTTAAATTGCTTTAGCTACGTTTGTGTGTCCAGATTTGAATGGTTAGATATTTTTCCCAACCTTGCTTTGTGGCTTCTTTTTCCACAGCTGAACTCAAGAACGAATCGTAGAAACGACCCGTTCTCATGTGACAAATGTCTTCCCGAGTTCCGGCGTGTTTCCCGACTATGCACCGGTGCTGAAGGGATCAATGACGCTATTAGTTCATCGGAGCATCGTCTGTTGAATTACCGGTAGAACAAGTACAGCATTCTCACCCGAGGACTGTGCTTTAAAGATTGCAATCTGTTTTTTAACAAAGCATTTCATTAAAGGAATTGAACTTTTAATTTATTAGTAGGGTGTGATTCTTGGGCCACTCCTCTACACTAAATTAACCACCAATAATAATGAATGCTGGGAAATACTTAGTCCATTATGAATGCAATCATGCAGATGGATTTATAAACATCTAATTATGGAAATGGACATTCACCGAAGGGATAAACGGGTAGACTTGTTTTATGGGCGTGTCTGTGAGTCCAAAGTGAGCATTTAAAAAGAATCTTCCCGTGGAATTGATAAAAAAAAAATTCAAAGGTTTTTTAAAAATTTATTTTTACATTAGATTCAAATGGTAACCGGATAACTCATCAAAATGGCAATTCAACACACTTTTAAAAAGTGATATAAAGTCATGAAAAGTGATGAAACAAAAACTAGGTTAAATAGATATGCAGGTAAAGGTTTTTTTCATCGCTTTTAATGGTGTGTTTTAAAGGTGTGTTCAATTGTCGTTGTGTTGAGTTATCATGGAACCGATCCACATAGTAAATATATTTAAATGTATATGTATATATATGTAAATATATCTAAACATAACATCCCTTTAGAACACATAAATTACCAGTCATTATTGAATCTTTTAAATATTCCGACATTAGAAAACAGAAGAAAAATAAACGACCTAACCTTTTTATTAAAATTATTGAACTCTAAATTTGATTTTTTTTTTTTTTTTTTTTTTTTATATTTACTCCACACAGGAGGCCCTGAAGAAAATAATTTCCCTCAGGGCCTATGTCATCTTTGGGGATGCTGTGTGGAGGGTCTTTTTGTGGAGAGGAAGGAGTGAACATGGGTCTTGAAGAGTCCCATGTTGTAGGAGGGAGGAAACACAGAGGCCGGCAGTTCGTTCCACAGCCGAGCTGTTGAACTTAAGAACGAATCGTAGAAGCGACCCGTTCTCATGTGACAAATGTCAACCGTGTACAAATGTTGGGCGCGCGTTTGGCGTGTATCCCGACTATGCACCGGTGCCGAAGGGATCAATGACGCTAGTTCCTCAGAGCATCTTCCATTGTAATACCGATAGAACAAGGACAGCATACCTACCTGACGCCTGTGCTCTAAAGATTGCAGTCCGCTTGTTAAGATTGGGGAATCTATCAAACGGACCGCCCGTTTTTGCACAGAGTCAAGGGTTTTTTTCAGGTATTTAGGGGCTCCGGACCAGAGATGGCTACCAAATTCAAGAGTAGGGCGCACTTGCGATTTGTACAGGGTCAGCAGTTGTGTACTATTAAAGTATCTGCGGGCCCTGTACAGTACGCCCAGCTTCTGAGAGGCCAACTTTACTCTGGCTTCAATGGAGCCCCCGTACTTGAGCTGGTCACTTATAGTTACACCAAGCATATCAATGGAAGGCCTGTTCGGAAGATTGCTTCCGTTGAAGGAGACTAGATTCTCATTTGGATCCCTTTTAGACGTAATCAGACAGGATTGGGTCTTTGAAACATTAAATTCGACGAGATTACTTTTACCCCAGGAGGAAATACTCTCGAGATAACCGTCCATTCTCTGCTTCAAAGCCCTCCGAGCCGTTGGAGTTTGTGTGCCCTTTGGGGGCTTGTCAAACAAAAAGCTATCATGAACTGTACTGTCATCCGCGTAACAATGAATTGGTGCACATGTCAAAAGGTCATTGATGTGCAACAAAAACAAAGTCGGAGACAGAACCGATCCCTGTGGGACGCCAGCATTTATGGAGTGTAAGGAAGAGGTGAAACCGTCAGCAACCGCCTGAATCGACCTATCCCTTAAAAAGTCAGCAATCCACGTACACAGGGATGCGGGAAGTCCGTAAGAAGGCAATTTGTTGACAAGTCCTCGGTGCCAGACCCGGTCAAAGGCCTTGGATATGTCTAGTGCGACCGTTTGGGTCTCACCGTGACGTTCAAGGCACCGCCCCCAAACATGCGTCACATACGCGAGAAGATCACCGCACGAGCGGTTCCGCCGGAATCCGTATTGACGGTCGTTGATAATTTTGTTCTTCTCGAGGTATGTGAGCAGTTTGTCGTTGATCACACGTTCCATCACTTTGGACAGAACTGATGTGATCGCTATGGGGCGGTAGTTGGCCGGGTTGGAGCGGTCACCTTTCTTGGGAATAGGGTGAATGACCGCTTTTTTCCAACCAGAGGGCACAGTGCCACACTTCAGGGATATTTTGAAGAGCTTTGTCAAAACTGGAACTATTTCCGCAGCACACCTCTGCAATACCAGGGCAGGTATTCCATCAGGTCCACTAGCTTTGTTAACATCGAGCCCCCGTATAACGTGGAGTACATCCCGATGCCGGATCCTTAGCTTTTTCATAAAGAAGCCGCAGTGAGGAACCGACGGCGGAACAGCACCTCCGTCATCGAGGGTCGAGTTTTCCGCAAACATTTTCCCTAATAAGTTAGCCTTTTCGGTGGCGGTGTTTGCTAGTGAGCCGTCAGGTCTGGTAAGAGGTGGCAAACTGGGTTTGCAAAAATTCCGACCTATTGAGCCCGCAAGCGACCAGAATGCTCTGCTGCCATGCGGGCAGGCAGCCAGCTTTTTGCTGATCTGCAGGTCGTGTTCGAATTTTGACCTATTAATGATTCTCTTGCATTCCTTTGCCGATTTGTTGTATGCTGATCTGCTTTCGGACGTTCGAGATGTGTTGTAGGCTCGGTAAGCCGCGTTTTTT
Source organism: Hesperophylax magnus (assembly GCA_026573805.1). Lineage (NCBI taxonomy): Eukaryota > Metazoa > Arthropoda > Insecta > Trichoptera > Limnephilidae > Hesperophylax > Hesperophylax magnus. The sequence goes on from JAIUSX010000004.1 coordinate 14,175,077, forward strand.
CGTCGAACTGCTTCGGAGCATTGTCGACTGAACCACGGCTTTGAGCCCACACCAGTTTCTTTAGTAGTCGATTGTATGAAGCCATCCATCGCCGATTTGATGACTTCACCAATCTCCTGGGCACATCTTGAAGGGTCCGAAGTCCGAAAACAAACAGCTGACCACGGAAAAGCGTTAAAATGGGCCCGCATGCCGAACCAATCTGCTGACCTATAGTGCCACACTTTTCTCCTCAGCCTCTCATTGGTTGGTCTGAGGTTAACGGGGATTGATGTCGTCACCAGGCAGTGGTCAGATGATCCTAGAGGCGCTGTGACGTCAATCTTATAACCGTGTGGCACAGTAGTTAAGAATAGGTCTAACAGATTGGAGCGGTGAGTCTGGACATCAGGAACCCTTGTAGGCTCCTGAACTAGTTGCTCTAATCCGTAGCAAATGGCAAAGGATTCCGCCTGTCGGCCAGCCGAGTCCGTTGGGCCTGAGAACTTCAACCATGGTTCGTTATGAACATTGAAGTCCCCCAGAACAATAAACTCGGCCGAAGGGTAGCGGGGCAAGAGATCATCAATAGTATCGCTCAAATGTTTGAAGAGTTCGGAAGTGTCTGATTCGTTATGGTTCGGTGAGCGGTATAGACATGCGTAGAATCTTGCCGTACTGGCAAGATTGACGCGCACCCACATTACGTCGAATCTGGAGTTAAGTTGATTGTTGTGAACTCCTGCATTTAATAAATCTACACATACCTACACGAACAACTAGGCAAATATCAACATTTTACATACATACATCTCATTCCAACTATAGTTTTCACCCTCCAATACAACGTTTACACAGTCTTGGTAACAAATACTTAAACAATATAAATGTATTTGACAATAATTTGAACTTGGCAAACTTTAAACGGAGTATGTGCGAACTATTTTTACCTAATTTGTAAACCATTGTTATACTTTCTTATTATCATTATGGTTGATTTGGAGGATTTTGGCAGATTTTCTATTTTTCGACTCACTTATTTGTACTCTATCCATACCTATATTTTTTAAACTCTTATATTTTATGTAACTTATTTTGTCAACTCTGATATTTTTTTTTATGTAACCTGTATTTTGTTAACACTGATTTAACTAAAAAATAGAGATGTACATTATTATAGGTAAAAGCCCTATGGGCGTTTAAATAAAATAAAAATAAAAATAAATAAAAAAAATATTTGTCATCTTTGGGATGCTGTGGGGAGGGTCTTTTAAGGAAATGAAGGAGAGGAGCTTCGGCGAAGGAAATATGTATGAGGGGTGGGGAAACTAAGGGTCAGCGTGTTCAAAAGTGACAGACGTTTGAATCCATCCATCTCGCTGCGTTGTTTAAAATTTGAATACTGCACAAGAGGTCTTAACTGTTCCCAAGCATCCGAAGCCAGTGAGTCTATGTCATTCCCAATTGGGGTGTAATTGTGAGGCTGAAGGTATTGGGTAGGGGAAGGAGATTGGAAAAGAGAAAGGTGGGGAAGTTATCTAGCTATTCAAATTTGGTCACCAAACACAGCTAAAGCCGGTATGATTTGAGATTTTGAGATTAATACAAACAATCATAATTTGGACACTGCAATGCTGTCCGAAACATTGGCTAAAGAAAGAGGTAGCGCAACAAGGCATGATACCCCAAGAACAAATCACTATAACAGCTAAAGCTGTTTAAAGCATTGTTTCAATTCTGAGTAGTTGTCTTGCACCCACAGCCTTACTTACACAAGGGGATGCTAAGAGTATCTTCCATGCTGCCGCAAGTTTTAAATGGATAAAGTATAAAATAACACAATTTAATCAAATAAAATTTTCATGCACACGCCGTGATTTGAACCCGTGACCTCCGGTTTGCTAGAGCCTTACCCTTCGACCACGGAGGAAGTCAAAAGTACTAAATATCCAATTGACCAACTATTAACTGCTTCTGGTTGAATATAATTTCTGTGTGGTGATGATTGTATGTTGCGTGTTCCAGGACTGCCAGGATCGAAGGCCGACACAGAGCACCGGCGGGAGACGTTTGGCTCCAACACCATCCCCCCCAAACCACCCAAGACCTTCTTCACGCTGGTGTGGGAGGCGCTGCAGGACGTCACGCTCATCATCCTCGAGGTGGCGGCGCTGGTCTCCCTCGGCCTGTCCTTCTACCAGCCCACAGACGACGAGCGTGAGTTTGCTATCTAAATAACTATCGTCTTTTCATTTTCATTTAGAATCAATAATTTATGATTTTTTGCCACATTCATTGAAATTGTTGAAGTGAAGTGAAAGGAGGATTTATTTTATTTTATATAAAATTGTAAATTATTATTTGGAGAGCCCCGATATATAAATGTTCATTCACTTTCATGTTCCTACCATTAGATCAAGGTCCCTAATATGTATTATTGTGACAATTATACTACGGTTTCAGGCTACAATTCTGTTATAAATAGATTACACACCATTTGTAACTCTTATGCTATGTTAGCTGATGTTTTTAATATGCCCTGATTGAAGTATAAAGCTGTACTTATATTTTACATTATGTATACTACGTCTGTCAATAACTATCATGTATGTAACTGGCACTGGTGCCGTTAATTCCTAATAAATCATGCCGTTTCTCTCCTGGCACACACTTCTTGCTTCGTTTCACTTCCAAACATTGTCTCAAACATACTTTTCTGTTATTCTGACTCTTGACACGGCCTGACTCAATTTTTCACTTTAATTCTTATTTTTTTTTTTTTACTTTACTTTTTTTTTTTTTTTTTTACTTTACTTTTTACTTTTTTTACCCAAATTCTTACTTTTTTTAATCGTTACTTCTTACTTTAAAAAAAAACTTAACTTCTTACTTTTTACTTTACTTCTTATTTATTATTACTTAGTTTCTCATTTTTTACTTTACTTCTTACTTTTTTTACTTTAGTTTGTTTCTTCTTGAGAATAATAATAGCTATCACTCAAGAGCATGAGCGGTGAGTGGTCATCAGAAAGATAGGTTGCCACCTAACTATGGGGGGTTTACTATTATCTCATATTTAATTACATACGTAGTCATTTTTGATTTTAATTACTTTAAAAATTGTATTTCTCCATTTATTTGGTAACAATATTAAATTGTAATTTTGTTTTGGTTTCACAGCATCCCTAGAAGAAGAAGAGAGCCATTACGCGTGGATTGAAGGATTGGCCATTCTCATCTCGGTCATTGTGGTCGTTATAGTTACAGCATTCAATGATTATACTAAGGAAAGACAATTTAGGTGAGTGATTACTTTGCAATTTCTTCTTCTTTAGTCGTTCTCTCGTTGCTGAAGATCCAATCTTGATCCAATTGCCCTGGTGAGCAAGGCTCTTCCACTCCTCGCTGCCATGCGCTGCACGGAGAGCCTGCAGACACCGAAGTTCCGGATGCCTGTGACACTTGATCAGGCTAATGTTGCTTCTATTGCCAAAATCTTTCCCGGTGAACTGTCAATGATTAGTATTCTAAAAAGTCTTTTGATGCTTGGTATATGCATATGTAATGTTTGAAACGTTTTCTGGTTCCAGGGGTTTACAAAATAGGATAGAAGGCGAGCACAAGTTCTCGGTCCTCCGACAGGCTGATGTGAAACAGATCAGTGTTGGAGACATTGTGGTGGGGGACATCTGCCAGATCAAGTACGGAGATCTACTGCCCGCTGATGGTGTCCTCATACAGAGCAACGATCTCAAGGTAACTTAACCTAACCTAACAGAGCAATACTATAGAGGTAACCTAACTTAACAGCACAAATTTACAGCTAAAGTTCTCAGGTCAGTCTAACAGACTGACAGATTGACAGACTGAATCCTTTGGCCAAGGATTGTAACAATTTGTTCCAGAAGCTACTAGGGCTTCTGAAATCCAAATCCCTCGTTCCAATCTGTTCTTGGTCTCCACCTTTAGTATCTTCTGAACACTTCTTGGTGATAAAATTTATATGTTCTGTCCCTTAACCTTTTGTTGGCCAGCTTATCCAGATACTACTAAGAAATCATTCTGGGGAAATGACTCACGGTAGATAATATACATTTTTTTTTTATATTTATAAAAACACATTATCTGATAAGATGGTAAAATTTAAAAAAGCATCATTTTGCAAAAAAAACACAAGTAAGTAATGACGAATAAATAAACATATTACATAGTGATTTGCTTTCCAAATATGGAGTCCATATTTTGCCAGGGATATAGATCTTATAGAGAGGTACATAGACGATTTACAAAAATACTAAGAACTGTGAAAGACCGGCAATACGAAGATAGACTCAAGGAACTAAGATTACCAACGTTAAAAGAAAGAAGATAAAGGGGTGATTTGATTGAGACTTCCAAAATTTTATCTGGACATTATAGTTGCCCTGGCATCCAACAAATCTTCACCAACAACAAAAATATAAATCTCCGTGGACACTAAAAAAAATTAACAAAATCCTAGGAAACACTTCCTTGTAAATAGAATAGTGGATTCATGGAACAAACTTCCATGTCATCGATGCTACTAATATAAACCAATTTAAAGCTCGATTGGATTCTTACTTGGAGAGAAGAAAGGACTAAGGGGGTATTTCACTATGTCGGGCTAAATATCTGACTAGCTATCCGTTGGCTGGCTTTAAAGATCAGAATAACTTCGTTATTCAACGGCGACTGTTTCACCATTGTTTCGAGCTTCCGGATAGATAACACTCGAAATAGTCTGGCAACATCGCAAAATGTTTGCAGTTACTCCATCTACTGCCACGGCTGTCATGCGTCACAGTCCGCACACCGCGAAGTGTGCATTTTTTTGGTTATGTTATGTTGATTATCAGGTCATTTTAGATAGATTTGTGTCGAATTAATACATTGTTTCTTATTTTGAACACAATCAAATAATTCAGGATGGATCATACAAGCATTCAAATTCATTCAACAAAATTCGACTCACTTCTCATCTGTCAAACTCGGAATGTTTTGACTCCATCTTTGATTCGAGGAATAGCGCCTAACGTGAAGTTCGAGCACTGATTAGTCAAATCAAACTTTAACCCGAGCGTTAGCGTTATTCAGATATAGTGAAAACGAAAAAATGACTAATCCGCGGATTAGTGCTTAGTCAGAACATAATCAGAGATAGTGAAATACCCCCTAACTCATTTTAAAATTAAAATAACTCAATTACTGTTAAAATTATTGTGAAATGAATATGAGTGTGTCAGCAGAATGCTGCCTGTTCAAAAAGTAATAATAATATTTATTTCATTCAATTCATCAAATGCTTTGTGTAATTTCCACCTGTTTTACAATATCTTCGATGCTCACTGACGGGTTATTTGACATACGTTATATGTTTTCAGGTGGACGAGTCCTCGCTGACAGGGGAGTCGGACCACGTGAAAAAGGGCGAGGCCTTTGACCCGATGGTGCTGTCGGGAACCCACGTGATGGAGGGATCCGGCAAGATGCTGGTCACCGCCGTGGGAGTCAACAGCCAGGCCGGCATCATCTTCACGTTGCTCGGGGCAGCCGTGGACCAGCAGGAGCAACACATCAAGAAGATGAAGAAGGGTAAGAAGCGGACTAACGGATTAACACATGAGACTTATATTCTAAAAACATCCATTGAGTGTTTTTTTTCTTCTTCTTTATGTCCCATTAAAAATTATGTGTGTAGCAGATTCGGTTCAGGTGCGGATAAATATGTACCTCTTTAGGCTTATCTGAAACTGTTGAGATTTACTTTGAATAAACTGAAAATGCTGTTAATTAGCAGTTTTGTAAGTATGTATGTGTAGGACTCTCTCAGTAATCCACTGCTTAGTTGTTTATTTATTCCAATAAAATTGAATATTCATTCATATTTCTAGAAAAAGTCAATAGGTGTCCCATATAAATAAAAATTTGAAATGTCTATCCGAGACACTATCTAGATTAATAATAAATTCATTAGTTTCTATGATGTACGGTAATAAGTTGGGTATTCAAGCGATAGATGGCACCAGTCATAAAGCTTACTCCAGAGTCCGACAGATGTCGCTAGAGTGTAGCAATTGCCTGTGGGGTATCCTTGTCAGACGTCAAGCTTTAGAAACAGAGAATTACTAACCCTCGGGTAGTGAACAGTGTAGCTAAATTCAGACTTATTTATAAGGGAGCCTAGGTTCGAATCCTACCGGCTGCTGATTTTTACCCTATTCTGAAAGTAAATTCATTTTAATATTTTTTTTCTATTCAATACACATTTTTCTAGGGTTCCCCAAATGGCCTTCATCCATAAGAAGTTCTGAAAGATATTTTTAGGATAGATTTTTTTCCCCATTTTATTTAAAAAATGAAACAGAAAAATTAATTAATTAATATATTATGTATGTTTTGTAACAGTCGATTCTTGAAATGTTTGCCTGATTTTATTCCATCTCCTAAGTATTAGAAACCCTCTATTTACAAAAAAAAAAACACTCTCTGTATGAACGAAAGACTTAAAAAAAAAAGTGTATTTTGTAAATTAATGCTTTCTAATACAGTATCAATGTACCCTTTTCGCTAGAGACCCCTTAGATGCAATGTAACCCCATGTCATGGATTACCCCTATTTTCTCTCTACTTTATTTTGCTATGAAAATCACCAAAGAACTTCTGAGTAATTTATGTCTAACACATTTTTTATAGTTTTCTTTTTAATACTTCTGTCTTTTTTTTTTAAACAAATATGACAGACAACACATACGCCATCTTTCTGTCGTAGCATTTATAAAATAATGTTGAAGTATTTGTAACATATTGTGATAAATCTTCAATACATTGTTACAACTTGCACAATTTCTCTTTACCGTCTCGGTAAAGTTGTCGAATTCCACCTCAGGCTTAATATGCAATTTTTAAATACATCTGTTTGAATGCAAATCTGTGAAGTGGAAATTAACCTATTTCCTAACATCCGATCGAGTTGAAACTTGGCAGATAGATTCGTTGCCTATGACAATGCATTCTATCAACTTTTAGTGGCAATCACTCACACATAAACGCTGACTTCAACGCATTTCTCTGAAATTCAATAACATTACAGCAGTTAATATACGCAATAAATGTCTGTCTTTTCTAACCGGGATTTTGGCAGAAAGGTTCAATCCTCATATCAGTCAAATCAATGTTTTATTATTTAAAGTTTTAAAAGACGAGAATGTTGATTTTTTATTTTAAAAATAACACTTGTTTTCAACTTGACAACTACAAGAAACAACTATTTATTACGGGGAGATGGAAAATGATGAATTAAAATTCAAGTTCATCTCCATAAAAGTTTAAAATTTCACATGCGACCACCATGTTTTTACTTATCTTACGTTTGTCGTAAGTTATGACTGTAGGTTAGGTAATACGCATAAATTATTAAAATAACCCAGACTAAGAACATAATAACCTCTATTTGTGCATGTTTTTCTCTCTCCCCCGACGTTAATAATTTTTTCTTGAATTAATTAAGTTGAAATCAATATTTTTTTTGCATATTATGCGTGAGGCGGTGTTCAGCAACTTTACCACTGTCTCAAATAATTATTATACAAACAATTCAGTACTCAATTGATTGAAGCAATTACTATTATAAAATATTTTTTTTACCTTTCCACCATTTTTCTACTGCAATCTATTGGTACCTACACTAAATTTACCATTAAATAACCGATTATTATTCAATATCACAAATTTATTTTTCTTTACACTTTTTCACGCGAAATATCAGATTATCATTTTAAGATATATTTTGAAGCATGTTCAAATATTATTCATCATCAATATGGATTCTCAAACTTCTCAAAATAACATGTGTCAAAAATTTTTCACTTTGAAAATCTGATGTTTCTTACATATTTACTTCCCTCAGATGTTTTCTATCTTTGCGAAATCACATTTAGACATCCAATAATTTTGTCAATGATCGTTGTGAATCGGTTTCCACGTAAGTCATATTTACGTAAGTCATATTTATGTAAGTCATATTTATGTAAGTCATATTTACGTAAGTCATATTTACGTAAGTCATATTTACATAAGTCATATTTGCGTAAGTCATACATACGTAAGTCATATTTACGTAAGTCATATTTACGTAAGTCATATTTATGTAAGTCATATTTACGTAAGTCATATTTACATAAGTCGTATTTACGTAAGTCATATTTACGTAAGTCATATTTACGTAAGTCATATTTACGTAAGTCATATTTATGTAAGTCATTTACATAAGTAGTATTTACGTAAGTCATATTTACGTAAGTCATATTTACATAAGTCATATTTACGTAAGTTATATTTACGTAAGTCAAATTTATGTAAGTCATAATTACGTAACATACATGGCTAAAGTAATTTCAAGCAACTTTTTAAATTTTGAAACACTGGAGCGATACTGAGAGTATCTACCAGTCTGGTAACGATTGCTTGTTTTGCTACGATTCAAGTTAAAAAATCCGTCCCAAAGCTTCTAAAATAGGTGCCTACACGCATTTGGAACATTGTTATTTTGGGTTTTAGTTTTAACATCTTAAAATCATTTTATAGAGCGTCTAAAGGAAATTCAGTATGACTTACGCCATCACGAGGACCGATTAGCAACGACTAAGGGCCAGTTGTTTCACCTATATCAAATTGTAACATTATCATCAATCCGCCAATCAGTGCCATTTTATTTTTTTACATTTTGATGCTTCTCGTTAAATGTCGATTCCAGGTCCGTTTAAACTTTTGATTAAATTGTAATTAACTGAAAAGCATAACAATATGGTCGATATGCTTCTCAGCCGACCAGAACTTGTCAAAAAGCTGAAACAGGCGTTTAACGGGGATCGTTCAAATGTTAAATAAAAATAGCGTTACGTCTGTGAAGCAATTATCCCTAAATGTCCATTTATCTGTAAATGGCACTGTAGTGTAATTAACACGGTAAAGAATGCAGTGTAACCGTGTAATGTTTCTGTATTCTCTTTTATAATTTTTATTTTTTTCTCCCCTTTTTTCAAATACCCGTCTCCGCTGCACGTTGATGTCACATCCAACAAACGTAAATTTAAAAAAAAATAATACAAATTGCCTGTTGATGTCGAACCATAAACAAATACCAAATTTATTTGGTGAATATCGGCATGTCGCACAATGGCCACACCAAAAACAAAATGGCCGCACCAAAAACCAAAATGGCCCCCCATCCGCATTGTCATTTTGGCGGGAAAACAACAGAAGCCAAGAAGGCAAGAAAGAAGAAGAGCTTATCAGGTAACAATAATTAATTTATTTTTATTATTTTACTTTTTCTTTTGCATTTAAATTTCTACATATATTCAAATTTAATGTCTGCATTTTGATATTCATTTTTAACTACTCTGATTGGATTTTTGTGCTTGTTATTTATTTATTAATTTACGGACAATATGTCCATTAAAACCATAATATTGACACGAATAAGAAAACATAGATGACAGTGAATGGAGAGTACATGAATGTGAAGGGCAAAGACAATGTAAAATAGAAAATGTACATATAGAAAATAACTACAAGTCAGAGCATCAATAACGATTAAGTTGTGAAAAATTACGCATTACGTATCGCTTTTTGAAAGTCATTTAGACTTACACCAAAAAATTCAATGCTCTGACTTGAGTTTACAAGTCTCGACATTCTGGACAAAGAAGAATGGTACCCATAGTTAGTTGAGTGGTGATTGGGGAACAACAATTCATTATTTCGGAGTCTACGGGATGGGGTGTTGAATTGAATGAGTTGTAACAGTTCAGGTGAGTCGGTTATACTGTTGATTATTTTAAATATGCAAATTAGATCGGAGTCTTTTCTACGTTTTCCTAATGAAGATAGGTTTAAAGTTTGTTCAATGTTTAATTTTTTTTTTTTTTAATGTTTTATTAATAGATCGTTGATAATGTTGTACAAAAACACATAAAAGATGACAATGTGGCTAGTGTATCTACGAACCCTTTGGCAGAGCTGTAAGCTCACCGAGAGATCCCAACTTCAAAATTTTGCTTGAAATGGCTTTGGATCTAAACTGAATAGCCCTACTTTCCTATTGCCCATATTCTTACCTTCTCTAATCTTACAACATTCCTCTAATCAGGTCATTGCCATTGACCCATCGGCTCCTGGCAGTTGGTGGGTTTCTTGTGCAGTGATATAGATGATAAAAAATAAAGAATTAATATACGTACAAAATAAAATTGAACACAACCCAATGCCGAGAAGCATGTTAACTTAGCAATGTTTTTAAATACAGGTTTTTCCAATAAGAGGTGTTATTTTGATATTCAATCGTAGAAGATCAATGGTTTTGTTCCTTGTGTGGCACATAGCGCCGTCTTGTTGAAAGTAAACGTTGTCCAGATCAATACCATCCAATTCCTGCCATAAAAAATCATTAATCATCTCTCGATAGCGCAATCCATTCAACGTAACTGTTGCTCCAGCCTCATTTTCGAAAAAGTAAGGTCCAATGACTCCGCCGGACCATAAACCGCACCAAACAGTCACAGGTTGAGAATAGAGAGGCTTTTCAACAATAACTCTTGGGTTTTCCGAGCCCCAGATGCGACAATTTTGCTTGTTGACGAAGCCACCGAGGTGGAAATGGGCCTCATCACTCAAGATGATTTGCATTTGATTCACTCAAGTGAATTTTAATAATTTCAATGCGTTGTTGAAGCGTGTATCGTTCCATTTTTATTAATGGCGTAGTTTCTACTTGTCAAATGTCAAAAAATGACAGCTTCAAAAGTAACATCTACCGAAATAGCGGGCTATTCAAAATAACACCTCTTATTGGAAAACCCTGTATATATTTTTTAGATTAAGATAGTGGTTTTTGTAGTTATTTAGTAATAATATTAATGTAAGGTTTTTAATTCTGAGATAACGATTAGATGCAATCGAATTTAATTATTGCCCTTATATAAACTTAATAAGATCTTTGGAAGTCAATGCATAATGTATTTCTTCGAGTGAAATCAGTAATTGGCCCACGTTGGGCGCCAGTGCTATGCAAAGTTTCAATGAAAGTCACACATTCTAGTGTCAGTGCTATGCATCAAGTCACAAATTCGGGCGTCAGTGCTATGTGAAATTTCAATGAAAGTCACACATTCGGGCGTTGGAGCTATGCAAAGTTTTAACGAAAGTCACACATTTGGGCACCAGTGCTATGCAAAGTTTTAATGAAAGTCACACATTCGGGCGACAGTGCTATGCAAAGTTTTAATGAAAGTCACACATTTGGGCATCAGTGCTATGCAAAGTTTCAATGAAAGTCACACATTTGGGTGCTGGTGATATTCAAAATTTCAATAAAAGTCACTCATTCGGGTGCCAGTGCTATGCGAAATTTCAATGAAAATCACACATTTGGGCGCTGGTGCTGTTCAAAATTTCAACAAGAATGCTCCATTTATCCGATTGGAAGTCTAATTAATAAAGATAATGCCCAAATGTCCCCAGGAGACGAAGAGTCCGGCACCATCGGAGTCACTGGCAACAACCACATCCCCATCGAGGAAGACAACCACGTGGAGAGCACCCCGGCACCCTCGGGGGAGTCTGGACACAAGAAGGAGAAGTCTGTACTGCAGGCCAAACTAACCAAGCTAGCTATTCAGGTAAGGAATCTAGCTAAGTATTATTGACGCTCAAAGTATCATTGATGATCAAATTATGATTGATGCTCAAAGTATCATTGATGCTCTAAGTATTATCGATGCTCAAAGTATTATGGACTCTCAAAGCATTATTGATGCTCAAAGTATTATTGATGCTCAAAGTATTATCTATGCTCAAAGTATTATTGATGCTCTAAGTATTATCGATGCTCAAGGTATTATCGATTCTCAAAGCATTATTGATGCTCAAAGTATTATTGATGCTCTACACAAAGCCCAAAAAATGGTAATACATTTTATCAGCAAGTGACCGACAAGATATTCCTTCATTCGACCTTCACCGAGTATAATGTCTACAACTAGCTAAAGTCTGCGTCGTTGCCAGGGCTTTAAGCAGAGTTTTTAAAAATTAGATGTAGGTAGTAATTATCCCCTTATTTTAAATGTCAAGTGTGCAAAATTTCATCAAGAAATATTAAAATTCTGGTGGAGAAGGGGGATGAGGGTGGTTTTTAGAAATTTTATGTACACAGTGACCTTTCTCTTGTTTGAAAGTTGTGTGCAAAATTTCGTCAATCTTGGAATGAAGCTGTAGATTTGTATAAATATATCACTATGCTAACCCATTTCTTATACAATTGCAACAAAAAACTCTCTTATAATGACCAGAACTATAACCAGTCGAGACTAAACAGTACCTAAACCCCACGTTATGTCGGCATAAAGACAATTCGTCTGCCTAGCTCCCAAAATCTTCAAACTTCTGCCTGATAACTTCAAAAATCGAAACTCATCTCCATACTTTCAAAACACAAGCTGTGGATTCTTACATCTGCAATACATTTTAATCATAATACCCATAGAAAAATGTATCACTATAATTTAATTTTTTGTTTCAATAGATCGGTTACGCCGGCTCCACGATCGCCGTCCTCACCGTGATCATCCTCATCATCCAGTTCTGTGTGAAGACCTTTGTCATCGACCAGAAGCAGTGGAAGACCACCTACATCAACAACCTCGTGAAGCATCTCATCATTGGTGTGACTGTCCTCGTAGTGGCCGTTCCCGAGGGTCTGCCTTTGGCTGTCACGCTGTCACTGGCTTACTCTGTTAAGGTACGATGACTCCAGCTTGAAGCAAGGACAATGATAAGTGTTAAATATATCACTGTGTTGAGAAAAGTGATAAGTGCCGTCCACGTGTACAATTAAGTGAATTAGTAAAATCTTGTATTTGTAGATAACTTTTTACCTACGGGTGATGCCCACGATTTGGAAAGTCAAGCCTATGGCGCGGCTGAAGCAAATGTGCATGATTGAGTGGCACCTAAAATTCAAATCTAAATTTCGGGGATGTATCGGTCAAATGGTACTGAGAAATATCTTTACTTCATTCAGATACATTTAAAAACAAAGTCTCCAAATCTCGGCGACGCCGATCTTCCCTCAATTAGTTGATAAGCACCTATTCCTCTCTGACTTCGGTTTTGTTTATTTCATTTTATATTCTGTTTATGGTGGGTTACATCTTTATGTTATTGTAATAAAATAATATAATTTTCAAAACAAGTTAAGTGTTTTAAATGATAAATTACAAAAAGGTCAAGATAAATTAAAAACGAGCCAGTATCATTTGTTCAGCGGTGTACGGATTAAATTTGATTGCATGTAGGTCCAAACAGCGCGACAATAGCCCCCCACCTAAATACATGCATGTTTACTTAACTGAAGAAAACTTTATAATCGAGGCAACTAAATTGATACACAGGCCTCTGGCAAATTCTGTCAGAATTTGTGCGTATTTCGACTTTGCAATATGTATAACCCATATAAATGGAATATTTCTGAACATATTCGAAAATTAAAAAATGTTACAAGGTGATAAAATACACTTTCAAATTTTATTCTTAGACATAAACAATTATGGAAATATTTAAATTACATAAATTTTTCTTAAATTGCGGTTGGAATCTTTGGTTTCTAGAGGTGTACATTTTAATTCTTCCATGGTTAATTTGTAGATTTGAATATAAAGCGTTAATTTTTCTTTTCTAAAACCGTTTAGATCACCATGACAATAAAGGAGACAGAACAATTTCTATGAGACATATGAGCTGTTCCAAAAAGCGAACACATTAGACTTAGGGATTTACAGTAACTTGCTGCTTATCACTTAGCGCACTGTCCACTTGCGGATAGTGACTCAAAATAAACTATTTGGTTGCCACTTATCACTGTCATTGGTTGCGTGTGAATAGATGAAACAATGATGTCTCATTCATTTCGCTGTAGAACAGTAATAATAGTCGGATTACCGCCATTTATATTTTATTTGGAAGGTTGTTTCAACAGCACGCCCTCAATTAACTTTAGATACAGGTTTTAGCGTCAAGTAGAGAAATTAAAACAGATGACACACGCCACTTGAAAAATACAATAGCCACTTCACTGGCTCCTGGAAAAGTACGGTAAGTATCTGTTCAGCCTGCCATTTTATCCCAATAATTGTGCAAATGGCTAGATTATATAATGCTATTATGAGTCAGATTTTCTTTTCTATTAGAATTTTGTAACTTTGCAATCCGCATTATGATTATTTGTGTGCATTATGTGCAATATATTATGGGATTTGTTATATCCCAAATTCGATGTAGTCACTAATACAAGAGTATGCTTAAATGATGGACTTTCAATAGGGAGGTTCTTAGAGAATCTTTCATCTGAGTCTTCTTTTAAAAAGTCTGCGTTGAGTCTTCTATATTTAAAGTCTCTTTTCCAATTCCAGAAAATGATGAAAGACAACAATCTGGTACGGCATTTGGATGCTTGCGAGACCATGGGTAACGCCACGGCCATCTGCAGCGACAAGACGGGCACGTTAACCACCAACCGGATGACCGTGGTGCAGTCCTACATCTGCGAAAAGCTATGCAAGGTCACGCCCCGCTACAGTGATATTCCAGCCGTTGTCGGAGATACAATTGTGCAGGGCATCGCTATCAACAGCGCTTATACCAGCAAGATCATGGTAACTATATACTATACGTACATATGAGATGATAATATAAATCCGCTGAGTTAACATAAAGCATGAAGTAAATTGCATGTTATTAATATTGATTTTACCATGTGTTCCAGCCGTCCCAGGACCCATCAGGCCCGCCCATGCAGGTGGGTAACAAGACAGAGTGTGCACTGCTCGGTTTCGTGTCTGCGCTCAGCCGCAGTTACCAGGGCGTGCGCGAAGACTACCCAGAGGAGTGCTTCACACGCGTCTACACCTTCAACAGCGTGCGCAAGTCCATGAGCACCGTGGTGCCCTACAAGGGCGGCTACAGGCTCTACACCAAGGGTGCTTCGGAGATTGTCCTCAAGAGGTAAGCACACCTTGATGCTGATTTAATTAATGAATTCACTTTTGCCAAACATTCAATCTATTTTATTTAAATGTTAATACTGCGCAAGAGTCCCAACTTATTTCCGGTATGTTGTGAGGCTAAAGGGAGTAAGGAGGTGAAGGTGATGGGTAAGAGAATGGTTGCAGATCTGGGTATCTAGCACGATCAAACGATAAAACCCTATATCAATTCGATATTGATTAAATTCGTTATCCATTATCAGTTGGCGATATTTGCGAGCATCGATTCCGACAATCGGTAGACAAAAGCTGCCAAGGTGTCAGATAAGCTGTCAATCTATACAACTTTTTGAATAATGTCGTTCCTTATGCAAAACTACTGGATTATTAATGAACGGAGTTGAACTAAGGAAGCTCTTAGAATTGAAAGAAGTTTTATACACGATCAATTGAATTCATTCTAGTTGTTTGAATAACAGCAAGTTATGGCTAAAGACCTCATTAACTCTCTTTTTAGTGTCAAAAAGTACATGTATGCATATTAAAGTTAATATTTCAATTCAAAATTGTCAATTTATTTGTTGTTCGATGTATAGGAATGTCAATCCAACTAGATAGATCCGCCGGTGTTGCCGTCGTAAAACGATTTTTATTTATTTGTTGTCAATATCAGTTTGGCTATCGTTGGATGTTAAGCCTAATCCAATCCTGTTAAGTTATCGATTTGAGCGTGCTAGACCCCTAAACATGACTTTTCAGCAACGTCATTTGCAGCAACGTTTCTATTATAAATGTTGGTCTTTCAGCAGGGCGTTATTAACAGTATCTACCACTCTGGCTGCGATTTCCTTGTGGAAAAAATTCCAGATAAACATTGATAATCATGACCAAATGGGTGCCCCAGCGGACGAGACCCAGGGGTAGGCTGGACGACTGACTGCGCAGAAGAGGATAATAACAGAATTTGGCGGCTTGAGGACTGCAGATGAAGGGTCGCAGTGGAGAGAGTAGTTGATGGAAGACAGGATATAATGATTAGAGTCACCTTTCCCTTATTTTAAACTAGCAATTTATTTTGGGCTCAAAGAATAATCTGTTATTCAGAAGAACAAACACCTTTTATTATGAAAATCGAAAGAATTTTTGCAATATTTTTAAATGTAGAAAATCATGTCCTTTGACTTGGCTCACCACTTCTCCGAGATGAGTCCGTATCACTAATAAACTGAGATACACACGAGTGAAAGCATGGCGTACAACACAATCAAAAATGGACTCAGATCGTTATATCTCATCACCCTTAATTTTCCAAATGTCACTCCGTGATAATATAATATGTATCCCTGTGCTGATAATGAATGATAAGTTACAAAGATTTCTTCCGTTTTCTATCTTCCAGTTTATTCTCATTTTTTAAATTTTCACATTTTTTTTGTAAGTTGCTATTTCATATCTCTCATTTAGCAAATTAACGGAGATATGTTCGCTACCTACCTAAGTACATCTATTGTAATATTTCGATATTTCTCAATGTCTCAATCCAATGAATTAATTCTTCCAGGTGTGCCTTCATCTACGGACACGACGGACATCTGGAGAAGTTCACTCGGGACATGCAGGAGCGCCTGCTGCACCAGGTCATCGAGCCCATGGCCTGCGATGGCCTCAGGACCATCTCCGTGGCCTTCAGGGACTTTGTGCCCGGCAAGGCTGAGATCAACCAGGTACTTTATATCAAAGCTCCGATTTCCCTCACGTTCCTGTGCTGCATGAAGAGCCGCAGACTTTGACGTTCCGGAGATGGGTGATATTTGATCAGTTTAACCAGTGGCGGCCCTTCCCTCGGGTCAGTTAGGCAACGACCAACTAAAACTATGAGATGATAATAAATCATAATATTATACAAATCAAAACAACGAATAACTGGTCTTCTTCTAATGTATTTGAAAATTTACCGCGAGGTTGCAGGCAGCAGTGAATAGTGACATCTAGCGATTCAAATCGAAGCTTCCTTTCCCGTGCACCTCGAAGATTGGCTGGGTCAATTTATCAAAAGTCCTGCTATGATATCTTCCGCCTCTTAATGCGCCATACAATAAACGAGATGGCACTAAAAATGCTCTAGCATTCTGAAGACAGTTTGGGTCATTGCCGTGAAGAGGACAGTACGACGAATATTATGTGTTTGAAAGAGATGGTTTGATATGCATGGGTTGGTTTTGCATATTGCTCGCACGTCGCATGAAACAATTTACTATAAAATTTGACTCTCGAATTCATGAGGTACCCACAAATGAACATGGATAATATCAGTATATAGTCACACTTTTTTTTTTTTTTTAATTAATTTCTACTTCTTGGACCCCTATAGCCGCCTCTGTTCAACGCTTCTGTGATCTTAATTTGCCTCTCTTGTCTTTCACTTTGCCAGTGACTATGAGTTTCTCCAGAGTTCTCAGTTTGATGAGCCATGGTAAACTGACTGATGTTATGATGGCATAATAATACAAATATTGATTGGTGTTGATTCCAGGTCCATATTGATTCGGAACCCAACTGGGATGATGAGGAGAATATTGCCAACAACCTGACCTGCTTGTGCGTGGTGGGAATTGAAGACCCTGTGAGACCAGAGGTAAGCTTTCTCATTTCTATTATATATTAGGCGGCTGCTACACTCGTAAGTTTTTCTCGTAAGTGACTTATAATATGTATGTGACCTATAGCAAAATTACCAATGTAAATGACATTGTAAGTTACTTACTGTGATTTATAGCAACTTAAAGAGGTTGTAAATGGCTAGAATTTTTGACAGGTCCAATCGTATCTGATAAGTTTGATAAGTTGAGATGCTTTTCGTAAGAAATGGTACCTAAATGCGCCGATGCGAGATAAATAACACTATATAAAACCAAAATAAGAATTAAGTATTTTTCCTTTTTTTAGGTGCCAGATGCTATCCGAAAGTGCCAGAAGGCCGGCATCACAGTGCGCATGGTGACGGGAGATAACGTGAACACGGCCCGGTCCATCGCCTACAAGTGTGGCATCCTAAAGACTACTGACGACTTCCTCATACTAGAGGGCAAGGAGTTCAACCGAAGGATCAGAGACGCTAATGGAGATGTGAGTTACTTCATTTGTTCTTCCGCAGCGCTTTTTGCTACAGACTGTTAGATTCCTGAACAAACTAGACCCTGGTAAAAATATATGTTTCAAGTTTACTAGCGTGATAAATTTATATAATTGCAATTTTGCAGCACAGTTTTCAAACCATCCACGAATCAGGCTGAAGAAATGTTTAGCAATGTGTACATCCCTTCTGACCAGTAGATGGTTCATTCCAAGCATACCCAAAAGAAAGTCGGTTGGATAGAGCCATGGGTATAGTAGCCTTACTCCCTCATGTAAAGAAATCTCAGAAATTTCTTCTGAACTATCTCCAACATGAGAGAATACTTTATCTCTTGTGTTCTCCAAATTACCGACCCCCTTTACTAGTCTTATAAATTTTTTTCAGCTTCAACAACATCATTAATGTTGTATTTTTCAGTCTTACTACTCCAGCTCGCTGAAAAGTCACAGACCGCCACTGCCAGGAATCTCTAAAATTCCTCGCAGTGCGTAGAACAAGTGCTACACATTGTCAATGTGTGTAAATGTCTTGAAGATTATTTATTTATATTATACGCCCATAGGGGCTTTCAGGGTGTCCGTGAATTTCGATAAAATTAATCTTTTTCACTTCTACCATCATGTAGAATCACCTCCCGAAGTTAGTGCACTTTACCCAAGACACCCTGTATAATAATTCAGTAGAACATTATTAAAGAAGTAAAATAGAACACATGCGAAAGAATGATAAAAGCTAACATTAATATTTATTTATAAGGTATGTTATTATAGCCTTCTTGTAACTAAATTCCGTGCATTTGAACAAATTTAGTATTTCTGGAGAAAGTATTGCCAACTGCATGCAATCTACGTACAAGCGAAGTATCTTGATGATTCAGTCCTGATATTGTTGTTGTAATTAAATAAATTTTTGATGAAGTATTTTTAATTGGTATGTGGAAGGTAATTATGAAGCAGGGCTGTTAATACCATTAACATATTGGGATAGATGTGAATGATTATGATATTTCCAGGTTCAGCAGCATCTCCTGGACAAGGTTTGGCCCAAGCTGCGTGTGCTGGCTCGATCCTCCCCTACTGACAAATACACGCTGGTGAAGGGCATGATCGACTCGAAGATCTCAGAGGCCCGAGAGGTCGTGGCTGTCACGGGAGACGGTACCAATGATGGGCCCGCGCTGAAGAAGGCTGATGTCGGATTTGCTATGGTAAGTCCAACTTCTTTTTTGTTATTGGAACGATAGTCTGCAAATATATGCAGAATAAAATTCACTGCACGGCACTGCAATTTGTTCGAGTTGATTTAAATGCCATCCCCAAGATGGACTCATTTTGATTTCTTTATATGTGTAACATTATTTATATTATAAATTGAGATGGCGAAGTAATATTCACTACAAAATATTATCTGGAGTAAGAGGGGATGAAGAAGAGGCGTTTAAAAACCATTCACACTCTCTCATGCCATCTCTTTCTTATTAGACGGTTATTACAGATTTATCTTTAAACCTGTTTAAAAGTCATAGCAGAGAATCCTCAAAATACAGTCGCAGTACAATTGCCAGATGAAAATACGACGAAGCTGCGCGAAAATTATCTTGATAAGTTTTTCTAAAATATCGAAATAAAATGTGTTTTGTTTTCTGCAATGGCTTTCTGTGTACCAGATAATAAATCTTACTATTCATAAATATTTCATGTTTATATCGTGAGAATTTTCCCCAGAATAGTTAACATAAATATTTCATGTTTATACGTGAGACTTTTCCCCAAAATAATTAATATAAATATTTCATGTTTATATCGTGAGACTTTTCCCCAGAATAGTTAACTTTGTCTAAAAAAATAAAAAATAAAATCTTATATATTCATGAGAATGAAAATGTTTTCAGAGAGGCTACATTCATAAAATAAAAAGTTGTATCTAGAGTGTTATTAGCACAAGCAATTTTGATTTTGTTCTCTATATAGTTTTCGAAGCCTAAAGGTTAAAATTGAATTGCGAAAAATTCCGACATGGATGATATTAGAACGGGTCTCCGGTGACCTATCGGCAATTTCAGTCATAATATAAAAATATCTCCCGTACACGATCGGCGTTCGACACGTTAATAAATACTGTCATCCAGGTTATTTTACATATCTTACATACCGTGTTTACTTTACTCTGTTTTATATGCTTTAGTTGAAAATTGGCGTTAGCCCTCGTTATGAAGCAATAAAGATAGATTGTAAATTTCTGCCGTCAGGTACAGTATATGGGCAATGCATTTATGCGCTGTTTGTTTCCAGGGTATTGCTGGAACGGACGTGGCCAAGGAGGCTTCAGACATCATCCTGACGGACGACAACTTCTCCTCGATCGTGAAGGCCGTGATGTGGGGCAGGAATGTCTACGACTCCATCGCCAAGTTCCTGCAGTTCCAGCTTACCGTCAATGTGGTGGCCGTCATTGTCGCCTTCATCGGAGCCTGCGCAATCCAAGACAGTCCGCTCAAGGTACTATTCAAACACATTAGTCGTTACAGTTGTTAACACCCGATGGCGCTAACAACTGTAATGATGATGAGAAATTAACGAAGAGTTTTTGATTGGGTTGAAGGAACAATATGGAAGACGGAGATAGAGCCTTATCTTGTAGTTCTCTTCTCACATGAAATCCACAGCTGCTCTTACAATGGTCCACACGATACTTCTTTCCTCTTCATGCAATAACCACCACATTCAAGTATGAGATTTTTAGCGGTAACACGACGAACCGTTGTACGGGTTCGAAATGATCTCACAACACTTTAGAACATGCAAACTCGGCCACCCTGGCAAATGCTGAGCATTTAATTGAACCCGGCCATTACTGTGGATTTGTTCCTGAAGGCCTGGGAAGACCCAAAACGCATCAAGCACGCCTAATTACGGAGGCTATTGAAATCCATAAAACCTCATTGTTAAATATTGTAAGGTAGCCTCGGATCTTCAGTCAAAAACGCATTATATATTCGGAACAAAGGTTAACTTTTATTGCACTAACGAATCACGTATTATATAGACTTGGGTACAAAGACCTGCTTTACTGTTATGTACTAGTTTTTGAAGAAATAGGAGAAATAATGACAAGTGTTTTGTTTTTTAGTTAAAAACCAATACAACTAACCACAACTAACCAAAATGTCAAACGCAATAATATTTACATATGAACATGGAATCTGTTTTATCAGCCAGTAGCGTTTATCATTTTACCGGCAGGTGCGAAAAATAGGGCCTGTTTTACGTACTCCAATTACCTTGAAGGTTGGACACTAGATGGCAGTGAGCAACGCTTTTTTAACACTCATTAATATTAATAGTTCTTGGCATCCGTTACTTGACGGCTACACCAAACTGAAAACCACTTTAATTTTACTAATTTATATTAAAATACTGGTCCTAAGAGGATTGATTTGTGCAACACGGTATCGCTTCTACATGCATAAAACACACTGCATTACAATCTATACAACTGAGATGATGGGCACTGTAACATTGTCCAAAACGTTGGCTAAAGAAGGAGGAAGTGCAACATAGCATAATAACCCCGTAACAAATCACGATTATACATTCTTAGTTACAATAAATATGTAATCAATTTGTTTTTCCCCCTTTCCAGGCCGTTCAGATGCTGTGGGTGAACCTGATCATGGACACGCTGGCCTCGCTAGCTCTGGCCACTGAGATGCCGACACCCGACCTGCTGCTGCGCAAGCCCTACGGCCGCACCAAGCCCCTTATCTCGCGTACCATGATGAAGAACATCCTCGGCCAGGCGCTCTACCAGCTGTTCATCATCTTCTCTCTGCTGTTTGTGGGTTAGTGGACTAACTTTAATAAAAATAATAATGTTACACCTCATAGGAGTACCCCTTCCTGTCCAGTGTAAAGATAAGGGAACTGTATAACCAAAGGATTTATTAATGTTGGTCTTGAAGAGGCCCGGATTATACGAACGAGGAAATACAGTTGCCGGGCGCTCATTCCACATGCCAGCTGACTTACACAAAAGAGTCGAAGAAACGACCCGTACTCGTGAAGCCAGCGTCAACTGTGAACGGGTCTTCTGCCCGTGTCCGCTGAGTTTCGTGTGAATTGAAATTATACACTTTATTTTGCCTTTTTGACGGCTTAATTATTTTGTTCGCACTTGTCTAACTCATGCTTAGCTATTAACATCCATACATTGTCGGGAAGATTGGTTCAGCGGAAGGTGATCAGATTGATGAATATTTATAATTCTAGGTGACGTGATCCTGGACATCCCGTCGGGGCGCGGTCAGCAGCTGAACACAGAGCCGACGCAGCACTTCACGGTGATCTTCAACACCTTCGTGATGATGACCCTCTTCAACGAGTTCAACGCTCGAAAGATCCACGGACAGCGCAACATCTTCCAGGGTATCTTCACCAACCCAATCTTCTACTCCATCTGGGTGGGCACCTGCGTTTCACAGGTATAGACACCTTCTTATTTTTCTTCTTAGTCCCTTCTTCCACCGGGATATGTAAGTATCCGATACCACCAACTACCACCATACATCTGCGCGGAGGTTTGTACACAGTCTTACGTCGCTGACTGTCACAGTAAACTCGTCGGCGACGCCAGTTTCCCGCGAACAGCCGGGAGATGTTGTTGCCACTCGCGTCATCGACATTTTAAATATGGTGTCACTTGACATTGTGTCAAAAAATTGTTTGATTTTCAATTTTAGGAACAAAACAGTCAACAAAGAATGACAGGATATAAAAATGACAGCTCCAGCAACTGTTTGAGTGAGGTTATAAAAGCATTCTAGTTTTGACAATGATCGGTGGCGACACGGGTCTTTTTATATCAGTAGCAATGTATGCGGACATGTCGTAAGTACACAACATAAGTATTGGATATTTGCTTATCCCTGTGGACGAAGAGACGACAGTGACAGTGACAGTTCAACAGTTTTGTAATATACCTATTATTCAAATTAGTCGGTGCCCGTGTTTTCTCTTCTTTTCATTGTTCTCAAGCCATCTAATATCTCGTCATGTTGTGTTTTCAAGGTGTTCATCATCCAATGGGGTAAGATGGCCTTCAGCACCAAGGGACTGACGCTGGAGCAGTGGCTATGGTGCCTGTTCTTCGGCTTCGGCACACTCATCTGGGGACAGCTGGTCACCTCGCTGCCCACCAGGAAGATACCCAAGAAGCTATCGTGAGTCAGGAGCCAATACTAACCTATCCACCGAAGAAACGGTTCCACGGCAAAACAGAACAGTGACCAAACAACAGCAAAAACGTTGAAGAAATGACAAAAAATAACAAATAAACCCAATGTAACCTAACCTCACCTAAGAGTATAAGTGTGATTAAGAGTGTGAGATACTCTCAGTATCGCTTTGGTGAAAGATCACCATTCAGAATTGAAACATTGTGTAAAATGGTGTTACTATATCTGATTAGCCAGGTACTTTTCCACCTTTTCTGCCTCCTTCATATAATCCGGACCTCTTCAAGACCCGCGTTAATACCCAAGACCCGCGATAATAAATTCCTTCCTACCCACCTCACGACGCTACCTTACACTAACCTTCCCTACTACTTTCGGCCTCACAAAATATCGCAACTGGGTATGCCATAATCCCACTGACTCCAGACGGCTGGGAGCAGTTGGGATTCTTGTGTTGTATTCACATTTAAAAAAAAAACCTTTGTTTTGTCCCTGTTCTGTTTTATCTGATTACCCAAACAAACAAACCAGGAAATCAACGCCAGCTGTTAATCTAGCTTTTGCACTTTGCTAATGAAATCTTAATCTTTTTAGGCCGTTTGGAAAATGTGGCCCCACCCTCTATTTGGCACCTGAATGAAAAATCTGATAGAAGATCTGCAGCTTCTATTTAACCACTGATTTCAAGTGCAGATCATATACGTCTTGCATATCATTTATTTCAAAGTATATTGTAGTACATATCATAACAAATGGCAAGATTACCAGAAATGCATTACCATATTTTGAACTGTGAAGATTGGCTAGTACATTTTGCACTGATAGATTTATGTCAGGTATTTATGTTTAAAATTTCAATTGATGTAGATTTGCAGTTGTTGTTTGCACCAATCTAACCAAGCGATCGCTGAGTTAAAATGTGGTTCAAATTTCAGAGTCACCAACGTGACTCGAGTGCAGTATTGGGGAAATTTATACTTAACTAAGCTTTTTGCTTAGTTTTGATTGGTGATAGCGACGGTCGGTTTCAAAACATTGCTACTGTAGAAATTTGAATAATAGTGTATTGTAATTATCATTAAATATAGTCAGTGGATCAGGCAATACCACATATTATGTACATACAGAATGGCTTCAACAGAACGTTTATTTGGTGCTATCCAATACTTTGCACTATTGTTCTGCTGGTGAGAGCTCCGTTGTAACCTTGTTTCGTAAGGAGATTCATTGACGATTGACTTCACCGCTGCATTGGTGCCTGTTGTTGTTGCAATAACTGGTGTTGCTGTCGTGATAACTGATGGTGTTGTTGCATATTGTGTTGTGCGATAACTGATGTTATTTATGCAATATCCAATGTTGAAATAGTTGTTGCAGTAACTGACTTTCTTATAATAACTGTTTTTGTTGCAATGAAAAATGTTGTTTTGGCATTACATAGAATAAAGAAGAACACTGGATCCATATAGATTTTAATGAAAACTGTTGTAACTCCGGGTTTGTCTCACAAATCTTTAAATAAAAATTTGGGCTCAACAAAATACTTTTGACTTTGTTGTGATAGATGTGATGAGCTCTGATGGCTTCTTTAGCAGGCGGTAGGAATTATTCTGGACCTCGACTAATACTATTTATTGTAGAATAAATCCATGACAGCCGCCTCCCATCTATGAGTAACCTCTCAAACTTCTATCTAGTGCCATCTATGAGTAACCTCTCAAACTTCTCTCTAGGATATCACAGGTACCTTTTGGTTGTAGCCCATTTAGCACACGCCCTATCTCTCATACACTTGCCTGACATTGTATATCGCCATCCCATTTGAATTTTATAATAATGGTGAAACAGTTCTTCACATGAAATGTAAGCAAAAAATGGTCAGACTTTTGGATAACGAAAGACGCCCGCATGGAGTTTCTTGTATTCTTTATTCTATGTTCCAACACGTTGCTATAACCAACGTTTTTGTTGCAATAATTGATCACCCAACAGATTGCACACGTCATTTAAGAGAAAAATTAAGAGGTTACAATTATGTACTTGGTTACACTTCCTTCACTACCGAGAGCCACATCTTTTAGTCTATGATAACCTCACGGGTAGTAAGGTTAGGTTAGGTTTGGTTTGATCTGAGAATATGAGTCTGAAAACATTGAACTGAGCTTGTCCTTATTCTTGTGTCGCAATTTTGTTGTTCACCCTATCATGTGTGAATATCCAGCTGGGGTCGCGGCCAGCCTGACGATTACACGGAGGCCATCCACCTGGGAGACGAGAATTTCGACCCCGACTCGGACAAGAAGCCACGCGCCGGTCAGATCCTATGGATCCGAGGCCTGACGCGTCTTCAGACGCAGGTACGCTCCTCCCTAACAACTATGCTAATATAATGTTCTGCCATCACTACTACCGTTTTATGACATTTTATTATTGACAGGTGATGGTTTAATGGAGATATTTTGAAACTGACGGATAAAAATGACACAAATTTAGGATAAATTTTACGCAACCTATTTTTTGGCGCTGGCAAAAACTACATAATGTTGATGAAACTTGCTTAACCCCAAACTAGGTTGTGTAAAATGTATATAACCTCAAACTTGTTTGTGCAAATTGAATATAACCTTAAATTAGGTTGTCTAAAACGTACATAACCTCACATTTGGTTCTGTAAATTGTACATAACTTCAAAATCGGTTATGTTAAATATACATAATCTCAAAGTTGGTTGTTTAAAATATACATAACTTCATATTTGGTTGTGTACATTTTACATAACGTCAGACTAGGTTTTGTCTTGTTTCAAAAAACTATTGTCACAAAAAACTTTGCATAATTTCATTTGCAACATGTGGTAAATTGAATTTTTTGTTTTTTTAGTAATTAATAATAAATTACTCAGTTTATTGATTAATTCAATTTAAATCTTGTCAATGAATTTATACAGCTTTTTTCGTCATTTTTATCCGTTGGTTCTGATGAAGTTAAATTTATTTTCTATATGTGTGTCTTTATCTCTCTTTCTCTCTCTATATATATTTCCCTATCTCTCTTTCTCTATCTGTTTGTAGCCAAGAGATATCCGTCTATCGTTTTTCCACACTATTTATCATTACACTTCTGATTCCCGTCTTTTATTATAATCTGATGTTATTATTATGTCTTCTTGGACTTTATTAATTAATTAATTAATAAATAATACCTAGGCCATTTTAAATATTTAACAAATATCTCCATCTCACAATAGTTATTAAAAATATACTAATATATATTTATCAGCAAAACAAATCTCATATATGCTATTTTTTAAACTGTCAATAATAATTCTTGTTCGACTTCCATTGCTTTTAAAAATATCTTCATTTTGTTCTTTGAACTTATTTATTTTTGTCCAAACTAGTTTCACTCTACTGTGGGCACTTTTGGATTAATACAATTTCAACTAATGCTAGGATATTATTTATAAAATCTGTATCAGGGGGCAAAAAACATAGATTCTGCGTGATATTAAAAATTTGTTGAATTAATCATAAAATTTTTTAAAAAATCATAAAATTACGGTAAATATTTCACTAACTGCCGCACTTTTGATAGGCACAGATTATGGAAATTACGCTTCGTTTCTATGTGATTTAATAAATATATTTGTACAAAGCCCTTGACGTGATTTTTCACGAAAACGGCGCTATATAAATTAACCAAATATTATTATAATCAATTACTACAAGAAACAATTATTTACGTCGGGAGAAATGGTAAAATATGTATTATAATTCCATTTTTATTCAAACAATGTATCAAAATTTCTCTTAAAAAACAATCACTTTTCAGCCATTTTGTTTTTTTTTTATTATAGATTAAAGTTTTGTTTCAATCTAAATACGCATAAATTACTTAATTAACCCAAACTAAGAACCTATTTTGTCATTGTAATAGTTGTTTTTTGTAGTAATTGTCAAAACGAAGTATAATTTCCATAATGTATTCGCCTAAAAGTGCAGTGGTTAGATAAATAATTACCAGATTTACATATTAACAAACTTTTAAAAAATATTGTGCATAATGGTGGTTTTTCACGTCTGATCTATAAGTTATAAATGGTAAATATACAGAAAATAGGGACACACTTATTACGCACATTTAATTTTAAAAATACTAGTAGTTAGATAATAGTGGGAAAAAACTATTTCAGTTTCCGAAAATGGAAAATAATGCGTTTAAATTATAACCAATTGTTATTGATGTCAAAAGTTTTAAAGTTATCTTTTCTCTCTCTTATTTAAACCAAAATATGGACCTATGACCCTAATATAGGTTCTTAGGTTGTCAGTTTGGGTTAAAACTATTTGAAATTATTATGTCAAAACATGGCGTGAAGAAAAGATGTCAAATTATCTGTTTTTTTACGAAATCGCTGCTAAAATGTTTTATTTTACATTTTTAGAAACTGAAATATGTACTTCTCATTGTTATCTAACTGGTTTCTATTAAAAGTGTGTATTAGCCGTGTTACTTTATGCTTGAAGTGATCACAAAAAATTGTTAAATTATTAGCAGTCTGTAGATGGTCAGTGTAACTGTAGGGTGAAACCGAATCGGCCAAATATAAATTAGTTACAAAGTGATTTGATCATAATATTACATAGCAAATTCGATGTACCGAAGATAATTTCTACTGAACAGTAAATAATATGTTTTCATTGTTTGTGATACAATATAAAAATAAAATATAATTAGTCTTGCCAGTGAATTATGAAAGTCCAAGTAGGCATAAGCAAATAGAGGTCTAATAATTATTCCCAATGCCCTGTCATAAATGAAATCCTCAATCCCTTTATCTCGTCCTATCTGCTAAAATCTATTGTGTGTAATATTTTATTTCCACCGTAAATAATATATACATATCGTTTAAACGAATAAATGAAAAGCGAGTTGCTGTCATTCCTCTTTATAACATGAATACGAATTGAGATTTGAGTGTGAATTGTTGTGATTTTTTCGTGCAAATTATTTTCTTCGAGCGATTGCTATAAAAATTATTGAAAATATTATCATTTACAACAAAAATTCAATCATTCCCGTTATTATTTACATTACTTTTAATTGCAAAATCGCTTTTTCACATTTGTATCTTAAAACGTCTATGAAAAGATTATAAAGAGAATGCAATGATTTCTATATGCACACACTTGTTTAATTTTTGGCTTCGAGAAGATTTTCTTCATTTTATTACAAAATTAATTTAACATTTAATAGTCAATGAAATGAATCAGGTTATTTTATTTTTTTTAAATTGGTTGATAAAATTTTTTTTTTACTAAAAAATCAATTTTTTTAACAACTAAAATTATTAATTTCTAAACATAATCAGTTAAAAATAATTATATACTCGATAATGGACACTAATATTATAATAAAAACTATTTATTTTCATTTGAAATCTTTAAT
Organism: Hesperophylax magnus; assembly: GCA_026573805.1. Taxonomy (NCBI): domain Eukaryota; kingdom Metazoa; phylum Arthropoda; class Insecta; order Trichoptera; family Limnephilidae; genus Hesperophylax; species Hesperophylax magnus. The sequence continues at coordinate 14,203,932 of JAIUSX010000004.1, forward strand.
TTGAACGCAACACCGAATTTTATCTTAATATTTTAATTGAACGTCACAAAATCGCGGGCTCGTTGAATTTTAGATAGTTTGATGTGACTATACTAGGAATAACTGAAGTTGCAATGGAGGTTGCGATTGAAGTTGTAGCTGAAGTTGTAACTGAAATGTTGTAACTGCAGTTGTGACTGAAGTTGTGGGTGAAGTCGTGACTGAAGTTGTAAATGAAGTTGTGATTGAAGTCATAACAGAAATCGTGACTGAAGTCATGACTGAAGTTGTAACGGATGTTGTGACTGAAGTTGTAATTGAAGTTGTAACTGAAGTCGTAACTGAAGTCGTGATTGAAGTTGTGACTGAAGTTTTTACGGAAGTTATAACTGAAGGTGTTACTGAATTAATCAATAATGAGCTAAGTCAATTTTCAATGGACCAACTTTAGAATAGTCTGAAAGTCACCCATCAAGAATCATTCCGAGACAAAAGTGATCATTCATTTATTGTTTGTATTTTTGTGTGCATTATTTTGATTTAATCCCGTTTTGTGTTTGTGTTATTTGTTTTGAATTCTTTTAATTTGCTAAATGTGTATGTAGAACTGTTGGCAAATAATGATGGCTGGAAGAGGAATTAACACAAATTGTTCCCTTTTCATTCCTGTAAATAATGATATGTATATCTATTAGTATTATACTTTCCTTTCAAAATAAAACTAAAATTCCTACAATTTCTGTTTCGTCTCCCGGATATTTCTGTCTTGTCTAAACGCTTTATCTTTCATTTCTAAGTGCAGCCGACCCTTAAGAGTTTAGTAATTTTAAACTATCAAATAAACTTCTTCATTTTGATTGAACTTTGTATATATTGTTTTAATTTCACATCAATTATTAACGTCATTAAGATTGGACAAAATGGAAGAGTGAATAGTTTGAATTTGAGTACTTATGTATAAATGTAGACATACAGGTTTTGGGTCTAAAAATTAACGGGTTTTGAAATTGAAAAGGTAGACAATTAACGGGTTCCGATACATAAAGGTCTGTCTATAAACAGGTTTTTACACTTTTAGGTTAGAAAATGAACAGATTCTGACACATAAGCGTCCCAACACGATCTGTTTTTAATACTTTTTGTTCAGAAAATAAACAGGTTCTGATACTTTAGCGTCACGAAATAAACAGGTTTTGAAACGTAAGATAATAAACAGGTTCTGACACTTATGCGTCTCAACACGAACTGTTTTTAATACTTTTTGTCCAGAAAATAAACAGGTTCAGATACTTTAGTCTCACAAAATAAACGGGTTTTAATTCTTTTGAGTCAAATAATTAACAGGTTTTGAAACGTAAGATAATAAACAGGTTCTGACACTTAAGCGTCCCAACATGAACAGTTTTTAATACTTTTTGGTCAGAAAATAAACAGGTTTTGATACTTTAGCGTCACAAAATAAACGGGTTTTAATGCACTTGAGTCAAATAATTAACAGGTTTTGAAACATAAGATAGTAAACGGGTTTTGATACTTAGAGTTTGACTTTTGTCAGATATTTTTGGGTCACAAAATTAAGGAATAACATTCATTTTAGGGATTTGATAGGGAAGGTTTGAATTCAAAATATTTTGTAAAATGGTAATTGGAGGTCCAGAAGAAAACTTTTAAGGGTCAGCTGTGTATATAATATATTTATCTTTCTAATTTATTACTTTTCTAAGATTTCACTATTTTTAATCTTCACAAAAGATATTTTTAAAAAGTGCTTTTTTTCAGCACATTTTTATAAATAATCAATTAATTAATTAATTATGTTTTTTTACAATACTAACTTATGGTGATATTTAACAACAGTTATACATACATGTATATATTTTAAGCATGACTTTATGATTTAAAATGTTTTTTATTAGTGGTCTATTGAAGAATAAAGAAATTTGTTACATAAAAAATTTATCAATTATTAAAATTACACAATATAATTTTAAAAAATATATATTATGCAATTTTAAAAATTACATAATATAATTTTTGAAAAACTATATTATGCAATTTTTAAAATTACATCATATAATTTTTGAAAAACAATATTATGCAATTTTTAAAATTACATCATATAATTTTAAAAACTATATTTTGCAATTTTTAAAATTACATCATATAATTTTAAAAACTATATTTTGCAATTTTTAAAATTACATCATATAATTTTAAAAACTATATTTTGCAATTTTTAAAATTACATAATATAATTTTTGAAAAACATCTACTCCTGCAATTTATTTCTTTATTCATGAATAGTTTTACATAAATGCTTCCACTACCGTAATTTTTTTTTTTCAAATTTTAAATTTAAAAAATATTTATCAATTTATTTATATAAAGATTTTAAAAGTGTGATATTGGGAGCATTTATATAATGTTTTATTTGATTTTTTAAAATAATTTTGTTGTATATTATTTTTAATGTTCAATGGTGGAACTGTTAGTTGTTCTTATTACAAAATTTTAATAAAAGTAAATTATATTTTGCAACTTTGCAAATGAAACGCTGTAACTATACACAAAATACCACTTTATTTATTATGACACACCAAATAGTTTCGGCACGATCGTACCTTCATCAGAGCAGATATCACTAATTTTATATTAGATTTTATCTGCCCTGACAAAGGCATGGTTTTGTCGAAATCGGTTTGCATGTTTTTATAAATAAAATGATATGTACAAAGTTAGGTTGGATTGTTTCGCAGATATTCAATTGTAACATTGCCAACAAATAGCTGATTAACAATTTTTGCAGATACTTAAGGTGAAACATACTGTATCAGTATCAATCAGCGCCATTTTGTTTTTTTTTTGACATTTGAAAGGTCTCTGTTAAACGCTGATTCTAGGTCCTTTTGAACAATTTTTGATCAGCATAAAAATACAACCGTCATGTTGTTGTGTTTGATAGTTGATCAAAATTTGATATAAATCTGAAAATAAACTAGTCAGTGTTAAATGGTTACCTTTCAAATGTTTAAAAAACAAAATGGTGCTGATTGGGACTGATACATTTGAATTTCCGTAAGTTTCACCAAAGTGTTTGCAAAAATTGTTAGTTGGTACTTTTCCACTATTGAACAATGTTCATAAAATGTTGATTTGATGTTTTCCAGTTTTTAGTTTAACATTTGCTTGTTTTTGGACCCGCCCTGCTCGAATCTGTGATAAAAGTTTTAAGTTTCATGACAGTATTTATCATCCATCATTTTTCCGCTCGATTCATTCTCATCCAAGACTGACTTTGTGTGATTTCCTAGGCACTTGTTGACAAATGATAGCCTTAATGCATTTTCGTTTTTTTCTTTAATTTAACGTTTTTTTTTTTTTTTACGAATGACGACGGCTTATTAGAATTTTATATATCGATAAAAATACTACCAAAATTTTTTATTTATTTCCTGTAAAATGATAAAAACGTCCAGCAACTATGATTGTAAGCAATTTTTTTAAAAATAGGGTTTTTTTAACATTTTAAAATTTTTTTGCAAAAAACAATAATTACTCTTTTTTTTCCAATTTTTTTTACAAAATACGTTAAATATACTTTTTTAGATTTTTTTTTACGAAATACGTTAAATAAACTTTTTCGATTTATCTTACAAAATACGTTGAATAAACTTTTTCGATTTTTTTAATGAAATACGTTAAATAAACTTTTTTCGATTTATCTTAACAAAATACGTTGAATAAACTTTTTTCGATTTTTTTTATGAAATACGTTAAATAAACTTTTTTTAGGTTCATTTTACTAAAATGTTTAAAAATAATTTTTTCCTAAAATTGTATAAAATACGTTTATTCATTATTTCGAACTTAGCTACTATTTTCTTTGTGAGAATTTATGAACATAATTTCATTAGATAATTATTTTAGAATATTCTAAAACTAAGATCATGTTGAGTGTTATCGTTTTTTGTTAAGAATAACAATAAGTGTAATATAGATTTATAATGATAAAATGACAAATAATATATTTATTTAAAAAAAAAAAAGATGAACAAAAAACTAACGCGCTGCGTTTGCTCAAAATCTGTTGCAACTTGTTTCAAGTCATTGTTGCAACAGTTGTTAAATTTTCCTATCTTTCTTTGCCACTAACACAACAAAAAATTATTACTTCCATTTTTTTGTAGTTGTGTGTGCTTTTGCCGTATTTTATTTTTGTGTGGTGTTTAAATGGAAGCATTGTAGGTAGGTCCAATTATCATTATTTTTAATCTAATTTTAGTTGCTAGCGAAAGGAAACCATCTTCAAACAAAAGAAATCGAAATTTTTCAAAATTGAGTTTTTTTTTTTTGTTATCTGACAACGCCTAATTTTGTACATTTAATTGGATAATTTCAGAATTAATATGAGTTTTATTATTATTGATGTTCGCAGAAAACCCGAATTAAATAGTGTTCACACTTTAGTTGCTACGGCTTATGCTTTAATAAGTTTTAGTTTTCACAATATAGAACTTAGAATATCACCTTTAATGTTGAAAAAAAGCTTTAAAACCTTTTTTACTTTGCCATTAAAAACTAGATGTCACTAGTACATTTTTAATCGATTCATATTTTCCATTAAGGGTAATCCTAAAATTGTTCATAAGCTGCTCGTTCATAGATGGCGTTGATTTAATTAATTTAAGAAAAAATGCTCTTCAAAATAATAAAATGAATTATTTGTCTGCGCCTGTTCGTACTGTATATTCATATGAATAAATAGTTTGGTCAGTAAAAAAACCCATTTCTTTCAATAACGGCATATTGTATGGATGATTCAATCCAATATTGTATTTGTATGCCTTTCTTGAAAGAATTGACTTTGTATACGGACAAAACTACTTATTCTATTTCATAAACTGTATGTGCGGGCGCAAACAAACAATTTATCATATTATTTTGAAGCCAAACTTCCAAAAAGTGTTTTTTTTTCTAAAATAATTAAATTAGTGCCATCTATGAATGAACAGTTTACGAATAATTTAAAGTTTACCCTTAACTAAAAAAATTGCAGCCATCTTAAACTCGTTCTTTTCCATTGATATCCATTTTTTGGCGCAAATAATATTATTCAATCTTTTTAACGTCCAAATACTTGAATAGTTTTTCTTTTTAAATTTTCGTGTATTTAACGGTTGTAATTTTGTACAGTCAAATAGTAACTCGTCCATTTTTCTTAGTAATTCTTTACAATACGTATTTAAAATGGAACAACATCTTTTTTTGCGATGATTAGTTCTTATTTCTGTAGGGTTTGATGCCATTTGACAATAATTTCCGAGAGATAATAATATTTTTTTTCGTTTCAATAATTTGAGTTCTACGAAATATAAATTTTAATGCGATGATTAATTGCTTGTTCTTAGGTTCTCAGGGCATTTTCAAAGGTCCAGTAAAGATTTCCTAAAAATAAAGCAGATTGAACATCCGTCAGAAATGTTTAACATGTAATTAGTATATTGTTTTACATTTCTGATTATATTTAATTGGTATTTATTATTTTATTCCTCTCCAAAGATGTTGTTTGTTATTATAATTGCACAAATAGTCATGGGTTTATACCTAATATTTAACATCTAGGTAAATATGTACATATTATGCAAGTGCTGATATCTGTCATGCAGGTTCCAGATCCTGACATGCAGGTTCAAGTACCTTTCATGTTAGTGCTGGTATTTATCATGCGGATTGAAGTACCTATCATGAAGTGCTGGTATCTATCATGCAGGTTCTAGTACCTTTCATGCAGGTTCAAATTCTGTATCAAACATGTAAGTTCTGGTACCTATCTTGCAGGTTCAAGTACTTATCACGTAAGTGCCAATATGTGTCATGCAGGTTAAAGTACTTATGATGTAAGTGCCAATATCTGTCATGCAGGTTAAAGTATCTATCATGTAAGTGCTGGTATCTGTATGCAGGTTCAAGTGCCTGCCGTGTAAGTGCTGGTATCTATCATGCAGGTTCAAGTACTTATCATGTAAGTGCTGGTACCTATCATGTAAGCACAATCCCCTATAATGCAGTTGGTTGCGAGTGGTTGTCAGTGAAGAGTATAGATTTGTTGATGGAGTTGTGTTATTGGTCACTCAGCCGGTTCGCTTCGTCTTGGAGACGGAGGTCTAACGGGGCGGAGCTCGGGCCGACTCGCCGCCTACGGTACTGCCTACCACTTAACTTCCCCCCCAATCTCCCACCCTCCCACTCCCACACATCATACCACTAGTAGTCTCTAGAGATACACTCAACTACCTGCAGTTCCTCATCTAGTGAAGCACGGAAGTCTTCCTTCTATCCAAGGCCTCTTTATTTAAAGACACACACAGAATCTATTCTATTCTTCACAGCTCTGCGAATCAGCTTCAACTTACAGTATCCTAACCACTTCACAACAAACCCCATTCTTCAACTGTAGAACATAGAAATAATTCAATGAACAAATTCCTTATTTTAGAGATCTGATATTGTGATGTTAGTTCACCTTCATTTACACATGCATTATTTAGAGCTCTTCTGAGATTTCTACACTTGGACTCCATTTTCACAGTAAATGCATTCTACCATCCATCTTCCATTGTCGTTCCCTCTTCTAGTTTATGTTGTCTATCTGTGTACTTAATTTTGCCACTCCTGTCCTTGATCTTACCGAGATCAGTTTCTGGCTCTTCCCATCGTTACTGGACCAAACTTCTTCCAGAGCTTTGATTAGTTCACGTTTCCTTGCCCTTTTTATCAGCTATCCTTCAATTGCACATCTTTAAAATGCACTTAATTGCAAAGAAACATCTCGTTTAGTCAGTGTATTATTTACAATCCTCTAAATTCCGAACCGTTCCGATCCCACCTTGCCCGAACTGTCCGAATCTATATCAAGCCATCGCGTTTGGAAGGTATTGACTTATTGACTACTATAATAGAAGTGAAACCCCACAGCAAACTACTCCAAATAGAACGTTTGCGTGATGCTTGCCAACTTCATTTCTTTTACTAAATTATTGCTTGAGTGAGAAAGCTTTTGGCGCCACTGAAATCAACATAACCAATCATAGAAAACAAAACAAAAATTGTTAGTATTTGTTGATTTTGCCCAAAGTTGTGCGCCTTGTGCGTGCAAAAGATTTGCCGAAATTTAACCACCGTTTATTTCAATATCTTTAGTCGTTTAGCGATTTATTTCAGATGTCCCAAGCACTGTCTCACACAAGCGAAGGTGATTCATTTCCCTCAATACATTCATATGGCTTGTGTATAGCGATGTGCCCCCTTAGATCTTCCTCCCTCGATGCGGCCACACTTATATTTGCAAATACTTCAATTGGTTATTTCGGAATAAACGATTCTTCGGATATTACATACAGATTTCTGAGACAGTTTCTTTCGATGTTTCAATACCATCTCGTATCTCGTCGCTAGGAGTCACTTTCACTTCTAAAGTTGTCTTTAAATTTTGGATGAAACTTTACTTGAAAAGACGTGACTTTATTTTGAAATACTACGATGAAACTATCGCGGAAATTCGTTGTGAAATATTCTAATGAATTTGTATCGTAAATTGTTAGGAATACTATTCGATAAATAGCTTTGAATATATCTTTATACTTGTGGCCCAACATTCGAGACAATCCATTTTATCGCTATGTATCTGCAATTTTGAACCCGTCTTCGAAACGCAAGATTCTCTCAAGATATTTGATTCTACACAGCATCATGTTTGTAACACAATTTTTTTCGAATATTCAATTATTTATCGTCGCCCACTTTTTAAATTTTTGCGGAAACCTACAATGGACACTTTTTATAATAATAATCACATTCAATTTTATCAGAATAACTTTTGAAGGTTAATCAAAGAAGAATATGATAATACTAATAAATATAAATGAAACATGAAGTAGAACAAGACACACAAAAATAAAAAGGTAACGGTGAATGGGAATCGAACCCAGGATCTTTGTCTTATTAACCACTCGGAACATTAGAACGTCAAAAGACGTAAATATGATAATAGCGGTCAAGACATTAGTACGTCTTTTCACGTAAACGCGCGAGATTTTACAAAAATCGATTTATTTCCATCACTAGTATACGGATTGCCGTGATTTAAAAAACAGAGTATCGATAATGAATAACGCTACGCGTCTGCATTCAAGAATATCTATGGAATGTAGAGGTGCATTATCTGAGTCGATTGAATCTGTCATCTTGTTCGTTCATAATTTATTGCGTTTTTAAATAATTTATTAAAAATATTTTAGTTTGGACGGTTAATATTTTGAGGTGACTAATAGTTTTTAATTATATTTCTTCAATATATAAAGTGTTATTTCTTTATGATACTCAGAAAAAAGTACATTTTTCACAGCTTTGAAATAATGGTCAGCGATTTTTACATATTTTTGACGTTTTCAGAAAATGTATATTTAGACACGCAAATATTTACGTGTAACAAAACAATACGATAGTGAATTTCATAATCTTTCCAAAACATTTTTTAGAATGAGGCTACGTTTCCCAAAACGTGAGTTATGAAGCTTTTAACAAAACTCGTGAATAACACAAAAAATTTCGCGTTTTGACAGTTCGCAAAGGAACACAAAGTAAATAAAAGTCCTTTTCTGAGAGGTTAAAAAAATATGGAAAAAAATTAGTTGAAGATGATACTGTTAATTCTGAAATTGAAATGTGATATCGATAAAAATTACGTAAAATAATTAGGTACCCATGGCCGAGTGGTTAGAGGCGTTGTCCCGGTAAGAAAGAGATCCTGGGTTCGATTCCCAGTTGAGACTGTTACTTTTATATGTTTCTTGTTTCATGTTTCGTTAGATTTATTAGTATTATCTTCTATTTCAATGTTATAATCACATTCATCCGTCTATCAAACTCTGAATTAATTATTTGTTCAATTTAATTTATTTACACTGAATCGTTTATGGATTGTATTGTATTATAATTATGAAAAGTATCCAAAATATAAACCAATTTACAACTGATAATGTCTTCAATTGAGTGACTGTCCGGTTCAGTTCTCAACCATGCGGCACCCTTTATAAGTAGTTAGGCTTTTCACAGGAGTGATTACTTCGTATGATGCGATTATACTCAAATATTTTGCCAAAGAACTGTACGACAAACCGGCAAGATTAAAAAATTGCACTATTCTTTGTACAATTTTGGCAGAATTTTTCCCTGATAATCCGTCTTCCCGAACGTTTATTTTTGTAATTTTCTAATTAGGACCTTTAGAATTTATCCGATCCCAAGTTTGTGATTGCCGAATTGCTTAGCCATAGAATACGATAGTTTGTGTCAGTTGTAGGTACTTAGTATAGATGTTCCGGTTTAGACGAGTTTTTGATAGACTGTAACATAAGATTAAACACAACGGTCGTTATAATGTACGCATTCATATATGGCTTATTTTATTAAAATAAACTTTTTAAGTTAGCTTTAAAATATTAAGACGAATTATTCGTTTGCGCCCGTACATACGCATTATGGATATGAATAAATAGTTTTGTCAGTATAAAAACTCTATTCTTTCAAGAAAGGCATACAAAAACAATATTGGTTTGAATCGCTGATACAGTGTTGTATTTGTATGCCTTTCTTTAAAGAATTGAGTTTGTACAAAGACAAAACCATTTATTTATATTCATATTTCTTTTGTATGGGTGCAAACAAATAATTCATCTTAATATTTTTTAAGTAATTAAATTAACGCCATCTATGAATGCATAGATTATAAAGTACGTCATGTTTAATCTTAAGTTATATTATACAATTAGACTGTTATTATACATGCATGATTCTAGCACATTTTTGTTTATTTTTTAGTTTTTCACTTAGAGATTTTTCAATCTGTATTTCATGTCCTTTCGTTTCTCTTCTTCATACTTTCTTATTACATTCGATTTCTTAATATAAATTTGAACATTTTTAAATTTTTTTACGAATTTTTTTTTTTTTTCGTCCAATTTACAAGAATCCAGAATACGGACGTGAGAAAATTTGTACCAAATCCAACAAATGCAAATCATATTATTTTTGTGTTTTTGTTTTTATGCTAATTTTTATATTTTTTTGCGTGAAGCTTTTTAATGGTTCAGTGGAAATACTGTAGCTTTCTTTTGAAGGTTGTTGAATTTTTTTTTTCAAGTGAAAGCCCTGATTAGATTGCTGAATTTGTGACAGGAAAACAAAATAAAACTTTACAAAACAAACCAAAAGAATCATACATGTCTCGGTCAATATTAAACATTACCACTTTCAAACAATACTGAATCAATCTTTTCTTTAATTTATTGTCAAGGGAAAAAGAGACCGATTCGCATTATTGATTTACTTAAATTTGCAATGAATAATTAGACGAGTTAAAATATTTAACAATTTTAGGAATTTCGTTGCAGCAAAGAACTTTCCGATACAATAAATTAATTGTGTCGTAAATTCCTTTATCTGTTTTTTATTAATAGATGTATTTAAAAATACTTTATTTTTTTCTTTTTTGTTTGGTTGAGGATTTAACCTTACTCCCGGGGTGGATTCAACCGCACTAACAACTGAGCAAAATCCTGATTGCGTTGGACCGACATTCATTTAGTACATTAGACTGTAATATCATCTAATTTCAGAAAAATGCGTATATGTTCGCGTGATTGCCACCAAAAGTTGACAGAATGCATTGTCATTGACAACGCGTCTAGTTTCGGCTCGATCGGATGCCAGGAAGTGGGTTAATTTCCACTTCCAAGATTTACTTTCACTCAAACACAAAAACAAAATTGAAATTCAAATAGATATATTTAAAAACGCCGCAAGTACAAATGGTTGATTGTACTCATTTTCTTTGTCCTTTTACACATGTATTTTGACATTATTTGCCATTGATCTACATTTTATTATTAATCTTGTTACTATATATTTGAAAAATAGTAAAAATTAAATGGAATTTTGTAAACATATATTTTTCGAACGTTTTCGTTTTTCCATCGGTCACCATTTGTAAAACTGAAACTTACTTAGTGCAGAAACAGATTCGTTAAATTATTTTGATTTATTTTATATTACATAGATAGGTACTACATTATAAATGAAATTAGCACTTTACTTTGTTAGCGATCTTTGTTTGAGGTTTTCTCAGAGTGTGGACGAGGAATGTGGATTTAAAAATGCTGCAGAGACCAGTCGTCATTTTATTATCACAAGTCGTCATCATGATCAATATTTTTCGTCATCGAGTTATCACCATTCGAGTTGGGCGGGGCCGCAAAATAAACAAGAACTCAATCGAATTTCGTTACCATTTGCTTTTATTTAAATTTAAAAATAAACATAAATCTTCAGCCATATTGGGCGCCAATAACGGTACCAAATAATTTTAGATACTTTTGTAAAGACAAGCAATTGCATTGTTAGAATAAATGTCCTTCTTTGCTGAACCCTAATTGATTTTTGATTTACTCAAGATAACAAATGAAAAAAAGTTGTGTTAACATTTTTGGCAATTATTTGAGTGTTCAGTAATTTTTTTAATACTTCTAATATTCGATTTCCATCTTTAGACAATAGTGTTAGGTCATTTTAACTCTGCTCCACTTTGGGTGCCAATTTCCACAATTTCAATTCTATCCCAAGTTAATCAATTATTCTGAATAATTGTTCGGGCCCAGTTGTCGGTAAAACTAATTCAGCCTCACATTTTGGACTTTAGTTGTTGTTAAATTCAATTCAGTCCCATATTTTGGGCGTCAGTTGTGGTTATATTCAATTCAGCCCCACATTTTGGGGGTCAGTTGTGGTTAAATTCAATTCCGCCCCACGTTGGGTGCCAAATGGGCGATTTTCGATTGGAGTATCTTGGAAGAGCGATCAGATTCGATCTGGGCAGACTTCTGGCACGGTATTGCATCATACTTTCAGCTGAGGGTCGTGCGCGCGTTCAAGTCCACGCTCGAGGATCTGGAGGAGCGGCTGAGCGTTCACAGCGCCAACAGCGGGCGGGTACTGCGCGGAGGACGCATCCCCTCCGACATTACCTACATAGATGCCGAGGAACCGCCGCAGCTGCATCTCCAGTCGGGAGTCAAGTCACGCTTCCTGGGGCCTCCTAGACGTGCGCCCAGAGCCGAGACGCCTATCTAGACAGCGGAGACGACCGTCTAGCCAAAGCCGAGACTCCCTTCTAGACAGAGCCTAGACGTTCGTCTAGACAGTGCCTCGACACCCTTCTAGACAGAAATCTTAATCTTGTCGATGATTTACGATTTTATTAATCCCTCTCCCATTTATTCATTATTATTTTGTTTACAATTATTTTTTTATTCATTATAAATTTTTTCTTCATTGTTTCACTTTGGAATATCACATTTCTTACACAGTCTGATTTCAGATTGTGGAGACGTGTTTTGTTTTTAATTTTGTATTGTTTCATTTATAAGTTGAATCGCACTCAATTATACATTACTTGATTGGTGAATTAATTAATTCACATCGTAATTTCCACGAGTCTCACAACAACCGTGGATAGTAATGGTTTAATGTCATCACTTTATATTTAAAAGTTATTTTAATCTCGAAATCTCACAACACCTCTTGAATATTATTAATAGTTATTTTGCGTCACACTTTTCTTTGTTAATTTTACTCAACTCTTAATATTTATAAATAAGTATGCTCGCATTTAAAAATAATATATTTTTCAGATAATTTATATATTTAAATATCAAAATGCATTTTATTTTTAATGTTATTTACATAATACAATATTGACAAATGAATAATATAATCTATTCCTTTTAACAACAGCATTTTTATAAGAATTATTATATTTTGTGAATTCATTATATTTTTCTTTAATCATTATTTTTATAGCGTTTTTATAATCAATTTAATTGTTGAGAGTGGAAAGTGTTCATTGTTTAACATCCTTAATAGTAATTATTTAATTTATTGTTAAGTGTTTTTTTTTTTTTGCATTTACACATTTTTAGAAAAACTTTTATCAAGACCACCACAATTTACCCATGTTATATATATATATATATTAAAAAAAAAAACATTTTTACTAAAGTTTAGGTTTCTTGGAAATCTGAACATATTTACGGCATCAATATTTTGTAAATTTACTAATATTAAATAATTTTAAGAAATGCAACATCTTTCACTGTTATTTTCTGATACTCGTTCCTTCTCAATTACTCAACTCAAATCAATAAAAAAAAACATGTTTTTTTTATTATTTGGGCACATGAAACAAATTCTTTACGAATAATGTCTTTGAAATCTGTAAATACACACAATGTTTTATCAAAAGCAGATAGCATTCAAAAGATAAGTATTTTAAACACTAATTTATAATGATGGCTTACGCACTGATCAGTTTTTCAATTTTTAAATTACACTATTTTTACTATCAGCACCATCAAGCACTACGCTTGCCAAGAATTCAGCTTTACTGCAAACTTTATTACACATTATCTATATAAAAAAATCAATAATTGAGTATTGAATGTGTAATTGTTTATACATATTGCCATATTCAACACACAAAACGACTCAATTCAATATAAAAAAATATTTAACAGTTTTTGCAATGGAACACAATTTTAAAACAAAACATTTTATATCATTCTTTTTTAAAAATTAATTTTCTTTTTTTTCTTCCTTCTTTCCTTTTCAGTAGGTACTGCGTCTTCCAGCGGTCAGTCGTGTCTTCTTCGGTTACGCTTGTATTTCATCTGTCTTCTATTCCATTTGGTCTCCATAACTTTGAACTCATTCTGCTTCAGTTGAATCCAACTCGTATTGAATCGCTAACTTCACTTGTCTGTCTTCATTTAGGAATCATTTTTTCTTCTCTTTCTACGTACACAAAAAGCACAGCATAAAATTATTATCTATTAAGATAAATCATTACATATATTTATCGGCTATCACTTAAATAGAATATCTGATACATTATAATAACCCGCTATGATTAAAATACATTTAAAAGTCATGCAAAAAATTATTGTATTGACATAGTAGAAATTACGTCCCATTTGAAAATTGTGGTGTTTTTTTTATCGTTTTTCATCAATTTTGATTTTTAACAATCTAAGTGTCAATTTTTATAACAATATTTTTTTAATATGGAACTCTGGACTATCCACAAAAAAAACTTAAATTCTTTTGAACTACCATAATTTGTACGCTACACTTAGATATCAAATTTTAATAAAAAAAATGTTTGTTAAATATTAATTTACAAAAAAATAAATAAAGTGGTTAAAATAATATAATTCATTATTATTAATTAAGTGTAAATAACGTACCTGTTGTTCATTGTTTATGACAAAAATAATACAAAATATTTATTATTATTTAAAAAAGTTATTTACATTTTTTTTAATATTCCATAATAATTAGACCGGAGAAAAAGTTAATTCAGATTTTTACTTAAAGTTGCTTGATTTTTCTAAAGTAAAGTATGTTTCTCTTGATAATGTTGAAATAAATTATTATATTAATTCACCAAAAAATATATAAGTCGGTACTTAAAAGTGGTTAAAAAAATGATTTTTCGTAGTTCATAATATTATTTATTATTGGCATCAGAAATTATACATACTTTGTTAATTTTGTTTTGAAATAATAAAAAAAATAAAATGGTGGTAAGTATGTTAAATGTTAATTTCAATTTTCGTAAAATTTTCGCCTAATTTTTCTAGTATTTATATTTTTTCCGCAAATGTAGTGGATTCGTTCTTTTTAAACGCTTTATTTAAAATCGGACTCGTTATTTATCTAACATTAACAAAAGATTATTATGTACTTAACAATTAAATGCGTTGTTTAAAAATTAAACATTTTATTCAATTAATATATTATAATAGTTAAGAAATAATTAATTAAAATAAATTTGTACAGACACGCTTTAAAATACATACTTTTTAATACATTTCAATTGTTTTTCATTTATTTTATCCGTTTTCGTGATGAAAGATGCTTCTGTTTAAATTGCCCGAGCTTTTTAAAATAATTTATTAAGTAATGGATGCATTTATGGGGTGATGAAGTAATTTCTATTGCGAAAAAGATTTCATTTTTGAGATTGGTTTGGATTTAAATTTCTTACAATAAATGTATTCTTTTGTTAAATGCCAATTAACGCTTTCGTCATGACGAAGAAACCACGAAAAATATATTATGCGGTATTATCCTTGAGTTTGGTGTTACATATTGTCCATAAAAATGAACATTTTGTCAAATATTCGGCATTTTGTGGTTAAACATAATCGAAGGAAATGATTATGAATCAAATGGCATTAAGATAATATTACTTTGGGAAAAATTGTATAGCAAACCGGACGACGTTATCTTTGAAATTTATTAAAATTATATTGTCTTTGAAATATTTTCTTAAATTTTACGCAATGGAAAATTTTACACCCTTTTGAAGATCTGAGAAAATGGCTCACATCAAATTATAATATATCTGAAAATTATTTCATAAAATTAAATGATATAAACCCACTAGATTCCAAAATAACGCAATTCAATCGAATAAAGAGGTCATTTTGGAAATTTTTTATTTTAGCATCGAAGTCAAAACTCTTATGTAAAATTTAACAAAAAAGCTTGAAAATTTGTGTAACATGAAATTCAAATGTAACACTGTCATTAAATGGCCAATCATTGTCATTTTGTTTATTTTTCACATTTGAAAGGTCCATTTTAAACGCCGATTCAAGTTCCTTTTAAGCTTTTCAACAAATTGTGATCAGTAGAAAAGCACAACTGTCAAGTTATCATGCTTGTCAGCTGATCTCAATTTGATAGAAAGTTTAATCGAACCCTCTAGAATCAGCTTTTAATAAAAACCTTTCAAATGTAAAAAAAAAAACAGGATGGCGCTGATTGACCATTTGATGACAATGATACATTTGAGTTTTTGTCTGAAACACCCCGACCTAAGCTTTTTTGGATTGTAGTGAATACAATTCAATGGTTTAGCGCACTACATTACTTACATTGTAAATAGGTGTTACTTACATTGTAGAATGGATAAAAAGCAGATATGCAAAGTGACGGTCCCGAAGAACAATGTCGGACGTGCGAATTTTTAGTTTTGCACGAGAGCTGTTTAAAGTTTCGTTTCTCCATTTTTACTGTTCTCTACTGCAAAACTACAAATTTGACTATCTGACATAGTTCTTCGGGGACCATCGAAATTGATTTAGTTGCTTTAGATTTTATAATTAACCTGCAGTATCCTTATAAATTTAATTTTCAAATTGGACGTAACGCATGTGTGCGCTAGGCCATCGAAATACACTCGAGTTTGAAGAAAACGTATGTTTTAAAATGACCCGTTTCCGATTGTATGCAGAGATTATGTTTGACTGATTTAAAATGACTAAACAAAAGGTCGGTTCTAAGTATTAATTCGCTGATGCACTAATTATATATTAAAATATAGTCAACAAGGGTTGTGGGAATAATATGATAAGTTTTAGTTATGTATTGGAATGGTTTGTTTTCTGTATAATTTGCTTGCTTTGTGTGTAATTTTTTATTTTTGCACCTTTCGAATCTATGAGGTGTGGGCACTCTCATTTGTCGAATGTTGCAGAGATGTCGGTATGTAGGTTTTATGTATTTTAATTTTTTTTTTGTTGCACTTTTAACTTAATATAAATAAATAACAAATCATTAATGACTTCAGTACGAGTATAACCTTTTTAATTGTATAAAAATAATTCTAGGATAGAAATAAAGCATAAATAGTGTGTAATTATTGATTATCTTGATTTTTTTTCTAAAATATCTTGTATAATAATTCTTGTAAATACACGAAATTTTATAAATATTTTGTAATTTTTTTTCTTTCGACCAATTCATGCAAATCTCCCGGAAAATATCCAACAAGGACTTTCTACACCTAACTCTAAAGATACGCTTTTGCAACTATAATAATAAATAATAACTAACCTTAAATGACTCATTTAAATAAGAAAGTGTCTAAATCTTGTAAACAATTTAAAATTACTGTATTCTGGTATATTGGCGCAAAAGAAATATCTTTTCTACCAACTATTCTATTGGTAAATAATATATCTTATGTATTTTACATACGTTCCACCCCTGTATATTTATTATCTTTTTCTAGGTACTTTTTATCAATGCCTACTGCTTGGGTATATTAATTTATTCGTCGATTTTTGATCAACTTTTTGTCGTCGATTTCTCGTATCTAAACATTTTAATTTTTGTATATATAACATCAATATATATTTTAAAACAATTATTATGGTACATACTCATCATAGTAAGTTATATTTCCACGCAGAACTATTTTATGGAAATTTTTATTATAATTTTTCAAATTCTATCCATTTAGATTAATGGTAAACGGAACATACATTATAATCTATGCGTTTATTTAATTATTTTACGAAGTAACACTTATTTAAAATAATCAGATGAATTATTTGTTTGCACCTGTACATACGCAATATGAATAAATAGTTTTGTGCATATAAAAACTCTATTATTTCAAGAAAGGCATACAAATGTAATAATGTATGGGTAATTCAATCCATTATTGTATTTGAATGCGTTTCTTGAAAGAATTGTGTTTTTATACCGACAAAACTGTTTATTCATGTTCTGTATATACATTCGCAAAAAATAATTCATCTTATAATTTTAAAGCACATCTTGCAAAAAGTAGTTTGTCTTAAAATAATTAAATTAGTGCCATCTATAAACGCACAGATTATAACGTATGTTCCGTTTACCCTTAAGTTTCTTAAATATTTTCACAATACATATTTCTACCACACAAGTATTTTTAATCATAATTTATAATTAAATATCTACTACACACATTAGGATGGAGTGATATGACGTAACCAGAGATGTGCAAAATGGGTACCCAAAACCATTTGAAATGCAAAATGGAAATGGGTCAAAACTTTTCCATTTCAAATGCAAAATACCTATTTTCAAAATGCATTGAAAATGCAAAATGGTTTCTCAGGTCAAACAATTAAAATAATTATATCATTTTTAAACAATTTTGTCATTTAATAATGGACATCAATGTAGAACAAACATATTACATGATGGTAAATCCAAAAACACCACGACTACAGATTATGAAACCACAAAAAATTTGCGCGGGACTAATGTTGCCAACGTAAAAACATAGAAACTGCTATCTAACATTTAAAATTACAGCGTCATGGCCCCATGTTCAGTATTTGAATCAGTATTTTTTGTAATGGTATCACTCAATTGCCAGGGCTCCTACCAGGGAGCAACTTGACAAATGTAAATTATCTCTCATAGCGAGGTTGAGGACCGACTGATATTTGGGGCTTATGAAAGAAAGATGAGTGGAGATAGTAGGAAGAATATTGCAAAAAAACATTTAAAATGGAAAATGCATCGAGAAAAGCATTTAAAATGCAAAATGCAAAATGGTTTTTAGAAAAGCATTCAAAATGCAAAATGGAAAATACCCATTTTGCATTTTGCAATTCCATTTGAAATGGATTTATTTGAAATAAAGCACATCTCTGGACGTAACTTTGTAATATGGCAATCTGTAATACATATATTATCAAAAGTTGTGGATTTACTTCAATTTTTCCATGTATATATACACATATCAATTGTCCAATTCATTATTTCGACAAATCAAAAAATACGAAATTTGAGTTAATTATGTAAAAGTGTCATATTTATTATTACTTATATATAATGCCTAACAATAAATTTACAATTCTGATAAACTTATAAAGAATTACACATATCTTGACTTGCTGTTATTTTACAGTACAAAAGCACACGGTGGAACATAGTCGCATATGAATAATATTTTATTTATGGTGACAATTAGAATATTGCTTTCCACATAATCTCAAAACTTAGTATTGGAGTTGTCTCACTAGTGAACTGGACAATTGAATATTCCATTACTGTAATACAAAGTTAATTTATTTCAATCCAACCTAATACACATGCTTATAAATGAGCCACGAAAATTATAATTACATACAAATTTTTTTAAATAAATCAGTACTTATAAGTGCAGTTATCAACTGAAATCACAATCTTGCTTTAAAAATATTATTAAAGCATTTTTAATTTACTCAAAAATTATGCCTGATATGTTTTTTTTTATGGTAACTACACTTTCTTAGGCCAGATGACATAATTTGCAATTCATTTTATTATACATATATCAAAACACACTTTTAAAGAAACTCGATCGAGTGAACACGTTAAGTCGTTTCCTTCTAAGATTTTAAGCTGTTAATAACTTAAGAATTATTTATTGATAAGAACTTTCTTTGAAAGCACGTTTGGAGTAGCACGGAAAAGTCTTTTTAACACTTCTGGTGGCCGCCATGTTTGAAATTTAACCAAACACACTTTACTAAAATATATGCATTTCAATTTTTTATCACAATCAGTAAAACTTTGGGCTTAGGTTCGGTTATCGCAAACTTTCGTCACATTTGATGAACATCAAATCATCGATCGTTGTCTTATGTATGTACGGCTAAACGCCTATACTCAGCTTTTAAATAATCTTTGATTAGTTGACAAACACAATGTGACCGCTATGCTTGACGACTGTTTCATAATTTATTCAAAAGCTGAAATTCAACAAGAATCAGTATATAACGGGGACTGTTCAGGTGTCAAGAATTCAGAAGATTTGATGTTCATCAAATGTGACAAGAGTTTGAAATACCCCGTCCTTGTGGGTTATTTACCCAATTTACAACATAGGGGAACTAATATCACAGAAAACCGCGTTTGTCCGATAAGCCGTTCTTATTAAATGCATCTGTAACTCAACAGCGGTCTTGAATATCTTGCAATATAATTTTTTAATTTATTAAATAAATTTTTAATTAAAAGTAATTTTTTTATTAAATTATTTTATAATCAATTTAATTAATGTTTTTTTCAAATAATTACATTAATTTTAATTTAAAAAATGTTATTTTCTATTCATTAAATTAATTTTAATTTAAAAAAAAATATTTAAAATGAATTGAATAAATTTTAATTTTTCATTTAATTCTAATGTTTTAATTAATTATCAATTAATTTTAATGTTCAATTAATTGAATTATTTTCAATTTATTTTTAATTACTTTTCTATTAATTAAATTAGTTTTGAATTAATTTTCTATTAATAAAAATAGTTTTGAATTAATTTTCTATTAATAAAAATAGTTTTGAATTAATTTTCTATCAATAAAAATAGTTTTGAATTAATTTTTATTAATAAAAATAGTTTTGAATTAATTTTCTAATAATTAAATTAATTAATTTAAAATTTATTTAAGTAAATTTAATTTATCTTATGAGCCATAGCATAGAACAGTAAAACCCACACAGGTTCATATAAGTTTTCACGTATTTTCGGTCCCTTGCAAAACCTTATAAGAGCAAGATGTTGAAGTGTTTCACTGTACATGTAATTGGTGCCAGAAGTCCAGAAGTGTTAGGGAAGCATTTCGGGTGCAGTAAAGCTAGCCAGGTCAATGGAAAGGTCAACCCGGCTGAGAATTGGTGTGTATTTTTCAGCAACACGCGGAGTTGGTGACGGGTCGGCGTTTGCTCTTAAACAATGCTTATTTGGCAGAACATCGCCGCATCAGCGTGCAATCTCCCACCACTAGCGCCATTGCCGTCTTGCCTGTCCTCTCTCCCACTGAGGTGGAGCGCTAATCTGCCACCAAACAACCACCAATCAATCAACCTAACTACATCAAACCTTCAATCATCCCTTAACAAATCAAACCTTAAATCCCTAAGCTCTAATAACATAAAATCGTAATTCTCTAACTCATTGTCAAGCTCTAATAACCTAAATAATAATCTAAAGTCCGTAAAAGAATCCTAAGCTCTAATTAAAAAAAAACTAAATCTGAAATTCCTAAATGCTCTAATAACATTTAATCTCAAGTCCCTAAATCAAGTCAAACTCTAATAATACAAAATATATAATAATACAATACCCTAAATCATTGTCAAGCTCTAGTAACATCAATCCTTAAGTCCCTAAATCACGTGAAGCTCTAATAACATTCAATTGAGTATGATAAAAATCATGAATTCTTGCAATGATTACACTACTAGTTTTATTAAATTCCCAAAACAGTGTAATATCTATCTATCTAAATATTAATAATAATGATAACAGACTCCCATTTGAACATACATATTTACTTAATACGAAAACAAGCACCAATAAAAATAAAGAGCTATAAGACAAAAAGATATATCTGTTCATAATAACAAAATTTTGACAGATAAAAATTTTTTGAAGAAAATGTATGTAATTTTCATTGTTGAATATGGAGTTGAGTATGTTTTTAAGAAGATGATGTTTTATTTTTACTGCAACCATTGCAGAGAGTATAAATTTGAATATCTACGATTTGAAATGCCAAAAATTCTTTATTTTTTATTATTAATTTCATATTAGATGTGATTTTAAGCTTTTTTCACAGTTAAAAAAAATATTTTTTACTGAACATGAAATTTTACATATTAATAATAATATTATGTAGACATGTAATTTTTTGGTAAAAAGTTATTTTATAATATATTTTTCGCAAATAAATTTTTAATTAATTAAATTAATTAAAAATATATTAATTTTAATATTTTAATTTATTCAGATTTTTCCCTTTACGGCTTAAAAAACATTTACATAAAAAAAAAAAAATAATAATAATGATGTGTTGTCTAAATATTAAATATTAATAAACAAACATATATAACTATCTCGTAGTTGTGAATGTAACAAACAAAATAAATCTTAAAAAGAAAAAATATATTAAAAAAACATAAATTAGTAATAATTTGAAAATGATAATAGGTAATCATGAAATGATTTTGATATGCGCTTTTATAAATCTTATATACATTTTTATAATATATATTTTTTCGTGTCTTAAACTAAATTAAATTCCTAAACTTACTACAAAAGCCTTGGATGTACAATTCTGTGATGCTTTTTGGAATCACGCCAATCTTAAATGTTAAAATTTAAAAAGTCTGTGTCAATGTAACATTATTTAAAAAAAGTGTTTTATTTGCACTTGAACATTTTTAAATATCTTGTTTTTTTTTTTAAATAATATTATCTCTGGCTAATGTAGCGTGAGGCAATCTCAATTGTGTGGCTATATATTTTTTGTCTGTTAAGATTGCATTATTTTTTGACCCATTTAAATTCATTTATGCAATGTCAAACTTCTTCGTAATATTAAGATATTCTGGGGAAGGGAAAAGTTATTTTGAATGAAAATCTTTGTGATTTTAATTGATGTAATTGAGACGAAAAGAAAAATAACATTTTAACGAAATGTTACTATCCTGATTAAGTTTCGATCGTTGTAATTTTCAAAATTGTTGTCCTGGCAAACTGCAATGAAGTTCCCGAGCTCAGCTTTGGCGTTCAAAATAATTTTGCCGTCTCCCGACATGTTACTCTCTATTAGCTAGCTTCAAATCCTAACCTTAAAATCGTCGAAAACTATAATAATGATCATTGCAATTCCTCTTTCCTAGACGTGATTTTAGCAGTAGAGAAACGCACCCAAACTTCTATCTAAAAATAATTAGTTTTTATTACTCGGTGATGCCTCGCTTCGGTAGATTTTGTAAAAATAAATTGAAAATTTTTGAAAAACGTTTTGTACTTAATTGATGTGTTAATGAGGTGTTCGATAGCCTGGTGGGTAGGACGCTCAACTAGCTGTTGAACGGATTGAGTTCGATGTTCAAAATGACTTATTCGTTTTTGAGAAAAATGTAAGATTTTTAATATTTTAAAATAGAGACAAAGATTACCGAGTTATGAATATTTGAATTTCTCCCTCTTTCATTGGTATAAGCGGAAAAAGTTGCTTGTAATGATGTAGAACTTAGCTAATACAGGATTGAACCCACAATGCCCGGAAGGGAACCTGACGCATTTGACTACTCAGCTGATAACCGGTCATGTGAAAAGGTCCGTTTGATAAATCTTAGAATCCTTAACTTCTAGTGTGCCGGAGAATCCGTAATATTATTCTAATTTGTCGCTTTGTCACTTGCAAATATATTTATTTTATCTGTAATGTGCCGTGCAATGCTATATTATCTGTAATTCAAAATTCCGTATCGTGTGTCATAATTCCGATTGTCAAAGTTATAGTACTGTATTTATTTACAGGAAAACCTTATATGACTTATATTTATTGTAAAGAACGCTCAATTAAAATTCTATTTAAAATAAAATTTTATATCAGATTTGATCAAATTATATTTTTTTATAACATTAGAAATTTTTTTTTCTCTGAACGTAAGTAGCTCTTCTGGGGAAACTACATTGGAAATGCATATACAATTTTTATAAATTTATAAACACATTATTTGGTAAGTCGGTACAATTTAAAAAAACATCATTTTGCAAAAAACAAGTAAGTTATTTCGAAAATTGTCAGCCGGCCCACATCGGATGATTGGCATTTCACCTCTGGCACACTAAGGACGGGTTGTTTCGGAGAATTTGAACAATTCATCAAATTTCAACGTTCATTTCCGGGTTCTGTGAAAGTCCTATTCAAGTTCTGTTAGTATATCATTATAGGTTATTTGCTTGACAGAACTGAAATAAAAACAGAACTTGAAAAAATCTTTCGCGTAACTGGAAAATGAACTTTGAAATTTGATGAATTGTTCAGATTCTCCGAAACAACCCTTCCTAAGATAGTAATAGGTCACGGAAGCTTGGCATTCCAAGAGTTGACTTTTGGTTTTTGTAGTCACGCATAATATTTTGAAACTATTACAGAATCAGTCACGAACAGTCAAATAGTCCCAACTATTTCATTTTGACTATTCGTCCCATCAAACTTGTGGTACGTTGACACGTTGGTTCAAATTAGTTATCATTTCTGTAATTTTATATCTTTTATTATTACATAGTTAAGCGAGGCATTCAAACTATACTAATCTTAACCTATATTATGGTATTAGAGAAATATTGTTTTTTAGACTTTACGCTGCTAAGTGCACTTTGATAAGAATAATCTTTAGATGTTATCAGTTCTTACGTCAGTTTAGCTATTTCTAGTATTGTCCGTTAATTCGTAGAAACCATTCTAAAGCTATATTGCGGCCAAGCATTCCAACTAATTTAAAATTATAACTATTTCATTTATTATTACTTTAAATAACTGACGGACAGAAAAAACCACTGAGTTGAATATTTATAGAATTTAAATCAAGTTGTAGGTTAGGTAGATTTCAATATATATATAATGTTTGAATCCCTTTCAATATTGGGGAAGTATTTCCTAAAATATTTGCTGTTTTCTCTGATCCTCTGTAACTTATTTTTATTCAGAGGCGATACTATAAAACAAATTTGCAGACACGTTTTCATAGTCTTGTCTGTATTCTGACTTGAGCCAATCCAAAGCGTAATATTATCACCCGATCTTCAATTTTATACGGCATTTTTTATTAGTTGTGCAAATGTTTAAAAAAAAACATCAAAATATTGTCTCTGACTTACTTGAATCTTGAGATCACTCTCATTCTCACTCCCAATATATAATTTAGCCGAAAACTTGAAACGCCAGAGATTAGGACTAAATAATCTGCTTTAATCTTTACATTTAAATGTTGCTTATATTTAATAAATGTTACAATATTTGAAAGTGCATGATGTTACAAAAATATATATACAATTATATTGATGTTTATTGAAATAAAAATATGATACATTATAACTACACTGCTTTTATTTCGGAAATCAAGAAAATAAATAAATAAATAACAAACAAACAAAAAAGATCGAAGGTAAATAAATTTAAAAAATATTTTCGAGGGAATAAAATTAAATAAAAACATTAAAAAAATCCGTTTGGACTTCAACTAAATCCGAGGTAATGTTGTTAATAAATATTATGGTGTCTAATCGTAACTCTGTTTTCATAGAAATGAATGTGTTTTTTATTTTTTTTATTTTTTGTATTTTTTTATTTCCTTACAAGACAGAAAGCCAAGACAAGATTGTTTATGAGCACACACCGAATGCACCAAACTCTCTGTGTCCCTATTGCTATCAATATATATTATATATCTATGTTTCATAAAGGGCATGTCAAACGGCGTTGAGCTTTTGTGATATGTCTTCTTTTGCTATTCGTGTTATGGCAGCTTTCTTTATTGGGACAAAAAAGCTGCTTCAATTTTTTAAGTTAACAAGCTTTAAAAAAAAAAATTAAAACATTTTTAATTTGTTGGAAAGAGAGGTTAATTAATTAATACATTATTTAATAACAATTATTTTCTTACTGCTACTGCTTACAACACCAATTTTGAAAAAAGCCATGTTGACTTTTCCATCAATTATTTATGATTATTTTTACTGTGTGCTTTTCAAAGACATTTTCTTATTAATCTGGGAATATATTATTATTATTTGTGTGATCATTTTTCAGTGTTAGCGCAGATTCACTCTTTGACACTTGTGTGCCGTGTGTCGTGTGTAACACTATTTTTGAAATTTGTAAATACATATATTATTAATGTGTCGTTCACACCATGTGTCACTTAAATTTACACTACACAAAAAAAAAAAAATTTATAAAAACTCATTTATAAACAACTTGTCGCCATTGAAAATTCATAATTTTTTAACAAAATTTTTTTATTTAAAAAAAAAAAATTAGCTTATGATTTTTTTTTTTTAATAATTACCAAAAAAAAACCAATTGTCTTTATAATTTAGATTCGTGGAATGGTACAATATACATTGCTTCATATTTTTTTATTATTATCTACTTGATTAGATTTCTGTAAAATAATTTAAAAAGCGCCAAGGAGTTAAGGTAATTGTGCATAATTTATAAAAATTCCTTCTCTACTTTTGAGAAAAATCTTTTAACGACCATCTTCGTAGAATCTTGTAAATGTATTTTAATAATCTGTATTAAAAAAATCTATCTAACTCCTTGTAAAAAAAAAAGTAACTCTTATTAGATATTTTATGACTCAATTGAGTATATAAAAAAAAACATTGAATATTCTTTGATTCCTTCCTAAATTCCTTTAAGATTAAAAAAAACCTTTTTTTGAGTTTATCCCGTTCTTTCGAGAATCCATAAAAAATACCCCAATTCCTGTCCGTCCGTTTTAAAAACTTAGCTTTGTGTATATTTGTAGTGATTCGTGGTATCATGTTTGTTATAAACCTTTCACGAACTGTCTTTTTATCACCCAACGATTAGAAAGCTTTCACGGTGTTCATCTTCAGTAATACTTGCACAATTTCTGTTTTTTCTATAAATAGTTGTTATTATTATTTGAACTTTTGAACTCTATACATAACGCCGAGTGGATTTCTCTGGATTTTAGGATCATGAAGCGCCTCCCCCGTTACATTCTTTTCTTGTGCTAAAGTCTTGTAAATTTTGTTTATTTCATGAATCATTTTTTTGTATTTACAATTATACAAGTAGTTTGGTGTAAATTATATTTTCTGTATTTGAATAAGCTTAGTCGAATTATCGTAACAAACATTCCATCGTCAACCATTTACTTTAAGAGAGCAGAAAGTGAACTATACCCCTTGATACTAACATGATTCAAGTTTATACATGATATGTACAACATTAAATATGATATTTACCTACAAGCTTAAACATGATACAAGTTTAAACATGATACAAGTTCATATGCGATACGATTTCAAACATGATACAAGTTTAAACATGATACAAGTTTAAACATGATACAAGTTTAAACGTGATACAAGTTTAAACATGATACAAGCTTAAATATTAAATGAGTTTAAACATGATACAAGTTTGAATTTTGAGGAAAGTTATGGTCCCTCTTTAGGCAAAAGTCACTAAACCCCTATATACATTTTTGAGGTACCGCAATTTGAAAGTTAGTATATGAAGGTAAAATTAGATTAGTTTGTTTTTAATATTTATAATACATCCGATTTTAAAGTTTTATCTACAAAGCTTTCAAAAAGCGTTTATATCCAGCGTTCAAATTTCGATATGTCAAAACTTGTTTATCTGTATGGTTTGGTAACTTTTGTTTAAATTGAAACACGTTATATAGTATTATGCCAATTTTTAATTCCTTACATACAAACATTTCACTATTTTATAAAAAATGTTCACTGTGACGATGCGTATATTTTGCAAGGTAGTATTCAACAAAACGAACATAATATTAAATGAATTTAATCGATGTAAACATTTTTTTTTTACATTTCAATAAATTTATTTAATTTGTAACATTGCCGTAAGAAGATGATTCACAATAATTATTTTTGAAAATATTTTTTCTAATTGAATAAAACCTAATTTAAGTATTATTTTTTTGTTATTTTGTGATCCTTTGTTATTTAACAAACCTCTGAGTTTTTAATTAACTTTATGTATTTTTAACGTAGCAAGACGCACCTTGATTTCAAATTTTAATTATAATGTTGCCATTGTAAATAAAATCTGAATGCAAAGGTTTTAAAACTTCAATGGGTTTTGTTCGGATTTTTACACAACTTTGTTACAAGTTAAAATAAATTCGTTGAAACTTATACCACAACTCTAGAAAATAAACTCAAAACAACGTTATCAACCTACCTCAATACAGAAGTATTTTGTTCAAAGCTGAAATATATTTTTCTGTAATTATACCGAGTGTTCGGAAACTGGTAGTAGGTACAAGAGGAAAACTGATGAATCTACATCACATAGAGAACACAAAAAAACTTCTTTTTTTTCGATCTGAGCTTTTCATTTTTTTTATTGTGTTATTTTTATTTTTATAAATTTTTTTCGGCAGCTAAAGGGTTAAAAAAACTTTTTAAGCCGGGTCTACCCTTCGATGCATTTTAAAAGATCGGTGATTTTTTTTTTAAATTTACCAAAAATATTTTAACTTTTGAATCGATTTATTTGAAAACAAAAGATCAAATCGAAAAAAAAGCTTTACCACAACGGTTGTACTATGAGTTTCCGGACACCGTCTATTGTATAAATCGAAATGTACTTTGAATTAAATATCTTCGATATTGGATAACGTTGGTCTCTTTTTTAAATATTTGAATCAAACAAATGTTGCAATGTTGGTGACATTCTGGCACTTTGTGTGTTGGAGCGATGTTGCAATGATGACGATATTTCCACTAGGCATATTCGACTCGCTGTCTTTCTTCGTGTGTGTTGTTGATTTGTTCCACCTCATAACTTTACTGTTGATGTTTCTGTACCTTGGGTCGGACGGATGAACGTGTTGTGGGAGGGACTGACGGACGGATGGATCGATGTATGTTGTTTGGTACCCCGGGCTGTTGACTGTATGTATGTTGACCTTGACTGTTGATTTGGTGACACAGGTCATAGGGGGCGAGTTACAAGAACGCCTCATCCCGGTGCCTTACAGCAAGAGCTCCACTGACCAAGCTGTAAGAACAACTACAATCTCCGCCCTTCTGTGTTTCTGTTTCTGTTTTTGTTATTCCGTTTATTCTTCTTCTTCTTTTGGTTTTACTTTACTCTCTAATCTTATCTAATCTTTAACCATATTGTCTGTCCTTTTTGTACCTTGTAACTCACTACCCTCAGTCTCGTAACAGCATAGAGCCAATACACAAAAGCAATCTGACACTATCCCAATTTCAAAAAGCTCTCAAAACATAGACATCCGTACTATACCGTTTTAGGTACATTTGTGGCAAATGCGTCCTATTGGGGCTATTGTGTCAAATCAATCTTTAAAATAATTAATACAAGCTAAACTTTTTACAATAATTATCTCAAAGATTGAATGAAAGTGCTGGAATTGAAGCAATGGCCTTACTTATTTTTAGTTAGTGCGTAAATAATGGTATTTTTTACGCTTCAGCTGCAAACGATATTGCAATATTAAAACTAAAATTCCTGGTAAATTTAATAATGAATAAAAATCGAATGACTGTCTGCTGTTACGAAACCGTGGCGTTTAGAAAAATCACTGTTTGGCAAGTACGGCTGCTAAAGTTTTCCTAGGCGCATGCTAGTTACACCTTGAGATGTTGTTGTTTCTTATGATTTCCTCGTTGTTGTGATTCGTTTTGTAAATTCTGTGTTGTAAATTCTAGCGACAACCACCTCGGATGGGCACACCGTACAGTGTAAAGTGTACAGTGTACCGTGTCAAGTGTCGAGCGTTGAGCATTGTGTGTATCACCCATCTGTGTCTGTGTATTGACGTTTCTTGTGTTCCAGATATGACCGGTTTTGCGACGAAAGCTTTGTTTTGCGAGTTGACAACGCCGAACGCACTTGCATGCCGTGCCCGGTAGCCGTAGGCAGGAGTTAACCCCAACATTTTGGTTTTTCCTTCATTTATGACATTCCTGAATGTGTTCCTTAAAAATATGTGTTTATGGTACATTATTTTATTAAGACTTATACCACATTCTATTTAATTTCATTGAAACCGATATCATCTGATTGTTTCTGTTATTTTATAATATTTCATAGAAGTTCAAATGAAACATTGTCATCAAATGACCAATAACGCCCTTTTGTTTTTTTTTTGACATTTGGAAGGTCTCTCTGTTAAACGACGATTATACGTCCATTTCAGCTTTTGATCAAATTGTGATCAACTGACAAGCATAACAACATGACAGTTATGCTTTTCTTTTGATCGCAATTTGTTCAAAAGCTGAATCTGACCTATATTCGGTGTATAACAGGGAACTTTCAAGTGACACATAAAAAAACCCAAAATGGCGCTGATTGACCATTTGATGACAATGTTACATTTGAATTTTATTACAGATAACATAATAATAAAGATATTTTTTAAATAACTAGTGCAGCAAAGCAGATGTTGGTTTAAAACTGATATAATTCACTTCAATACATTACTTGATAAGAAATATTCAAATAAAAGATTGGAAAAAAAAAATCATAAATTTTTAATAAAAAAAATAATTTCTGCAATCTCTTATTTTTATATGGATATCAAATAATGGTTTATTTGAGAAAAAAATGCTATGTTTCTTAACTAATATTTCCACAAGTTGTGAATTTAATCGTCATTTATAACATTAGTTGCCAGTTTTTGTCTTTTTTTAATTTTGGCAACACTGCTTCATAAAAATACATATATGTTGCAATATTTTTATGTTTTGCAACAATTAAATGTAATTTAACAATCTCAATAACATGTTACCCATAAGGTTAAACTGTGAATCTATCTTACGGCAATATAATTTTTTGAAATTTTCATGTTTGAACAAAATTATAATTTTTTTTTTGATTTTTTACAAAATTTCAAATGATGTTTCCAAAATGATCTGCTATTTGAAAAAATATGACATTTAAATGATGTTTTGCTTATTTTCTTTATTGCTATCATATCTTTAGCAAATACCAATGCAAGTAAGTGAAAAAAAAAACACATTCTAATATGTTTAATTTTTTTAGAGTTATTTTCAATGGGCGTTGCTGCTAATTGTTACATGAATGTTCTGTTTCGTTGTGTGTCGCCGAATATCATAAATAAAATATCATTTCAACTTCCAAAAAATATGACATTATCTTCAATAATAGTTTTAATCAATCATTGAAGATTATATTAAAAACTCTCGAACGAAAAATGTGAAACAGAAAAATCGGAAAATGATTTGGTCGCAACTAAGAATTGAACCCAAGACCTTAGCCTTGCTGGGGCTTTGATCTACCACCGAGCTAATCCGCACATATCCCCTTGGGTCATATAAAGTTGTATCACACTACGTCTAAGAACTGCCAATATTATCTTCATTTTCTTAACGCATAATTTTAGATTGCTATCTTTCTAAAATTATGCGTTAAATGAAGATAACGTTGGTAGTTTTTAATCGAAGTATGATACAGTTAAATATGACCCAAGGGGATAGGGTCGGATTAGCTTAGTGGTAGAGCAAAGCCCCGAGAAGGCTGAGGTCCTAGATTCAATTTTTAGATATTTTTGTTTAACATTTTTCGTTTGAGAGTTGTCAATATTATCTTCAATGATAACTTTGAGGATTTAATCAATTAGTTATTCCATTATTAAAATATTAAAAAAAGGTTAAATTTTCAAAAAAAAAATTTATATAAAAAAACTTGATTCGATTCCGCATTTAAAAAAAAAATTTGGCATTATGTACAAATTTTTGCTCAAATTAAACTTACAAAAAAAAATGTATCAAAGATTACCGAATGCATTTGGATGCACTCTGTTGGCCTGAAATTAGATAAAATGATTGGCTTTGTAGAGAAAATAAAAATAATTTAAGCTTAACTTTTAAATATATGTTCTGTAAAAATTCTGTTCTCCATTTTATTTTTCTATCTTTTTGAATAATGGGTTATTAATTACATTTTTGGGTCTTAGACTTAAATATTAATTAATGTAATCATTATTTAAATATGAAAAGGCAGTCCAGTTACTAAATCCATTAATTTGATGACCATCGAATCGACGATTATCGCAGCCATTTTGAATTTTAGACATTTGAACTGTCCACGTTAAACGATTCGGATTCTTAGCCTATTTTGAATTGTGATTAGTTGTCGTGCACGACAACACGACCGCTATGCTTGAAAGCTTGTAGAAATTTGATCAAATCTGAGATGGGCCGAGAACCGGCGATTAAATGTCAAAGAGTTTATAAAGAAGTAAAATGTGCAGATCAGAATTTCAATCTTCTCGGTGTATATTAATTTTTATTAAGTTGACATTTTGAAACCATTTGAGAATATTAAAGAAAGGGTTTTATTCGCATTCAGTGAATTGAATTAAGACAGAAAATAGCATTATTACAAATGATAAACTCAATCGGAGAGTAGCAAAGTCCTTGTCTCTGGACTTGGAGGTTGCGGGGTTGAAACCTGATGCGAGCAAATAAAAATATCTCAATTCTAGTGAGAAATCACCTTTATAAATCCAAACATTACTTGAAATGGCTTTACCTATGTTTTATTATTTTAAACCGGTCCTGTTTCACTCTGCCACTGGCATCTTCAAACCCATCATCTGGTTTACGTTAAGCTAGTGAAAGAAAGTTACAATGATATGAAGTACCTTACACTGAACTTATGTGCAAATCAAGTAAAGTTATGGATGTTCCAGAACTGAACAGTTTTACCCTAGAAATGTGATCTGTACCTACTGATCTAAAATAAAATTGATGTTGCCAATTTATATACGACTACTATGCTTCACAGGCTGATAAAATTGATTATCTGTTCAAGAAATAATTTCTAAATTAGAAAATTTTAGATCAATTCATCAGAAGTGAGATTAAATTGACTTTATTTCGGCCACACAGACTCGTCAACGATGTTATCCCTTCAGTGGATTGATGGTGTTATATTCTCGAATGGTTTGAAGGTGTTATTTAGAATACGCATTGCTTTTCAGTGGCTAATTTATAATAATAATAATATTAGTGTTTCCTGACTGAAACCGGAATGATAATGGAGGTGTTTTCTTCTTGTGTCAATGTTGTTTCACATGTAGTTGTTCATTAGGCAATTGATATTGTACTATAGCCCAGTTGACATTGTTCAATAATCCAGCTGACATTGTTCAATATACCAGTTCACATTGTTCAATAAACTAGTTGACATTGTTCAATGAACCTATTGTAAACTGATTTAAATTAATAAATCAGTTTACATTGTTCACTAAACCAACTGACATTATTCAATAATTCAGTTGACATTGTTCAATAAACCAACTGTCATTGTTCATTAAACCAGTTGACATTGTTCAATAATGAATTCCAGTTGAAATTGTTCAATAATCAAGCTGACATTGTTCAATAAACCAATTGACGTTGTTAAATAATCCAGCTGACATTGTTCAAAGACCCATTTGACATCGTTCAATAACACAGTTAACATTGTTCAATAAACCAGTTGACATTGTTCAATAAACTAGTTGATATTGTTCAATGATCCATTTGACAGTGTTCAACAATCAGTTTACATTGTTCAAAAATCCAGTTGACATTGTTCAATAATTCGGCTGACATTGTTCAGTCAATCTAGCTGAAATTGTTCAATAAATCAGCTGACATTATTCAATAAACCAGTTGACTAGATAACCGATCATCGCACATGAGTTTGAATCCCAACCATTAAGACAACTGATTTCTAAATAGTAACTTCGAATGTATTATCATCGTTCAAAATAAACAACTAAAAAATACGATGAACTTACATTAAGTTAACTTGATGGTTTTAGAATCAAACGATTTCAATATTTTCATGAACCATTATATCAATACATAATAATTGTAAACATTAAAATTGTATTGAATTATTGTTATTGGTTTTTACTCTCAACAGAATTGGTATCACTAATTTGACACAATAACAAGATGGCAACGCCAT
Source organism: Hesperophylax magnus (assembly GCA_026573805.1). NCBI lineage: Eukaryota > Metazoa > Arthropoda > Insecta > Trichoptera > Limnephilidae > Hesperophylax > Hesperophylax magnus. Next base: position 14,237,408 of record JAIUSX010000004.1, read on the forward strand.
CTATGGGAATTTTATCTAAGCTCAACATAGAAATTCATAGAAGTTGTTACTTTTATGAAATCATTTATCAATATTACTACTTGTCAACTTATCCATTGTTACATTTTGTGCTTTTTCAATGAACATTGATGGATTAAAAACAATAATAAAATGTTAATTGATTGTTAAATAAATGTTAAGTGGGCTATGGTTGGTTGCTTAGTGTCTCTAGTGACTGACCAGTGACTAGTAAAGCTTATGTTTAGCTCTAGTGCTGCTATCTGTGTTATAAGTTAGTTCCAGAAGCTCAAACTAAACCCAAGGTAAGACGAATTGTATTGTTTACTTTCTACATATATATCCAAGTACATGCGCCATTGACTCAAGTCAAAGATGGACTTAAGTCGATGTTAAAGTTAAGCTTAAGCCAAAGTTAAGCTAAATTAAAGCTTAAACCGACATTAAGATTAAGCTTAAGCCAAATTTAAACTTAAGCTTAAATTAAGCTTAAGACAAAGTTTATCTTAAGCCTAATTGAAACTTAAGACAGAGTAAAGCTTACGCCTAAGTCAAGGTTAAGCTTAAATTATGAAATAATACACTAGGTACCAGGATAATAGAAAATTTGCATCTCCAAGAGATGCGAAATGATGACAGATGACAACAGAATGCTAAAATGAATTTAGCTACTATTCTATTAAACCAACACAGATGTTTAAAAGCTATTAACACTGAAATACTGGTAAACAGACACAAACTTCACATCATGTTTTATGTTTCCACAAGCAGTGAACATTGAAATACTGGTAAAACAGACACAAGCTTCACATCATGTTTGATTTTTCTGCAAGTAGTGAACACTGAAATACTGGTAAAACAGACACAAACTACTTCATCCGTTCTGCAATACCAAGTTCCTTTAATAATGTACTTTATACCCCTTCTAGGTTACATAGTGCAAATATTCCGCTTTGGCAGCGTTAATTTACGTAGACACAAACACTAAACTGAACAAATAATGCTGTAATGTATATTTAGACAATGTTGTGCTTGCACCAAACAGATTTTAGATGTTAACATGTAAACAACAATATAATAATGCAAACATGTCGATTATATTAATGCTACTTATAATACACGGTGCCCGCAAAATCGTGGTATAAGCAGGAAAGTAGTGAATCTACATCACATGGAGAACCGAAATAATTTTTTTTAAAAACTTTTTTGCACATTTTTCAGCAAGCAAAGGGTTAAAAAACCTTTTAGAACCGAGGCTACACATCGACGGATTATATAGGACATTAAATAGCTGATATTAAGACCCACTTCAGCAGTTTTACGCTTGTACTACGAGTTTCTGGACACCATGTATTTATTTAATATTGTGCCAATATTATTTATGCAACAGCGGGTATTTCAGCATCCTCTCGATAACTTATCCGTAGGATAACGTATACTAATAAATCAACAAATTCTCGCAATAGAAACTCAGCCAACTTATTTGATATGTAGCCACGGGTTCGAGTACCGATTAGTATATTCAGACTTTATAATTAAATTGCGAATCGAAAATATACATTATCCTACGGGAAAACTCTCCAGAGGATAGTAAAACACGCAATCAGTAAGATAAAACATATATTCGTTGATTATCGACATTTTAAAATTTTGCTATTTGAAAGATCGCCGATAAAAGGTGATTATCAGCCTGTTTAAGCGTTTGATTAAAATTTTAACAATTTTCAAGCATAACCATTATGATTGAAGCCTGTTTAAAATTTGGTTGAAAGCTAAAATGGGCGAAAATTAGCGGTTAACGGGGATTCTTCAAATGTCAAAGATCAAAATGGCGCTGAACATCAATCAAATATGACCATGTTACAAACATTCAAACATAAAAATTAGAAATGAGAATGCAAGTACCACATTAAGGATAAACTTTAAATTGTTTGTAAACTGCTCATTCATAGGTGGCGCTAATTTAATTATTTTAGGAAAAAAACGCTTTTTACAAGTTATGGTTTAAATTATTAGGAAAAAAGTGTTTGTTTTCGCATGTATGTACAGGATATGAACATAAATAAATAGTTTTGTGCGTAAAAAAACTCAATTATTTCAAGAAAGATATACAAATACAGTATTGGATTGATTCACCGATACAATCATAGACATATGAATATTAGTAGACCTGCCCTAAGTGATTAAAAGCGTATTATCCCCACTCCCCATACCGGTTCCATTGGAGCCGGCTGTGCTCGCGTATGGCCTCAAGTGAAATTTGAAAACGTGACGTCATCATTCTTGTGCAAACTATGGTCGAGGCATCATCGGTTCATTTTACGAAATAACACGGCAAAATGTTGACTTGTACTATGAAAACTTGTAAAAATAGATGTGAAAAAGAGAATAAACCCAATTGTCGTATTACATTCCATATATAAGCATTATTTTACTTTATTTTAAGCATATTCACATCGTATAATATAGATCAGTTGTTACTATCACATCGAGAAACGTCTGGACGCGAAACACAATGCTGGTTGGTTGCTGGGAAGTAAATTATGAACATTTATAAAAGTGTCTTAACTAAATACTTAAACGAAATATTCGACTCTGAAAATACAACCGAATTTTTTTGCCGAATTTGGACTTCGCAAATTTGTTCATAACGTGGCGAGTAATTTGCGCTCCCATGTAAAAATGTCTATTCATTCAAAAGCAGATTTTACTTTTAAGAAGTAAATGGTGATATAATAATGCGAGATGCCTATTTACTGTCAGATTGATTTATTGACGAATCACAGTCAGCTTCACTCCCTTCGTTCTTCAACAGTTGATTTTACCCCTCGCCATTATCTTCTCGTCTATTAATTCCTATGTCTGTGGATACAATATTGTATTTGTATGCATTTCTTGAAATAATTGAGTTTTTTTACGCACAAAACTATTTATTCATATTGCGTATGTACGGGCGCAAACAAATAATTCATCTTAATATTTTAAAGCGTAACTTTAAATAAGTGTTATCTTGTAAAATAATTAAATTACTGCCATCTATGAATGAGCTGTTTATGAATAATTTGAAGTGTGCCCTTAATTTAAAAAAAATTATCAATCACAAATTTATATTGAAATTTGAAGTTTGCATTATTATTTTTGTCGATTATTTGTTACCGCTTTTGATGTTTAGATATTTTCACAATTGAGTTTCAGTAGATTAATGTTTTTATAATTAGATTAATTTTATTGTGATATCTAAGAAAATCTCTTTTCCAATGTGTATGTACCCAACCTTTTTACAGCAAAAAAAATATGCATTAATATTTTATTTTAAAATTAGTCACTTATTTATTTTTTAAATAAGATCTTGAATCAAAAATTTGACTTTTCTATTTGTTAAAATCTGCCCCTTCTCAGTAAAGATTGAATATAAACTATATGGAAATGGTGTAAAGTAATGATAATTAACAGTTTTCCATCAAATTTTGTCATACTATGGTTTTCCATTACACGCGATTAACTCTTTTCTCATGTTGCTTATAAACCAAAAATCATGGCAAAATAACCTTGTAAGATAAATAAAAACTTGTTTTAAGTGCCTTAATTTTTGTCCTGACGAAGGAAGATGGTTTCTGAAATTAGACGACGACAGTATTTGTTTCGTTTAATTGTTTTTGGTTAATTAAAACTAAAGTAAATGTATAATCCTTCTTGTATTATGTTATTAAAACTTATTCAGTGCGTATGTTACATATATTTGTTTATGCGTGCGCAGATCCGAGTGGTGAACGCGTTTAGACAGGGGCTGGACACGCGGGGAGCCGACGCCGCGCTGGCCGAGGCCATGCGCAAGCAGGCCGTGTTCTCCAAGCGTCTGTCGCAGGCGTCCGCATCCATCGAGTACGTGGATCACGCGCCCGAGCTCACCATCCCCGAGATAGACGTGGAGCGCCTGTCCAGCCACAGTCACACGGAAACGGCTGTATAATTCTACACACGAAAAAATTTAAATAATGAATAAAGACAGTCTATAAAACAAATTGTTCAGACCGCTTGACTGACGCCCCTCTCGGCGGTTATCCGCGTAATTAAAAATTAAACAAAAAAAAAAAAACACGACTCGGTTATGATATATTTAATAAATGACGCATTGTTAACTCTCGACAGGCAAGATTCACCCTCGGGTAATGTTTATCGATAAAAATCGCAATAGATATATAGAATTCATTCTAAAGTAACATTTATCGACAAAAATCGCATTGGAAATATGGGATTCATGCTAAAGGAACGTTTATCGACCAAAATGGCTATGGAAATACGGGATTCTTGCTTATGTAACTTTTATTATGATTCCAACCGTAACGGTTTATTACTTATTTCAACTTAAGATGGAGCCAAGTTTTTTTGACCTAGTTTTTGATCAATTTAAAACATCCAATTATATTGCTATTTGTATACTTGAACACTTAATAAAGAATAGGAATCCCGTATTTCTGTCGATCGACTTGTTTATTAATGGTAATTGACTTACCCATAATAAAGAAAAGATATCCTGTATTTCTGTCGATTGACGATGGTGATTAAGAATTATTGTTTGTCGATGATAATTGATTGCTGGCGCATTACCACTGATTGCTTTTATTATCTGATATCATTGCCGGGTCGATGGGGCGATGGAAGGCGACGATAAGTCCTCGCTTCACGGATTTGTTATTTTTAAATAGTTTTAATGTTGATAGATCTTATGGGTAACATAAACAATATCTAATGTAAAAGTATTGTAAACCTAACATAAATGAAACGCTGTTGTTTGTACATCCGTTGGGTTTGAGTGTTTGATCACTCCCGCCCGAGGACTTTTAGACGTGAGAATTATCATTTTGAGTTGGGCAACGGGCGGCATTTCACTGGAGGGAGCAGCGACTTTCCAAAATTATCTATTTTGGAATGTCTGAATGTGATATTTTCAAATGTTGTATGATTTAAAAAAGTTTAAACGATAACATTGTTTTGGTTTCGCCCGTCGGATTGTAGTAGTCGGGTCGCTATTTATTGTAATTATGTATTTTGTAATTTGGTGTCGATACGCTTTTTGGAAATAAAATTGAAAAACAAATTTAATCATGAGAACGGGGCCATTTTAACGCGCTTAAAAATATCCATGCTGTATTGAAAACATTTTTTTAATTGTCGACAAATGCTTACGATATTCTAGATGCCTTCTCTACCATGCAAGTAGCTCAAAGTGATGTCCACAAGAATAATAATTATTTTACTTGTTTACTCAATAACTTCATTATTTCCACGTGGTTTGTATGGTTGTATGATTAAGTAGGTCTCACATTGTCGTGCTGAAAAGTGTGAGTAAGTCCCAAGGACTAATTTGTACCGTGTACAAATGTTTGACACTGTTTTATGATTCAACAAGGCCGTGGCATTGTATTAAAAAAATCGTTGTGGTAAAGATTCACGACTAGTGGAGACACTGCAAGGACCGTCACAATATTATTCAACTTAAGCAAATGGCATTAAACCACGTTGATTTTGTTTACTTTAATCCTGCGGCATCAGAGTCTGTGTCCATTGTGGACATCTAAGTACATTAATGTTCTTGTACAGAGTTAACATAAGCCTATGCCATCAAAGGCAATTGCATGGACGTGTTACATTTAATGTACTTGAACAGATTTAAAATAAACTTAAGCCTGCGGCAATAAAGTCTGCCTAAGGAAGTCGTCCCTTTACGGCTATGGCATAGCGTATAACATTGAATGTACTCGTACAGGGGGTCAGATTATGGTTTAACTTAAGCCTACGGTATCACCGACGCAAAAGGCGAATATTTCAATGTGATATTAAGAAGAGAACCTGTATATTGTGGGAAGTGTAGAGTAAGATAAGGAGATGAATTGCCCCAGGAAATGTCGCCCGTATTATAATATATATGTATGTACATATATATTTCTTTGTCTAGTAAAAGCAATTACCGATTAAGTCTTATTAATTTGATCATGCCAATGTTTGTATTATACTTTTTCTCTTTCTCCTAGTAATACACCCCCTTCTGTGTAATTTATACATAATATATTTATTTAGATTGTGTAATAAAGTCTTCTCATCTCTCTAACGTATAAGTAACCTAACATTAAACCTTAGTCTAGCGAACTTAAGAGTTATCGTAATAGGTCAAACAAACAATTTTGAAATGTTATTGCAAATGTGTTGTTTTTTTCTAAATGTTCCTTTTGAGTGGAGGATATAATTCTATTATTATTATTACTGTATTGGGATGCGTATTGTTTTTTATTAAAAAGTAAAATAAATTAATATATTATATTATCAAAGGTGCTTTGTGTATGTTAAATCGACAGAATACGCGTTGTTCCATACTCCAGCCTCCGGAAACTTCTCTCTCTGGACCAAGTAACCCAATAACCAGCTTTCAGTTTCTATATCTGAGACCAACTTTTACTCGTTTCTCTGTCTCCATTCGAATCGACTGTCCCAGTTATAATGTCCCAGTTCGACTGTCCCACTGTGATTGTCTCAATTTAACTGTCCCTGTTCATCGGTCACAGTTCGACTGTTGCCAATTCGAATGTCCCAGTTCAACTGTCCCAGTTCGACTGTTACAGTTCGACTGTTACAATTCGACCGTCCCAGTTTAACTGTCCCAGTTCAACTGTTACAGTTGGACTGTTACAATTCGACTGTCCCAGTTCATCTGTCACAGTTCAACTGTTGCAATTCGACTGTCCCAGTTCAACTGTCTCAGTTCGACTGTCACAGTTCGACTGTCATAGTTCGACTATCCCAGTTCGACTGTCCCAGTTCAACCGTCCCAGTTCGACTGTCACAGTTCGACTGTCACAGTTCGACTGTTACATTTGACCGTCCCAGCTTAACTGTCCCAGTTCAACTGTCACAGTTCGACTGTTACAATTCGACTGTCTCAGTTCAACTGTCCCAGTTCGACCGTCACAGTTCGACTGTCCTAGTACGATTGTCACAGTTTGAAGGTCCAAGTACGACTGTCACAGTTTGACGGTCCCAGTAAGACTGTCATAGTTCGACTATCCCAGTTCGACTGTCCCATTTCGAGATGTGTGTGTTATATTTGTGAGGTTCATTTCTTTAAATGTGTTGTGTGACAAAAAAGCTACCCAAAGAATGCGATTCGTCATTACAGTCAAATAAAACATTAAATTAATAAAAATAAAAAAGGCTACTATTTAACTAAATATAAATGTTGACATCCGTTTCTAAAAAAAAACTGCAAACATAGAATCTAGGTACCTACCCACTAAATAATCTCTATTCATTCTTATTTCTATTTAATAAAAAAAAGTTTATTTGTTGGACTCTTGCGTAAATGCAGTCTTGTTATCGACTGTTCGTTGCAGTACGGTTGTTTTCCCTACCTGTTTCATAACAGAAATACCATGTTACTGACTGTATACCGTCACTGCCCAGTTTTATTAACGACTGTGTTGTGACTTCCCAGTCATGTTATCGACTGTTTTATGACAGTACGGTTTTTTGTTATATGCTGTTTTTGCCACAGAAAAACTGTGTTGCTGACTATACCGCCACTGCCCAGTCTTGTTACCAACTATTTTGTTACTGCCCAGTCTCGTTACTGACTATACCATCATTGCCCAGTCTTGTTACTGCCTGATCTAGTTTTGTCTGTTTTGTCACAGAATAGCTGATATGTTACTGACCATACCGTCATTGCGTAGTCTTGTTACTGACTGTACCTTCATTGCCCAGTCTTGTTACTGACTGTACCATCACTGCCCAGTCTTGGTACTGGCTGTTCTGTTACTACCCAGTCTTGTTACTGCCTGCTCGTGTTGCTGTCTGTTTTGTCACAGAAGAGCTATGTTACTGACTTTTGTTACTTACCATTATTGCTGACCGTACTGTCACTGCCCAGTCTTGTTACTGACTGTACTGTCACTGGCCAGTCTTGTTACCGACTGTTTTGCTGCAGTTTTGAAATGTATTCCTAGTCAGGTGATGACCTAAAGTTATATAAAAGTATTGGTAAATTTACGATGTTAACACTTCACTTATTTACGTTAAGAGCACTTACACCAGATATTTTAATAAATTGTTGACTGGTGGCCATTCTTCTTAGATTTGTTTTATTTTACAGTTTTTGGTATAGATAATATGGCTCTAGCATTCAGAAGTACCTAAATCTTTAGTGAAATTTGTAAAGATAAAAGTAAGAACTATTGATTTACTGTAGAGTTTGCTTTTAGACCTTTGTTACCAACGTTCTTTATTCATTCTTAGATTCCAAAACATATTTAAATTAGTCTAGCTAAAAAATAATTTTGTTATTCCTCAAAGTATGTAGGAGTCGAACAAATGTGTCGGTAGGACAATGTTTTGAACTAAATCATTTGATTGATTTGCCCACCGCCATCTTCATTATACAAGCCATGCTGTTCAGTTTCTACAGTTTCTACAGCATGGCCTGTATTAATGAAGATGGCGGTGATTTGCCCCTTAGCATTGTCTGTAGATATTTTGACACAGTACAAAATGCTTTCTGTCAAACAAGTGTAATATTTAACCACGGAGTTATTAAAGTATATACTATAAAGACACCTAGTACCTATATCTTTTTAATTTATTTATTTATTACCACGAGATTATATATTTTTGCCACAAGATGGCATTTTTATACGAAGTGTAATTTTAAGTTAATTATCTAAGTGTAGTCTTTTGCCTCTGACAGTCCTAGCATAATAATATTTTATTTATTTATTCTTAAAATGCTTTTTACATCTGTTTTTGTTGACATCTTGTGTTGATATTTTGTCATATTTTGTTGACATCTCATGTAAACACAAGATTATTCATTGATCGTGAATAATCATTAGCATACTTAGTTGACATCTTGTGTTGATCATCGGCATATTTGTTGACAGATTGTGTTGACATTAGCATATTTTCTTGACAGCCTGTGTTAATCATTAGTACATTTTGTCGATGTCTTGTGTTGATCTTTTGATATATTTTGTTGACTTCTTGGGTAAACCATTGACACACTTTGATGACTTTTCGTGTTGATAGTTGACCGCTGTTGTTGACATTTTGTGTTGATGGTTGGCACCTTTTGTTAATCATTGGCATCTTTTGTTGTTTATTTGTTGTAAGTATTACTATTACACATTGTTAAATCACTAAATACACAGAAATTGATGAATAAATTAGCGAAATTGTTAAATATTACTTTTGTGTATCTTTTACCTAATCTGTGTTTTTACAATTTCCCTCCATTACTAACTTAAAGAGATATCGGTCCATTCTGACATTTTATAATTCAAATAAATAAACTTGCCCCAAAGAGAAGAAACAAGAAGGTATGCTATAATGAACACAAACAAATTCTAGAATAAATATACAGGAAATAGGGACACTTTCATAGTTACGCACACTCTATTTTAAAAATACTTTGTAGTAGTTAGATAATAATGGGAAGTAAGTCTTTCGGTTTTTGGAAATGGAAAATAATTCATTTTGATAGCTATTTCGTTAAAATTAAACCGATTATTTGGCGGCCATTGTTATTGATGTCAAAGTTTTAAGGTTAGTTTTTCTTCTCTTATTTAAACCAAAATATGAATCTATGACCCTAAAATAGGTTTGTAGTGATGCTACGAGATTCATCTAGAACGTCTCGCCAATACCATAAGCATCGTAACCGGAACACTCCAGACAATGCGAAGCGTTCCTACGTACCTACCTGCCTACGAGCTACCTGTCAACGTTACTTTCTACCTGTTTTATGTTGTCACTTTGGGTTTTACTAAAACTTAAGTAAAAAAAAAAACATTTTTTTATATTATGTCAAAACATGGAGCGAAGAAAAGACGTTATTATCAGTTTTTTTACGAAATAGCTACTAAAATGCATTATTTTATATTTTCGGACTGTGTAATACTAACTTCTCATTGTTATCTAACTGATACACGGTGGTTTTTCTATTAAAAGTGAGTATTAACTGTGTCCCTATTTTTTGTATATTTACCGTTTCTAGTATACAAACAGAAAAAACTGGACTGACACTGAAAGGAAGTGGACTGCAACCTTCACATAACACACATATATATCACACTAAACCATGCACATTTTGAGTAGGTACTCCTCCATCTTTATACAAACATAAACCAAACATTATTTTTAAACCTTAGGCGTGATAGAGATATGTACCTATTTGATTTATAGAAACCTCTTTTGCCACACATTTGTTTCTACTATACTGAAGTACTTAGATTTGTACTTAGTTTTGTACTGTGTTGAAGTATGTACTGTACTAAAGTTTGTACCTCACATTTAATAAAGACAAGTTTATTTATAAATTATAAAATGTAATATTTTTATACATTTCTTTAACTATGAAAGATTTAGGATTGTTTTTTTTATTATTTGAATTATAAAAAATGAGAAATGATTATTATGAAATTGGATCAAAAAAGCAATAAATTTGTGACTTGAAACTTCTGAATGCATAGTTTGTAGTGGGTCATTGTCCGGCCAATATCTGTTATGACATCTATTTTTAAACAGTTATTATGATCAACATGATTAGGTACCGTAGAATTATCTTTGCAAAGAGTTGATTTGATTTACAATTTAAGATAGGTTTAGCTTCATTATCTGAAACCTTTGGTTTTGAAGTCTGAGCACTAGAGAAAACAGACAAACAAGTTTTCCACAGAGTTATTTTGAATGTCGTACGTCACGTAACGTGAATAAAGAAAGTTTTTGCTTTGATTATTATTGTTTGACTTTATTTTGACAGTTATTTGATGGTTCGACATTGTTTTGACAGTTATTTGACAGTTTGACGTTGTCTTTACAGTTATTTGATGGTTCGAAATTATTTTGACAGTTATTTGCCATTGTTTTGACAGTTTGTCATTGGTTTGACAGTTTAACTGTTATTTGACATTGTTTTGAACCATGTCACATGACAACAAAGAAGACCCTTTTTGACAGTTATTTGACGGTTTGACACTGTCTTGTTAGTTATTTGACATTGTCTTGATAGTTATTCGAATGTTTGACAAATTATTTTGAATCATGTCACATGACGTCATTGTTTTGTCAGCTATTTTCACAGACTTTTTGATATTGTCTTGATAGTTGTGTGACAGTTATTTGAATGTTTGACACAACCGTGTTACGTGACGTGAACAAACAAAGTCGTTGTTTCGAGCAAGGCTATCAGTATTCTTACCGAGAAGTTGTGACTGAATTTGGACCTAAAATCCACTTGAAAAGGCTTCCAACATTTACGTTCTTTGACAAAGTCATCTCATTTTATGTTGGGACATAGCGGCTTTTTATAAAAGAGGAGCTTAACGGATATTACTATTTATAATATGATCATCGTGAATGATAATGGCAATTTATTAAGTTTAAATTTAAATACTAAATATGAATAATTTCACGTATAAATGAAGGCGAACTGCATCTGGTCTATCATTAACTATAAGTATTTCAACCAGCGATATAGAATCCCTAGGGCGTCCACTAAACGAAGCAATGCCGTTAGCGATAAGAAACGGTTTGCAGTTTTTACAATTAATTAGTTTGAAGAGCCTATCTATGCATTCTATGTCCCTGGTTTCATCCTATTTGATAGTTTTGTGAAGTGTTTCTACGACTTGAAAGTCTAGTGAATGGAAAAGTTGCCACCCCGAAGTGTTCCTTTAAAGAAGAAATTAGAAATTCAATTCTGAGGCAATTTGAAAACGATCAAATCTAAAGAAATTTGAAATAATATCAAGTCTTCAGAAATTAATTAAATTAAATTCTGAAGATACTAGGATTTTAATAAAATCAGAAGAACGTAGGCATTATTAAATAAGGATAGATAATATTATTATGAAATTTTGAACTTTTAAAAAAACAGTGATTTTTTTGTAAGCGCCCATTGACAAATGTTTCAATTGCCTTTTCAGAAAATTATCATAAATGTGATGTATATAATCACTAATTTTCTTATTGCAACCACTTTTATAATGTGCCTTCGAGTTGAACAAAACCCTACACATTTATTTTAGTTTTGTGAAACAAAGTTAATTCCTCTTCAAATCAAAAATAAATCCATTTTTAACCCTTCGCCGACAGCTGTCAAAAATTTTGTCAAACTCTGCTCAACAAGTGAGAATATGTTTCATTGTAAATAATATTTTTGTACTCGGCTCGAAGGCACGTGGGAAAGTATTAAACATAAAATGTATGTATTTAATATAGAAGTATTCGTATCGGGGACCCTTTTCTATAAATTAAATTTCCCATTTTTTCGTCAATTTCGGTCGATCCTAAGTCGTTATATTAAAAAATAATGGTAATCTTAATTATTCTAGCCCTAGCTAAATCCATTTTTATTCTAGAATATTCACTCTCCTCACTTTAATGTTTCACTGTAAATTTACTTCACCTAGTTGTAACGTTTCATTTTACACTGGTCGGCAATCCTATACGAACAATCGTTCCATCGTGTGATTTCATTTCTTGTCCAATGAACCAATCAAATTGATGAATATTTCATAAACAGCTTTAATTTTTAGGTGGAACTTATGTTAAAATATCATTCTTTGTTTTGTATTTTAAATGCCATTTTAAGTTGATTGGTTCGTTAAATCTCCATTGCGGCAATGATACCACTTGATTATCCTATTTTCTTAGCTTACGTTAGGAAGTAACTGATCTAGGTCTTTATTCTATAAAATCATAACTTACTTTCACATTAATGTGTAAAAAAATCTTATAAATAAAGGCTTGAACACTTCTGAAAAGGCATTAGAATATTTGTCAGAAAAAATGTCTGTAATCTTTGAAATACATATTATTATCGTTTTTATTGCATTTGGAAAAGAATTCATGATTTATATTAAATTAATGGGTTTCAAAATAAGTAAGCTTTATAGGGGATTATATTCTACTTCTTTCTGCATCTTTTGTCACCCTTTTCTTAAAAAAGTATTTACCAGTATTTAGATAAATTGTAATGATTAAAACTCCAATTAGAATGTTTATAAGTGTTGACTTTTGAGATGATACATCTAGCATAAAACATCATCAATATATTGAAAACTATTATTACTCCTATAAAACTAGCATCTCTTATTATAAAATCGAATAAATGTTGTATCAAAATTATGAACGTAGTTATGTAGAAAGCTTTTGACTTTGTTATGCAGAACGTCAACTGCCAAACTTGGCATATTTTATAATTGATTTTCAAAGTCATAATTAAATATAATTTCCCATATTTTGTAAATGAATTTAAGGGACGCCGAAATATTGTTATCGTGATTTGTTTTTGGCAGTTTACGTTGTCGGCATAACAAAACCGTTGTTAACGCTGTTATGTATTATTCCGTTTGTTTTTAATGAAATGAAAAATTAAAAAGCTGATTGAACGATACGTTTTTTCAGCAAATAGTTGAGGTCATACTCAATTTATATAATGCGCATATAGAGGTGAAATTTATTAGTTATTTCTTTATTTTAAATTCCATATAATTGTCTGTATCCAGAATATTATAGCCTTTCATTTATTTATGGTACGAGAATTTCACTATAAAGATTATTGTCACTAGTACGAGAATCTTTTTAAGTAGATTATTATTGTTGGTACGAGATTTTCTTCCTATAAAGATTATTGTTCTAAATACGAAAATCTCTTTATGAAGTATTTTATCATTGGTATTAAAATCTTATTATAAAGATTGTTATCGTTGGTATGAGAATCTCACAATGAAGATTATTGTCGTTGGTACGAGAATCTTTTTATGAAGATTATTGTCATTGGTACGAGAATCTTTTTATGAAGATTATTGTCATTGGTACGCTAATTTCTTTATGAAGATTATTGTCGTTTGTATAAGAATCTTTTTATGAAGATTATTGTTGTTGGTACGAGAACCTAATTACATAATTCGTCGTTAGTATAACAATTTTGTAATGCGGGTTATTTTATTCTGGAAATAGTTAATATTTTGGGATAGATTTGATTTCCTATTTGAATGTCTCGTTGTTTGGCAAATTATTCAATTAGAAAGAAGTACATATTATTATAAATATATTGTAACATATTTGGAGTTTTTGCAAACATACTGTAGTTGAACATGCAAAAATACACCCACCACTTTTTATTTTTTAACGAAAGCTGTTGTACGGTTTTCAAAAATCACGGCTGAATGAAAATTATGTTTTGAATAATTGTTTGTTTGGAGGCAATCTTTAATGCTTTGTCGAATTTAATGCCGGGAGTTTTGTTTTGTTTGTTTGTGGGAATATCGATAACATTGTATGCAGGCCATCCAACAAAATATATTGAGTATATTTAATATGATAATTATTAACCCACCGCCAGCCAATGTGTTTTCTTCTTTGTTTATAAGTTTAAAAAATTCCAAAGTTGAACAGTGAATTTAATTTAATTACAATCTTAATCAAACTAACAATAGTACTTCAAAATAACAATAGTTATTATATTTCACTTTTGTTCATATTCAAATTGTTTCATTTGCATTCAGATGTTTGTGATGTTTTCTATCTGTTGCAATTTCCCCATTTAATTGACCAAATTAATGTACAATACTAAAATCTGTCAATTTGATCAAAATTTTTCATTCATATATTTTACTGTACTCTCACAAATATTTTAAGTTCCAAGTTATATTTTAATAAACAAATCTGTTTGCTTCCCAATCTATACCTTATACTTGTTAATTATGTGTTTCAAATTTCATAAAATGAAAAATCCATAAAATAATTTTAAATGTCCATATTTTTGATCGACTTGACCGAATTTTAAGTTTTTCTAAGACTTTTCTTGTCAATTTTGTAAATACCCGCAAATAAATATTAAATGCACCGCACAGAGCTGCAGGTGGAATATATATATATAAATGTATTATATCGTTATTGTAATCGTTAACACGTACCAATAACACATTATGATTGTTATTGTGACGATTGCTATCATTTTACCGCTACTTCAATCGTTTAAATCGTTACTGCAACATTAATGATTTTTTTTTCCCTAACAATGCTTACGAATGTTGCCGTTACAATATTTGTGATTAAAACCGTAACATTGTTTTTCATTATTGACCGTAATATTTACAACGATTGTCGTAACATTGGTGTGATGATTGTTACCGTTGCAGTGGTAATGTTTAATGGTTGTAGCTGTAACATTCGCGACTATAACCGGTACCTACCATTCGTAACGAATGTTACTGTTTAAGTTGGTCAACGTAACATTGACAGCACGTTCGCAGTAAACATTGTTCGTACGAATACATAAATTTGCAGTATTAATTGATTGTTAAGTAATATGGTTTGATGGAAAATTGATATAATTTGTACACAATTAAGATATAGATGTGACGCAGCATCCACCTTATTGTATATTCGGCAGCAGCAACCAACCTGCAACACCTCGTTATATGATTACTATGAAACGTTATTAATTATTATTAATGAACAAAAACTTAACATTACACCGAATGTGATTGAAAATGTTACATGAGAAACTTTAAAGGGTTTAAAAAAAGCCCATCCAGAACCCTGTCTTTAAATGTTAAGTTTATAATCACAACAGTTTTATAAATTTTACATTGTGATTTAAAATGTTATAAAATGATTTAAAATGTTAAAAATGATTTTAAATGTTAAAAAATATTTAATGAACAATGCTTTGTTATTCGAATGATATACTAATATGTTCGTGATTTAATATGTTACTTCAGGTACTTATTGAACTTGATGCGTGTGATGTAATATGTATTGCTGCTTATAGACGTGAGAAAAAACACGCGAGCCTAGCCACGAATTACGGAAAAGGAACAAAGCATCCACAAGCGACGTTTCGCACCATTTGTGGTTGCTTCGTTCTTTTCCTATGGGTCGTGGTTCAGCTTGGCAGTTCGGCTCCTATGTCTATATGTGCGCTAACATTTAGTTGATTGATCATGTAAGGGGTGTTGCGGTTAGTTCTGGCGCACAGTATGCAGTGGTGACGTTACGCGAACCGGTCATAGGCAAAAGAAACATCATGTAGATACTAAAGTGCAAGTGCTATTTAACTATATTATAACAATGGCCTTCAGCAAGTTTTATAAATAAAATTATACTTACATTATTAAATAAACCAGAATTGAAAAAATATACATCATGAATTGTTTTATTTAAAATATGAGTCTGTAGATATAAGGTATAATACATATTTTTTTATAAATTTTGACATCACAATACAAAATGCTGAAACTTTGCTTGGAATGACATTAGCCGTGTTTATTGATCAGATCGAAATAGCCAGGTACTTCCCAATCCTAACCTTCATCTGCACTAGACCCAATCATAAAGGCTCAGAAAACAATTTTAAAAATAATTCTAAGGCTACCTATAATTACAGACTCGAATCTAATTTTTAATATTATGAATGTGTTTGATGTTAGGCAGCTATATGCAAAAACTATCCTAACTCATCTATACTCAAATATACATAATTACTACGAAAAAAGTTCAAATACACGATGTACTCGAAGCAACAACAAAAACTTACTACAAATACCGATAACACATACTACGTTTGGTCAACGAAACTTTAAATACTTTGCGACAAGACTCTACAACATTCTTCCAGACAGCATAAAACAATGTGATTCACAAAAAAATTTCAAAGATAATGTAAAAAGTTGGATCAAAAATAAGAATAGGGCCTTCACCGGTGCATTCACCCAAATTCGCAGTTATTGAAGTCACCACATTATTGAGCGAATACATCTTAATACAAGTATAGGTATGTTCAAAGGTATTAGGAACTAACACGAAAAATTCTGTCTCAACACAGGCTAGCCTAGTGAGGTGGTATTTGAGAAACCTCAACTAATTGCACTTTTATTTTCTTTTTACCTTCATCATATTATGTTTGTTTTCTGTTAATTTTATAACCTTAAAAATAAAAGTTACAAATCAATGTACACCATAATTATGTATTTATAGTTGTAATGTGTAAACTTTCTTAAATAAAGATATTATTATTATTATAACCACTTACAGGATACCCCAATATTGGGATGCTAATATTCCATTGACATTAGTCAGTTGGGATCAGATTCAAAAATTATGTATTCACATAAAAATGGCCACAATAATTAATTAAATTTTTTTTTACATTTGTTTACGAACTATTAATAACACAGTCAAAATCATATAATAAGAACTAAAAAACAGTAGCAATGAATGAAGAAAATTGTAGTTACCTAGCTATGGTATTCCCGATTAGGGTATGTTGTAAGACTGAAGGTAGTGGGGAGGTGTAAGAGATGAGAAAGAGGAAGGTGGAAGAGTACCTGAATATTCAGATCTGATCATCAATCACGGCTAAAAGCAATTTACGTTCCAATTCTGAATGGCGGTCTTAAATCAGGGCCATACTGAGAGTATCTTACAATCTGGAACGTGCCGCAAGTATACTATATATTATTTTTTATTAATAAATTGCGAAATAACACAAATTAATTAAATATAATTTACTTGCGCACGCCGGGATTTTTTTTTAATAATAATAATCTTTATTGTGACAAATTTTCAAACTATAACTATAGAAATACATAAAAGACTCTTTTGTGTACATTGGTTTATAAATTAGATGAGTATATAAATTTTAGCAACGGAAAGTAATATATAAACAGTAGGTAAAATAAATGTAAATAATAGAAATGTTAATGTAGTTATGTGTTAAGGTTTATCATAGCCCGCCTCAATAGGCTTAGCCTGTGTTGAGGCAGCTATCTACCAAGTTTATTTATAGTACTATAACGTACCTACAATTATGTAACAATACGAACACTCAATAGTTAGGTAGCATCAATATCAATACTTCATTTACCAAGTTCGTTTATAGTCCTAATAATATACCTACAATTATATGAAAATACATATATTAATTAGGTTGCATCAATAACCGCAAATTTGGATGAGTGCACCGGTAAAGGCCCTATCATTACTTTTGATCCAAATTATTTGAACCCGCAACCTTCGGTTTGCTAGTCGAGAACCTTATCCCTCGACCACGGGCGCCGCTACGCCAGAATAAAGCAACGGCAGATTGCACAAAAAGTAATATTTATGATTTCTGAACATGGTTTTGATTGAAATACATGATTCATGCAATATCATAAGTTTTTTTGGTTAAGTCCAGACCTAGTGAATGTGAAGCTATATTTATTTATTTTTTTTATAATATAATATTGATTACATTTTATGATTTTGACTGTCCAACTAGGAAGGATTCCCGTTTCAGGACAGTTAAATTTACGGGTTTCAAGTTATCCTAGACGAATACAGGATTTAAGACTAGCTAAAATAAGTATGTTAAAACGAAGATACATAAAAAGATACATAAAAAAGATACATAAAAAAGATACATAGAGGCGTTCGTGATTTCAAATTACATTTTTTAGCATCATTTCGGAATCAGTCCTGCCTAAATCCATCAACCAATTTGTCACTCTTGGACCGAAGGATGACAATTCACACAGTTTCAGCTGAGAGGGGATTTTATTATGTATATATTTTAGGACCGAGATATGAGAATATTTTTTTATAAGCCGCTCTGTTGCTTGTTGGAACGGAAAGGTCATTCCTTCCCTTACTTCTGGTTTGATGTTTGTGTTCGGCTGTTTTCATTTTGTTTTTTATTTTTATGAACATGGATTACAATTTTTTTTATATAGCACTGTCGGACATCTAGTACATTAAATTCCTTGAAGAGAGCGTCACTCGAATATCTGAAAGGTTTCTTCGTAATAACACGTAAAATAGATTTCTGTGCCTTCAATAATGGGTTTAATGTTGTTCTTCCTGCATAAAAATATAAAAAAGTAGTTTTTTTTGGTTAAAGTGTAGTCCAGAACTAGTGAATGTGAAGCTATATGAAGTAGTTTTATATTAATCATTCTTATTTTTATATCCAAAGCAAGTTGGTCGTCCCATGGGCTCGCTAAGCAATCGACATAAATCGAAAGCTGTAAGACACTGCGCAGAAAATTAAGTTCGTTATAGTAAGGTCTGCAGTTCAGTTCGGTGTGGAATTTTTCTGCGCAGTGAATTTCAGCATTTCGTTTTTTTTTTACATCAACCCCTCACAGGAAGCCCTGAGGAAAATAATTTCCCTCAGGGCCTATGTCATCTTTTGGGATGCTGCGTGGAGGCTCTTTTTTAAGGAAAAGAAAGAGAGGAATTTCTAGGTAGATAAAAGGTATGAGGGTTGGGTAGGAATCTAAGGATAAGTGTGTCCAGGAGTGACGGACATATGAATACATCCTTCCTACTGCGGCGCAAAGTGATGGGTCGAGAGGCAAGTTGGAGAGGTCAAAAGGTATCCCCAAACCAGCCTCTTCCGATCTGGCACGCCACACAGCTGGTGGGCAGGCGCATCCCGAACACACCTCACCCGATGAACCCGTGCACCCCTGCTAAATTACCAAACATAGCGAACCACTTGGGGTGAACTATGGCAGAGGTGTGGGTTATCCAATAAATGGTTCCCGGGGCAGCGGTATCCAAACCCGCCTCCCAAATTATAATGTCGATTATGTCGATTGCTCACCAACCCGGATGTCTTATCAGGTGGATATTATTTCCTAATTTTACTAAGCAGATTGCCTGTTCTAAGGAACCAAATGAATAATGATGTAAAAAAAGTTACTTCAATTTGGGAGGCGGGTATGGGTACCGCCGCCCCGGACACCATTCATTGGATTTCTGGATTGGATCCCTAGCCACGAGAAAAACATCTCTGCTATAGCACACCTGCAGTCCGCGAGGTTTTTTGGTGAGGTCTGTGTGCACCGTTCGGTGCGGCCTGCTGACCACAAAAAAAGAGTGTAAAAAAATTACATTCAGAACACGAAAACGGTTTTCTTTCACGGTGTTTCAGATACAATTTTAAGACATTACAAAACCCAGAGAAAGGTATAACATAGCTGACAGGTACTTATGCTTGCACCAACTTACTAGAAAGAAGTTTAGACACAAATAAATGGGCGATCCTACATGCCTTTTTAATTTCTAATTATTTTACTCATAAGATTAAATGTGTATAATAAGAAATTAAGAGCGGAATGCCAATTAAACTGGGGACAAAATAAATTACAGATAAAAGTATAGATTCAACTGCAGCCGCATGAGGGACACCATTCTCGGTGTTTGAAATGCAGTTATAAAATTTTTGTTGCAGTATAAATCGAAGGAAACCATTTTCGTGTTCTGGGTATAGTTTAAATTAAAGTTGTGGACTTGCACAATGATTCACTCTTAAATTAAAACCAGTTTTGTGTTCAGAATGTAAATATAAAATTACAGTTGTGGATCTATCAGCGGACGCATTTCTAATAAAACCATTATCGTGTTTGAAGTGCAGTTATAAAATTCTAGTTGCATACTGTGTTCTGCAAAAAATCTGAGAAAACCATTTTCATGTGCAGGATGCAGTTTTAATCAAAGCTGAGGACTCGCACAAAGATTCGATCTTAAGTTAAAAGCAATTTTTTATTTCGAATGATTTATTAAAATTACAGTTCCGAGTGGAGTTTAAATTTTAGTTTCACACCAAAGGCTGTAAAAATTCAGAGGAAAACCATTTGCTTGCTCCGCGTGTAACGATTATTTAAGCTCGTGGACTCTGATGCAGAATTACTCTTAAGTTTAAACCAGTCTTGTGTTTTGAACGCGACTTAACATTTGATTTGCGGACTTATCTGTAGGCGCAACTCAAGGGAAACCATTCTCGCGTTCTCGAGTGTAGTTATAAATTTCTAGTAGTAGACTCATTGGGGAATTTTCCATTTAATAAAAATAATACATAAATAAAATATAATCGGTACTTGTTAAAATGAGGTTAGAGTGATATATGTCGAGGATTCAAATTTGCGTTATGTGCGTAGATAAGTGTGCACGTCGGCCTACGAACGTAGAAATGCACACGTTGCGAACGTGGGCCTAGTCAGTCCTTTTCATAAAAAATATTCCGCTTTTACTAAAACCAGCTTAATGTACCACGAAGCAAAGAAAGATTGGAAGGTGCAACTGACTGTGTGAACTCATTTACCTTTGGTTACAAGTTCCAGCTTCCAGCCCAGGAATAAGGTGGCCTCTACTCTCTGTAGCTGGCGGAGTCACTTTTAATTAAAAGGTCAAGTGGCTCTCCACTTTTCTCACAGAGTTGTTTGGTACAGGAGGCTGTAGGTTACAACATAATACATTGGTAGATTGGTATAGATACCCCAAGGAGTGAAAGGAGATGGTAAAATACAATGATAAAAATAATATGCAGATTCAAAAATATTATAAATTTATTCAGTTTGAAAATAAATCTAAATCTGTAATAATTGTTGAATTAAATTGTTTATTGTTTCATTACATTGTATCTTTTTTACGTTAGAATTTTTAACTTAATTAGGACAAGCCTATGTTGAAAAATACTAGTATTTATTGAATTATTTGGCTGTTAAAAATAAGCCGACATAGCACAGTGGTTCCGTGCACCTAACCGGCAATCAGAAGGTGCAAGTTCAATTCCCGTCGGCGGCATTTATTTTTTTCTCGGAAGAATTTTTAAATTTATTATTGCTTATTATATGTACTTTATTAAAATAATATATACTGTGCCCTAATTGAATTTGTAATATTTATATGGGGAGCACTGTAAAATATAAATAGCAATAGGTAATCAAAATCATGTAAAAAATTCCCATACAAACAGGTACCAATTACATATATGCGAAATATGACGAGCATTTTTTTTACTTTAGCTTCACACAGGATCCCTTCAGAAAAAAAAAAAATTCAGGAAAAAAAATTTTCAGGAAAATTTTCAGGAAAATTCAGGAAAACAATTTTTTTCGTGTCATATTTGGGGATGCTGCGAGGAGTTTTTTTAATGAATTCAAGGGAAATGAAGGAGAGGAAGATCTGGGAAGGAAAAAGTTATGGCAGAGGTGTTGGTTATCCAATGAATGGTTCCCGGGGCGGTGGTACCCATACCCACCCCCAAAATTGGTACTTGACGTAAAGAACTAAATGCAAATGTACTATTAAATCACCCACACAAAAATAAACTAAGCAACTATCATCACTATGTATTCACATAATATATTAATTAATACCTTATGCAATGAATACTACTGTGAACAAAGGACTAAAATTGTATAATATTATTCCGGTCGCAATCAAAACACGAAATAAACAGCTTTCAAAAACTGGTTCAAGTCAACAGGAAGAGATTTCATAAATAACAAACTGGAAAATAATGAATAACATATGCACGTATCATAAGACAATACCACACTTATTACCTCTTTGTTTATTTTTATAATAGCGGGA
This sequence comes from Hesperophylax magnus, assembly GCA_026573805.1. NCBI lineage: Eukaryota > Metazoa > Arthropoda > Insecta > Trichoptera > Limnephilidae > Hesperophylax > Hesperophylax magnus. The sequence continues at coordinate 14,259,821 of JAIUSX010000004.1, forward strand.
TCAGACGTTTCGTTTAGTTGATCAAATCGACACCTTTTTAGGTTAGAAATCTTGTCTTTCAATAAATGTTGATCAACTAAAGTTGAAACATCTGAACCCGCTATATCAGAGGATCAGATCAATAGGTATAATACCTAGTGTGGTCTGTATAACAAAAATAAATAACTTAGGAATCTTTTCCAAATTAATAAATGAAACATAATGTAAAAATACGAAAATCTTAGGTTGATGAATTTCAAAATACAGGGTTTTGCAATAAGAGGTGTTATTTTGATATTCAATTGTAAAAGATCAATGGTTTCGTTGCTTGTGTGGCACGTAGCGCCGTCTTGTTGAAAGTAAACGTTGTCCAGATCAATACCATCCAATTCCGGCCATAAAAAATCATTAACCATCTCTCGATAGCGCAATCCATTCACCGTAACTGTTCCAATGACTCCGCCGGAACATAAACCGAACAAAACAGTCACACGTTGAGGATAGAGAGGCTTTTCAACAATAACTCTTGGGTTTTCCGAGCCCCAGATGCGACAATTTTGCTTGTTGACGAAGCCACCGAGGTGGAAATGGACCTCATCACTCAAGATGATTTGCATTTTATTCACTCAAGTGAATTTTAATAATTTCAATGCGTTGTTGAAGCGTGTATCGTTCCATTATTATTAATGGCGTAGTTTCTACTTGTCCGAAATAGCGGGATATTCAAAATAACACCTCTTATTGGAAAACCACGTAGTATAGAATAAAGTCGCTATCCGCGTTTGTCTGTTTGTGCGCTTAGTTCTTCAAAACCACGCAACGGACTTTGATAGGGTTTTCACTTTCATTTAGAAAATTTCTTCCGGAAGGTTTATATATATAATATCTGCATATTATATTTATAGAAAGTAGAGAAAAGTGGATGTTTTGTAAACAGGTCGTAAAAAATATTTTCGGGCGCTTACATTGCTAACGCTGGCTAAACCTTAAGACATACATCAAAATAATGTACTACGGAATTGTATATTTTAAAAAGGCTTACAGAAAAATCAGGCTGGTATACTTGTCCATCATTTAAAATTATTGAGAAATGAAAGGTGAATTTAAATATTAATTTTATTTAAATAGGCAAATTTCAAAATTATAATGAAAATTGGAGTCGAGTTCAGACTTAGAAGAGATGAGATGTTGAATGGAGGGGAGGCAATTTTAGATAAGGCTTGATAGAAGAGAGGATATTTGTTTAGAGAGGCACAACCAAAAAATATGTGATCTAAAGTTCCCACTTCTAGACCACAGAATGTACAATCTGGGGAGTCAACGACGTGAATTTTAAAAAGATGGGAAGGAACGGAACAATGTCCGATCCTCATTCGAATGAGTGAAGAAATTAATTATCTTACATTGCGGGATCTATCTTTGATGATGGAAAAAACGTCAGATAGGGGAATGTGGTTTACGAGGGTAACAACAGGGTTGGACGCTCCTTGTTTTGCCAAGGCCTCCGCAATATCATTACCCATGATACCAACATGTCCAGGAATCCAAATCAGAGTTACAGTTTTACCAGAGCTTTGAATGGAGGCTATCATCACTCGAATAAGGCATACAAAGTGATCATCAGGATGAAGAAGAGGACTGGATTTAAGTTTTTGGAGGGAACTGAGAGAGTCAGAGAGAACGAGGGAATGTTCAAAATTATTTTTGATTATATATTTGAGAGATTCTATTATTGCAATTCACTCGGCTGAAAAATTGAAAATTGATTTGAAATTGAATGAAATATTCTGTCATTAGAATTATTGTGGTAAACGTTAATACCTATACCACAGTTAGGAGAGTCGGTAGATTTGGATCCATCAGTAAATAAAAGAGAAAAGTTGGGCCATTTAGATGAAATAATGTCATTGAACATATTATTGACAGTTCGGGCCGGGAGATTGGAATGACTTTTAAGGATTCCGATCCCTTCTAATATTGTTGGGGATAGGGTGACGTGACTATATTTTAATTTGTATAAGGGAAGTAGATCATTTTGGATGATGTGAAGCTCTGAGAGAGACTTAAAATTTTTACAGATGTCAGGAAGAGGTTTAGTTGAAGCTCTGATTGTAGATGAATGGGTTGAGTCAATGAACAACGAGACGCTGGGGATAACCTGATGACATTTAGAATTTAAACATTTAAAAACAATGTCAGCAAATAGTAACGCCTTAAATAAAGAGGAGGATCAGAACATTCTACTTGAAGGGAATTGATGGGTGACGATTGCATCGCTCCAGTTATTATTCGCAAAGATTTAGATTGAATTTTGTCTAATTTATCAAGTACATTTTTTGAGGCAGTACTAAAAAGTGGGCAGGCATAGTCGAGATGGCTTCGAATAAGTGCGTTGTAAAGCAACTTCCTGCAAGTAGGGTGAGCTCCCCACCAAACGCCAGATAATGATCTGATGATATTTAATTTTTTTTCGCATTTAGTAACTAAATTATTAATATGGGAAGACCATTTAAGTTTCCTATCAAATGTTACTCCCAAAAATTTTACTTCAGAAGCGTTGGGGATTGGAGAATTTTTAAATAAAATTTGAACGGGGGGGTTTTTATGGCGGTTTGAGAAGGTGACACACTGAGTCTTTTGGATTGAAAGTTCAAAACCATTTAACGTTAGCCATGTGCAAAGGGCATTCATGGCTTCGTTAAGATATTTGACGGCGAGAGGGATGATAAGAAGAAAGCTATGTCATCTGCGAACTCAATAACTTTTACTTGTGGGGGAATAGTGACATGCATATCATATGTGTATATATTATACAGTAAGGGGGACAATACATCGCCTTGTGGGAAACCCTTCCAAATAGACCTACTTTGAGGAGAAATATCTGGAAGTTCAATGAAAATTTTTCTATCTAGAAATAGATTAATAATAGATTGGACAAACATGGGGGGAAGGCCAAGGCCTAGAAGTTTTTTTTTCAGGATTGGGATGGAAACATTGTCAAAGGCGCCTTCTATATCTATAAAGACGGCAAGACAAACTTCCTGTTTAGAAATTGATAAATTAATATCAGTGCTGATGATGGCTAGGTTATCTTGAGTGGATTTTTTTTTCCTAAATCCAAATTGAGATGGAGAGAGAAGCTGTTTACTCTCGACAAAAAATTCTAATCGGTTTTTAATTAATTTTTCATAAAGTTTACTGAGGGTGGATGAAAGAGCGATTGGCCTGTAGTTGGATCCAGAATTTGGTGATTTGTTTGTTTTTAAAATAGGGATGATTATTTGACAACTCCAGTCATCAGGCATTATACCAGTCTGGAAGATTTTATTTAAGATGCTTAAGAAGTGGTTTAGAACATTCTCATTACTATTTTTGATTATGCTGTAAGGTATACCATCTCTGCCTGGAGATGAGTCCTTGACTGTTGATAAACAATTTTTTAGCACAATTAAGGTGAATGGAGAGTCTTGCCAATGATTAGACATAGGAGTATTATAGATGGGCGTTATTTCATCTAAGTTAGGTACAGAAGGGGGGGCAATTTTGTCCAAGAATTCATCTATCCATTTAGAATGAGACGCTCGAGGAGATGGTGTACTGAAGGAGGATCGAAATCTTCGGATCATAGACCAAACTTCCGAAATTGGAGTGTTCGGAGATACTGAACTACAGAAGTTGTACCACCCGGATCTTTTTCTTGACCTCAATACCCTTTTGGCATTGGATTCAGCGTTTTTGTATATAAGATAGTTCTCCATAGTCATATTGTAACGATAGGAAAGAGATTTAGCTTTCCGAATTCTTACTACTTTGGAACATTCCTCATCCCACCAGGGAGTTGGAGGGAGTTTTTTGAGAGATTTAGTTTTAGCGGGAGGATTTGATTTATTTATTGCAGTTATGAGCATTGATTTGAAGTTATTATAGTCATCTTTGACGGAAAATATATCGGTGGCGGGTAAATTTAGTAGGAACTTGTCCATATGAGAGTTAAATTCATCCCATTTGGTGTGTTTTGTTTTAATCTTTGTCGAAATATGAGACTTGTCCGATTGGAAAGAAGTTTGATAAGTAATGGTGATCGGGAAATGATCACTGGAGCAAGGGTCGGGGGACACCACCCACGAGGAGAGAGAAGCCAGACTAGTAGAACATATCGAGAGATCCACTGCACTAGGGTTTGTGCTGGGGCGTGAGATCCTAGTAGGAGATCCGTCATTCAAAAGGAAAAGGTTGGATTGATCTAGGAAATCCATCACACTTCGACCATCTCGGTCGGAGAAAGCAGAACCCCAGACGGGGGAACGGGCATTAAAATCGCCTAATATAAAGAAAGGAGGGCTTAGTTGACTTACAATTTGCAACCAAGTTTGTTTATTGAAGTGGGCTGTTGGGGGAAGATAGACTGAAATAAAGGATGTGTCCTTTATTTTAGCTGCAACCATTTGGAAGTCAGCATTGGGGGGTTTGATATTATTTATTGGGGAAAATGATATGGATTTTTTAATAAAAAGGGCAGCACCTCCGCCCGAACATTCCGGGCGGTCGTCGCGGAGACAGGAATACCGTCCCACATTAAAGTGGGTGGATGGAGTAAACCAAGTCTCCGAGATAGCAGCCAAAGAAATAAAGTTGGAATTTAATAGTTTAAGGAGATCAGATTTGTTAGAAATAGCACTTCGGCTATTCCACTGAAGTATTGTGACATCCTGAAGAGTCATATTGAATAAATGATTTTAATGTGGAAATAATAGTAGCAGCGTTGGACGGTAGATTAGTTTGAGAAGAAATAAGGTCAATTAGAAGCATAATAAGAGTTTGGATAAATAAAGAATTGTCTTTGGGAGAGTTTTTCAGAAAGTTTTAGAGAGTGCATTGAGGACGGATTATATTTATTTGCACACCCATTTGTGGCATTTGAAAGAGATGAACCATTGTGATTTAAGAGCAGTGAGTTGTGTTGTTGCTGATCGTATCTAGGAGCCGGTTTAGAGATAGCGTTTTTGTATGTGAATTTAGTTGAACGAGAAGAAGTTGTTGTAGAGGAGGGAAGAGGGTTGGATGAGGAGTTTCTGGATAAAGCCTCAGAAAAAGATTTTTTGACAGGCGGGAATAGTTTAGAAGCCTGCAGAAAAGACAAGTTCTGAGAGGCCATAGAAATTTTAATATTTTTTGGCGAGATTGTTCTGGGCAAGAAGTGTTGATAGCTGTATGTGAGCCTGAGCAGTTAAAACATTTGGGTGAGGTGGAAGAAGGACATTGGTCAGTTGCGTGGTTTTCTCCACATTTAAAACATCTGGGTTGAGATCTGCATGCAGCTTTGGTATGACCAAAACGGCAGCAATTGAAACATTGAGTGGTGGGATAAGTATACATTTCAACTGGTAATGAGTTGAAGAATAAATATAATTATGTACATTTTTACAATCTAATGCTTATTTACTTTTTTCACCTTTCTAATTTCTATCTTCTACTTTTTATTACAATTTAAAAAAAATTTTAGCTTCATCTATAGTTACAAATTTCATATGTTTACACTAGATTTCATATTTCATACAAAGTAATTACACTCAATTGGTCACCATGAAACAGGCAGCCGCCTAGTATGGTGATTCATTATATCTACTTTATGTATATTTCAAAATAATGTAACATGTATTAAATAAATTTAAAAAAATAATAAATATATATGGGAGAGAAGAGATTGACCTTCAAAGGTGATAAGGACATATTGGGAGGGCTTCCAGGAAATTATACCCTCAGAGGAGTCCTTGTAATTTAGCAATCTAGTTTTTATGGGATTGCCAATGTGTTGGGGGGTTGAAAGTGAAGAGAGAATTTCTTCGATGGACAGATCGGTCGAGATATCTCTGACCAGGCCCATGCGAGTGACATTGAAAATAGGGATATATGCCTTGAACTTTGAATTAGATGAAATGAAGATATTTTTGATGAAACTGTTGGCAGCTGACCCTGAGAGGAATTCAACGGAGATTCAGAAGCGACCCTCGGCTTTTACACCTCCAGGCTTGATTGAAAGATTCTTGCTATTTGATAGGAATTTGCCAAATTCAAGAGGGTGGATGGTTTTTCCTTCCTCAGTTTTTTGGGCGTATACTATGAATGGGCCACGGGAATGAAGAGAATAAAAGTTTGTTGGAGGAAGTTGAGAAAGTGCTGGTGGGGACTGTGAAGTCGAAGGCGAGTCAAGTTTTATTGGGGAAGAAGGAGTAAATTTCCTTTTTTTGGTAGAAGTCAAAATGACAGAATCACTGTCAGAAATTTCTATATTTTCCCCGTCTGGGGGGTGTGGAGAGGGATCTGGGGGCTTTGTAGGGAGTCCAGGAGGGAAATCTTCCTCCATTATTCACAACAGTAAACAACTACAATAATAGTATGGAAAATGACAGAAGTAAAAAAAGTTTATAAATATCTGGAAATCAGAAGCGAAAAGTGACTCCTGGAAGATCAGGAGGGAGAAGAAACCTCAAGGCACAACACACTACACTTTTTTTTTGCCAGAAAACAAAAAAGAATGGTAAAAAAATAATTTTAGATAGAGCAAAACAAAACAACTGATGACAGCCAAATGTTATTGTTGCCATTGCAATGACGGGTTAATAGTTCCGAAATTTAATAATAAATACGGACAGAGTACGTTTGAATACAACATACCGAAGATATTTAATTTATTACCTGACACTGTAAAGCAATGTAAGTCTATGAATAAGGTTAAATATATGGTGAGAAATTGGCTATCGGAAAAAAAATATTTACTTTAATATGTATGAAAAATTGTATGAAAAAATTGTTGATTCTGTAGATATAAGATGTAAATTATAACTAATAAAAATGTATATGTAACTAAACTATAAGCACCTGTTGACAAGCCAATTCAATTGGCTTAGCAGGACTTGTATAAAAATAAAAAAAGTTGTCCAAGGAAGCGAAGCTAGCAGTCTACAATAGAGTGCAGGTACCTATACTGATGTATTGAAGTGGGGCTTGGAACTTGCAGAGGAAGGACTAAAGTAGACTGAATGCTGTAGAAATGAGGTCTCTGAGGGACATGTGTGGTAAAACCATGTATGATCGTGAGAGAAATGTGGAGATTCGCAAATAATGCAAGGCTGATGTAAGCGTAATGAGTAAGATTAAGAAAGGTTAAGATGGTGAATGTGTATGGTAGAAGAAGTCAGTGGCGCCTGAGGAAGTCATGGCACGATCAAGTGAACCAGTGAAGATGTTTGAATGTGAGTGAGCCAAGGAGTGTGTGCCAAGACCGAGTTGTTTGAGATACGGCGTGATGGTTAGTTAGTTAGGTTAGGTTCTTCTCCTCCCTAATCCCTCATCGTCATTATTGAAAATACCATATTCCCACTTGTTTTGGGTAGTTGGTATTCTTGTGCGTTATTCACATTTAAGGCGATGCACTACGTCGTTTAATATTTTTAATTGAGCCGCTATCAATAATAACCCTTACGTAGATGGCAATAAGGTTAAAATTCCCGTTTAACACCATCCGCCTGTTTTGATTTATGCAAGAAAAAAACATGGCCAAAAAGTGCCTTTTATTTTATTTTGTGGATGTTCAAGCATAAATATTTAATTTTTTTCGATCATTTTATAAATAACTTAATTTGCCACATTATACAATAAAATCATAACCAAAAATGGGTTCGTGAGTATGAGATTTTGAACTTTAAAGCAGTTTTCATAGGCCTTTACATTATTTTTTCTGGGCTTATAAAAAGACTTATCTAAAAAATACTCGATTATTTCAAAGGCCAAGATGTATTCTACTCGCAGTATTTAATTAAAGATTGACGATCTAGCTTGCAACGGTTTTCATAAAAAATCATTTTAATTTCTTGATTTGAATTTTTGTTAAGATAATGCGTTGTTTAATAGAATTTGAACAATTCATCAAATTTCAACTTTTATTTGCGAGTTCTGTGAATGTTCTATTAAAGTTCTGTTATTATATCATAATAGGCCAGTTACTTGACATAACTGAAAAAAATAACAGAACTTGAAAATATCTTTCACAAAACTTGAAAATTAACTTTGAAATTTGAAGAATTGTTCACATTCTCTGAAACAACCCGTCATAAAGTCCCGTACATTTTCCACTGAAGAAATTTTCCTTATGAATAATTCTCGCGTTATGCTAAGGCTATGATCGTTTAAGTCTCACTGTAAGTTAAAAATACGTAATAAAGGCGCTAAATGCTTTTATCTTCCGAATATTCCATTTCTTCAATTACTTATACATTCAATGTAATGAATTTTAAACGTCAACGCTCTCTATAATCGCTGCAAATGCATTAATATTCAACTTTTGCACTGTGCATTTCACCTTTTTTTGTGTACCTCCCTCAGATATCCTCTCCCAAACAATGTTTGTTAGTGCGAATCTAAGGCAGCTAAAACCTTCGAACTGGAATGTCGTAATGCTGGAATTTCGTAATAATAATAATAATAATAATAATAGTTTATTCCAGAATGTATGCAGGGGTAGTGCAATGCAATACATTCCATATTTCGTAATGTCGTAATAATAAAAACAATTAATTTACCTAGAAATTTAGGAGGTAGAGGTATAGTCAAAATAACTTCTTTGAGACATAATCAGGTAGAAATGCTAAGAATTTTTTTCCATGGGAAAGCTAATAGCTCAGAAATGCACAAAATAATTTGCAAGGCAGATAGAAACATTACACATTTGAATTTATACGACGAGAATGCCAATATTTTTATAAATCCCAACCAGGATATATTAGATTCCTGGTCAAATAAAATTATTCACGCAAAACACTTCAATTATCTCAACCAAACGTACCTACGTTGACAAATTTTCGTCAAAGAAATGGAGGATTGGAGAGTTTAGCGCAGAAATAGAAGGATTTATGCTTGCCATTCAGGATAGTCATTCATACTAAAAATTATAGGAAGCATATAATAAATGATACAAATCAAATGAAAATGTTTAGCTTTCCCGTAAACTATAGAACATATTATATCGGGATGTTCTGTATTAGCGCCGTCCGAGTATACATTTAGGCACAATCAAGTTTTAAAAATAATTTACCAAAGTTTGGTAATTAAACATAACTTGATTGAAGGCCGTAATATAGTACATTTTTATTTTTATTTTTTTTTTAAAAGAAAGACAAACATTCCCGGGTTACGAATAACCTGACAATATTTGAAAATCTCTTACTACCACCACAGTAAGCTGAAAAAATGTTGCTTGTGTTGTGATGGAGGACTTAGCCAGTCGAGGAATTGAACACACTACGCCTGGGTGGGACCCAAACGCGATGTCAACTCGGCCACCGACCGGTCATATTGTGATAAAACTATACTAACAGACCAAACGATTAGTCATAATAGACCCGATGTAGTTTTACATGACAACATTAAAAAAATAACTTATATCGTTGATGTCGCTAATCCAAATTCCTGTTTCTGAAAAAAATGTATTAGAAATGTGTGTCTGTATTAGATCTGTCAAAGAATTTATATATAAAAATGCAAAAGTCAGTCACTTTAAATACATGAAATAAATACGAAATATTTATTTATATAAATATTTATTTTGAGGGATCAGTAGGATTTATAGGTCCAGTTAGGAGTTCTACCGAGCCGAACCCTCTGATATGAAAATATCTGGAGTCGGTGAATTATTTTCCCATTTGATCTCTGGTGAGTGGACATGTTGTTCTTGTATTGTTTTGTATTTATTATGCTTGTATAATGCACTTGCATAATGTGGATTGACTAGTTGATCATTTGCGGAAAAGTGTGTGGAAGGGTTTAGTTTTTCCTGTCCAATTTTCACACGTTTTTCTGTCCAGATTTTTTTTTCAATTATTTTACGACTCAATTTACAGTACACTCTTCTCATTTCGACACTCTTGACATTTGGGAAGATAAGTATACGAAAAATATCTATTAAAAGAGGAATTAAATGCATCCACTGTTTGAGAAATTTCATTCAACAGTACCATTCCTAGTGTCATGCTATGTTGTGCTAGAACATCTGTCCTGCCGTTCGCTATCTTGAACAAGTCATGGCGAAAACTACGGCTGAAGCGTTCGGCCTATTGCCTATCAATAGAGTGATGAGATGAATTATATTTAAACTAAGTATTGCAAGATTTTCATATCGTCTGTTTTCTAGGCGAAATTTATTTGTTGCCTCAAGTCGTATGAACCTCGGATAAGTTCCGTGCAAAGACACATCTGAGGAATTAATTCTGGATTTGTTCCAAAATATTTATAAATATAATTTAGTTTATGGGCAAACGTCACTATTTTCAGAATATAAATAAAAAAAGGTTGAAAAAATTATCTCGGGCGTAGCCGGGTATTCAAGCCAGTAATGTAAAAATCAATCAATCATTTTCCAACTTAAAATTATTATTTATTAGCGCAAACAAATTATTATAAGCAATAATTAGTCGCCTGAAATATCCATACAAATTTTAAATATCTCCCGAGTAAAAATAAATGGCGCCGACGGGAATTGAACCTAGTACTTTCTGATGTCCGTTCAGGTGCTCTGAACCACTGAGCTACATAAAAAACCTTGTCTTATAAACATTAGTTTATCATTTAAAAAAAATAACAAACAAATAATATTACCGTGCACATTCAAATGTGTCTTCTGTGTTCGCGCTAATTTGGTAGGCGGGTATGGGTACCGCCGCCCCGTGAACCATCGATTGTATAACAAACACCTCTGCCACAGGTTATTCACTACGTTTGGAGACTAAGAAGGGGTGCCCGGGTTCATGGGTGATGTTTTTCTAGGACACCTACTGCGTGGCGGGTCGGGTCGGGAGAGGCCGGTTGAAGGAGATCTTTTGACCTCTCCATCTCTTCCTGGATCAATTGCTTGCACAAAAGTAGGACGGATTTTAATTCAATTCAGTTTATTCATTTTAAAAACACTACAAAATTGTTAATGAATAATAAATTTTAATGCGTGTTTCAAATAAATTGGTAATTAGAATTCTTACACTAATAATATAAACGTATGTATATCAATTATACCAGTAATAATAGAGCTTGCCTTTTAAAGGCAACTTCATTGACGCTAAAAATGTCGCTATCCGAATTGATTCTGTTCAACAGCAAGACTGCGCTCCCCACAGGTGTGACTATTGGCAAGTTAGTCCTGCAGGCTGGGAGATAGAATAGTCTATGTTAGTATTTCTAAGAAAAGTTTTAGGTCATCAGCAAAGAGAAGAAACCTAGAGTGCTGAATTACTTCTGATATATCGTTAATGAAAATGGAAAAAAAAGGAGTGGGCCTAAATTAATGCCTTGGGGTACCCCCAAAGAAATATATAGATTGGAATAGTCCGTGAGACACAAACTGCTATGGATGGATTTGTACGACCGTCACTCCTGGACACACTCATACATTTTGTCTTTCCAGGGTTTTCTCACCTTCCTTTCGCTAAAAAGAGTTTCCAGTATCCCCAAAGATAACATAGGCCCTGAGGGAAATTATTTTCCTCAGGGCATCCTGTGTGGATCTAATGCAAAAAAAATCTTGTCTGCACCTACCGTATGGGTATCTATAATCCGTGTCCGGAACCTGTAGTACAAGTGGGATATTGGAATATCTTCATCACGCGGAGATCCCGAAAAATCTCATTTTTTATCAATTTTACAATTCGTTTTTTCTTATTTTTTTTCGTCAACTAAGGGTTGAAAAAACTTTTTGATCTGGGTCTACGATTCGACGCATTTTAAGGTATTTAAAACTAATCTTTACACCTTAGCAACCGATTTTTTTCAAAATTGACTAAAAAATCCCAACTTCGGACACGATTTAAAGCGAAGCTTAATGCCAAATCACTATTTTGATTAATCTTTATAACGAATTGGTGTACATTATGAATACCAAAAAATATGATTTAGATAAATTGAAGGTTTTCCTATCGTTTCGCTTGAGTAGAATACAAATAAATAAATAAATTACTCAATAAAAAATATAAATGCAAACTACTAAAAAAATATTTTTTCAATAGAAATGTATGAACGCGTAAAGGAAACAACTTTAAAAATACAGTATTATAGCTATAATTTTCTGTAACAGTTTCACTTGATTAACTTTTTTTGCTTTCTTATAAAATAAATAAAAACCACTTTTGTGCTTTAAATTGAACGTTTCTAGACTCCGTTTGTCAAGCGATTTTAATGCCCTTTTTTAATACCTACGATATAAGGTATACCAAAAATATACACGTTTTTGGCTTGTAGCTTCCTCTTAATCAATAACGAAAGCTCAGATCAAAAAAGTTAACCACATAATCGAGCCTAAATGTGAAGTAAATTTATCGGTTTCTCGTTTACACTATGAGTTTCCGGACACTGTATATACAATGATTATGTTGGTTCAGATAAAAATAGTTTGATAGAAAACATAAGTCGCAAGAAATCATAAGTATATATATATAAAATATTGCTAATTTATTAAGAAACATTTAAAATTCATCGTAATCCGGTTAAAAACGGGATCGCAGGCCTTGAATGAATTGACAGTTTTCCTAACAAACTTACAGTAAAACACGATTGTGTTATTGCGACGTCGAAACACGTGTTCTTAAAAATTCTAATATTTTCGCATATCGTCATTGTATATTATCAGGACAAAGCAGGTGCATGGACACGTGTTGCGATAAATTATGAAAGTACTAAAATTTATAAGGAGCCTGTAGTCCCGTTTTTAAAAGGATGCTAATAAATCAGTAATACTAATTTTTCTCCGTGTAGGCTTAAACAGGCAAAATAAATCAATTTATTATTTATATAAGGAATAATCGACCTTACTTCTGATACACGGACACGCTCACGACACACTTCTATTATTTATGTCTTCGGTGTGTGTAGTGCATAAAACAAATATCACAGCTGTGAACAAAAAAAAAAGGAAAAATTTTATTTCTAAGCAAGGAAACACATTCAAAGACTTTCTTTCAAAGAAAACAAAATTCTTTGTAGATGTGTCATATGATTAGATACTATATTTTTACCCTTTGGTTTAAAGTGGCCCTCTAGATGTGACGTGTGTTACTGTGAACCTCTAGTGGGAGGTTACTTGAAAAAGTGTCGTACCACAAGGAATTGTTCCACTGCACTGGGTCACTCAACCTACTTTCATAAGAGGATTCTACTGTGTAGGGAAAAGGGTAGTTTTTTTAAACAAAACCAGATAAGAGAGGAATTGTATTTTTTGAATCTTAAAGGTCTTACACCAGGCTTACGCTGGTGCACCCACACAGTCATATACCCTAGTATATTATTTATATTTAACTCTTTGTACTCCGTTGTCGCCGCCACGGCGACATAGGAAACATTCTAACTCCGATGGCGCCGCAGCGGCGACATGAACAATGGGTATACCTTTCATTATTTTATAAGCAATAATTATTAGCCTGAAACACTCATCTACATTGAAAAATCTCCTGATAAAAGATACATGACGCCAACGGGACTTGAACCCGTGTCCTTTCAGGCTAATAATTATTGCTTATAAAATAATTCTTACCCTTTGTGCTATGCATAAAAAAAATCTTGTCTTAAACAATTAGTTTACCAAAAAAAAAATAATAATTAACATTTGACAAGTTCTAGTATCTTCACCAAAAATGTAGACAATTTGTCTCGACGCCATCTAGTGAGAGAGTTAGCACTTACAATGCCTTTGTCATATAAAATAAAGTTGGTTGTTTCAGGTGAAAAAATGTAACCAGCAGTAATTATTGAATGAAACACTAGTATATATTGAATTATTTCGCGGATAAGAGATAAGCCGCCATAGCTCAGTGGTCAGAGCTATCGACCGGAAATCGAAAGGACACGATTCATGTCCCGTTGGCGTCATGTTTCTTTTATCAGGAGATTTTTCAATGTGGATGAGTGTTTCAGGCTAATAATTATTGCTTTTAAAATAATTGTTACCCTTTGTGCTATACATAAAAAAAACTTGTCTTAAACATTAGTTTACCAAAAAAAATAATGATACATTTCATTGTTTAAATAAATAAAAGGCCCCTTTTACAGGTATACACATTATTCAATTCAATTGTATACAGTACCTACTTACGATTGGTTGTACTTTTTGCTCTGTTTTTCATACAAAACAATAACTACGCAGTCATTTTGCTTGAATATTTTTTTTACTGAACAATAAATATTCTCTCTCCATCAGAGATCAGGCTTAATGGAAAACTCCATATATTAAGAAAAGGTCCCAAGCGTGACTGCATGGTCTGCTAGAAAAGGGTTGGTTATTTACTGCCTTACCAAAAAATTTTTTTTTCATATTTTCTAAAAATGTAAATGTAATTTTTCGCTGGTATACTATATAGAAGATAATTTGGAGTTCAAAGGGTTAAACCCCTCCAGTCTTACTTATAAAGATTCCCAAATACGCCGCCGCAGCGTTGGTATAGCTATACGGGCCGTATACTACTCAGGCTAAAATCGTTACTCATTGGCCCGGTATATCAGTCGGTCCGTATCCTCGCTATGTGCCCTATTCCTCACTCAAATTTAAGCGGGATAAATTGGACGCTTAAGCCTCGGTAAGCCGCAGAGTAGTTGCTATTTTAGACGTCGAGGCGCCAGCATTAACAAATGTCAAATATGACGTTATGTGATTAATTATGTACTTCCATCTCGCCAACATATGCGTTAATTGCCTGATTTGATCAGTATGGACTATTATATCGAACGATGAGAGATAAATAATAATAATAATAATTAGATGACTTGTATAGCGCCGTTTTTGTGCAAAATCACCTCAAGGGCGCTGTACAAACTTATAATACATCTCTACAGTGATCTATGTTATTACTTAACTATTTATGGAGATAATATACAGTACAATACTTACCTGGTAGGTCACTTGAGATTAACACTTAATTAACATTATATAATTGTTTATTAGGGAAATTTAGAGACAGGATTTAGGACATAATTGGAAAATTGAATGTAACTGGACTTTCTCTAAGGAATGGTATATTTAATTTAAGGGTACGACAGCTTAAAAAGGTAAGTTTTTAGTTTAGACCTGAATTCTGTTGGACTTCTTATGGATCTTAGTTCCGGGGGAGTTTATTCCAAGCCTTCGGCCCAGATACTCCGAAAGCGCGATCACCAAATTTAGTATTTGGCTGCGCATAGGTTCTATCAGTCTGCCTACAGTTGGTGTTATTGATTGATATTCCATCAAAAATAGACAAATAGTCTGGCAAGGTATTATAAGAGGGATTTTCAACGTTCTGACTATTTTCAGCGGGTTGTTCGTCATATTTTCATGAATTGACTCTAAAAAATACCATTTAAAATTCCAACAGCTCCATGCTGATTGAAGTGGGAATCTTTATAAAAAAAAATCAACTCGCAAAATTAATCCCGCTTATAACATTTGACATTTTGAACTCACAATCTCCCGATGACAGTAGAGAGCACAGATATACCACTCAAGTAGACAGTAATTTGATTTTTCATAGAAAAAATAAAATCATTCCTCTATTAAAATCAAAGACAACACGCGTAATATTACTAATATCAAGACTTCCGACCTATGTACGGATTTTGTTCCAAGCCGCGCTAAGCTCGACATTCCAACCAAGCCTAGCTAAATCCATCGATATACCGGGCCATATTAATATTCGTGCAAGATTTTATTAGACTGGCACCACTTTGTTCCAAACCTCAAAAATACGACCACTGACACATTTCGCGTTTAGTTGCTAAATTTAAGTTTCTTCAAATGACATTTGTAATGTCGTTGACCAAGTCTGTTTTGAATTGCATCGAAATCCAGCCAATTCTATTTGCTTTGGTAAATCTATTAAAAATTATCCTCTGCAAAAGGGTATTACTGCTTTTTTAGATTATCACTGCGCAACCGATCAATATTTGTTAAATCAACCAGATTGTTAACAAAGTCCGCGATCTTCGTCTTACTACGATAGTATAGCCTGTGACAGACCACGCTTTAATAGGCTTGGCCTATTTCAGCGTATCGCCCGCCATACATTCCCATTGGCATAGACCAAACCATGATGCGTATAGCGTAATGTGTCGCCCACCTAATACGTTCCTATACCTGTCAATACTATCGTATTACGGTCGGTATACGCAGTACGCATGCGCGTAATTGTGAGTAACGTTTTCTACTAACCCGTTCTTATTCCCCCGTAATATATATTATGAGTAGGACGGCTGGGGTCTAGACAAAAAATGACATGACATCGAATAATATTCTCGCTGGACATTAAATTTCTAAAAGGTTCGATGTTTTTGAAAGCAGATTTATAAATCAGGACGATTGTTTTGTCGCTTACCACAGACTGTGTTTTTTTCTTGTAAGCTGTAAAAATACCAATTTATAAGAAACTAAAAAAAAAAGTTAATTACAAAAAATTATTGTAAAGGATCAGGAAACTTCACTTTTTTTCGCTTCAAGAAAAAAAATCAATAAAAAATTTATAAACTTTAACAAATCTTTCGCAAACGGTCGATGTCTTTATAGAACTTATTTATTATTTGGAATTTTCTTTCTTTCCTTATTTTCAACCCATAACCTCTGGGAACAGAGCCAAGTACCTTTTACAATGACAAATTCCCTGAAAAATCTAGAGCAGTACATATTTTCGCAACTTATCGCCCTGGCGGAATTCAGGATCGAAACGTCATTTTTTTATTTTTTTTATTATTTAATAAATGTTTACATGTTAATTTTTTGTCATTTTTTAACTACCATACTAGGCTAATGCCCGTGTAGTGGTAGTTATACATGAAATAATAATAAATATAACATAAAAGAACTAAAAAATACTATTTTATAGAAACATAAGTATGCAAGTATGAATCAAACATGAAATAATAATAAAAATAACATAAAAGAACTAAAAAATACTATTTTATAGAAAAATAAGTGTGCAAGTATGAATCATACATGAAATAATAATAAAGATAACTTAAAAGAACTAAAAAATACTCTTTTATAGAAACAGCTTTTTGGAAAATAGACCACAGCAAGTAAAATTATTAAATGAATTAAGTGATTCCAAAAGTAATAATTTCTCGATATCACAAGGCACAGTTTTAGGACCACTTTTGTTCATATTATATGTAAATGATATATTTGAAGTTGCTAAATACGGGGAAATTGTCTCATATGCAGATGACACAGTGCTTCTTTTAAAAGCAAACACATGGTTAGAACTGAACAAAAAGGGTAATTCAGACATCAATGAATTGAAAACATGGTTTGACAATAACCTACTAACGTTAAACTCTAAAAAAACACACTACGTGCCATTTTTCATAAACAAACCAAATACGCCGCATGAAATAAACATTCGAATTCACTCTGCACCAAGCACTCAACAACACCACTTGACTGCAACTTACTATGTACTAATATTGAAATTAAAACTTCAACCAAATATCTAGGGATCACTATTGACCAATGCCTAAAATGGATACCACATATAACCATTCTCAAAAACAGAGTACGAAAATTAACCTTCATTTTTAGCTGCTTGAGACATATTCTAAATAAAGAACTACTGAGAATGACGTACTTCGCATTCTGTTAATCCATAATCCAATATGGTATAATAGGATGGGGGGGCGCCTATAAAACTCACACACAACCTCTTTACATTGCGCAAAAACTAATAATTAAAATAATATTAAAGAAATCATTTTTATATTCATCTGAACCCATTTCAAAGAATTTAAAGTCCGAAAATTAAATACTCTTTTCCTGTATCACGCAACCTTACAAGTTTACAAAGACGATATCCTAAACAAAACCGTACCATTCAAAAACAGCAAATCTCAGGCAAAAATACATGTTACCAATTCCGATTTGTAAAAAAACTTTGGGTCAGCAAAACTACAAATACTTAGGAACAAATTTCTTCCATAAATTGCCAGAAAATATAAGATCACTAAATGATAGTTTCAAAGAATTCAAAACACAATTAAAAAAATATACTGAAAACCTAAACTAAATAAAAAAAACGTAAATAAATAAAAGAAAAACAAAAATTTAAAAAATAAAATAAAAATCTAAGAAACTAAACAAATAATACCTCATCCCATACACACAAGCAATTGCTTATTATGGGAGAACATTGAAAAATAATAAATATTAATCATATCATAATATCTTATCTTATTACTAGTGAAATATATATATGTATATCACATTGTAAATTTGTTTATTGAATAAATTGAATTTGTTTAAAAAAAAAAAAAAAAAAGTATACAAGAATGAATCATACATGAAATAATAATAAAAATAGCTTAGAAGTTTAAACATTGTTTGAATGTTTTTTATTTGGTACAATATTTTTTTACATTTCAAAGTTTTCCAGTAATGTTGGCCTCACTGGGTGGCTTGCCCGTGCTGAGGCCTTCATTTTATAATATGAAAATACAATCTAAATACAATCTACAATATAAGATAAAATAATACATTTAATATATAATCTTCTGTGTTTGTGAGTGATGTGTGTTTATATTGGTTTTGTGTGTTACGTGTAGGTTTTATTTATATTTTATGATATGACATTTTGGTAATATTGTCTTTTTTGTTCTTTAATCCATTTTGTAATTTTGTGTGTGAATTTAATTTTATTTTCCTCAATTTTAATTTCAAGTTTTACACTGTTGAAAGCTTTTATAGCATGGTATTGGTAGTGTCTTTGTCCAAAGCTTGAATTTACTGTCGGAGTTTTTATGTTTTCTTTGTACGCTTGTCTAACTGGTCTGTTAGTGTTATTTTGTGTATGTTGAAATTTATTATTTTGTCAAAAATGTAGTTTAGTAGTGTTTTAACGTATAATTGGCGTATATCTAATACGTCACAGCTTAGTTTCAAATGGCTTTAGCTGTGTTTAACGATCAGATCTGAATATCTAGGGACTTTCCTCTTCGCCACTTCCCACCCCCTTCAGCCGCTCAAAATACCACAAATTGAGGATGCCTTAGTCCTAAGGGCAGTTATGACTCTTATATAAAGGGTTTTTTTTTAATAAGAGGTGTTATTTTGATATTCAATCGTAAAAGATCAATGGTTTCGTTGCTTGTGTGGCACATAGCGCCGTTTTGTTGAAAATAAACGTTGTCCAGATCAATACCATCCAATTCCGGCCATAAAAAATCATTAATCATCTCTCGATAGCGCAATCCATTCACCGTAACTGTTGCTCCTGTCTCATTTTCAAAAAAATAAGGTCCAATGACTCCGCCGGACCATAAACCGCACCAAACAGTCACACTTTGAAGATAGAAAGGCTTTTCAACTATAACTCTTGGGTTTTTCGAGCCCCAGATGCGACAATTTCGCTTGTTGACGAAGCCACCGAGGTGGAAATGTACCTTATCACTCAAGATGATGTGCATTTGATTCACTCAAGTGAATTTTAATAATTTAAATGCGTTGTTGAAGCGTGTATCGTTCCATTTTTATTAATGGCGTAGTTTCTACTTGTCAAATGTCAAAAAATGACAGCTTCAAAAGTAACATCTACCGAAATAGCGGGCTACTCAAAATAACACCTCTTATTGGAAAACCCTGTACTTGTGTTCAGGCAAATTGGATGACACCACTGTCTGTCTCCCGGTATTATTAAATCTGCGAAACCAACTATGCGATAGAGTGCCGGTCTTATCAAATAAAAATGCTCGTTCGCCCTTATTTTTCAAATCATTATTTCGTTCTTGCCCCCGTGTTATAGCTCATTATCCGCATTAGCGCGCGTATATTTCGCGCCAAATTTACTGTCAGACTCGCGGCGGGTTCTAAATGGCGCCCAACGCGGGGCTCGATAGTGCGCGAAACATTTAGACTTCAGAAGATTATGCAGAATTAAGCTAACCACTAAAACAAATTAAATCAAGTGTTATTAATAAACAGTTGGTTAACATAGTTGCATGGCACTTATTCATATCAATACATTTCTTAAAATTCAATACAAATCAAAAACATTAAAATAATTCCCTTTTTCTATTTATTTATTAATTTTCTGGAAATCGACAGTTTACATTCATTTCAGTTTGTAAACAAGTATTATACAGCCAAAATAAAACCAATTATGGATTTCCTCCTTGTGACTTTACCTCTACTAAGACAGCATAATAAGGAATAAGTCATTTAAATTTCTAAGAAAATAATATGAAATCAAAATACAAAACAAAGATTACATAAAACGAAAAATTTAGAAAACAAAACATTTATCAATACATTTATAGCCATGGATTGAGATTGATTGAGCCATATAAATCAAATCATAATAGAAATAAAAACAATAGGGACATAACATTATTCACAAACCATCAGAGAAATATTCTTTTATGGACGTCTTGTATTTTGTAAGTTCGCAACTGAAAATATCGACCTTGGATAATACGCTATAGTAATTATTGCATAGTCTGTTCAGGCAACAATTCTGCTTAGATTTCGTTTTGCACTGATCCACCCTGAACAGGACAGAAGAGCGTGTTTTTCAGACAATTTATAACTTTTTCCAATAATTTTATTTTGACCATTACCGGTTTCTACATATTTTGGCACTCTTCAGACTAGTACAATTATTTCTTAAACTATAGTTTGTATGAACAGCATTTGCGTTCACCTAACAGAGCGCTCTTGGGGTTTTTACTAGCGCCAGTCGCCGCCGTTTGGCTCAGGGCCGGTCCTGCCCGACGAACTCATTCTGAAATTGTGTCCTACCCAACACTACCGCTAAGGTGGTATCCACTGACTGGAAATGTTTTGGGAATACCATCACTGCAACGCCGTGACCACCAGTGTTGCCAATTCGTGGGGAATTCCCCAAATTATGGGAAATTAGTAATAAATTAAAACGACTGTGGGGAGTGTGTGTAATATTTTGTGGGGAGACTTTTGATGTGGGCAATACTAAGTATTAATAAGTAAGCAATACCGAATACGGATTAAAAGCGGATTTCTTGATTATTCAACCATATTGAAAAATAATAATTACAAGTGAGAATGTGTTATTATAATTTTGGTTTCTTTAGCGGCAATAATTTATTTTTCTAGCCTGAACGCAAGATAAAATCCTAGAATGATAAAATTCGATAATTTCAATATAGTATATACTTTTTAAATACACCGATTTTGTGTTTCACAGCTGAATTTCCCATTATGTGGTTATTACCAGCAGGCCCAAAACGCACTGAGCACGCCTAATTACGTTGGATATTGAAATTCATAAAAATCCTTGTAATATTAATGAAGACGACGGGGCTATGCTTAACAGTTCTTGACATCTAGTAAATCACCGCTACATCAAAACTAAAAGCCGAAAACTATTCAACCCTTAGAGCCTATTAGAATATTGGAGCACGCAACACGGTATCGCATCTTCATACCCGTAAATACACACTTCACACTTACACTACAATCTTCAATTACACTTCTGCCATGATGGTGGACATTGTGACGCTGTCCAAACCCCAAAAATAAATCACGACAATACTTTTTGGTTGTGAAAATCTGAAATCATACAAAGGATCTCGAAAAGCAAGCCGGAGGTTGCGGGTTCAAATCCCGGAGTGCGTAAATAAATTTTATTTGATTAATAATTTGTGTTATTTCGCAATTTGCTCATTTTAAATAATATTAAATATATTTGCGGCACGTTATCATATACAAAATCACCATTAAAAATCAAAACGTTGCTTGAAATGGCTTTGGCCGTGTTTGGTGACCAGATTTGAATGGCCAGGTACGTCCCCACCTTCCTCTTTCCCATCTCCTTCCCACCACTACCTTCTGCCTCACAACATACCCAAATCGGTGATGCCATAGTCCACTTGGGCTCTTGTGCGGTTTATATCGAATTGCCATGGCCTGGCTCACGTCTGTTTGACTGTGATTTTTCCGCTCCGCAACCCCGACCTTAAGCCAGCCAACCAGCTGAAAGGACATATTCTGACATTTGGCCGCTCTAAGGGTGTGTGGGGGATGGGGTGGTTTGGGGGGAGGGTCTGGATGCATGAATACGGAGGAAGCCAAGCGTAGAGTATTGTGGAGCTTTAAGGTTATGCCGCCAGGAGGTATTATGATTGTTATGGTTTGGAGGGTCGATGCAAGGGAGATATGGGCACGACTTAAATGGGCCAAATCTATTAATTCGTGCATTTTTTAACTACCTGCAAAATAACAACGAAAATCTAAATTAGTTTGTAGAGCGCATTTTTGTTGTGAAATGTCACCTGACCAGCGCCTTACAAAGATAATTTCTTGAAACTACAGGGTGGGCCTAAAAGCTTCTTTAAAAAAAACTTATTTTTGGATAATGGTAAGGAAGATTTACATATTATCGATACAGAGTCGTATTTGAGTAGATTTAATGTAGTTATTTAAAACATTTACAATGTGGTGTACAGTAGTGTATGGTATTATAGTGATTTGTTTTGGGGGTATTATGCCGTGTTGCGCAACCTCCTTCTTTAGTCAACGTTTCAGACAGCATTGCAGCGTCCATCATCAGGGCAGATGTGTATTCTAAATTACTTTTGGCCGTGAAAATCTTAAATCATACAGTAGTTTATGGTATTTACAGTCGGGACGGACGTCTGAGGAAGACTTACGTATTATCTTCGCGCTAGAATGAGGTACAGAGTCTAATTAATAATGTAGTTTTTTCTACAGTAATAATGTGGTACCTCGTGATACTACATGAAGTTAATTGTAGAAAAAGTGAGGATGCCCCAGGAAGACATTAATAAAATAATTATTTGTGGTAAAAATGAGACGTGATGAACGTAGAATGGGATGTAGGGTATTTTTTGACGTGGAAGTCAGGAATGCTTGAGGATGACATGGCACTATCAAGTTGGCAAGTTGATCAATGGCAAGAAATGTCACGAATTTCTCTGGACGTGTTGGAGGGTGTGGAGAGCTTCAGATATCGGTTGTCAGTTGTTAGTGCAAAAAGAATGGTGGGCGCCATCTTGCAGATGTTTCTTACTTTGTCTATTTCAATAATTTCTATATTTTTTGACCAGGAATCTAATAATTCCTGGTTGGGATTTATAAAAATGTTGGCATTCTCATCGTATAAATTTAAAGGTGTAATATTTCTATCTGCCTTGCAAATTATTTTGTGCAATTCTGAGCTATGAGCTTTCCTATGGAAAAAAAGTTCTTAGCATTTCTACTTGATTATGTTTTAAAGAAGTTATTTTGACTATACCTCTACCTCCTAAATTTCTAGGTAAATTAATTCGTTCTATAGCTGAATTTGGATGATGGCAATTAAACTTTGTTAGCGTAGTTCTAATTAATCTTTCTAAGTTATCTAAATCTGTATTGGACCATTTAATTATGCCAAATGAGTACGTTAATAGAGGTATTTCCCAAGTATTTATTGTTTTTACTAAATTTTTAGCAGATAGATTGCATTTTTAAAATTTTCCTGATCCTAGTTTGAAATTTAATCCTAATATCATTTTTAATACTAGTATGGTCTAATCTATTTGATTGTGGGTATCCTAAATACTTATAAACCTCATCCCTTTTCATACTAGTAATTTGGAAATTTCTAAATATACTCTCGTCCCCATCTACAATTTTGCCTTTCTCTGTATGGATCGTTCTACATTTATCTAAACCAAAAGTCATTTTTATATCATCTGAAAAGTTTTTAACTACCTCGTTCTATGTCGGTTTCCCACTGTGGTTTCGCAGGTTCTATTCCCCGTTAGCTTAATCCACAATCAATGCACAAGCAAAATTTCCGCGTGTAATGGTGGTAGTAGGATGAATTCAAATCTAATATTTTTCTTCGTTAAAACACCCGCTAAACTGCCAAAGCATTTTTTTTAGCAGTTTAATTTCATAGTAATAATTATAAAAATAAAGCGCAAATAGAACGAGAAACCATAATATTGAAAATAGAGATAGAAGATAAACGTTACAAATGTCTACAATACAAACACATTAGACGGCCGGCATAGTCCAGTGGTAACGCATTGGACTGCCATTCCGAAGGTCGCGGGTTCGAACCCGGCGTGCGCAAATAAATTTTATTTGATTAATTTGTGTTATTTCACAATTAATTAATTAAAATAATATATAGTATATTTGCGGCACGTTCCAGAGTGGAAGATACTACCAGTATCGCCCTGGTGTAAGACCACCATTCAGAATTGAAACGTTGCTCCAAATGGCTTTAGCCGTGTTTAGTGACTAGATCTGAATAGCCAGGTACTTCCCCACCTTCCTCTTTCCCTTCCCCACTTACCTTCAGCCTCACAACATCCCCCAATTGGGGATGCCATAGTCTCACTGGCTCCAGACGGGAGCAGTTGGGACTCTTGTGAGGTATTCACTATAAAAAAAAAAAAAAAAAAAAAACATAGACCGATAGATATAACATAGGAACTCGTAGGCATACACACACTCAAAGGCATACAAAATATTTAAGCCCCCGCTTTCCCTATTTCTACCGATTAACAAGTTTCTCGTTTAGTCATTGAGTTTTTTAAGTTCCAAAAATAATGTATGTTATTTTTGAAGATAATATCTATACATTTGTTATACCGAAACGTAAATTATATGAAATTCCCTCGGTAGAAAAATATCGCAAAATAAGCTCCAAAAATTGTTAAAAACACGTTTTGTTCTGTTATTTAATATGTTATAGGCATGAAAATATTCACAGTATATCTTTAAACGCAACCAAAGCATTTGTTTAGAGATTTTCGCTTAAGAGGAAGCTACAAGACTTGGTATACTTTATTTAGACATTAAAATCGCTTGACAAACGGAGTGTAGAAACGTTCAATTTCAAGCACAAAACTGGTTTATATTTATTTTGTATATAATTTTATAAGAAAGCAAAAAAGTTAATCAAGTGAAACTGTCACAGATAATCTTAGCTATAAACTGTATTTTTTAAAGTTGTTTCCTTTACGCGTTCATACATTTCTATTGAAAAAAATAAATTAGTAGTTTACATTTTTATTTTTTATTGAGTAATTTATTATTGTATTTGTATTCTACTCAAGCGAAACGATAGAAAAACTTTCAATTTATCTAAAGCATATTTTTTGGTATTCATAATGTACACCAATTCGTTATAAAGATTAATCAAAATAGTGATTTAACATTAAGCTTAGCCTTTATTATTATCATTTTTTAATATTAGCGCGCTCCCTCTAACATTGGTATTTACATATCTCCCTTTCAAGCCATCTTTGAAAACTTCTTGCCGGACCTTAAACACACTCACAGACATATTTATACATAAGATTATATGTATAAAACCAATGGATACAACGGAAACAATATCCATATAAACTTGGATTATTAACACAATTTTTCAGCATTTTGTGAGTTCAGTAGTGCAATTTGATTCGCTTTTTATATATATTAGCATAGTGTTCATTGTGGTAGGTACAAGATAAGTGAATGTTCGTTCGTTTTAGAATTTTTAGTCTTCATTTTAGCAAGTATATTGTATTAGATTTAAAAAAATATTTAATTTCGTTGTTTTAAAGCCTGGTTACCCTACTGCAGCAGGGAGGAGACGCGGCATTAGTACCTACTCGCCGACACAAAAGATGGACACACGAGATAATGATATTATTACGGAGAAGACAAATTGAAAAAGTAATGCTCCGATGAGTCAAATTATTACACGTGCCACGGCACAGAGCACATGTCACGTGACACATTGCACATGCACAGGGTGTTCACTAGACACAGACAATACATTAATATGAACCATATCCCCATTTATTTATTTATAATTATCGGCACAAGTGCCATTTACATAAGTGAAAGTTATTGACAGTCATAATACAATACAGAAATAAGTAAGAAAAGAAAAATTATAAGATTATTTTAGTAAGCCTGGCAAAAAAAAAATCAGTACAAAGTTAGTGGAAGAAATGAAGAAGAAACAAAAACAACAACCTCGTTTAAATATGCACTGCTGACTTGTTTAATGAGTATGGCTTTATATTTCAATAGAGGCATATTAAAAATATCAGCTAACATACCATAAGAGTTACCAATGGTGTTTAATCTATTTATAACAGAATTGTTGCCTGAAACAGTAGTTTTTTTTGTAATTATTCAGGATCACTGGCTTAGATTAATACGATTTTTTTTTAAATAAAATTGCATTAAGCTAAAAATTAAGCTTAAAATTTATTAACCTTAATTAATATAAAAGGAAACTATATGAATTTGGGAATTTTTAAATTTTAGCATTTTTATTTTTAATTGCGTAAAATTGAACATTCGCTTTCGTTATATGGGATTTTATGGGATGACAGCCAAAATAATTTATGTTGATGACATTTTCTTATGTTATTCCTGATACTATACGAGTGTCTAGAAGGGATTTTATTACCATGTACTCTATGCAAATTAGGTAGGTACTCTTTTGGCGGAACTTTGAAATAAAATAATGATTTTAGGAATGTTTTTTAAATAAAAAAAATATATTATAAAAAAGGTTAGGTTAGGTTGGGTTAATATGGGTGAGTTTTGTTTAGGTTAGGTTAGCATAAGTTAGTTTAGTTTAGGTTACGTTAGGTTAGTTTAGGTTAGGTTGGGTTAGGTTAATATAGATTAGGTTAGTTTAGGGTAGGTTGTGTTTGGTTAGTATATGTTAGGTTAGGTTAGATCAGGTAAGGATAGGTTAGGTTAGGTTTTTTACATACAAAAATATTAAAAAATGGTTGCCTTGATACCCCAATTTTATTTTATTTTATTTCCAATGTTCTGCCAAAATATTGCCTACCTAATATGCATGAATTAAATGGTACTAACGTTTCTTCTAGCCCCGCGAGTGTCGTTGACGTAAATTATTGGAAATGATTGTCATCCCATACAATTTTCATTTTACAAATAATAATAAACAGAATGTTAAAATAATTTTTTTTCAAAATATATACAGGATGTATCGGCAAATACCCGACAAACTTTAACCAGCTATTCCTCAGCACATTTGGAGTAAAAAATGTTATGGGCGCTTTGCTGTCCGGTAACATTTTTTTTAATAAAAATTTTACTATTCATATTTTCACCACATGTCACCACTGTTTTATCCTTTGTCAAAGTTTGAAAACCCACCTGGCAATATTTTATTCGAGTTTCGTTGAATAATATACGTACGTACCTACATTAGCGCGCTTTTACGGTCACAACGAAATGGCATGGCACCAATCGTCTCATTTTTAGCTATTATTATTTAGTGTGTATGAAAGAGCGAACACGCTTTTTGACACACTTGCCTAATAACAGCTGTTGAACACGAGAAACAATGCCAATGACAGTGACGGAGTGTGGATTTTTTTATCATTTTTTGTTTTTAATTGAAAAAAAATGTTACCGGACAGCAAAGTGCCCATAACATTTTTTACTCCAAATGTGCTAAGGAAAAGCTGGTTAAAGTTTGTCGGGTACGTGCCGATACACCCTGTATAGTTGCCTTTTATAGTAATTAAGGTGAATCCCCATTTAAAATAATATATAGTATACTTGCGGCACCCTCCAAATTGGAAGATACTCTCAGTATCGCCCTGGTGTAAAACCACCATTCAGAATTGAAACATTTGCCTGCAATGGTTTTAGCCGTGTTTGGTGACCAGATCTGAATAGCCAGGTACTCCCCCACCTTCGTCTAGCCATTTCCTTCCCCTCCCCGCTTCCTTCAGCCTAACAAAATATCCCAATTGGGACTCCCATAATCTCACTGTCTTCAGACGGTTAGGAGCAGTTGGGACTCTTGTGTGATATTCACAAAAAAGCTCTCTCAACTTAATAATAATAATAATATTTGGATGATTTGTATAGCGCCGTTTTTGTGCAAAATCACCTCAAGGACGCTGTACTGAAGTCATTATCATTATTGTCTGTTTGTCATTATGCCAACCATAAAATTATTATTTTTATTTGTCTATTTCATACTACCTGTACTCCGCCACGCGTTGCTGTGGCTCAGTCGGTCGGTGCAGATAGAGAAACAATAGCGCGTTTTGCCTTTACGTCCAACATATGAAAAGCATGTTTGTCCAACAGATGGCACTGTTTTATAAAAAAACATGTTTTTATCTGTCACAGGAAACATCTATATATAGGTCATTATATATAATGAAGGTATATGAAAACACACGCGGATTCAAATGCAACGTTATGTCAAAATTATATTAAAAAAGCAGATTGTACTTTTAAAAACTAAATGGTGATATTATAATGCGAGATGCCTATAAACTGACAGATTGATTTATTGAAGAATCACAGTCAGCTTTCCCCTCTGCGTTCCCCAACTGTTGATTTTACCACTCACCTTTAAGTTCTAGTCAATTAATATTCATATGTCTGTGGTTTTTAACAAACGAACATTTTTAATTTTTAGAGAGATAATGCTCGGTTCACACATTGTTATTTTAAAAATTGTTCTGTTTCATAGAATCTATGAAATAAATCGATTAAATTGAAGGGATTTACCAAACCACAAGTCGATATCAGTTACATTCAAAACTAATTATTTTTCTTTGATACGAGACGGAGAGGTTTTATTACTATATATCTAGCTTTTTATATATCTATCTACATGTACAAAAAAACATACTTTTTATGATACCGTGTCAGGCTGGGAGGTATATTTCTCGAATAAATATATAGGTATGTAGTTATGATGTTTGTTATCTGTGAAGAATATTTCACAAAATTGGCAAACGGGCTAAGGCGATGCCATACGTAGTAATGCAAAATCATGTGTTTTTTGTTTGAAATTTTGGTCGCCTAGAAATGTTTCAGATGCTTTAATTAAATACTGCGAGTAGAATACATCTTGGCCTTTGAAATGATCGAGTATTTTTTAGATAAGTCTTTTTATAAGCCCAGAAAAAAATAATGTATAAGGCCTATGAAAACAGCTTTAAAGTTCAAAATCTCCTACTTACGAACCCATTTTCGGTTATGATTTTATTGAATAATGTGGAAAATTAAGTTATTTATAAAATGATCGAAAAAAAATTAAATATTTATGCCTGAACATCCACAAAATAATATAGAAGGCACTTTTTGGCCATGTTTTTTTCTTGCATAAATCAAAACAGGCGGATGGTGTTAAGCGGGAATTTAAACCTTATCGCCATTTACGTAAGGGTTGTGATTGATAGCGGCTCAATTTAAAATATTACACGACGTAGTGCATCGCCTTAATGTTTTGTAGCAGATATCATTTTGAAGTTGTCTCTACTAATTACAACGCCCTTGAGGTGATTTTTCAAAAAACGGCGCTATACAAGTTTTCCAATTTATTAATGTTTTGCTATTGCTAATATCTTTCTCAGGCATCTTCGACTTCTTCAACCATTCAATACTGTATGCCACAATGTTACTGTTAACCCTTTCACACCCGTTTTATTGTTTCCACATATATAAAATATGTAAAGCTTGATAATACCTCAGAAAATTATTTGAAAATTTTTGTTATAATTTTTTTTTTAATTATTCTATGTTAATTTGGATTAACATTGGACGTCAGAGGGTATTTTTTAAATAGTAAGATAAAATAAACATTACACGAAAGTAATACAAATAACTGTTTCATGTAAAAAATGCACATTTACAATGTAGTGATAATCTCTAAGGTACAAACAAATAACATTTTAACTAAAATTCATTCAGAAATAAAGAAATAATCTAGTATAATAAATCTTTAAAAATTCTCCATACTAGTAGAAAACATGTCCCTCACTACCAGTGTTAATTTGAATGAACATTGAAATTCATTTACAATATTCTGGCAAATGACTGTGAACAGTAAATTGAACTAATGTTATTATTATAGAACACATCTTAATGCGTTAAAATATTTGTAATTCGAGTAGAAAATATTGATATCTCACCTTAAATAAAGTAATCAATGACGGCAGAAATTCGATGAAACTCACAATCAGCAGATGCAAAATATTTATCGTTGTTGTGGCGGGAATAAGAATTTCAATCGAGCGGAAAAAATAGACGTAACAGAAAAGATTACAAGCTATAAGAAAACAAAAACACGACTTTGTTACGGTAAAAAAAATCACAAAGTTCGTGTTAATTTGAATTAACACTGGGGATGAAAGTGTTAAAATAATACATTACATCGATTTTAATTTGACTCAGTATCTTATTCCGGTGCAGAGATATTGTGTTAGATATTACTCGGGCGTCCCCGACTCCTTATACCATTAAAACCAGTCTCTAAACACTCCTGGTACTAATAAGAACAAACGTTCAAATTCTCAGCAATATCGGTCAACTACTTATCTAGTTTTGCGAGCGCAAACTAAAAAGGCTGAAATTTTATATATGAGTGGGGAGTCATATAATAAATTATTATGTATATGAAGATGAAGTATTAGAACACCGTGTAATTTCAACCCACCGTGGCCTAGCAATAAAGTGCTACCATTTTTAAACATTTCGATTTCCAATCCCATCATTCTAGGGTGGGTTGTCAGTCCATAAAGCTATCTGCCAGAGTAGTTTCCAATCACAATTGCGTAATTATGGGAAAGGCTTCTGACTTGAAGAAATTTATAGCCTGGGTGCAAGCGGGGGAAGGCTGATAAAGAAATAACCTCGCCACACCCAGACCTAAACTCTGGACGATGGACGCACTTAGACTAACGAGGGATGCGGACTTCAATCAACTGCCTTGCCCAGCAGAGACAACCTCTGCTTCTACCGTCTATGTACATTACGTAGGTAGGTCACTTTTCACTGGTAACATTGAAAAATATGACTTTATTGATGTTATTGTACATAGCTAGAAATATACCATTGAAGGAGACTACTAATAAATATACTAATAAATTTAAACGAAACATCAAACAGAAAAAATAACTGTGTCAACTGGGAATCAAACCACTTGGCCATTGGAACCTAAATATTTAAGATAAGAGTGATAAGAGTTACTTGTTCTGTTTCACGTATCATTTAGATTTATCAGTATTAACTTCTTCTTCAATGATATATTAAATTGATGGTTAAAAGTTATTAAAAGAAAATTTAATGCAATAAAATTTTTATTGACATATATTTTTATTTGAATTTTTTATTTATTCAGTTCGGCGAAGCGCAGCATCCAAAAATGAAAAATCTTCATAAGAAAATATAAAAAATAAAATGAAATTCTTATTCGGTTATGCAATATATTATGGAGAAGATTACAAATTTGAGGTACACGTGTAAGTATAAAAGGTCAACCAGTAAAAATCATAATACATCCATTTTAAAATGTCTTTTAAAACTATTAATTATTATTTTTTTTGGTAAACTAATGTTTTAAGACAAGGTTTTTTATGCATAGCACAAAGGGTAACAATTATTTTACCAGCAATAATTATTCGCCTGAAACACTCATCCACATTGAAAAATCTCTTGATAAAAGATACATGACGCCAACGGGACTCGAACCCGTGTCCCTTCGATTTCCGGTCGACAGCTCTGACCACTGAGCTATGGCGGCTTATCTCTTACCCGAGAAATGATTCAATATATACTAGTGTTTCATTCAACAATTACTGCTTGTTACATTTATTGTCAGAGCTGTCGACCGGAAATCGAAGGGACACGGGTTCGAGTCCCGTTGGCGTCATGTATCTTTTATCAGGAGATTTTTCAATGTGGATGAGTGTTTCAGGCGAATAATTATTGCTGGTAAAATAATTGTCTTCTAAAACATTTAAAAAATTGGTCTAACTGAGGTTTGTACCTTCCCACCCAGGAACTGAAGTCAGCAACTCTATTAGTCAGTAGGACCGACATTTATTTCATATACTGGTGTAATTTCATCCAATTTTAGAGAAATGTGTATGTGCATGTTTGCCACCGTTGACAGAATGCATTGTCATCTGCCGAGTTTCAGTTCAATCGAATCCCGAAGTGGGTTAATCTCCACTTCCAAGATTTGATTTCATTCATTTACGAAAACAAATTGAAATTAAAATAGATCTATTAAAAAAATATTGCCCATTGCCTGTGGTGTTCACAGTTTGTTTATGTTCTTGTGTATCTGGTCTAGTATTGTTATTTTGCGTTGTATTTGCAATAATTTTAAAACTACTATTATGTAATGATATTATTTTTCTTACTTTTGTACTCTATTATATGTTTATTTATAAAAGGCAGTATAGCGGTTTATGTATTTAAAATAAAATAATTTAACGGTGTCGTTAATATGCCATTAATTGCAGTAAAGATTAATCTGGTCGTGTTATTTATTTGAATAGGGCGTTGATCCGGAACTACGGCTGTAAAAAAGTATGCAAAAACTGGCCAGCCATCTACAAATTTGCACTAGTGGACAACTTTGGTTGTGGTCATGGAACAAGTAAATGATTGTAAGTTGGAATATTGCCAGGTGATGGGCAGGGGCTAGTGAACAAAGAAGGTTGCATATCTGATTTAATGACAAGTTTAACAGGAATTGAGTTGTTTTAAATTTAAAATTAAATAATCACCATTAAAGCTTTCTTCTCTCCAAATAAGAATTCAATCGAGCTTCATTATTTATTGTTTTATATTGTAAGCATCGATGGAAAGCTTATAACATGTATCAACTACTCTATTTGCAAGGAAGTGTTTCCTAGGATTGGATGCAAAAGGTTTTTTTGGTGGTGAAGATATCTTGGATGCCATGGCAACTACAGGGTTTTCCAATAAGAGGTGTTATTTTGAATAGCCCGCTATTTCGGAAGATGTTACTTTTGAAGCTGTTATTTTTTGACATTTGATAAGTAGAAACTTTGCCATTAATAAAAATGGACCGATACACGCTTCAACAACGCATTGAAATTATTAAAATTCTCTTGAGTGAATCAAATGCAAATCATCTTGAGTGATGAGGCCCATTTCCACCTTGGTGGCTTCGTCAACAAGCAAAATTGTCGCATCTGGGGCTCGGAAAACCCAAGAGTTATTGTTGAAAAGCCTCTCTATCCTCAACGTGCGACTGTTTGGTGCGGTTTATGGTCCGGCGGAGTCATTGGACCTTACTTTTTCGAAAATGAGGCTGGAGCAACAGTTACGGTGAATGGATTGCGCTATCGAGAATATTAATGATTTTTTATGGCCGGAATTGGATGGTATTAATCTGTATAATGTTTACTTTCAACAAGACGGCGCTACGTGCCACACAAGCAACGAAACCATTGATATTTTACCATTGAATATCAAAATAACACCTCTTATTGGAAAACCCTGTATTTAGAAATTCATCAACCTAAGATTTTCGTATTAATTAGTATTAATTTTGTAAAATAACAACGTGTAATTATTAATTATGTGAAAATTGTGAAAGTATTAACTATGTATGATTATTGGCTGTGTATAATTATTAGCTATGCACAAGTATTATCTACGTACACGTATTAACCATATACGTATAATTATTAACTATGTATAATTATTAGCTGTGTATTAGAATTAACTGTGTACAGGTATTAATTATGTGTTACTTAGCTATGAATAAGTATTAACTTTGTATAATATTAACTTTGTATAATAACTATGTGTAATTATTAATTATGTGAAAGTATTAACCATGTATAATTATTAGCTTTGTATAAGTATTATCTATTTATACCTAAGTGTTATCTACGTATATGTATTAACTATTTATAATTATTAACTATGCATAATTATTAGCTGTGTACAAGAATTAACTATGTACGGGTATTAATTATGTGTTACTTAGCTATGATAAGTACTAACTTTGTATAGTAACTATGTGTAATTATTAATTATGTGAAAGTATTAACCATGTATAATTATTAGCTTTGTATAAGTATTATCTATTTATACCTAAGTGTTATCTACGTATATGTATTAACTATTTATAATTATTAACTATGCATAATTATTAGCTGTGTACAAGAATTAACTATGTACGGGTATTAATTATGTGTTACTTAGCTATGATAAGTACTAACTTTGTATAGTAACTATGTGTAATTATTAATTATGTGAAAGTATTGACTATGTATAATTATTAGCTTTGGGCAAGTATTATCTACGAATACGTATTACTATATATAATTATTAACTATGTATAACTATTAGCTATAATAGTGTATAAGAATTAACCATGTATAAATATGTAATTATTAACT
The DNA here is from genome assembly GCA_026573805.1 of Hesperophylax magnus. Taxonomy (NCBI): domain Eukaryota; kingdom Metazoa; phylum Arthropoda; class Insecta; order Trichoptera; family Limnephilidae; genus Hesperophylax; species Hesperophylax magnus. The sequence continues at coordinate 14,294,009 of JAIUSX010000004.1, forward strand.
GTGAATAAGTATTAACAAACAAATTAGTAACTATGTAATTATTATCTATGAATAAGTATTAACTTTGATATTAATAAGTATTAACTTTGATATTAATAAGTATTAACTTTGATATTAATAAGTATTAACTTTGATATTAATAAGTATTAACTTTGTAAAATAACTATGGGTAGTTATTAGCTCTGTATAAAAATTAACTGTAAAAATTAACTATGTATATAAAATGAACTGTAAAAATGAACTATGTATATAAAATGAACAATTTTTTATTACGTTTTAACATTTAATATTATTTTACAGATACCTTTGCGCCAGAATAGTAAAATGTTTACCGTGGTATTTCATGTAGTTTGATATAAGTTTGACAATGATAAATGTTTTATATTATAGATTAGTTACCGAATACTTTTCTAGGATTACCTAAATCATAGAGAATTTGATGTAAAAAACAACATCGTAAAAAAACTCGGGTTGGGGTAAGTATATTACCCCTCTCCGGATCGGGAGGGTTAACTAAAAAAATCTTTTAGAATATGATCAAAGTAGTTTTAGAAAATGTTATAACAAAGATATTTCTGATTTTGGTTAAATAACAGTTTGTGATTAAGAAATGCAATATTTTATGTATCTTTGAATTTCTGGACTCGTCAAACGCCTTGAAATGATGCACTACATAATACATATTTGCGAGATCACAGATTAAATAATAACATATAAAACTCTGCTGAAGTATTCTTTAAAAATCAGTTCGATGCCCTGTTTTTTAAACTCGAGATAGAAAACCATAACAGGCTTGGAAACTGTGTGCAGAGATGCAATTTCATGTTTTATTCCTATGTTTGCGCACAGATTTTAGGTGGCAATATGCTTTCGTGATATTTGAATCTTCCAGCACGATTCCGGCAGGATTCAGATACGCTGTGAGTCGTGAGATCGAGAGCGGTTCGTATATTACGTAAGAAAGGAGACGCCCTCTGTGTTGTTTCTCTGTCAGGCTCGCGCATGTGCTGTCGCGCCTCTTGCCTCTCTCGCCTCTGTGGTATAAAGCATAATGTACAAGGTATAGCGTATACAGGCCACACGTATCTCAGAGTCGCTCCTCGGATCACATCTGCGCTGCCGTCTGCGCTAGCAGGACGTGTCGTTCCTCCACATCCCTCATTTCATAGACTTCCTTCTTCATCTATCTTGAACCTTTGCAATCTGCAAGAGTGGGAAGACAGTCCTAAGTGTGTCGCAGTTCGCGTTCTTCTTTGTCCTGTCAGAGAGTAGTAGCGCGCATCAGTGTTTCGGATCAAATCTGCAGAACCTACCTGTTGGTCCATAATTGGTATCTCCCTCGCGCGCGAAGGGATGCCGCTGTACTTACTCGTCTCCAAATTCTTCCCGACTAACCCAACATCGGAGACGAGTGGCCTGTACCGTCTTCCGGTGTTAGAAATGCCAGTCTTTGTCCTGCTCTGAGGTAACTACTCACTTCCTTTAATATGTTAATGTTTTGTCTATTTATTCAACTGTTCATGTAGGAGTAAGCTACTTTAATAATGAAACTCGCCGCATTGTGTAAACTACATTACCAGACCGTTTTACTTCGTCAAAGAGCCGAACTAATTGTAAATAATAATATTGTTTCGATTTCTTTGTTAAAAAAAAACCACACATTTTTAATTTAGTCTCATTTCAAACGTTTCTTTTAAGCGGCATTTTGATTTGAATATCCTTCAAATGTCATGAGATTGTTTTTTGTTTGGTATAATATACTTTCCACACAACATAACATTGTTTAAAACTTTAACTTGACCAAGTTACAATTGCTTCGTGCGTGACATTTAAAACATCCTTTCTATTGTGAAAATTGTTGATGCGGAACTGATTTATCAGTTTAAAAAATGTTAAAAACATAAATAATTTTTTGGTTTAGATCAGTTATGGATTTAGCAGATTTTAACTGGAGTCTGACCAATTTTAAAAACATCTTATATTTGTTTTATCTCAGTTTCATTAATGCAAAAGTTATAAATACAGTGTTCCTTGAAACATTTGAGCAATTTAATCATTTTTAGAAGCATTATTTCGTTTACCGCGTCTTTTAAACTACCGGTTAAAAAACAATAACTATTTTACGATTGTTCTCGTATGCCATACGAGATACAAGTAAAATACCAGAGAATGAAGCATGATTTAATTCATTTGCTTTAAAGTCTTTACAAATATGGTCAAAGTGATTGTAAAGATAACGTTTTCTGTTGCTCGTAGAGAAATATTCTTGTATAAAAAAACACAATAGCTTTGTTTTAAAATTACAATCCAATTCTTACAATAATTTCTCTCTGAAAATTTTAATTCGAAAATGGAATTTCTCATTGTGAAAAATTACACAAAACTGAGATAAATTTTGTATCGTCGAAAGGAAATAAATAATTTTGTTTTCATAGCAACACTTTTGTTCAACGCCTTTGCGTTTCAAATGCAAAATAGATAATGTTTTACTTTGTCTAAGATACGAATTTTGCTTCTTTGTTCTCTTATATTAAGGTCAACTATATCTGTGAACTTAATCCTACATATAAACCAGTAAATCAGTGTGTGTGTCCTACTAAAAACATTCAAACTATTGTTTAGGAAATTTGTACAGATTTTACTGTTTAGACTTTCTGAGTAAACGCAACAATTTTAAATTCTGTCGTGTGTTTTAGGTGGGCTACACATTACACTATACGCATCATGGCTTGGTCTATTTCAGCATATCGCTCTCTATACACTATAAATGGGAATGTATGTTGAGCGATATTCTGAAATAGGATAAGCCTCTAAAAAATATAGAGCTCTTATAGCGTGGTCTGTCACAGGCTTTAAAATATTGAATTTCCTGTTAAAATAAAACAAGACAATGGTGTTAATTTTTCTTCCATATAAAATGTTTTATTATGAGATTTCTGAAAACTGTCGAATGTTTTTAGTTTGGACAAACTGTGGTTTTAATATGAAACGTTTCAATTTCACAGTAAATTATAACGAATAATAAATTGTTCATTGTATTTCATCATTAATAAATGTTGGTTAGCAATAAACTTTTTTTAAATTACTGTTAGTCAGGAAAACACTTGAGTTTTTCATATTTTATTAATGGTGGACAGAACGCGGTTGGCGCTAGTAAAAAAATGTTTAAAAGAAGCGAAGCTAGCAGTCCACAATGGAGTGCTGGTGCCTACACTAATGTATGGCAGTGAGGCATGAAACTGGTAGAGGAAGGATGAAGGTAGACTGAATACTATAGAAATGAATTCCCTGAGGCGTATGTGCGTAAAACAGAAATGTCAATCCGCTTAGATGGTTTGGGCATGTAGAGCGAATGAACAAGGAAAGGACTGTAATGAGGCAAATGTGAACGGTAGAAGAAGTCGGGTATGCCCGATCAAGTTAACAAGATACTTGAGTCGGGCCATGTCAAAAGTCAGAATAATAGAAGAGTATGTATTAGACCATGTATGAATGTGAATGAGGCAAGAAGTGTGTTTCAAGACCGTGTTGTTTGGCGGTCCGTCCTCTCTGCCTACCCCTGCGGAGAAACGACGAGATTATTAAATACCAATGTTGTGCATGTATCCTGTATAACTCTGCTCTAGAACATTCATTTGCTTTGAATTTAATTGTCATTTTGAAATTGGAACTGATTTGCCAAGAATTCAGACATGCGATAAAGTACCTACCTAGAAAGTTATACATTATCGTTAAAAAAATCTGACCATTCTGCAGCAATTTACCTTGTTCTGACGTGTTATTTCATAAACATTCTTATAAAACCTACAATTACAATGTTCTCTGATATATATTATTATTGCTCTGATATTGTTTGGCGTCTTAAACCATAGATTAGTTTTTTAGATTTCAAAACATATTAATTATTCGAAAATACTTATTTATTATCCATTAATTTATTAACGTCCTTTTACGTATGAATAGTAAAAATCATAAATTAATATAGTACATATTTATTATACATTACTTAACTGTCTTAGTAACAATCTTATGTATTTGTTAATTGATAAATTAAATATGTCCACTGACTTGGTATAATTATTTCCCTCCATAAGTATTCTGGGAAATGAGGAATACATATGGTAGTTAGTTCCAGAATATTTGCACAAAAATAAATCCTAACTTCTAGTATTACGTAATGAAATCCGAAAGCTTATCATTGCAAGCAATTCTGGACTGTAAAATGCATTAAATATTAATAAATAAATTACATCATTTTATTTGGGAGTTATGAATGTTGTTGAGCAAAATCATGATTTATATTTGGGGTATTTTGCCGTGTTGCGGTACCTACTTCTATAATACCCCAAAAATAAATCACACAAAATTTTCCAGGAGGGTATTTTTTTTGATTTCCATCAACTAAAAGTGTGACTGAATTGAGAGTTTACAAGTTATCAAAGATCTTTTGTGGTCTTGATGATGGTCACTGCAATGCTGTTCGAAACGTTGGCTAAAGAAGGAGGTAACGCAGCACGGTATAATACCCCAAAATTTGTTAATTTAATACGTTTGGCCGTGTAAATCTCATATCTTATCTTGATAAGTAATATTTAACGGTTTAAGGTTCCGTAGTAAGCGTTTAGAAAACATTTAATAAATCATGACTTATTTAAAATATTACAAAAATCTATCGAAAAATGTCGTAAGTAGCATTAAAAGAAACACTGTGATTTTTTTCATATCTATGACATGTTAAATAATAGAACCAAATGTGTTTTTTTACAATTTTCGAAGCATATGTTGAGATTTTTTTAACGAGGCAGTTAGGGAGGATAAACCCCGGATAAAGGTACAGCCGCCCCATTGATCCGATAACCAGATAACCAACACTTCTTCCGTAGGTCACCCCAAGTGGTTCGCTACGTTTGGTGACTTAGCAGGGGTGCCCGGTTTCCGATGCTGTCTGTCCACGTGTCCTATTGTGTGGCGGGCAGGATTTGGAGATATGGAGATCTTTTTACCTCTCCAGCAGGACTCTCTCGACCGGTGGGAGGGATGGATTCATTCATCTAATCTAACCCAACCCTCATACCTTTATCATTCCCAGAACTTCTTACCCTTCCTTTCCTAAGAAGACCCTTAACACAGCATCACAGGCGACATAGGCCCAGAGAGAATTATTTTCCCCAGGGTCTCCTGTGCTCCTATGGTCCTGTGGTCCTAACTTGAGTTCGAGCTTGAGAACTTCAATTGTCTGTATATTATTCTATCTATATATACTAGTCTGTATGGTCTCAAAATCACTTGAAAAGTCTAACGGGTTGTAGGTTAATTTGATCCAAGATAATCGCTTTTATAAATATGTTTAAATAAAAATTTTACTAGAAGCAGTTGCTAGGTTAAATAGGTTTACTGACTCCGTTATTTTTAGTTATGTTTCATATGGAAATATGTAAACAAATACTGTTTTAAGCTAAACATCCTGTTCTTGTATAGTTTATCCGCACGGCTCTGTTATATCGCCGATTCTCTGAACGTGGAAGCTAAGATCATTAAAAGTTTTGAACAAAAATAACAATATTTTATTTTACTTTAAATTCATCTAAGAATATTTATCACATTACGTGCTGTAATGTCTTAAAAAATTGGTCTAAAGAACATTAATTTTTTATGTAAAACATCTTTTAGACCCGCCTAGGGGGGTAAAACCGATCGTGGCAAGACGGAACGACGCTCTTGCACGGAACGAACCTGTCTGCCGAGTTTTAGCTCGATCGGATGTCGGGAAGTCGGCTAATTTCCGCTTACAAGATTTTCATTTAATCATTACCGAAAACAAAAGTTAAATTCAAATAGATCTATTTAATAATGTAGATGACATTTTGGTCTCCGATATCTTTGACTTTTTTTTTCTACTAAAAACATTTCTTTAAAATCAGTAAATCACCGGTTAAAGTAAGTCAGGTAAACCTCTTAAGAGGAAACTACAAGCCAAAAATGTGTATATTCTAGGTATACCTTATATTGTAGATAAAAGGCATTAAATACGCTTGACAAACGGAGTCTAGAAACGTTCGATTTCAAGCACAAAACTGGTTTTTATCTATTTTGTAAATAATTTTATAAGAAAGCAAAAAAGTTAATCAAGTGAAACAGTCACAGATAATCTTAGCTATAATACTGTATTTTTTTAAAGTTGTTTCCTTTACGCGTTCATAAATTTCTATTGAAAAAAAAAAATTTTATTAGTTTACATTAAATTTTTTTTTTGAGTTATTTATTTTTTTATTTGTACCTATTCTACTCAGGCGAAACGATAGGAAAACCTTCAATTTATCTAAAGCACATTTTGTGGTATTCATAATGTACACCAATTCGTTATAAAGATTAATCAAAAGAGTGATTTGGCATTAAGCTTCGCCTTAACACCCTGTAGATGTGTTATGATAATTTTAATATTTTGTGTAATACATATGTGCAAATAGATCAACAAAATGATGTTTTTGGACGCATTCTTTTCCGAATTTGCAAATATTTAATTGTACTAATTGTTCGTGCGTGGCGGTACCCGTGATTTACAAATTCCTGAATTGATACTAAATGATTTTCGCAGAAATTCAGAAAAAACTGAAAGTGGTTCCGAAAAAAGCATAATTTAAAATGCTATAATGATGATTTTAATACCAAAAAAATAGAAATTAACGTTTTTTATTGTTGCAGCTACTTCTACTAAACTTTTTCTGATATATTTCTTCTCTATACCTTACTCTACTAATTCTGTCTAAGCACACACTCTTTGCTTTAAGCCTTAGACACATTACGCTATAATTTCCTCGGGAGAAGGGGTCAGATCAATTGGGGGACTGCCGCGGAGTATCATTTATTTGTATGGGAACTGTCACTTTGACAGATGACAGCCGTGTAATTACCCCTATTAGATCTGTAATTTTTTTTGTTACGTCCCGGTTCCGGTTCAAGATGGTGACCTTTTTAAGCTGTATGGGCAAGATAAAAAAATAATTTCTCTGAATAGAAGTAGCTATTCTAAGGCAAATACTTATGTCAGATTATATACTATTTAAAATGATACAATTTACAAAAATATAATTTTGCAAAAAATAGAATCAGCCTGGATGAGTTAATGGTTCAGTAAACATTATTTTTTCAAATGTGCTTAAAATTTTTATTAATTTCATGATTTCTGATGGAATTTTGGTTATGATTTAAAATAACAGAAAATATGAAACATATTTTTTTGGACGCGATGTCTAATGTTCACAGAACTACACTACAAATTCGCAGATACATAATGCACCAAAATTCTATTTAAAACACTGACAATATTACTAAATAGATTCTTACACGCCCGTTCAACGTTTTTGTGGTAAAGCCGGCCTTGAGCCTTGGTGTAAGATCGTTTTAACCAAATAAACGCCATGCTAAAAAGTCAAGTTCTTCACTGTTCTATTTAAATAAGTAAGGGAGTTCATATTTATTTTTTAGAACAACATGGTTTCAGTTGCAAATTTTATAGGCAACCTATTTCTATCTGCCATAAATAAAATACTTTTGGAGCAATATGATTTCATTTGCATTATGCTTCGATCACTCGGGACAATAAGGTTCTATCTACCATTTGCGTTAAACTGAGAAAATAAATTTAAAAAATTACATTTATGAAAAAATTAATATGCATAATTTATTGTAATTGAATTATCTTTACGTTTTATTAACACATATGCAAAAAACATGGCATTTAGCAAAAAAATAATAATCAGACAGAACTTGGTTGGTATGAGTTTACTAATTTTCAAAGCAAAAAGGCGTTATCCCGGTAAGACAAAGATCCTGGGTTCGATTTCCAGTTGAGACTGTTACCTTTTTATGTGTCTTGTTCAACAGAACATGAAACATCACGTTTCGCTTAGATTTATTCGTAATATCTTCTTCTTCAATGATTTATTTATTTATTAACGGACATCGTGCAAATTACAAAATAATAACACGAATACAGTAAAATGAAAAATACAGGATTAGACAAAGGTACATGAAAGCAAAGACATAAGGCAGATATAGGTAATATAAGAAAATAAAGTGACAAGTCGAATCAAGTCAAGACTACGCCGTGGGTCAGGATCACAGGACACTAACTTATAATATTCCGTCACTTGTTTAGCGACTGGCAAAAATCATTCAGACTTATCCCAAAAAAGTTAAGGTTTTGACTTGAGTTGACCAGTCTACACATTCTGGACAGTGGTATATTAATATCCAAAATTTGTCGAATGATGGTTGAGGGAGAGCAGTTCATTATTTCTGAGTCTGTGCGAGGGGATATTGAAAGGAATGAGTTGCAGTAGAGTAGGTGAATCAATAATACCATTTATAATTTTGAAGAAGCAAATGAGGTCATTTCTTTCCCAACGGACATATGAGTATTTGCCTTTTTCTAATCCTAGCCTCCTAGCAATCCCTCGAACCGATGTTGAACAGATTCAATGCGTCAAATGTGGATAGCATAAAAAGGAGACCAGATAACACAAGCATATTCAAGATGGGGGCGAACCAAGGAGCAGTAAAGAGTTATAAGGGTATTTGCGTTTTTGAAGTCCGAAGTGATTCTAGTGATGAAACCAAGTAGTTTGAGGGATTTATTAACGATTGCAGTTATGTGATCACGAAAAGAAAGCTTGCTATCAAGAGAGACACCACGGTCTTTAATAGATGTAACTGTTGTTAAGCAATGATATATTACAATCAATGATAAGTATGACCTTCAAAAGTTATTACAATAACAATTGAATAAATTAGAATTCACAAGTAACAAAATGTTTTAATTTGTCCATCTGAATACCGAGAAATAACATAACTAAATTTCATTTACATGCATAGATGGATAATTGTTATGTAAGAATTCACAAGTCACAATGTGTTTTAACTTTTGTCGTTGCATTAGGGTCTAACCAAAACCCACCCTTGTCATATTAAAATAGAATTCTCACCCCCGTAATATTCTGCACCCCTGTCCCTACCTATAAAGCAATGGCGTGCGCTCTGTGACAAAGATGTGTGTAATTTTTAAATATATCTGTTTGAATTTCACTCCTGTTTTCTTGAACGAATTAATGTAAATCTTGGATCGAGCTGAAAGTTGGTAGATAGACTCGTTGTCGATGAAAATGTATTCTATCAATGTTGGCAAGACATATACGCGTTCCTCTGAAAACGGATGACATTACAGCAGTTATTATATACTAAATGAATGTCGGTACTAAGTCAGTAAGTAAAAATTTATAGTTAAAATAACTCAGTTAAATAGTTAAGTTAGGCGCTTTGCGTATTTTAAAATATCAATTTTACCATCATTCTCCATTGATTAGGTGCCTGTCCCTTTTGCGTATGCTTAAACATACTGATTACAGTTTTAATTTCATTTGTCTGTCTGTAACTCTGGATCAATCTGGTTAATCTGTGAGAAATAGTTAGGATCCAGGGGAATTCTCTAGTTAAGAGGAAGCTACAAGCCAAAAATGTGTATATTCTTGTTATATTGTAGGTAATAGGCATTAAAATCGCTTGACAAAAGGATTCTAGAAACGTTCGATATCAAGCAGAAAATTGGTTTTTATTTATTTTGTAAATAATTTTATAAGAAACAAAAAAGTTAATGAAGTGAAACTGTCACAGATAATCTTAGCTATAATACTGTATTTTTTAAAAGTTGTTTCCTTTACGCGTTCATACATTTCTATTGAAAAATATTTATTTTAGTAGTTTAAATTTATATTTTTTATTGAGTAATTTATTTTTTTTATTTGTATTCTACTCAAGCGAAACTATAGGAAAACCTTCAATTTATCTAAAATATTTTTTTTGGTATTCATAATGTACACCAATTCGTTACAAAGATTTAAATTAAAAAAACAGAAAATGAAATTTATGTTGCAATTATTTTAAGCTTTTTTTTTGATTTTATGAATTTCGTAAATATTTTTTGAGAATTTGTCTTGTGTATATTTTTAAAATTATTTTTTACGAGCTTTGCACGCCACTGCTATATAGGTACATTCTAGTATCACCTGCGGAAAGGATGTCTATTATAATGGGTTGACCCAGCCTTTCCACATAGACCAGATGCCCTAGTCCCTAGTAGTTACTTGTGCCCTAAAATAATAATACAAACACCTTGGACTTGTTCGAGGGTCATTGTAGGAGTATTTTACCGATAAATCATATTTGGATAGCAATTTTATCTGATCTTTCATAATATATTTAGGAATGAAAGAAGTTATACGAATATGTTGGTTGTAAGAAAATAACATTAAAAAAACTAACCATCACATTTTTTATTCCGACTAGAGGGTAAATACAGGTAACACCATTAGTGGAGGACTGAACGCAGTTGGCGCTTACAAAATTAATTAACGGGTTAATGATGAATGTAAGTAAGTCTAAAGTAATGGTGTTTGAAAGAGAGAGTACGAAAACAGTGTGCAATATAGTTGTGAATGAGGAATACTTGGAGCAGGTGGATGAGTTTGTGTATTTAGGAAGTATGTTCTAGAGAGATGGGAAGGCTGACAGAGATATTGAAAGAAGGGTAAAAGCAGGTAACTTCATTAATGGAGAACTGAACGCAGTTGGCGCTAACAAAAAATTGTCCAAAGAAGCGAAGTTAGCAGTGCACAATGGAGTGCTGGTACCTACCCTGATGTATGGAAGTGAGGCATGGAACTGGCATGGAAACGATGAAAGTAGATTGAATGCTGTTGAAATGATATCCCTGAAACCATGTATGATCGTGTGAGGAATGTGGAGATCCGCAAAGAGTGCGAGGCTGATGTAAGCGTAATTAGTAAGATTAAGAAAGGGACGCTTAGATGGTTTGGGCATGAGCGAATTAGCGAATAAAAGAGTGTAAGGAGGATATATGATGCAAATGCGATTGGTAGCAGAAGTCGGGGACGCCCGAGGAAAGCATGGCACGATCAAGTGAATCAGATAGATAATGGGCCATGTCAAGAGTCAGAATAATAGAAGAGTATGTATGAGACGAATGTGAATGTGAATGAGGCAAGAAGTGTGTGCCAAGACCGATTTGTTTGGCGGTCCGTTCTCTCTGCCCACCCCGTTAGTTAGTTAGTTAGTTAGACATGATTCAGCAAAAGTATATGAATCACTAGATCATGACATGTCATATTTTCATCGGACGTTCATGACTTCTTCCACCATCCACGTTTACGTCAGTTCAATTCCTGTCAAAAAAGTGTGAAAGATAAGAAACACGGCTAAAGCCATTTCAAGCAACGTATCAATTCTGAATGGTGGTCTTACAACAGGGCGATACTGAGCGTATTTTCCACTCTGGAACGTGCCGCACGTGCATTTTAAATTAATATATTGTGGAATAACATACATTCATCAAATAAAATTTACTTGCGCACGCCGGACTTTGGACCTGCCACCTTCGGACTGCTAGTCGAGAACTTTATCCCTCGGCAAGATTCCATAATTTTGTTTATTCCATATTTTTCAATTGTCCAGTAAGAACATTCAGAAAGAGCGAAACCGAGTAGTAATTAGTTGTAAGTCGATTTAAGCTTGTAAAATGTATATGGATAATTTTTATTCGGATTTTTGATATTTTTTCGCTCTTTATTCGAATAAATAATAACTTTGCTAGATTCCAAGTTTGTTTGTTTGTTTTTCAAACACACACCTAATTGATGTTTTACAATCAAATATCGACCCATTGCTGGAAAAAAAACTGTATTAAAGAATTTTTTGTGTTATTTTCATTTTCAAATAATAAAATATTATCTTCAAATCAATACAATATAACATTCTTCTGCAATACATATACAACCAACTATCAGACACGCTCACTAACCAATAAGATATATGGGCAACAAGTTTGGGGGTACTATTGATATATTTATTGACTCCATTTAAGCTAAGCTAATCTATACCAGCACTTTGTTGAATCCTACAAATTACAGTAGCGTCGGTAATATCTACCTAGTATTGTTCTAGTTTCAATATTATTTTATGTTACTGTTACATGTTGTACTAATATTGTTTTATATTAAGTTTTTTGTATAATTTTCGATAGCTCTGTTTTCAAAATCCATGTAAAAGCCCGGCAGGGCGTAAAACCAAATAAAATACAACTGAAAAGTTTGTTTATTATTTTTTTACTATTTTTTTTCTTGCTAGAGCAATCCCGATGAGTTACAAAACTCATTGTAGGACGAGAGGAACTTACAATTCATAGTTGAGAGTTAATTGGTACAATTTTACATTGGTATTTTGATATCAAAATTAGTAAGTTTCACATACAAAACCGTACAAAAATAGAAAAAGGGAAGTTAAGTATAACAAACAAGAAGAAACAATAAAGGAAACAGACAGGGATATACACACAAGCACAGAGCCAAGGTAGGAATTTAGAAGAAGGTACTTACCCACTTATACATTGGTAATAATAGATTATGCTCGATTACAAATACATGGGATAGAAAAGGAGAGAGAAGGAATCACGACAAAAATTACGTATTTTCGTTTTTATGTTTTAAAAAAATATTCTTTTAAAGTATTACTTTGGATTTTTGGATTCTGCTTTTGTTTTTATACATTTCTGGAAGAGAGTTATAGAGTGTGTAGGCAATATAGTTAAGTTATTTTATTTCATCTTTCGTAGTGTGGATTTTTTTGTTGTTTCGAGTATTGTGGTTGTTGATGTCTTGATTGTAAAGTTGCTTGAAGTTAGTGTGCGTTGATTGTTGGGTAATTTATAGGATATTGACCACGATTTCATGTTTGCGAAGGACTGTGATTGGACGGATATCGGAAATTAAATATATATCCTTGACATGTGTGTCCATGGAAGACCAAGAATATTTCTGAGAGCTCGGTTTTGGACAACCTGCGGGTTAGTTATCAGTTTATTTGTAGGCAAAACCCCAGATGCAGCAGATATAGGATAGGTGTGAATGTACCATGGCATAATACACCGAAGTAAGTATATGAATGGGTAGTCATCCTCAAAGCCTATACAGAACATCGGTTATGGGGATAATTTTCTCCTTAACATTGATTTTCCAAACTCAAATTTTACGTTCAGTAAAAATAACTCTACAACCAATTCTAGTAAACGTACATAGATAATGAATTATTCGTATGGTAAATCATCAATTTTTAATACAGTTTTTGTTATCGTAATACTTTTTCAAGTCTTTGAAAATTGACCAGCTTTTTTCAGCTATGAAAGTAATGATTACATTTCATTAGAAGACCGATCAATATAATTGTTCGTAAATGTAATTCACGCTATCATCGCCATAGATGTAAGAGTGTAGGTTTATGGTGTTGATAGACGCAGACCATAGAGCCGGTGGTATGTTTAAAATGACAGCTGGTGTTTTTAAAATGAAATACGGGTAACATTATATTTAGACGTAGAGTGAGTTGTTTTATTATGGGATTGGTTAAGTTGCCCTAGAAGGGCCCCTCTTGCAAGTAAATTAATGAATGAGATAGAACACACAGAATAGGCTTCATTACACTCACCGTGAAACCATTCAATAAACCTTTTTACAGTTGAACTACAGGGTTTTCCAATAAGAGGTGTTATTTTGATATTCAATCGAAGATCAATGGTTTCGTTGCTTGTGTGGCACTTAGCGCCGTCTTGTTGGAATTAAACGTTGTCCAGATCAATACCATTCAATACCGGCCAAAAAATCATTAATCATTTCTCGATAGCGCAATCCATTCACCGTAACTGTTGCTCCAGCCTCATTTTCGAAAAAGTAAGGTCCAATAACTCCGCCGGACCATAAACCGCACCAAACAGTCACACATTGAGGAAAGAGAGGCTTTTCAACAATAAGTCTTGGGTTTTCCGAGCCCCAGATGCGACGATTTTGCTTGTTGACGAAGCCACCGAGGTGGAAATGGGCCTCATCACTCAAGATGATTTGCATTTGATTCACTCAAGTGAATTTTAATAATTTCAATGCGTTGTTGAAACGTGTATCGTTCTTCTTTTTTATTAATGGCGTAGTTTCTACTTGTCAAATGTCAAAAAATGACAGCTTCAAAAGTAACATCTACCGAAATAGCGGGCTATTCAAAATAACACCTCTTATTGGAAAACCCTGTACTATACTATATTGCGTATGTAAGATCTCATCTAGAATTTGCATCTGTCATTATTTTGGAATCTAAATACCAAACAAATAAAATCCATATAAATGTATCCTAAAACTAACAACTGTTTTTAAAAGGTGATAAAATACGCTTTCAAATCATATTTTTATATAATTTGTTAAATGTTCAAATTTTGTGATCAAACATAAAAAAAGTTTTAATATTGGCTAATCTTACCTTTTTTCGTCTAAACAAAAAAAAACACACATTTTATTAGAAAAATATATTTTAAACATTACTGTCACCTCACTTTTTTGGTGTTATATTTAAAAATAATTAATATAATATTCATAAAGTTTCATAAATTTTTCTCAAATTGCGGTAGGAACCTTTGGTTTAATAGAGGTGTACATTTTAATTGTTCTGTGGATAATTTCTATAATTGACTATAAAGCTTGGTGTTTTCTCTTTCTATCATCGTTTAGTTCATATTTCTAACTATATCAGTAAGAAAGATACAACGATTTCTATGTGACCATATGAGCTGTTCTGAAAAGCGAACAACATTTTTAAAAATCACCAAATCAACAATTATTTATTTATTGTTCGTCTATTATTTTCATTTTTTTTACTTTTTGTATGTAATATTATAACTTTTAATATCTTCTATTTTTGTAACGATTTAAAATGCGCCATTTTTTATTTATCGCCAAAACGACATGTCCGTTTTTATTCGTGATTTCGGCGGCGTCTACGTTACGCCGGGCGACTTTCATGACAGCAGTCTTACCAGACATTGGCGTTTTCTACGTCATAATGACGTTGTAGCCAGTTGGAACCGTTTCGGAATGTGCGCTTTTAGATCGATTTTAACATCAATAATGGTCAAAAATAAACCACACGCTTTTAACGGCATTCGTAGTTTGTGAAATTACCCCATTCTATTAAACGCTATGTATTATAAATATATATATGACAAATTTTGTCGCATAACCTCATTTTCCAATAGCTACAAAATCCTAACAACTTAAGAGAGCAAAGTCACAACGATCTCCCTGCTACCAGCGTTATAAAATAGGATTCTCACTCCTTGGTATTTCTATATAAAATTCTAAATGTTGCATTTGATAGTCCAGAATTGCTTGCATTGATAATGTTTCGGATTTCACTAGAAGTCCGTATTTATTTCAGTGCAGAAATTATGGGACTAACTACCATATGTATTCCTCAGAAGTAATTTATATACAGGCTGTTCAGTTATGTATAATAAATACTGTATAATTAAAATTCCCTAAAAAGGGCGTTAAGAGGAAGCTACAAGCCAAAAATGTGTATATTCTTGGTACACCTTATATTGTAGGTAATAGGCATTAAAATCGCTTGACAAACGGAGTCTAGAAACGTTAGATTTCAAGCAAAAAACTGGTTTTTACTTATTTTGTAAATAATTTTATAAGAAAGCAAAAAAGTTAATCAAGTGAAACTGTCACAGATAATCTTAGCTATAATACTGTATTTTTAAAAAGTTGTTTCCTTTACGCGTTCATACATTTCTATTGAAAAAATATTTTTTGTAGTAGTTTGCATTTATATTTTTTATTGAGTAATTTATTATTTTATTTGTATTCTACTCAAGCGAAACGATAGGAAAACCTTCAATTTAACTAAAGCATTTTTTTTGATTTTTATAATGTACACCAATTCGTTATAAAGATTAATCAAAATAGTGATTTGGTATTAGTAAATAAATAAATAAAACAATTATTTTCAATTGCATTCAACTTTTAAATGCTTCTGTTGTTTCAATTCATAGAGGTATCGCGCAATTAATTTGTGGTACTTATAATACATAAATAATTGCGTACCTTCCTCGCGACGAACTATCGATTATTATTTTTTATAGTCGAATTTAAATATTTATGACATGACTTCCTTATAAATGGTTGGTCTTTATATACAATTCTTTAAAGTGATGATTCAACGTCACAGTATGTTTATATTTAATATCAATTTGTATCTATAAAGACCACCCAACAGCAAAAAAATAACATATGTTTAGTACAGTTAAGTTATTGATTTCAGAAGTAATGTTAATTATTACAATTTGGGAGATTGCTTTGGTCATTGGCGTTCCCGGAAACATTTATTGGATAATCAACACCTCTTCCATAGCGGTTGCGTTTGCAGATTTAGCAGGGGTGCCCGGGTTCATCGGGAGATGTGTTCAGAGGAAGCTACAAGCCAAAAATGTGTATATTCTTGGTAATAGGCATTAAAATCGCTTGACGAACGGAGTCAAGAAACGTTCGATTTCAAGCACAAAACTGGTTTTTATTTATTTTGTAAATAATTTTATAAGAAAGCAAAAAAGTTAATCAAGTGAAACTGCCACAGATAATCTTAGCTATAATAATGTTTTTTTTTTTTTAAGTTGTTTTCTTTACGCGTTCATACATTTCTATTGCAAAAATATATTTTTAGTAGTTTACATTTATATTTTTTATTGAGTAATCTATTTTTTATTTGTATTCTACTCAAGCGAAACGATAGGAAATTTTTTTTGGTTTTCATAATGTACACCAATTCGTTATAAAGATTTAAATTAAAAAAAAAACAGAAAATGAAATTTATGTTGCAATTATTTTAAGCTTTTTTTTTTTGATTTTATGAAATTCGTAAATATTTGAGAGTTAGAATTTAATTTTTAAAATTATTTTCTACGAGCTTTGAACACCGCTTGAATTTCTCCTACTGTCATAATTATAGCGGGAAAATGTTGCTTGTGCATTGATGGCTGACTTAGCTAACAGAGGTTGGCACGTTATATAGGCATCCGTCCCTTAATTTTCCTGTTTGTTTATCAAATTAGTAATACGTCGCGTTGTTTCGACATTAGAACAGTAAACACTATCCACATTACTAATAAACGTAATTTAAATTTTACAGAACTGATAAACAAACATTTATCCTACATTAATGGTTATTTATCAGCTGTGTTAAATTTGAAACACGTTTATAAGTAAGGTCATAGGTATTTAAACATACTAATTTTGGTTGTCTGTGCGTGTGTTGGTCCTGCGTAAAATCAGGTTAAATCATAGAATAAAGAAGAAAACTAGAAGTGCCTTCCATACAAATTTGAATGTCAACAAGTGTTCTATTTAGCTCGGGGCTCTGTCTCACTTACACCGCCTGACATCGTAGATCTTCGTTAATACAGATTTGTATCGGAAATTTAAGCCTCGATTGGGCATATATTTGGACCACGAAATACGCCCACAAGCCATTTCTTGTTTTCTTCTTTATTAATGAGCTCGAATTTGCTTTGAATTCAAGTGCCATTTTTAAAATTGGAACTGATTGTGTCAAGAATTCAGACACGCGATTAAAATACGTACCAGCAACAAAGAGAAAATTATTTTATTGTCATTTTCAAAATTGGAACTGATAAACTGGACAGTTAGGAGCTGTTATGACTTCTGTGCTTAAGGCGAAGCTTAATGCCAAATCACTATTTGATTAATCTTTATAACGAATTGGTGTATATTATGAATACCAAAAAATATGCTTTAGATAAATTGAAGGTTTTCCTATCGTTTCGCTTGAGTAGAATACAAATAAAAAAATAAATTGCTCAATAAAAAATATAAATGCAAACTACTAAAAAATTTTTTTTTAATAGAAATGTATGAACGCGTAAAGGAAACAACTTTTTGAAAATACAGTATTATAGGAAAGATTATCTGTGACAGTTTCACTTGATTAACATTCTTATAAAATTATTTACAAAATAAATAAAAACCGGTTTTGTGCTTGAAATCGAACGTTTCTTGGCTTCTTTTGTCAAGCAATTTTAATGCCTATTACCTACGATATAAGGTTTACCAAGAATATACATATTTTTGGCTTGTAGCTTCCTCTTAAGGCAATGCACTACGTCGTGTAATATTTTAAATTGAACCGCTATCAATAACAACCCTTACGTAGATGGCGATAAGGTTTAAATTCCCGCTTAAAACCATCCGCATGTTTTGATTTATGCAAGAAAAAAACATGGCCAAAAAGTGCCTTTTATTTTATTTTGTGGATGTTCAGCATAGACATATGCTATGTCTGTGATGTTCAGGCATAAATATTTAATTTTTTTTCGATCATTTTATAAATAACTTAATTTGCCACATTATACAATAACATCTTAACTGAAAATGGGTTTGTAAGTAGGAGATTTTGAACTTTAAAGCAGTTTTCATAGGCCTTATACATTATTTTTTCTGGGCTTATAAAAAGACTTATCTAAAAAATACTCGATTATTTCAAAGGCCAGGATGTATTCTACTCGCAGTATTTAATTAAAGCATCTGAAACATTTCTAGGCGACCAAATTTTCAAACCAAAAACACATGATTTTGCATTACTACGTATGGCATCGCCTTAAAAGATAGTCAGTCAAAACTAGATTATAAACAGTAACTAATTACCTTTTTAAAATTCAATTTCGAACTTGATCGGTAAATTATAATGCGTATTTTTTCTACTCGGCCAATATATTTATTTCCGTCGATGTTTATCCAATTTATTGATATGCGCTTAGTCATCGGGGTTTATAGAGGCGTAGCCAGAAGTCGCGTTCGACTAACAAATAACATAATATAAAAACTGTAGCAGTATAATATATTTATATACGTATATATATACAAATAAACATGTCATCGGTGCTTTCGATTTGACCCATTTAAGTTTAGCGATGTCTGTGGTCTACCGTGTAATTGGAATTCTTTTACCAACACAATGTACTAAATTAAACTCACTATCGTGATTTATTTTTGGGGATTATGTCGTGTTACTCTACCTCTTTTATAAGGCCAACGTTTCGGACAGCGTTGCAGTGTTCATCATATGGGCAATTGATGTGTGCATTGTGGCGAAGTGTGTGTTTATGTACGTACAATTGATACAGTGTTACGCCAATTAATGTTTTCAAAAATATTTAAAAAAAATAAATTATGTGTCACCTCACAAGAGCGACCCTATCTATACAGTTAAAAGCGGGGGTGCTGGGGTTGGGCAGCGTTGTGAGGCGGGTTATGGTAGAGGCCGTAGGAAGAGATTTATTACTGTGGGTCTTGAAGAGGCTCGGATTATACGAAGGACGAAAAACGGTTCCATGATAACTCCTCAAAATGACAATTCAAGACACCTATAAAAAGTGTTGTAAAGTCATTAAAAGTGTTTTTGTTTCATCAAAAACAATATTTAACCTAGTTTTTCTTTCATCACTTTTCATAACTTTATAACACTTTTTATCAATTTTTTCACCGCACAGAATCGAGTAGGTGTATCAAGTATTCTGGGGCTCCATCCCAGAGTTGGCTCACAAGATTAATTGACTTACTTATTGAAATCAGTATCAAAATATTTTAATAACAAATTAATAAGTAGATAGAAGTTGACTTAAAAAAGGGATATTGTGCCGTGTTGCGCTTCCTCCTTCTTTAGTCTTAATACATAAGGCTTAGTAACCCAAAAATAAATGACGATGATACTTTGGCCGTGGAAATCTCAAGTCATGTTCAAATTAAACATTTTTTAAACCTACATAGTTTGGATTTGTGGTCAATGACTCATCTTACCAGAAATAATTTTCTGATTTAACCCCTTTCGGTCATCGGCGCGCAATGATAGTTCTTACATTCCAAAGAATGAAGAAGTTATTTACTCACAAATATGTCATCAGTGCTTTTGATTCGACTCATTTAAGATTGAATATGACTACCGTGTAATTGGAATTCCTTATATTACCACAGCGGATTTAAATAAGCTTTTTATTTTAAACCTACGTAGTTTTGGTTTTTAGCCAATGACTCATTGTATTAGAGCTTACTCTAAGGTCAGCAGATCTAGATGTTAGTAATTGTCTAATCGAACTTTCTAGGTCAAATCGAGCCGTTTACTATGATCGTTCTTTTAGTGTAACAGGCCCTCTCATCTGGAATAGACTTCCCTCAGCTCTTACTAATCTCCAGAATTTGGCTGAATTTAAACGGGCTTTAAAAACAAAATTATTTAAAAAATCTAACCATTCATAAATCTTAACTTTTTTTCAATATTTTTTTAATTTTAAGTAATTGTTTGGTTTCGGTTGCTTCCTTATTGTACCTTTTTTAAATGTCTGCTCAGAAGATTCTCATTTCTCAGCACAAACTGTCTCCTGTTTTGTATTATGTTTTTAGTTTTAATATTGTTGTTTTTTCCTGTCCTGCTATTATTGTTATTCTAAGTTTTGTCATCACTTTGTATAAACAGTATATTTAGTGTAATAATATTAGATCTGCATTGGACAAGGCACACTGTAGGAATAATTTAAAGAACATGACCACTAATACTGAATTACCGTTTTTAAGTTTGTTATAGTTGCACTTGAAGTGAAATGACACTAAACTGCGCTATATAAATGCCATGTTATTATTATTATCATGAAGTCAGTAATTACTTTTAAAAATAATCATTTTACTTAATACTTTCAGTATAAACCAGACATATCGTAACAAACTTACCTATTACAATTCAGAATTCTCTCATATATATATTTTTTACATTAAACACACACCCGGAAGTCCTAAGAATCATAACTTCTCTCAGGGCCTATGTCATTTTTTGGAACGGTGTGGATTGTCACCAGTTGGAGAGGTCCAAACCAGTCTATCCCAATCTGGCACGCAGCTGGTGGGCAGGGGTATCCTGAACACACCTCAACCGATGAACCCGGGCACCCCTGCTAAATCACCAAAAGTAGCGAACCTATTTGGGACTTACTTAACCTAACTTGGGGTGACCATGGCAGAGCTGTAAGTTTTCCAATACATGGTTCCCGGGCGGGATAGATACGGCGTTATTCTCGGGTCTATTTTTCGATAAATAGGCTCCGAGGCTCGTGATGGAAGTTACCGGATAAATTGTTGGGTCAAACTAGAAATTCCAGTCAGATAATTTTTAGAAATGCCTGTAATGCATGTTAATAACGCATTTACAACTACGAGAAATCGCAACGAATTTAGGCTTCAGAAAACAAATTTATTCGGAACATCAAGTAATATTATTTCGTAATAGTTATGGCGAAGCTTAATGCTAAATCACTATTTTGATTAATCTTTATAACGAATTGGTGTACATTATGAATACAGAAAAATATGCATTAGATAAATTGAAGGTTTTCCTATCGTTTCGCTTGAGTAGAATACAAATAAAAAATTAAATTACTCAATAAAAGATATAAATGTAAAGTACTAAAAAAATTTTTTTTTCAATAGAAATGTATGAACGCGTAAAGGAAACAAGTTTTTTGAAATACAGTATTATAGCTAAGATTATGTGTGACAGTTTCAATTGATTGACTTTTTTTCTTTTTTATAACATTATTTACAAAATAAATAAGAACCAGTTTTGTGCTTGTAATCGAACGTTTCTAGACTCCGTTTGTCAAGCGACTTTAATGCCTATTACCTGCTATATAAGGTATATAAAGAATATACACATTTTTGGCTTGTAGCTTCCTCTTAACTCGAGTCGAGATGATGTCGAGAGATTTTTGTTCTTTGTATAAGTCGTATTTTGCAACATATTATGACAACTTTGACTTTGTTTTTGTTGCACATCAATGACCTTTTGACATGTGCACCGATTCATTGTTACGCGGATGACAGTACAGTTCATGATTGCTTTTTGTTTGACAAGCCCCCAAAGGGCACACAAACTCCAACGGCTCGGAGGGCTTTGAAGCAGAGAATGGACGGTTATCTCGAGAGTATTTCCTCCTGGGGTAAAAATAATCTCGTCGAATTTAATGTTTCAAAGACCCAATCCTGTCTGATTACGTCTAAAAGGGATCCAAATGATAATCTAGTCTCCTTCAACGGAAGCAATCTTCCGAACAGGCCTTCCATTGATATGCTGTAATGTATGGTGTAAATATAAGTGACCAGCTCAGGTACGGGGGCTCCATCGAAGCCAGAGTAAAGTTGGCCTCTCAGAAGCTGGGCGTACTGTACAGGGCCCGCAGATACTTTAATAATACACAACTGCTGACCCTGTACAAATCGCAAGTGCGCCCTACTGTCGAATTTGGCAGCCATCTCTGGTCCGGAGCCCCTAAATACCTGAAAAAAACACTAGACTCTGTGCAAAAACGGGCGGTCCGTTTGATAGATTCCCCAATCTTAACAAACGGACTGCAATCTTTAGAGCACAGGCGTCAGGTAGGTATGCTGTCCTTGTTCTATCGGTATTACAATGGAAGATGCTCTGAGGAACTAGCGTCATTGATCCCTTCGGCACCGGTGCGTAGTCGGGATACACGCCAAACGCGTGCCCAACATTTGTACACAGTTGACACTTGTCACATGAGAACGGGTCGCTTCTACGATTCGTTCTTAAGTTCAACAGCTCGGCTGTGGATTGAACTGCCGGCCTCTGTGTTTCCTCCCTCCTACAACATGGGACTCTTCAAGACCCATGTTCACTCCTTCCTCTCCACAAAAAGACCCTCCACACAGCATCCCCAAAGATGACATAGGCCCTGAGGGAAATTATTTTCTTCAGGGCCTCCTGTGTGGAGTTAATCTAAAACAAAAAAAAAACTTGTCTATTAATTATAGAATTTGATTAGCGCGCTCGCTCTATCATTTGAATTTATATATTATCTCTTTCTCAAACCATCATTCTTCTCTTTCACTTTCGACCGAGCTGAAACTCGACAGATAGACTCGTTGATGACAATGCATTCTATCAACTTTTGGTGGCAATCACGCAAACACAACCTCTGAAATCGGATAACATTACAGTAGTTAATGCGTGAAATAAACTTCGGTCCTACCCAATCGGGATTTGGCGCAGTCTTTAGCGCGGTTGACTACAGTCCCTGAGAACGAAGTTCCAATCCCTACCTAACACAAGTTTTAAAATTTTAAATTAGATCTATTATAGGAAAAAAAATTAACGCTTTTTTTCTTTATTGATTTTTATTATAACGGTGTATTTTTGGATCGCTTCTAGTATAACTACAATGAAGTTATGCTCCTACCGGTAAAAATAGTTAAAAACGTATTTAAAATTATTTAAAAAAATGTACGTGTTTTTTTATCACCCTGTATATACAGATCCATAAAGTTCTGTTTTCGTTGCATTACGTCATAGCTTATAGCGCCGTTGCGATGCTCTATGGCGCGGGTGTGGTGACGTCGCCCATATCACACACACTAGCGTCTAACGCCGCCCCGTCACACACACAAACTCAGCTACCGCCAGCAGACACTGTGTTCACAGTTATACAGTATATGTATATACAGGTAATACAGTCATGCAAACACTCACACAGGCTTAGATAGCTCTATCCATGCGATATGCGCGCTGCAAGAGAGGCTCTTTTGTGCCTGATGGGGTCGGCAACTGTCGGTAGGAGGAAAGACATATATACATTGTTTCCGGAAAGTCGTGGTACAAGCGATAAACTGGTCTGAGCATTTCGATAAACATACATAAAGGGTTTTCCAATAAGAGGTGTTATTTTGAATAGCCCGCTATTTCGGTAGATGTTACTTTTGAAGCTGTCATTTTTTGACATTTGACAAGTAGAAACTACGCCATTAAAAAAAATGGAACGATACACGCATCAACAACGGGTCCTTGAAATGCGTGAAAATGCTCGTGTTTGGTGCGGTTTATGGTCCGGCGGAGTCATTGGACCTAACTCTTTCGAAAATGAGGCTGGAGCAACAGTTACGGTGAATGGATTGCGCTATCGAGGTGTGATTAATCATGTTTTATGGCCTGAATTGGATGGTATTGATCTGGACAACGTTTACTTTCAACAAGACGGCGCTACATGCCACACAAGCAACGAAACCATTGATCTTTTACGATTGAATATCAAAATAACACCTCTTATTGGAAAACCCATATATATTTTTTTAATTTTTGAACCAAGTTTACGCTTCTTTTAAAATACTTTAAGCAGTTGATATTGACCTAGCAACCTGCAGAGCTCATACATATCAAAAAAGTTATATATATTTTAAAATTGACTCCAAATATGATGGAGGTTCACTAGTTTCCCGCTTCAACAACGAATTTCTGGACACCGTGTGTATAAATAAATATACTTTTTAAAACCTCTTAACTTTGGGAGTTTGAGGATTCTGTTTTTATCCTATTGACAATTATCTAGAATATGTTTGGAGATTTGCTAAATTTGGTTGTGATGGTTTTAATTCTACTTTAAGGGATGTAAAAATGGGATGGGGTGGTTTTTCTAAATCTCGCGAAGACATTATCCTTCCTTTTGTTTAGAAGGTCAAGTGTGCAAAATTACATCAATATCATGCTGTATTATGTATTAATGCTTTGACCACCAGTCAGTGGCTGAGTTGGCTTCTCGTTTGGGTCCCACCCAGGCATCGTGCGTTCAATTCCCCGGCTGGCTAAGTCCTCCATCATGACACAAGCAACATTTTCCGCTTACTGTGATGGTTGTAGGAATTTTTCGATTCTGAATATCTTCTATTCTGAATCGTTTATCCAAATATTTCATATAATATAAATCTAAAATAGAGAGGGCACCTGGAATGAGACAATCCAAAGTACTCATAAAAGGACCAGACCCCCGATCCACCAAGAAACTACTCGATATGGACAGAAACTCGCTGAGGGAACTGGTAGGACTACTAACGGGACACTGCCATCTCAGGAGACACATGCAGATATTGGGAGTGGAAAACACCAATAGATGCAGGAAATGTGAAGAGGATGAATAGACTCCATTTCACCTATGGTGCCAATGTCCTGCCCTGGTGGGAACTATGCTCAGATACCTGGGGAGACATACAGTAGAACCAGAAGACATAGCCACATACCCAATAACAACCCTGGTGAACTTTATTAAAGGGACTGGGTTGTTGTTAAAGGATTGAGGTAAAATGGGAGATAGCACAATGGGCCTATGGCCTAAGTGCCACGGGAACTACGTGTAAACCGTCTCCGCCCTTATAAAAAAAATCTATGAGAAATTGTCGAAAAACATATATGGTATGATTTCTTTTTCCTCCTGACTAGCAATTTGTTAATCTGTTACCAGTCACAATCTATTTACAATCGTTTCCACAAATTTCAGCGACAAAGAAAACCGAAATGTTAAACAAATAAAATAATAAATAAACCGTTACGCAATGTTGGCCATCCCTGCCTTGAGTGCAGACAGACACAGAGAGAGGCCAAAGGGGCCGCAGAGGTTATTCGCTAAACCGTAACAACCAACTTTTGTATCAGACCAACCGACCGACAGGGATATTATTGAATTCAACGCCAAAGTACCCAGTTACAGAAGCCACTGTGTTTACAGCACTACATTCATTCTTCATACTGACATTGGCATATCGTGTTGGCACGAAGATGTTATCACAACAAGAAAGGATATTGCTTTAACTTTTCTATTTCAGCTTGGATACTGGGTAGTTAATTTGTTGGTGAACACCAAACTGGCAGATGTTGGCACGAGGATATAGAATGTCACAACAAGAAAGGATATTGCTTTAACTTTTCTATTAACCATGATAACTGTATTCAGCTTGGATACTGGGTAGTTAATTTGTTGGTGAACACCAAACTGGCAGGTGTTGGCACGAGGATATAGAATGTCACAACAAGAAAGGATATTGCTTTAACTTTTCTATTAACCATGATAACTGTATTCAGCTTGGATACTCCGTCCCATGATTTGAACTCAAAAACTATTGCTAACGATAATATTCAAATGTCACCCGTCACACCCATCAGAGCCACTTTTCAAAGAAATTATAATCCTAGATATTCGTCAATTATACATTAAGACTATTCTTATATACATATGGAAACAAAAATATCATCAAACAAAATATTCATACGCGTTACTCGTCACATCTAAAATGTGTAATTCCTCCAACAAAAACAGCATTTGCCCAGCGACAATTTTCATATATTGCTCCCATCATATTCAATTCACTCAATATAGATACCAGAAAATCGCTACCTGAACATCTTTATATAAAAAATATTCAGAATTGGCTATTGGTAAAGAGAAGGAACTATTGCAAAGAATGTCTCGTGTCATTAAATTAAATTAACTGCTCTTTTATTCCATTATATTCATAGGTTTTCTTCTTATTTTTATATCTTTTTTCTCTCTCTTATTTCTGTATATCCTAAAATCTTAAAATTGTAATCTAAAGAAATATGGCTACCATAATACGGGCATGTGCCTAGTATGGTGGCTGTAGAAAACAAAAATTAATTTAAATTATTATTTTTTTGGTAAACTAATGTTTAAGACAAGATTTTTAATGCATAGCACAAAGGGTAACAATTATTTTACAAGCAATAATTATTCGCCTGAAACACTCATCCACATTGAAAAATTTCCTGATAAAAGATACATGACGCCAACGGGACTCGAACCCGTGTCCCTTCGATTTCCGGTCGACAGCTCTGACCACTGAGCTATGGCGGCTTATCTCTTATCCGCGAAATAATTGTTGAATGAAACACTAGTATATATTGAATTATTTCGCGGATAAGAGATAAGCCGCCATAGCTCAGTGGTCAGAGCTGTCTACCGGAAATCGAAGGGACACGGGTTCGAGTCCCGTTGGCGTCATGTATCTTTTATCAGGACTTTTTTCAATGTGGATGAGTGTTTCAGGCGAATAATTATTGCTTGTAAAATAAAAAAAAATGTAATCATTTAATTTTTTATGAATAAAGAAACACAAAAACAAAAAAAAATACTGGCTAGTTAATTTGTTGGTGAACACCAAACTGGCAGGTGATGGCACGAGGATATAGAATGTCACAATAAGAAAGGATATTGCTTTAATGCTTTAACTTTTCTATAACCCATGATAACTGTATTCAGCTCGGCCAACACCAAACTACTATGTATATAGCACTAGTATGTTTATAGCACTATGTTTATGGCACTACTATGTTTATAGCACTATGTTTATGGCACTACTATGTTTATAGCACTATGTTTATGGCACTACTATGTTTATAGCACTATGTTTATGGCACTACTATGTTTATAGCACTACTCTCTTACATCTTACTGCCGTTCGCAAGTGTATTGCTGGGAAGGACATGTCTTTAAATTTTTAATAAACCACGACAACTATCAACTTGGATATTACTTAATTTGTTATTTAAGTACCCACAGAAGTTACTGTGTTAATAGCACTCCACTAATTCATTTTACTGACATTGATGTTGATGTCACAACAACGATATAATAAACCATGACACCTACTGTATTCAGCCTAGTAGGTGGTTAATTTGTCGATTGACACTTTCAGAAGTATTCATTACGCTGACATTGGCAAGAAGACGTTGAATGTCACAACAAAGATGGACATTGCTTTAGTTTTTCAATAAATCAGGACAACCATAATAGTGAATTGGGATGTGACTTAATTTGTTACTTACGTATCCACAGAAGTTACTGCGTTAAGAGTACTCCATTCAATCAGTTCAATGTCCTTGGCAAGAGGAGGTTAAATGTCACAACAAGGATGGATATCGCTTTAATTTTTTGATAAACCATATCAACTGTATTCAGGTAGTTTGTCGATTAACACGTTCAGCCGTGTTGGCAACAAGCAAGTTAAACATAACAACAAGGATGGACATCGCTTTAATTTTTTAACTAAGCATTATAACTGTGTAGTGTGTACTCAACAAATCTTTTTCTGATGAATTGTGACATAGAATCCTAGGTTGATAATTAGGCTTATGCTTCTTTCAAATGCGAATTAATATTGGTTGCTGATTTCATAAATGTTTGCCTTGGTTATGACATGCAAATATTGCATACTAATTTCCGGAAATGAACGCGGTGACATCCGTCATACCGGACGAAGCTATTTTATGAACGCGTTTTTGATAGCTGGATGACTGCATAGATTAATTCTTCAGAGATCCACTTCAAAATCTCAGTATAATTGAGAAACTCACGTCAATTTTGGGGATCCAAGGGCCGGCCAGGTTGCTTAATTTTAAAATACTTGTAAATTTTTAATTGGCAGTCAGAAACGTAATCCAATGCCTTGGTTTTAGTGCTTATTGTTACTTGACAAAGATATTATTTAATTTGCTACTAAGTGACCCAAGTTACACTCTATTCATTTATCATGCTACCATTGACATAACGTGTCTGCAATAGGACGTTTATGTCACAATAAGGATGTATGAATAGCTATGGCTTCAAGTTTTCATTAAATCGTGACAACTACTAACTGTGCTCAACAAGGATATACAATGAATATCGATTGTCTAACATTACTAGCCCAAAGCTGTGTTTGTTCTCCATTCCTCACATTCCAACATTGCAAGGTTCAATTCCTGTTCCATTTTGGAAACCCTGAAGTAATCCTTTATTGATATTCGTATGTTGTAACTTGAAACAACTACACACGTTTGTCGTTGGTACAATATTTATGACAATGACGAATTTGGAGCATTCTACAGAAAATTACATAATTAGGTCAATTCATTGCATTAATTGTTGTCAGGGAACGCAAAAGTACGGTGAATTGGAAAATGTATTAGTCAATATAAAATAAAATAAAAATACCATATTCATGTTCTTACGTCCAACAGAATACGATGTTTTAAAAAACAACTTGTTTGTCCAACAGATTACGCTGTTTTTAAAAAGGCATCTTTTTACCTCTCATAGGTGACATCTGCATACTATATGTATATAAAAACATACACGTATTCGAATTCAAAGTTGTGTCAAAATTTCAAAGCAATCGGTGAAGAACTTTCGGAGATTTTTATATATTATATATCAAAGTCTTTATATTTTTGATAATAAAAAACATTCATTAATTATTATTAAAATACACTCAATATATATATATATATATATATATATATATATATATATATATATAAAAATATCATCAAACAAAATATTCATACGCGTTACTCGTCACACCTAAAATGGGTAATTCCTCCAACAAAAACAGCATTTGCCCAGCGACAATTTTCCTATATTGCTCCCAAGATATTTAATTCACTTAATATAGATACCAGAAAATCGGTACCTGAACATCTTTATTTAAAAAATATTCAGAATTGGCTATTGGTAAAGGGAAGGAACTATTGCAAAGAATGTCTCGTGTCATTAAATTAAATTAACTGCTCTTTTATTCCATTATATTCATATGTTTTCTTCTTATTTTTATTTTTATATCTTTTTTTCTCTCTCTTATTTCTGCATATCCTAACATCTTAACATTGTAATCTAAAAAAATATGGCTACCATAATACGGGCATGTGCCTAGTATGGTGGCTGTAGAAAACAAAAAAAAAACTGTACCCATTTAAATTTTTATGAATAAAGAAACACCAAAACAAAACAAAAAATACTGGGTAGTTAATTTGTTGGTGAACACCAAACTGGCAGGTGATGGCACGAGGATATAGAATGTCACAATAAGAAAGGATATTGCTTTAATGCTTTAACTTTTCTATAACCCATATATATATATTACAAATTAAAACTTTATCTTCATTTAGTGAGAATTGCCAATTTTAGTGAGAATATAAGCATATGTATCGCACAGAGTTTTGGAGGCTAGGCGGAAAGAACTGACAAGTCACGAGGCTGTGCAAGACCGTCGTCCATGCAAGAGCGTCGTCATATCTTGCTACGCAAGAGTCGGTTTTATCCCCCTGGGCGTGCCAAAAGATGTTTCACATAACGAAAAAACAGCGTAAATACATTGTTAAGGATGCCATTGTCTCTCTACTTTCAGACGGTTGGAAGCAGTTATTGATTGTATTCACAATTTTTAAAAATCCATTGCAAGGTAAAGGCCTACTTTCCATGCAAAAGCCATTATGTATCGTTTTTTGGTCCAGGATCTGTCTTCAGCATATTTTTAAATCGTCTCTCCATCTACTGGTGGCTGTTATTCAGTTTTCCAGTTCACAATTTGGGAGGTTGGTTTGGTGACCTCTGCCATAGGTCATACCAAGTGGTTTGCTACGTTTGGTGATATAGGAGGGGTGCCCGTGTTCATCGGGTGTGATGTGCTGAGGATACGCCTACACACCAGCTGCGTGACGAGCCAGATCGGGAAAGGCTGGTTTGGGGAAACCCCTTGACATCTGCAGCTGATCTCACGCCTTGAACCGCAGTGTGAGGGACATATTCATATGTCCGTCACTCCTGGACAAACTGATCCCTAAATTCCTACCCAACCCTCATACCTTTTACCTTCCCAGATCTTGCTCTCCTTCCATTCCTTAAAAAAGACAATCCACACAGCATCTCAAAAGATGACACAGTCCCCGAGGAAAATTATTCACACCAAGGCCTCCCGTGTGGGGTTAAGGTTAAAAAAAAGTTTCTGTTTTCCTTTGAGCGTGGCCTGCCTGCTTCTATTTCAAATGTACCATTCTTCTTGCAATATCTGGAACGTGAGAACGGTCTCAAAACCATATACTAGTTATAATATGGTCTACTAAATGTACGCCTACCATCTTTCACTCCATGTACGTTGGGCGACTTTCATTTTAGTGATAGTGCTTTTGGTTTAAGTTGCGAGCATAGGTCACGCCTTGTACTACAGTACTACTACTAGATACATACACTGGTCAAATATAATGAATTTTTATAAATCCGTTATGTAAATTACCATAATCGGTTTGGGTCATGACGTATACTGCTCTTGTCTTATGGTGCACTCTTGAAGTTCTGTTTTAGCTCGACAGTGTTGCATTTTATCTCCCTGTAAATTTGTTTGAAGCTTTGACTAGATGGCTAACATTGTTTACGTGGCAAACTTTGACTATGGTTAAAATCTTCGTAATTGCTTGAACTTTCTATCTATCTGTCTGAAGAAAGATCGAAAAAAAGAATCTTCATTGATTGTGATTGTATTCTTTGTACAAATTGTATAATTCCTTATTTGAAATTTAAAAATATATGGTTTATAATTAATTAGGTAGGTATTTAAGAATCTTCTTAGAAAACTTATAATTTCAGAGGAAATTTTGGTTTTGAATTATTGAATAAGAGAAAATTAGAAACATGCTTTTTTGGACATGAGATTTGTTTACAGAACAATTAGTTATGTTTAAGTCTTGGATTTCTATGACCAACACAATTTCCCCATATATATTAGGTAATTATTATACAAAAGTACTCATGTATTAAATTTAAAAACATATATATTAAATTTTTTAAAATAATAATAATCTCATACACCTTGTATGAGATTATTATATCTCTGTCTCTTGAGATGGCCTGACTCAACCAATGCATCTTTCTGTTATTCTGACTCTCGACATGGCCCGACTTAAGTCATACACCTTTCTGTTATTCTGTCTCTCGACATGGCCCGACTAATATCATACACATTTCTGTTATTCTGTCTCTCGACATGGCCCGACTCAAGTCATACACCTTTCTGTTATTCTGCCTCTCGACATGGCCCGACTCAAGTCATACACCTTTCTGTTATTCTGTCTCTCGACATGGCCCGACTCAAGTCATACACCTTTCTGTTATTCTGCCTCTCGACATGGCCCGACTCAAGTCATACACCTTTCTGTCATTCTGTCTCTCGACATGGCCCGACTCAAGTCATACACCTTTCTGTTATTCTGCCTCTCGACATGGCCCGACTCAAGTCATACACCTTTCTGTTATTCTGCCTCTCGACATGGCCCGACTCAAGTCATACACCTTTCAGTTATTCTGTCTCTCGACATGGCCCGACTCAAGTATTCATGGTGCCATGCCTTCCTCATTCATCCTTGACTCCATCATTCATATTCGCGTCACATAATTTAATTACATTCCTTTCTTCGTTCTCTACGTACCCAAACCATCTAAACATACCTTTATCCATCTTACTCATTACTGTTACATCCGTCTTGCATTCTCCATATTTTTTACAGTCAAACATATTTTTACAACACAGGGATTTCATTTATATGTCATTCAGTCTGCTCTACTCAAGTGACTTGGGTAGCGTGTTGCCATATTCCAAAGCAAAAGATCATGAAATAACCAAGGTATAGCTGGATGACTTGAAGATCAGGGTAATTGGATTAATTACAAAGCCATTTGGTGGACAGCAGAACGCACGAGCTCTACAGCGAACAGTGTACCCAACTGCCACGCCTCGCACAACGCAACGAAAGTCGAGTCATCCTAATTATACTGAATGAATGATCACTTCATGACCAATGATATTGAATTCACAAGTTTAATAATTTCATCAAATGTCCGTAAAAACCGGTTTCAAAGAATTTTCATTTAAGATATATAACAGACTACGTCCATATACCTATTTTTTACTATACACTTGAACAATAACAAAATATTTAAATCTGGCCAATTTATTCGTATTACTGTTAAGCCGAAGCTTAATGCTAAATCACTAATTTGATTAATCTTTATAACGAATTGGTTTACATTATGAATACCAAAAAATATGCTTTAGATAAATTGAAGGTTTTCCTATCGTTTTGTTTGAGTAGAATACAAATAAAATAATAAATTACTCAATAAAAAATATAAATGTAAACTACTAAAAAAAATTTTTTTTCAAAAGAAATGTATGAACGCGTAAAGGAAAAAACTTTAAAAAAATACAGTATTATAACTAAGATTATCTGTGACAGTTTCACTTGATTAACTTTTTTGCTTTCTTATAAAATTATTTACAAAATAAATAAAAACCACTTTTGTGCTTGAAATCGAACGTTTCTAGACTCCGTTTGTCAAGCGGTTGTAATGCCTATTACCTACAATATAAGGTATACCAAGAATATACACATTTTTGGCTTGTAGCTTCCTCTTAAGAGAAATTTAATTTTTTCTAGTATGCATTTAGTAAATTGACCTGAGGACGAATGGAAAATAACAGCGCCCGAAAAGATTTCATTGCATTTTGTGCAAAGCGTCCTTCTGAAAACTGAATGTTGATGATGGGGATGCCATAGATTCACTGGCTACCGTTAGTAGGACTTTTGTGCAATATTTACAAACAAAATCTAAACATGATCTAGTTTGGGTATAATATTTTCGACTGGCTGATATTTTTTAAATTACCATTCTAGTTTATTTTGTTTATGTGGTAAAACCCACACTCGTGTGCAGTGATTTCGCTAAACCTTGAGCCATTCATATAGTAAGCCTTCAAATTAGAAAAAAAGTTTGTTGAAAAGCAGCAAAAACGCCTGTGGCATCGAGTAACAATGTTGAGAACTGTATAAAATAAACATTTAGCTTTCCCCTTTTATACATGTGCATCATAATGATTGTATCGTGCTTTACTTTGAAAGTGAAAATAATGATTTTTTTAACACTTCATTAGCATGCCAAGTAGGTAATTATTTTTAATTACAATTGTATCCAGATTAACTGACCTTCGGTTGCATCAAAGCCTTGTTACGTTTATAACGAAATTAAACATTTATAAGAAAATTGACTCATTTTAACATGAAGGTGTGAAGAACGACTGTTTTTAGTTTTTTTTTACGTTGTACGTTAAGGCGATGCACTACGTAGTAATTTAAAATCATGTGTTTTTGGTTTGAAAATTTGGTCGCCTAGAAATGTTTCAGACGCTTTAATTAAATACTGCGAGTAGAATACATCTTGGCCTTTGAAATAATCGAGTATTTTTTACATAAGTCTTTTTATAAGCCCAGAAAAAAATAATGTATAGGCCTATGAAAACTGCTTTAAAGTTCAATATCTCCCACTTACGAACCCATTTTCGGTTATGGTTTTATTGTACAGGGTTTTCCAATAAGAGGTGTTATTTTGAATAGCCCGCTATTTCGGTAGATGTTACTTTTTATTTTTTAATTTATTTATTTATTTATTTAACGCCCAGAGGGCTTTTACATGTGGGTGGTACAAATTAAATGACAGTTTTGAAACATAAGAAAGAAAAGAAAGAAATAATAAAAATAAAATTACATAAGTATATGCGAGAAACAAAATAACAAGAACATAAATTAAAAAAATACAGCGATTTGACTGGTTTACAAAAATATAACTTCCATTTAGGAATAGTATTGAAATAGGTCTTTTACGTAATCCACAAAATTCGCAAAGTTAATATTAAATATATCGGCATCACCTAAGTATTGGTTTCCCATAGTGTGAAACCGTTGTATTGGGGAGTTCGCAATGTAATTGCGCTTATGTGTGTTGCAGTGGAATAGTGTATTTTGTCGTGTTGTTATTGTAGGTATTCGTATGTTTATGAGTTGCAGAAGTTCGCAACAGTCGAATTTAGAGTTTAGAATCTTGAATAAAAAAGTTAAGTCGTTTATTTTACGCCTGTCTTCCAATGTGTGTATTTTTAGAGTGTTTAATAAGAAATGATATTGTAAGTCTTCTAGTGAGATATTTAATTTAAAATTAATAAAACGCAGAAATTTTTTTTGTATTCGCTCAATGTTATTAATGTGAATTTTGTAAGAGGGAGACCAAACTACTGAGTTATATTCAATTATGCTTCTAACTAGAGATATGTATAACAGTTTAATGGCTTGTATGGAGTTAAAGTTTTTAGTTGTTCTTAATACGAAGCCTAGTGTTTTCATGCCTTTGTTTACAATTTGGTGGATATGATTGGCGAAACTTAGTTTTTCATCCAAAATAATTCCGAGATCTCTCATTTCCGTGACTCTTTCTAAAGCTGTATTGTTAATGTAATATTCAAATAAAACAGGATTTTTATTTCTGCAGAAAGTCAGGGTTTTGCATTTGTCTACATTTAAAAACAGATTATTTTGTACGCACCAATCTTTAAACTTATTAATATTTGATTGTAGTATTTGGCAATGATTTACATCAGTTATTTTTTTGTATAGCTTGATGTCATCAGCAAAGAGCAATACCTCGACATCGTCGAAGCAATTTGTTATATCGTTAATGAAAATGAGAAACAAAACCGGACCAAGGTGACTACCTTGCGGTAGGCCACTGGTCGCACAGAAAGCTTTCGATAGCAAAGATTTTATTTTAACAAATAGTTTACGATTAGTTAAATAGCTAGTAAACCATTTTAGCATGTTGTCTCTTACTCCTAGGGCAAATAGTTTTCGGGTTAGTAGTTTATGGGATACTTTGTCGAATGCTTTTGAAAAGTCTGTATATATGCAGTCGACTTGTTTATTTTTTGCAAAAGATTCTAATATAAAGTTTTGAAATATTGTTACGTTAGTTGCGGTTGATCTACCTTTGATAAAACCGTGTTGTTTTTGGTCGATTAGTTTTATTAATTTGGGATAGATTTCATCAAGGACCATTGATTCAAAAAGCTTAGAAAGTACTGACTGTATACAAATGGGGCGATAATTGGTTATGTCAGTGTCGTCTCCTTTTTTGAGGATAGGTGTAATGAAGCTCGATTTCCAGCGGCTTGGAAAATATCCAAGGAACAAGAGGCGGTTGAATAGTACTGTAAGCGGTTTAGATAATGCACTGGAGCATTTTTTAAGGAATATTGGTGGAATGTTGTCTGGGCCAGCAGATTTGTCAGTGTCTAAGGAAAGTAATTTCTGTTCGCAAGATTTTTGTGTGATATGGCAATTTGTTAAGTGTGTAGTATTACTAAATTTGTATTCGGGTATTTTATCATCGGGGGTTTCGTCATCGTATACGTTTTTGAAGAAATCTGAAAAAAGGTTTACAATGTCTTGTGTATTGTTTGCACTGATTCCATTCATTTGCATTATTGGTGGGTAATCCGTGTTTTCATTGTTTATTTTTTTAAGAAATTTCCAGAGATTTTTGGATTTAAAAACATTATTCTCGATGGTAGTTATGTACATTTTGTAGCAATGTTTAGAAAGATCTTTACATTTTTTCCTAGTTTCCCTAAAGTTTATATAATCAGCTATGGATTTGCTTTGTTTGAATTTTTTGTGTTGACTTTTTTTTTGCTGAAGAGAGGCAGTTAGCTCCGATGAGAACCAAACTGGGTAAGTATACTTTTTCGGCGTGTAAAAAGGTACATAGGATTTAATAGTGTTAGAAAATGTAAAATAAAGTATGTCTAAAGATTTATCAATATTTTCATCAGCCAAAAAAGACCAGTCTATATTTGAGAGATGGCAGTTAATTGAGTCAAAGTCTGCTCGTTTAAAGTTCAGAGTTTTTTGTTCAGGTTTGGCATCGTTATCACAAGGTATGTTTAATTTCGTGTATAGGGGAGGATGGTGATTGTCGGCAGGTAGGAGCGGATCATTAGACAGTTCTACAGATATTTTAGGGATGTTTGATAGTACCAAGTCTAGTAAGCGATCGTTATTATTATAGATGAAATTGTGCTGGTACAGGTTTAAAAAATTTGCTGTGTCCAAGATTTCTCGTGCCCGGTCATTTTCGCTTTCGTTTGTGATGTAGCCGCTGTCGTTGGATTCCCATTTTAGATTTGGAAGGTTGTAGTCTCCAAGAATAACAAGTTTTGAGTTTGGATATTTTGACAGGAGATGTTCAACGTCTTCACAATGGTTTCTGTATGTTTGAATATCGGAGAGTGGTGGTAGGTAGGTGGTTCCAATAATAATTTTTTCCAGTCCAGTAGAGATTTGCACAAATAAATGTTCAATGTTGTTGTTTTTCGTCGGTAATTTCCTAGATGAGTACTTTCGTTTAATTGCTATTAAAACACCTCCACCTCTTGACTTCGAACTTGATCTGGCATTTCTGTCACAACGAAAAATTTTGTAGTTAGTAAGTCCAAGTTCAGATGATTTTATTGCAGAGTCAAGCCAGGTTTCCGTAAGTGCATATACGTCATGATGATGGGACGGAAGAGCTGCGTGTAGATCGTCTAGTTTTGTTCGTAGTCCACGGATGTTTTGGTAGTATATTTTCAGCTTAGTTATACTCGGTTTTTTGGATGGATGTTGACTATTTTAGGTGACGAATTTATATACTTTATAGTTATGTCCGTTTCTCCATTGGCTTTACGTTTTTCAAGTTCCGTCCGTAAGTCCATTAGGTGCTTTTGCTGTGCTGGGGTCGAGTCAGAGTAAATGCGTACATTATTCTTTAAGAGATGTTTTTTTCCTTGTAGTATTCTAGCTGTCTGGGAGTCTTCAAACTGGATTTTAATTGGTCTTGGCTTGTTATTATTATTATTACCAAATCGGTAAACTTTAATAATTTTATTTTTTGCAGGTATATCTATATTGGAAATTATTTCCGTTACTGCAGTTTGGTCATCCAAGATTTTGTCAGTAGCTGTTACCTTTGCACTTTCAGGTACATTGCACAAAATTATATTTTTCGACCTCTCCGTAATTTCGTTCATTTCGTGGATTACCTCACAGATATTAATATTGTTTTGAGATGGAATAATTTTTTGAATATCTTTGTATGCCCGCAGTTCTCCTTCCAAGGCACCAGTTTTGGCAGCTACCGCTGCCGACATGCTGCCAATTGCTGCTAAGATTTCGCATGCTATGGGTGTAATTTTAGCGATTTGGTCCTTGTTGAACTTATTTCCAGGGTCAAGAAGCACTTTGTTTATGGCGTTGACTGCCCTTTCTGCATTTGAGATATATGATTGGACATCCATTGTATATTATTATAATTATTATTTTTTATTATATAAATAATTGAACTCCGTTTCAGAACCACTGGTTTAAATACACTGACGCAAGGTAGAGTGATATGTATTTTCTATAGGCGTATTTAATTTCCGTTTTTGAACTTTTGGCACTGGGACACTAAAAAAACTGCAGTTTTAACACTTTATTTTAATAAAGTTAGCACTTATTATTAATATTATGTGTTGTTTTAGTGTTCAGATTTACTGTAAGAACGTTATTTTTATTATTTAGACTGGAGAGGAATTGTTGACGTTTGCACTGTCAAATAGTATTGTTGTATATTTTTGAAGCTGTCATTTTTTGACATTTGATAAGTAAAAACTACGCCATTAATAAAAATGGAACGATACACGCTTCAACTCATTGAAATTATTAAAATTCACTTGAGTGAATCAAATGCAAATCATCTTGAGTAATGAGGCCCATTTCCACCTCGGTGGCTTCGTCAACAAGCGAAATTGTCGCATTTGGGGCTCGGAAAACCCAAGAGTTATTGTTGAAAAACCTCTCTATCCTCAACGTGTGACTGTTTGGTGCGGTTTATGGTCCGGCGGAGTCATTGGACATTACTTTTTCGAAAATGAGGCTGGAGCAACAGTTACGGTGAACGGCTTGCGCTATCGAGAGATGATTAATGATTTTTTATGGCCGGAATTGGATGGTATTGATATGGACAACGTTTACTTTCAACAAGACGGTGCTACGTGCCACAAAAGCAACGAAACCATTGATCTTTTATGATTGAATATAAAAATAACACCTCTTATTGGAAAACCCTGTATATTACGGTAGGAATCTTAACGATTTTAGTGAAGAAGGCTTGTACACAAAATATTTGGACGGACCTATGGTCAAATTTTCCCTAGCAGGCCTAGACGATTGATCTGTAGGTGGTGTTTATTTTAATTAATTCTGTTAAACGTGTTAGTTACTAAAATCCCAGATGTCTATCTATCGAAATTAATATCTCGGGAGGTTAATCATTCAACGACTTGATAAATAAAATCTGGTGCTTACCTCTAAATTTGTAATTGAGAAACGTTTTATAAAATTTCATAAAGGTTCACAAAGAATGAAGGCATCCTTGTTCCAAAATATAGCAATAAATATATTGCATATGCAAGCCTTACTATGGGACAAAATATTGATTCAGCATATATCCGACTCTGAACGTAAAAAGAAATTGGAACATGAACAAAACACTAGGTTCACAAAGAATGAAGGCATGATTGTTACAAAATATTGCAATAAATAAGACAACCCTAGAATATAACGTGCCCAAAATGTTCAACCAAATAGATTCAGATATATGGTATAAACTATAGTTATCTGATTAATTTCAATCCAATTATTTTTCTAAGTAAGTAAAAAAAAAAAAAAAAAACTGTTCTCCATAATGGTATTCTGTATTATTTGTAAAACATTTATGTACTACAGATATAATAACTATTTTATTTATATATGTACGTAAACTTTTAAATGTCACATAGTTAATGTAATAACACTAATAACAATGTATGTAAAAGCCCAATGGGCGTTTAAATAAATAAATAAATAAACGGTGCCGGATAAATCATCAAAATGATAATTCATCACATTTTTAAAAAATTATGGAAAGTGATGAAACAAAAACTTTATTATCTGGGTTAAGTAGGTTAGGTTAGGTTTAAATTTTTTTTCGTCGTTTCTAATGATTTTATATCACTTTTTAAAGGTGTGTTGAATTGTCACTGTGTTGAGTTATCATGGAACCGGTAAAAACATGGCTCATAAGTAGAAATACTTTATGATAGTCGATACTATCAATCAATACTTATTTTATTTTATTATTTTATTTTTTTTATGCTTCCGATTTTGTTGTCCGGGTTAAATCTTCCCCATAGGAAAAACTAAACCCTTCCACTCACTTTTCCACAAATGATCAGCTAGTCAATCAACACTATGCAAGTGCATTATATAAGTAAAATAAATACAAAACAATACAAGAACAACAACACGTCAACTCACCAGAGATCAAATGGGAAAAAAAAATTCACCGACTCCAGATATTTTCATATCAGAGGGTTCGGCTCGGTAGAACTTCTAACAGGGCCTATAAATCCTACTGATCCCTCAACATAAATATTTAAAAAATCTTTCGTTATCCTACATGTATTCAAAATGACCGACTTTTGCATCTTTATATATAAATTTTTTGATAGATCTAATACGCCTAAATTTTTAATGAGAGAGCTAGGTATAATGCCAGTAGCCGAAATAACGAATGGTAATATTTTTATAGTCTGAGAATGCCAAATTCTTTTTATTTCGTTTCCTAAATCTGTGTATTTACTTATTTTTTCATTAACAGATTTTTGAATATTACAGGAATTTGGAATAGCGACATCAATGATATGAGTTATTTTTTTAATTTTGTCATGTAAAACTATATCGGGTCTATTATGACTAATCGTTCGGTCTGTTAGTATAGTTTTATCATAATATATTTTATAAAATTCGTTTTCTAAAAATGAATTTGGTTCGTATTCATAATATGGTACTATATTACGGCAGTCAATCAAGTTATGTTTAATTACCAAATTTTGGTGAATTATTTTTAAAACTTGATTGTGTCTAAACGTATACTCGGACGGTGCTAATATAGAACATCCCGATATAATATGTTCTATAGTTTCCGGAAAAGCCAAACATTTTCTACACAAATCATCAATTTGATTTGTATCTTTGATTATATGCTTCCTATAATTTTTAGTATTAATGACTCTATCCTGAATGGCAAGCATAAATCCTTCTATTTCTGCGCTCAACTCTCCAATACTCAACCATTTGTTTGACGAAAATTTGTCAACATACGTTTGGTTGAGATAATTGAAGTGTTTTGCGTGTAAAATTTTATTTGACCAGGAATCTAATAATTCCTGGTTGGGATTTATAAAAATGTTGGCATTCTCATCGTATAAATTTAAAGGTGTAATATTTCTATCTGCCTTGCAAATTATTTTGTGCATTTCTGAGCTATGAGCTTTCCCATGGAAAAAAGTTCTTAGCATTTCTACCTGATTATGTTTCAAAGAAGTTATTTTGACTATACCTCTACCTCCTAAATTTCTAGGTAAATTAATTCGTTCTATAGCTGAATTTGGATGATGGCAATTAAACTTTGTTAGCGTAGTTCTAATTAATCTTTCTAAGTTATCTAAATCTGTATTGGACCATTTAATTATGCCAAATGAGTACGTTAATAGAGGTATTGCCCAAGTATTTATTGCTTTTACTAAATTTTTAGCAGATAGATTGCATTTTAAAATTTTCCTGATCCTAGTTTGAAATTTAATCCTAATATCATTTTTAATACTAGTATGGTCTAATCTATTTGATTGTGGGTATCCTAAATACTTATAAACCTCATCCCTTTTCATACTAGTAATTTGGAAATTTCTAAATATACTCTCATCCCCATCTACAATTTTGCCTTTCTCTATATGGATCGTTCTACATTTATCTAAACCAAAAGTCATTTTGATATCATCTGAAAAGTTTTTAACTACCTGTATCATTTTCTCTAAATTTTGTTCAGAATTCGAAAATAATTTTATATCATCCATAAATAATAAATGCGAAATTGTACTACTCTCCCTTGTATTACCCTTATTTTTTATTCCAAACTTGCTTTTAATTAACATTTTAGATAGAGGATTCAATGCTAAGCAAAACCAAAGAGGACTCAATGAGTCTCCTTGAAAAATCCCTCTTTTAATTGAAATGCCCGGTATTACTATTTTCTTACCTTTTAAATTGATAAGTAAATTGGTATTCCAAAAGGACATAATATTTTCCAAAAAGCTAATAATAATGGGGTTAATTTTATATATATTTAATACTTTGATCAGCCACGAGTGCGGGACACTATCGAAAGCCTTTTGGTAGTCTATATAGCAAGTATGTAAATTACGTTTTCGAGTTTGAATCTGTTTTAGAATTACAGAATCGATAACTAATTGTTCTTTACATCCCATATGTTTTCTGCGACAACCTTTTTGTTGTTCAGATAAAATATTTTTTTCATCTAAATGAGTATATATTAAATCTGTTAAACAAGAGGTTAAAATTTTGTATATTGTCGGTAAACATGTAATGGGTCTGTACTGAGAAGGATTATTAATATTTTCGCTTTTGGGTAACATATAAGTAATGCCCTTAGTTAGAAAATTTGGAAAATTTTGAGGATGACTGACAAATTTTGAAAGATTTTTCGCCAAAAGAGGATGTAAAGTAGTCAGACGTTTGTACCAAAAATTATGTATCCAATCGCAACCCGTGGCTTTCCAATTATGAGTATTTTTAATAATTTTGGTTAACAATTCAACCGATATATTAGAAAAACTCATTTGTTCAATACCTGAAAAATTGAGTTCTTCATTTTCTATCCATGGAGTTGACTCGTTATGTTTTATATCTTTACTCCAAATTTTAGTCCAAAAATCGCGCAAATCTGATTCAGATGGCAACGGAATATTATTATTCCAAATAATATTTTGTTTATCGTCAAGTTTGGAATAAAATATTTTTTCATTTTTCTGGAATAATCTATTATTATTTTTTTTTTATTAGCATGTATATTTAGTGTTATTTTAGACTGTGGCAATAATAATAATCTGCATATCTTATAAGTATCAACAATATT
The DNA here is from genome assembly GCA_026573805.1 of Hesperophylax magnus. NCBI lineage: Eukaryota > Metazoa > Arthropoda > Insecta > Trichoptera > Limnephilidae > Hesperophylax > Hesperophylax magnus. The sequence continues at coordinate 14,336,508 of JAIUSX010000004.1, forward strand.
TTAGACTGTGCCAATAATAATAATCTGCATACCTATCTTATAAGTATCAACAATATTTTGTATGAGTCTAGTTTTTGTACTGTTAATTCGTGGTGGAATTCCATTGTAATAGAATTAAAATTAAAAAACTTTTTCACTTTGTTCCACTTATTTATTATTACCAGGACCGGTTTCATCCTACTACGGACATTTTCAGACTGGTAGTTGAAACTCTTATGCTACTGATTTTATACAAACTTAGGCAGGGGTACACAACATTGTTTATATATAATGAATGATTCTATTTTGTTAATTTGAGGTAGGTATTATGAGTTATTTTGTTAATTTAGGGTACATTAGGTAATTATAAAGTTTATTTTTACAAATTATGAATGATGTTACAAAGCAAGTACATATTTATAGATCATATGAATATAAAAGAATTTATATAATTAAAAAGGTTTGTGATTTCTGATATTTTATTTTTGTAATGTTGGGATATTCCCTCCTTGTTGCTTAGGGCTTATTGTCAAATATTGATAGCAATTAAGTCATTGTTATTATTAGGGTTCCCCACATATTTGGGTTATTACATCTTTAAATTACATACTTAAATTATACCACTGCTCTCTGAAGTAAAATTATTCTAAGTGAATTATAATGGGTAAATTAATGGTGATTGAGCATTATGTTCTAACTGTTTATTCATAACATATTTACGATCTATTTTCTTCGTTAAGCGATTGATTTCTAGTGACTCTAATCTGTCTAATTTTTGTCCTTTGTTGCAAACGTGAAGGATTTTTACATCTCTATCTTTGTCAAAAGTATGTTGGTTTTCTAGTAGATGCAAGGCAACGTTCGATAAATCTCCTTTTTGATTAACCCAACTAGCGAAATGTTCTTTTATACGGGTTGATACTGCTCTTCCTGTTTGTCCTACGTAATACGCGGGGCAATTCGAGCAGTTCACCTGGTAGACTCCAGAGTTTTCCAGATTACCTCTTTTATCTTTATTGTTTATAAATATTTTACCTAAAGAATTTACATTATAAAAGGCTGTCTTACATTTTTTATCACTGTCTATTAATTTTGATATTTTATTTGATATTTTGCCAAGGTACGGTATTTTAGTCCATTGTTTTGTTTCTATTTCCTTGTCCGGCGTAAGGCCATATGTAATTGAAGCTACGGTGAGTTTTTTATTCTTCTTCTTTATAAGATTATCAATCATTATGCTATCGTAACCATTATTTCCTGCAATAGTTTTGATAACTTTTAATTCATTATTGTAATTTATGTCGTTTAGTGGTACATGTAATAGTCTATGGATTAAAGAATGGAATACCGACAATTTATGTGAAATGTGGTGTCTTGAGGAGCTGTGAATAATATTATCGCTATATGTCGGTTTCCTGTATATCGAAAATTCTAATTTGTTATTAACTATATTCATTCCTATATCTAAAAAGTTGATTTTATCTCCTTGAAATTAACAAAATAACTCATAATACCTACCTCAAATTAACAAAATAGAATCATTCATTATATATAAACAATGTTGTGTACCCCTGCCTAAGTTTGTATAAAATCAGTAGCATAAGAGTTTCAACTACCAGTCTGAAAATGTCCGTAGTAGGATGAAACCGGTCCTGGTAATAATAAATAAGTGGAACAAAGTGAAAAAGTTTTTTAATTTTAATTCTAATATTTTGTATACTTATAATTATTAATATTATTTTTTTAATGATAAACCAATGTTTATAAGACAAGATTTTTACGCATAGCACAAAGGATAATAAATTATCATAAACAATAAATAGTCGCCTGAAATATCAATACAAATTGAAAATTTCTCACGACTTCAAATAAATTCCGTCGACGGGAATTGAACCCGCGCCTTCTGATGTCCGGTCAGACGCTCTGGACCACTGAGCCACGCCAATTACTCTTGACAAACTGCTTAATTGTAGTTAAACGGGATAATACTTTAAAGAACAATAAATAAAAATAAAATAAATAAATAAATACGCACCAAACAGTTGCTGTTTTTTTCAATTGTGTCGGAGGAGAAACGATTACGATAGGACGTAATAATTGTTGTACTTTAATATTTATTTATTTATTTCACATATATGGCACAACATGTGCCATTCACATACTAATTTAACAGAGAATAGTACAGCAACATAAGGAATGCAACAATATAAATGTAAGTATAATGGTATAATCAGTAAATAGTAAGTAAGGTTAAAAGTATGAAAAAACAAAGAGATATAAATATAATATAAGTAGCAATCTATAGTATAGTAATAAGTCAAAGTAAGAAATTATATGTAATAATAAACAATAAAGTAGTATAAGGAAGAATGAAGTGCTTATAAAATGTCTAAAAGGCATCAAGAGTGTGTAAAAAATAAAATAAAAGATATTAGAACGGTATATACTATTAGAAAATGAAAGGAATAGAATATATACTATTATAATATGAAAAGGAAACAAAAGTAATAAATTACGTAAATCTACCGGGAGAATCGCGTGTATAATTATAATAATGTGCGACACTGCTTGACAGTTCGATAAAGTTTTACATAGTACCTATGATGACTATGATATATAATGCACTGATATCAGCTTCTACCTATCAAGTACTAGTAGTTTTTAATCTGAAGTACATAATCATTATGATGGTATGGTATTAATCGACAATTTTTGTTTTATGCATCTTTTATATGATAATAGACAATCAGCGTGATCGATGTTGGCATATTCATTGCCTAATCTGTGCAAGCAATGGATTATTGAATTTTGTTCTGCGTTAGTTATGAAAACAATAATAAAAAATTCGGTTTGATAACTGTTACTGTTTATTAATTCATTATAGTACCGCGAGATATCGGTTGAATTGTCAAATATATTATTATAATTCAATCAATTTTGACTTTCTGACGGTTTTTTCCACCTTCTAACCGCAATGCAACGTTATTCAATGCGAATAATGATAATATCAATAATTTATTATTTATGTACGGTGGTGAATGGCAGAGAACCAATGACGTTGCAGACGCCCTGTAGAAATCTCAAAGTGGCAAGCCAAAAGTAAGACAATTGTAGTGCTTTTTATTTCGTAGTTTTAGTTAAAAACTGCCGCGTGTCGCGTGAGGTCGTGTGCTACCTCTAAGTAAATTGCATTTAAAAAGTGTCAAAATGTCCTCGTGTGTGACGGAAAATGTTTTAAATACTTGGCAAACACTAGTAAATGCCAAAAAATAATAATAATATTTGGATGATTTCTATAGCGCCGTTTTAGTGCAAAATCAACTCAAGGGCGCTATACAAATATATAATACATTTCTACAATGATCTATGTTATTTTATTACTAACTATATATGGAGATAATATACAGTACTGTACTTACCTGTGAGGTCACTTAAGATTAACACTTAATTAAGGCGATGCACTACGTCGTGTAATATTTTAAATTGAGCCGCTATCAATAACAACCCTTACGTAGATGATAAGGTTTAAATTCCCGCGTAACACCATCCGCCTGTTTTGATTTATGCAAGAAAAAAACATGGCCAAAAAGTGCCTTTTATTTTATTTTGTGGATGTTCAGGCATAAATATTTAATTTTTTTTCGATCATTTTATAAATAATTTAATTTGCCACATTATACATAAAAACCATAACCGAAAATGGGTTCGTAAGTAGGATATTTTGAACTTTAAAACAATTTTCATAGGCCTTTACATTATTTTTTCTGGGCTTATAAAAAGATTTATCTAAAAAATACTCGATTATTTCAAAGACCAAGATGTATTCTACTCGCAGAATTTTAAACATTTCTAGGCGACCAAATTTTCAAACCAAAAACACATGATTTTGAATTACTACGTATGGCATCGCCTTAACATTAACTAATTGTTTTTTAGCGAAATTTAGATGCAGGATTTAGGACATAATTGGAAAATTGGATATAATTGAACTTTCTCTCAGGAATGGTATATTTAATTTAAGGGTATGACAGCTTAAAAAGGTAAGTTTATAGTTTAGACCTGAATTCGGTTGGACTTGTTATGGATCTTAGTTCCAGAGGGAGTTTATTCCAAGCCTTCGGCCCAGATACTCCGAAAGCGCGATCACCAAACTTAGTATTTGGCTTGCTCTTAGGTTCCATCAGTCTGCCTACAACTACTGATGTTATGGATCTAAGAGTTGATTAACTAAGATTTTCAACGCCATTAGGGAAAGTGAGATAGCGAACGTAGCAACACATTAGTATAAATACAACCAAATAGCAGTAGTCTTATATAGTATTCTGTGTTCGTCTTACAGTGTAAGCGAGTAAGCGCGTCTTGTTATCTCAGTCACACTAGTGATGTAGGATGTAATATTTGACGCAAATTCGAAAATGCCGCCCGTTATTGTTTATTGCGTTCAAGCGCACATATTTTTTTAATGTCTATGTTTGTCACACGTGAACAGCGTTTGAATTAAGAATTTACTGCAAATATAAGAGTTTTTCTTACTTGCCACATTTTGTCTGGTTTTGAGAAATATTTTAATGGTAAGGTCCTGTTATTAATTTTAAATATGTATAACTTACACCCGTAGGAATCCCTCTAGAAACATTTGAGATTTTAGTAATTCGTTTATCAGAAATAATTAATATGTGAGCGTCAAACAAACACCCGTTATTAAAGTCTTGTCGCCTTAACGCCCCCTAACCTTCTTCGAGCCTTCTACCGCCCCCCTGAAAGCCTCCAGCGCCAACAAGGGGGCGTTGTCGCCCACTCTGAGAAAGACTGCCCTAGACTGACTGTCTCCAGACGATTGATAGCAGTTGGGACGGTACATAAAAATTAATTTACAAAAATACAGAATTGTGTGTTATTTGCTTGAATGAAAGATCTGCTTTAAAAACAGTTGATGCATTTTTTACCTATATTATTAATAATGCTAGTAGCATCTATAATTTTATTAATGCCAGGCCTTCGGACCTTTCAATTTTAATTGGATACTTATGCATACATACGTACTTTAATTAAATACCAGAGATTTTATTCATTTTAAATTTACATATTCTTATAATAGTCGTAAACGGTGATACTGACGAGGCTTACGGATTTACGACGGTCATAAGTTGCACCTTTGCAAAGATCATATGTTCATTAATAAAAAAAATTACTGCTTTAGGAAAAAAAGGAGACGAGTGAAAACGTTTTGTTAAATATTTTATACAGACAAAACTATTTATTCATGTTCATATTGTCTACGTACGGCGCAAACAAATAATTCTTCTTAACATTTTAAAGCACAACTTGCAAAAAGTGGTTTTTCTAATATAATTAAATGAGACATTAATATAAATTAAAGACTTAGGCATCACGTTTCAATCATTTTGTTAACCACATAAGGGGAATCTCTTAAATATCTAAAAACAAGGGCTTAAGAGTTGGGATTTATAACTAGGTTAACTATATCTAAAAACAAGGGCCTAAGGGTTGGGATTTATAACTTGGTTAACTATAAATTAACTATATCTAAAAACAAGGGCTTAAGAGTTGGGATTTATAACTAGGTTAACTTTATCTAAAAACAAGGGCTTAAGGGTTGGGATTTATAACTAGATTAACTATAAATTAACTATATCTAAAAACAAGGGCTTAAGAGTCGGGATTTATAACTAGGTTAACTATAAATTAACTATATCTAAAAACAAGGGCTTAAGAGTTGGGATTTATAACTAGGTTAACTTTATCTAAAAACAAGGGCTTAAGGGTTGGGATTTATAACTAGATTAACTTTATCTAAAAACAAGGGCTTAAGAGTCGGGATTTATAACTAGGTTAACTATAAATTAACTATATCTAAAAACAAGGGCTTAAGAGTTGGGATTTATAACTAGGTCAACTATAAATTTAGTGTATTAAACTGTTACATTTTTCCTTTGTTAGAAGTCAACTTGAGTACAATTCTCCCGTCTGGAACCCACATTATAATATGCATGTACATTGAAGCTAACGAATGCTGTAGAAATAAGATCCCTGAATAAAAAGTTGTTTTCTTTACGCGTTCATACATTTCCATTGCAAAAATATATTTTTTAGTAGTTTACATTTATATATATTATTGAGTATTTTATTTATTTATTTGTATTCTACTCAAGCGAAGCGATAGGAAAACGTTCAATTTATCTAAAGCATATTTTTTGGTATTCATAATGTACACCAATTCGTTATAGAGATTAATCAAAATAGTGATTTAGCATTAAGCTTATCTTAACAATTGCTGAAATATGATTTGCAATAATTGCTCAAGTATGAATTAATTAATTGAGCAATTCATATTATTATTATTTAATTAGTATTACCATGTCAAATGTATTATTTTCAAAGTGGTAAATATCAACATTAAAATTATTGACGATACTGTCTATGGAATTATTCATATATCTGTGAAAATTATCCAATGAAGATACAAGTTAATGCTATGAAATGAATAATATATTACGCAATGCATATTCCCATGCTTTTATTGCACATTTAATGTAATTCTGATTATAATAATGCACTGTAAATCCAACTGATTATTAATAACTATTGAAATGGAAACCCACGTTCTACGATCTCACAATATTGATTCCTACGTGTTCGTTCCTTATATTAAACGTATCCCTTGGATCAAGGTGGATATAATAATACTCGTATATGGCAATTTTTAATAATAATAAGTTTTGTGAAAATTCACCTCAAGGGCGCTGTAATTATCCATCCAATTTGATCATAAGCTGTATCCCGCCTCGCGTTGCTGTTGATCAGTCTGTCGTGCAGTTGATTTTACTTCCAACAGATGTCGCTGTTTAAAAAATCCAAATAACATAACTATGTAAAAACATACGCGTATTCGTATGCAACGTTGTGTTAAAATTTCAAAGCAATCGGTGAAGAAATTTCGGAGATATAAGATTTTGAACAAACGAACATTTTCATTTTTATTTATATGGATTAATTGAAGATCGATAAACAGATACAGAAAACATTATTTATATAGATATATAGATAAATAGAAGATCGATAAACAGATACAGAAAACATACTTATCCGGTAGGTCACTTCAGATAAACACTATTTGAAAGTGAAAGGCTATGAATATGGCTTTTTTTGTTATTTGTTTTTGGGGTGTTATGCCGTGTTGCACTAACTCCTTCTTTAGCCAACGTTTCGGACAGCATTGCAGTGTCCATCATCAGGGCAGATGTGTTGATGAACACTGCAATGCTGTCCGAAACGTTGGGCAAAGAAGGAGTTAGCGCAACACGGCATAACACCCCAAAAACAAATAACAAAAATACTTTTGGCCGTGAAAATCTTAAATCACATGAATATGGCTGTTTAAAAAGGTGAGTTTTAGTTCAGCTCTAAATTCTGTTCATTCCAGGCATTAGATCCTGACACTCTATTTGGGGTACGTTTTCCTTCAATCTTCCGATAGCTAATGACGCTGCTGACCTAAGGGTTGACTGTTGTGAAAATACGCATTTCCGATAAGTAAACGGGAGTCATTTCATTACGTGACTTAAATACCTTCACAGCTTCAACTGAATTCTTTCAGGACATTTGAGCCCGTGAAGATTCTGGAATGCTTTGAAATATTGGAATATTCACTCCCCGTGATCTAGGTGATTGGGCTCTCGACTAGCAAATCCGGAGATTGCGTTTTAAAATCCCGGCGTGCGCAAGTGAATTTTATTTGATTATGTTATATTATATTATACATAAGACAATATTGCGGCACATTCCAGAGTTGAGGATACTCTAAGGACGCGTTGCTTCGCAGAATTTGAACAATTCATCAAATTTCAAAGTTGATTTACAAGTTCTGTGAAGGTTATATTCAAGTTCTGTTATTATATCATTATTGGCCAGTTGTTTCACAAAACTTAATTGGTCAAACTCTGTGAAATAACCCGAAATAATTTTGAAATGAAACTTTGCTTGAAATGTCTTTAGACGTGCTTGGTGACCAGATCTGAATAGCCAGATACTTCCCCACTTTCCTCTTCCGCATCTCCTTCCCCTCCCCGCTTTCTCCAGCTTTACAACATACCCCGTTTGGGAATGACTTAGCTTCTGTGGCATTCTTGACATTTGAGAACGTAGGCATAAGATGTTTGTATTGGCAGACGATTATCTTAATATTTTTTCAACCTTGTCCTTTCTTAAATAACAATATTTTATATGTTTGCTAAAAACTGAATGTCACCCTACCTGTCTTTATTATCTACTTTGTTTCTTCTTGGGAATAATAATTAATGATTAGTTATGGTTCAAATATTGTTACAATATACTGTCAAATTACCCATCTGGTAACTCATCTAATACATATTTTTTCTTTATTTTTGAAATATTTTGTGTTTGTATGTAGTATTACTTTATGATTGTGATCACTCTATGTTTTGCTTCACTCAAATGTAAATTGTTAACCTCGATACAGGCTTAGTCCTAGTGAGGTAGATTTTTATGAGAAAAAATGTTATATATGTATAGTGAGATGCAACAAATAAATAAATATATTCAAAAGGTTTTTATATTTCAAATATAATTATTTTTAGTACATTTTTTTGGGATATTTCTTACATATTGAATCCTTGGATTTTTAAATTTTTATATGATTACCGCACAAGAGTCCCAACTGCTCACAGTGAGACTATAGCATTCCCTTCTTTTCAATTCCGAACGGTGATCTTATACCAGGGCGATACTGAGAGTATCTTCCACTCTGGAACGTGTACATTGTGATGTAACTCAAATTAATCAAATAAAATTTACTTGCGCACGCCGGGATTTGAATCCGCGACCTTTGGCTTACAAGTCGAGAGCTTTACCCGTCGACCACGGAGGCCGTCAATTGTCGTCGATCTTACTCCAGAACAATATGATAATAAATAGGTTAGGTTAGATTAGATTAGATTAGATTAGATTAGATTAGATTAGATTAGATTAGATTAGATTAGATTAGATTAGATTAGATTAGATTAGTTTAGATTAGATTAGATTAGATTAGATTAGATAAGATTAGATAAGATTAGATAAGATTAGATTAGATTAGATTAGATTAGATTAGATCAGATCAGATCAGATCAGATTAGATTAGGTTAGGTTGGGTTGGGTTAGGTTAGATTAGATTAGATTAGATTAGATTAGATTAGATTAGATTAGTTTAGATAAGATTAGATAAGATTATATAAGATTAGATTAGATTATATAAGATAAGATTAGATTAGATTAGATTAGATCAGATCAGATTAGATTAGATTAGATTAGATCAGATCAGATCAGATCAGATTAGATTAGGTTAGGTTGGGTTGGGTTAGGTTAGATTAGATTAGATTAGATTAGATTAGATTAGATTAGTTTAGATAAGATTAGATTAGATTAGATAAGATAAGATTAGATTAGATTAGATTAGATTAGATCAGATCAGATCAGATTAGATTAGATCAGATCAGATCAGATCAGATTAGATTAGATTAGGTTGGGTTGGGTTAGGTTAGGTTAGGTTAAGTTTAGGTTAAGGTTTGGTTTAGGTTAGGTTCGGTTCAAATGTGTAAAGAAATAATTACATATTATATTTCCCCCATTATAGGAATAATAAGCTTTAGTAAGTGTGCGCGTTGTGGCCTCGAACACTTGGAGACTCGGAATTCGTATTGAGATTTATGGAAATCGTTAGTAACACATTATTTAAAATGTCGATTTGTGCACGCCACATATGTTAACATGTGGGATTCAGAATTATAACGGATAAGTAAATAGGTACTTTATTTTGACTACAAACTACACGGAGAAAACTTACTAATAGAAAATATTGCTAATTTATTAAAATTTCTTCAAATTGTTCTTACTTTAAAAACGTGACTGCCGTTTCCTATTAAACTTTTAGTACATTCACATACATATAATGACGAAATGCGAAAATATTATAATTTTTATGAACACGTGTTCCGACATCCTCTTTTACTAAATGTTTAACAGGAAACCTACCAATTCATTCGTTAAGGTCCTGCAGTTGTGTTTTAACCGGCTTACGAATAATTCAAAGAGATTCTTAAAAAATAAGGAATATTTTATATCAGTAAATTATTCGCACTACGGTTAAAAACGGTAAGGAATGAATTGACAGGTTTTCTAATAAACTATCCGTAAAACACGAATGTGTTATGGCAATGTCGGAACACGTGTTCATAAAAATTCTAATATTTTCGAATATCCTATTTGTAGACAGTTTATTAGGAAACGGCATGCTTTCCCGTTTTTTAACAGGATTTTAATAAATGAGCAAAATAAATTTTTCTACGTGTAGTAATTACTATGGTAAACGGACAGCTCAACACACCTTTAAAAAGTGATATATAGACATGAAAAGTGATGAAAAATAACTATAAAGCCTTGAATATAAACCTAACCTAACGTAAACTATTTAATTAAATTCACGTTTTTTCATCACTTTTCATGATTTTTTTTATCACTTTTAAAACTGTGTTTCATTGTGAATGTGTTGAGTTATCATGGAACCAGTTACTATCTGGTTTCGCCCGAGCTTCAACATTCATTTTGTTGTATTGAAAACTTGAAAAATATAATTGATGATAAGGCGATAAACTACGTAGTAATGCAAAATCATGTGTTTTTGGTTTGAAATTTTGGTCGCCTAGAAATGTTTCAGATGCTTTAATTAAATACTGCGAGTAGAATACATCCTGGCCTTTGAAATAATCGAGTATTTTTTTAGATAAGTCTTTTTATAAGCCCAGAAAAAAATAATGTATAAGGCCTATGAAAACTGCTTTAAAGTTCAAAATCTCCTACTTACGAACCCATTTTCGGTTATGATTTTATTGTTTAATGTGGCAAATAAGGTTATTTATAAAATGATCGAAAAAAATTAAATATTTATGCCTGAACATCCACAAAATAAAATAAAAGGCTCTTTTTGGCCATGTTTTTTTCTTGCATAAATCAAAACAAGCGGATGGTGTTAAGCGGGAATTTAAACCTTATCGCCATCTACGTAAGGGTTGTTATTGATAGCGGCTCGATTTAAAATATTACACAACGTAGTGCATCGCCTTAAGCGGATATTTAAAAACTCGCCAAAATGTCGCCAGAGCTTACCGTTCAAAAGGTAGTCGCGGGACAAAAAATACTTATTTTGTACATATTTAACCTGATGAACGCTTCTGTATCATATGTGAGTTTTTGGCTGTTGCATATTTGATACAAGAAGATTCTAAACTCACTTACTAACTAACCATCACGCAGTTTCTCCGCAGAGAATGGACCGCCAAACAACTCGGTCTTGGCACACACTCCTTGCCTCATTCACATTCATACATCGTCTCATACATACCCTTCTGTTATTCTGACTCTTGACATGGCCCGACACAAGTATTTGGTGCACTTGATTGTGCCATGTCTTCCTCGGTCATCTCCGACTCCTTCTACCGTTCACTTTCGCGTCATATATTCTCCTCACACTTCTTTCTTTGCTCATTCGCTCTACATGCCCCCAAATGGATAACTATTATAACCTATAAAACATCTACTTCAATTCAAGCAACAATTTCAGGAGCCACTTAATCGTTAATCGCTAAATTGTGGTTTTCATCGAAACTTCATGGCATAATAACGATAAATTTACATATTCTTGATAATTAACCCCTCAGGTCTCAGGCATATTCTGTCAGAAGCTTTGCAATAAAATCAAAATAAAAATAATGTTTCTGAACGTATCCGAAAAATAAAAATTGTGTTTGTATGGTATACATAATTTATAATATATACAGGGTTTTCCAATAAGAGGTGTTATTTTGAATAGCCCGCTATTTCGGTAGATGTTACTTTTGAAGCTGTCATTTTTTGACATTTGACAAGTAGAAACTAAGCCATTAATAAAAATGGAACGATACACGCTTTAACAATGCATTGAAATTATTAAAATTCTCTTAAGTGAATCAAATGCAAATCATCTTGAGTGATGAGGCCCATTTCCACCTCGGTGGCTTCGTCAAAAAGCAAAATTGTCGCATCTTTGGCTCGGAAAACCCAAGAGTTATAGTTGAAAAGTCTCTCTATCCTCAATGTGTGACTGTTTGGTGCGGTTTATGGTCCGGCGGAGTCATTGGACCTTACTTTTTCGAAAATGAGGCTGGAGCAACAGTTACAGTGAATGTATTGCGCTATCGAGAGATTATTAATGATTTTTTATGGCCGGAATTGGATGGTATTGATCTGGACAACGTTTACTTTCAACAGGCAACGAAACCATTGATCTTTCACGATAGAATATCAAAATAACATCTCTTATTGGAAAACCCTGTATATACATTTTTTTAATGCAAACGTAAAAGTGTTTTAAAAATGGATCATTTTACGTTTAATAGTAATAAAAATTACTGATAAAGGAAAAATATAAAAACGCGCATATATTTTAATAGACTAATGTATTAAAAACGTTATTGTCAACACATTTTTTTTTTTGATTTCATGTAAATATATATTTTTTAAATTCGAAAAGTTTAATAATTTTCTTTCAAATCGTGGTTAGAAACTTTTAACAAGAAATAAGTGTTGTGGTGTTTTCTCTTTCTAACGCCGTTTTGATCATATTTCTTACCATGACAGTAAGGGAGATACGTGAACAAATTAACCTGAATGGTTAAGCAATTTATGTATATATTAATTAAAATTGATAAAACTTTTTGACTTGGTTCGTTATCATGCTGAATTCCTTACACGCTGCAGACGGCAGACACATTTGGTAGTTTGCGGAATTAGAATTTCAAATTTTGTTTTGACCGATAAACAGATAAAATGGCTCACTGTGCGCTCTGAATGTAATGTAGATTGGAATATCCGATAGTGCCACTGTGCGTCTGTTGGCTGGGTGATCCCGTGTCGATTGTTCAACTACAGGCAAGATCAACAGTCAAGAACATAGTTTAAATAACAATGAAAAACTTACAAATAACAACATTGTAATTTTTTCTTCAAGATGACTTGTTAAACAAATTAGTTTAAAATATCAACCCATAAAAAACATTTTTTTTAAACTTTAATACATCACTTTTTAAATGACCGAGGATTGAGCCTTCCTACACAGGAACAAGTCGAACAACTGGAAAGATCGAAATTTATTGCGTATATTAACTGTCATGTCCGTGTGTGTATGAATTATTGCAATAATTGATAGAATGCGAGGTCATCGTCAACGAGTCTATCTGAAGAGATTCAACTGGATTTGGTGACGAAAAGTTGGTTTATTTTCACTTCCAAGATTTGCATTAATTCATTCATTACCGAAAACAAAAGCGAAATTCAAATAGATTTAAAATTAGTAATTTAATCTGACTAACCATCACGTATTGCTAGATACTTCCAACCTTCCGCTTCCCCATCTCCTTCCCTACCCACTACCTTCACCCTGACGATATACCTTGCCAGGATGCCATGTCCTACGGACTCGTGCTTTTGAAACTTATCTGATTGATACGAATCAGTACCGCTGAGATTTTCTAAGCTATAATCTGCAAGGTGAAAATTTCTCCGATGATGGCATCAGAAAAAGAAGGAGATACAGTGCGTTTTGCGTGGGTTAACTGAGATTAGAAATAATATTAGTGGTATTAAGAAAAACTTCGATGAAATCAAGGTATTATTATTATTATGAAAATTAAAATGTAAATTAAAGAGTAAAGAATGGTATCTTCAAGCAAAGACAAAAGATAGGCTTACAAAGAAATTTTTTGAAGTGATGTAAGTCTAGTCAAGACTTATAAATACAGGGTGTATCGGCACTAACCCGACAAACTTTAACCAGCTATTCCTTAGCACATTTGGAGTAAAAAATGTTATCGGCACTTTGCTGTCCGGTAGCATTTTTTTTTTCAATTAAAAACAAAAAAATTAAAAATTTCCACACTACATCACTGTCATTGGCATTGCTTTTCGTGTTCGACAGCTGTTATAAGCAAGTATGTCGAAATGCGTCTTCGCTCTTTCGCACACACTTAATAATAATAGTTAAAAATGAGACGAATGATGCCGTGCCATTTCGTTGTGATTGTAAAAGTGCGCCAATATAGGTATACACGAACATTATTCAACGGAATTCGAATAAAATATTGCCAGATGGGTTTTCAAACTTTGACAAAGGATAAAACAGTGGTGACATGTGGTGAAAATATGAATAGTAAATTTTTTATTAAAAAAAAACGTTACCGGACAACAGAGTGCAAATAAGATTTTTTACTCCAAATGTGTTAAGGAATAGCTGGTTAAAGTTTGTCGGGTACGTGCCGATACACCCTGTATAATATTTCTCCACTTGTTTAGTGACCGATAAAAATCATTTAGACTTTTACCGAAAAAGTCTAAGCATACTGGACAATGGTGAATTATGGTGACCGGAGTATAAAAAGTGTTATAAAGTTATGAAAAGTGATGAAACAAAAACTGGGTTAAATAGGTTACATACTCGTATGTAACTATTTTACCTAGTTTTTTTTTCATAACTTTTAATGAATTTATATCACCTTTTAAAGGTGTGTTGAATTGTGATTTTGAGGAGTTATCATGGAACCCAGAATTATATTAACTATAATTAGTTATGGTTAAAGACGTAGAGCAGTTTAGCAGTAGTAAAGTAGGCAAATCAATAATACAATTAATTATTTTTAAGAAAAAAATTCGGTCAAATTTTTTTAGACATTTTAGGAGAAAGATTTAGAATTAGCTCAATTTGACCATATATGTAATTTCTAGCAATCCTTCTTAATGCCCCGTAGTAAGCGTTAGATGGTTTGAATGGACGATATGTAAATACGAACGTTAGAGTAATAATAAACGAAAATGGTGAAAATATTTAATAAAACACGACTCGTTTGAAATAGAGCAAAAATCTCTCTACAAATGCTTTAGTTGCATTTAAATATACGCTGTGAATTTTTTCATGCCTATAACATATTAAATAACAGAACCAAACGTGTTTTTATTAAGTTTCGGAGCTTACTTTACGATTTTTTTCTACCGAGGGAATTTCATATAATTAACGTTTCGGCATAACAAATGTATAGATATTATCTTCAAAAATATAATTTATTTTTTTTAACTTAAAAACATAAAAGAGTTAATTAAAATTGGTAGAAATTGGGTATACAGGGAATTTTTAAAAAAAAAAAATTTTTTTTTAAAAACCTATGTTGAACGGATTCAATTTGACGAATATGGACCGCATAAAAAAGGAGACCAAACAGCTTAAGCATATTCAAGATGCAGACGAACCAAGGAGCAGTATAGAGTTCTGAGTATTTATGTCTTTGAAGTCAGAAATCTATTGATGAAACCAAGTAGTTTAAAGATTTATTAACAATTATATTCACGCGTTCCCGAAAAGAAAGGTTTCTTTTTAGAGAAACACCTTTAATAGATGTGACAGTTGTTAAGGCGAAGCTTAATGCCAAATCACTATTTTGATTAATCTTTATAACGAATTGGTGTACATTATGTATACCAAAAAATATGCATTAGATAAATTGAAGGTTTTCTTATCGTTTCGCTTGAGTAGAATATAAATAAATTTAAAAAATTACTCAATAAAAAATATAAATGTATGAACGCGTAAAGGAAACAACTTTTTAAAAATACAGTATTATAGCTAAGATTATCTGTGACAGTTTCACTTGATTAACTTTTTTGCTTTCTTATAAAATTATTTACAAAATAAATAAAAACCAGTTTTGTGCTTAAAATCGAACGTTTCTAGACTCCGTTTGTCAAGCGATTTTAATGCATATTACCTACAATATAAGGTATACCAAGAATATACACATTTTTGGCTTGTAGCTGCCTCTTGATCTAATTACAAAGAAGGACATAATTTTGCATTTATCGATATTTAGTTTCAGGCAATTAATTTTTCACCATTCATTGAAAGAGTTAATATCTGATTGAAAAAGAAGACAGTGATAGTAATTTATGATTCTTTTGTTGATTAATGGTATAAGAAGCAATAATGTTGTAACAAAAACCTTACAGAGTTATCTGTAGGCGATCTTTCTACCCACTCAATTAGTGGTTCCTCACCTACAATAAATTGACAACTTGAGAATGAGTAATGAATGACCCTGACAACTTAGTTACCAGACAAACTAGTAACTATTTTGATATCAACATTACAATTTTCACATACGAAACAGTACAAAAATAGGAAAAAATGATAAATATAAGTTTCACACACAAAACAGTACATAAATAGAAAAATGGAAGTTCAGTAGAACAAACAAGAAGAAACAAAAAAGGAAACAGACAGGGATATACACATAAGCACAGAGCCAAGATAGGAATTTAGAAGAAGGTACTTACTCACTAATACATTGGTTAACATAGATTATGCTCGATTACAAATACAGGGGATAGAAAAGAAGAGAGAAAGAAACAAAACGAAGTACAACACGACAAGAATTACGTGTTTTTATTTTATATTTTTCGTAAAAATATTCTTTTAAAGCCTTAATTTGAATTTTTGGATTCTACTGGATGTTTTTATACATATCTGGAAGAGAGTTATAGAGTGTGTAGGCAATATAGTTAAAAGATTTCACTTCATTAATGTCTTAAATAATAATACATTGTTGTTAAAAATGTTGTTGTTTTGTTTCTCTAAATGTTTCTGAGTTTCGTCCTTCAGGGTGTTCTATGTCATCTTTTGAAAACTGTGTTTTCCTTCCAATAAACGACCTCTCAAAAACAAATAGTTACTTTGATTTAGTACATTTTAAAAATGGACTAATTGAAATCTTAATCTTCTTAAGTGCTGTATACGTCAGAACTGTGGATAGATTACACTACATCCAATAACATAAGCCAAAAGTCGCGTACAATAATACTTGGAGCCAACTGTTCCGCCTACCGAGATACTGCAGCGCCACGAAAATATTCCTGAAGGAGTGCACTCTATGGCGCAGACTACGTCAATCCAAGAATGTCATGTCATCAACACTGTCATGGTGGCTTGGATGCACCTCCTGGTGGTCCTCTGGAGACGGGAGACGGTCAAATGTCCTCTATAAACGGCTAATTGAATACATCACCAAGAAAGGAGTGAAAGGAGAATATATGACGCAAATGTTAATGGTAGAAGAAGTCGGGTACGTCCGAGAAACACATGTCACGATCAGATACTTGAGTCGGGCCATCTTTCTACCCACAATAGTCAGAATAATAGAAGAGTATGAATGAGACGATGTATGAATGTGATTGAGGCAAGGAGTGTGTGCCAAGACCGACTTGTTTGGCGGTCCGTCCTCTCTGCCTACCTCTACGGAGAAACGTCGTGATTGTTAGTTAGTTAGTTAATTAAGTCAGTAGGATAGAGTCACGGGTACTCTATCATGTAGAGAAATCTCAAAAATTTCTCTCCAACTTGAGGGTATATATATTTCCATGTACGTAAAATCCTAAAAACTGCATTAATAAATTAAATATTACAGCATTTAAAAAATAATGTTGCTTTAACATCTACACCCTTAATCAGATAAAATACCCCGACCTTACACGGGTCGAAAGTGGCAACAGGAGATGACTCGCTTGGCCCACTTTGTTCCGGTAGAGATGGAGGTTCGTAGTTTCAACAGGTTGTGATGTTGGTCCAATATCCCTTCGCCAGCCGCTACGGGCTACGTCGTTTAAGTGGAGAAACTGAGCTCGATAATATTATGGACGAAAAATAGATTTCAGATTTTGTTTACGTATTTTATATATTAGAACAAATACATAATGAGGTCAATTCATGATATAGATTCGTTTGTTGAGATCAAAGTTTGGTGCAATGTTTTTCAACGTTGGGAACCTCTGAGTTAGATGCCAGTCGGAGACAGTTTTTAAAATATTGTCAGGTATTCATTTAAAAAAATGTTTACTCTATGTCATACTATTTGGGTAATGTTGTAACGTTGAACGAAGCGGGAAGGAGAGTATGGAATTAACACTTGAATACATACCCGTGATTTTTAAACTTAAAATTGCAGGAAAAACCTTGCCCCAAAATGACAAAGCTTTGGTTTATAAATGAGCTATTCATATTAACCTTTGAATATCTTAATGTCCTACCTAAATATTTATCTTTTTAACTTTTTAATATAAAGCAAAATGTACCTTTATCTTTAATTAAGATAACTGTATTTATTGTTTTCAAGTTTAATTTGTAGAACTCCATTATATATTTTTTTATTTCTTTTATATACTCAATAATATTATTATTCAATTTATAAAAACAGTTTATTTATAAACAAGTTTAGCTATGTAATTATTACGTGTGACAGCTGTTTCGCCCTCTGAAGGCATTATCAGACGATGCATTTATATTACTAGATAGGTGTTTGCAATAAAAAGATTTTATTGCTCTTTTTCTGTGGTTATTACTCTTTTATTAACAATGAACTTTAAAAATGTTATTAACATTAACAATTGCAGTCATTTAACTCAGAAATTAGTAAGGGAAATCAGTAGATAATTAAAAATAAAAGCAATGAAATCTTTTTATTGCAAACACCTATCTAGTAAATTTTAAAGCGAAATAATGGAAGAAAAACATAATATTTTACAAGAAAAATGTATAGTGGAAAAACATACAGAAGAAAAACATAACATAACGTTAATATTTGTCAGGTTGCAACATTGTATCTATATTCTTCCTTCCCGTGTCCATAATCCATATCTTAATACTTCTTTGTTAGGTTGCAACATTGTATCTATATTCTTCCTTCCCGTGTCCATAATCCATATCTTAATAATTCTTTGTTAGGTTGCAACATTGTATCTATGTTCTTCCTTCCCGTGTCCATAATCCATATCTTAATACTTCTTTGTTAGGTTGCAACATTGTATCTATATTCTTCCTTCCCGTGTCCATAATCCATATCTTAATACTTCTTTGTTAGTTTGCAACATTGTATCTATATTCTTCCTTCCCGTGTCCATAATCCATATCTTAATACTTCTTTGTTAGTTTGCAACATTGTATCTATATTCTTCCTTCCCGTGTCCATAATCCATATCTTAATACTTCTTTGTTAGGTTCTAACATTGTGAAGAAGGCAGGGATTCCCGAGGAAGACATGGCATGATCAAGTGAACTAAATACTTGAGTCGAGCTAGTCAGAATAGCAGAAGAATAGTATCTATGAGACGATGTATGAATGTTATTGTGGCAAGGAGTGTGTGTGAAGATCGAGTTGTTTGCGGTCCATCCTCTCTGCCTACTTCTGCGTGAAAACGGCGTGATGTTTAGTTAGTTACTTAATGATCATAAAATAAGTTTTAAAACTTCAATTTGATAATATTGTAAACGGAAGCGGTGCCCTTTGGTGTTTAAAAAAAACCATTGAAGATTTTAAACCTCGGCAGCGTGTTTTTATTTGCTAGTATTTGATTATTACACTATCCTAATTTAGCAGAACAAAGTACCTACTTTTTACACACTATATTTACAATCCTAAGTGGATACTAAATACAAAAGAAATGATTCCATAACTGGGGTTAGCGATGAGTCAGCCACTACCAAAGGTCACAAGCTGCCACCCTACCCCTCCCACATCTCCTTCCCCTCCCAATTCCTCCCCCAATCACCCCAACCCCACCCAAAAACCCATGGGAGATGGAAATATTACACAGACTAAATTCAGTGAACGTTTCCAGAAACTTACTTGTCTGTCTTCAATGAATCTACGTTGAATTTCTGAGAATTTAATGTACACTTTACGGTTTTTACGCTGTTATTATTTTGAAATGGGACTTTGCAATAGTAAAATTTTTTCAAGGATTTCAATCAGGATTGGGAAGTACTGAAGCGTTTACTGACCTTGTAGTTTTTCAGAAACCTTTGTCTGTTTCATCTTTGTCTGTTGGATCTGCCAAGTATTTCAGAAAACTACGTTCGATTCTTCGTCTATATTATTTTTTTGATTTATTTTCTTAAGTACAAGGTGGGTCAAAAGTAATATCATAATGTGAATGTGCCATACTTTTTGGAAATGACGTCAAATGTCATTGTTATTTGACATTTATCTTGTACACAGATAGAGAATTAGTTGACAACAAGCAACGGAGCGATACACACCTGCAGAACTGTGTGTTGTTGTTAATGCTTATTTGACCAATTTCCGGTTGGTTCTTTTAAAGCAGATGGGACAAAAGTAATGTCATAATGTGAATTGGCTGCCATTTTGGTAAAAGTGAAAAATGTTGGGCTTTGTTTTCACTGAAACTTTATTTGAAGGTTTGCACCGCCAAACGCTTTAATTGTTCGCGCACATGGTGCAGAACGACTAGCAAAACGACGACGGAATTCACGCTGCGTTAAAACAACAGACCGGAAATTGGTCAAATGAGCAGTAACAATAATTCCGTATTCTTTAGGTGTGTATCGCTCCATTGCTTCTTGTCTATTATTTCTCTATCTGTCTACAATATAAATGGTTTCAAGTCATTTTGGAATACTGTAAAGAGCTCAATACACCAAAAGTTATTATTTCGGTTACCGATGTCTCGCAGTACCAGCGAAATGTTTACATGAGGGAGTAAATATTTTTTTATGCCACTTAACTCCCAATCCAACTATTTAATTCCGTAAATACTCTAATTTAAACGCCCCAATTAAAAAGATGTAATTATTATACTGAACAAATATGGAAGAAACAATAACGGATTGATTTGGTTTTTGGATTGTGATTTTTTTTTAATTATTGTATTTGTTAATTTATTGTTTACCTTTTTCAGATGCTGGATACTGTTAACTCTACAGAAAAGATTTATCAATCGAAAAGGTAATTATTCTTTAATTTTATTTATTGCTTGGTTAGATTTGGTCATCGTAGTGAGATTGAGTTGACTAGACCCAGACTTAAGTGAAGCGAAGTTCTGTTTTAACTCGACCGTTCGGTATTTCATCTATATGTAAATATGTTTGTGTTTTACGTTTGCGAAAATCTGATGCATCCAATTTATTATTCAAGCAAGCCTTACTTTGACTAGATAGGTAACATTGACTTTTACTAGTTGGGCAACTTTGACTAAATGGGTAAGTTTGACTAGATGGGTAACTTTGACTAGATGTCTAATTATGAATACGGTTCAGCAAAGATTCGTAGTGTTTGACACAATATGGTGATATTTTCTTTCAATTAAAAACAAAAGCAACAAAAATCGATCACACGTCACCCTTGATCACTCTGCCATACGTCGCAACACATCACGTGATTCGCGCTGTCAGAGTCTGTACGGTACTGCTGGAGTGATACGGAGCGTATCACGTGACCCGCTAGGCTAAACCCAGTGGCGTCGTGTGATGTGTAATTTTTATTTTTAATTAAAAACAATATCATCGGACAGCAACATGATTTAATAATTTTATAACTTGTATAGCGCGGTTTTGTGAAAAATCACCTCAATGGCGCTGTGCATGATATGCAGATTTTTTTAACTTATATTGGAATCACTTCTACCCTAATCTCTCTTGTTTAATTAACTTCAACATTTAAGCGTCACCCCCCACCCCTGAAAGGTAAATTAATTTAATACTACCCAGAGAATAATAATATTGTTATTCTCAAACGGCAATGGCGGGACTTATCCCGGATTATCCCGGATTATTCGGGATTACTGTCCCTTAATTCGGCGACATGTTATAATCATAATATGTGCGGTTCACTGAACACACAATCTCTAGAAGTGTGATCTGCAATATTTAAGGCTATGCAATTCGGAAAAGTGCTTGAATCTCGGACGTACAACGGTAGTTGCCTGTTTTGATTTATACAAAAACAAACATCGCCAAAATGCATGTTTGAATTTTAAACGAAATACTTGAGTCTAGCCAAGAATAACAGAGGGGTATGTATGAGGAGATGTATGAATATGATTGAGGCAAGGAGTGTGTGCCAAAACTGAGTTGTTTGGCGGTCCACTGTCTCTATCCACCCCTGCGGAAAAACGGCGTGATGGTTAGTTAATTAGTTAAAACATTTCACTTACAATACACTTACACGCCTGTAATACTTTAGATTAGATTGGAGTCCCAACAGTTGGCACATTTGGGGGGGCGATCCAGAGATATCCATTCCCGCTATTGGTGGTCTTCGCAGTGCATACATCTTGGATTCTTTGTTTTATTTAGGCATTTATGTGCAGTATGTCCAAATTAACACGTTTTTTCTTTATGAAGAAGTTTCTCATAATTCCGTTGGTTTCCACAATTATGTTATGACACTGTTTTTATTTGTTCTCAGTCATGGCCTTCACCTGAAATAGTTCTAGATTTTGTTGTGCCATTATTTTAATATCTTCATTTTGGGAAATTAGGTCATCTAGGAATTCTTCTTTGGTATATTTCGTTTCAATACCTTTAAAAAATACACTTCTACGGGTTTATTTCTTCAGTGTTCCGGTTTCGTGTGACGTAACACTATATTGACTAGTAAGTATGGATATTATTTATAGACTTATCGCCTGACTTGGTGGCATGGAGGTAATATATGCGATAATGACATTGGGTATGCAGGCATAACAAGAGAAAATGTAAATCAACTATCAGACACACTCACTAACAAGTAGGATGTATGATCTGGGGGTCTAGCACGGTCAAATCGATAACTTTACGATGTCGGAGCGATAGGAAATTTTATATAGATATCTCGAGCATCGACGGCTGTCGATAGCCAAACCGATATTGACACAAAATAAGTGAATTAGTTAATGAGGTCCTTAGCCATAACTTGTGATTTATTCGTTTATCGGCTTCTATGTTTTCTTCTTTCTACAAGATCTCTTCATGACCCATGTTCACTCCTTCCTCTCCCCAAAAAGACCTTCCACGCAGCATCCCCAAAGATAACATGCGCCTTAAAGGAAATCATTTTCTTCAAGGCCTCCTGTGCGGAGTTAGTGTAAAAAACTCTGCCTGGACGCAGTGCGACTATGGCAAATCTGAATTGGAGGAAAATGATTTGAGAAGGGTGTACGTTGAAGGTTGGGAAGGTACATGGATATTGCTGACTGAAGTAACGTTTCAATTATGAACACTGATCTTTCACTAGGGTGATACTGAGCGCAACTACCACTATGGAAACATGTTGGAAGATTTCTACGAAGAGAGGGTGGAATACCATACAACTGTGCCTTTGCACACTTTCCTTGCTTCATCCATATTCATACAAATGCTTTTGTCGTTTTACGTCGACGGTTTTACCACACCTACGTCTCAGGGATGTTATTTCTACACTCGGTAATAGTGGGAAGATGTGTGATGATAATAACATAGACAGTATAACAAGACAAAATGCAAACACATACACATCCAACTATCAGACGCCCTCACTAACCAATAGGCTGCATGATCTGGAGGTCTAGGCATGGTCAAATTGATTACTTAAGAGGAAGTTAAAAGCCAAAAATGTGTATATTCTTGGTAAACCGTATATTGTAGTATTAGGCATTAAAATCGCTTGACAAAAGCAGTATAGAAACGTTCGATTTCAAGCACAAAACAGGTTTTTATTTATTTTGTAAATAAGTTAACATAAAAGTATAATATAAAAGTAAAATAATAATAAAAGTTAACCAAGTGAAACTGTCACAGATAATCTTAGCTATAATACTGTATTTTTTAAAGTTGTTTCCTTTACGCGTTCATACATTTCTATTGAAAAAATGTTTTTTTTAGTAGTTTACATTTAAATTTTTTATTGAGTAGTTTATTTTTTTATTTGTATTCTACTCAAGCGAAACGGTAGAAAAACTTTCAATTTATATAAAACAAATATTTTGGTATTTATAATGTAAACCAATTCGTTAAAAGGATTAATCAAAATAGTGATTTAGCATTAAGCTTCGTCTTAACAATATTGGATCGATAGGCTTAACTTCCTACGATTTTATATCGATATCCCGAGCGTCAACACTGGCGGTTCTGTCTGGTTCTGATTGACGTTGCTAAACGTCAAACGGCTACGTAAAAATACGAATCAAATGACTGTGAATATGGGATCCATTATTTAATTAGGTATTTAGCCATTACTTGTGATATTTGAGCAACTTTCGTTTTCCAATCCCGAACGAATTCATTTGGCCGCTTATACGACTTCTTTCAACTCTAAGAGCTTTGTTATTTCACCTCCGTTCTAATAAGCAAGTCATTTTTGCGTAACTAAAAGTTGTGTATATTGACAGCTTATCTGGCACCTTGGAGGCAGCGCCAAAAGCGGCGGCTTTTATCTACCGACTCTCGGAATCATGTGCAGGCCGTGCTCGCAAATATCGCCAACTGACTACAGATGCTAGATTAAGTCAATATCTTAATATAGGTTTTATCGATCGATCGTGTTCTAGCACGGGCAACAAGTTTGGGAGTACCATCAGCCTAATTTCATCCTTTTCCTTGTTTGGCAACCTTGAGGTGATTTTCTCACGAAAATGGAGCTTTAAAAATAATGCAATCATTTTTTTTTTCTTCCAACATTATGTCCAGGTTAAATCTTCCCCACAGGAAAAACTAAACCCTTCCACACACTTTTCCACAAATGATCATCTAGTCAATCCACATTATGTAAGAGCATAATATAAGGATAATAAATACAAAACAATACAAGAACAACACGTCAACTCACCAGAGATCAAATGGGAAAATAATTCACCGACTCCAAATATTTTCATCAGGGTTCGGCTCTGTAGAACTTCTAACAGGGCCTATAAATCCTACTGATACATCAATATTAATATTTAAAAAATCTTTCGTAATCCTACATGTATTTAATATGACGATTTTTCGCATTTTTATATATAAATTCTATGATAGATCTAATACGCCTAAATTTTGAATGAGAGAGCTAGGTATAATGCCAGTAGCCGAAATAACAAATGGTAATATTTTTATCGTCTGAAAATGACACAATTCTTTTTATATCATTTCCTAAATCAATTATTATAATTATTACGGACACTGCTATACATCGGGGCAGGTATCAGAAGAATTCGTTATGTACGTTCCTTACAATACTAGCTTCTACACACTACCAATGAATAATAACAAAGGATAACTTTAGACTATCACCAATTATGGGAAGTTTC
The DNA here is from genome assembly GCA_026573805.1 of Hesperophylax magnus. Lineage (NCBI taxonomy): Eukaryota > Metazoa > Arthropoda > Insecta > Trichoptera > Limnephilidae > Hesperophylax > Hesperophylax magnus. The sequence goes on from JAIUSX010000004.1 coordinate 14,361,672, forward strand.
ACCCCAATTTTGGGAAGCCTTCGACCCCTATTCCAAAACAAGGAAGAGTTTCACACGAGTTCAACGCGAACAAAGACAATGAATATAATTATGGACTAAATATACCCTTAATACGAGACAACAAGAAAGCAATTAATAAATAAGTTTACATTGTATTTTATGTATTATAATAAATAATATACATACTAGCTGACATGTACCCGGCGTAGCTCGGGGATCTCCCGTACAAATAACATGAAGTATTATTTTTTAATGATAAACTAATGTTTATAAGGCAAGGTTTTATGCATAGCATCTTTATGCTTTGATAGCAAATAATAATTAAATAAACATTAGTTTATCATTAAAAAATTGTGATATTTGACGAGTCAAAAATATTTCACCAATAAATGAAGATATCATATGTCTCGACGCCATCTAGTGAGAAATTTAGCATTAACAAAGCCTTTCCTACAAAAATAAAGTTGTTTGTTTACAGGTGGAAAAAATATAATAAGCAGTAATTGTTGATTGAGGTACTAGTACATATTGAATCATTTGGCGGGTTGGAAATAAGCCGACATAGCTCAGTGGATAAAGAGCACCTGACCGGACATCAGAAGGCACGGGTTCAATTCCGGTTGGCGGCATTTATTTTTACTCGGGAGATATTTTCAATTTGTATTAATATTTCTGGCGACTAATTATTGCTTATAATTATTTAACATGAATTAATTATACGGTACGTGTACCCGACATTGCTCGGAGACTTGTGAATGTTTTAGGAAAAAGTTATTAGATTGTGAATTCTCGTGTAACTGACAACTGGGTGCATTTTTAAGGCATTTGTTTCGCTTGATCGTGCCATGTCTTCCTCGGGCGTCCCCGACCTCTTCAACCATTCACTTGCTTCGTTCATCCCTAACGTCGCATTTTACCACAAATAATTATTTGATTCACGCCTTCCACGGGTGTCCCCGACTATTCCTACCATTCTTTTCATATAGTATCGATAGAGAGTTATGAAATTACGTATGTTAGAGGGAGCGCGCTAATATTAAAAAAACGATAATAATTAAGATAAAATGGTGAAAACATTTAACAAAACACGACTCGTTTGAAATAGAGCAAAAATCTCTCTAATACTTTAGTTGCATTTAAAGATGCACTGTGAATTTTTTCATGCCTATAACATAATATTAAATAACAGAACGAAACGTTTTTTGAATAATTTTCGGAGCTTACTTTGCAATTTTTTTCTATCATGTAAATAATGTAAATAAAAATGGAGCTTCAGTAGAACAGACAAGAAGAAACAAAAAAAGAAACAGACAGGGATATACACACAAGCACAGAGCCAAGGTAGGAATTTAGAAGAAGGTACTTACCCACTAATAAATTGGTAATAATAGATTATGCTCGATTACAAATACAGGTGATAGAAAAGAAGAGAGAAAGAAACAAAGCGAAGTACAACACGACAAGAATTACGTATTTTTGTTTTTATATATTGGCCTTACTTTGAATTTTTGGATTATGCTGGATATTTTTATACATATCTGGAAGAGAGTTATAGAGTGTGTAGGCAAAATAGTTAAAAGATTTTATTTTGTATCTATCGAGGGAATTTTATATAATTAACGTTTTGACATAACAAATGTATAGATATTATCTTCAAAAATAACATTTTTTTGGAATTTAAAAACTTGAGTTAACGAGAAACTTGTAATAAATCGGTGGATATTTTGTATGCGAGGATTTAAGTCTTTCTCAATTCAAACCATTCTCTAAATACTCCTGGCATTTACTAGCGCAAACCCTTTAAAATCAGGGGATATTATAATTGTAGAATTTGTGAAGCTTAAAGTTTATGTAAAGTACACATCAGAATTAGGACAATTGCTTCAGAATGTACTAATATTTAGGTGGGTATTATATTTATATCGCTTGTCTGAATTCTTGACATTTCAGTTCCAATTTAAAAAAATACATTTAAAATAAATTTCTGTAAATGTTTTTTCATTCATTAAATTGAAATGTGCCAAATGACGGAAAATAATCGGGTCTTAATAGCTTAGTGGTTAGAGCGTTGTGGTAAGACAGAGGTCAAGAGTTGGATCCCTAGTTGCGACTGTTACACGGTAATAAATTAAGGTAAATTTTGGAAGCAGAAATTAACCCACTTCCCGACATCTGATCGACCTGAAACTTGGCAGAAAGACTCGTTGTCTGTGACGATGCGTTTTATCAATCACACAATATGGTAGCAATCCCGCACACACACGTGGACGCATTTCTCTGAAATTCGATGACATTGCAGCAGTTTAATGTACGCAATAAATGTCGTCCTTATCGAATCAAGATTTGTAGAATTTTTGACTCCAGTTCTTGGGAAGGAAGGTTCAATTCTCACACAAACCAATTTTATTGTTTTTAGATTTAAAAGACACTTGAGAATACGGTTTTTCTGGTTGTTTTTTTTTTTATATTGTGTATCTTGTCGTGTATCAATAAATATAATCCTTTTCGATTATGTTTAAATGTAATATATTATTCATTTTTATAACCTTCAAAAATTAATTCCAAAAAATTGAATAATTTATTTGTTTTTCATCAAATGAATAAACATAAAAATTTACCTGCTCAAAGTTATTGAGTTTTCTATTTATATGTAATATAATATTTAAAAAAAAACATGTAGCAATCATGTCCAAACCACTGTCAACATAGATAAAATAGTAAATGAACCCTTCCGTATGTTTGTGGCGCTCCCTAGTCGGGTGGGAGGGGGTGGGTGGGTGGTACAACCATCCCACCCAGCTGGCGGCAAAGCTACCCAACCTTCCTTCCCACTACCCCTCCCGCGTAGACACCCTTTCCAAGTATCGATTGCGCCCGACTGGCCTACATTGCGTCCCCTAACCTGCAGGGGGTGGTGGGGGGTGAGGCAAACCAACAATATGTCAGGGGTAGAAATTCTTTTCGAAAATTTGTTTGAAAACAATTTTTTCAAATTTTCTGCACAAATTTAAAAAGGGACAACATGTCAATGATATAAACTGTTACATATACACACAAACGCATAGATATACACAGACAAACACTCACTAACACACACATCATGAAACAGTACAAGGAAACATATCATCGGTATTTATTTTTTTTACATTAACCCCACAAAAGGAGACCTGTCTTATTTTGTGATGCTGTGTGAAGAGTCTTTTTTAAGAAAATGAAGGATAAGATATTCTGGGGAGGTAAAAGGTATAAGGGTTTGGTAGGAATCTAGGGATCGTTGTGTCTAGGAGTGATGGACATAATAACATATAGTATTATTAACATAGTTGGAGAGGTCAAAAGGTCTCACGATCTGCCACATCCCGTACAGACCTCACCCGATTAACCCGGGTACCCCTGCTAAACACCAAACGTAGCGAACCACTTGGGGTGACTTACGGCAGAGGTGTTGGTTATCCAAAAAACAATTCCCGGGGCTGGCAGTACCCAACCTGCCTCCCAAATTGACAAAATAAGAAATGGGTACACTGTAAACAATCTACTGTTTGTTTCGAAAATATAAAATAAATATATTATTTTAATAACTTTTGAAGGTTATGTATATATTATTTATTACATCAATGTAATAATAATCATTGAAAATACACTAATACATCTCAACGAAACTTGAAACAGAACAAGACACAAAAGGAATCGAACCCAGGATATCTGTCTTACCGGGCTGAGTGGATAGAGGCGTTGTTGTCCAGCTATCAAATCTGAATATACAGGACGGGTTGTTTCGGAGAATTTGAACAATTCTTCAAATTTTAAACATAATTTTCAAGTTCTGTGAAAGAGTTTTTCAAGTTCTGTTATTATTTCAGTTCTGTCAAACAATTAGCCTATAATGATATTAAAACAGAACTTGAATAGGACTTTCACAGAACCCGAAAATGAACGTTGAAATTTGATGAATTGTTCAAACTTTGCAAAACAACCAGTCGTTAAAAACTTAGCCCCACTGGCCTCTGTGTGCAATTAACCTGACATTAATTAAGGATGACAACACGGCTGTTTGGCGAAGTGGTGGCTTATTACCTGTTTTGGTCAATGGTTAACGTTCTTCAAGAATGTCATAAAGTTGAAATTTATGCGCCATTTAGAATATTAAATATTCGGGCTGTTTAAGCTTTTGATCAAATTATCATCAAAGTTTTACAGAATCGCAGATATGCTGGATAGCTGGTCACATGTTATGGAGGAGCTACAGGGATGTGTAAATTTCAGTAAAAACAAAAATAACAAGTTTATGAGGAGGTTTTTAAAAATAGACTAACTAACCTAACCATTTCAGCGTTTCCCCGCAGGGGTAGATAGAGAGGACTTGGTCATTCACATTTATTTATTTAATTATTCATTTTCGGGAAATCGACAGTTTACATTTAATCAGTTTGTACATAAGTATTATATAGTAAAATAAAACCGATTATGGATTTCCTCCTTGTGACTTTAACTGAGTGAATAATTTATCTAAATTCATGAAAGGAATATGAATTAAAAAATTTATACTATTACAAAACAAAAGATTATATAAAACGAATAATTTACAAAACAATACATTTATAGCCATGGAGAGAGGTTGTAGATATAAATCAAATCATAATAGAGATATAAACAATAGAGACATAAACATTATTCACAAACCATCAGAGAAATATTCTTTTATGGACCTCTTGTATTTGGTAAATTCGCAACTGAAAATATCAAGCTTGGATAATACGCTATTGTAATTATTGCATAGTCTGTTCAGGCAAGAATTCTGCTTAGAGTTCGTTTTGCTTTGATCAACCCTGAACAGGACACAAGAGCGTGTTGATCGCGTAGTTACATGGTCTTATGAATACTTACTCATTATCTTATTCTTATGGCCTTGCATTATTTGCGGATATACACATTTATCACAAGATTATAAAATATTTTACCACACATACCTCTCAGGGATCTCATTTCTACGGCATTCAGTCTACTTGCATCCTTCCTCTGCCAGTTCCATGTCTCACTCAGAGTAGGTCCCAGAAATAGACTATTATCTTGTAAAGTAAAAAGGTTGACTAACCCTGCCTACCCTCCTTCTCCCCCCCCCCCCCCCTCCCCCCCTCCGTCGCCAGACAACACTTGGAAATGAGTGTCGGCGTTTAAGATTGAAACTTGGAATTATTTTATATAAACACTTCTTTCACGATGCAAAAACTTACACTTTAATTGCACTTGATACGTTCGTTTGAAAACCACCTTTATTTATTTACACTTGGAGTGCCTAGCTTTAAAAGTACATTAAATAACAAAACTTGAATAGAAAAGTTTCATAAATATCATTTTCACACAAATGAAAGAATATCTTTGTTTTAAACCACTTTATTACATTTATATACGTCGACCGGTTTCGGTTGAACTCAACCTTCATCAGGACAGTACAAATATAAACTAAGTTTAAATAATGTCAAGCCACAAAGTGTTTGCTTCCTTCGATAATTTAATATCATTTTCTTTGCAAAAATGACTATACGCCTAAATGACTACACGCTAAAATGACTATACGCTTAAATGACTATACGCTAAAATGACTATGCGCCTAAATGACTAAACGCTAAAATGAATATATGCTAAATTGACTATACGCTAAAATGACTATACGCTAAAATGACTATATGCTAAAATGACTATACGCTAAAATGACTATACGCTAAAATGACAATATGCTAAAATTACTGAAGATTTATTGGCATCTTGTTTTAATCAATTTTTTTTTGTGTAATTATTTAAAAGTTAATTTTTAAGTTCTTTGAAAGCTCTTCTCAAGTTCTGTTATTATTTAACTTCTGTAAAGGAACTGGCCTATAATGATATAATAACAGAACTTGCATAGGACGTTCACAGAACTCACAAATGAACGTTGAAATTTGATGAATTGTTCAAATTCTCTGAAACAATCCATCTTCATTATTATTTATATACATAGATTAAATATTAGAATGAGATGTGTTTTTCATAATTTTCAGAGTATACTTTGCAATTTTTTTAGTGGCTTATAAACTTAAACCATCTTACTAATTAGATTCTTACACACCCGTTCAACGTTGATGTGGGAAAAAAGCTGGCCAGGATCCTTCAACCATCAAATATGAGATTTTCATTTACGGTTATTAAAAAATAGCCAAAAATTTTTTTTTTAGTATTGTAGTGTTTTTTACTAAAAACACAGTCGAAACAATTCAAAACTGCGTCAATTTCATGATTCCAGAGCTCACCATTTTAGAGACCTTAAAATTAAGACAATTTTTTTAATATTTAATGACACCAGCATCTACCTATGTTCTACAACTAATTTCTAAACAAATGATTTATTCTGCAAGTGAATATCTCTCTAAGTCGACATCTCTGTCCTAGTTCTTTTTCCTCTTATTCTTTCCTCTGTCCTTTCTTCTCATCCGTTCCTTTGTTCCCATTCGTCTAACAAAGGAAGTTATTCGCCAAAACAGTGCAACTGGTAGTCTGTAGAAAGTAGACGGTGGAAAGGGTAGGATCCTTGGGCAGTCTAGGTTTGGTCTGGTCTGAAATTTAGGTTGGGGTGTAGCCATGCAGAACGCGACCAAGCCAGTTAAAACAGTTCACAAAGACAAACTGGCAAACTTACTAACGGTCACGTAAGCAGAAAGAATAGACCTACACACCACTTGTTTCGGACAACACTCTGTGTTTTTTTTTGCACCTCTTTTCCGAGTTACGAACAATTTGACAATAAAAAATATATTGTGAATTCCTCCGAACACTACGCTTGTGCAATCATGAAGGACGTCCTCAGTGGTCGAGTGATAAAGCTCTCGACTAGCAATCCAAAGGACGCGGGTTCAAATCCACAAATTTGTGTTATTTCACAATTTATTTATTAAAAATTCATATGTCATACAGCATATGTTCTGGTCTAGTAATGTGTAATTTCTATCAACTAAGAAATTCTAAAAATATAGTTCTATAGGATTCATATGTCTTTATACTGATTCATAAATGTGGAAATTCTAACTATACAATTGTAAATGTTCTCCAAAATGCCCTGTGAAAGAATCTCAGACTTGTGATGTCCCGAAAGAAACCATTCATATGTTCTGAATGCAATTACTAATGTTATTCAAATTGACCCTGGTAATAAATTACATCTTTGCGATTCTTTCAAGGATAAAGAAACCATCCTGTCACTTCGAATGCAATCAATAATGTTCTCAAATTTGTTTTGACAGCATCGTCATTCCATTGTAAGAAAATTATGTACTAAATACACAATTTGGTTGTCCTGAAACGGGAATCCTTCCCAGTTGGACAGACAAAGCAAAAACATAATATATATAGCATACTTGCGGCGCGTTTCAGAACGGAATATACTCTCAGCATCGCCCTGGTGTAATGCCACCATCCAGAATTTAAACGTTGCTTGTGTGGTGACCAGATCTGAATAGCCAGGTACTCCTCCACGTTCCTCTTTCTTATCTCCTTCCCCTCTCCACTACCTGCAGCTTCACAATATACCCTGATTATCGGTAACGCCATAGTCTCACTGGGTCTGGCGGTTGGGGGCAGTTGGGGAATCTTGTGTGGTATTCACATAAAGTAAGGTTTTAGCTAACAGATGAATTGTAATAACGCCTGGGTAAAAACCCAACGCATTTATCAACTCAGCTACTACTATCCGTAATAGTTTTATAAGACTTTGGTGGCGAGTATTTCTTTAATAAATAGTTGTTGGTATTCGAGCTAAGGATTAATCCATTTGCAACAAGCGTGCTTTTCATGGAGCATATCGTCAAATTGAACCAAATATCTCTTAATGTATTTTATCTATATACAGGATTTTCCAATAAGAGGTGTTATTTTGATATTCAAAGAAACTTTTTCCATAAAAGATCAATGGTTTCGTTGCTTGTGTGGCACGTAGCGCCGTCTTGTTGAAAGTAAACGTTGTCCAGATCAATACCATCCAATTCCGGCTATAAAAAATCATTAATCATCTCTCGATAGCGCAATCCATTCACCGTAACTGTTGCTCCAGCCTCATTTTCGAAAAAGTAAGGTCCAGTGACTCCGCCGGACCATAAACCGCACCAAACAGTCACACGTTGAGAATATAGAGGCTTTTCAACAATAACTTTCAGATGCGACAATTTTGCTTGTTGACGAAGCCACCGAGGTGGAAATGGGCCTCATCACTCAAGATGATTTGAATTTGATTCACTCAAGTGAATTTTAATAATGTAATGCATTGTTGAAGCGTGTATCGTTCCATTTTTATTAATGGTGTAGTTTCTACTTGTCAAATGTCAAAAAATGACAGGTTCAAAAGTAACATCTACCGAAATAGCGGGCTATTCAAAATAACACCTCTTATTGGAAACCCTGTATAATACATAATTTCTATAATATTTGTTTTATGACTTTTAATCATTTCACTGAGATAATTTAGCTATGATGAAATAATGTATTTGTCAGCGATTTCGTCTGACCAGTTTTCTTAGTGGTCCAGGGGTCTAGCACAAGTGAAATCGATAAATTTACAATATCAGATCGACAGGCGTAACTACCGATGTTGATAAATCAAAATTATTAATTGACATTCCTAAGACTGCTACGTAAAAGTTTAAAATGCAAATAAATTGTCATAGAATCGAAATATTCATTTTGAACGGAATCTTTTTTTATGTCGGAAGATGTCAATGTTCACAACTTTTTGGATAATGTCATTCGTCATGCAAAATAACTGGATTATTAATGAATGGAGATGAACTAACTAAGCTCGTAGAATTGAAAGACATCGTATACACGATCCATAGACTTAATTAAATTATCTAAAACGCCATCAATTAATTCCGTTCCATATTTATTGTTTTTGTGTTTAATTCGTAGAACCCCATTTATTTTTTTTTTTTTTTAAATTTAATTTAAATCAAATTTAAAAATATAATTATTAAGTTCTGCAAGCATTTTTTGGATTTTGTTATTGTTTGAAAGTTACTGTATAATACAGTGACAACAGAAGGTTATTTATTTTTAAAACAACAACAAAATAAATTATGAAGTATATGAAAAAAAAAATCATTCGTTAAGGACCTGCAATCCCGTTTTTAATCGAATTACGAAGAATTTGAAGAGATTATTAATAAATTATCAGTATTCAATATTAGTAATTTTTAACCGTGTATATTCCAGTATATTGCGAATAAGTGCTTCATTTATTTATTACAAATTAATAAGTTATAATGTATTATTCCCAGTAAGTTTACAAAACTCATTGCAGGAAAGACAACATAAAAACATTAAAATAAATAAACGCAGAAGTTATTTTGGAGTTCCAAAGAAAGAATGTGTCAGTCATTAAAAAAACTGCTGAGGAAATAGCTTTTAAGAGCTTTTGCCAATGTTTTTTTGTACGCTGCCGGAAGTTTTAGATTACTAGGTAATGCGTTATATTACTTATGTGCAATGTATTGTAAGGAGTAAATTCCAAATTTAGTCGTGTAAGTAGATGACGATAAGTGTATTTGATTTTGTGATTGTGTTTTGTGCTGGTGAATGTCGGAATTAAGGACTGGTTTAGTGTTAGTGTGTGAGGAGTGTTGAATTATTTGTAGAATGGCAGTTGTGATGTTATACTTTGGCAGGATCGTAAAAGGAAGTATTTGTGTCTGTGAGTGAGTGTGTCTTTGACATGTGTATCCCATGGCAGATTATGTGTACTCCGTATGTCTCTATTTTGAATAACTTTACATTTGTTCTCGGTTTTGTGATTCCAAATGTAATATCGTCCATAGTTATGTCACCTTTAAATTAAATTATCTACAATAATTCCACAATATAGATTGCAAAATACAGAATTTTCAGCAATACTGTAAATACTATAACGGATTCAAGATCTGGCTATGATCCAAGTCTCGTGTCCAGGTCTCTATACAAACAACTTCATCTCTTTCATACATCTTGACGAGTGCTTTCTTTCCTGGATTTCCTTTGAGATTAAATCTTTCAAAAATAAACTACAAAGTCTATTTACTTTATTATTCCAAATTATAACAAATCATTGCCCGGACTTTGAAATTGATATTTTATTAAACATTTTTTGTTAAATCATACACAGGAGAAAAATGACTAATTTATTAAGGCCCCGTAGTACGCGTTCAAAGATGGTGTGAAAAGGAGATATGTAAATACGAATGTTAGAGGGAGCGCGCTAATATTAAAAAACGATTATAATTAAGCTAAAATGGTGAAAATTGTTAATAAAAAAAATAGAGAAATAGAGCAAAAATCTATGAACAAATTTTTTAGTTGCATTTAAAGATACTCTGTGAATTTTTTCATGCCCATAACATATTAAGGCGATGCCATACGTAGTAATGCAAAATCATGTGTTTTTGGTTTGAAAATTTGGTCGCCTAGAAATGTTTTAGATGCTTTAATTAAATACTGCGAGTAGAATATATCTTGGCCTTTGAAATAATCGAGTATTTTTTAGATAAGTCTTTTTATAAGCCCTGAAAAAAAATGTATAAGGCCTATGGAAACTGCTTTAAAGTTCAAAATCTCCTACTTACGAACCCATTTTCGGTTATGATTTTATTGTATAATGTGGAAAATTAAGTTATTTATAAAATGATCGAAAAAAAATTTAATATTTATGCCTGAACATCCACAAAATAAAATAAAAAGCACTTTTTGGCCATCTTTTTTTCTTGCATAAATCAAAACAGGCGGATGGGGTTAGGCGGGAATTTAAACCTTATCGCCATCTACGTAAGGGTTGTGATTGATAGCGGCTCAATTTAAAATATTACACGACATAGTGCATCACCTTAAATAACAGAACAAAACGTGTTTTTAATAATTTTCGGAGCTTACTTTGTGATTTTTTTCTATCGAAGAAAATTCATATATTTAACGTTTCTGTATAACAAATGAATGGATATTGTCTTCAAAAATATATAAATTTTTTTAACTTAAAAACTTTAAGAGTAACGAGAAACTTATATAAATTGGGTATGCGTGGCTTAACCCACGGTGCGACGCCTGTGTGGGAAACATTCGCATTTGCCAACACAGCCACTAACCGGGCAAAGTTTTTGGTTGTTGGCTTGTATATAATCGATGTAGGTTTGTTTTTTAAACAATCTACAGTTTTATTTCGAATATTATGAAATTTTGACCTTCAACATAGTAAGAAGGTCACTATCTACATGAGATTTCTAAAAACACACCACATCTCCTTTTCCCATCCCTTAAAGCAGACTTAATACTTTTGGATGAAATTTTGCACACTAATTGACTTTGAAAATAGGAGGCAAATTATTGTCTTCATCAGATTTCGAAAAATTATATGTAAAGCCGGGTAACGCCCCCCTTCACCTAGTCAAATATAAAATATTTTTTCTTCTTCATCAATAGTTACAAAATTACTTTGTGGCCTAATTTTAATTATATGAAAATTAAATATTTTGTAAACATCACGTTTAATAAATATACATATTTCAAAGCGAATGACTTAATTTAATTTTCATTAACCTGACGAAGAAGACATTGGAACATGTAGATTATTGATATTGTAGATTATTTAAGTGGTGTATACAAAATATTTGATTTTTATATAACTTTTCGGCAATCACTTCAAAGGAATCAATAAATATTAAAAAATGCTCTCCACTGAACATATACATACACACTTTCAAATAAAAGAAGTACCTTTCGTGAAGTTTTGAATGGAAACCGATGTAGCCACCGATTTAATACCTTTTGTTTCAAGTCCTTAGAGACCAAAAGAAATCTTCCTTACACTCCCTGACATTGGATATTCCATTCCATTTGATTTAGAATTTTTGAATTGAGAGACCGAATTTCTGAATTTGAAATTTAAGAGGAAGCTACAAGCCAAAAATGTGTATATTCTTGGTATACCTTATATTGTAGATTGTAGGTAATAGGCATTACAATCGCTTGACAAAAGCAGTATAGAAACGTTCGATTTCAATCACAAAACAGGTTTTTATTTATTTTGTAAATAATTTTACAAGAAAGCAAAAAAGTTAACCTAGTGAAACTGTCACAGATAATCTTAGCTATAATACTGTGTTTTTAAAAATTTGTTTCTTTTACGCGTTCATACATTTCTATTGAATAAAAATTTTTTTTAGGAGCTTACATTTATATTTTTTATTGAGTAATTTATTATTTTATTTATATTCTACTCAAGCGAAACGATAGGAAAACCTTCAATTTATCTAAATCATATTTTTTGGTATTCACAATGTACACCAATTCGTTATAAAGATTAATCAAAATAGAGATTTAGCATTAAGTTTCGCTTTAAGACCCAAATGGCCAGACTTTTGGAACATGAAACACGCCCACATCGCAATTCTAGTGTAATTTTTTATTCTCTGTGACTTTCTACCTATTTGTCTACCAAATTAGAACAATTTTAATAATTTATTTTTATAGAATTAACGGCATAAATTTCATTTACATACATGATAGTTATTGACAGTCGTAGTAAAATATAGAAAGAAGGGAAAAATATTTTACCTCATCACAATGTTACAATGTAAAAAATACACGATAAAAACAAGGCACAATTTAAAGAAACAATAAATAAATAAATATAAGTAAACAAGACAAAAGAAAACCAATATACATTAGTACAAAGTTATTGAAAGAAATGAAAAAGAAACTAAAACCAACTGCTAAAATTTTTAATAAGTACAGATTTATACTTCAATAGAGACATATTCGAAACATCAGCTAACATACCATGAGAGTTACCAGTGGTGTGTAATCTAATTATTACAGCATGCAGCGTGAATTCCTTCGTAGTCTTCCCCGTCGTCCTGCACCATGTGCTCGAACAATTAAGTGTTTTGCTGAGCGTCTCGTGCAACCCTTCAAATAAACTTTCAGTGAAAACAAGAGCCCTTTTTTAACAAAATGGCAGCCAATTCACATCATGACATTAATTGTGCTCCATTTGCGTTAAAACAATACACCGGAAATTGGTCAAATAAGCAGTAACAATAATTCCGTGTGCTTCAGGTGTGTATAACTCAATTGCTTGTTGTCAACTAATTATCTGTCTGTCTACACATAATTGTCAAAGCACAATGATATTTGACGCCATTTGCAAAAATTGTGGCACATTCACATTACTTTTGCCCCACCTTGTATCTACAAGTATTGCTAAGGTATTACACGCATAACTTGAATCCAGCACGTAATGATGGGAAACACTGTTAGGGGTTGAACAATTTCCTCATATTATATCGAAATAGAGAAATCATTACAATAAGGAATTGCAGTCAACTTTTGAATACATATTTTTTTATGTAAGTTCACCTTCTAACCTAAAAACCAGTGCATTAATATTTTTTTACAAATGTCTATTATAAAGTTAAAGTAATTTTCAAAGTTTGCATTTACAAAGCCCGCCAAAATCTAAATCTGACGGTGTACGCGTGACGTCATACGTACCTCCATTTTATCAGTTGACATTAAGGTCAATAAATCCCACTCAGATCGGTATGAAATCCCAATTTAAATATTTATCAAAATTTTCAAACACAATTTTTTTTTTAAAATTTGAATACTTCAGTATTAACCCGCGTGCGAGCTTACACAGCGTAAATTTGCACAAAATTGTCCGCATTTTATTGCACGTGGCCGGCTGACCCGTGAAGTAACGATATAAGTTCTATCAGAACTCCGACCAATCACAGGGCGTTTAAGTTTCTTAAGTTACATCCCAGTGTGTTCTTCCCTTGAAAGGCCGGTAGAGACGTCATTGATTACAATAAGCATTCCCAAAATGGCATAATCCCTGTAAGAAATCTTTCATATCCTGTTTATTTTTATTAAACCCTGCAGTACTCAGACGTATTGACCGTTATATGTATGTATGTATTTCCGCTTTTCAATTAAATACAAATAAATGGGACATTTTTAAACGTATTCATAAAGTAAAAACTGTTTTTGAAAGCTGATGAAGTACGCTTTCAAATTTTATTATTATAAATAAATATAAAAATGTTTAAACCAAACATAAAAGTTTTAAAAATGGTTCATCTTATTTTTTTTCGTCTAAATAATGAACTAAAATTACTTAAAACATTTAAATAAATGTATTGTAAACACTACGGCCACCTCTCTTTTTTGTCGTTTCATATAAAATAACTACCCGCATGACGTGCCATTAACAATGTAGTGCCCGAAAATATATGTTTACGACTTGATTATAAAACATTGACTTTTCTCTACTTTCTACAAATATAATATGCTTGTATTATATACATAAACCTTCAGGAAGAATTTCTCTAAATGATAGTGAAAACCCTATCAAAATCGTTTACTTAGTTTAGAAGAACTAAGCGCAGAAACAGACATACGCGGATAGCGACTTTAGTTTATACTATAGAGATTAATAACAAATTCACAAGTTTCATAAATTGTTCTCAAATTTGCGATCGGAAACATTATAATTATATAATTGATAATTTCTATAATTGACTATAAAGCTTGGTGTTTCTCTTTTTATCACCGTTTAGTTCATATTTTTAACTATGTCGGTAAGAAAGATACAACGATTTCTATGTGACCATATGAGCTGTTCTGAAAACCGTACAAATTAACCCTACGGATAATAGATGTTTGTTTCCAAAAACAAACAAATTAACCCGAGGAGTTAAATATCGGTTGTCGTTGAGTTGACAACATTACTGTCAAGCAAAGTGAAAATGAGAAGAGTTTTATAAATCTTGCAGCCCTGCCTCAATTCGTGTTAGGACGCTGATCGATTTGTTCATCTCGATACGTGTTTGTTGGTAGGGGTATTGAAGGGGGTAGAACTCTCGGGAAGCTGAAATATCAGCCAGATAACGAAGGCAGACATCGCATACCATCAATAATTTCACTTTACAAAATATGTTAACTTATATATCTACGTCATCATTGGTGACAGGACGAAATTACACAGGCGAAGATTTCACTTACCAATCAATTACACTGCTAGAATTACCTATACAATGGCGGAAAAATTATACCTGGAAAAAGTTACATATTATAGAGAGAATTACACCCAGTGGACTTAATTTATTTGTTTACTTTTGTATTTTTTACGATAAATATACAGGGTTTTCCAATAAGAGGTGTTATTTTGATATTCAATCGTAAAAGATCAATGGTTTCGTTGCTTGTGTGGCACGTAGCACCGTCTTGTTGAAAGTAAACGTTGTCAAGATCAATACTATCCAATTCCGGCAATAAAAAATAATTAATCATCTCTCGATAGCGCAATCCATTCACCGTAACTGTTGCTCCAGCCTCATTTTCGAAAAAGTAAGGTCCAATGACTCCGCCGGATCATAAACCGCACCAAACAGTCACACGTTGAAAATAGAGAGGCTTTTCAACAATAACTCTTGGGTTTTCCGAGCCCCAGATGCGACAATTTTGCTTGTTGACGAAGCCACCGAGGTGGAAATGGGCCTCATCACTCAAGATGATTTGCATTTGATTCACTCAAGTGAATTTTAATAATTTCAATGCGTTGTTGAAGCGTGTATCGTTCCATTTTTATCAATAACGTAGTTTCTACTTGTCAAATGTCAAAAAATGACAGCTTTAAAAGTAACATCTACCGAAATAGCGGGCTATTCAAAATAACACCTCTTATTGGATAACCCTGTACAATGTTTTCATGTCATACAGAATTAAAATGTAAAACAAAAATAGTCTTTCCTCACCATAAAGAGACAACACTCTTGTGTTTGGTGAGGGAATTCTACCTCAGTTTTATAAGTAATTAATAAAATAATGTAAATAATAACAAAAAGATAAGTAAGAAAAACGCAACATTTATCAATAATAGATTTTAAGATTTTTTTAATATTAACAGGACTAATAATAACAGTTATAGTAGTCTAAGATAGTTTTCTATTTGTATTCAAGATATTTTTTAGATTTAAAGGAAGGTTGTTAAATTAAGTTATACCTAGATAAAGAAATGTATTTTTAGATTTAAAGGAAGGTAATTTTTAGGTTAAAGTAAGTTATACCTAGATAGAGATAGGTATTTTTAGATTTAAAGGAAGATTGTTAAAGTAAGTTATACCCACATAGAGATAGGTATTTTTAGATTGAAAGGAATGTTAAAGTAAGTTATACATATATAGGGATAGGCATTTTTAGATTTAAAGGAAGGTTGTTGATGTAAGTTATACCTAGATAGAGACAGGTATTTTTAGATTTAAAGGAAGGTTGTTAAAGTAAGTTATACCCACGTAGAGAAAGGTATTTTTAGATTTAAAGAAAGGTAGTTAAAGTAAGTTATACCTAGATAGAGAAAGGTATTTTTAGATTTAAAGGAAGGTTGTTGAAGTAAGTTATACCTAGATAGAGATTGTAAATTATTTAATTGATTTTCCTTAAAAAATTGTTTTATTGATTATTTTTTATATATTTCGTCTATTTTACATACCTACATACGGATAATAAAAAAATTAAAAAAATATTCCCAATACTTAAGCTGCTTAAGCATATGCATAAATTATGATAACTCGTTATTTAAATTTAACGAGGTTTTCTCAATGCCCACATTTGAATTATTTCTGACGAACATATTAATCAATTCTCAAATGTTTCTAGAGGGATCCCTGAGGATGCAATTTATTTATATTTAAGATTAATAAAAACAGGACCCTACCATTAAAAAATATTATGTAAAACGGTTTGAACATTTTATAAAACGATTTTCTCCTATAAAATTAGTGGTAGGCACCAGATTTTATTTTTCTAGACGATGAATTAGTAACTTCCCGAGGGAACCCTCTAGAAAAATTTGTGATTTTAGCAATATGTTCATCAAAATAATTCAAATAAACCCCACGGAAATAGATTTTCCAAGCCTGCTAAGGCAAAGTCGACCGGAGATCCGTTCATTAAGCTGGCCGCGCATCGAATATTGTATTTACACGACTTCATCACTTACGTCGTTAAGATCCCCACATCATTTCATAGATTTGATAGGGCAAATTATATTTTTTGCACGGCTGCTTCACTTGCATCTTTAAGCCGCCGAATACCCAATTTCTACCGATTTATAATAAGTTTCTCGTTAGCTCTTTATGTTTTTAAGTTCCAAAAAAAATATATGTTATTTTTGAAGATAATATCTATACATTTTTTATGCCGAAACGTGAATTATATGAAATTCCTTCGATAGAAAAAAATCGCAAAGTAAGCTCCGAACATTATTAAAAACACGTTTTGTGCTGTTATTTAATATGTTATAGGCATTAAAAAATTCACAGTGTATCTTTAAATGCCACTAAAGCATTGGTCGAGAGATTTATGCTCTATTTGTTGAGGTGAGTTGATTTCCACTTCCAAGATTCAACCTCATTCGTTCAAGAAAACAGAATCGAAATTCAATTAGATATGTTGAAAAAATATGAAATTCACTGAATCCAACCAAAGCAAAAAACCTAACCTTCTCAACCATGTGATGCTTACTCCTGTGTTGGCTGTCACCAAGTTTCTCTGGTCTCCGAGTGCGCAGGACGGATCGATCAGCACTTGTTGCATGTACCATGCCCAATGAACCCGAGGCTCAACCGCCTCCCCCCATATCCGCCCTACCGCCCCCCCATCGACTCCCATCGCCGCCCCTTACATCCGCACCCCTCACTCGCGGGGCGCTGTTAAGACTTTCATTTGACAGCGGCTTTATTTTAGTGTTTATTCCAATACTATTGTCTCGTAAGCGGAACTTGTCGACTTGGGAATTCTTGACTTATGATGTGCGCGTCTTTGAAGAAAAATCTGAAAGAAATGGATAATTTAGCCCTTTGGAAAACCACAGGTAAAATGACAACCGCGCGTTGTCCGCCGGCTGACACTATTTTCGTAATAACTTACTTGTGTTATGCAACATCATGTTTTTGTAAATTGTACCGTCTGAACAGGTAATGCGTTAATATACTTATATTTTTTTTATATATCTATCCTATATAATTTCCGCAGGAAAGCTTCTTATATTCAGAGAAATGTTTTTAAATTTTATTTTGAAGTAGTTAAGGCGATGCACTACGTAGTAATACAAAATCATGTGTTTTTGTTCCGATGCTTTAATTAAATACTGCGAGTAGAATACATCTTGGCCTTTGAAATAATCGAGTATTTTTTAAATAAGTCTTTTTATAAGCCCAGAAAAAAATAATGTATAAGGCCTATGAAAACTGCTTTAAAGTTCAAAATCTCCTACTTACGAACCCGTTTTCGGTTATTATTTTATTATATAATGTGGCAAATTAAGTTATTTATAAAATTATCGGAAACAAATTAAATATTTATGCCTGAACATCCACAAAATAAAATAAAAAGCACTGAATGGTGAAATCTAGGTGGATTCATTAGCTATAAACCGCAGTAAGCTGTTAATATGTTTCAATATTAACAGTTTTAGAAATGGTAATAATCAAAAGATTAAATTAATGAAATTAAAAGAATTTGACATTCTCAGACTATGAAAATATTACCATTTGTCATTTCGGCTACTGGCATTATACCTAGCTCTATCATTCAAAATTTAGGCGTATTAGATCTGTCAAAGCATTTATATATAAAAACACAAAAATTCAAAGTCATTTTAAATACATGTAGGATAACGAAAGATTTTTTTAAATATTTATATTGGGTATCAGTAGGATTTATAGGTCCAATTAGAAGTTCTACCGAACCGAACCCTCTGATATGAAAATATCTGGAGTCGGTGAATTATTTTCCCATTTGATCTCTGATGAGTTGACGTGTTTTTTTGTATTATTTTGTATTTTTTTGTATTTATTATGCTTATATAATGCACTTGCATAATGTGGATTGACTAGATGGATCATTTGTGGAAAAGTGCGTGGAAGGGTTTAGTTTTTCCTGTGGGGAAGATTTAACCCGGACATAAATTATACTCGAGGGAGATCCCATGCACTCTTATATGCTCCGAAAGCGAGGACTTCTGCCTATCTGAACGCGCCAATAAACAGAGCGACTCAACTGCTTTAACGATTCTGCATTAGCCATCGACATTTTCAATGTCACCTACAGAAAATTCAGTACCTATCTTTTAACACATGTCACAAAATAGTAAAACTGCCTCTGTAAACTTTTTAATTTGTAATCTTATCGATGATATATTGGTGTATAACCGTTTTATGGAGAACATGAAAAAATAAATAAATAAATAAAGTCGGAAAATTTGGTAATTTTTAATTTTATTTACATGTATGACTCCTAATCGCTCGAGTGGATATGCTGTATAGATAGATGGGTTTATCGCCGGCCCTTCTAGGATCCGAATGCTATTATGAAGCAGTAATTTCATTTAGGAATGTGTAATTAAAAAATTAGATTGTCTTAATTGGATAGCACGGTTGAAATAATTGATTAGACCTAACAAAGTAGCGATGAGTCGTTAATGAACGAGCCGTACATTTGAGCTAGCTCTATTTGATGATCCGTATTCGTACGACTCCCGGTAAACCGTGCCACGGTTCAATTGAACGGTTCTTATTTTTATCAGGAGATATTGTAGAATAATGGCGTGTGATAGTAGAACATCTGGACTTGTACGTATGCAGCTACACCTACTAACTACCTAGCATCTTATTTTTCTCGTGGTACGATGCGGCGTACCGGTACCAAGAGTCGTACGATCATTCATACGCTTACACTGGGGAGCCAGAAGTCGTTTAGGGGAGCCCAGTATGCTCGTTGCTCATAAGCTCTTTGCTCACGAGTCCCGTTCAATTAGGACTTGTTCAATTGAGTCTACTCTAATATTTTACTGTGGTACAGTGACTCCATCGCTATAACAAAGTGTCGTTCTCAATGTTAAAACTCCTCCTTTTTTGTGTGTGAATTAAAATTGTTCCTTCTTTTTAAAATACTTTTCTTTGCACATTTTTGAAATATCTCCAAGCACAATTTTTCATTAATTTTTTTATTCCTTAGAATAAATGTGTTGCTTAACAACATTTAGACCGGTCGGTTGGGCGAAGCATAATGCTAAATCAGTATTTTGATTAATCTTTATAAATAATTGGTGTACATTATGAAAACCAAAAAAATATGCTTTAGATAAATTGAAGGTTTTCCTATCGTTTCGCTTGAGTAGAATTCAAATAAAAAATTAAATTACTCAATAAAAAATATAAATGTAAACTACTATAAAAATTATTTTTTTAATAGAAATGTATGAACGCATAAAGGAAACAACTTTAAAAAATATAGTATTATAGCTAAGATTATCTGTGACAGTTTCACTTGATTAACTTTTTTGCTTTCTTATAAAAATTTTTACAAAATAAATAAAAACCAGTTTTGTGCTTGAAATCGAACGTTTCTAGACTCCGTTTTTCAAGCGATTTTAATGCCTATTACGCAAGTGAGATTCGTTTAGTTTCGTTTTTGTTCAAATTTTATATCTTCTTAAAAGATCATAGTTATCATATATTATTTGGGTAAATATGCAGAGTTGCATCTCATCCAATACTATAAAATTATTTATTGATATTCTTTTGCTAGTGTTTTTTAATATTGTTTGTTTTACCATCATAAATTTTAGCTCATTTGCGCATTGCTTTATTTTGCAGTATTTGCATTTTTTCCTTTTGTCTTCGTTGTAGAGAAAAAGAATGCTTGAACAGTAATAAAAATGTGGTGATATAATTGTATTATATATTATCTGATATGTTTCTTTATTTTCTTTGTTTCGTATTCTGCCAAAAAAATTTTTTTTAGCATTTTTTTAAATTGTATAATCGGCATTATTTGAAAATTTCAGCTTTGAGTCTATAATGACGCCTAGATATTTAAGTTCTTCCACTTTTTTATACTTTCTTCATTAATATAAAGCTTTATTTGGTCTTTCTAACATTTAATTTTAGTTTATTTATTTTGAGCCATTTTTACACAGTATCCAAGTCAATATTTATCTTTTGATTGCTTCCTCATAATTTTCTTCTGCAATATAAATCAGTACATCGTCTGCAAATAGATATATAAAGGCAATTTTATACACAGATATATAGATAGTGTAGGGTAAATTATAGGGAGTTTACATCTCCCGAAAATAATAACAACATTACTTTTACCCACATTCATGTGAGACTGGTAACACTGTTAACCTGCTCGCGATACCTCTCGCGGCAAATATTTCATTCTCTCTCCAGTGGTCTAGCCGCCGGTATAGCCCTAAATCTTCTCTAACGTACGCGATCTGTTTTGTTCATAAAATTATTGTAACGTGAGTTTTGTTAAAATAAAAACTAAATTGAAAATATTCGAATTCTCATTTTTACTGAACCACAGAATCATTTAGCCAACAACCCATTAAAATTGGCGATAATCATAATCCTCCAAAATAGATATTTATAGATAGAAGCAATTTTCTAGCGTCGATACAGAAATTTAATACAAATTTTGCTTTCAAAAACTGGTTGACAAAATTTGTTGTCTTCATTTTAGATTAAGCACCACGTTCTAAATGCTTAGGTAGGCACCTAAGTAATAAAGTTTACCTTTGAAACTAATAAAGCCTTCTACGTTATGGCACATTTGAAAGACAGTTTGGGCGAGCCGTTGAATGATGGCGTCTTTAAAACTGATTCGCCAAGGCAAATGGCGAGTGACATTTCGGCCCATATTTGGCGCTCCCTGATATTTAAATGTCGAGTGAACAGAGGATAAAATAATTGACTTTAAAAGGGCACGGCAAAGAAGCGATTTTGTAGTTTGTGTATTGATTTTTAACATACCGACTTAATTACTATTTTAATGATTGCAATAAAGAGACTGCTGGACGACGATTTTTCTAACAATTTATAATACTCTAGATCTACTTACATTCATGTAGGTAAGTCTAAAGTCATGGTGTTTCAACGAGAGAGTACGAAAACCAACCAAAAGAACACACATAATTCGTTAAGATATTGAATTATAATAAAACAATAGATTATTGCCATTTTGTAGAAATAATGACCAACGGAATAATAACGCCGATTTGTAATCATTCACTTTGTCATTTTTTAGGATTATTTTCTTTAAATCGAGTATAAATATTCTAAAAGCAATAGGGAACATCATTTCGTTCTCTTTCAGACATAAAAAAATCACAAATGTTCGCACAAGAGAAAGAAAGATATTTAACTTTTAATAATGTATGGTCGCTCTGGTACAATATTGGTTGCCTGCGTTCATAACGGCATATGATGTTTGGGACCAAATTTGGTTTCCTAATAATTAACGGGTTAATGATGAATGTAAGTAAGTCTAATGTCATGGTGTTTGAAAGAGAAAGTACGAAAACAGTGTTTAATATAGTTGTGAATGAGGAATACTTGGAGCAGGTGGATGAGTTTGTGTATTTAGGAAGTATGTTTGCGAGAGATGGGAAGGCTGACAGAGATATTGAAAGAAGGGTAAATGCAGGTAGCTTCATTAATGGAGAACTGAACGCAGTAGGCGCTTACAAAAAATTGTCCAAAGAAGCGAAGTTAGCAATCCACAGTGGAATGCTTGTACCTACCCTGATGTATGAAAGTGAAGCATGGAACTGGCGGAGGATGGATGGAAGTAGATTGATTGCTGTGGAAATGAGATCCCTGAAGCGTTTGGTAAAACCATGTATGATCGTATGAGAAATGTGGAGATCCGCAAAGAATCCAAGGCTGATATAAGCGTGGTGAATAAGATGAGATGATAAGGGACGCTCAGATGGTTTTCGCATGACCGACATGTGAATGTTAGAAGAAGACATGACACAATCAAGTGAATTAGATACTTGATTCGGGCCTTATCAAGATTCGGACAAATAGATATGCATGAAGCGATGTCTGAATGTGAATGAGGCAAGGAGTTTGTGCCAAGACCGAGTTATTTGGCGGTCCGTTAACGGCATGATGGTTCATTAGTTAGTTACCTTATTAGACTAATTTAGTATGTAAAACACAAAAATAAACAACGTTACAACTTCACACACACAAATAGACTAACCATTATTACTGTCCACTCACCGTGATATTAACACATGTTAATTTAGATTTTAGATGTTTAGTATTATACTGCCCTGATGAAGCTACGGTTGTAGCGAAATCCGGTCGACATTAAGTATTTACCTATAAGTGATGTTTACAAAGTTATCGTTTAATTTTAAATCATTATTATTTACTTGCATATCGTAGCAATACCCTCACTAAATACTAATTCTACTTTTGATAAAAAGGCCACAGCACTACTTGTTCAATATTATTTCGGTCATAATTACAACACAAAATAAACAAGCTAGCTTTTAAAAATAAATATAATAAACAGGATCAAGTCAACAGGAAGAGATTTCATAAAAAAACGAACTGGAAAATAAAGAATAACATATACACAAGAAATAAACAAAACAAAGCTAACAGAACCAACACGCTAAGATCTATTCTTTGTTTATTTTTATATAAGAGGTTCAAATCACCATAGAAGAATATATAAAACAGGAATATCTGATTTCTTCATATGAAGCGGTTACTTTGTGATGTGACACTATAATTTAAAATTAAACAATAACTTTGTAAACATAACTTATAAGTAAATAGTTAATGCCGACCGGGTTTCGCTACAACCGTAGCTTCATCAGGACAGTATAATACTAAACATCTAAAATATAAATTAACATGTGTTGATATCACGGTAAGTAGACAGTCTTAGTAACCTATACTCAGATTGTTCCCTATTGACAAAGAGCACTCGCCTCTCAATCTCCCTCTCTATCCCTACCTCTTCCACTGTAGCTCAGACTGTCTACTTACCGTGATATCAACTCACGTTAATTTATATTTTAGATGTTTAGTATTATACTGTCCTGATGAAGCTACGGTTGTAGCGAAACCCAGTCGGCATTAAGTATTTACCTAAGTGATGTTTACAAAGTTATTGTTTAATTTTAAATTAAAAGGAATATCTGATATTCAAACCACAGAACACGTAAAATAAGTACTAAGGTCTATATAAAAAAAAAATTACTTCTATTACTATAGCTGTTATTATAGCTTTGAGTTCTCAGTTCTCATTCAGTCGTAGCGGGTTCCATCCTCTGCCTCTGCAGACCGAACTGCTCCCATCACCAATTGTGGTAGGTTGAAGGTAGTGGGTGGTAGTGGTAGGAGATGGTGAATAGGAAGGTTGGGGAGTAATCATAATAATAATTGGATGACTTGTATAGCGCCGTTTTTGTGCAAAATCACCTCAAGGGCGCTGTTCAAACTTATAATACACTTCTACAGTGATCCATGTTATTACCAACCATTTATGGATATAATATACAGTACAATACTTACCTGGTAGGTCACTTGAGACTAACACTCAATTAACATTATATAATTGTTTATTAGCGAAATTTAGATACAGGATTTAGTACATAATTGGAAAATTGAATATAACTGAACTTTCTCTTAGGAATTGTATATTTAATTTAAGGGTATGACAGCTTAAAAAGGTAAGTTTTTAGTTTAGACTTGAATTCTGTTGGACTTGTTATGGATCTTAGTTCCGGAGGGAGTTTATTCCAAGCCTTCGGCTCAGATACTCCGAAAGCGCGATCACCAAACTTAGTATTTGGCTTGCGCTTAGGTTCCATCAGTCTGCCTACAGCTGATGATGTTGCTAGTACCTGGCTATTCAGATACCAAACACTGCTAAAGCCTTATCAAACAACGTTCTCATTTTAAATGGTGGTCTTACTGAGAGGATCTTCCACTTGTGTGCCGCAAATATATTATTTATTATTTTAAATGAGTATATTGAGAAATAATACAAATTAAAGATTGAACCTGCGACCTCCGTGGTTGAGAGCATTACCCCTCGACCACGGAGGTCGTCGAAGATTTACGATGGGTTTTCACAAAATTTGAACGATTCATCAAATATCAACGTTCGTTTTCGGGTTTTGCAAAATTCCTTTTCAAGTTCTGTTATTATATGATTATAGGCTAGTTGCTTGACAGAATTGAAATAATAACAGAACATGAAAAAATCTTTCACACAACTTGAAAATTAGCTTTGAAATTTAAAGAATTGTTAAAATTATCTAAAACAACCCGTCCTTAGGAAATAATTGTGTCAAAAATTCAGAAAAGCGATGAAGTACCTGCCTATATTAATAAGAAAATCATTGTATTTGTCTTTTCAAAATTGGAACTGATGAGTCAACAATTCATTGGCTATCACTGAATTCACGTGATTTTCACTGTCTCTCCGTATAACTCTGATTTGCTTTGAATTTAAGCATAATTTTCAAAATTGGAACTGATGTGTGATGAATTCAGACCAGCGATTAAGTACCTACCTGCAGTATAATATTTTAACAGAAAAGTCAAAATTGGAACTGATGAGTCAACAATTGATTGCATTCACGTGATTTTCACTGTATATATCACACTAACTCTAGTACAATGAACTTGTATTTGTCTTGAATTTATGTTCCATTTTGACTATCCCGTGATTTTCACGGATCTACGCCAGTTGATAAAATAATACTCGATGTAATTTTGTCGTGTTGCGTACTCGCCTCGTTAATTTCCATTTCACCTCCCTTCCCAAATACAATACGTAATACTTTCGAAATGATGAAATTCGTATGCAAAACATCCCTATAGCGCTGTCTACGTCATCACGACCGTTGGCTCTAGCCAGGGGTAGTAAACTGCCGACCGACAAAAAATTAAATGCGGCCCGCGGTCAACAAACCAAATCAATTATTTTATGAAGTTGAACCTATCTTACTGTAGAAATCCTAAATGTTTGTAATGCTGAAGTAGTGCAGTGAGTAATATTAAGACATGGACACTTAGATGGTCTAATGATGTAGAACGGATAAACGTAGTAAAAATAATATACTACATTTAAACAGGCTACATTTCTGTAAATAAATTACACATCATTGGTAACTCATACACATGTAAATATATTTAGAAACTAGTTGTACCCCGCCACCCGTTGCTGTGGCTCTGTCTATCTGTGCAGATAAAGAAACGATAGCGCTTGTTGATTTTACGTCCAACAGATGGCGCTGTTTAAAAAAAGCATGTGTGTCTGATAGATGACGCTGTTTTTCAAAAAATTATATTTCACCTGTCATAGGTGACAAAGAACCATGTCGTTACCTGTCACAGGTGACATCTATCTAATGTGTCAAAATGTTGGCAACGTTGTGTCAAAATTTCAAAGCAATAGGTGAAAAACTTTCGGAGATTTAAGATTTTGAACAAACATAATACAATATAGATAAAATGGCATTGGAAGAAAATAATCTTTAATTACTTGTAACTCTCCCTCTAATAACACTTTTAGGTGATCTAAATCTGAAAAAAATGCTTAAACACTAGATTGACTATATGAATGTGGATGAAGCAAGGAATATTTGTCAACAGAATTGGGTGGTGGTACATTCTGTCTACCTACCACTGCTATTATAGTTTAAAAAAAACTGTTATGCATTGGCCTCATTCAAATATATTATGCACTGCTAAAATGTTTAATTAGTAGTGCTTTATACTTCAATAGAGGCATATTAAAAACATCAGCTAACATAGCATAAGAGTTGCCAAGAAATGAATTTTAGCATATGTTCTCTTTACTGCGTTCATCAGTTCTACATGATATATATATATACCATTTAAGTTAAACGGCGAACCCTAGAATTTAACGTGCCAAAAATGCTTAACATGTTACCCATTAATATAAAAAATTGCGATTCTACAAATAGATTGAGATATATGCTGAAACAATGGTTACTAAATAGAGATAGTTTATATTAATTTAGGTGTGTTAATTGTATAGTTATAGTAATAATAGTATGTGTGTATGTATGTAATTGATCATTAACATCCTGTTGACAAACTGCTTTATTGCAGTTTAACGGGATTGTACCTTGAAAATCAATAAAAAAATAAAAAAAGCGTCCCTTTTAAAGCTTATTCATTACACTACTTCAGCTTTACATTATTTGCAGATCTCTACAGTAGCTGTGCTACAAATTCACATTCAGAGAGCCTATTTCGATCGCATACGGATACTTTCAACTATCCTCTGAGAGTTATTATTGCCAGGGTTGGTATCAGCACTCCATTGTGAACTGCTTGCCTCGCTTCTTTGGAAAACTTCAATGATAATAATGATCGCAATCGTTTAGCATCGTTTTCGCAAGAAAATCACATCAACTTTAGCCAAGCGCCCACTCCCCAATTCAAACACTAGAAATTATTTCTCATCTGAATCTGCATTTTTGCATGTATATTATAATCCGTACGTATATTAAATAATAAATAAAAATAAACTACCTGCAACTATAGCTTAACCCTCAAGTTTCAGAAAGACATTACTAGCCACAAACATCATATTCCATTAGCTCTCTTAAGGACAGATCATGGTCCATAAATTAATTTTATCTTTTTTTTCTATAATGCGTAGATATGTGAATTGTTCGTCGTTGTAAAGTGTTGGGAAGTGAGTTATCTAAGAGCTTCACAGATGCATTCATAGAGGGCAGTGCAAAGAGCTTTCTTGGAACTCCGCAAGATGGCAGCTAGTAGTCAGTAGTCGCCAGGGCCAGTTAGGCTGCTTCCAGACAAACATAATGTTTGCAGATCTCATTTAGCCAGCTCCTAGTTAGGTCGACCATCGAAGTCACTCTTGTAATACGCGAAGTATTGAATAAATCCCTGATTTAATATAAAGAACTTATTCTCTAAAATCTCATTCTACGACGAGTTGGAGAAGTGTTTGTGGGAACACAACAGAAAGATAAATAATTACTCTTCTCAGTTTGTGTCAAATATTTATAAATGAATACATGAATAAAATCCGAAAAATAATCAAAGTGTATGATTGGTAAATGTGTACAAATTGAAGGGATTTTTTTAGTGACAGTTGAAAGTCGTTATCGTATAAGCGGCATAAAATGTTAAGTGACTGTTGTCATACTAATTTCCAACATGAACGAACATGGTTTCTAAATGTCGAATTCTTTCAAAATTACAGACGTTTGTAGTCAAAATGTCTCGGTAAGTTTTATTGTTCGGTAAGACTTACAAAACAACTAACATTTGTGTTACGCTGCCAGTGGTAAAGTTCCATATCGATGCCAGTGGTAAAGTTCACTTGTAAGAAATTGAAAGGAGAAAATGTTGAGCATCACTGTAAAATCATACACGATAGTGATAGTAGGAGACGCCAGACCAATGGTTTTGGCGCCACCAGTATCGTTTCAAGTTTTTAGTACTTGATTACACGTATTGTTCCGGGAAATAATATTCATGGTTCAAAATTGTAGGTACTTCTAGGAGAAAGTTACTTCAGTTCAAATTGGTTATGGAATTTTTTGTCCCTTCTTTTTACTTAAATTATTGTGATTAGTTAATGAAATTACAGTGAAACCATCGTGATTTATTTTTGGGGTATCATGTCGTGTTGCGCTACATCCTTCTTTAGTCAACGTTTCTGACAGCTTTACAGTGTCCAACATCAGGGCAGATGTGTAATTATGATTCTGATTACGTTATTCGCTGCCTGGATCGTTGGCTAAAGAAGGAGGTAAAATAATAGTTATTTTTAGAATTATTTTTAGGGTATTATGCCGCGTTGCGCTACATCCTTCTTTAGCCAACGTTTCGGACAGCCTTACAGTTATTTGTCACATGAGAAATTTGACAAATATGTTTTAATATCTTAAAAAACGATAAAGGTATACTTTTTTGTTTCGGGGGAGTTTATAACCCCCCTCCGAAACGGGTGGGTTAAATATACCCTCTATAACATTTACAAACTTTAAAATGACTAGAAGGAAATCCTCTGAGTGGTTTATTTGTAACATAGAAAGGTTACATTGCTAAATGTGGGACAATGGGAAACACTGTTAAGAGATGGGGAGAGAAAGGTTAATGTCATGAAAGATAGAAAGCTTTCATCAAGTAGTTAAATGATTATAGCCCCTTAAAAAAACAGGAATAGACCGAACCGAAGCAATCAAATATATAGCAGTTGCGCGAGTGGATTTGAATCTAATAATTTAGTTAGTACCTGTTCAATGCATTGGATTTGGGTCAAACTAATTAAAGTGCTTATTGATTTACAGTTGCATTAGGGCGAACGCTTTTCCAATGGGTGTTCATGATCTAGTTTTCTTATTGAAATTAATTTTTCCGGGTGTCGGGTGTCCGGGTTCATCGGGCGAGGTATGTTCAGGATGTGCCTGCCCATCAGCTGCGTATCGTGCCGTATCGGGAGAGGCTGGTTTGAGGAGACCCTTTGACCCTTACAACTGGTGTCTCGACCCATAGCCTTGCGACGCAGATGGAGGGAAGATCATTCGTCTATCACTCCTGGACACACCAATCCCTATATTCCTACCCACCCCTCATATTTTTCCTTCCTTTCCTTAAAAAACATACAGCATCCCACAGAATTCGTATCATCTGGGATACCATGGTTCTACCGGCTCCGGACAGTTGGAAGATATAAAAAAAAAATGAAAGAAGCACATTTGAGACTGGATTGTTAAAAAATGTTTGTTTTTAGAGAATGTCCAGATTTTTATTTTCTAATTCTGATAATACCCGGTTGCGTAATGGCCAGACAGCGCATCCATCCCTGGGGAAATGTATCACTTGAATTATTTCTATTAAAGAGGGTAACCTATTACCTCCCCCTTCCCCCCAAACATCCCCTAACGCAGACTTCATATATCTGTAACCTTGCAGACACGCTACTTCGCGTCCACGGGTGCAGGATTATAGCGGATAAACTAAAAAGTATTAATAACATCAATAACATAAATTACTCAGCTGTCAGATGGCAGTCTCGCTCCTGAATATTTTATCAATATAAATTATTAAGACAGCATATTTAAAGCGGTCTTAGTGATTATAAAAGTTTTTTTTTTGTGAGTATACCACCAAAAAAATGGGTCTTGTTTTAAATCACGTCATTCGAGCAATACAATTATTCAAAAAGGTCATCTTAAATTTAACGGAAGACAAGCTCAATACAGAGGACTCTCAAATGGGCTTCAAAGCTGGATGCTCTACTGATACGGCCATATATAGCATGAAACAAACAATCGAATACTATAAAGCCAGATAAACAACGGTGTACGCATGCTTCCTAGACTTAAGCAAAGCCTTTGACAGGGTTTGTCATAATGCGTTGTGGAAAAAACTGACCGACCGACAAGTTCCACCACAAATTGTTAATCTATTGAGAACATGGTACAACCAACAAGAAAACTTTGTCAGATAGAATGATAGCCTATCGGAAGCAGCCAAATTAACAAGTTAGACAAGGAGGCTCAATGTCCCCAGTGCTTTTCAATATGTATATGGATGAACTTAGTAAAATACTAAATACAACAAGAATAGGATGCTATATTGCCGGGGTATGTATGAACAATATTAGCTATGCAGATGACATGGTCAGCGATGAGAAAACTTCTGGCAATATGCGAAGCTTACGTTGATAGTCACGGGCTGATGTACAATGCTAAAAAGTCATCCCTGCTGATATTTAAAGCAGATGCTGGTCCCACTGTCATTCCACCCATACGTCTCGGTGGGGCCAACCTGATAATCTGCAGCGAAATCAAATATTTGGGGCATGTCATCACCGATAAAATAAATGATAAAAATGACATAGAACGCCAAAGAAGAGTACTGAGTGCGAGCTAACATGCTTGCCAGAAGATTCAACAAGTGCAGTCCTCCGGTGAAGAAGCAACTTTTCCAAACATACTGTATGAGCTTCTACACTAGCGAGCTATGGACGACATACACACAAGGCATCATGAACACACTCCGAGTACAGTACAACCACGCATATAGAGCCCTATTTGGCCTCCCCTGGCGATGCAGCGCCTCACAGATGTTCACCGAAGGAAGGGTGCATGGCTTCGCTGCTTTGATGCGCCACAGAATAGCCGGGACGAGTCAGCGCTACCAAAGATTGGACAACACTCTTGTCCAGGCCGTTGCCCAGTGGCAGGGAGCGCCTCTACACCAGAGATGGAGAATTTCACTCAAGCCACCATAGAGTCCTAATGTGTTCATCAATTTATTCAATTTTTATTTATTTCTATATTGATTTTTTTTATGTATTAACTTAAATGTTAACTTTTATGGCAGGCAGAGCATTGCACACACCGCTCTGTCCAGCTGAAATAAACATTATTATTACTATATCTAGACAAGTTTAAATAAAACATGCGATAAGATTTACAAGTCTTGTTAATACTACAAGCAAACAAAACAGTATTTCATAAAGGATTTTACTATTTATTTGTTTATTAAGACATACACAGTACTATAAGATACAGTTAAGGATATTTTTCGTTATTACATACAGGGTTTTCCAATAAGAGGTGTTATTTTGATATTCAATCGTGAAACGATCATGGTTTCGTTGCTTTTGTGGCACGTAGCGCCGTCTTGTTGAAAGTAAACGTTGTCCAGATCAATACCATCCAATTCCGGCCATAAAAAATCATTAATCATCTCTCGATAGCGCAATCCATTCACCGTAACTGTTGCTCCAGCCTCATTTTCGAAAAAGTAAGGTCCAATGACTCCGCCGGACCATAAACTGCACCAAACAGTCACAAGTTGAAAATAGAGAGGCTTTTGAACAATAACTCTTGGGTTTTCCGAACCCCAGATGCGACAATCTTGCTTGTTGACGAAGTCACCGAGGTGGAAATGGGCCTCATCATTCAAGATGATTTGCATTTGATTCACTCAAGTGAATTTTAATAATTTCAATGCGTTGTTGAAGCGTGTATCGTTCCATTTTTATTAATGGCGTAGTTTCTACTTGTCAAATGTCAAAAAATGACAGCTTCAAAAGTAACATCTACCGAAATAGCGGGCTATTCAAAATAACACCTCTTATTGGAAAACCCTGTAGTTGTAGTACCTATTACGTATGTCCATAAAATATCATCACGTAATTTCGCCTGAGATTGTTCTGAAAACTTAACTAATGATTTTAAGTTAAAGTCAATGAATTTAAATTTAAATTAATGTATGAATAGGTAAAAGTTATAAAAGGAAGTAATTCTTATAGTCGCACTACGAAGTAATTCAAAATTATGTGTTTTTTAGTTTGAATATTTAATCGCTTAGAAATAATATTTAAATACTGCGACTAGAAAACATCTTGACCTTTTAAATAATGGAGCGTTTTTTTATAAGCTCCGAAGTATCGTTTTATAAAAAACTGCTTTTAAGTTGAAAATCTTCTACTTACGAATCTTTTCTTTTTTCGGTTACGATTTTATTATATAATGTGGCAAATTAACTTCTTAAGAAAATGATCCCAAAATATTGAAATATTTGAGTCTGAGCCTCGCAAAATAAAATAAAACGTGCTTTTTGGCGTTTTTTTCTTGCACAAATCAAAGCGGACGGCTGGTGTTAAGGCGAAGCTTAATGCCAAATCACTACTTTGATTAATCTTTATAACGAATTGGTGTACATTATGATAACCAAAAAATATGCTTTGGATAAATTAAAGGTTTTCCTATCGCTTCGCTTGAGAAGAATACAAATAAAAAATAAATTACTCAATAAAAAATATAAATGTAAAGTACTAAAAAAAATATTTTTTAATAGAAATGTATGAACGCGTAAGAGAAACAACTTTAAAAAAAAACATTATTATAGCTAAGATTATCTGTGACAGTTTCACTTAACTTTTTTAAAGTGATTAACTTTTTTGCTTTCTTATAAAATTATTTATAAAATAAATAAAAACCAGTTTTGTGTTTAAAATCGAACGTTTCTAGACTCCGTTTGTCAAGCGATTGTAATGCTTATTACCTACGATTTAAGGTATACAAAGAATATACACATTTTTGGCTTGTAGCTTCCTCTTAAGCGGGAATTCAAACCTTATTGCCATCTACATAAGGATTGTTATTGCTAGCGGCCCGATTCCAAATGTTACACGATGTGATGCAATGTCTTAATATTCGGAGGTATGATTTTTGAGATGAGCGCGGTGGAATCCAAAACCGAACGCCCGGAAATCTTTATCGCTCGAGTGAAGGGGATTGGGAAAGATATAAGGGTTGGTAATACGATGTGTAAGAACATAGAACCTTAATTAAGATTAAGATAAATCTTCTGTAACCGAGACGAAGGTCTAATTAGAATTAGACTGATAGTTCGTTCATTATTATATTCGTCTGTAAGGTGTGGAAATCTGGACTCTAAGCCAATCGTTCTCACGGAATATAGAACCTTTTGAACCGTGGATATACACAGTGTCCGGAAAATAGTGGTACAAGCGGAAAACTGGTGAATCTACATCACATTTGGAGTCGTTTTTGTAGTAAAACTTTTTTTGGTTCGAGCTTTCGTTTACGAGTAAATTGAGTCTGAAGTTTTAGGTCAAATTTGTAAAAGTCGGTTGCTAGGAGGTTAATATGAGCTTTTTCATAACTTTTCGAAGCGCAGAC
The DNA here is from genome assembly GCA_026573805.1 of Hesperophylax magnus. Taxonomy (NCBI): domain Eukaryota; kingdom Metazoa; phylum Arthropoda; class Insecta; order Trichoptera; family Limnephilidae; genus Hesperophylax; species Hesperophylax magnus. Next base: position 14,395,273 of record JAIUSX010000004.1, read on the forward strand.
CCAGCTCCATTTTTTTAACCCCCTAGCTGCTGAAATTTTTTTTTTTAAGTTTAAAAAAAATTGATTTGTTCTGATAAAAAAAACAGTTTTGTTGAGTTCTCTGTATTAACTTATTAAATATCTTTTCTCATTTAGCATTTTTTTGTTCTAAGAATATTCGGGTCGTTCGACATATTTGTAAAGCTTCCTTGGCATGATTTTTCAAAAAATTGCTGTAAAATTCACTCAAGACGAGTTTTTAATTTACAGAAATTCAAATGTAACATTGTCGTCAAAAGTCCATTCACCGTTATTTTATTTTTTTTAACTTTTGAAATTTCCCTGTTAAATGCCGATTTTAAGTCCGTTTCAGCTTTTGAATAAATTGTGATCAGCAGAAGAGGACAACTATTATGTTGAATCTTGTCAGATTTTTATAAATTTGATAGAATGCTGAAACTCACTTAGAATCGTCCTAGAAAACCTTTCAAATTGTCAAAAAAGGAAATAGGCGCTGAGTGGCAATTTTATGACTTTTTCACACATGAATTTGATTTGGTTTGTAAAGGGAAATTAATTTAGTTTAGGTAATATTTTATATTTGCTTGTATGTATCACCGAGAGCACAAAAATATACACAACCATTATCATTTCAGAGTGTACATTAAATTGTTCTTTGTTTATTCATCTAAAACAAATTATTTCATTAATTACATAGTTCAAACGCTACCGAGGCTTTGAAATAAATTAAGTTCCTTTGATATTTTCATGTATTACATCCTAAAATTTAAATCAGAATTTTTTTACATCATTATATTATGTATAAAACCATTAACTTATTTTTTGTAAATATTTACCTATGCTTTCCTTTTTCTTTTTATGTTGATTTTTACTATTTACTCCATATATCTTCTTTGTATTGGTTGTACCTATATTTCTTGTATTTGTAATTTTGTCTCAATATTTTTTAAATGGTCTATAAATCGAATTGCCAATCCCATGGTGCAGCTAGGAAATACATAAATCATGTTTTTTCTCATAAAAATCGACCTCACTAGGACTAAGCCTGTATCGAGGTTAACAATTTACATTTGAGTGAAGCAAACATAGAGTAATCACAAACATAAAGTAATACTACATACAAACACCAAATATTTCAAAAAGAAAGAAAAAATATGTATTAGATGAGCTACCAGTTGGGTAATTTGACAGTAATAATATTTGAACATAACTACTCATTAATCATTATTCCCAAGAAGAAACAATGTAAATAATAAAGACAGATAGGGTGACATTCAGTTTTTAGCAAATGGGACTTATACTTATTTAAAATCTTATTATTTAAGAAAGGACAAAGATGAAAATATATTAAGACAATCGTCTGTCAAAACAAACATTTTATCTGACTTAATTATTATTTCTTTTATTATGTTAATTTTAATGCACTTTGTAATGTAATTAATTGATGGTTGTTTTATGTAAAAGCCCAAATATATAAACAAATAAATCACATTGCTATGCAAAAGGTATTTGGCTAAATTAAATACTTCAAGCATAACAATTATTGTTTTTTTTTTCAAACTTTGACTTTGGCCACTATAATCCTGCTTGCCCTGAAAACAGGGTGTGTTGCTGAACGCTAAGTGATTGGGTCACGAAAGCGGTTTGTCCGAGTAACTTACGGTCACCCTGACTTGTCTTTATTATTAGCTACACCCTGTACCGGCGTACCTCTTACCCCGTACCACCCTGTAGAAAGTGGGCACCCCTGTACTGTGTGCTTATTAATACATACTTTTTTTCACCCAGACTTTTCTAATTTTCTAGAATCTCTTGTAATTTACAAAAACATTACATCGCGAAAGCGATTAAAAAATTACAAAAAAATATGGTTAACATAGATAGATTTATTATTTATGTCAAAATTGTAAATGGTAGTATAGACAGTCGGGATTTACGTAATCTCATTTAATTTCATATACCTACGAGAACTACTCGTTCCAAAATCTGTTTAAATGTAGCAATACGTATCTCCAATCTAGGCCACTCGCAATCGCCGTCGAAAGTACGTACGTTGGTCGACGTTCTTATTCTCGAGTCTCGTTGAAGGTACATTCTTACATGCGCCAAACGTCAAAATTCATTCTACTCAAACAACGAGCGAGTAGAACCACTCGTTGTTCGAGTGAAATGACTTCATCGAGAATCGAGGCCCAGGACTATTTTTTAACACTCGCTTGTACCTAGATTACATAAGGTTAGTAATAGATACGCAGATGTAGCGGATCCATTTAACTGCGGAATGTAGGTACAAGAACGCTATATTATCGTTTTATCTTTTCAATCAATACTAATTTAACCCTTATATGATATTTTTATGGTATACTCATACCGTTGATATTTAATAAATGGATAATCTAGCAACAATAGGATTCTGTAGGCACACATAAGTGCTTAAAGTTGTTGAAGGTCTTCCCAAGAGCCAGCATTAGTGCATCTGAAAAGTATTAGAAGCCTGTGTTGGCGGCCTCGCGTGAATTAATCCTACCTATTATTCTACCACACTATTCACTTATCTCTTTCAGAAAGCCTGAAATAAATATTGTTTGTTTTTCACTGATGTACTCGTACATTATATATTCTCTTATATACATTTTCGTTTATTTATTTTTAATTTAAGTACCGCCCAAGTGTTCCAACTGCTCCCAACCGTCTGCAGCCAGTGAGACTGTGTCAGTCCCAATTGGGTATTAGGGAAGGGAAGGAGATTGGGAAGAGGAAGGTGGGGAAGTACCTGGATAACACGGCTAAAGCCATTTCAAGCAACGTTTTAATTCTGAAATTCTGTGGTTACCTTTAAAATGTTGTCCTTTTCAACTCAATCTATTCCATCAGCGTCACATATATGCAACAATCGCGAACGGGGTTAGCTGTTGATGGATCACATATATGCAACAGCCGCGTACTAAGGGTTAACAAAAGTTTTTGATTTTTCTTACTAATCAAATCTTTATCTTTTCAAGTAGTTAATTTGTTTTTTTTATTGTTTCAGATTCAAAAATTTTCGAAGAGCTCGTTGAAATAATGGTAAGATAAAACTAAATATATATATAATTTTTATAGACTTGTTTTAAAAAATCCTATTTAAGACTGCGCAGTAAGCGTTCAAAAAGAAGAAGAAGATGATTTGAAAAGGAGATATGTACATACGAATGTTAGAGGGAGCGCGCTAATATATTTATATATACTTTTTTTACTATAGGAGTCGGTTGACGTAAGGTTCCCGCGAGCACTTAGGCCATTGGCCCATTGTGCTATCTTCCATTTTACCTCAATCCTTTAACAACAACCCAGTCCCTTTAATAAAGTTCACCAGGGTTGTTATTTGGTATGTGGCTATGTCTTCCGGTTCTACTGTATGTCTCCCCAGGTATCTGAGCCTAGTTCCCACCAGGGCAGGACATTGGCACCATAGGTGAATTGGAGTCTCTTCATCCTCTTCACATTTCCTGCATCTGTTGGTGTTTTCCACTCCCAATATCTGCATGTGTCTCCTGAGATGGCAGTGTCCCGTTAGTAGTCCTACCAGTTCCCTCAGTGAGTAGTTGTCTGGTTCACCTTGGGTCTGGTCCGCTTATGAGTCCTTTGGATTGCCTCATTCCGGGTGCCCCTTCTCATTCCTCCAAGTGCCGGGATTTGACCCACCTATCGATATGTATTTTGATGTGGCAGGCTGCTACCCCTACGGCCGGCTTGGACCCCGCAACAGAACATGAATAGAACCTTCACATAACTTGAAAGTCAACTTTGAAATTTGATGAATTGTTCGAATTCTGTAAAACAACCCATCAAATGGGACAAAATATTGATTCAGCATATATCTGACTCTGAATATAAAAATACATTGGAATATGAAGACAACACTAGGTTCACAAATAATGAAGGCATCCTTGTTCTAAAATATAGCTATAAAAATCTTGCCTGTGCAGGCACTATGGGACAAAATATTGATTCAGCATATTTATTTCTAATTTCACGCCCGGCTGGGCATGGACATGTTATTTTTTTCACAAAGAACATCTAAATAAACACAACAAAAAACAAAATCAAAAAGAAAATAGAAGACATAATAAAACACAACCTCTTAAACAAAAATAATGTCAAAACGAAATAAAGTGGAAACTACACACTCCACCATGCAAGATGGAAAAATATAATACTAAGAAAATTACAAAACTTTGGTAAGATAAACAGAGCTACGTAGTTTCTATGATTAAATTATATTTGATATTCTTCTTTCTGAAATAAATTGGGTAATGACTTGTTTGTATTTGGTGAATGATGTGTTGAATATATCAACAACATCTTTATAGTCATTACCCAAATTTAGTATACGGCGAACGGGGGTATAGAATTGGGATTCTGTGTTAGTTTTGTATCACAATAGAACGGTAGATAATTCCTCGATGTTGGTTTGCGTGGTATAAGTAAAGAAATCAAGTATAATATATCTGACTCTGAATGCAAAAATAAATTGGAACTTGAACACAACATTAGATTCACAAAGAATGAAGGCTTGCTTGTTCCAAAATATAGCAATAAATACGGACCCTAGAATATAACGTGCCCAAAATGTTCAACATTTTGCAAAGTAACATAAAACATTCTAAATACCCAAATAGATTCAGATATATGCCAAAAACATGGCTCATAAGTAGAAATTCTTTATACTAATCATCACTATCAATCAATAATTGTTATTTATTAGCATGTAGACTTAGTGTTATTTTAGACTGTGTGTCAATAATAATATTCTGAATATCTTATGAGTAACAACAAAATTATATTTATAATTAGTAATAATATTATAGATACATATTTACATTATAATTGAACATGTACATTCTGTTGACAAATAGCTTAAGGCGAAGCTTAATGCTAAATCACTATTTTGATTAATTTTTATAACGAATTGGTGTACATTATGAATACCACAAAATATGCTTTAGATAAATTGAAGGTTTTCCTATAGTGAAAAATATAAATTTAAATTACCAAAAAAAATATTTCTTCAATAGAAATGTGTGAACGCGTAAAGGAAACAACTTTAAAAATACAGTCTTATAGCTAAGATTATCTGTGACAGTTTCACTTGATTAACTTTTTTGCTTTCTTATAAAATTATTTACAAAATAAATAAAAACTAGTTTTGTGCTTGAAATCGAACGTTTTTAGACTCCGTTTGTCAAGCGATTTTAATGCCTATTACCTACACTATAAGGTATACCAAGAATATACACATTTTTGGCTTGTAGCTTCCTCTTAATTATAGTTTAACGGGATAATACTTTAAGAACAATAAAAAAATAAATAAAAGAACCCCACAATAAATTCCCTCGAGGACTATGTCATCTTGTGAAATGCTGTGTGGAGGGTCTTTTTAAGTAAATTAAGTTCTGGTAAGGTAAATGTTACGAGGGTTGGTAAGAATCTAGGGATCAGTATGTCCAGGAGTGACGGACATATGAATATATCCCTCCCACTGCGCACAGGGCTATGGGTCGAGAGACCAGTTGGAGAGGTCAAAGGGTCTCCCAAATCAGCCTCTCCCGATCTGGCACGCCACGCAGCTGGTGGGCAGGCGCATCCTGAACACACCTCACCCGATGAACCCGGGCACTCCTGCTAAATCACCAAACGTAACGAACCACTTACGGTGACCTATAAAAAAGGTGTTGGTTATCCAATAAATGGTTCCTGGGGCAGCGGTACTCAAACCCGCCTCCCAAATTACTTACCTACCTAATTACAAACCTTAAATATTTTACTTAACATTTTTTTATTTCCAAAATGGAATTATACACTTTCTTCAAAAAAAATTTTTAGTGAAAAGTTTCTCAGGGCAGGTATATTTGTATTATAATTTTTTTGTTACAATTAGATATAATGATATCCTCACTCCAGCACGGGATCTCCCGTGCTGAGGATTTCGTTTACATTTTATTAAAATTTACTAGCACAAATAATATGAAGTAATTATAAATATTTTATGTACTTGTGTCTTTTCTGAAATTATTATATGGTGTTTTTTTATGCAGTTGATTGGTTTCGGATTTAGTCTGTTTTGTATACATCTTTTTATTTGAATGAGAGTGAGATTTTGTTTATTTATTTAACGCCCAGAGGGCTTTTACATGGTTGGTAGTATAATTTTAATTTGACATATACTTTGAAACATAAAAAATAAGAATAAAATTACATTTGATAAAAGCTATGCAACAAGTCATACAAACACAAGATACAAAAACAGAAAATTACAGCTATTTGTAGGTTTACATGATGTGTTTAGGAGTATTGTTGAAATAAATGTTTTAAATGATCCACAAAACTTGCCAAGTTGGTATTGAATATGACAACATCACCCAAGTAATGATTTCCCATGGTGTGAAGTCGTTGTATCGGAGAGTGGGCAATGTAGTAATTTAGTACTATATAGTATAAAATAATTTATTATTCCGATTTAGTTGGAACCGCGATCATGCGAACTATGATGGCATAACGAGGTACTTTCAAAGAGCCCACCATCTTGAACCGGAACAGGAACGTAACAAACAAATTTATAGACAAATAAAATTCAGAATTACAGTCCTTAAAATAGTAGAGGAGGGAGGGGGGAAAACAAAGGAAAGAGATAAATATTCAAGCCTAGAAACTACAAAATTTGTTTCGGAAAATAATTTTTTTCATCATCTAATCAAAAATCATTCTGAAAGTTGTGAACTAAACACACTTTATGCCGATGTTTTATGGCCTAATCGATAGGCGATCAACGCGGCGATGCAATTTCAACTTCATTGCGGTCACAACAAGTTTTTTTCCCCAGGTCAAGTAACTCCTAGAAACGCCCGTGATATTTTTTCCCTGCATGCTCAACTGTTGATATTCCAACCAACCTACTTTTCCAAAGCAGGAGAAAGGAGGCAATAAATTTTCATTGTCCCACTGGGCTGTAACTTACCATCAGTGGGAAAGGGACGGGCGTAATCTTGTCGACGTTTCCGCCTATTTGTATAATGTATCCTTGAACAAATAAGCTGTGTTTGTACTGAAAAAGGACGAATGTTTTCTGACGTGGTCGCTTTAAAGTGGCAGACCTACGGCCATTTCGGTCAGAGAGCTTTTCAGAGCAATGATAATAATAATAACATGGCATTTATATAGCGCAGTTTAGTGTCATTTCACTTCAAGTGCGCTTAACTACTCGTATAACAAACTTTAAAAAAATGGTAATTCAGTATTAGTGGTTCTTAAAATTATTCCTACAGTGTGCCTTACCCAATACAGATCTAATATTATAACACTAAATACACTGTTTGTACAAAGTGATGACAAAACTTAGAATAACAATAATAGCAGGACAGGAAAAAAACAACAATATTAAAACTAAAAACATAATACAAAACAGGAGACAGTTTGTGCTCAGAAATGAGAATCTTCTGAGCAGACATTTAAAAAAGGTACAATAAGGAAGCAACCGAAACCAAACAATTACTTAAAATTTAAAAAAAATATTGAAAAGAAGTTAAGATTTATGAATGGTTAGATTTTTTAAATAATTTTGTTTTTAAAGCCCGTTTAAATTCAGCCAAATTCTGGAGATTAGTAAGAGCTGAGGGAAGTCTATTCCAGATGAGCGGGCCTGTTACACTAAAAGAGCGATCATAGTAAACGGCTAGATTTGACCTAGAAAGTTCGATTAGACAATTACTAACATCTAGATATGCTGACCTTAGAGTAAGCTGTCTATTGCTGAATACTAGTTGAAGTACCGGTACAGTACTTTTCCATTTGGATGCAGACAGTAACCGTCCATAATTTCATCAAGAAATGTGAAAATTCTGCTCTAAGGTGAAGTATGCCAATTTTCATCAGTCAAAAACTGTAGATTTGTATACAAAATAAATCCACGGCGTCCGCCAAAGATACTTTTCTTTACATAAATAGATTTTTTTAAATAATTAGTTGCACAATTAGGGTTTACCCGCACAACACGCTCTGGGGATTGTGTGTATTGATGCATATTTATGTAAGTACTTCCAACAATTAAATTCTACGAAACGTAACCGAGAAAGATTATATTGTCTTGATTACGCCTGCTTAATGTGTTTAGCGAAAAGGGGAACAAGAATTGTTGAGTTTATATATGTATATACTAGTTGGGGTTCCCGGCTTCGCTCAGGAAACGTTCCAGACTATTCGCGAACATTCCAGAATATTCCGGGATGTTGTGGAATGCTCTCGAATACTCTCAAATGTTCTGGACTGTTTTAGAAATTTCTAGAGGCCAAAACTTATATATGATTTATAAACAAAACCCTTATATCTCAAAAGCACGCCCTTCAGGTAAAACGGGAACCTTCTTCATGGATTGATTATGTTCTTTTGAATATTTGTTCACAGTTGTAACTCGAAAAGCTTGAATTTTTTACTGAACAGATTTGAGTAGTACTTCCAAAACATTTCCTTCCCCTCTCCTTTCGCTCCAACTTCCTCCAGCTGCACACCACCCCAACCTTAAAGTCTCACCTGTTTCGGGCAGTCTGGACTTTTGTGCAATGCATATTACATATTAGGTATTCACGGCAGGTCGAGACGTCATAAAAAAACTAAGATTAAAATATCTCAAAAATAGTAAGAAAAAAATAATTCTTTTATTTAAAAGATTATGGCTGACGTAACGTCTTCGATTTATCCCCTAAAGAGAGACAGAACTATTTCTCATGGGATTGCGTCACAAGTGCAATAGAGATGAAACTCGTTGTGTTGCATTAAAAAGACAGGGCCGGTGTGAGGTTGTGGTACGTTTTTAACGCCCCACCAACAAAGAAATACATTCTGATTGCAGTATACTACACCAGAGCCTGCTAGCGTTACAAGTGCTGCTTGGTTTTCTTTCATACATGGATTTGTGATTTTTCTTTCTTTTACATTATTAAATTATAGAATTCAAAAATTTAAAAAATAAATATAAGGTAACCTGCATAAGACCTTACTGATTTTTTGCTCATGCATACAACATATTAAACAGGCTGTTAGGTTTGAAGCATATAAAAGGGCCACAGCCACGAAATCTCTAATCTCTAATTACAGGGTTTTCCAATAAGAGGTGTTATTTTGATATTCAATCGTAAAAGATCAATAGTTTCGTTGCTTGTGTGGCATGTAGCGCCGTCTTGTTGAAAGTAAACGTTGTCCAGATCAATACCATCCAATTCCGGCCATTAAAAAATCATTAATCATCTCTCGATAGCGCAATCCATTCACCGTAACTGTTGCTTCAGCCTCATTTTCGAAAAAGTAAGGTCCAATGACTCCGCCGGACCATAAACTGCACCAAACAGTCACTCGTTGAGCATAGATAGGCTTTTCAAGAATAACTCTTGAGTTTTCCGAGCCCCAGATGCGACAATTTTGCTTGTTGACGAAGCCACCGAGGTGGAAATGGGCCTCATCACTCAAGATGATTTGCATTTGATTCACTCAAGTGAATTTTAATAATTTCAATGCGTTGTTGAAGCGTGTATCGTTCCATTTTTATTAATGGCGTAGTTTCTACATGTCAAATGTCAAAAAATGACAGCTTCAAAAGTAACATCTACCGAAATAGCGGGCTATTCTAAATAACACTTCTAATTGGAAAACTCGTAGTATAAAATAAAGTGTCTGTTTGTACGCTTAGTTCTACACTACGCAACGGATTTTGGTGAAGTTTTTACTATTATTTAGACAATTACTTACGGAAGATTTATATATTTAATGCATTCATATTATATTTATAGAAAGTAGTTAAAAGTCGATGTTTTGTAATTTAGTCGTAAAAAAATATTTTCGGGCGCTTACATTGTTAATGCTGGCTAAACCTTGTGATATACATCAAAATAAACGTAAAACGAAATTGTATATGAAATGGCCTACAGAAAAGTTTGCTACGGTATATGTATATCGCCTAAGGATAAGTCCCAGCAACGCTGGGTACACGTCAGCAAGTACTATATAAATCCAATTATTTACGGTATTCTTTTGATGAAATGACACATGCCACACTAGCGCATCTAGTGGCGAGAGTTTCCAGCCAATAAAGTAAATACCTTCTGCAAATATTTGAATGGAGTTGGACGTATTATTAACGGTTCCATGATAACTCAACACAGTGACAATTCAACACACTTTTAAAAAGTGATATAAAGTCAAGAATCGATGAAAAATTTTTTTTTTAATCTAACCTAACTCAACCTAAATAACCCAGTTAATAAAGTTTTTGTTTCATCACTTTCCATGACTTTATATAACTTTTTAAAGATGTGATGAATTATCATTGTGATGATTTATCCGGTCACCATTATTAACATTCTGAGGTATATGCTAATAGTGAATCAACAAATTGAATATTCCATGTTTATTTTTCAAATTATTTAATCCATCTTATAAAATCTGTCAGATGGGTCAAAAACACACTGAAAGGAAAAACAAAACTCCCGGTGTCTTTTCATAATGACAACTACTGCCGTTAAAATACGTTTTTTAGTTTGTCGTTGGCCAAACACAGATGCAAAAAGAAAGACAAGGAAAGAGGCTAGTCTATTTCATCGTTTAGAATTTTATTACGGATTATATTTGTGTAAAAAGTTTGTTAAAAACTCCCCACCTGATTCCGTTGCCTTGCTTCGAAAGATAATATCTTGGGAGACAAAGTTGGTCCTTACAGACTCTTATATCTGTCTTACTTTGCAGATTTAAGGGTTGGGAACTCTTTGTTAAAAAGTAAAAGGTTCTACTTATAATTGAGTATATTTACGTTATAAATAATAGGTCTGGATTTAGCTACACTGTTCATTACCCGAGGGTTGGTAATTCTCTGGTTCGAGAAGCTTGTTCCCTGACAATCTCATCTCACAAGTAATTGTTACACTCTAGCGACATCTGTCGGACTCTGGAGTAAGCTTTATGTCTAGCGCCATCTATCGCTTAAATACTCAACTTGTTACCATACTTGCTTCTTACAATCTTTTGACTACGAAATAATACACTTTCTCTTTGATAATTTTTTTCGTAACCCGAATTTCGGAACCAATGATATTGGATACTGTGTCATTTTTAAGATTCACACGCCCACGCCACATTTTTATTCGATGGAATGGTAAATTGAATTTTGTATTTTGGAATTTGGTACCCTTACATTTTTTGCTACTCAAAATTTGACAAAGATATTGCAGTTTTCTTCCCACCATAACTGTGGCCTAAAAAAAGATAGAGTTTTTTTGGGGCTTCTAATTTTTTTTGGGGCCTTCGTAGACCTTAATTCGGCCCTATTTCCCCCGCCAGAGCGAAACAGCAGATATTACATCACTCCACATTCAGACGAGTGCGAATAAGACACCAAGCCTTCATTGTGACAGGCCAAAGAGGGACGCAGCGCCGCTTTGAATGAAGCTCCGCGTGGGAGGGAGCGGGAAAGAGATAGGCATTGTCTCGCGCATGCGCCAGACCGTGTTTCCGCCGCCAGAGGGACGCGTTCCGATTTCAAATTGTTTCAAATTGTTCTCGTTGTTCCGAATTCGAAAAAACGTTCGAATTCTGACGGCGCTGTCAAATGTGTTTGTGCGACTAACGAAACATATCCTTCAAGAGCTGACTTATGTACCAAGTAAGTCAAAAATACAAAATAACTTATTTACTTTTAAAAACATTATTTTTGAAACACTTCCGACTTCTAATTGTCTTTCATTTCAATAACTTAATCGTGCCAGGTTTTTCTTAATAAATCTCTCATTCATCATTCATCTTGGATGAATAATACAGCTTTAAAGTTGTCAAACATAAAGACCATACGGTATCCATTATAATAATGTTTAGATCGTTTATATTGCGCCGTTTTCTTTATAAAATCACCTCAATGGCCCCTTGCAGCTTAATTTATATATTTACAGCCTTACTAAAAAACGTGAAAGTCGTAAGGCGAAGCTTAATGCTAAATCACTATTTTGATTAATATTTATAACGAATCGGTGTACATTATGAATACCAAAAAATTTGCTTTAGATAAATTGAAGGTTTTCCTATTGCTTCGCTTGAGTAGAATACAAATAAAAAAATAGATTACTCAATAAAAAATATAAATGTAAACTACTAAAAAAAATAACATCTTAAAAAAATACAGTATTATATCTAAGATTATCTGTGACAGTTTCACTTGATTACATTTTTTGCTTTCTTATAAAATTATTTAGAAAATAAATAAAAACCAGTTTTGTACTTGAAATCGAACGTTTCTAGACTCCGTTTGTCAAGCGATTTTAATGCCTATTGCCTACAATATAAGGTATTCCAAGGACATACACATTTTTGGCTTGTAGCTTCCCCTTAAACCAGGCTCAAGGCCGGCTTTACCACAACAACGTTGAACGGGCGTGTAAGAATCTAATTAGTAAGACAATCAAACTATACCCTATCACATAGACTCATAACTTAATTTATTACTATTGGCTTATAATTAAGATAAATGACGAGTGACTTAAAACTATGCGTATTTATAAGAGTGGGTATTTACACATTTACTGCTTCCATGTGACTTACAACAGTTGTACATACAATAGTTATTATTGCTTAAGAGGAAGCTACAAGTCAAAAATGTGTATATTCTTGGTATACCTTAATATATTGTAGATAATAGGCATTAAAATCGCTTGACAAACGGAGTCTAGAAACGTTCGATTTCAAGCACAAAAAGAAAGCCAAAAAGTTAATCAAGTGAAACTGTCACAGATAATCTTAGCTATAATACTTTATTTTTTTAAAGTTGTTTCCTTTACGCGTTCATACATTTCTATTGAAAAAATATTTTTTTATTAGTTTACATTTATATATTTTTTTTATTTGTATTCTACTCAAGCGAAACGATAGGAAAACCTTAAATTTATCTAAAGCATATTTTTTGGTATTCATAATGTACACCAATTCGTTATAAAGATTAATCAAAATAGTGATTTGGCATTAAGCTTCGCCTTAAGAGAAAATATTTAATAAAACGTGACTCGTTTAAAATAGAGAAAAAATCTATCAATTTTTTTCATACCTTTAACATGTTAAATAACGAAACAAAATGTGTTTTTTAATAATTTTCGGAGTACATATTACGTGTGTAAATTAAAAAATATATTTTTCGCCCATGTAAGGTTAAAGAAACGTTTGTGCATTTCTCGTATTTTTGAAAAAACGGCATCTTAAGATTTTTTGACGAATTTTTAAAAAATTGTTTTTTTCCTGTAATCAGCATAAAATATTTGTTAATTTAAAAAAAAAAATTAAAAATAATAAATAAATAATTGCTTCCAATTGTAAGGAGTCAGTGAGACAGTAAAATCCTCAAATGAGGTTTGTTGTGTGACTGGAGATAGTGGGAAAGGGAAGGAGATGGGGAAGAGGAAGATTGAGAAGTATCTTGCTATTCAGATCTGGTCACCAAACACGGCTATTACAATTTCAAGCAACGTATCAATTCTAAATGGTGGCCTTTCATCGGGGTGATACTCAGAGTATCTACCATTCTATAGTTCAATTTACCGTTCATAATAATTAATAATTTGATTGTATACCTTTTTTGTAACAAATACACAAAATGATATCATCACTGGGATCTCCCGTACTGAAGATTTCATTTAATTAAATTTATTAGTATGAATAATATGAAATTATCTCTAAAAAGTATAAAATAAAGTCTGTCTGTTTGTGCGCTTAGTTCTTCTAAACTATGCAACGGATTTCGATAGGATTTTTATTATCTTTTAGAGAATTTCTTGCGAAAGGTTTACATATATAATACATGTATATTATATTTATAGAAAGTAGAGAAAAGTCGATGTTTTATGATCAAGTCGTAAAAACATATTTTCGGGCGCTTACATTGCTAACGCTGGCTAAGCCTCACGAGATACATTAAAATAATATAGTACGGAATTGTATATCTTAAAAAGGCCTACAGAAGAAGGCATATAGTCTATATTTGGTGTCAGTTGATTTTATATTTCTGATCCGCTTTGTTTTGTATCCAGCTTAGTAAGGATCGAAAGTTCTGGGAATGAAAAGGTATCAGGGGTAGGTAGGGATCCTCCCACAGCGGTGTAAAGCGATGGGTCAAGAGACAGCCCGGCCGGAGAGGTCAAAAGGTCTCCCTCAACCAGTCTCTCCCGATCAGTAAGCGAACGCATCCGCCGCCAAGGCCTAGACAAACCTCATCCTATGAACACCTGCTAAGTCATCAAACGTAGCGAACCACATGTGGTGACCCATTGCAGGAGTGCTGGTTATCCAATAAATGCTTCCCGAGCGGTGGTACCCATACCCGCCTTCAAAATTAAATAATACAGGATTTTCCAATAAGAGGTGTTATTTTGAATACCCCTCTATTTCGGTAGATGTTACTTTTAAAGCTGTCATTTTTTGACATTTGACAAGTAGAAACTACGCCATTAATAAAAATGGAACGATACACGCTTCAATAATGCATTGAAATTATTAAAATTCACTTGAGTGAATCAAATGCAAATCATCTTGAGTGATGAGGCCCATTTCCACCTCGGTGGCTTCGTCAACAAGCAAAATTGTCGCATCTGGGGCTCGGAAAACCCAAGAGTTATTGTTGAAAAGCCTCTCTATCCTCAACGTGTGACTGTTTGGTGCGGTTTATGGTCCGAAGGAGTCATTGGACCTTACTTTTTCGAAAATGAGGCTGGAGCAACAGTTACGGTGAATGGACTGCGCTATCGAGAGATGATTAATGATTTTTTATGGCCGGAATAGGATGGTATTGATCTGGACAAGGTTTACTTTCAACAAGACGGCGCTACGTGCCACACAAGCAACGAAATCATTGATCTTTTACTTTTGAATATCAAAATAACACCTCTTATTGGAAAACCTGCATAATATTGTTATGAGTTTTGAACTAGAGTGGGATTTCCTTGTAGAATTTAGTACCATAGTAGCTTTTTGCCTAAATGTTGTATTTGTAGGATATATTTTTGACCCTGGGATCCAGTTTTTTCTAATATACGTGTTATTTGTTATGTCTTATGTTTCGTGTTTATGAATACAATAGTGTTCCCGGTGTAAACAGTGTCCAGAAGTAAACTATTATTAGTCCGTTTAGCCGAGTATACACCGCACACCGCATTCAATGTTTACCTTGTAAACCGAAGGCGGATATTAAAAACGGTATTACTGTAAACGGTGAATGGATAAATACGTTATAATTTATATATATTCACTGGGGGAGAGCTTGACAGAAACCACACGTGATTGTTTTACTGTTTGGCTATATTTAGTGACTAGATCTGAATGGTTGGGTGTTTCTCAGCCAACTTACTCTTTTGCTTCTCCTTCCCAAAATCAACACTTATATCTTTGCCTATTGCATTCGATTACACTTCTACTTGTAGCATTCAACAATGGATTTAGGGTACGGACAATGGTAAGATGATAGCTGTAAACATTGAGGTGACTGAAAAGGTAATACTCAACGTTATTCCATAGTTGTAAAGTACCCGGCAATTCAGATCTTGTCAAATAATATCTAATAATGGAATTTGAAACTCAAATTAATTAATTCCATAAAGGCATATTCTTAAAAAATCAAGTAAAAATGTATCATTTTCTTCCAAAGATTAGAAAAAAAGTTTAAATCGAAATTAGTATTTAAAAATTAAACACATATTTTTAAAATTATTTTATAATGATTTATTTCGACCTGTTTAAAAGCATGGGACTAAGGGTTTTATAATTATTTCATTCAAGCTGTTTAAAATCATGGGACTTATCGTTTTACGATTATTTCATTCAATCTGTTTAAAATCATGGGAATTATGGTTTTATGATTATTTCATTCAATCTGTTTAAAATCATGGGACTTATGGTTTTATGATTATTTCATTCAATCTGTTTAAAAGCATGGGACTTATGGTTTTATGATTATTTCATTCAATTTGTTTAAAAGCACGGGACTTATGGTTTTATGATTATTTCATTCAATCTGTTTAAAAGCATGGGACTTATGGTTTTATGATTATTTCATTCAATTTGTTTAAAAGCACGGGACTTATGGTTTTATGATTATTTCATTCAATCTGTTTAAAATCATGGGACTGATGGTTTTATGATTATTTCATTCAATCTGTTTAAAAGCATGGGACTTATGGTTTTACGATTATTTCATTCAATCTGTTTAAAAGCATGGGACTTATGGTTTTATGATTATTTTATTCAATCTGTTTAAAAGCATGGGAATTATGGTTTTATGATTATTTCATTCAATCTGTTTAAAAGCATGTGAGTTTAATAATCAATTATTTTATAATTTTCGTTAATCTAAAACATAAATATCATTCTTATCCAGTTTATTATTTTACTGTAAAAATTGAACGTCGATGATTTTTTTTATATTTTAACAAACTTTTTAGGTTGCTTTTTTTTCTTGTTTATTTTTACATATCCTTTTGGATAGACTTTCGAAGGGGCACATATGAGATAGAAAGAGAAAAATGCACCATAGAAAATTTAAAAAAAGTTTTCTAAATAAACCTTACGTTGTTTTAAAAATCACCTGATTTAGTTTTATGTCATAGATGTGTATAGTTAAAGTTATTTTTACGACAAGCGGTAGATCTGAGTATAAATAAAGAAAAAAGGGAAATTTTTAATTTTGTGAATATATTTTCTTTTAGGGAATTTGAGGGAATTTCATATAATTAACGATTCAGCATAACAAATGTGTTATCTTCAAAAATATAATATACATATTTTTGGAACTTAAAACTTTTAGAGTTAACGAGAAACTTGTTATAAATCGGTAGAAATTGGTTATGCAATTTAAGAATCAATGATTCATTTGTATAGCGTTGTTTTACTGTCTAAAATTAACTCAAGAACAACTTCACAAATAATAGAATAAAACACTGACCTTATTTTTTCAATTCAACATAAACTTAACATTATATTTACTAACTTAGCTATTGATTCGAAATAATATAACCTAATTAACAACAACTTATGACTATTAACAATTACCGACGTTTCGGTCACCAATAGATAATAATTATTCAATGACATTTGGTTGATTCTGCGGACTCTAATGAATGCAATATAACATTGTACAGGGTTTTCCAATAAGAGTTGTTATTTTAAATAGCCTGCTATTTCGGTAGATGTTACTTTTGAAGCTGTCATTTTTTGACATTTGAGAAGTAGAAACTACGCCATTAATAAAAATGGAACGATACACGCTTCAACAACGCATTGAAATTATTAAAATTCACTTGAGTGAATCAAATGCAAATCATCTTGAGTGATGAGGCCCATTTCCAACTTGGTGGCTTCGTCAACAAGCAAAATTGTCGCATCTGGGGCTCGGAAAACCCAAGAGTTATTGTTGAAAAGCCTCTCTATCCTCAACGTGTGACTGTTTGGTGCGGTTTATGGTCCGGCGGAGTCATTGGATCTTACTTTTTCGAAAATGAGGCTGGAGCAACAGTTACGGTGAATGGATTGCGCTATTGAGAGATGATTAATGATTTTTATGGCCAGAATTGGATGGTATTGATCTGGACAACGTTTACTTTCAACAATACGGCGCTAAGTGCCACACAAGCAACGAAACCATTGATCTTTTACGATTGAATATTAAAGTAACACCTCTTATTGGAAAACTCTGTATAATATTGTTATGAGTACATTCATGCATAGCTACTTAAAAAAACTAGCGTTAAAAAACTAACTCAAAGTTACCCAAATCTAAGATAAGCACTTGTAGCAATATACAACAGAAACATTGGCGTCCCCCACGGATGCAAGACAGTACCTCCCTTATCCTGTCTACCACCCTTCCGAATCGTTCTAGCTAAAACCTATTTCCTCTTTCTCTTACCGTTTTTCCTCCAATATTCCCATCAATTCACCACTTGTTTTCATTCGTCCTTTCTGCTTCACTTCGATTATTTTCAGTATTTCTTTCTGGTTTATTTCCACTTTGTTCGCCTTGTCTGCCTTACTGCCCTGGCTTGTTTATTTTCTTCTAACTTTGCTTGCATCTGGGTACTGCGCACCTTTCAAGCATTGCAGAACTTCTATACACCGCCTCTCAGCTTCATGTATTTAATATTTCAGTATTTACGAGTTTCGACCATTCGATATAGGCCTGTGTAGAGACTTATACTCTGTGTTTGCAGTCCCCCCATCGAAAGATTAGAATTTATGAAAATAATAGTTGTCTGCCAAAATTCAGGATGCTTTCAATGTTAGAAAATAACTAAAAACTACAGTCATAGAACCTTCAAACTTACTTTTCGAGCTTTGATAAGTTTCAGTCTTCTAGGATAAACATACAAAAAAGATAATACCACGGAATATCAAGATAATTTCGTCGGGCGTCCCCGACTTCGTCCTATTAAAATCCGTTGCGTAGTTTAGAAGAACTAAGCGCACAAACAGACACCACGAATGGCGACATTATTTTGTACTACTTAGAGATGATGTTTGGAGAGACGAGGTTACCAGTATCTCTTTGGATACTGTGTTTTATACGCTATTGAATTTAATGGCAATTGCCACATCAAATAACAGCCCGCGATTATCGGCCCATATCAGTATTTGATCAATATTTATCAATGTAAGCAATTCTGGACTATCAAAAGCATAATTTAGAATTTTATATAGAAATACCAAGTCAGTGAAAATCCTTCCGTCCGATAATTTAAGCATATCAAATAGTGCTGTAGTTCAACAAAATTGCTGGAATACCCATTTAGATCTTGGAAAGCGTATGAATTTATTTTGAATTCTTTCAATAGAATGTACATGAACATTGTAATGTGGGTTCCAGACGGGAGAATTGTACTCAAGTTAATTTCTGTAAAATATAACAGTTCAATACACTTAATATTGTAAGAATTTCTAGTTAACCTTGTTTTAAATCCCAACATTTGTAAACCCTTGTTAGAGATTTGGTTGAAAAGTTATGCCTAAGGACGTGTTCATCACAAAATTTGAACAATTCTTTAACTTTTAAAGCTAATTTTCAAGTTTTGTGAAAGTTCTATACAAATTCTATTATTATTCCTGTCTTGTAAAGCAACTGGTCTATGATGATATAATAACAGAACTTGAACAGAATTTTCACAGGACCTGAAAATTATCGTTGAAATTTTATGACTTGTTAAAATTTTTTGAAACGACCCAAGTCTTTAATTTGTGTCAATGTCTCGAACGCATTGTTATCAATCAATGTCGTTATATTGTTGCGCTATTTTGATTCTCGGTCCATTTCAGATGTTGATCAAATGTTGTCTTAAGCATCATTGGAGCACTTCTTCAATCTTCTTTGATTTGCATATAGCAATAGCTTGATAACGAACATTTTTCACTTGAGAACGGGTCGCATCAGCGATTCGTTCTTGAGTTCAACAGTTGCCGGCTTCTGTGTTTCCTCCTTCCGACAACTTAGGTATCTTCAAGACCCATGTATACCCCTTCCACTCCTCAAAAAGACCATCCAAAGAAGACATAAGCCGTGATAGATATTATTTTTCTCAGGGCCTCTTGCGTGGGGTTAACGTAAAAAAGAAAATAAAAATTAGGAGTCACACTCAAGCCATCATTGGCAGGAATATATTCCAGTACGTGCGGGTTAGCAAATGGCCCAATCTATAAATACACTCGCACCGGTGCGAGGCCTGCTGAGTACCAACCTGAGTGAGCACACTGAGTGGCTAGTCGTTCTGCATTGGTTCATTGGTAAGCTTCGATTATAAAACAGCGGTTTGGGATGCAGCGGAACTATGAAGTCTTGTCACACATCCTCAGATTTTAATTTTTTTTTTCGAATTAAAACTATCTCGCGAGATGACAGACCGGTACACAATTCTGTCTCGACACACACTACTTGCTTCATTCACATTTATATATCGTCTCATACATAGACGGTGAAAACTTACTGATACGAAATACTGTTAAAAAAGGGACTGCAGGCCTTTTTTGAATGACTTGAAATAGTTCCTAACAATGTATTAGTCAAAAGCGAATATTTTATGAGGGCGGCGGAACACGTGTTCATACAAATATTGATATTGACATACTGATATTTTCGCATTCCGTTATGACATTTATTAGGAAATAACACGTGTTCTACACACATGGTGATAAGGGATGTACTTGACTAAATTTAACCAGTGATTCCTGATATTATTTGGAGTAAAAAATGAGAATGAAATTTTGGTCTCCGGTGATTTTTTAAATAAACCTTCTGGAAGAAATTTTCTAAATGATAGTGAAAATCCATTGCGTTGTTTAGAAGAACTAAGCGCACAAACAAACAGACGCGGATAGCGACATTGTTTTACACTATTTAGCGATTAAAGATGAAGATTTAAATAATATTGTCTCTAATGCCTATCTATTATAATTGCTTTTTTCTACACGGAGAAAATGAAGTAGGTACTGCTAACTTATCAGAAATCTCATTTAAATTATTCGTAATCCGGATAAAAATGGGATTGCAGACCCTTAACGAAGGAATTAATAGGTTTCCTGAAAACTTTTTGTAAAATACAAATATATTATCACGATGTCATTTCGCCATAATACAGGATTTTCCAATAAGAGGTGTTATTTTGAATAGCCCGCTATTTCGGTAGATGTTACTTTTGAAGCTGTCATTTTTTAACATTTGACAAGTAGAAACTACGCCATTAATACAAATGGAACGATACATGCTTCAACAACGCATTGAAATTATTAAAATTCACTTGAGTGAATCAAATGCAAATCATCTTGAGTGATGAGGCCCATTTCCACCTCGGTGGATTCGTCAACAAGCAAAATTGTCGTATCTGGGGCTCGGAAAACCCAAGAGTTATTGTTGAAAAGCCTCTCTATCCTCAACGTGTGACTGTTTGGTGCGGTTTATAGTCCGGCGGAGTCATTGGACCTTACTTTTCGAAAATGAGGCTGGAGCAACAGTTACGGTGAATGGATTGCGCTGTCGAGAGATGATCAATGATTTTTCATGGCCGGAATTGGATGGTATTGATCTGGACAGCGTTTACTTTCAACAAGACGGCGCTACGTGCCACACAAGCAACTAAACCATTGATCTTTTACGATTGAATATCAAAATAACACCTCTTATTGGAAAAACCTGTATATCAAGGCCAAATGCAGGCGCATGAACACGTGTTCCGACATGTTAAGAATTACTCATTTTTCTACGTATAATATAAATATTAATTAATAAATAATTATGTAATATTTATACTACACGGAGAAAAATACATTATATTATATTAATATTTTAACATACGTATTTAGATATTTCCCTTTAAAACCATCTTAAGTATTATTTTTCTTCCTTTTTAACACTTATAACGGTGCCTTACGCGGGAAACAGAGGTTGTCGACGACTGTAGCGTTGCTATCGAGACCGGGAGATGTATACTGTATAAGAAGGAATGTCGAACTAATATTTATTACCCAGCGTCTGGACTGCAGGGATTGGAAACCATTTTGTTGGACAATTTTATTTTATTTTTGATTACCCACCAAATTAAATAAGTTTTAACTCCGTAGTAAGCGTCCAAAAAGAAGAAAAATATGGTTGTAAAGGGAGATATGTAAATACAAATGTTAGAGAAAGCTAGCTAATTTAAAAAAAAATTGTTTATACTAAATTTAAAGACGTTAGAAAATATTTAATAAAGTATGAATTATTTAAAATAGAGCAAAAATCTCTCGACCAATGTTTTCAGTAGCATTTAAAGAAACATTGTGAATTTTATACATATTATAACACGTTAAATAACAGAACTAAATGTGTTTTTTTAATAATTTTCGTGGCATAATTTGCGATTTTTTTCTCTCGATGTAATTTAAGGCGATGCACTACGTCGTGTAATATTTTAAATCGAGCCGCTATCAATAGCAGCCCTTATGTAGATGGCGATAAGGTTTAAATTCCCGCTTAACACCATCCACCTGTCTTGATTTATGCAAGAAAAAAACATGGCCAAAAAGTGCCTTTTATTTTATTTTGTGGATGTTCAGGGATAAATATTTTTTTTTTTCGATCATTTTATAAATAACTTAATTTGCCACATTAAACAATAAAATCATAGCCGAAAATGGGTTCCGAAGTAGGAGATTTTGAACTTTAAAGCAGTTTTCATAGGCCTTATACATTATTTTTTTCTGGGCTTATAAAAAGATTTATTCTAAAAAATACTCCATAATTTCAAAGGCAAAGATGTATTCTACTCGCAGTATTTAATTAAAGCATCTGAAACATTTCTAGGCGACCAAATTTTCAAACCAAAAACACATGATTTTGCATTACTACGCAGTGCATTGCCTTAATATAATAATTTTTTAACTCGGTTAATGGATAGAGATATATTTATTTAAAAAATAAATATAAAGTAAATAGTTTTGTCCGTATAAAAACTCAATTCTTTTAAGAAAGGCATCTAATACAATATTTGGTTGATTGTATTTGTTTGTTTGACTATACATAAATAATGTTTTTTCTCTTTAAAAAAATCAATTATTACTATAACGTACGTTTGATTTAACTTTAATTATTGAGTCTTCTCCTGCGGTTGATACTTTTTTTAATGCGACAAGTTTCTCCACGGTGCAGGACCAATGGGTCTATGACATAAAAAAATTAAGATACGAAGATAGATTAAGAAGTATAGCGAAGAAATGGGTTATGATATGCTTATCTGGATTATTCAGTATTCAGATTTGAACACAGAACATTGCTGCAGTTGAGTTGTGGACACTGTCAGTATCGCCCTGGTTAAGGCGGAGCTTAATGCTAAATAGCGATTTGTGATTAATCTTTATAACGAATTGATTAACATTATGAATACCAAAAAATATGCTCTAGATAAATTGATGCTTTTCCTATCGTTTCTCTTGAGTAGAATACAAATAAATGTTTTAATTACTCAACAAAAAATATAAATGTAAGCTACTAAAATATGTATTTATTCAATAGAATTGTATGAACGCACAAGTTAAACAACTTTAAAAAAATCAATATTAAGGCTAAGATTATCTGTGACAGTTTCCCTTGATTAACTTTTTTGCGTTCTTAAAAAAAAATTTACAAAATAAATTTAAAAAAAAACACTTTTGCGCTTGAAATCAAGCTTTTCTTGACTCCGTTTGCCAAGCGATTTTAAAAGGAAGCTACAAGCTAAAAATGTGTATATTCTTTTTATACCTTATATCGTAGGCAATAGGCATTAAAATCGCTTGACAAACGGAGTCTCGAAACGATCGATTTCAAGCAAATAACTGGTTTTTCTTTATTTTGTAAATAATTTTTTTAGAAAGCAAAAAAGTTAATAGAGTGAAACTGTCACAGATAATACTTAGCTTATAATCTTAGCTATAAAACGGTATTTTTAAAAAGTTGTTTCCTTTATGCGTTCATACATTTCTATTAAAAAAATATATTTTTCAGGAGATTGCATTTATAATTTTTATTGAGTAATTTATATATTTATTTGTATTCTACTAAGCGAAACGATAGGAAAACCTTCATTTTATCTAAAGCATATTTTTGGTATTCATAATGTACACCAATTCGTTATAAAGATTAATCAAAATAGTGATTTGGCATTAAGCTTCGCCTTAATGCTTATTACCAATATTCGTGACGATATAAGGCATACCGAGAATGTACACATTTTTTGCTTGTAGCTTCATCTTAACGATCACAACCCGGGATCAACCTGTTGAATGAAATTGCTTTAGCTGAGTTTGGTCCCCACTCCTTGCAGCGTCACAACTTATTCCAATAAATTGCGGAATTAAAAAAAATCAATAAAAATTGATCGTATTGTATTCTCTTTTACAGAGCAATAATTATACTCAATCGCATTGGTAACACAAAGGTTTAGCTTTTCAGCAATATTTTAACTTAGCATCCGCTCAGTTTTATTGGCGAAAGCCGTCGTAAAAGGGCATAACCAAAATAGGTCACCTGGCTATTAAACTCCTACGTAATAATATTACACTTTTAATCATCAAACAAACTAATTTCGGTTTTGGGTATGTCTGTGACTGATTGTAACTCTGATTTGTTTTGAATTTTCAAAATTGGAACTGATTGTGTCAAGAATTCAGAAAAGCGATAAGGTATAATAAACCTATAATAATATAGCATTATTATCATAGAAAATTATTTTAATTCTTTATTTGAAATGTGTGTTTCTTTTGTTAAAATTTTTTGCGATTAATATTGAAAAATAAAAAGTAAATATTCTTAAATTTTTAACAGTGTGCTTTTTCTATTTTTAAGAAAGAAATTTACTAACTGCATTTATTAAAACAATATTCCGTGATTTTTCAAATTTTAATTTAAAGCAATATAAAAATATATACTTGTCTTGTACGTACCAAGTCTCCCCATCGCTACGGTGGTAGTGGCATCTGTTGAACGTCATAAAGATTGTTAAAATTGGACCGCGGCGGGAACGGGCCGATTTCTCCGGCTTCCAAATTCAAAAACAAAACGTTCCAGAAGGGTTACGGTTCCCATTTGAAATTCAAATTATTCCCATAATGTTTTGAAAGCAAAATGCTAGGTGTATTGTTTGAAATTTGATGGAATTTACTCGGCCTTCTCTACTCTGGGCGTAGTGAGATTTATATTACCTATATATACGTTTTACCATTTCTATTTTATTTTTCCTTTTAATTTGTGTTATTTTGTCATTGTATATTATCAGGTGGTCGACAGCACTCACAATATTGGAGATCGTAAAGGACAGAGGAGATTTTGAAAATCCTGAATATTCTGATTTTTGAAATTTTTGAGAATTTCACGAAATTTCTATATAACGATTTTTTTCTCTTTCTTTAATTATATATAATACATTTCCTCGTATTTTCAAGTCAACAAAGCGAGTTAAAAAAAGAATTTAAAATTTTTGTTTTTGTTTGATTGGGGATTGAACCTTTCTTCCCAGGGACTGGCCAAAATGAGTAAACCGCGATATCACCGAAGCCAAATCTGATGGATGGTACCGATATTTATTTCGTATATATTCACTGTTTTAAATTTTTAAGGTGTCTAACAATTTCAGTGAAGTGCTGTAGTATACGCGTGAGTGTGCTTGAGTGCCACCAAAAGTAGATAGAATGCATTGTCATTGACAACGAGTATATCGGCAGAGTTTCAGTTTCATCGGATGTTGTAAAGTGGATTAATTTTCACTTTAAAGATTCCATTTCATTAATTCATTCAACCAATAAAACAAAATATTTTTTTTTTACTTTATGTATTGTATTATTTGCGAATCTGCACACTTATCACAAGATCATACTCGGCTTACACATACGCCTCAGGGATCTCATTTCTACAGTATTCAGTCCACTTTCATCCTTCCTTTTGCCGTTCCATGCCTCACTGCCATCCATCAGAGTAGGTACCAGCACTCTATTGTGGACTGCTAGCTTCGCTCCTTAAATTTTATCGCAATTGTTATCATATTATGATATTTAGTTCATTTCAAATGAATAAATCCACAAATTTAAAAAAAATCTCATCAAATATAATATCTACATTTTTATAAATTTTAATCTCTCTTCATTGAATGATTTACAAATCCTTAATTAACCCACAAATCAAAAAAGATTTCTGAAAATGAACAAAAAAAATCTTTTAATTAGTTCACCACAAGATAGCAAAATTTACAAAGACATCCTTTGTAAATGAATTAATTAACCCTCAAAAATCACAATGCATCATTACACTGTCCGCGTTTGTCCAAAATTTGATTAATTTCACAAATTAAAAATGTTAAACAATTAGTTAATTTGATAAACTGGTTCTCCCTTCGTGCGCCCTTCATAGAGTCTAATCAACCTGGAGTAACTGTTCTATTTTTGATTTTCTCCCCTATCTAGGAGGGGTGACTAAAATCTTTCAGATTTTTTAAAAAGGTCTTTAATTTAAGGCCAGGGGTAAAATTTTAATCCACAACGTACGCCGGTACACTATTTTCGTAACAACTTTCTTATTGTTTACAAAATTATGTTTCTGTAAATTGTACTGTCATACCAGATAATATTTCTATATATATATATATATATAATAATAATATTAAAAACTACTAGTAAGCTAAGCTACTAATATTCAGACAAATTTATTTGTGTCTCTCTAATGTTAAAACAATATTGTATAACGAAGACATACGATATTTTACAGAAATAAGAGTTCTTTACAGTAAAAATAAGTTACTTGAGGATGTCCTATAAATGATACAATACTGTTAGTTATGATAATCAAAATTATGTCATTTCACTTGAAATTTTGCGACGCGCTTTTTCACAGAAAAAATAAACAAGTTTGCAAGTGACGAACGGACAAGCTAGAATAATATTAATATACATTATTTCCTTGATAAGCGAATAAATTATAATTATGTTAGTATGTTAATAGCATTTTTTAAAGTTAAAATGCCATAAATCAAGTGCGGTGGGCTACTTGGAAATCCACGTTGGATACTATACGAAGAAAAATGAGAATAGCTGATTTATTTATTACTAAAAATGTGATTGCTATCCATTTCCTGATAAAATATTAGTCCGTTCCGAATATATCGGATTACGTGTTCATACAGGGGTCCTTTTCCTGATAAATATAATGACGGAATGCCACAATATTAGAATTTTTACGAACACGTGTTCCGTCGTCCTCACAACACATTCGCGTTTTACTGATACTTGTTTAGGAAATGTTTCGATTCATTCGTTACCTGCCTGCAGTCCCGTTTTCAACAGGAATACGAATAATTTAAAGAAACGTGAAGTTAGCAACTAAATGCGAAATGCAAAAATGACCGTATTTTTGAGGATTGTAACAAAGTGGTGCCAGTCTAAAAAAATCTTGCATGGATATTATTATGAGTAAATATTTTAATACGAGCAGTATACGGCCCTTCTCACCGTAGCGCTGCAGCGGCGTATTAGGGAATCTTTATAAGTAAGACTGTATATGTTAGTTTTTTCGGGTCAATCTATTAACAGTGAAGTAAGAATCAATGTCTGAATGTACTACTAGCCCAGACCCGTGAAATATCACGGGATATTATAATTGTAGAATTTGTGAAGCTGGAGGCATTTTACCTCGGAATCATTTGCTTTCAAAAGAAGAAATTTACCTTTCGAATGTCAGTAAACTTGAAAAATGTAGACATCTGTCTAATTTTTAAACAAAATCTTTATCGCTTGTCTAATGCGATTTAATTTCACCAGTTCCATTTTGAAAATTGCAAATTCATTGAACTTGAATAATTTTACGCATTACGCTGGAATATTTCACATCACTGAATATTTCGTGCATTCATGCACCAACAACCGAAATTAGTCGGTAGGTTTGACAATAAATTGCTAAATTTACTGTGCGACCGAGTAAATTTCTTGATGAAACCGGTTAGTAAATCATAAAAAATAGTATGATTTAACAACACTTAACATGTATTTTTTAAATCAATCTACGTATAAAATAGTCTCGAAGTTTTTTAATTGCTTCCCAAATAGTATAGGTACTATATAAGTACTTTGTGGTATCCCCCCTCTTTCAAATTTTGACTATCATACCTTCCATTAACTAGGATTAGATCCAGAATCGCTCGCGTGAGCTGATTCTGTTACTTAACTTACGAACCAGGAGCTGTTTCTTTTTAATTAGTGAAGCCATCCTATGATTGATAATCGCGTGTCCATTTTTAACAAATCTCCAACGTTTAATTATGCGTAGCCCATTTTCTAAGCGTTGATTGATCAAAAAAGCTCCGCCCTGAGCGCAATTGGCAGCCATCTTTGTGTGTGAGTCACCACTCCGGAACGTTTGAAAATAGAACGCTGGCGTTCGAAGTTTGAAATAATTATTATGGGAAATCGATCGTATTGGCCGATTTGAAATGCTATATTTGTAGTTGGTAGCTAGGGGGAAGAAATTGAATAAAGTGTTTAAATATAGTTTTAGGATACCTGGCAACTCTGCGTGAGAAGTTATTTTCGGATTTTGTAGAATTATGTTGTGGTGCAAGTGGCGTAGATGACTTCATGGTTGTAAGTTTGCAAGTTTTATTCCCGTCGATTTGCAAATTTTAAAAGTTGGCATCAATTTAAGAGTGCAAACCATTATGCGTGTGACGTTACAACAAATTTAATGATCCTAAAAAATTACCCGTAAAAACAAAGTTTTTTTAAAACTATAACTAATCTATTTTCAATTTTCAACGTAGTTGCACCATTTCTTGGGACGACAAGTAAATCTAGTAATCTCAAAGAATTTATATTTTTGGTTTGGCTGAGGATAAAATACCTCTCCCCAGGCAGTCAACCGTGCTAACAACGCGCCAAATCCCGATTGGGTGAGACTGAAATTTATTTCGTACATTAACTGATATATTGTTATCCAATTTTAGAAAAATGCATATATGTCCTTGATATTTGCAAGGCCAACAGAAGTAGATAGAATTCATTCAGCGCGAGCAGATGTCTGGAAGTGGGTTAATGTCCACTTTCAAGATTTACATGCATTCATTACATTCATTAATTACATTCATTCATTCAAGAAGATATTTTGTAATCAAGTAGTAAAAAATATATTTTCGGGCGCTTACATTGCTAACGCTGGCTAAACCTTATGAAATATGTCAAAAGAATGTACTATAGAATTTAACCTAACCTAACCTAACCCTGAAGATTTATTGCACATAATCGGGACACCTTTTATATTAACACTTTAACAAGTTATTTCCAACTACACTTAGGACCGGCTGTTTCACAGAATTTGAACAGTTCATCATATTTCAACGTTAATATTCAGTTTAATGATAAACTAATGTTCATAAGACAAGGTTTTTATGCATAGCAAAAAGGATAATAAATTATTATAAGCAATAATTAGTCGCCTGTAATATCAATACAAATTGAAAATATCTCCCGAGTAAAAATAAATGCCGCCGACAGGAATTGAACCCGCGCCTTCTGATGTCCAGTGAGACGCTCTGAACCACTGAGCCACGTCGGCTTATTTCCAACACGCCAAATAATTCAATATGCAGTAGTACTTCAATCAAAAATTACTGCTTATTATAATAATATTTAATGAAAATAAATAACTTTGTGTACACTACTATTTTAATTTTTAAATTTGTGTATTTTAATAAAAAAAAAATTTTTTTTTTTTCTTTTTTTTTTTACATGCATTGAGGATTTTTCGACCGTCAGGCTAGGCATATGTATTGAAACTAATGGTTTCTTCGTCAGGATAAACGTATAATGAAAAGATAATTTTAAAAATATGTACCTTTGTTGCGTCATTTTTACCTTTAAATTTGCAATTATTAAAGAAATATATTTTTTACAATTATTTTATATTTTCCAGAGCGTGTAGATTACTCATTTAAAATAATATATAGTATATTTGCGGCACGTTCCAGATTGGTAGATCATAATTCAGAATTTAAACGTCGCTTGAAATGGCTTTGGCTATGTTTTTTGACCAGATCTGAATAGGTACTTCCTCTCCCCCATCTCCTTCCACTCCCCCACTACCTTCAGCCTCACAAATACCCCTATAAGGGGTTGCCAAAGTCTCACTGGCTCCAGACGTTTGGAAGCAAATATCTTGATTTTATTTTTTAAATGTAGGTTTTATAAGTACCAAAGTTTTAGACTTACAAATAATGGACCTGAGCCTTATAATATATGATATATGCAGATTTTAGTGTTTTATTTGGGTCAAATTAAATCATTTTATTTTCCAAAAAATATTCCACGTTTTTTCCTGCAGGCATATTGTTAATTCAGAAAGAAATATTTCTTCCCCAATTTTTAAAATTCAAACTAAAGTGGGAACTCTTGAAGAATCCGCCACTTGTGGGGGTCACGTAAAAGTAAAAATATATTAAATATTTCTTTAAACTGAAGGAAACTATTGAAAAGCCAGCTTTACCGATCGATTTTTAAGCATTTGAAGTGAAGTGAGAGATAGAATATTCTGAGCTGAATCTCTTTTCTGAAGATCGTCGCAAAAAATGTGATTTATTTGTTAAAACATAACATCATCTGATAGCTTCTGTGGTTGATTGGTTATGATCTTTGGCTACAAATCCAGAGGCCGCGGGCTCTAATCCCTGCGTGCGCGAGTGAATTTTATTTGATTCGTTTGTGACATGTGACACATTACAGTATATTTGGGGCACGTTTCAGAGTGGTAGATACTTTCAGTGTTGCCCTATTCCGAATCGAAACGTTGCTTGAAATGGTTTTAGCTGAGTTTGATAACCAGATCTGCATAGTCACATACTCCCCCATCTCCCCCCCCTCCCCTACTTATTACTTTCAGTATCACTACATACCCCAATTGAGAATGTCTTAGTCTCAAACGCTTAGGGCAGTATTTGGGACGTATTCATACGGGAACCAATATTGCTCATTGGATTACCAATACCTCTGGCGTAGGTCACCCCGAGTGGCAACCTACGGTCGTTGTATTAGCAGGGGTGCCCGGGTTCTTGGGGTGAGGTTTGTCCAGGTCTTGCCACGGATGCGTCGGAATAGGCCGGTTGAGTGAGACCATTTGACTTCTCCAGCAGAACTCTCGACCCATCGCCCTGTACCGCAGTGGGAGGGATGGATTCACACGTCACTCCTGTATACATTGACCCACCCCTCATTCCTTTTTTCTTAGCCGAACTTTCGCTCTTTCCTTTTCTTAAAAAGACCTTCCACACAGCATCCCTCAAAACGACATAGACTGTGTGAAGTTAACGTTAAAAAATACCATTTTGAGGTTTATTGTATATCTGAAGCAAGTAGGGATGAGAAAATTTGGAACGTGTCGGACTAGTCAGATATTTTCTCTTAAAACGTCTGAAGTCATTATGATAAGTCATTGTGTCCTGTTCAGGGTTGATCAAAGCAAAACGAACTCTGAGCAGAATTCTTGCCTGAACAGACTATGCAATAATTACAATAGCGTATTATCCAAGCTTGATATTTTCAGTTGCGAACTTACCAAATACAAGAGGTCCATAAGAGAATATTTCTCTGATGGTTTGTGAATAATGTTTGTCTCTATTGTTTATATCTCTATTATGATTTGATTTATATCTACAACCTCTCTCCATGGCTATAAATTTATTGTTTTGTAAATTTTTCGTTTTATGTAATCTTTTGTTTTGTATAAATTTTTTAATTCATATTCCTTTCTCACAAATTTAAATAACTTATTCCATATTATGCTGTCTCAGTTAAAATCACAAGGAGGAAATCCATAATTGCTTTTATTTTACTATATAATACTTATGTACAAACTGATTAAATGTAAACTGTCGATTTCCCGAAAATGAATAAATAAATAAATAAGCAACATTTCGCTTCTGTCTTTCATCAGGGTGATACTGAGAGTTTTTGCCACGCCGCTTTCTACAATCAAATACAAATATTCGAAATACCAACGTTTTACACATTTTTTTAATATTTATTCACATCTGTCCTTCATCATACTTATTAAAACTGACAAGCCGCCCTATTTCCAATAAGTCGACAAATTAAAAATGAGTATTTCAACTAACCGAGAAGTAATGACGTTTTCTCAGCGAACCGACTAGCTTCGCCCCAGTAAAATATTAACGGCTTTCCACTAACAAGCTATTAATACAACTTCAAACGCTAGACTGTAGTCTGTTCAATGCAACATTGCGACAGTTTTGTAAATATAATAATTTGTTCTTCACAGGTAGGGAGCGGAACGACGGAAGCCACCGGAACAAACATGGCGGACGATTACTGTCAGAATTTGGAGGAATTATGGTGAGCCATTTATTGTTTTATGTTTTACTAAACAAATAAGATAGACCTATTTTTCTACTTACTGACACTATGGCATTTTAAACATACATGTTTTTTTTTCAAATTTATCAAAAAGCATATTTAATGTCCCTTGAC
This sequence comes from Hesperophylax magnus, assembly GCA_026573805.1. Classification (NCBI taxonomy): domain Eukaryota; kingdom Metazoa; phylum Arthropoda; class Insecta; order Trichoptera; family Limnephilidae; genus Hesperophylax; species Hesperophylax magnus. The sequence continues at coordinate 14,427,331 of JAIUSX010000004.1, forward strand.
TAGGAGTTGAAAATTTATATGTTGTAGAGGACATATTATATTAAAACTACTAAGTACTTTTACATAGTATTTTTAAGACTTTTTGTACTTTTTTAAAGAATTCCTTTAAAGTTAAAGTATCTAAAGCGTATTTTGAAAAAGTTTTACATTTAATGAGTTTACGAGTTTAATAATAAAAAATGAACCCGCAAATTTATTTTAATTTTAATTTTAAATAATCTATTTTTATAATCAAATGAATTTAAAAAAATGTTTTTTTTTGTGTTTGACTTCCTCCTCAGGAACTTAAGTCAACCGCGCTAACAACTGAACAAAATCTCAATTGGGTAGGACCGACATTTATCTCGTATATTACTGCTGTAATGTAATCAAATATGAGAAAAATGCGTATATTTCCGCGTGTGTATGTGTGATGCCACCAAAAGTTGGAAATAATGCATCTGTATTTGTAAAAAGCCTTATTTCGGGGAGGGATTTTTTAAATTATTTAAATAGGTGTCGGTTTTGGTTTCGGCTGAAACTAGAATAGAAGCTGAAATTCGCTGAAAGATCTCGGCTGAAAATCCGGTTTCAATCAATTAATCACGTTGGTAATTAAATCAGATCCTATCAAACGGTTTGTGACTGTCCATCATGTCAACATAACACATGGTACTACTCCTGCAGAGAATAAGTGTGACCTATAGTTACTTAGTTAACTGTGAATTAAAATAATCAACTGTGACTGAATTTCTGTGTTATTACCGTTACGCTATCGATACTGATTTTCTTTAATTCTCCCAAAGTTTATATATCGATATCATATCAGTCTATCAGGGGATGTCTAACCCAATAGTCCCATAACTCGTCCGTCGTTGGTCTAAATGTGACAAGCAAACTTCCAATTCGGACGTAAGCAATCTATACTACGTTCTTTATTGAGTGTAATTAAATCAAATACATTTAATCTAATTTCTCCGTATCTTAGCCAAGGTAACTATATTATACAGGGTTTTCCAATAAGAGGTGTTATTTTGATATTCAATCGCAAAAGATCAATGGTTTCTTTGCTTGTGTGGCACGTAGCGCCATCTTGTTGAAAGTAAACGTTGTCCAGATCAATACCATCAAACTCGGGCCATAAAAAATCATTAATCATCTCTCGATAGCGATCCATTCACCGTAACTGTTGCTTCAGCCTTATTTTTGAAAAAGTAAGGTCCAATGACTTCGCCGGACCATAAACCGTACCAAACAGTCACACGTTGAGGATAGAGAGGCTTTTCAACAATAATTCTTGGGTTTTCCGAGCCGCAGATGCGACAATTTTGCTTGTTGACGAAGCCACCGAGGTGGAAATGGGCCTCATCACTCAAGATGATTTGCATTTGATTCACTCAAGTGAATTTTAATAATTTCAATGCGTTGTTGAAGCGTGTATCGTTCCATTTTTATGAATGGCGTAGTTTTTACTTGCCAAATGTCAAAAAATGACAGCTTCAAAAGTAACATCTACCGAAATAGCGGGCTATATAAAATAACACCTCTTATTAGAAAACCCTGTATTATTAGGCTTTTTGGTATCTTATCTACCCAAAGATATTGTTACACAAGTATCTAATTTACTTATTTTTTAAAGATAAACTAATGTTTATAAGACAAGGTTTAATGCATAGCATAAAGGATAATAAATAATTATAAGCAATAAGTAGTCGCTGAAATATCAATACAAATTGAAAATATTTCCCGAGTAAAAATAAAATTCTGATGTCCGGTCGGCTTATTTCCAACCCGCCAAATGATTCAATATGTACTAGTACCTCAATCAACAATTACTGCTTATTAATAATTTTTCCACCTGTAAACAACCAACTTTATTTTTGTAGGAAAGGCTTTGTTAGTGCTAAATTTCTCACTAGATGGCGTCTAGACATATTATATCTTCATTTATTGGTGAAATATTTATGACTTGTCAAATATTATTATTTTTCAACGATAAACTAATTTTTATAAGACAAGTAAATTGTGGTTTCTTGTATTTACCACACCGAGAGAGACAGCCTGGGTTCTCATTGCCTCGCAAAACTTGGTGCGCCATCAATAGGTTAAAGTGCTCCCATAGCCGCTGTGAACATGATGCACAGATGGATTAAAAATGCAAGAGAATCATTAATAGGTCAAAATTCGAACACGACCTGCAGATCAGCAAAAAGCTGGCTGCCTGCCCGCATGGCAGCAGAGCATTCTGGTCCCTTGCGGGCTCAATAGGTCGGAATTTTTGCAAACCCAGTTTGCCACCCCTTACCAGACCTGACGGCTCACTAGCAAACATCGCCACCGAAAAGGCTAACTTATTAGGGAAAATGTTTGCGGAAAACTCGACCCTCGATGACGGAGGTGCTGTTCCGCCGTCGGTTCCTCACTGCGGCTTCTATATGAAAAAGCTGAGGATCCGGCATCGGGATGTACTCCACGTTATACGGGGGCTCGATGTTAACAAAGCTAGTGGACCTGATGGAATACCTGCCCTGGTATTGCAGAGGTGTGCTGCGGAAATAGTTCCAGTCTTGACAAAGCTCTTCAAAATGTCCCTGAAGTGTGGCACTGTGCCCTCTGGTTGGAAAAAAGCGGTCATTCACCCTATTCCCAAGAAAGGTGACCGCTCCAACCCGGCCAACTACCGCCCCATAGCGATCACATCAGTTCTGTCCAAAGTGATGGAACGTGTGATCAACGACAAACTGCTCACAAACCTCGATAAGAACAAAATTATCAACGACCGTCAATACGGATTCCGGCGGAACCGCTCGTGCGGTGATCTTCTCGCGTATGTGTCGCATGTTTGGGGGCGGTGCCTGGAACGTCACGGTGAGACCCAAACGGTCGCACTAGACATATCCAAGGCCTTTGACCGGGTCTGGCACCGAGGACTTGTCAACAAATTGCCTTCTTACGGACTTCCCGCATCCCTGTGTACGTGGATTGCTGACTTTTTAAGGGATAGGTCGATTCAGGCAGTTGCTGACGGTTTCACCTCATCCTCACACTCTATAAATGCTGGCGTCCCACAGGGATCGGTTCTGTCTCCGACTTTGTTTTTGTTGCACATCAATGACCTTTTGACATGTGCACCGATTCATTGTTACGCGGATGACAGTACAGTTCATGATAGCTTTTTGTTTGACAAGCCCCCAAAGGGCACACAAACTCCAACGGCTCGGAGGGCTTTGAAGCAGAGAATGGACGGTTATCTCGAGAGTATTTCCTCCTGGGGTAAAAGTAATCTCGTCGAATTTAATGTTTCAAAGACCCAATCCTGTCTGATTACGTCTAAAAGGGATCTAAATGATAATCTAGTCTCCTTCAACGGAAGCAATCTTCCGAACAGGCCTTCCATTGATATGCTTGGTGTAACTATAAGTGACCAGCTCAGGTATGGGGGCTCCATCGAAGCCAGAGTAAAGTTGGCCTCTCAGAAGCTGGGCGTACTGTACAGAGCCCGCAGATACTTTAATAGTACACAACTGCTGACCCTATACAAATCGCAAGTGCGCCCTACTGTCGAATTTGGCAGCCATCTCTGGTCCGGAGCCCCTAAATACCTGAAAAAAACCCTTGACTCTGTGCAAAAACGGGCGGTCCGTTTGATAGATTCCCCAATCTTAACAAACGGACTGCAATCTTTAGAGCACAGGCGTCAGGTAGGTATGCTGTCCTTGTTCTATCGGTATTATAATGGAAGATGCTCTGAGGAACTAGCGTCATTGATCCCTTCGGCACCGGTGCGTAGTCGGGATACACGCCAAACGCGTGCCCAACATTTGTACACGGTTGACACTTGTCACATGAGAACGGGTCGCTTCTACGATTCGTTCTTAAGTTCAACAGCTCGGCTGTGGAACGAACTGCCGGCCTCTGTGTTTCCTCCCTCCTACAACATGGGACTCTTCAAGACCCATGTTCACTCCTTCCTCTCCACAAAAAGACCCTCCACACAGCATCCCCAAAGATGACATAGGCCCTGAGGGAAATTATTTTCTTCAGGGCCTCCTGTGTGGAGTTAATATTAAAAAAAAAAAAAAAAAAAAAACGGGCCTTAAAGAGTCGTCGATGTGTGAATGTGGTGCGGTGCAGACCACCGAACATGTGGTCAACGAATGCTCGCTCCATTCATTCCCCGGCGGGATTGATGAGGTACACGTGGCGACGCCTGAGGCCCTAGACTGGCTCGTAGACCTAGATGTCCACCATACGAAAGAAGAAGAAGAATTGGTTTCTTGTAGTAATAATGGAAACTAAGTATTATCTCCATAATCTTTACCTAAAAGTGCGGCGGTTAGGAAAATAATTAGATGTAATTCTTCTATCACCAGGAAATTATCTAACCTCAGTAACATTGGCTTGAAATATTACTTCTTCGTTATAATTGCTAGCGGACCCCGCAATACTTCCCTATTGATAATGTCTTTCTCTTCCGTCACCGACTTCTTCTATCATTCAAATTACTCTGTAAACACTCCTGGCACTAATAAGGACAAATTACCCTGTAAAAACTCCTGGCACTAATAAGGACAAATTACTCTGTAAACACTCCTGGCACTAATAAGAACAAATTACTCTGTAAACACTCCTGGCACTAATAAGAACAAATTACTCTGTAAACACTCCTGGCACTAATAAGGACAAATTACTCTGTAAACACTCCTGGCACTAATAAGGACAAACTTTGAAAATTTGAAGAGCTTTCGGATTAACTTCAAGATTTTGAAAGAACGAACATTTACATTTTTTAAATTTTATATTGATAGATTATTAGCGCAGTACCATGAAAAATCACGGAATATTATAATTCTAATTTTGAAAAAGACAGTGAAAACAATTTCCTATTTAAATGTTAGGTATCGCTTTATCGCTGGAATGAAACGTTCTGTTTCATGAGCTCCAATTTAAAGCAAAATTCAAAGCATTTAATTTTTGTTTTTATTTCTTGCTAGAGCAATCCCGATGAGTTATAAAACTAATTGTAGAACGAGAGGAATTTACTATACATAGATGGGAGTTAAGACAATGCCAAAAATGTGTATATTCTTGGTATACCTTATATCCTAGGTAATAGGCATTAAAATCACTTGACAAACGGAGTCTAGAAACGTTCGATTTCAAGCACAAAACTTGTTTTTATTTATTTTGTAAATAATTTTATAAGAAAGCAAAAAAGTTAATCAAGTGAAACTGTCACAAATAATCTTAGCTATAATACTGTATTTTTTAAAGTTGTTTCCTTTATGCGTTCATACATTTCTATTGAAAACATATTTTATTAGTAAGTATTTTTTATTCTATTTGTATTCTACTCAAGCGAAACGATAGGAAAGCCTTCAATTTATCTAAAGCATATTTTTTGGTATTCATAATGTACATTTTATAAAGATTAATCAAAATAGTGATTTGACAATAAACTTCGCCTTAATAGGTACAATTTTACATTCGAATATGAATTCCTGGGTTCCGCAGGACAGACAGACATAAAAAATATTATTTTTGATAATGTACTATTGAATCGATTTTTCAATGAATTTTCCCTGTCTGTTGATGGAATGAAAAATATAATAAATTGCATTTGCAATCTGCAAAGCTGTTTTGAAGTCATTTTTGGGTGTGATTGTTTTTTTTTGCAAACAATAAACTTAATAATATTTCTACTCTAGGATGACATAGCAACGTACATCGTAGTAATAATTAGAAGTAATTCTTGTATCACCAGGAAATTATCTAACCTAAGTAATTTACATTGACCTGAAATATTACTTCTTCATTATAATTGTTTCTTGCCAAGACACTACCAATACCATGCTATAAAAGCTTTCAACAGTGTAAAATTTGAAATAAAAATTGAGGAAAATAATAATAAATTCACACACAAAATTACAAAATGGATTAAAGAACAAAAAAGACAATATTACCAAAATGTCATAGCATAAAATAAAAACAAAACCTACACGTAACACACAAAACCAATATAAACACACATCACTCACAAACACACAAGATTATTTTCAATGTATTATTTTTTAATTTTAAATATATTATTATGTATTATGTATTTTTATTTTTAAATGTATTATTTTCTCTTTAAATGTATTATGTAGATTATATTTTCATATTATAAAATGAAGGCCTCAGCACGGGCAAGCCACCCAGTGAGGCCTACATTACTGGAAAAGTTAAAATGTAAAAAATATTGTACCAAATGAAATAAAATAAAATAAATAATATCAAAAAATCGATTAAAAATAATCTGGCATCATCTGAATTACAACGTTAATAGAGAAGCAATGAAAATGCATACATTTTTATTGGAGTACCACACAAGAGTCCCAACTGCTGGTGGGAAAGTACCTGACTATTCAGATCCGCTCACCAAATATGGCCAAAGCCATTTCAAACATCGTTTCGATTCTGAATCCTGATCTTTCTATCTAGAATGTATCTACTGTGAATTCAATCTGCAGCATTTGACCACGGAGGGAACACGCAGTAAAGTATAGGAATTGTTGCTTCGTGACATAAAGTCTTCTTTCTTCTCTTGTCTGTTATTACTAATTCATTTACAGTAATAGCACTCGCCTAATTGACTGCAGTTAGGAGAATGGATAGCCATTTGAAATGTTGGCTTTTTTTCTATTTTCTCGTTCAACTTTTCTACGTCTAGGTGCGGCCTGGAGTGAGAAATCGATTTTCCATTATGTTGTGCTTTTGGGTGCAGCTCGGGCGTAGTACAGGGTGATTCACGCATAGCTTGTGCTTTATTGCAAGTATAATACAGAAATACAGTGGATACAGGGAATACAGTGTAGTTTAATCTATAAGGAATGTCAAACATTGATACAACAACAATAGTATTCAATTCGTTACCACCTCTTTTGGCCGCCTACACAGAAAATTTGTTGATCTGTAAGCTAGCCGAACGATACCATCGTAACAAATTATTATAGGCATTAATTACTCGTCTGAAATAAACATACAAATTGAAAATATCTCCCGAGTAAGAATAAATGCCGCCGACGGGTATTGAACCCGCACCTTCTGATGTCCAGTCAGGTGCTCTGGACTCGACTTCCAACACGCCAAATAATTTAATATGTACTAGTACTTCAATCGACAATTACCACTTATTATTTTTTTTTCCCTGTAAACAACCAAATTTATTTTTGTAGGAAAGACTTTGTTATTCACCTGAATACATTTAAAAATAATGTCGTGTATTTTATCCCTCTGACCCAAAATAAAGTGTGCTGAAGTAGACACTTTCTCCTATAATTTATTCGGATTCAGAAAAATGAGAATTCTACCATTGCTCAAGAACATGTAACACTTGTTGAGCCAATTATATTATTGTATCTTCGTGTATCTCTTTGTGTCTCTTGTGTCTATCTTGTGTAACTCGTCATTTGAGTGAGTTTTTATATTTTATTATAGTTTTAATATTAGTATCTATTTGAATTGAATGAATGCAAATCTTCAAGCGGAAATTAGCCTACTTTTCGACATTCGATTGAGCTGAAACTCGGCACATAGACTTGTTGTCGATGACAGTAAACTGTATCAACTTTCGGTGGTAATCACGCAATCACTCGGACATATACACATTTCTGTGAAATTGGATGACATTACAGCAGTTAATATACGACATAAATGTCGATACTACCCGATTAGCATTTGGCGAGGTTGTTAGCGCGACTCACTTCAGTCAAACCATCTTTTTAAAGTTTTAAAACACCTTTTAAAATAGATGCATTATAGTAAAAAAAAAATTTTTACGGATTGTCTTTTGTATAATTTTTATAACTATGTGCTCCTACGGGCGTAAGTAAGAAGATAATGTGTAAGAAAATAAATAACCCAGAATAAATAAATCAAAACTACTCAACAAACCATTTTGTTTATTCCATATAGTAAGAAAAATATTTCGAAAGGGTGATAAAATCCACCGTTTAGTCAAAAAACTAATTCAAATGACGGGCGAAGCCGGGTAGTAAAGTAATAAGCCTAACTAAACCGTTCGCAAGTTATAACAAATCTTTTAAAATAGTGAAAAAAATATTTACTTTTAAATAAAAATCATTTTTCTTCACCCACAGTTTGAGATTAGCTGTGTGCTTAGACAATATCCATAAACCGAGGATCGTTATCCCTAACCCTCCGTTGATCGTTACGCCATACTACTAAGTATGCAGTAACCGACGATGAGCGGTGACGTCCGCTTCTCATACGGATCTGGGTTACGTCACTTCTATTTTTGGGAGTAATGACTCAACGTTGCAGTAGTCTATTGTTAAGAATTTCTAGCGAATGTCAAACATTCCTCGCAAATGGAAAAATATGAAAAAATAAATGATAATTAATTACGAAATTATTAATTTTCTGGCACAGCAGTAAACTTCTTAAATAATATTTTATAGTATTGACATGGACAGCCTCCTTGGTCGTGTGGTTAAAATCCTTGTCTACGAATCTGTAGGTCGTGGGCTCAAATCCCGGCGTGCGCAAGTAAATTTTATTTGAATTAATTTTTGTTACTTCACAATTTTTTTATTTAAAAAAATATATTATTCAGATTCGAAAAATTGCTTGAAACGGCATTAGCCGTCTATGGTGATCAGATTTGAATATTCAGGTACTTTCCCACCTTCCTCTATCGCATCTCCTTCCCCTCCCCGCTGTCTTCACCTTCAGAACATACCATTTTTTTACCCAATTTGGTATGCCATAGTTTCACTTGCTCCAGATGATTTGGAGCAGTTAAACCTCTTATGCAGTACTTATATATAATAAAAAACATCTACATAATTGTATTTTTACACCTTATTGATGACATGATAATGGATTTAGGTATTTTAAGTGATCAGGTCTGAAGAGCCAGGTACAATTACCAACCTCCCCACTCCCATCGGGCCACAACTTTAATTTTTTTAGCTATTAATTGTTATTTAGAAGGCGAAACGGCTATCACACTGAAAAATATAATTGTACCTTTCAAAACTTTAATAATCGTATTTGATTCAAAATAATAATAAATCACTGATAAAGAAAATATCAATCAAAAACTCTAAGCCTTCGCCCAACGGGTCGGTAAGCAATCAGCAAAAACCGAATGCTGCAAGACCCTGCGCAGAAAAGTTACACACTAAACTGCGTTGCAGACATGTCTTGCAAAATTCGGTTAATGTTTATGTGCTTGCCAACCCGTGGGATGATGAACTTAATGAAAATATAAAACAGATAAAAACCCAGATGGGTTCGTGTCCCATTGTGACCGTTACCTTTTTGATTGAGCGTAGCGGAACACTCTTCATTTCGTCTGTCTGTAAATTTGTTTGTATGTTCCGGGTCCGGTCAATACTGTCAAGATGTTAGCCGTGTTTGATGGTACCCTTTTATTCCACCGGAGCGCATGAGCGTTGCGACAGTTGTTCGCTGTCAAGTCAGAGTTATCACTATTAAGGCGAAGCTTAATGCTAAATCACTATTTTGATTAATCTTTATAACGAATTGGTGTACATTATGAATACCAAAAAATGTGCTTTAGATAAATTAAAGGTTTTACTATCGTTTCGCTTGAGTAGAATACAAATAAATAGATAAATTACTCATTAAAAAATGTTAATGTAAACTACTAAAAAAACATTTTTTAAATAGAAATGTATGAACGCGTAAAGTAATCAACTTTAAAAAAATACAGTATTATAGCTAAGATTATCTGTGACAGTTTTACTTGATTAACTTTTTTGCTTTCTTATAAAATTATTTACAAAATAAATAAAAACAAGTTTTGTGCTTGAAATCGAACGTTTCTAGACTCCTTTTGTCAAGCGATTTTAATGCCTATTACCTACAATATAAGGTATACCAAGAATATAAACATTTTTGGCTTGTAGCTTCCTCTCAAGCATAGTATACTGATCACAGAACTACTATTCATTTTTTTATGTGTGTTTCATATTTTCATCGAGAGTTGTCGATATTATTATCTTCGTCAATGATTAAATAATAGAATTAAGTTTTTAAGCTTCAATAAGCTATTCCTAATACAATTGAATAAAAATATTTTAAATCTAATATACCTCTCTGCCTAGCCCTTTCGTCCACCGGAACTTGACCCAAGCCGGAAATGAGACAGATCCGGAATAGGAACAGCCAGACAAGACTGCCAGTCACGTTGGCCACTCGACTGAGCGAAAAAAAATCATACCTGAGCTTATAACCGCTTTCTCCAATTAACCTGAGCTATCGCTAAGTAATTTTTTTGCTCAATCGAACAATCTCAGTAATCCCTAAGAGAGGTCGTACTGCGTTTTAGTAATTTGTGTCTTTTTCCTACGTATTTTTATAATATTCCACATAGTTACTAATTACAACAAAAAGTTAAAACTTAAGTAAACTAACTTACTAACCAACACGCTGTTTCCCCGAAGGGGTAGGCAGAGAGGACGGACCGCCAAACAATTCGGTCTTGGCACACACTCCTTGCCTCATTCACATTCATACATCGTCTCATACATACTCTTCTATTATTCTGACTCGAGTATCTGATTCATTTGATCGTGACGTGTCTTCCTCGGGCGTCCCCGACTTCTGCTACCATTGGTATTCGCATCATATATTTCTCCTTACACTCTTTTCTTCGCTCATTCGCTCAAACCATCTAATCTTCCCTTTCTTAATCTTACTTACTACGCTTACATCAGCCTTGCATTCTTTGCGGATCTCCACATTTCTCACACGAACATACATGGTTTTACCACACATACGCCTCAGGGATCTCATTTCAACAGCATTCAGTCTACTTTCATCCTTTATACCAACACTCTATTGTGGACTGCTAACTTCGCTTCTTTGGATTTTCTAGCGCCAACTGCGTTCAGTCCTCCATTAATGGAGTTACCTGCATTTAACCTTATTTCAATATCTCTTTCAGCCTTCCCATCACTCTAGAACATACTTCCTAAATATACAAACTCATCCACCTGCTCCAAGTATTCCTCATTCACAGCTATATTGCACACTGTACTCTCTCTTTCAAACACCATGACTTTAGACTTATTTACATTCATCATTAACTCATTCTTCATACATACTTCGTTCATCCTAGACACGAGAGACTGTAGATCTTCCACACTGTTAGCAATCAGCACCGCATCATCAGCATACTGTAATATGTATGTGGCTGTAATATCTATCTTCGCCATGATAATTAACATTATTAAAGAGAACAATTTTATATGCATTGTTTTTCTAACATCTTTTTTATTTTCTATAATGCTTTCCTTGAAAAAAAGACACTGCTGCTATATTTTTGGTTGGTATGGTACAAAAATGTTGAATTTTGAAAGCCGAATATATTCGCACCAATCTCTTCCTTCCACCACTTAAAATATCACATTAAAGGCTAAGCTCGTTCGTGAGAAAGTCGAAACATTTAAAACAAACTTTAATTGCGTGTTAGCTGTCGAATCAACACTATTTGAAACCGCGCAGAACTCCACTGTTAACCCAACAATATCGCTAATGGATGTTCAAATCACATCCTGCGACAAAAGCGGCATTTCCCTGAATCACTTCCTACGGGAAGGTGTTAGTCCGGGCGTGGCCTCAAATTGTTTAGAAGTCACCGTGACAGAGTGACAGAGTAATCAGACCATCCCGGACCATTTCCTGCCGTCAATCGGGCTAGCTGAGCAACACCGCTAAAAGATGCCCGATTTGATAGCGAACAATAATGAGACAGGTGGGGAACGGTTCGTAAAATAAGGTGGAAAGAAAGTGGAGACTCAATAAAATTGTATATTTGATGCGCAAATTGTGTCCAGTTCTAATGATGGCGGCTTGGAGACAGTTGAAAGTATACAGCGAAATCTAGACAGCGAAATGTTTAAGCAAATGCTAGTAAAATAAGTAAGATAATTTGTTACTTTACTTTATTTTGGGGAACGGGTGGAAGAATTAAGTTGAATGAAAGTGGGGGCGATATAAAATGGTACATTTAATGTTCAAGGGGTGTCCAGTACTAATGATGGTGGTTTGAAGTCCGTGGAAGGTGTACAGCGAAATCTAGACAACAAAATGTTTAAGTGTTTTAAGTGCTAGAAGAAAATAAGTCAGATACTTTGTTTACCATACTTTACTTTGAGTAAAGTGTGTGGGTGAAAGAATAAAGTGGGGACGATATAAAATGGTACATTTGATACTTAAACTGTGTCCAGTCCTAATAATGCTGGTTTGAAGACCGTGGAAGGTGTAGAGTAAAATCTGGACAGCAAAATATTTAGGACAATGCTAAAAAAAATAATTACCCATACACCTCTGTAATTAATTTAATATGTTTTTATTAGCCCTGATGAAGGTTCGGGTTGAACTGAAATCGGTTGGTTATAAATATATACAATAAAGTGGTATTCAAACAAAGTTATTATATTTTAATTATTATGCTAAAAAAAATGTTAGATAGTTGGTTTTTCTTAGATCTTTCACTATCTGTGAATGGTTTTAGGCTTCGCCTTTACCAAAATATTAACCAGGGCTGTATCCAACACTTGGTACATTTATGAAATCAATATAATAGTTTGTTTTTCTATGTATATTTTAAATAAGGGAGGATGGTTTTATCAAATGTATTTTTGTCCACTACATTGGATGCATCTCACCCAATGTATGCATCTTTTCGCCTAAATAAATTACTTACTATAAATTAAATACGTAATTATATTACAATTGTCCGACATGTCAAGAGTAACTTGTCTGTTGTTGTTTCTGTTATAAATTTCAATTATTTTATGTAACTGTCTTCTTATTATTTTGTTTTTGTTTACAAAATAAATATTTTTAAATATTTTTAAATATTCTAAATATTTTCTGTTTTGTTAATTATGTTCATTTCTTGTGTGATTCGTGTTAATACAATAAATAATAATAATTGGATCAAATGCCCTTTAATATTTGCAAACAGATGCAGAAAAACATAGTTACCTGAGAGGTTACTTCAGATAAACGCACTTTTATTAAAAAGTTTACGACTTTGCACGTAGAAGACATACACTAGAGTAAAAACATTGGACATTAAATTTGACATTTTACCCTCAATTGTTTTCTATTGGAACATGTATTAGAAGATTAGTGGCAAAAGTGGAGATGATATTTATTTTAAAAGACTGGAGAATTTTTATGAATTGACCTTAAAAGTTGACAAATTCTTAGTTGTAACTAGCTGAAGTAAAGTCTTGAAGTTTTGAATTCTATGATAAACATTGACTTTTCTCTACTTTCTACAAATATAATATACATAAACCTTCCGGAAGAACTTCTCTAAATGAGAGCTAAAAATCTATCAAAATCCGTTGCGTAGATTATATTGATAATGGTGCTATTTTAAAGACATAACACTCCTTACTGTAATATTTAAACGGTAGATAGAGATATCTTTGAATGTCTACCAAATTGTATAATAAAAAGGCTTGCATATTTTTCATATTTTCCTTTAAAATACTCGAGACATTTCAAGTATTTCGTTCACGAAATTGTAAATTACAGACTGGATGACATCTGATGATATCCTTGATCGTAATTACAAGGCTCGAAAATATCTTGCTTGCTTCAAAATAAATTATTGCGTACGTTCAGATATCATTATTTTATCTGTCAGGCTTTTCCACGTCATTCCCGATTACAGGGAACTCTTCAATTTGTAAATCAACTCAAATAGGGGGTTCGTTTGCTTTGCGTTGGGTATAAAAACATGCTTCCCATAATTTGAACTACATCTCTTCATGATACAGAGAGAAATTTTATTTATCATTCGATAAAATATTTTACCTTCTTATCAAACATACTATTTTTGGTTGTGTGTGCGTTAGTTCTGCGTGAAATCTGATTTAATAACCAAATATTCAACATGTTTTAAAAAAAAAAAAATATATATATATATATATATTATTTTTATTTCTTGCTAGAGCAATCCCGATGAGTTACAAAACTCGTTGTAGGACGGGAGGAACTTACAATCAGAGATGTGCAAAATGGGTACCCAAAACCATTTGAAATGCAAAATGTAAATGGGTCAAAACTTTTGAAAATGCAAAATGGTTTTTAGAAAAGCATTTCAAATGCAAAATACCTATCTTCAAAATGCATTGAAAATGCAAAATGGTTTCTCAGGTCAAACAATTAAAATAATTATAGAATTTTTAAACAATTTTGCCATTTAATGGACATCAATATGGAATAAACATATTAAATGATGGTAAATCCAAAAACACTACGACTACAGATTATGAAACCACAAAAATTTTGCGCGGGACTAATGTTGCCAACGTAAAAACATAGAAACTGCTATCTAACATTTAATATTACAGCGTCATGGCCCCATGTTCAGTATTTGAATCAGTATTTTTTGTAATGGTATCACTCAATTGCCAGGGCTCCTACCAGGGAGCAACTTGACAAATGTAAATTATCTCTCATAGCGAGGTTGAGGACCGACTGATATTTGGGGCTTATGAAAAAAAGATGAGTGGAGAAAGTAGGAAGAATGTTGCAAAAAAGCATTTAAAATGGAAAATGCATTGAGAAAAGCATTTAAAATGCAAAATGGAAAATACCCATTTTGCATTTTGCATTTCCATTTGAAATGGATTTATTTGAAATAAAGCACATCTCTGCTTACAATACATAGGTGGGAGTTAATAGGTACAATTTTACACTGGTATTTTGATATCAAAATTATAAGCTTCACATAGAAATCAGTACAAAGTTAGAAAAAAGGGGGTTAAGTAGAACAAACAAAAATAAAACAGACAGGGATATACTTATAAGTACAAAGACAAGGTAGGAATTTACAAAAGGGTACTTACCGACTAATACATTAGTAAAAATAGGTTATGCTCGATTACAAATACAGGGGATAGAAAGAAGAGAGAAGGAAACAAGACAAAATACAACACGACCAGAATTACTTATTTTTGATTTTAAATTTTTTCTTTTAAAGCATTAAAGCATTGATTTTTTGTATATGCTGGCTGTTTTTAAATATATATGTAA
Organism: Hesperophylax magnus; assembly: GCA_026573805.1. Taxonomy (NCBI): domain Eukaryota; kingdom Metazoa; phylum Arthropoda; class Insecta; order Trichoptera; family Limnephilidae; genus Hesperophylax; species Hesperophylax magnus. The sequence continues at coordinate 14,442,403 of JAIUSX010000004.1, forward strand.
GAGAGTTATAGAGTGTGTAGGCAATATAGTTAAGAGATTTTATCCCATATTTTGTAGTGAGTGTTAGAGGAATGCTGATTTTATTGTTATTCCGAGTATTGTGGTTGTTGGATGTCTCGATTGTAAAGTAGCTTGATCGCTGGGTAATCTGTAGGATGGTGCTCATGATTTTTATTATTTCTGAAGAAAGTTTTACTTAAATCTCAAATGTTTCTACAGGGATCCCTACGGATGTAAGTTATTTATATTTAAGATTAATAAAAACAGGACCTTACCATTAAAATATTTTATGTAAAACGTTTTTCAACTATAAATTTAGCGGTAAGCACCAGATTTTATTTTTCTAGGCGATGAATTAGTAACTTCCTGAGGGATCCCTCTAGAAACATTTGAGATTTTGGTAATACGTTTATCAGAAATAATTTAAATAAACCCCACGGAAAGATCGATTTTCTAGGCCTGCTGGGGCAAAGTCGACCGTAGGTCCGTCCATTACACCGAGCCGCGCTCCAAATATTGTTTTTACACCACTTCATACTTATGTCGTTAAGATTGCCACTTTATGTTAGAGATTTGCTAGGGCAAATTCTACAACAGGTCTGTCCAATACAGCAGGACCACGCGTCGCATATTTTTGTACACGGCTGCTTCACTTACGTTGTTAAGATTCTGGCTTTATTTTAGGGTATTTTCTCGTCTTAAGCGAAACATTACGAAGTAATGCAAAATCGTTAGTTTTATTTTAATTTTAAAATTTGATGGCTTAGAAATATTTTACACGCTTTAATTAAATACTGCGAGTAGAACACATCATTTCAACATCAACATCATCACAAGTATTGTTATAAGCCCAGCAAAAAGTAAGAATCAGGCCTATAAAAACTGCTTTCAAGTTGAAAATCTCTTAGTTTTGAACCTCTTTTATTGTAAAATGGGATAAATTAAGTTCTTTAGAAAATGATCGTTAGATGTTTGTGCCTGAACTTCACTAATAAAATAAAAAAAAAAAACACTTTTTGCGATGTTTTTTCTTGCATCTATGAAATCAGGCGGCTGGTGTAAAGCGGGAATTTAAACCTTATCACTATCTACATAAGGAGTGTCATTGTTAGCGGCCCGATTCCAAATGTTACAAGACCTGGTGCACCGCCTTAAAGATCGGGGATAGAATGTGTGACAATTATCCTTTTGATTTGGTTTTTGTAGTAAATATTTAAGAGGAAGCTACAAACCAAAAATGTGTATACTCTTGGTATACCTTATATTGTAGGTAATAGGCATTAAAATCGCTTGACAAACGGAGTCTAGAAACGTTCGATTTCAAGCACAAAACTGGTTTTTTATTTATTTTGTAAATAATTTTATAAGAAAGCATAAAAGTTAATCAAGTGAAACTATCACTGATAATCTTAGCTATACTACTGTATTTCTTAAAAGTTGTTTCCTTTACGCGTTCATACATTTCTATTGAAAAAAAAAAATTTCAGTGGTTTACATTTATATTTTTTTATTGATTAATTTATATTTTTATTTGTATTCTACTCATCGAAACGATAGGAAAACCTTCAATTTATCTAAAACATATTTTGTGATATTCATAATATACACCAATTCGTGATAAAGATTAATCAAAATAGTGATTTGGCATTAAGCTTCGCCTTAAGCGGTATACCTTTGAGTATGTTTGTAAATGCGTAAATACGTAATATGGTTGATTTTCCAGGTCATTTCCCCTCGTAAGAAGGTGTTGTAGGGAAAACTCGTCTAACTTTAATGTTTATTTTACGGGTTGTTGTGCCCTGTGTTAATTGAAGCCCGTTTCATTAGGCCAGTCCATAAAGGCGAGGCGCGATGGCCCAGAAATCAACAACATAAAGAATAATACAAAGATACTCTTATTAAAGACATTTTATTTTGTTTGTTCGAGTTAATGGGGGTTTTATGCGGCGTCGTTTAACCCCCGATGTTTATTAGTAGGCGCCGCGCACACACTACACTATTCTACTTGCATACCAATATTGGGATAATGTGTGAAGTAAGGGTAGGCAGTGATTATTGGCTGTAAAGAACCTTTCTTGGGACATCTTCCACACTCCTGCACACACCTGAAATCTCTTTTAAAAACGGGATTGCAGGTCATTAAAGAACGAATTGATAGTATCCTGATAAATTTTAAGTAAATTACCAATGTTTTGTCAACATGTCCGTAAACGTGTTAATAAAAGTCTTAACATTTTTGCATTGCGTAATAATATTAAGACCAACGCATGTAGATGAACACGTGTTTCGATATTAATCCGGATTTTAACAACACTTTATCAAGAAGCGGCTTGCAGTCCCATTTTTAACAGGATGACTGATAATTTGAAGGGATTTATTAGATACTATTAAAAATGTGACTGCATGACAATTTCGTAATAAAAATAATTAGTCATTCAGAATATATTTGAAAACGTGTTCACGCAGGTGACTCTGTCCGAATAAATATAATATATTCGCGGTTATCTAACAGCGTGTTATGAAGTTTGTGAAATAGGCCTCCAGTCCTGTTTTTAACTGTAAAACGAATAAATTGACCAGAATTTTAATAAATTATGGGTGGAACTACAGTATTCTAATTAAGGGGGTATTTCACTATCTCTGATTATGTTCTGACTAAGCACTAATCCGCGGATTAGTCATTTTGTCGTTTTCACTATATCTGAATAACGCTAACGCTCGGGTTAAAGTTAGATTTGACTAATCAGTGCTCGAACTTCACGTTAGGCGCTATTCCTCGAATCAAAGATGGCGTCAAAACATTCCGAGTTTGACAGCTGAGAAGTGAGTCGAATTTTGTTGAATGAATTTGAATGCTTGTGTGATCCATCCTGAATTATTTGATTGTGTTCAAAATAAGAAACAATGTATTAATTCGACACGAATCTATCTAAAATGACCTGATAATCAACATAACATAACCAAAAAAATGCACACTTCGCGGTGTGCGGACTGTGACGCATGACAGCCGTGGCAGAAGATGGAGTAACTGCAAACATTTTGCGATGTTGCCAGACTATTTCGAGTGTTATCTATCCGGAAGCTCGAAACAATGGTGAAACGGTCGCCGTTGAATAACGAAGTTATTCTGATCTTTAAAGCCAGCCAACGGATAGCTAGTCAGATATTTAGCCCGACATAGTGAAATACCCCCTTAGTATCTCAAGAAAGATTCTGTGTTTTTACTTATGACGGTATAAGTAAAAACACAGCATCGTACGAGTGTTTTTTAAATGTGTCCACCGATATTTATAACTGCGTTAAAAACCAGGCAACTAAGTCTCAATCAAGTCACAACCTTCTTCTCTTTATTTTAAGGGTATACTTAAAAGAGTTCATAATCTGCTCTTCCATAGATGGCGCTAATTTAATTATCTTAGGGAAATAAACTTTTTGCATGTTATGCTTTTTCAAATAATTTAAGACGAATTATTTGTTTGCCGCCCGTACATACGCAATATGAACAAATAGTTTTGTCCGTATAAAAACTCAATCATATCAAGAAAGGCATACTACGTGATACGCGCTCTGCCTCGTCGGTTACCGTGCTGCTGGAACGAGACAGAGTGCGTATCATATGACTCCTTAGGCTGTACTCAACTGCTACAGCTGAAAAAAAAATCATCGGAAAACAAAATGAAATCAACTTTTTTACTCCAAATATGCTCAGTAATCGATGGTTAAAATATTTCAGGTAGGCGCATTTGTTGCCTATCATTACGGCAATCTTAACCCTTCAGACTGCATCCCGGAACAACTCTGTGGAACTGCACTCGCACCAGTCACCTAGATTTCGAACAGATCACCATTCAATGCAGCGTCTCCCCATTAATCTTCCCCCCAGTGAAAAAGAAACACATTTTTCTTAATACTTAGGTGTCTGCGACTTCGCTATAAATAGATCGTCTGTAGGTAGCTTCACCCCAGTTTGAGAAAGCCTTTCGAAGGCGAAACACCTATCTCGCGTTATCAACAGTCAAAGTAAAAACGAGTAGTGTCTTTACGGGAATTTTTAGGCATAGTGTTCTTACTGCCACTTATTTTTTTATTACCTTGAAAATGTGTTACAATTTTTTTAATATATTTAGACCTCACTAAGTATTATGCTTGTTCTGATGTCTACATATTACAATATTGTTTTATATCAGTGGCCGAGTTGCAATCGCGTTTGGGTCCCAAACTCAGAAGTAGTGTGTTCAATTCCTCGACTGGCTAAGTCCTCCATCACATCACAAGCAACATTTTCCGCTTACTGTGGTGGTAGTAGGAGATTTTCAAATATTGTCAGGTTATTCGTAACCCTATTCTATGGTGACTTGAACCAATAATATTAAAATAACTAATATTATATCTTAGCATATTGCTTCTGTTAGTTGTGGTGTTTATTAAAAAAAAATTCTAAAAAATATTTACTGCACAAAAATACAGAGTACAAAGGGTATAGTTTATAGGTTACATCCTGTTTCTTCCAGCTAACCCAACAAATACACATTATATTACATAACCCAACAATTACATGTTAACAAATGTATGTAAATAATAAATAAAAAACAGAGGTATTTAATTTATGTAAGGTATTCATTTAAGGTGTAGTGACATTTGTTTAAGAAATGTTTTTAGTGATGATTTAAATTTAAGTATGTCGGTTATTTGTTTGATGCTACGTGGAAGGTTGTTATATATTTTAATGGCCATGTAGTGTGGTCCTTTTTGAAATATTGTTTTGTTTGCTTTTGGGATTAATACGTTTTCTGTGAACCTTGTAGCGTGTTTATGTTTTGAGTTTTTTTGTGGGAACTTTTCTGGAGATAATCGAACTAACAGGCATAACTCCATTATATATATGTCCGTCACCGTCAGAAGTTTGAGATTTTTAAAAATTGGTCATTATTAATATGGTTCGTGTATGTGTTATTCATTATTGTCTAGTTTGTTTTTTTTTATGAAATCCCTTCCTGTTGACTAGATCCATTTTTTATTTTGTTTTTGAAAGCTAGAATATTTATTTTGTATTTTAATTACGACTGGAATATTAATATACATTTTTTGTCCTAAGTAGTGCTGCGTCCTTTGTCCAAAGGTAGTATTAATTGAGGGTATTAATGCGTTTATTTATTTATTTAAGCCCTCAGGGCTTTTACCCAAAAAAGTCTTAATTGCAATTAAAAGTGCATTACAATTGCGTAACATAACAATAATAGAAATAATAACAAATATTTTTTAAAACCAATATGCATACCTACCAGAAGTTAATAGAGTACATTTTCATTGATAACGAGTCAATCTACCGAGCTTCAGCTCGATCATATGTCGAGAAATCGATTAATTTCCGCTTCACAGACTTACATTCATTCATTACCATAAACAATTGTGAATTTCAAATAGATATATTTAAAAAAACGATATTCAATGGGTACGAACCTCCTTACAATATTTGAAAAACACTTACTACAATCATTATAGTGAGATAATGTTGCTTGTGCCAATGATGCAGGACTTGGGTAGCACAGGAATTGAACCAGCGATGCCTAGATGGTAACCCAACACAGCAACTCTATTCTAAAACAATACTTTTTTAAATTCACGAATTCAAAACGCCAAAATTGTATATTAGAAACAGTAGATCTCAGGGTCAAAAACATACCCAACAAGCAACTACAACATATAACATTTGGGCAAAAAAGCTTCCTATATTATGGAACTAAACTCTACAACAAAATTTAAATCTCAAATCAATAATAGATCAGAATTAGAAAATATACGAGTACAGTCTGAAACTGAAACCACTCTACAGCCCTTAAAACGCGAAATTATTAAAATTAATTAATAAAGGCGATGCCATACGTAGTAATGCAAAATCATGTGTTTTTGGTTTGAAAATTTGGTCGCCTAGAAATGTTTCAGATGCTTTAATTAAATACTGCGAGTAGAATACATCTACCCCAGAAAAAAAATAATGTAAAGGCCTAATGCAGGAAAACCGCTTTAAAGTTCAAAATCACCTACTTACGAACCCATTTTCGGTTATGATTTTATTGTATAATGTGGCAAATTAAGTTATTTATAAAATGATCGAAAAAAAATTAAATATTTATGCCTGAACATCCACAAAATAAAATAAAAGGCACTTTTTGGCCATGTTTTTTTCTTGCATAAATCAAAACAGGCGGATGGTGTTAAGCGGGAATTTAAACCTTATCGCCATCTACGTAAGGGTTGTTATTGATAGCGGCTCAATTTAAAATATTACACGACGTAGTGCATCACCTTAATACTAAATTAAACATTTGATTATACGTCTGAATTGAATTTGATAGTCCGAATTGAATTTAATATTCCAAATTGCATTTGATAGTCTGAATTGCATTTTATAGTCCGAATTGCATTTGATAGTCCGATTTGCATTTGATAGTCTGAATTGCATCATAGCCTGAATTGCATTTGAAAGTCCGAATTGAATTTAATAGTCCAAATTGCATTTGATAGTCTGAATTGCATTTTATAGTCCGAATTGCATTTGATAGTCCGATTTGCATTTGATAGTCAGAATTGCTTGCATTGATAACTTTAGGATTTCACTACCATAATACTCGGAGTCGGGATTTAGGGAAATTCTGGGACTAACTACCATATGTATTCCTCATTGCCCAGAATACTTAGGGAGAGAAATAATTATAATTAGAATCTGTGGACATCTTTAATTTACCACCTTACAAATACAAAAGATTTTTAATGAAGCAGTGTCTTTATGTAAAATTTTTACTATTCATAATATGAAAGCCCCTAAAAAGATGTTAATAAATAATATGTTTTATAATTTCTTCATATTATTCGTACTATTAAATTGTGTAAATTAAATCCTCAGCACGGGAGATCCCAGTGAGAATATTATTACCATTTATTGCAAAGAAGGAAGAAAACGCAACATTTATTATTATTATTTGTTTACTAAGCTGTCATTACATCCTTCTGTCCTGTCAGGGTCCAAGTCTGATACCTTGAACCAAGTGATACAATTGTACCTTTGTTAATAACATATATTGATGGTGTTTTAATCGATTACTTTGCTTGGTTTGCCCGACCCTGGCGGACCATAGGCTATAGCACAGCGGTGATCAACCTTTTCACAGGAGCGGAGGGTTTTTTTTTATTAATTTCAGTTTTGTTATATCCTTGATATTAGTGTATGATCTCACCCATAGATGGCACTAGATAAGTCTATTAGCATATCCATAGATGGCGTTTAACCCTTCAGACCTCTGGCGTATTGACCGTTATATTTCTAAAAGATGCTGTGAGAAAGTCGAAAATTTGTGTGCATTTCCGCTTTTCGGTAAAATCCAAATCAATGGGATATTTCTGAACGTATCCGGAAACTAAAAACTTTTTATGAAAGCTGATAAAATATACTTAAAAATGTTATTATCAAAAATTTACATGTAATTTTTGAAATTAAAAATAAAAAAGTTTTAAAAATGGGTCTACCTTACGTTTTTCCGTCTAAAACTGAACTAAAATTACTGATTACAAAACAAAACAGAAAACATTTTTTTTTAGACAAATATATTATAAACATTACTGTGACCTCACCTTTTTTTGTCGTTTCATATAAAAATAATTACAAAAAAATTGAAAATTTCATTAATTTTTCTCAAATTACTATCGGAACCTTTGGTTTCATTTTATTATATTTCTTGACACGGTTAACTTGGCAGTCAGTGTGTCACATATTTAGATATAATTTGTAAACCCGCAATTTATTAATGAAACAGTTATAAAACGTCAAAACAAAGCGCCGCAGGCGAAAATTTTTATAATTTCAACGAAAAGCAAATAAATGCTGTCGATTTTTATCATTTAAAATAGACAGACAAAAGTTTGTCACGAAACATTCCGTATTTTGGAAATTGTAATGCAGATTTTAAAAACGTTAAACATTTGATCATTGCACCCGGAAATCTGAACAATTGCTATTAAATAACCAATATTAAAACATTTTTATTTTTTATCGTTTGAATAGACAAAATGTAGTAAAAAAAAACTTTAGGGACAGATATCAAGAAGCGGTGAAAATGGAAAATATTGTACAGTAATTAATTTCAAAACAAGTAATAAAATTGGATTATGAAGTTACCCATTTAAAAATAGATATGGGTAACCTCACAATAAGGTATCTGATAGGGTAGGAGCGACATTTATTTCGTATTTAAACTGCTGTTTTGTCATCCAATTTCAGAGAAATGCCTATATATCCGCGTGTGCACGCGTGATTGCCACCAAAATTTGATAGAATGCATAGCCATTGACAAAGAGTCTCTCTGCCGAGTTTCGGTTCGATCAGATGTCGGGAAGTGGGTTAATTTCCACTAATTACTATTAAAATAGCTTATTATTTGAGGCTAATTCAAAGCTTTGAAGATATTCTAAAGATTTCTTCTAAATACAGGTGGGTCGGCCGAACGAAATGTGCTCGCGAGTCGCGTGTTGCTCATCACTGATATAGATTCTGTTTGTATCGGCGTGAAATGGGGAGGTTTTAGTTACTAGTTACTGGATGTGGGGACGCCGGCGTCGAGACGCTGTTTGTCATCCATTAGCCCGCCTTATTTCCTTCGCCAGTGTCAATACGACCTCCCCCGTCACATCCCCGTCAGGGTATACACTCTACAACAGTGAACGGCTCTCAATAAACATCGGTTTTGTATTCGATAATAAATAAATGCAGATAAAACAATGTTCCAACACCACGAATAGAGACATTAATATTAGGGGCATAAACAATAACGGTCTTCGAAGATTAAACTAATTGAACGGGTTTTTTATTTGTGTATTTTGTCTGTGGTGCATTCATTAATCATTGAAGATACTATTAAGGCGAAGCTTAATGCTAAATCACTACTTTGATTAATCTTTATAACGAATTGGTGTACCTACATTATGAATACCAAAAAATATGCTTTAGATAAATTGAAAGTTTTCCTATCGTTTCGCTTGAGTAGAATACAGATAAAATAATAAATTACTCAATAAAAAATATAAATGTAAACTACTAAAAAAAATATTTTGTCAATAGAAATGCATGAACGCAGTATCTTTAAAATTCAAAATATTCTTTAAATAACTCACATACTTCTAAAATGTGCATATCTGATGACGGACACTGCAGGACTGTTCGAAACGTTGTCTCAATACGAAAAAGGAAGCAGTAATCGAATCAAATGACATTTCCTCGTAAAAATCGTTTTATTTCCTTTTCTATTATGGTTAGTCATATAATATGAACAGATTTATAAAAAGAGATCACCAAGCTTTCTCTTTGCATTTCAAAGTTTATAATAACGGCTCCCATATAATTTGAAATAATTCTATGAAGCGGAAAACCATCAAACGGTTCGCCTTGTCAAGGTTTAACTATTTTTCAAATAATTAAATAAATATATATAAAACGTGAAAATTTGAAGTGAAGTGACAGCTAACTAACTTACCATCACACCGTTTATCTGCAGGGGTAGACAGAGAGGACAGACTTCCAAAAACTCGGTACCTCATTCATATTCATGCATCGTCTCACACATACTCTTCTATATACTATATACTCCTTTCTTTGGTCATTTGCTATAAATGCCCTATCTGAGCGTCCCTTTCGTAATCTTACTGACAGTAAGTGAAGTGACAATAACCCTTATAATACGCATTTCTAATTTTTTTTTTTGTTTCGCATTAAGTGGGAACAGTTTACAAAAAAAACATGGGTGAACGATTATACATACTTTAATATTTTAATTTTCATTCAAACTTTATTATTTGTAATTGCATATGTCCGTATATAAATCTGAAATAGTCTTTCATCTGCTTTTAAAAACAGTATTTGTTAAAAATGTACGAACCATTAGCAAAGTTCACCACCAGTTACTTTACAGGCTCCTGCCTAGCACCTAGCGGTCAGAGGTAAAACTGGGGCTAACAGATAAAACAGATGTTTTGCCTTATCAATTGGCTTTCTTTGACAGTGTTTGTTTACAATTAGCTTTTCAATGTGTTTTACTTGATTAGATTATAAAAGGCCCCGCCGACTGGATTCCTTCTTCTTCTCTCCTATAAAATAGTGACAAGCAGTCATTATGGTCTACAGACCATTAGTTAAAGTGTTTTGTCCGGGTCGGGAATAATTTAACTCTTTGTAACATTAAATAAAGTGAAATGCAGTTTTGTGCAGTAAAAACAAAAAAAAAACTATGCGTCTGTTATTGAAGACTTCATCAAGCCCAAACAAATCTTAACAGTATTCAATTTTGGGATACGTTCAAAAACAACAAATCTATTTGAAATTGAATGTCAAATATTTTAACGATATGATATTATGTTCGTCTAGGCACAAGGGGTTAATTGACTTATTTTATTTCTTTAACCATACAAATTTATATTTTCTTTCTATCTGCGACCTTTGCGTTCAGAGCCAGGGATCTTACAACTCAATCACCGATTTATATTAGACCACACGAAGTGGATCTATTTTAAATTTAATAAATAAAATAAAATATGTGCACTGGTATTGGTGCATTTAATTGTTTTCTTTTTGTCTTGAATGCTGTGTGTGGAAGTCTTTATTTTAATGTAATTTGTATCTAATTTGTAGATGATAAAGAAAATGATACAGAAAATTATATCTGAATTCTTAAGCATTTTCTAGATTGCTTTATTTTTATTACACTTCAAGGAAAGACAACTTCTTAACCATTTTTTTTCTTAAGTCTTCCAAGGAAAACATCTCAACCATTTTGTTTTCTAAGTTTTCCAAGGAAACACATCTTTTTAACCATTTTGTTTACTAGGTTTTCCAAGGAAAGACATCTTAACCATTTTGTTTCCTAAGTTTTCTAAGGAAAGACATATTAACCATTTTGTTTCCTAGGTTTTCCAAGGAAAGATATCTTAACCATTTTGTTTCCTAAGTTTTCCAAAGAAACACATCTTTTTAACCATTTTGTTTGCATATTGTTGCATATCCCCATCCTGTGTAGGTATTCAGTATACACTTTTTATAGGCTAAACTACCCCAGTTAATGGGTGTGGTTGGGAGGGGGGTTGGGGTGGAAATGGAGGATGGAAAGGGGTTGGGAGACAAATATTGGAAGAAGCCGTGACAGGGATGATTTACTGCGTTGTTTTAAATGCCAAAGGTGGGGTCGTGGTTATTGGATAAGGAGACCTCTGTAGTCTAGTGGTGAGGGTGATGACTAAAGAACATTCTAGGTAATCCGGATCTCGAATAATTCCGATTATCAGATTACTCACAGTGGAATCAAAGTGTAAAAAAATGCTCGATTGTTTCAAAGGACAAGATTGTTGAAATATTGTTATATTGTGATAAGAACCCAATATCCAAATGACATCATGCAGAAATACAAGATTTTGTACAATAAAGTCGGTTTTTTTGTTTTAGGAATGGAACAAAATTTGAAAGAATACCCCCGATAAGCAATGGCTATATTCAATTTAATTATCAAAAATTAGACAATATGACGCTATCTAACATACTTAACTAATCTGGAAAATTTTCAAACCGTAAAAACAATGTTTTTCTACTATTTAAAAGTACGTATATTTTTATTTTGGTTTGATTGAGGATTGAAGTTTCGTCCCGAGGAACGGAGTCAACCGCACCAACAACTGCGCCAAATCATGATTAGGTTGGACCGACATTTATTTCGTATATTAACTGCTGTAATACCATCCAAGTTCATTTATATCCGCGTGTGCTACCAAAAGTTGATAGAACGCGTTTTCATCGACAGTGAGTCTATCTGCAGAGCTTCAGCTTGATCGGATGTCGGGAAGGGGGTTAATTTCCACTTCCACGATTTGAATTCATTAATTCATTAAAACAAAAGTAAAAATTTAAATCGAAGTTTAAAAAAAAAGAAAAACATTTTAAACCGATTAAATACATGCGTACTATATGTAATTATATATTGATTATAGGGTGTCCTAAAAAACATGCCACGTGCAACATGGTATTATTATATTGAGTTTATATCGAGTAATGTAATGTGCTATGAACCAGGGTTGCCACCACCCCCCGACCTAGTTCCGGGCTCTACTGCCGACATCCAATATCCGCCCGTGGAAGAAACCACTCAAATAAACGGAACAACATACGCGCCAACGGATGCAGCTAAAAACAGGGCTGTGCCATAACAATCATTTTTTTAAAGACTCTCAAACGAAAAATGTGAAACAGAAAAATATTCGGTGGCATCTAGGAATTAGCGATGGGCACAATCGATGAATCATCGATGATTTACTCGATATTTTTGACCATCGACTTATTTCGATTCATTGTCATGGACAAATCGATTCTGTCGAAAATCATCACACAGTCCGAGACAATCGTTTTGAAACGTCATCGAACAAGGAATCGATTCTGTCAAAAATCATCACACAGTCCGAGACAATCATTTTGAAAAGTCATCGAACAAGGGATCGATTCTGTAAAAAAATCATTACACAGTCCGAGACAATTGTTTTGAAAAGTCATCAAACAAGGAAACGATTCTGTCGAAAATCATTCGAAACCACGGCCGTCGCGTCATTGGTCAGAATTCATAGATATCAAATCGATTCCCAAATAAGAGAAATGTCAAAAATATCCCGGACTCGGATTGCTTGACAAACGAGATATTTTTCCCGAGGGTGCATTGTGTTACATGCGCGATTCTTGTTCGCTAATTGTTTTATATTGGTAATGTTAGGTATTATATATTATGATATTAGTTGTGAGTTTAGTTATGATATTATTTAGCAATCAAAGAAGCTACGATTATGTGAACAATTCATACATTTTTAGGTTGGGATTTACGACGCTCGTACATTTAGTATCCATAAAAATGGCATTCTGATTTATTAAGACAACTAATATGTTGGGAAGGTTATTAGTAAAACAAAATTGAATTTATTTCAGATACTTGATTAATTTTCATGAATTTATCCCATTTCATCATTTTGTTAAATTTGTATTTGATTCCTTATAAAAAAATCACCTTTGTGGACAGTTTCTACAAAAACAGTGTTGTAAAAATCTATATCAAATGTAAATGTACGTTTGTTCAAAATCTTAAACCTCCGAAAGTTCTTCACCGATTGCTTTGAAATTTTGACACAACGTTGCATTCGAATACATGTGTATTTTTACATACCTATATTATATAGATGTCTCCTGTGACAATTAAAAACATGCTTTTTTTAAAAAAAACAGCGTTATTGGGTGTAAAGCAATACTCGCTATTGTATCTCTATCTGCCCAGACAGACTGGGCCACAACAATGCGTGGCGGGGTACAGCTAGTGATTCAATCAATTCTATTTAGTGCTGCATTACTAGTTCAAAACTATTTTAAATGATAATACGTAGGTAATTACTTTCAAGTCAGTTAACATAATTATATAATACTATTATAAATAAATGAAAAATGCTCCAACCCTGGCTCAGGCTGGCGTCAGGGTGTCCGCTCAATTAGTCGTGCTTTATTGTTGCCCGTCATGGGGAAGATGGGGAAGTGGAAGGGCGGGGTGTTATGGGGAGGAAATGGGAAAACTGTGGAAATTAACACATCTACAGGGGGAGTCCACGCTCTTAGAATAGTCCTGGCGAGTGACCGCATTTCAGATCTGACACGCTTCCTAAACGGCTGAGACTATGGGCACCTCCAAGTGTTGGGTATGTTGTGATGCTGAATAAAATGGGGAGGGGAAGGAAATGGGAAAGAGAAAGGTGGGAGAAGTACCTGTATATTCAGATCTGTTCACCAAACGCGGTTAAAACCATTTCACGCAAGAATGTTGGTCTTTCTCCAGGGCAATATTGAGAGTTGTTTTTAGTGAAAAGAGTGAATTATCACCTTTTCTTTCGTTCTCTTTTGTTTGGAACCGTCATTTGTTGTAAAAGTGATATATTAGGGGCCTTTCCAATAAACATATTTTAAATTTTACACAGCTGATGAACAATCACTAATGTCTGGTAAGTGGTTGTTTATATGCTGGGTACTATTTAAAACACGTTTATTAGTAAGGGGGTAAGTGTTTTATACATTATTATTGTATTTTTTCTCACATTCCCCAAGGATTTCCTTCAGGACCTATGTTATCTTTGAGGATGCTATGTGAAAGAACTATTAAGTAAAAGTTGGAGTGAACCTTGATATTGAAGCGAAGCTAGCAAGTACTTCCACAGCTGTTAAGGACAGGTAGATCAATTCGTAAAAACTATCCTTTCTAGTGCAGAAAAGGTGAAGCGTATTTTAAAAAAATGAATACTCTTTGGCGTTTGGCGTGATGTTATCATGGAACCGTTTGGCGTATGTTACTGCTTTGCACAAGTGGTGAAGAAATACGAGACGCAAGATCTTCGGAGCACCTTCAATTGAAATACTAGTAGAACAAATACAGCTTTCCACATGGCATCTATTTTCTAAAGATTGCACTTTGCACCAAACTCTAATTTGAAAAATGATTATGTTTTTAATGCAAAATATTTGTTTTGACTCACCCAGTATATTTATACTTATAATAATGATAGTATAGTAATAGTCCACTTTATATAGCGCCTTTTAGTGATTGAATCGCCTCAACATTTTCACCACTAAATTATCGACAAAATTGACGTAAAAAGTTAATGAGTCGTGAAATAGCGCCATTTTCGTGTATCTGTCACGAGGGCGGCCATCTTGGCTAATTTGACGTTTTAAGCATCAAATTAACTTCTGTCAATGTTGACAGATTAGAGGCAATGGGCGTGGAAGTCGCTAGTAGACAGGGACCTAGAAAAAAAACATAGACGTCGTAAATCAAGAAAACATCGGTTTGGGACGTTGAAGAAATGTTGGGAGCATCTGTTCAGGTCGAGTCGTTCTTTCTCCACGACATTCTAAGCCTTGCGGTCATGGGTTAGGGTTTTTTTTTGTTTTAAATCTATGGACAGAAGAAGGTGACGTCGTTAGTGTTGCTATTTCACGTGAAAAATAAGTAATTGCATCTTATATTTTGAAGTTTGTCACTCGGAAAAATATTTTAGAAAATAGATCTAAGTTGTGTTCGTACAAACAGGTCTCCAACTCGTCTTGGAAGGAGTTTAATAATACAATGGTTCTTTATATTAATCAGGGATTTATTTATAATACTCCACGTATTATAATAGCGACTCGATAGTCGACCTAACTAGAAGCTTGCTAATTGGAATCTACCACATTGAGATTCTCTGAGAGCCTTCCCACTGGCCCTGTCGACTACTGGCCACAGGCTCCATCTTGCGGACTTCTCCGCAAGCTCTATGCACTGCCATCTGTGCGTGCATCTATAAAGCTTCCTAACAATCTATATACGTAAATGAGCATTCTATAATAATATCTTCTATGTAGATTTAAATGGAAACTGATTTCACTACTATCTGCATTCCTTTTGGTTATATACCATTTACTGTCATATACTGTCTCTCTTACATATTTATCGCCATCTCATTTAGTCTAATTTAAATGTTCATAATGATGATGAAACACAGAAGTTCTGTATTTTAAATTTAATGGAAAATCTATGGTGTACCACAAGGAAGCACACTGTGACCTCTTCTATTTATAATCTACATCAATGAGTTACGCGAGCTTAATTAGGCGGAAAATTGATTACGTTCATCAGACGCTATGTTTAAAGGAAATAACTGGACTGAAACTCATATACGGGCTGAAAATGGAATTAAAGATAAAAATGTACCATCACTAAATATAAGGAATCTAAATCTTCCAGAATTTTTGGATTACGAAACACGCCTACATCGTTTTTCTTATGCTCTTCTTTGTTCTATGTCATTACCCCTGGAAGACTTATTAATAGTTATGTCTATGCACGTCTATTGACACTCCAAGGCAATCTTCCAGAAAACTAGTAATTGGCGAAAAGCGTTGACAAAGCGCGACTAAAAGATAATAAATTCTAAAATAGAACGAGACAAAGGAAAGCAATAAATCTCTTTGGGAGATGATTCCAAAGTTTGTTCTTATGGGATAGTTTCTCAAACAAATATTGTAGTCTATGCACGGTGTCCGGAAACTCGTAGTAGAGCAAGCGCATACACATAATTTCAATAGTAGACCTCGCGTCCAGAAAATTATGTATGTTTCTAATTTTCTCTTAATTTAAAAGGCAAAACTTGTATTCATTTGTATGTAGGTATTTAAATTCCTGCCTAATTAATTATATACCATAAATATTTTATTTTATTCAAAAAAGAAATTTTCCCAATTCATCAAAATAAATGTCACTATCTAAATGATAATTCTTTTTTAAAACTTTCGTCATTCTGGTAGGTACCATAATATTGATTATTCATATTTGACAGCTCGTAAAAGGATCTACGGTCATGTACTAAGGTATAAAATTTCTTTTTCTCTTCTTTTCTTATCTCTTCTTGTCTCTTCTTGACTCTTGTTGTCTTTTTGTCTCTTTTAATCTGTTTTTGTCTTATCTTGACTTTTGCGTCCCTTTTTGTCTCTTCTTGTGTCTGTTTGTCTCTTCTTGTCTCTGTTTGTCTCTTTTTGTCTCTGTTTGTCTCTTCTTGTCTCTGTTTGTCTCTTCTTGTCTCTTTTGTCTCTTCTTGTCTCTTTTGTTAACTTCTTGTATCTTATTGTCTTTTGCCTTGCTGTTGCTTCTTCTTGTCGTTTCTTGTCTGTATTGTTATTGTTATTACAATTTACAGCTTATATCTTAGATCGAATCATAGATTTTCTACAAATTTTCTTTCTAGTGTGGATGGCCTTTTATGTGTTTTATGCTAATGGGTTGTTCGTTACTTAATTATTAATAATTAATGCCTTTTTATAGATTGTAGACCCTCTTGCCTAATTCATACTATATATTTTGTCTGCTTTACAGGTATTACAAAGGAGCCTGCAAAGAAGATACCAGCATTGACCCCCTGCACCCAGATGTACCAGTGAAAAACTCGGCGGCACGAAATGAGAAGGGCTCGTTTTTACAACTATTTCCTTTTTAGCCCGGAAATCTTTGTGAAACTTATGTCATCTGAGTAAAGTTGTCAAAGAATTTATATATACCTGAAAAACGTAATATTAGATATTAAATCTAAAAAAAGTTTCTTTACAAACTAAAGGACCCTTTACGTAATGGATTTGATGTGCTTTGAAAAACTTATTAAACGTACAAAAGTATGAATGTGGTTATTTTTTGGGGTATTATGTAGTGTGGCGCTTTCTCATTTTTTATCCAGCGTTTCGGACATGGTTACTGAGTCCATCATCAGGGCAGATCTGCCTTTTGATGATCTTATATCTGCCTTGATGATGGACACTGCAACGCTGTTCGAAACGAAGCTAAAGAAGAAGTAAGCTCAAAACTGCATAAAACCCCATATAGTATTTTGATACTAAATTAAATAAGTAAAAAAATATTTTTGAAACCGAAGTAGTTTCGAATATCAATAATAATTTTCAAAAAAGCACCTAGTAATAATTAAAATTATTCGATTTTTATGAATTTCTCGATGATTGGTGGCCCCAAAAAAGCATAAGCTCTCTCAGACCTGCATTAAAACTGATAATGACTGACTATTTAAAAAACATAAAATAAAGTACTATATTCATAGTCCTCCTCAACAGGGATTACTGTTCCGAGGCGGACTGTAGGTTGTTGTGTGGGTGTATGATGATTTCCTCATCTTCATGTTTGTTGATTGCATCATCTTCATGTTTGTTGGTTTCCACGTCTTCATGTTTGTTGATTGCATCATCTTCATGTTTGTTGATAGCGTCATCTTCATGTTTGTTGGTTTCCACATCTTCATGTTTGTTGATTGCATCAACTTCATGTTTTTTGTTACCACATCTTCATGTTTGTTGGTTTCCATATCTACATGTTTGTTGACAGTAGGTTGTTGTGTTAGTTTTATTTCATAATTTTAATGATTTCTCATTTTGACGTTTACTTATATTTTGATGTTGTTTTTAAACGTTTTCATCTCCATGATTTTTTAAATTTAATTTTGAATGCTTGATTTTAATCATTAGTAGAATTATTTATATTTATAGAAGGGAGATTCAGAGTTTATTTTTAGGTTTCATCTAAACTAAGTATCACAAACGCACGTTCCCGATTCCCAGAGAAGCCGTCGCCCCACGAGCTGTGAAATGATAGCGCATGATAACCTATGGGCCTGAATGTATGCTCTTACCTGTGCTATGAACTAGGTGAGCAAACTTTCAGGTGTGTTGGTATCGTCCGATTCTTCGGGAGAACTTTGGCTGCCAACAAGTCTACATATTGGTATCGTCCGATTTTTCGGGAGCACTTTGGCTGCCAACAAGTCTACATATTGGTATCGTCCGATTCTTCGGGAGAACTTTGGCTGCCAACAAGTCTACATATTGGTATCGTCCGATTCTTCGGGAGAACTTTGGCTGCCAACAAATCTACCTATTGGTATCGTCTGATTCTTCGGGAGAACTTTGGCTGCCAACAAATCTACCTATTGGTATCGTCCGATTCTTCGGGAGAACTTTGGCTGCCAACAAGTCTACATATTGGTATCGTCCGATTCTTCGGGAGAACTTTGGCTGCCAACAAGTCTACATATTACGTCCACCACTACTGTTTATTGACAATTAATTATACCGGTAGTGAATTCTGAAATACACGGAGAAATGTAACTAATATTGAATGTTGCCAGTTTACTAAGAATCTCTTCAAATTATTTGTAAGCTCAGAATTCTTATTGATTACATTAATTATGTCAGTTTGATGAATCGATTGCATCTAATAACACTGTCTGACAGGAGAATTATTTCAGACCTGGTTGTGTTACACAGAGTCATTAACAACATAATTGATAGTCCTGCCATCGTTACCACTATTAAATTCCATGTGCCAACTAGGAATACAAGATAAAATATAAAATTCTTCTGCAATGCATACACGACCAACTATCAGACACACTCACTGATCAATAGAATGCATGATCTGGGCAACAATTATGGGTGCTATTGATTTATTTATTAACTCCGTTTATAGAATTAAGCATAATCTATACCAACACTTTGTTGAATCCTACAAATTAGAGTAGCGTTGGTAAATTAGTTTTAATGATTTGTCTTATATGTAGTGTTGTTGTAATTTATTTTTTTACTTTATGTTATGTAACGGTTATACTCCGATGTAATGGTGAGATATTCAGGATCAAAGTAGAGGAATTAATACGGCAGACCAGAGATCTTAAACTCATGATTGTGGGATTAGTTTTCTGTCAAGTAGGTAGGAAATCAGAAATAAAAGAGGAAGTACTTTATCAAAACTATAATGTAACCATCAAAGGAACACAACATGGGAGTTCAAAGTATACCAATGTAACAAAAAGAATATAAAGTATACACATACCAGATGGACTCCTGAACAAACTATGCTAACTAAACGTGGCCGAGAATCGTAGGAAAAACAACGGATGGCGAACGAAAACTTGATTCTGGTAGAGGGGAAACAGACCCGTGGCGGGACCTCGAATCTACCGGGGACGGCGTGGAATCCAGGGAAGCCAGGTCATCCTTCACTTAAGGGAGAAAGGGCGCAACACCTTCAAGGAGCGTCTGTAGAATCTTCATCAGAGAAGCACGTGGAATCCAGGGAAGCAAGGTCATCCTTCACTTAGGGGAGAAAGGGCGCAATACCTTCAAGGAGCGTCTGTAGAATCTTCAACAGAGTAGCACGTGGAATCCAACCAGTTTCCAAGTCTTACGGACTTCGGAAGAACCGACAAGCAATCCGTGACTTCGCGACGCGGGGTTAAACAGGCATAATATTTCATCCCCCGCCCTTTTAAAAGATAAAAACAACTTTTAATCACATGATTTACTCAGATTAAAACACGTTGATCGTGAGTGACAAATTCCGCGTGCAGCTAGCCCAAGCTGACCGGGAGGAAGTCACCATAAACAAAAACTCTCTTTCTTCCTCAAAAAAATTGCCAAACTTAAAAAAAAACACCATAGACAAAATAACCCAAATAGGCAAGAACTGCACTAGTTACATATTATTTATGTGACACTTACTCTTACGTTTTACTAATATTGCTTCATATTTAGTTTTCTTAATATTTTCTCACTATACTTGTAATCACAATCCTACAATTGTGTATTGTGTACCTACTTTACAATGGATAACATCTATTTACTGTCAGTATCTCCTGTGTAATACAGATATTCTCCTATGTACAATGCATCATGTATCACTTCTATGTAAAAGCCTTTTTAGGCGTATATATATATATATATATATATATATAAATAAATTAAATCATAGTAATTCAGTTAAAAACAGAATCGCAGGCCCCTTAGGAATGAATAGATAGTTGTCTCCTAATAAACTTTTAGAAAAATACGAGAATGTATTATCACGTGTCGGAACACATGTCCATAAAAATTCTAACGTTTTCGCATTTCATCATTGTATATTATCAAGGCAATTGCAGGTGTATGAACACGTAATCCGATATATTAGGGATTTACTGAAAGGAAACATAAAACGGCCAGCGATTCCGTTTTGAACCGGATTACCAATAATTTGAAGAGATTCATAATAAATTAGTAATACTTATTTTTCTCGTAGGTAATCAAATTTCTTGATTTTATTTTGTATTTCTGGTAATTTTTTGTATTTTTCGCAATTTTTTAATTTTCATAATTCGTGTAATTCAAAAAATTATCGTTTTTTTTAATTACCAACATTTTAGGATGTCTTGTAATTTTTTAAACTTTTGTATTTTTTAAATAAATAAATTACTCATTCAATTCTTGTAATTCTTGAAACATTTTTCAAATTCCTGTAATATTGAAATTTTTGTAATTTTTAAAATTCTCGTAAATCTTGAAATTATTGAAATTTATTTTATATCTTTCAGTACTTGAAATTCTTGTCAATTTACAATTTTTTGTTATTCGTGTAATAGTTGAAATTTCCGTAATTTTTGTGATTTTTTAAATTCTTTAATTTACCGAAAATTTGTTTTTTTTTATCTACCTCCAGAATCACTTTTTATTACTGTGTTAAAAATTATGAGAAATTTAATAAAATATTTTTTTATTACCGTGTACACCGATTTTAGAATAAAATTTATTTTTTTAATTAAAATGTCAGATTGTATGAGCACGGCGGAGTAACAAAGACATAACTCAATTTTCAACAAAAATGCTAAAATTGTAAAAATACAAATATTTTGTTTTTTTTAGCATCTATTTTACGAAATAATGGCTTATTAATTTGATGTATAAAATGAATGACACGTGAATTAATTTCAAAAATACAAAGAAAAACTATTCAATGCAACAATTATATTTAACATTGAATATTCATACAATTTTTTTTAGTACCAAGCAAATCAGTGTCTCATATTGATGAGACACATGTACTGACATGTGTCAATAATAAAACACCATGTATAAAACATCCATGTATGTAATTTTTTTAAATAAAATAAAATAAATTAATTAAATAAATTACTTAAATAAAATAAAATAAATTAATTAATATAAGTAACAGATATCTTTAATAGTACCGAAATAAAAATTCATATATTTTTTTAATGGATAATAATCAAGTTTTTGTTTTCCTCTGTTGTCGAGGGGTAAGGCTCTCGACTAGCAAGTCGTAAGGCGCGGGTTCAAATCCCGGCGTGCGCAAGTAAATTTTATTTGACGAATTTGTGTTATTTCACAATTTATTCATTAAAAATAATATATAGTATACTTGCGGCACGTTCGAAGCTACTCTGAGTATCGCCCTGGCTTACGACCACCATTCAGAATTGAAACGTTGTTTGAAAAGGCTTTAGCCGTGTTTCGTGACCGGATCTTAGTAGTCAGGTACTTCTCCACCTTCACCTTTACCATCTCCTTACCCTCCCCACTACCTTTAGCCTCACAACATACCTTAATTGGGGATGCCATAGTCTCACTGGTTCCAGACGGTTGGGAGCAGTTGGGACTCTTGTACGGTTTCACATAAAAAGGACTGAAATTTTTTAGTTGCAAAATTAGTTACCATGTTATTATGCTTACACTGTAAAATTGAATTGAATAATTTGACCGTTGCGTATTTATTCAAATAGTCATACTGTAACATTCAATAGGCAAAACAGGCAAACACAAATTCCGTTTAGTACCCAGGTAAGCTGTTTTTGAATAATCTAATAGTATTATTATATTAATGACTGTAGAGTTTAGGATTGTTGTAAACGGAGGTGGCGCCCTCTGTTATTTTCAAAAAGAACCGTCGAAGTTTTCAAACCGCGGCAGCGGGATTTCATTAGCTGGTTACCTATATAATGGCTACATATTTTTAAAACATTCAGTCATTTCTGACTTGAATTGACTGAGGTTTAGTAATAAATTCCTACACTACATATATGGTAAATATTTCCCTAACCGCCGCATTTAATTATTTTATGAAAAACATATGCTTTAAAATATTTAAATGGTTTATTTTTTCACGCGTTTGTACGCATAATGAAAATTAATACATAGTTTTTTTTCCATTAAATAAACTCAATCCTTTCAAGAAAGACATACAAAAACAATACTCTATCCGTGATTCAATCGAATATTGTATTTGTATGCCTCTCTCGAAAGAATTGTTGTTTTATACGGACAATATATTTTATTTTATGTTATATTATATTTTCATAAAAATGAACGCGTAGATTATAACGAACGTTACGTTACGAGTAGTACGAGAAACAACTATTTACGTCGGGAGAGACGGTACAAGAAGTCCTCATAAATGCCTTTTCCTTTTGGACTTTTTTTAGTTTTTAGTAAAACTTGCGAAAGTTTCGTTTAATATTTAATTACTCTTACTTTAAATAATATTACGCTTTTATGAATAAAATACATTAAAAATTAGGATGGGGTAAACATAGTGGGTAATTTCTTGGTTAAGAGTGATTGTATACCTGACAAAATCAACTATTTTCGACACACACGAACTCTGTTGTTCATTTCCAAAACAATATTTTTTCTAACTAGAATTTATTTTAAAAACGTTTGCCTGAAAACAGTAAGATGGCGGTAGTGTAAATCTTCGTTATAAAAGTTATATGAATTTCAGTTACCAGATGGCACTATTTTTTTGTATTATTTATTTAATTAGAATATAAACAAGGTAACATTTAATTTAATTGTATGTATTTCAATATTTTTACAGAAAGCCTGACATTTCTTTTTTTTTATGCTTCCTATTTTGTTGTCCGGGTTAAATCTTCCCCATAGGAAAAACTAAACCCTTCCACTCACTTTTCCACAAATGATCATCTAGTCAATCAACATTATGTAAGTGCATTATATAAGCAAAATAAATACAAAACAATACAAGAACAACACGTCAACTCACAAAAGATCAAATGGGAAAATAATTCACCGACTCCAGATATTTTCATATCAGAGGGTTCGGCTCGGTAGAACTTCTAACAGGGCCTATAAATCCTACTGATCCCTCAACATAAATATTTTAAAAATCTACATGTATTCAAAATGACCGACTTTTGCATCTTTATATATAATTTTTTTGAAAGATCTAATACGCCTAAATTTTTAATTAGAGAGCTAGGTATAATGCCAGTAGCCGAAATAACGAATGGTAATATTTTTATAGTCTGAGAATGCCAAATTCTTTTTATTTCATTTCCTAAATCTGTGTATTTTCTTATTTTTTCGCTAACAGATTTTTGAATATTACAGGAATTTGGTATAGCGACATCAATGATATAAGTTAATTTTTTTTAATTTTTTTCATGTAAAACTATATCGGGTCTATTATGACTAATCGCTTATATTATTATTATTTCTTCATATATCTTTAGTCCTGATTTTCCATATTATGACATGTGTGATGATGTATGTGCCAATTTCTTAATTATGTATATCTCTATTAAAAACATTTTGGCATTTGGTTTTACATAGTTTTATGCACAATAATTAACACATTAAATTCAATAGATAACAATGAATTAAATGAAATAATATAAATAAATAATTTTTTAAGTACTTAAAATTTTAAATACCAAAATACTTTTAACAAAATAAAATATTATTGATTCTGTGGTCCAGAATAAATATCTAGGTTCAGATATAAATGCTAATACTTCTTTATTTGCGTACACCGGGTTCGAACCCGCGACCTTCGGAATGGCAGTCCAATGCGTTACCACTGGACTATGCCGGCCGTCAGATGCACACATTGTAAAAAATATACCTACATCTGGTCAAAAAACAGAGTACCTGTGTTCGTTCTACCTCGGTCAACAATAACCGTTATAAATAACATTATTGTTTTCTAAGGCCCACAGAAACGCCATCGGGCCCAAAATTCGCTTGTATTCAACAGTCCTTGGTGAAGCAAAACGCCAGATTTGGCAACATTCAGTTCATTTAGAACGATGCCACTTAGCACTCAGAACTAAAAAGCGCCTTGCGCGGGTGGACATTTTTGTAAGTTGTTTTACAGTGGACGGTAAATTGATATCCCGACCTAAAAATGTCAGGTTATTTGTGTTTGGTCTTTTCATTCATGTTTTTTTAGAATAATTTACAAAAACAATAATAAATATCGAGATATGGCCCGACTCAACAGGATGACGACCTCCGTGACGTCGCGGGTTACAATCTTGGCGTGCACGAGTACCAACCTACATTTTATTTTAATAATTTGTGTTATTTCACAATGTACATAAGTATTATATTTGCGGCATTTTCCAGAGCGTTAGATACTGTCAGTATCGCCCCGATGAAAGACCATAAATCATTATTTAAATTTAGACCGCAGAACGGGTATTATTTATTGAATAAGTGAATCTACCTAGCTATTCAGATTTGGTCACCAAACACGGCTAAAGCCATTTCAAGCAACGTTTCAATTCTGAATGGTGGTCTTACACCAGGCGATACTGAGAGTATATTTCACTATGGAACGTACCGCGCATATACCATACGTATATTAATTCATTAATTGTGAATAACACAAATTAACCAAATAAAATTTACTTGCCCACTCTGATATTCGATCCCGCAAACTTCGAGGCGAGAGTTTTACAGTATAGTGTACAGAATAGCATAACCTAAGCCAGTGGCCGTTTGGCTTGAATAACTGAAACCGATTTATACGTTGAATATTGGCTTATGACACGGGAAGAGTCAATAGCGAACCATGATAGCGCCATCTGTTGGGATATTTAAAAGAAGCTTTTAGTTCGATGTTCTACCGTATTTAAAATTTCAAATAGGCGCCAGCAGACGGCCTGTTTTAAGAGTAATTTAAAAATCTAAGTGTTCTTTCTTAAATTGTAGTATAAAAAATATTAAATTAACTTTAAAAAATGGAAAAATATAATACCAATAATTTATCGTTTAGTTTTGTTAAATAAACGTATCCAAAGTTTTATAATCTGCATTTTAAAAACAAGTACAATTAGAGTTTATGAAAAAATTAAACTACGAACCTATTTTATTTATTTTTTAGTTTTTTTTTTCGTACGTTTAAAGAAAACCCCTTCAGGTATTTTTTGACGATATTCAGCCTTTAATAGTATTTTTTAAAATACACGTATTACGGTCTGAAAAAGGTCATATTTTCGATTTGATTTTGATAATTACTAAGCCTATGTTAATTTTAAAAATGTATAAAAAAATTTTTACTTGTTGAAAACACTATCATTATCGATTTGCTTAATAATATTATCATTATTTTAAATTAATAAAAAACTACACTCGGCCTTAAAATTGACGCCAATCTTTTTAAGCATTTGTTGTGTTACTGCCATCTAGACGTCTGTAAGACAAGCTTTTACGTAACAAATTTACACGAAAAGGAGCAGAACTTAGCTACACTACTCCGTCAACTGGATAATTATTATATCCGACAGATGGTGCTAAATAAAAAAATTTCGATCCAAGGTTATAAAACATATTATTTAAAAAAATACGAAAATATTCTTCGGTTTTATTGTATTTCCAATAGATCGAAATAATTGATGGGAATAAGTCAGAAATATAAAATTTCGATGGTGCGACGTTCGTTATAATCCACGCGTTCACAGGTGGCGTTAATTTGATTATTTTATTAAAATATACATACATTGTATGGTGGATTCGTCTGCAGTCTGCCATATAATATTATTGTTAAACAGTAATCAGTATTATTGATTACAGTATTGATAACGTTATTGCAGACTTTATACCGGGTCATAAGGTACGAGTGGAGACGTTGTATATTATTTCGATGGCATATTTATGTATCCCTGTTTATGTGCGCTCATTTTGAAATTAAGACAATGCAGAAATATCTTTTGGATGCTTTTGATATTGTAAAGACTTTTATGATTAACACCACACAGGAGGCCCTGAGAAAAATAATTTCCCTCAAGGCTTATGTCATCTTTTGGGATGCTGTGTGGTGGAGGGTCTTTTTTAAAAGAAAGCTACAAGCCAAAAATGTGTATATTTTGGTATACCTTATATTGTAGGTAATAGGCATTAAAATCGCTTGACAAACGGAGTCTAGAAACGTTCGATTTCAAGCACAAAACTTGTTTTTATTTATTTTGTAAATAATTTTATAAGAAAGCAAAAAACTTAATCAAGTGAAACTGTCGCAGATATCTTAGCTATAATACTGTATTTTTTAAAAGTTGTTTCCGCTACGCGTTCATACATTTCTATTGAAAAAAATACAGTGCGTGGCAAGCCTACGCACGACGGAAGTGAAACTTTTAGTATTCTTCTCTCTCTCTTTTCATTTCAAATAAAATATTCTTCTTTCTCTCTTTTCATTTCGAATAAACCACAATCAATTACGTATTTCACTAGTATTACACTCACCGCGCAGTACACGAAGCAAGCAGCTGATGCCTGGCGTGGCGTCGTTGGCTAGAAAGAGAGGAAAAGAGAGAAGAGAGAGAGAGAACGTTCGTCAGTGGCTCCCTCACCTCAGTAAGCGACTACGGTGAGATAGCGACAGTGAACGGTGAGCGGTGGTGGGGGTCCCGTACCCCCACCACCAAATGATCACGGTTTTTCGTGACGGTCATGAGTCGGTTTTACTCCGGTCCTCGAAAATGCATAACGCGCGTAAAGAAGTTTCACTTCAAAAAAATATTAGCAGTTTACATTTATATTTTATATTGAGTAATTTATTTTTTATTTGTATTCTACTCAAGCGAAACGATAGAAAAACCTTCAATTTATCTAAAGCATATTTTTTGGTATTCATAATGTACACCAATTCGTTATAAAGATTAATCAAAATAGTGATTTAGCATTAAGCTTCGCCTTAAGGTAAGGAAGGCGAGGAACTTCTGGGAAGGTAAAAGGTATAAAGTTGAGAAGGAATCTAGGGATTAATGTGTCCAGGAGAGACGGACATTTGAAAATATCCCATACGCTGCGGCAACTCTCTATCCTTCATTTCCCTAAAAAGAACCTCTACACAGCATCCTCAAAGAAGACATAGACCCTGAAGCAATTATTTTTTCCTTGGGGCCTCCTGTGTGATGTGAGGTAATGTAAAAAATATCCCTCCCACTGCGGCGCAAGGTGATAGGTCGAGAGACCAGCTGGAGAGGTCAAAGGGTCTCCCCAAACCAGCCTCTTCCGATGTGGCACGCCACGCAGCGGTTGGACAGGCGCATTCTGACACACCTCACCCTATGAAACTGGGCACCCCTGCTAATCCACCAAACGTAGGAAACCAATTGGGGTGACCTATTGCAATTTTGAACTTTGAATAGTTTCCAATAATAATTGGCTATTGTGAATATTTGGCAGTAGTTCTGGTAGTATGTTGGTAAACGTGAACATAACACCGCACAGTGGGCTGAAAATCGCCTTTCATAGACATAGAGACTTGAATTTTCAAGGGTATTTTTTTTGGCTAGAAATGGATTCTGCTGATCATTACTATGCTATAAAATTTCGTACGAAGCAATTGCGTTAAAAATGAGGCTATCTCTGGAATCATAAGGTTGACCATTCTATCCTTACACACAGATATACTACTATTTATTTGTATTTTGTTGACATACTTCGTATTGTGGCGCAACTTGCGATTTTTTTTTTTTTAATCCTCATAGTTGAAAAAAACACTTTTTAATGTTGATGATTCATTTTAATGCTTAAATGCTTTCAGGCTTGCAGTGTAAATAAAATATTGTAAACTAGACAAAGCATTTATATAGAGATAGCCTCATTTTTAATATCAGTGCCATACAATATTTCTTAAAAAAATGATAACTCCTTCATTTGTAAACGCAATTGCTTCGTACGAAATTTTATAGCATAGTAATGATCAGCAGAATCCATTTCTAGCCAAAAAAAATACCCTTAAAAATTCAAGTCTCTATGTCTATGAAAGGCGATTTTCAGCCCACTGTGCGCCTGTGTAATTCCATCTAAACGATGGTTGGTAAATTAAAATTATATAAAATGAGTATCAACGAATCCAGAAAGAAAATTTTCCATTTATTATAAGTACCTGCATAAAAAAATATCATGAATAATTCAGCACTTTAACTAATTCCGACCTCCTACTCCCCTGCCAGGGTTGGAGGTCCACCTACTGGATTTCTTCAGCTCGTTGTACAGGTTACTGCCTGGACACTGGGTGGCGGGTTTGGCTTGCTTATGCCCTGAAAACAAAAACAAACCATACAATTTTCAGATTGCTGTCAACAATTAATTAACCAAACAATGAATCAATTGTTTATTAACACCTAATCAAAAATTAATAATAAATGTTTGGCTTTTCCGGAAACTATAGAACATATTATATCGGGATGTTCTATATTAGCACCGTCCGAGTATACATTTAGGCACAATCGAGTTTTAAAAATAATTCACCAAAGTTTGGTAATTAAACATAACTTGATTGACTGCCGTAATATAATACCATATTATGAATACGAACCAAATTCAAACGAATTTTAATATATTATGATAAAACTATACTAACAGACCGAACGATTAGTCATAATAGACCCGATGTAGTTTTACATGACAAAATTAAAAAATAACTTATATCATTGATGTCGCTATTCCAAATTCCTGTAATATTCAAAAATCTGTTAATGAAAAAATAAGAAAATACACGGATTTAGGAAATGAGATAAAAAGAATTTGGCATTCTCAGACTATAAAAATATTACCATTTGTTATTTCGGCTACTGGCATTATACCTAGCTCTCTCATTCTAAATTAAGCGCGAATTAGATCTATCAAAAAAATTATATATAAACATGCAAAAATCAGTCATTTTAAATACATGTAGGATTACGAAAGATTTTTAAAATATTTATGTTGAGGGATCAGTAGGATTTATAGGCCCTGTTAGGAGTTCTACCGAGTCGAACCCTCTGTTATGAAAATATCTGGAGTTGGTGAATTATTTTCCCATTTGATCTCTGGTGAGTTGACGTGTTGTTATTGTATTATTTTGTATTTATTTTGCTTATACAGGGTGTATCGGCACGTACCCGACAAACTTTAACCAGCTATTCCTTAGCACATTTGGAGTAAAAAATGTTATGGGCACTTTGCTGTCCGGTAACATTTTTTTTTAATAAAACATTTACTATTCATATTTTCACCATATGTCAGCAATGTTTTATATTTTGTCAAAGTTTGAAAACCCATCTGGCAATATTTTGTTCGAGTTTCGTTGAATAATGTACGTACGTACCTACGTTGGCGCGCTTTTACAATCACAACGAAATGGCACGGCACCATTCGTCTCATTTTTAACTATTATTATTTAGTGTGTACGAAAGAGCGAGGACACTTTTTGACACACTTGCTAATAACAGCTGTTGAACACGAGATTCAATGCAAATGACAGTGACTGAGTGTGGATTTTTTTATTTATTTTTTGTTTTTAATGGAAAAAAAATGTTACCGGACAGCAAAGCGCCCATAACATTTTTTACTCCAAATGTGCTGAGGAATAGCTGGTTAAAGTTTGTCGGGTACCTACTTGCCGATACACCCTGTATAATGCACTTGCATAATGTTAATTGACTAGTGTTTTTGGTTTGAAAATATGATGACATAGAAATATTTTAGAAGCTTCAATTAAATACTGTGAGTATAACATATATTGAGCTTTACAATAATTGAAGATTTTTTGATAAACCTTTTTATAGGCCCAGGAAAAAATAAAGTATCAGGCCTATAAAAACTGCTTTAAAGCTCAAAATCTCTTATTTTTAACCCCTTTTCGGTTAAGATTTGATTGTATAATGATGCAAATTAAGTTATTTAGTAAAACATTTAAATATTTGTGCTTGAATTATAGTGATTTGTTTTTGGGGTGTTATGCCGTGTTGCGCTACCTCCTTCTTTGGCCAACATTTCGGACATTGCAGTGTCCATCATCCAAGTAATTTAAAATTACAAAATTACACATCTGCCCTGATGATGAACACTGCAATGCTGTCCGAAACGTTGGCTAAAGAAGAAGGTAGCGCAACACGACCTAATACCCCAAAAACAAATCACTATAATACTTTTGGCCGTGTAAATCTCAAATCACATTTGTGCTTGAAATTCGCAAAATAAAATAAAATACTCTTTTGGCAATGTTATGTTTCATATCAGTCTTACATTCTTTTCGGATCTCTACATTTTTAACACAATTATAAGTATAAGTTTTAGCACACATCACGTCACACCTCAGGAATTGCGAGTTATATGCCTGTCTGCCATACATCACGGTTGGTATCAGCATTCCATCATGGACCTTGAGCTTCGTTAACAGATTCTTTGCGGGAAACGAAAAAACTCGTCATACGCCTTTTTACAGTAAGACGCGGGAGACGAGTTTACTAGTTTTGTTGCGCAAAGCGGTAAGGAGCGGGAAACTTGTAAATAAGGGGTTCTAAATGGGTGCGGGGTCATGTGTTTTCTATTGTCGGCGGTACCCGATATATCTACCTGTCAATACGATGAGTTTGAAACACAACAAAAAAATAAAATCGTTGTGGCGTATATTCCGCTCAAAAACTACGCAGTGAAACGCTGTACATGTGCAAGTTTTGCAATGTGCCCCTGCACAAAGGAAAGTGTTTCGAACGCTATCACCCATTGAAGCACTATTAGGTTATAGTTTTTTTTTATATGTATTGAAAATTTCTAAATAATCTTGTAATTTTGTATGAATAAATTTCGATATGTTATTTCGATTGTGAAATACTGTTTTTTCTAAGATTCCCAAGAAAGTAGAAAGTTTTTGTTCATAAAAAAAGGAATTTCACATACATTGCTAAGTAAATAAATGGAGACATCCTTTTAAAGTAAAACACTGAAAGTTTCATCGAAAAATATCAAATAATTCATAAGATATGAATATTTTGCGGAAAGTCTAATTTTAGCGCTAAAATTTAAAAAAACACCCGCGCTTCGCCCCCAATTTGGCGGTAAAATGCCCGACCATATAGTTAAATAATATACCATATAGTTAAACTTTATGTTGTAATGTTATGCTGACCTATGACTTTGTAGGTGGACGAAAGGTGTCCCTTGGTGACTGCACAGTCCAGTAGATTCCATAGAGCTGTCATGGCAGAAGAACTGGGCGTGCCGGCTGCAAAATGAAAGACGTAAACATATAATATCGTACATTTATACCTACTGAAGGTTATTTTGATTTGCCGCGCTTTCGATTTGATACGGTCGTGTGGCTATGTGTTTTATACAAATCTACAGTTACATTCCGAGATTGATGAACATTTACACATGAGATTGTCTACATCTGATTTCGAAAAACTCTACGTAAAGCCCGGGAAATACCGGGAACTTCAGCTAGTAGGGAGATAAACTGTGCGTAAAACCCGGGATGTACCGGGAACTTCAGCTAGTAGGGTGATAAACTCTTCGTAAAACCCGGGATGTACCGGGAACTTCAGCTAGTAGGGAGATAAACTCTTCGTAAAACCCGGGATGTACCGGGAACATCAGCTAGTAGATAGATAAATTCTGCGTAAAACCCGGGAAATGCCGGTAACTTCAGCTAGTAGGGAGATAAACTGTGCTTAAAACCCGGGATATACCGGGAACTTCAAGTAGTAGGGAGATAAACTGTGCGTAAAACCCGGGAAATACCAGGAACTTCAGCTAGTAGGGAGATAAACAAGGGAGGAAAAATATAATGGATAAAGAAAGAGAAGTAGTAACGAACTACTAGACAGAAATTTCTACTTGTTCATATCGCATTGGATTGACAAAATATTTATTTATTTTATATTATAGAAACGAAGTTATAGTAATGAAACAATTTCAAGATATAAAATATTTTATATGTTTCCTTGTAACGTTTCATAATATATGGTGCGTATATTCAGCAATTACCGGATGACGTGTGTAGTGTATAATGTGTGCATGCATGAGTGTATGTGTGTGTGTGCTTGTACATATGTATGCGCATTGAACAGTTTATAATATTATTGACATGAAGCCACTTTTAAATTTGGGCAGTGAATCAGAAAAAATTCGATGTTTTAATTTTGACAAATATTATTGAATATATGTTAATTGGGGAATTAGATCTCATTCCAAATATAGCTTGCATTACTCATTACAATGCTTTCGCAGTTTTGGTAACAAGTATTTGCGATAATGTTTTATTTGATAATAGTTTGAACTTGGCAAACTTCAAACGTCATATGTACGAACTATTTCGCTTAAGCCCTCTGGGTGTTTAAATACAGTAAAACAGACTTACTCTGGTAGTTTCCAATGATGCACACCCCGAGGCTGAGTGAGTTGTACCTGGGAGCGTGTGCACCTCGCTTGCCCCAGCCGCGACCCTCGTACACCTCTCCATTGCTGCTGATCTGCAAAACATATGGTAATCCACTTTCTTTATTCCTTTACACCACAAAAATACATTAGTAAAGGATATACTTAAAATAATTCATAATCTGATCTTTCATAGATGGCGCTAATTTTATTATTTTAGTCAAAAACATTAACATATTAACAGGAATTATTTGTTCGTGCTATTACGCCACATACTCCTCAGGGATCTCATTTCCAAAGCATTCAGTCTAATATAATCCTTCCTCTGACAGTTTCGTGCCTTACTATCATAAATCAGGGTAGATCAACTGTCCAAAAAACAAAATGGCGCTGAATGGCCATTTGATAACAATGCTACTTTTGAATTTCTGTGAAATAACCCGTCCTAAATGTATCTTCTGTTTAAAATGTTCTGTTTGGTCACTGTTTTATTTTGTTACTGTTTTGTTTTGTCACTGTTCTGTTTTGTTGCTGTGTTGTTGTTGTTTTGTCACTTTTATGTTTTGTCACTGTTCTGTTTTGTCACTGTTTTATTTTGTTACTAGTTTGTTTTGCCACTGTTCTGTTTTTTTGCTGTGTTGTTGTTGTTTTGTCACTTTTCTGTTTTGTTACTGTTCTGTTTTGTCACTGTTTTATTTCGCTACTGTTTTGTTTTGTTGCTGTCTTGTTTTGTCACTGTTCTGTTTTGTTGCTGATCTGTTTTGTTACTGTTCTGTTTTGTCACTATTTTGTTTTGTCATGAAACTGCAAAATACATGTATATAATCAAGATACTGACCAAGAAATTGTATCCAATATCATCCCAGTCCCTTTCTTCGATATGGGAGTGTTGAAAGGAGCGGATCCTCTCGTAGCAGGACTCCCGGGTGCTACAGGGGGCGGAGGCCGAGTGGTGCACTATGGCAAGGGGCAAGTCCCTGCGGTTGGCGGCCGCCGGTATCTTGGGGGCACTGGCCCCCCAATCCCGCCGGCTGATTACACTGGGACAGGAGCCTGGAAATAGAGATTCGATTAAATTAACTCTAACAGCCTTAATAAAAAACGTGGTGTTAATTCTTAAAAGTTTTTTTTAATATTTGATTTTAAAATTATTTATTTATTTAAGCGTATTTTTGTTTTAGAAACAGTTTTTAGTTGGCGAATACATTAAAAATATCCCATATATTTGGATTTTATTGAGAAGAGAAAATACACGCAAATTCTCCAACTTTCTGACAGCATCTCTAAGAAACATAACGGAGATTAATTAATTTACACAACAATTGTTCGCAATATACAAAACCAACAACACGGATTTCTTCAAAAAAAATCAGTACTAACAAATTTGGTAAATTTTACGAAATATTTAACGAGCAATATGGACAATAGAAACCAAGTAGATGTAATCTACACTGATTACTCTAAGGTCTTCGATAAGGTAAACCATTTCATTCTAATTCAAAAATTAAAACATGGATGCCTAATCCATGGTGACATACTCCGGTGGTTCACTTCATACCTTTGGAGTAGACTTCAAAGTGTCTCAGTTGAGGGAACAAAGTCCAGCTTCTTTTCTGTGTCCTCCGGTGTACCTCAAGGGTCTCATTTAGGCCCATTATTATTTAATGTGTATATATATATATACGATATTCACAAATGTTTTTACATGCTAATTAACTAGCATTTTCAGATTATAAAAATATACTTAGTTATTAAATCAATCAATGACTGCATTAAACTTCGCAAGAGGACCTCAATCGTCTTTTTGTCTATTGCGAATTAAACGAACTTCTTATTAACATCGCAAAATGCAATAAATTAACATTTACACGTAATAAAAATAAAATTTCAATTTCAATGTGTATACACATTGAACGGCAAAGAAGTAATATGAATTTTATATTGTGTATAAAAAAATATACTAGAGAAATTACGGGTCAACGTCCATCTTGTATCGATCACATATGGAGTAACACTAAAGATACCGACAAATTACACACGATAATATTAAAAAATAATATTACTGATCATCACACTTGCATATATATACAAAAACTTAATATTAATAATCATATTGATTCAAAATGCAATACTTTTACAAAAAAGTCACTAAACCATCAGAAATTAAGCCTAAAAATAAAAACAGAAACATGGCGTTCCGTATTAGAATCAACCTGTGCTGAAACATGCGCAAATATTTTTGATAATATTCTATGCAATTATATTACAGCATCAACAGACGTTAAAACTATAAAAATTAAATCAAAATTCAAAAAAATAAAACCATGGTTTTCACATGGCTTAATCGTGTCTATTAGAAAAAAAGAAGAGCTATATCGCTTGACAAAGAAATTTCCCTTAGATAAAAAAATATACACATATTATAAAAAATTTAGGAACAAATTAACCTGTTTATTAAAGAAAACTTTTATAAAAATGAAATTGATGTGGCTAAACAAAATGTAAAACAAATATGGAAAACAATAAATGAAATAAATAGTAGAAAAAACAAAAAAAATTATATCGGAAAAAATTCTATTAATGCCTTAATGGAACCGACAAAATGTGCTAATGCCTTTAATAAATATTTCGCTAACGTCGGTCAAAATTTAGCTACACGGATCGATGAAAATTATAAAATAGATAATTTCGAAAAGGACTGTCTTAAACAAAATAATCTGTCAGTTTTCAAACCGGTAACAACAGATGACAT
Organism: Hesperophylax magnus; assembly: GCA_026573805.1. Lineage (NCBI taxonomy): Eukaryota > Metazoa > Arthropoda > Insecta > Trichoptera > Limnephilidae > Hesperophylax > Hesperophylax magnus. The sequence goes on from JAIUSX010000004.1 coordinate 14,478,018, forward strand.
AAAAAATATTATTAGTGAATTAAAAGGTGCATCTGCACCAGGGTTTGATGGAGTCATAGTAGAAATATTGAAAAATTATAATGAATTATTAAGCATTCCAATTACACACATTGTAAATATTAGTTTAAATAGTGGAATATTCCTCTCCGTTTATAAAAAAAATCTATTGTAACACCTGTTTTTAAATCTGGAAACCCTGAAGAAATATCAAATTATCGACCAATATCTCTTGTCTCAAACATTACAAAAATTTTCGAAAAGATCGTAAAAAAGCAACTTTTGTACTATATTGAAAATAATAAAATAACTAGTCCTAGCCAATTTGGATTTATAGAGAAACTAGGCACTCATGATGCCATTGCAGAACTAACTTCAACTATATACCGTGCATTAGATAAAAAAAATAAATGCCTTGGCATTTTCATTGATTTGGGTAAGGCTTTTGATAGTATCTCCCATACAAAACTAATAAATAAATTAAATGATATCGGTATTATTGGTAAGGTAAGGTATTGGCTGCAAAGCTATCTAACTCAAAGAAACCAAAAAGTAAAATTAAATAACTCATTAAGCGTGGATGAAACTTTAGAATTTGGAATTCCCCAAGGGACTGTTATTGGACCAATTTTATTTATAATTTACGTTAACCATATGTTTAAATTATCACTTAATGGTAAACTTATATCATTTGCTGACGACACTGCAATAATTATCGAAAAAAAGACATGGAACGAAATTACCAATGCAGCCAATCAAGATATCAAGATAATCAAGATATGAAGGTTATAAAAAATTGGTTCGATGGCAATTTATTATCACTCAACACAGAAAAAACATATTGTATTCCTTTCACTCTACAAGAAGATGTGCCAAATAACCTAATTAACATAACAATTCATTCTAAAAATTGTGTAAATGACGGTACATGTAATACGGACTGCGCGAAACTAAATCATAAATCTAATATAAAATATCTTGGTATCTTAATAGATAAAAATGTTAAATGGAAAGACCATATTAATCTCACTGTTGAAAGAATAAGAAAACTTATCTATATTTTCTATAATATACGAAATATTTTAAATAAGAAAACTATCAAAATTGTCTATTATGCATTAATTCAGTTCATATTGCAGTACGGGATTATTGGGTGGGGAGGGGCTTTTAAGGCTTCTTTACAGCCCATAATTACAATTCAAAGAATAATTATAAAAATCATCCTTAGGAAACCATATGACTCCCCTACTTTAGAGATATTTTGGGAATTTAATGTACCATCTATCACAGAATTGTATAAGAGAATCGCCTTATATCAAATTTATAAAGAATATTTTATTTATAAAATTCACCCCTCAGATAGCATAAGCAATAGATTCAAAACTAATGGCTTAATAGCCATTCCTATGCTTAGAACGACCACGGCTCAGCACCACTATTCGTATTTAGGTGTAAGATGGTACAATATATTATTGTCCAAAAATAAAACGAAACTGTGAATTATGAACAATTCAAAAAGTTAATTAAGTCCCTCAAATTGGATAATGATATATTGTACCCCTAATTTTCTTACACTTACTCAATTTGTAAAATATTTATATATTAATTTAATTGTCTTTAAAAAACTATTTTTCTAATTTGTTTACCTGATATATTGTACCCTTAATTTCCTCACGCTTACTTAATCTGTAAGAAGATATATTCTTTTAATTATCTTTAAAAACACACTTTTCTAATTTGTGTACCTATGTTAATATTATGTTTGTATTTATATCAAAAGTTTTTGATTATTGTTTAAAAAATCATTAGAACTAAAGGTAAATACTCCTCCCATAAACACGAGCTCCTGGAGCTCAACTTATGGAGTAGTAGAATAAAAAAACTAAAAAATTATATATATAAGTCTGCATATTGTTATCATTTATAATGTTAAATAATTTACAAGTAATAAATAAATAAAAAATAAAAAATAATAAAAAAATATCAGGGACCTTGGGATCTTGGGACCTTGGACCTTGGATGTTAAATTTAACTTTATCCAACACACTATATATGTATATATTGTATATATTCCGCCAAGATCAACCCTACAAACTTATTTATTTTATTTACCCTCGTATAGAACAAATGTTAGAAAAAAATCCCCAATTCCTCGTATATGTGCACAATATAATACAAAATTTTACAGCATTGACATTTTTAGTAATAACCTACAGAAATATCGATATGAAGTAATTCGTACGATCGATTATGGAATGTATCGGGAGCATCTCCTATCCTCTTCCTATATTTCTCTTCCTCTCCCCTTCCTATAACCCAAAATTAATTTTAAAATATAAAAACTTCATTTCCAATGACCTCTAGCTTAAGAAACTTTTGTAGCTTAACTTCAGTTAACTTGTATATTTAACATTATATATTATGTAAAAGCTGTTTGTTTCTTACAAATAAATAAATAAATTATGCCAGAGGCCTGAAGGGTTTAACCACTATAACTTATCTTTATTAATACAGGTGGTGCTGTAAAAAATGAAATGTTAAAGAGACCTGTTTTCGGACTTTTACACTGGGTTTAGCAGGGTTTGGTACTAATCCCTGCTACTATTCTATACTAACTCAGTGCACTTCATTTTCTTCAGTACAGTTTCTGTATTCATAAAAGATGGAGATGGTTAAACGTATCCTTAACACTATATAGACGGGCATTTTACCGCCAAATTGGGGGCGAAGCGAGGGTGTGTTTTTTATAAATTTAAGCGCCAAAATTAGACTTTCCGAAAAATATTCATATCTTATGATCTATTTGATATTTTTCGATGAAACTTTCCGTGTTTTACTTTTAAAAGATGTCTCAATTTATTTACTTAGCAATGTATGTGTAATTCCCCTTTTATGAATAAAAACTTTCTACTTTCTTGGGAATCATAAAAAACAACAGTATTTCACAATCGAAATAACATATCGAAATTTATTCATACAAAATAACAAGATTATTAAGAAATTTTCAATACATATAAAAAAAACCATAACCTAATAGTGCTTCAACGGGTGATAGCGTTCAAAACACTTTCCTTTATGCAGGGGCACATTGCAAAACTTGCACATGTACCGCGTTTCAATGCGTAGTTTGTGAGCGGAACATTCGCGACAACGATTTTATTATTTTTGTTGTGTTTCAAACTCTTTGTTTGACGGCCGGCATAGTCCAGTGGTAACGCATTGGACTGCCATTCCGAAGGTCGCGGGTTCGAACCCGGCGTGCGCAAATAAATTTTATTTGATTGATTTGTGTTATTTCACAATTAATTAATTAAAATAATATATAGTATATTTGCGGCACGTTCCAGAGTGGAAGATACTACCAGTATCGCCCTGGTGTAAGACCACCATTCAGAATTGAAACGTTGCTCCAAATGGCTTTAGCCGTGTTTAGTGACTAGATCTGAATAGCCAGGTACTTCCCCACCTTCATCTTTCCCTTCCCCGCTTACATTCAGCCTCACAACATCCCCCAATTGGGGATGCCATAGTCTCACTGGCTCCAGACGGGAGCAGTTGGGACTCTTGTGAGGTATTGACTATAAAAAAAAAGGTAGATAGATCGGGTACCGCCGACAATAGAAAACACATGACCCCGCACCCATTTAGAACCCCTTGTTTCCAATTTTCCTCTACTTACCGCTTTGCGCAACAAAACGAGTAAACTCGTCTCCCGCGTCTTACTGTAAAAAGGCGTATGACGAGTTTTCTCGTTTCCCGCAAAGAATGTGTTAAGGATACGCTGGCATTGTATAATAATAGGTATTTTGAATATTATGTTTTGATGTTCAATTTTGGGATTATAATATTATTCTGATATCTTGTTGACAAAATATTAAATTGAAAGTTATTTAGTTTTATTTATAACATAAATAATATGTTTTTGCTTACCTTCAGTTTGATAAATAAAACAGAAAACTCCGATAACGAGGAAAGAAATAACTTGTTTACACATATTTTATCTGTCGGTATCGCCAGCAATTATACTGTAAAGAACGTCACTATGCACTTGGTCAAAAAATAATGAAGAAAAAACTCCACGACGAGAGAATAAATACTGTAAAATCAACGATTCTGAGTAAATACATATAATATGGGAGCCTGTTAATAAATCAAACGCAATGTTAGTGGGTTTGAATTATTAATTTAGTAACAAACATTCAGTTATAATGCAGGGTTTTCCAATAAGAGGTGTTATTTTGAATAGCCCGCTATTTCGGTAGATGTTACTTTTGAAGTTGTCATTTTTTGACATTTTACAAGTAGAAACTACGCCATTAATAAAAATGGAATGATACACGCTTCAACAACGCATTGAAATTATTAAAATTCACTTGAGTGAATCAAATGCAAATCATCTTGAGTGATGAGGCCCATTTCCACCTCGGTGGCTTCGTCAACAAGCAAAATTGTCGCATCTGGGGCTCGGAAAACCCAAGAGTTATTGTTGAAAAGCCTCTCTATCCTCAACGTGTGACTGTTTGGTGGGGTTTATGGACCGGCGGAGTCATTGGACCATACTTTTTCGAAAATGAGGCTGGAGCAACAGTTACGGAGAATGGATTGCGCTATCGAGAGATGATTAATGATTTTTTATGGCCGGAATTGGATGGTATTAATCTGGACAACGTTTACTTTCAACAAGACGGCGCTACGTGCCACACAAGCAACGAAACCATTGATAAACCAAATGCTGAAAGACCCTGCACAGAAAAGCTCTACACTGAACTGCTCTGCAGCTCGTTACTGTACTATAACGAACTTATTTTTCTGCGCAGAGTCTTATGTACAGCATTTGCTTTATGTCGATCGCTTACCGACCTTTTAGACAACGGGTTAAGGGGGTATTTCACTATGTCGGGCTAAATATCTGAATAGCTATCCGTTGGCTGGCTTTAAAGTTCAGAATAACTTCGTTATTCAACGGCGACCGTTTCACCATTGTTTCGAGCTGCCGGATAGATAACACTCGAAATAGTCTGGCAACATCGCAAAATGTTTGCTGTTTCTCCATCTACTGCCACGGCTGTCATGCGTCACAGTCCGCACACCGCGAAGTGTGCATTTTTTTGGTTATGTTATGTTGATTATCAGGTCATTTTAGATAGATTCGTGTCGAATTAATACATTGTTTCTTATTTTGAACACAATCAAATAACTCAGGATGGATCATACAAGCATTCAAATTCATTCTACAAAATTCGACTCACTTCTCAGCTGTTAAACTCGGAATGTTTTGACGCCATCTTTGATTCGAGGAATAGCGCCTAACGTCTGGTTAGAGCACTGATTAGTCAAATCTAACTTTAACCCGAGCGTTAGCGTTATTCAGATATAGTGAAAACGAAAAAATGACTAATCCGCGGATTAGTGCTTGGTCAGAACATAATCAGAGATAGTGAAAAACCCCCTAAGAATCAAATCCACGCCGTCCGCCCGTTGGTTGTCCGCCACAGACACTCTTCTTTATATAAATAGACTACCTGAATTCCCCGGCGTTGCCCGGACATTCCCGATGACCTTGACAATTTGACGGCCTCCGTGGATGAGAGGTAAGATTGTGAATCCGGATGTCGCGACTTTAAAATCCAGCAAGCGCAAATAAATTGGTATTATATCACAATTATTTATTTATTGTGAAATACAGTTCCAAAGTTGTTGCTTGAAATGGCTTTAGCCGTATTTGGCGACCAGATTTTAATTTCCCCCACCCCAGTACCTTCAACCTCGCAAAATACCTTAATTGGGGATGGCGTAATCTCACTGGCCACAGACGGTTGAGACCAGTAAAGGCTCTTGTGCCATATTCATGGAAAAAAACTTATAGTTGTTAGGAAGTAAGAGCTTCATAGATGCACGCACAGATGGCAGTGCGTAGAGCTTACGTGTAAGTCCGCAAGATGGAGCCAGTGGCCAGTAGTCGCCAGGGCCAGTGGGAAGGATCCCAGAGAAACTTACTGTTTCAGATTCCAATTAGCCAGCTACTAGTTAGGTCGACTATCGAGTCACCTTTATAATACGTGGAGTATTAATAAATTATTAAACTCCTTCCAAGACGAGTTGGAGAACTGTTTGTGCGAACACAACATAGTTTTTTCAACATTTATCAAATAAACCTTGCTACGCCGGGTCCTGTCCGGCAACAATTCGTAAACAAATTGAATTGATACGGAGAATACGATGGGGGAACTTTTATTCCACTCGCTAATCAAAAGGTCGCGGGTCGCGCCATTCGGATAAATAAATAATCGCGCATTCTCAGAAGGTGTCAATTAATGAAAACATCGCTTATTTATTACTATTTACATATTTCATACTTTTTATAAGTTTTTATGTTTATTATTACGTGATAACTGCATTTAATTGTTTTGTAAATTAAAAATAATTTAATTAAGGCGACATAAGACTCTATTAACTAATTGTTAATTCCATGTAACGACTAGGAATACAAGACAAAATATAACATTCTTCTGCAATACATACACGACCAACTATCAGACGCACTCACTGACCAATAGGATGCTTGATCTGGGCAACAAGTATGGGGGTGCTATTGATTTATTTATTGACTCCATTTAAAGAATTAAGCATAATCTATACCAACACTTTGTCGAATCCTACAAATTAGAGTAGCGTTGGTAAATTAGTTTTAATGTTTTGTCTTATATGTAGTGTTGTTGTAATTTCTTTTTTTTCTTTGTTACTCCTTGTTTTTTTTTAATGATTTCTTAATTTTTACTCATTATACTTGTAATCAAAATTTTATAACTCTGTATTTTGTGCCTACTTTACAATGGATTACATCTATTTACTGTCAGAATCTCCTGTATAATACAGATATTCTCCTATGTACACTGCATCATGTATCACTTTTATGTAAAAAGCCTTTTTAGGCGTATATATAAATAAATAACGGAGGTTTGCTCGACGCTCACTTTTTAATTATTTATGATAAACGTATTACTAAAATCTCAAATGTTTCTAGAGGGATCCCTGCGGATGTAAGTTATTTATATTCAGGATTAATAAAAACAGGACCTTACTATGAAAATATTTTATGTAAAACGGTTTGAAAATTTTATAAAACGTTTTTCATCTATAAAATTAGCTGAAAATACCATATTTTATTTTTTGGGTGATTAATTAGTAACTTCCCGAGGGATCCCTCAAGAAACATTTGAGATTTTAGTAATACGTTCATCAGAAATAATTAAAATAAATCCCACGGAAATATCGATTTTCTAGGCCTGCTGAGGCAAAGTCGACCGTAGGTCCATCCATTACGCCTGTTACTATAGCCTAATACTGTTTTTACACGACTTCATCACTTACGTCGTTAAGATTCTGGCTTTATTATAGGGTATTGTCTCGTCATAAGTGCCTACTTCAATGCCGTATGGGTTCGTATGGACCAAGGTTTTAGAAGAGCTCTAAGATCGATAACTTTAGACGATTAATGTGAAGTTTAATGCCAAATCACTATTTTGATTAATCTTTATAACGAATTGGTGTACATTATGAATACCAAAAATATGTTTTAGATAAATTGAAGGTTTTCCTATCGTTTCGCTTGAGTAGAATACAAATAAAATAATAAATTACTCAATAAAAAATATAAATGTAAACTACTAAAAAAAATATTTTTTCTATAGAAATGTATGAACGCGTAAAGGGAACAACTTTTAAAAATACAGTATTATAGCTAAGATTATCTGTGACAGTTTCACTTGATTAACTTTTTTGCTTTCTTATAAAATTATTTACAAAATAAATAAAAACCAGTTTTGTGCTTGAAATCGAACGTTTCTAGACTCCGTTTGTCAAGCGATTTTAATGCCTATTACCTTCAACATAAGGTATACCAAGAATATACACATATTTTGCTTCCTCATAAATGAAAAAAAATTCCAGTAAGATTTGTGAATCACTAACATGATTTCAGATAGATTGCAACAATCACATTTGGCTGTCATCAGTTGTTTTGTTTTGCTCTATCTAAAATTATTTTTTTACCATTCTTTTTTGATTTCTGGCCAAAAAAAGTGTAGTGTGTTTTGCCTTGAGGTTTCTTCTCCCTCCTGATCTTCCAGGAGTTACTTTTCGCTGCTGATTTCCAGATATTTATAAACTTTTTTTAATGCTGTCATTTTCCATACTATTATTGTTTACTGTTGTGAATAATGGAGGAAGGTTTCCCTCCTGGACCCCCTACAAAGCCCCCAGATCCCTCTCCGGATCCCCCAGACGGGGAAAATCTAGAAATTTCTGACAGTGATTCTGTCATTTTGACTTCTACCAAAAAAAGGAAATTTACTCCTTCTTCCCCAATAAAACTTGACTCGCCTTCGACTTCACAGTCCCCACCAGCACTTTCTTAACTTCCTCCAACAAACTTTTATTCTCCTCATTCCCGTGGCCCATTCATAGTATACGCCCAAAAAACTGAGCAAGGAAAAACCATCCACCCTCTTGAATTTGGCAAATTCCTATCAAATAGCAAGAATCTTTCAATCAAGCCTGGAGGTGTAAAAGCTGAGGGTCGCTTCCGAATCTCCGTCGAATTCCTCTCAGGGTCAGCTGCCAATAGTTTCATAAAAAATATCTTCATTTCATCTAATTCAAAGTTCAGGCATATATCCCTACTTTCAATGTCACTCGCATGGGCCTGGACAGAGGTATCTCGACCGATCTGTCCATCGAAGAAATTCTGTCTTCACTTTCAACCCCCCAACCCATCAACACTTCTTGCCCAGAACAATCTCGCAAAAAAAATATCAAAATTTCTATGGCCTCTCAGAACTTGTCTTTTCTGCAAGCTTCTAAACTATTCCCACCTGTCAAAAAATCATTTTCTGAGGCTTTATTCAGCAACTCCTCATCCAACCCTCTTCCCTCCTCTACAACTACTTCTTATCGTTCAACTAAATTCACATACAAAAACGCTATCTCTAAACCGGCTCCTGGATAGGATCAGCAACAACACAACTCACTGCTTTTAAATCCCAATGGTTCATCTCTTTCAAATGCCACAAATGGGTGTGCAAATAATTATAATCCGTCCTCAATGAACTCTCTAAAACTTTCTGAAAAACTCTCCCAAGACAATTCTTCATTTATCCAAACTCTTATTATGCTTCTAATTGACCTTATTTCTTCTCAAACTAATCTACCGTCCAACGCTGCTACTATTATTTCCACATTAAAATCATTTATTCAAAATGACTCTTCAGGATGTCAGAATACTTCAGTGGAATAGCCGAAGTGCTATTTCTAACAAATCTGATCTCCTTAACCTACTAAATTCCAACTTTATTTCTTTGGCTGCTATCTCGGAGACTTGGTTTACTCCATCCACCCACTTTAATGTGGGAGGGTATTCCTGTCTCCGCGACGACCGCCCGGAAGGTTCGGGCGGTGGTGCTGCCCTTTTTATTAAAAAATCCATATCATTTTCCCGAATAAATAATATCAAACCCCCAAATGCTGACTTCCAAATGGTTGCAGCTAAAATAAAGGACACATCCTTTATTTCAGTCTATCTTCCCCTAACAGCCCACTTCAATAAACAAACTTGGTTGCAAATTGTAAGTCAACTAAGCCCACCTTTCTTTATATTAGGCGATTTTAATGTCCATTCCCCCGTCTGGGGTTTTGCTTTCTCCGACCGAGATGATCGAAGTGTGATGGATTTCCTAGATCAATCCAACCTTTTCCTTTTGAATGACGGATCTCCTACTAGGATCTCACGCCCCAGCACAAACCCCAGTGCAGTGGATCTCTCGATATGCTCTACTAGTCTGGTTTCTCTCTCCTCGTGGGTGGTGTCCCCCGACCCTTGCTCCAGTGATCATTTTCCGATTACCATTACTTATCAAACTTCTTTCCAATCAGACAAGTCTCATATTTCGATAAAGATTAAAACAAAACACACCAAATGCGACGAATTTAACTCTCATATGGACAAGTTCCTACTAAATTTACCCGCCACCGATATATTTTCCGTCGAAGATGATTATAATAACTTCAAATCAATGCTCATAACTGCAATAAATAAATCAAATCCTCCCCCTAAAACAAAATCTCTCAAAAAACTCTCTCCAACTCCCTGGTGGGATGAGGAATGTTCCAAAGTAGTAAGAAAAGAAAGCTAAATCTCTTTCCTATCGTTATAATATGACTATGGAGAACTATCTTAATTACAAAAACGCTGAATCTAATGCCAAAAGGGTCTTGAGGTCAAAAAAAGATCCGGGTGGTACAACTTCTGCAGTTCAGTATCTCCGAACACTCCATTTTCGGAAGTTTGGTCTATAATCCGAAGATTTCGATCCTCCTTCAGTTCACCATCTCCTCGAGCTTCTCATTCTAAATGGATAGATGAATTCTTGAACAAAATTGCCCCCCCTTCTGTACCTAACTTAGATGAAATAACGCCCATCTATAATACTCCTATGTCTAATCATTGGCTAGACTCTCCATTCACCTTAATTGAGCTAAAAAATTGTTTATCAACAGTCCTTGACTGTTGATAAATAATTGTTTATCTCCAGGCAGAGATGGTATACCTTACAGCATAATCAAAAATAGTAAAGATAATGTTCTAAACCACTTCTTAAGCATCTTGAATAAAATCTTCCAGACTGGTATAATGCCTGATGACTGGAGTTCAAACAAATCACCAAATTCTGGATCCAACTACAGGCTAATCGCTCTTTCATCAACCCTCAGTAAACTTTATGAAAAATTAATTAAAAACCGATTAGAATTTTTTGTCGAGAGTAAACAGCTTCTCTCTCCATCTCAATTTGGATTTAGGAAAAAAATCCACTCAATCCTTGCCATCATCAGCACTGATATTAATTTATCAATTTCTAAACAGGAAGTTTGCCTTGCCGTCTTTATAGATATAGAAGGCGCCTTTGACAATGTTTCCATCCCAATCCTGAAAAAAAAACGTCTAGGCCTTGGCCTTCCCCCCATGTTTGTCCAATCTATTATTAATCTATTTCTAGATAGAAAAATTTTCATTGAACTTCCAGATATTTATCCTCAAAGTAGGTCTATTTGGAAGGGTTTACCACAAGGCGATGTATTGTCCCCCTTACTGTATAATATATACACATATGATATGCATGTCACTATTCCCCCACAAGTAAAAGTTATTGAGTTCGCAGATGACATAGCTTTCTTCTTATCATCCAAAATCATCCCTCTCGCCGTCAAATATCTTAACGAAGCCATGAATGCCCTTTGCACATGGCTCACGTAGACCGGTACTTACCAGTGTGTCACCTTCTCAAACCGCCATATAAACCCCCCCGTTCAAATTTTATTTAAAAATTCTCCAATCTCCAACGCTTCTGAAGTAAATTTTTTGGGAGTAACATTTGATAGGAAACTTAAATGGTCTTCCCATATTAATAATTTAGTTACTAAATGCGAACAAAATTGAAATAGCATCAGATCATTATCTGGCGTTTGGTGGGGAGCTCACCCTACTTGCATTAAGTTGCTTTACAACGCACTTATTCGAAGCCATCTCGACTATGCCTGCCCACTTTTTAGTACTGCCTCAAAAAGTGTACTTGATAAATTAGACAAAATTCAATCTAAATCTTTGCGAATAATAACTGGAGCGATGCAATCGTCACCCATCAATTCCCTTCAATTCGATTGTTCTGATCCTCCTCTTTATTTAAGGCGTCAACTATTTGTTGACAAATTTGTTCTTAAATGTCTAAATTCTAAATGTCATCAGGACATTTAGAATTTAGATTTTTTTACCCCAGCATTTCATTGTTCATTGACTCAACCCATTCATCTACAATCAGAGCTTCAACTAAACCTCTTCCTGACATCTGTAAAAATTTTAAGTCTCTCTCAGAGCTTCACATCATCCAAAATGATCTACTTCTCTTATACAAATTAAAATATAGTCATGTCACCCTATCCCCAACAATATTAGAAGGGATCGGAATCCTTAAAAGTCATTCCAATCTCCCGGCCCGAACTGTCAATAATATGTTCAATGACATTATTTCATCTAAATGGCCCAACTTTTCTCTTTTATTTACTGATGGATCCAAATCTCCCGACTCTCCTAACTGTGGTATAGGTATTAACGTTTACCACAATAATTGTAATGACAGAATATTTCGTTCAATTTCAAATCAATTTTCAATTTTTCAGCCGAGTGAATTGCAATAATAGAATCTCTCAAATATATAATCAAAAATAATTTTGAACATTCCCTCGTTCTCTCTGACTCTCTCAGTTCCCTCCAAAAACTTAAATCCAGTCCTCTTCTTCATCCTCATGATCACTTTGTATGCCTTATTCGAGTGATGATAGCCTCCATTCAAAGCTCTGGTAAAACTGTAACTCTGATTTGGATTCCTGGACATGTTGGTGTCATGGGTAATGATATTTCGGATGCTTTGGCAAAACAAGGAGCGTCCAACCCTGTTGTTACCCTCGTAAACCACATTCCTATATCTGACATTTTTTCCATCATCAAAGATAGATCCCGCAATGTTTGGTCGGAGTATTGGCACATTGCTAGTCAATCCAAGGGAGCCTGCTATGCCTCAATACAAAGGACTATTCCATCAAAATCGTGGTTTCAGCAAATCCCTCATTTTTCCAAAAAAGAAATTTCTTCACTCATTCGAATGAGGATCGGACATTGTTCCGTTCCTTCCCATCTTTTTAAAATTCACGTCGTTGACTCCCCAGATTGTACATTCTGTGGTCTAGAAGTGGGAACTTTAGATCACATATTTTTTGGTTGTCCTTCTCTAAACAAATATCCTCTCTTCTATCAAGCCTTATCTAAAATTGCCTCCCCTCCATTCAACATCTCATCTCTTCTAAGTCTGAACTCGACTCCAATTTTCATTATAATTTTGAAATTTGCCTATTTAAATCAAATTAATATTTAAATTCACCTTTCATTTCTCAATAATTTTAAATGATGGCCAAGAACACCCTTGAAGGGTAAAGCCAGAAATAATGGGAAAAAAAACATGATTTCAACTGAACTCATCTCACTGGTTGGCCGGCAGTGTATGTTGAAAGAATGCGTACAATTTTGTAGGAAATTAAATAATAATAATATTTGGATGATTTGTAGAGCGCTGTTTTTGTGAAAAATCACACGGCCAGGGCCGGCCCTGAGCCAAACGGCGTCTAGCGCCAATAAAAAACTCGAGGGCGCTGTGTTAGGTATTATCAGCGCCCTGGCTCCTTGGCTCCTTAGCGCTTCGACAAGTCGGCGCCCGGAGCGGACTGCTCCAATTGCGCCTGCATAGGGCCGGCCCTGCACACGGCTCACCACTGCGGTTTAAAAATTATTTCGAAAGAATTCAAAGAGTTTTGGAAATTTGCTAAATATTCAAATTGTGTTTTTTTGTTTTCATACTGACCGAGTGGGATTGATCTCACTGTTAACCGACACAAACGAGGTACGTATTACGTCACGCGTACCCACCCCGTTAGGACCCGTTCCCACTACCGTTTTCAAATCGGAGGCGGGTCCCGTTTTAAAAACGGATGCTTTACGGCTCTGTTCACACCTCCGTTTTAAAAACGGATCCGTTTTAAAATCGGATCATACCTACTCTACGAAAACAAATAATTGTCAATTCAACTAAAACATTTTATTTGCTCATTCTTCAGTAATGGTGCGCAATGGACGATGATGAAGCTCTTGTTATCAAGTGGTACTTATTAAAAAAAGGAAAAAAATGAATACTTAGAGAATTTTGGTTGAAAGATTTTCTGTAGGAACTTTCCAAGTGTAAATTGGTGAGTTGAGAAGTGATTAACTAAAGTTCTTTAATTATTTTAGAATGTCTATCATTTCCTTTAACCATCTACTGGAACGAATTTCAGAGAGCTTAACGCATCAAAATACAAAATTGAGAGACTGCATTTGTCCTGAAGAAAGGCTATCGATATTTTTAAGGTCATTAAACAATTACAACTTAAACATTTAAGCTTTAAAATAAAGAAAAATAAGAAAGTTTAAAAAATAAAAAATAAATTTTGAAACATGTTGATAATTTTGATATAAAAAAGTTGTGTACACCAAGCGTTTTGTTTTTATTTAATTAAAAATAAAATATTGCAGTTTCTTGGCTACTTGGTCTTCCAGTGGCGGTCTGTGAGTTTTTAGCGAGCTAGATTGCTAGGATAAAAAATACGTTTTAATTTATTTACTTAACAAATACAAGCACGCAGCGTGCCTGCTTCCTTGCGACTGGGTCCGGGCGGGGAGGGGTCGGGGTGTGGCGGGGACTCTGCCGGAACGACTAGGCGACAAGTGTGAACAGCTCCATACAAAACTATGAGCGAGCGAGTTCCGACACGATTTGAAAACGGACGCGCTGCGCTGGCGATCCATCCGACAAAAAATGTCGGATCCGTTTTAAAATCGTGTGAATAGCTCGACACATCCACTACAGCCGCTAGGGCATCCGTTTTTAAAACGGGACCCGCCTCCGTTTTTAAAACGGAAGTGGGAACTGGCCCTTAGATTTTGATCGTTTTGATGTTTGTTTTGACAATAAAATCGAAATGTGTACAAAAAAAATTGGTTAGAAGGAATTCATAATATATATTTATATTGCTCTACCGGTTTAGGAAGCACCCTTCTTTTCACTAGGAGAATATTTAAAAAAAATAACACGCATACGAAGGTGTTGGAGATCTCAACAAAGGGTAAGGAGAGAACAGAGAGGTTTACTGGAAAGATTTTTGGAACAGGACTATAATATAGGGTTTTCCAATAAGAGGTGTTATTTTGAATAGCCCGCTATTTCGGTAGATGTTACTTTTGAAGCTGTCATTTTTAATTTATATACATAATAAAATAAAAGAAGTGATAAGAGAGTGATAAGTGATAAGAAGTGATGTGTAGTTTGTGGCAAGTGTGTGTTTATGTATATAAAATAAATAAAAATTTAATTTATATACATAATAAAATAACACCTCTTATTGGAAAACCCTATATACATATATTTTTTATGTGTTTGTTGTAATTATTGTCAATGCCACGGATTAAATGCTTTTTTTGAACACGAGAATATTTTAAATTCATAAAATTACCAAATTTCGAATGGAGACGAACTGAAGACGATTTTGAAAGAAAGTCTGTTTCATGGGCTTTTTGCAAGGTTGGGGTCGAATTAATTTCCTTGACATATTCGGTTCTTTGGCTCCGATTCAATAGATTTTTTTGGTTTCCAGCTTAGAGTTTCCATCTGAAGACGATTCTGAAGGAAATCTTTAAAAATTATTAAAAAATCTAAATTACCTGTTTCATTTTGCAAGGTTTGTGTGTCGAACCATTTTTTTTTTTCTATATTCATAAAATATATTTGAATTCAGTTTTTTATATGCTTTTCGACTACCACACTAGACACATGTCCGTTTTATGGTAGTCGGGGACCTTTCCCTGAGATATACGGCTATGATTACAATTGTCCCAGGTCGATCATGAACTACCGTTGTAAACTCGCTCGCGAACCACCAATGGGTTATTGTTTCGATAAAAGATTAGAATATAATAATAATAACACATAATTTATATAGTGCAGTTTATAGTCATAATAGACCCGATACAGTTTTACATGACAAAATTTAAAAAAAAAACTTATATCATTGATGTCGCTATTCCAAATTCCTTTAATATTCAAAAATCTGTTTCTGAAAATATAAGAAAATACACAGATTTAGGAAACGAGATTAAAAGAATTTGGCATTCTACGAGGCGTATCCAGAAAGTAAGTGTACTGAATTTTTGTAGGTTACAAATTTTTTTATTGAAACAAAAAAATTACATGGTTACCGTAGTACATATGTAAGCTTTTTTTCGACATAGTCGCCATTCCTCTCAATGCAGGTGGTGAAGCGGGGCATCAACTTTTTGATGCCTTCCTCGAAGTAGTTTCCCGGCAACCCCTTCGTCCACTTCTCCACCTCCTCCTTTACCTCCTCGTCCGTTGAAAACCTTTTTCCACCCATGTACAGCTTCAGGGAGGTAAAGAGATAATAATCTGAAGGATCTAGGTCAGGGGAATGCGCGGGGTGGTTCAGGACATCCCATTTAAACGAGGCAAGCAGTTACTTCGTGACGTTAGCCGTGTGTGGTCTGGCATTGTCGGGCAGCAGGCTGACTCCCTTTGTCAGCATGCCTCTCCTCTTGTTTTTAATCGCCTTTTACAATTTTTTTAGGGTCTCACAGTATCTTGCAGAGTTGATGGTCTCCCCTTGAGGCAGATATTCAATCAAAATTATGCCTTACAGTCCCAAAACACGGATGCCATGATTTTCTTGGCTGAAATTGTGTCACAATTGAAGGTCTTCCGCTCCTCTGATCATCATGCACAGATGTACGACCGTTTTTGAACTCGCGATACCACTTGTACATACTCGTACGATTCATAGCTTTATCACCATAATATGCAGTTTTCACCTCATTATAAACCTCAAACGGAGGTTTTCCCTTCCAAACGAGATAACGGATGACGCCGCGTATTTCGCACTTGGCGGGAGATTGGATTGACATTTTTCACGAAACATGTTGTCGCGTCGACACTTCTCAACGTACTGACCTTGAACTGGTCTCGTTGCGGAAGGGAAGAGTCAGGCTACACGGAAGTGTAGCCAACATGTCGAAAATAAAATTCATTCGGTCGTGAGAGCCTCAGTACACTTACTTTCTGGATACGCCTCGTATATTACCATTTGTTATTTCGGCTACTACCTAGCTCTCTCATTCAAAATGTAGGTGTATTAGATCCAAAGATATTAGAAGAACGAGATATGCTATGTTGGCCGCCGGATCGTAGGCGGAGTACTAACTAATTAGGGTACTTTGAATACGGGAAGAATTCGTTCATTTAGTTGATTTTATGTCGTAACCGTGTACAGTTTGTGCCCGTTTTATTCAAAATGCCGTCTTGTTCAGTGGAACTATGCAAAAACACGACAAGTAATGTTAACTTTAAGATGAATGGAGTTTCATTTCACCAGTAAGTACAAAATTAGAGTACTTTATCAATTTTTAATGATTATTCAAAGTTTTTATTGACGTAAGGCCCCGTGAAAGCTAACATCGCCGCCATTAGAGGCTAGTGATGGGGACGCGAATTTTTTTTTAAATACCTACCATCGATTTTTCGTAACATTGGCAGGGCCATATCAAAATACATAGAAACTTATTATTTCTTTTAAATTTTTTTGTAGATAATTATTATTGTAGATGCTGATTGGTGGTAGAAACAAATGCAATGCTTTTCTTTTAAAATCTTTTGTTTGTTTCGCATGCGTTTCTGTACCATTTATCCGATTTTCAATGAAACTTTGGTGATTTTTTGTACCCGAGCCCGCGGAGGTTTCTATATACGAGTATAATGGTGAGCTGTGGCATTATGAAATTATTTCCTATACCATTCATCTGATTGGGATGAGATTTTGGTGTATAGTTATGGGCATGCCCGTGAAGTTTTCTATAAATATAATGGTGAGCTCTGGCGTTATGAAATATGTATATTTTTTGGCGTATGATCAGTTTGAAAAATGTTTGTATTTCATATAGTTTAACGGCAGGAAGGGAAGGAGAAGGGAAAGAGAATCCGGGACGAGGGATCCGATAGGGGAGGGTTATTTGGGTGGGGAGGGAAACGAAGAAGAGGGTTGGCGGGGGTGAGAGAGGGATGAGAGGGGTGAGAGAGGGAACAAAATTATTAACTGTGAAACAGAAATGTAAATATTTTCAGTATAATCCTGGTTAAAGACCACCATTGAGAATAGAAACAATGATTTGAATGGTTAAGCCATGTTTGGCGACTAGATCTAAATAACCGGATACTTCCCCACCTTCCTTTTACTCAGCTTCTTCCCCACTCCATCACCTGAAGCTTCCCAACATACCCCAATTGCGGAAGCCCTAGGCTCACTAGCTACAGATGGTTGGGAGCAGACGGGACTCTTGTGAAGTACTCAAATACAAAATAATCTAACTAGCTAACCATCACGCCGTTTCCCCGCAGGGGTAGGCAGAGAGGACGGACCGCCAAACAACTCGGTCTTGGGACACACTCCTTGCCTCATTCACATTCATACATCGTCTCATACATACTCTTCTATTGTTCTGACTCTTGACATGGCCCGACTCAAGTATCTGATTCACTTGGTCGTGCCATGTCTTCCTCGGGCGTCCCCGACTTCTGCTACCATTCACATTTGCATCGTATATTCTTCTTACACTCCTTTCTTCGCTCATTCGCTCTACATGCCCAAACCATCTAAGCGTCCCTTTCTTGATCTTACTCATTACGCTTACATCAGCCTTGCACTCTTTGCGGATATCCACATTCCTCACACGATCATACATGGTTTTACCACACATACGCCTCAGGGATCTCATTTCAACAGCATTCAATCTACTTTCATCCTTTCTTTGCCAGTTCCATGCCTCACTTCCATACATCAGGGTAGGTACCAGCACTCCATTGTGGACTGCTAACTTCGCTTCTTTGGACAATTTTTTGTTAGCGCCAACTGCGTTCAGTCCTCCATTAATGGAGATACCTGCATTTACTCTTCTTTCAATATCTCTGTCCGCCTTCCCATCTCTCGTAAACATGCTTCCTAAATACACAAATTCATCCACCTGCTCCAAGTATTCCCCATCCACAGCTATATTGCACACTGTTTTCGTACTTTCTCTTTCAAACACCATTACTTTAGACTTACTTACATTCATCATTAACTCATTCTTCACGCATACTTCGTTCATCCTAGACACGAGAGACTGCAGATCATCCATACTATTAGCAATCAGCACCGCATCATCAGCATACAACAGGCAACATACTTTCAGATTACTAAAATTCGCACCCAATCCCACATCTTTCAATTCTTGCATACAATTATCCATGTATAGATTGAATAACCACGGTGACATTACGCAGCCTTGTTTAACACCTTTTGTGATATCAAACCTCTCCGTAAAACCACCGTTCACTCTAACACATGCAACGCTTCCCTCATATAGAGACGCAATTGCCTGAGTCAGATTCGCATTCACTCCATACTTGGACAACACCTTCCATAGCTTTTTCCTGTCGACTCGGTCGTATGCTTTTTGTAGATCTACAAAGGCACAGAAAAGTTTCTGGTTTTTTGCCAAAAACTTCTCGGTGAGCATACGCAATGAGAAGATCTGGTCCATGCACCCCCTTCCACTCATAAAAGCACCTTGCACATCCCATATTTTATCCTTTGTTTCCTTTCTTACCCTTTCAATCAAAATTCTACCATACAGCTTGCCAACTGAACTTAGCAGGCTAATAGCCCTATGATTCCCACATTCCATACGTGACCCTTTACCTTTGTATAATGGCATGATCACTGCCCTTCTCCAATCTAAGGGCGTGTAACCTTCCTTTAAACATTGGTTAAAAAGATTGCACAACCATGTGAGAATTATATGGCTACCTCCTTTAAAATATTCAGCAGCAATATTGTCGAAACCGACAGCCTTACCATTCTTCATACACTTAATTGATCTTTCTATCTCATCCATGCTAATTTCGGTAACATTCAGTCCATCATCATTCATATCTGATTCGCCGCTAGAATCACTGTCACTCACTTCGCTTTCAAAGACTTCCTCGAAATACTTCATCCATCTCTCTTTTATTTTTTCCTCATTTGTCAACATTTTTCCATCTTTCGATTTTATTACTTTCATGCTTCCGGTTTCAGGGCCACACCGGGACCTTTTGACTTCCTTCCAAAACAACTTAATGTTTTCTTGGAAATGGTTTGTCATTTTCATTCCTTCTTCCTCTTCCGGGCGTTTCTTTCGCTCTTTCACTCCAACTCTTACTTTTTTCTTACATTCCTTATATACTTCTTTCGCTCGATCCTTCTCTTCGCTGGAAGCACTGCCAGCCGCAATCAGACATAACCATGCTTTCTTCTTCTCTGAGACCAGTGCTTTAATATCATCATCCCACCATGCATCACCTTTCTTTCTACCTTGCGTACTTATTCCACACACCTCTCTAGCAGATTCACAAAGACTCACTTTTATGTGGTTCCATGTTTCGTCTATGCTTAGACCATCCATTTTTTTCTCATTCAATCTCATCTCTGCACAATTCACATACTTACTTCTCTCATTATCGTTTTGTAGTTTTTCTATTTTGATTCTAGTTGGAGTTAGTACCGTTTTCACTTTAGAGCGCCAACCGCGAAAGAGGTTTACTCTCGACACCACCAGAAAGTGGTCAGTTTCAACCTCTGCCCCTCTGAAAACTCTCGTGTCCTCGGTAACGACTCTCAACCTAGAGTCAATTACTACAAAATCGATAATTGACCTCTCATTTCCTCTTTCCCACGTATATTGGTGGATACCTTTATGATCGAAAAAAGTATTGGACACAAACAGGTTCCACTCTAAACATACTTCAAGTATTCTGTTCCCGTTGTCATTCGTTCTTATATCCCCAAACATACCTAAGGCCGATTCAAATCCGTCACGTCTAATTCCTACCCACCAATTCAAATCGCCTGCCATTATAATCCTTTCATTAATATTTTTCAGTCTCATCACATCATTCACACCAGTCCAAAAATCATCTTTCTCTTCGTCACTCTCAGAATTGACAGGGGCATAACAAACAACAAGAAACACCCTTGTCAAACCGATTTTGAACCTAATCCACATTATTCTCGGACTTACACATTCATACTGCAACATACATTCAATCATTCTGGGAGACAGTAGTGCTGCAACACCCTGACACGCCCTCTCTGTATCTGGTCTTCCACACCAAATGACGAGCCTATCATTATGCTGCATTGTACCGCTCCCTTTTTTCATACTCTCTGTTACACAAAGTATGTCCAAATATTTGCTAACCATCGTGTCACACAATTCATTAATCTTTCTTTCCATACCTCCTCTAATATTCCACGTACCAATTCGACATTGTTCGAGTTCCTTCCTCCTCTTTGCGCCACCGAAGGGTTGGCGATGTGATGGATAGCGAGCCTCATCGACACCTGTGTCGGCCATTCACTTCTACGAACTGCTTATCTAGTCTAACATACTGATACTTAGGTATAAATCACTAACATACAAATTAGTATAATATTTAACTTAATCCTAACGCCATCAAAACTATTCCAGATGTCCAAATGAAAAAACTTAATTCTAAAACAAAAAGTATTATAATCACTATAACAATACACTATTCACTGCATAATTGTTTGTAATAGTTCATATTGGCAGAAGACAAAAGACGCGGCTTCATTTCGATTTCGTCCTTCCTAGGGCGTAGGGGCACGGGGGCGGTGCAGCGGGGGTGTAGAAATTGCCAGATGATTGTTTTGTATGGGTCATCTTGTAGGGGCGATGGTCGTGAGCGAATCAGTGACCGAACCACGGACAGGTCGTATAGCCGACAGACGTCTATAACGGAGCCGGTAAAGGTAACGGCGAGCATGGTGGCGGCAGCGGGGGTTGAGATATCGGTATGTGACGGTCGATCGAAGGTCTCCACATCTGGTAGAAATTATCAAATGCCAAACTCTAACATTGGGTAAACACTGAGAATCTCATTTTGTGGATTTTCACAACAACAAAAACACATTGTGAGTATTATTGTGATTAAATTGTTGAACAAAACCAAAAACCTGTACGGACAAAATTTAATTATAGATTAGATGCAAAAAAAATGATAAGGATTGATATGTATCGCACTTATTCCGATTTATCTGTTGTGAGAATATGAACTTTTCATCAAATAAAAATTTTAACTTGAAATTTTTTTTCATTTAAATATCGACATTGCGATTTTGTATTATTGCCATCCCTATTAGACTTCATTTGTATGTATTGCTAATCGCCAATGCTATCGGGACGTGTACGCACAGAAATCTGTTCTATGTATTAGTGCCAACTGAAACGATACGTTTTTTGTGTAAAGTGTCAGCTACACTACTCGCTTCGACGCTTCGACGAAGTCCTCGACGAAGTTAGCCGAAGTTCGAAGTGCGTGCCCACACACTCGTGCAACTTCGCGAGTAACTCAGTCCAACTCATTCGAGTCCTTTGACTCGGGCGCATTTACCGACAACAATCGGAAGTCGGGCGAAGCGAAGCGAAGTTGCCCGAAGCGAAGTGAAGTTCGTGCCCACACTATCGTATTCGGTCAACTTCGATCAACTTCGCGAGTAGTGTAGCTGGGCTTTAAGTTCGAAAAGGGGCGGATACCTTAGCGTAAGCGAAGGTGTGCAGTAGTATTGGTGAACAAAACCGGCGACACTGGGCAAAACAATTCCACACAGTATGAACTGCTCATAGCACATCTCGTTCTTCTAATATCTTTGATTAGATCTGTCAAAGAATTTATATATAAAAATGCAAAAATCAGTAATTTTAAATACATGTAGGATTACGAAAGATTTTTTAAATATTTATATTGAGGGATCAGTAGGATTTATAGGTCCAGCCGGGAATTCTACCGAGCCGAACCCTCTGATATGAAAATATCTGGAGTCGGTGAATTATTTTCCCATTTAATCTCTGGTGATTTGACGTGTTATTCTTGTATTATTTTGTATTTGTTATGCTTATATAATGCACTTCATAATGTGGATTGACTAGATGATCATTTGTGGGAAAGTGTGAGGAAGGGTTTAGGTTTTCCTGTGGGGAAGATTTAACCCGGACATAAAGTCGGAAAATAAAAAGTGTTTTTTCACTTCAAGTGCGCTTTACTATAACAAACTTAAAAATAGTAATTTAGTATTAGTGGTCATGTTCTTAAAATTATTTCTACAGCACGCCTTATGCTATGTATACATCCGCGAGCTGAACTACCGAACTGAACCTCAACTTTGGGATAGAAACGAAGCAACCGCAAATGGCGCTAAACGCCGCTTGCAGTCGCTTCGTTCCTTTCCCGTAATTCGTGGTACGGTTAAGGTTTCAGTTCGCAAATGTATACGTATCCTTACCCAATACAGATCGCGAATCTCAGCACCCATGTCCCCTGGTGGGTGTGGCAAGCAACCATAGATGTATGAATTTTGAAGACTGGGCATCTTGAAGCTCGCTCTCATGAAAGACAAATAAAGATTTATTTTTTGTATTTTCGAAGGAAGCAAATACTTTGGGGTGTGACATATTGAATGAAAAAACATACACTTAGTAAGACACCACTTTATTTTTGAATCAATAACGATAGCCAACCGGGTTTCGCTTGTCCCAAGCTTCATCAGGGCTAAATATCAACTAAAGCTAATTAGATACAGGCACATATAAATATAGGTAAATGAAAACAATGAGTGAAAGAGATACAAAACAGATAGAAAGAGATGCAAATAGAAAAGGTGGAGACAAATTATTAAGGATGATGAGGAGGGAGGGGGGGGGAAGGAAATAACAGTTTCAGCGGCGGAATAAATTTAATATGGGACTATCAGATAAATTAATTTGGTTATTTATTATATTTAAATTATTATTAACTGCTTTTTTTAATTTAATTTTAATTTAAATAATAAATTGGACTAGTTTCGGGGGGATTTGTTTTTTAATTAGCTTTTCTTTCAAAACATTCAATAAAACATCATCGTAAGCTGATGAAAGGTCAAGGAA
The DNA here is from genome assembly GCA_026573805.1 of Hesperophylax magnus. NCBI lineage: Eukaryota > Metazoa > Arthropoda > Insecta > Trichoptera > Limnephilidae > Hesperophylax > Hesperophylax magnus. The sequence goes on from JAIUSX010000004.1 coordinate 14,501,734, forward strand.
TGTGGCCAATGTATAAGAATTTAGGGATTGAGAAACTCGGATATCAGTTGTGAACAAACTTAAATTATCCATTGTAGATTTCTTTTTCCGAAAACCATACTGATTTGGTGAGATAATATCTTGACTTTCAACAAACCACTCTAGTCTGTTTTTTATCAAACGCTCCGCTACTTTCATCAAACACGATGAAAGAGCAATAGGCCGATAAGACGAAATTTCAGATGGATTTTTTTCAGGTTTTAAAATGGGAATGATTTTTTGAGTTTTCCAAACATCCGGAATTAGTCCTGTTTCAAACATATTATTAATAAGAGATAAGAAATATTCAACCGCCATATCAGAAAATGATTTAATGAAACTAAAAAATATTCCATCGGGACCCGGAGCAGAGTCAGAAAGGGCTCTTATCACTCGTTTCATCTCATCAATGGAGAAAGGAGCATCTAGCCAGTTAGAGTGAGATGGATACGGCTTAATAGAAGGCATTTCTTCACATCCGGCAACTGATGGGGGGGCTATTTTATCCGCAAATCCTATAAGAATTTCTTCTGATATATGTTTGATTCTTGGCGGAGAATACGATGATCCAAATTTTTTTAAGCTAGACCAAACTGAAGACTGGGGAGTTTCCGGAGACAGGTTCTCACAGAACTTCCGCCATCCAGCGCGTTTCTTATTTTTCAAAATTCGTTTGGTTTCTGCCTGGGCTTTTTTAACTGATAAAAAATTTTCTAGTGACATACACTTACGAAAAGAGGAAATTGCTATTTTTCGAGAGTTAACGGAGCGAGTGCATTCCTCGTCCCACCACGGAGTAGAGTGTTTTATTTTAATGTTCGCCTTGCGTTTCGGGATGGATTTTTCTGCTGCATTTATAACCATAGAAGGAAACGTCTCACATTGCATTCTGATGTCTCCCGGGGACGATTTTGTTAAATTAATAAGGTTATCTAGTTCAGAAGAGAAAGTGCTCCAATTCGCATCTTTCGTTCTAAATTTGAGATTATTTTTAACTGGGGGGGAATAAGTGTTAAATTGATGGTGAAAGCGGATTATAATTGGGAAATGATCACTAGAGAGGGGATCGTTTAGGATGTCCCAAGAGCATTTAGATGCTAACGAATACGAACAAAGAGATATATCAACAGCACTTTTCCGTTGATGAGGGGGGGTGAATCTGGTTGGAGATCCGTCATTTAAAAAACATAGGTTATGGGTATCAATAAAATTTAAAAGATTGCGGCCAGAACGATTTGTTATTTCGCTACCCCAAGAAGGGGAATGTGCATTAAAATCTCCAAGGATCATATAAGGGGAACAAATCTGGCTTAAGATTGGTGCCCATTCAATTTCAATAAAAGTCGTAGAGGGAGGAATATATATTGTCAATATTGTGATATCAGATAAGACAGCTGCTATTATCTGGATATCGTCGGAGGGAGTATGAATATTAATTTCTTTAAAAGGGATAGAATTTTGGATTATCAGAGCCGAGCCGCCTTTACCATCCGGTCTGTCGTGTCTGAGACAATAATAACCTGGAATTCTTAAGTGAAAGGAGGGTTTTAACCACGTTTCAGAAATGGCGGCTACTGAAACGTCGTGTTCGTCGAGTAATTGAATTAGGTCAGATTTGTTAGCGAAGAGGCTTCTACTGTTCCACTGAAGGATTTTGTTCAGTTTCGAAGCCATTGGGGAGGCAGGATAATAAAGATTTAATGTAATCGGCAGCGTTGGACGGTACAGTATTGTTGTTTGTAAGGATAGAAATTAAAAGGGTAATTAAAGTGTGTATAAAAGAATTATTATTCATTATTTCGGGGAGAGCAGGAGGGGAAGAATTACCATTAATGGCACACCCATTGGGCGTCTGGGATTTGGCATTCCCATTCGGGCTGGCCAAAATATTATTCAATTGTTTTTTATCAAGGTAAGGTGTATATTTTGGGTTGGGTTTGACTGGCTTGAGAATGGTTTCTCTGTGAGAAGATGACGTTGAATTTAAAAAGGTGGTTGTTTGGAAAGGAGCTGAGGACGATGTCATCTCTGCGAATGATTTTTTCGCAGGAGAGATTAACTTTGAGGCCTGGAGGGCGATTCTCGTTCTACTTAACGACACTAAAATCGTCCTTACATTCAAATTAACGATTTTTCTCGGTTTATTCTTATGAAGCGATTCCGGTTCTCTCGATGACAGATGGAATCCTTAGATTTTCGATTGCGCGCGAAAACTTTTAGCCTTACGCGAAGGGGACCCCTAGACCTGTCTTTCGGCGGCCGAACGCTAGCGTTCGCGAAGAATTTGCTTCATTTAATTGTGACGTTTTGACAATTAGCAATATTTGCGTAGTTTTAACAAGAGAAAACTTAATATTATCGTAAGTATTGACTGTAAACATGATTAGTGACTTGTTTGTGGCACAATAATGCTATTAAATGAATTGAATAAGGTAATTGCGATGTTTGTAAAGTACGTAACATGTCGAAAGCCAGATAAGTGATTTAATTTACAATAAACTACACATACCATTGAGGATTTCTACATAAATAATAATAAGTTTCAGATAAAATGACTGCAGGATGGCTGGTGCTGGAAATTGTGGGTTTTGAAGTTTACCACAACGAAATAAGAATCCAATTATTTTACAAGCAATAATTGTTAGCCTGAAACACTCATCCACATTGAAAAATCTCCTGATAAAAGATACATGACGCCAACGGGACTCGAACCCGTGTCCCTTCGATTAGTATAGTATAGTAGCAAAACATTAGTTTACCAAAAAATAATAATAAATAAGAATCCCTTTCCGTATCTTAAGAGACGCCCAAAATCCCATGGAAATGGGGCAAACAGAGTTCCTGAATTTATTCAGAATATCTAATGAACTCGTTATCCCCTATCTTACAACCGAGAAGAAAGCATGGACTGTCTGAGTGGGGCTTGGCTGTCTGTCGGTCGTCGGTTAGCCGATGCATATTAAATGTTTCATCGGCTATCAACGACACACTACTCCAGACGTGGGTTAAATTTCCTTTGACTGCTGCAGATAGGCAAAAAGCCAAACAAATATTTGAGCAGTCCGGTGATCCTTTCCCTGGTACTATAGTAGCAATTGACTGCACTCGTATAGCTATCGTTGGTACTGCAGTACAGGAATATATGTACTGCAATCATCACGGGAATCGCTCCTTAAACGTGCAAATGGTGAGATCTTCATATGCACAAGAAAGTCATATTATAATAAAAAATGAACATTTCAGATTTGTGATCCGAACTTGGTTACCTTGGATGTAAATGCAAAGTGGTGAAGCTGCGTTCCTTGTGTTATGGAACTCCGGCATGAAATAGGAAAACTCATAGCTCATAGGGAAAAATAATTCATGACATGTAGTACATAATAAACGTTTTATTGACAACACATAATTATAAATAATTTTTCAACAAAAACAAGTACACAACAAATTATATATGCTTCCGATTTTGTTGTCCGGGTTAAATCTTCCCCATAGGAAAAACTAAACCCTTCCACTCACTTTTCCACAAATGATCATCTAGTCAATCAACATTATGTAAGTGCATTATATAAGCAAAATAAATACAAAACAATACAAGAACAACACGTCAACTCACAAGAGATCAAATGGGAAAATAATTCACCGTCTCCAGATATTTTCATATCAGAGGGTTCGGCTCGGTAGAACTTCTAACAGGGCCTATAAATCCTACTGATCCCTCAACATAAATATTAAAAAAATCTTTTGTTATCCTACATGTATTCAAAATGACAGACTTTTGCATCTTTATATATAATTTTTTTGAAAGATCTAATACGCCTAAATTTTTAATTAGAGAGCTAGGTATAATGCCAGTAGCCGAAATAACGAATGGTAATATTTTTATAGTTTGAGAATGCCAAATTCTTTTTATTTAATTTCCTAAATCTGTGTATTTTCTTATTTTTTCGCTAACAGATTTTTGAATATTACAGGAATTTGGTATAGCGACATCAATGATATAAGTTATTTTTTAAATTTTGTCATGTAAAACTATATCGGGTCTATTATGACTAATCGCTCGGTCTGTTAGTATAGTTTTATCATAATATATTTTATAAAATTCGTTTTCTAAAAATGAATTTGGTTCGTATTCATAATATGGTACTATATTACGGCAGTCAATCAAGTTATGTTTAATTACCAAATTTTGGTGAATTATTTTTAAAACTTGATTGTGCCTAAATGTATACTCGGACGATGCTAATATAGAACATCCCGATATAATATGTTCTATAGTTTCCGGAAAAGCCAAACATTTTCTACACAAATCATCAATTTGATTTGTATCTTTGATTATATGCTTTCTATAATTTTTAGTATTAATGACTCTATCCTGAATGGCAAGCATAAATCCTTCTATTTCTGCGCTCAACTCTCCAATACTCAACCATTTGTTTGACGAAAATTTGTCAACATACGTTTGGTTGAGATAATTGAAGTTTTTTGCGTGTAAAATTTTATTTGACCAGGAATCTAATAATTCCTGGTTGGGATTTATAAAAATGTTGGCATTCTCATCGTATAAATTTAATCATAGAACGGGAAACATTATATTTAGTTCAAAGATATTGATATATAATATTCGATTTAAAAACAAAAAGAATATGTGTATGAGTCTGCATGAGCGACCCGAATTATAAATTCATACGTCGTGTAGCACAATCCACGCAGGATAAGCAGAATCGATGAACCAGTTTTCTTCACCAACATAGCGCCGTTCTGCTAATCCATCAGCTTCTCATCAGCTCTGCTCTCGTTTCGGTCTGAAAAATTTAATAACTATTAAATTGATATCTCTAATAATTTTTAATTGATCTTACGAACATTATAAAATATAATTTATATAACACGCTCGCTCGCGCTAGGCCGCAAACAGCAGCAGTATGGGGGGGCCGACGCTCCGTGGAGACGATCGGACGAATCTCTTGGCGTAGGGCTGAGTCTCAACGGATCGCAGCATGACGCTGCTCTACAAGGCACAACACCCTGCCAGGTACGAAGGTCGTCTGCGGACGATTCCGAGTTCCGACGTCGAACTTAAGCTTGGTCAGAGGCGGGGCGCCATCGCGCCGGGACATTTAACCACGTTGCGCAGTGCTCGCCTCGCCTCGTCGGGCTTCGACGGAGGCCCCCGCGGACGGGGGCCTCCGTCTGATAGATGTCACATTGTTTAGAGAGCCTTTCGACTCGCGGAACTCACATCACGTATCACCGCCCGATTTGCCTAGGCGGGATACGGCCTTAGAGGCGTTCAGGCCTAATCCTGTGGATGGTAGCATCGCACCACCGGCCGGTCGACCGAGTGCGTGAACCAAATGTCCAAAACTGCCGTTCCTCTCGTACTGAGCAGTATTACTATCGCAATGATCGGTCATCAGTAGGGTAAAACTAACCTGTGGTTTTCCTGCGAACTTAGATTAAATGGACGTGAAGCTACTTTATTTGTATAAAGAATTACCTGCTACGAATCGAGGTCTTCTCCTTGGCTGGCTTGGGGAGGGGGAGGTCTGTCTACTGTGGGCTTGTCACGGGGTATTCACCCAACACTCCACTGCATCTCTACCGCTAGCATCTCTAGTACAGGAGGCTCATCACTCTCATCAGCGACATCCACGTGCAAGAAGAGATCTCTATGAAATAAATAAACGTATCAAATTGTATCTTATGAAATTTGATTATTTAGTAAAACATATTATATAAACTAACAAATAAATTTGTGTATACACATATCAGATATTTTGACTCGGCATATCCTCTCTGCCAAAGGTATCTTGTGTTTAACCGCTATGCATTTCGACACACAATATCAGTTGTGTACTTGTTAAACATGATATAGCACCATAAAACATAAATAAACTACGTACATCGTCATTGGGAAGGACTTTGGGCACATCTAGTCCTTCAATTGACTACACATTGTCGAACAGGCACTATTCAAAGTGGATAAATAAACTTACTTTTTGCCATTGGATTATAGTCTTGTGTGGAGCAGCATTATTTAATTAATCTCCTAGGTTTTAAATGTCGTCTCCATTTTAAAAGATTGGCTCGGCTGTCATGGATCCGCCAGCAGCATTTATCGAATTGTCTTGACCGTGCCACTCTGTTGCTGCACACTGAAATTGAATTTAACGACAATTGATGACATGTAACTATTACACACTATTCTTAGGTTTCAAACACAATGATGTACACGAAAGATAATAATAAAATAGCTGTCTCACTTTTTGACCTAAAAATGCAATTGTACACAGACATAATACGTTGTTAATTCCGTTTCAGTCTGGGGTGAAAAGCATCTAAATGATATCATGCTTTTACTTACAACATATAGCTTTTGCTTACCTCATTTTAAACAATTTTGTCAAGTTAATTAGCAAACGAACACGAAAACGTTGACAACATAAATCAACTTGGGTGACAGTTAGCGACGTTAGTTCGACACCAAACGTCACTTTAGAAGTGGTGAATCTGTAAAAAAGTCATTACTATCCAGCGAGGTAGGTACCTTTTTACAAAACGTAAATCTTCGATAAATGGCTTATTTATGTCATTCATAAATAAAATAAGCAGTTATTAAAATGCATTATAATACAAAGTATTTGTTTTTTAAAGTTTTAGTTAGAAACCTTGCGTCACTTAATTATATTTCACCAATTTGTGTTTTCAATAATCTCTTAACAATTTCTTAACCACGCTTCTTTAGGATTTTTTACTAGGTCTCTCCAAAATCGAACTTGTAAGGATATCAAAAGAACGAGAATCGCTTAATAGTTAAGAAAAGATGTTGCAAGCGACGGACAGCTATCTTTCGCAAACGATAGCAGTCGTTGACGAATGCTATCATTTAGCTTAAGGCTAAAAGAACGAGAATCGCCCTCCTGGAAGTACGAAATGTTGTCGGTAGCCATTTTATGTTTTATGTTCTTCTGTCTTGTTAATTCCGGACAGGCTAGACTGACCGCGATATGTGCACCCGAACAGTTAATGCAAATGGGATCATTGGAAGATTTCGGACATTGATCAAATGGGTGAGCTTCTCCGCAATAGTAACAACGTGGGGGGGAGCGGCATACAGATTTCGAATGTCCGAACCGGCAGCAGTTGAAACATTGAATTGTTGGAAATTTATAAACTTCGACGGGAAGCGAGGTATAGTAAATTAACACACGAGACGGTAGGGATTGTCCCTCAAATGTAACAACAACAGACTGGGAAGGTTTCCAGATCGTGTTTCCGTCAGTAGAATCCTTGTAGTTCAGTCGACGTACTTTTAATACTTTTGGGGTTCCGTGAGAATTATTCAAAGCATCAACAATTTCAGCCTCTGGGATCTCCGCGGGAATTCCTCGCACAAGACCCATTCTCGAAAGGTTAAATGTAGGGATGAACGATTTATATTTATGATTTGAGAGCGAGTCAATTTTTTTTACAAATCCATTTGCGGAAGCGGCAGTGTTAAACTCGATAGATAATTTATATCGCCCTTCCGGTTTAATTGAACCGTTAACAATACCAAGGTTATTATTTTTTGAGTCAAATACGAATTTTCCAAAATCTAAAGGATGAATAAGTTTTCCCTGTTCAGTTCTCTGAACATTAACGGTAAATGGACCGGAAGCTGAAGCAGGATAAAGTAATTCAGTACTTTTTGCATTATCGCTAGTTAAAGTACTTGGCTGGATGTTACTATTGGTGTTAAGGTCGTTAGGGGTCGAGGTTTGTTGAACCGGCGGTATAGATTTAACTTTCGATGGAATGTGAAGGCTTTGCGATGGTCGTCGTTTACGAGATGGGAGCGTAATAGAAACCTGGCTCGTATTAGATTCCGAATCAGAAAAATCCAATATCGACCCTGGGTCGGGAGGTCTATCTTCATCTTCCTCCATTATATAAAAAAAACTTAACTTTTAAAAATTAAACTGAAAAAATAATACGCAGTCTATTTCGTTGACTGTACAAACAAAAACGGATTAGCCGTAAGCAGGAATGCAAACAAATAGGTAAACGATAAACAATATTAAATAAAATGTAACAATAATCTCTTATCTGTACGCAGCGCAGGAACGGGCGAACGGCACTCAGCAATAGTAAGGTACACACAACCACTGTTGACCGCGGCTCGAATCGGACTCCCTAACCCAACAATTACATGTTAATGTAAATAAAAAATAAAAAAACAGAGGTATTTAATTTATCTAAAGTATTCATTTAAAGTGAAGTGACATTTGTTTAAAAGAAATATTTTATTAGTGATGATTTAAATTTGTATTTGTATGTCGGTTATTTGTTTGATGCTACGTGGAAGGTTGTTATATACTTTAATGGCCATGTAGTGTGGTCCTTTTTGAAATATAGTTTTGTTTGCTTTTGGGATTAATAAGTTTTCTGTGAACCTTGTAGCGTGTTTAAGTGTTGAGTTTTTCTGTGGGAACTTTTCTGGAGATGATCGAACTAACAGGCATAACTCCATTATATATATGTCCGTCACTGTCAGAAGTTTGAGATTTTTAAAAATTGGTCCACATGAATCCCGGTGATCAGAGTTTGTTATTTTTCGTAGGCACCTCTTTTGGATGATAAAAACAGTTAACAGTTACTGAGTTTCCCCAAAAAACTATTCCATATTTTATCATTGAGTTTAAGTATCCATAGTATGCGGTGATTACTGACTCGATGTTTAAGATATTTTTAAGGGTGCCTAGAACAAAAGAAAAGCTACTGATTTTTGCTACAACTTTAGATACATGTTCTTTCCAGTTTATATTTAAATTGTATTCCCAGCTCAGGTACGAGGGCTCCATCGAAGCCAGAGTAAAGTTGGCCTCTCAGAAGCTGGGCGTACTGTACAGGGCCCGCAGATACTTTAATAATACACAACTGCTGACTCTGTACAAATCGCAAGTGCGCCCTACTGTCGAATTTGGCAGCCATCTCTGGTCCGGAGCCCCTAAATACCTGAACAAAAACCCTAGACTCTGTGCAAAAACGGGCGGTCCGTTTGATAGATTCCCCAATCTTAACAAATGGACTGCAATCTTTAGAGCACAGGCGTCAGGTAGGTATGCTGTCCTTGTTCTATCGGTATTACAATGGAAGATGCTCTGAGGAACTAGCGTCATTGATCCCTTCGGCACTGGTGCGTAGTCGGGATACACGCCAAACGCGTGCCCAACATTTGTACACAGTTGACACTTGTCACATGAGAACGGGTCGCTTCTACGGTTCATTCTTAAGTTCAACAGCTCGGCTGTGGAACGAACTGCTGGCCTCTGTGTTTCCTCCCTCCTACAACATGGGACTCTTCAAGACCCATGTTCACTCCTTCCTCTCCACAAAAAGACCCTCCACACAGCATCCCCAAAGATGACATAGGCCCTGAGGGAAATTATTTTCTTCAGGGCCTCCTGTGTGGAGTTAATATATAAAAAAAAAAAAGTGAACAAGTTTGGGAGGGTTCAATATGATTGATATGATATATATACAGGGTGTCCGGTGGTAAAGTGCAGTAACTTCGGGAGGTGATTCTACGTGATCGTAGGAGTAAAAAAGATAAATAACTTTTTCTGAAATTCCAACTTTTAGATGTACTTTTAAGCAAATAACGAAAAATTTCTCCGACGTGCCTAGACGGCATTATATTTTTCGTCGTTGCCAAATCTACATCCCGCGCCCCCTCGGTAACTAATCCCCGCTACCCCCGGCACCCGAATTCAGTCGGTCAGCTGGTAAACTGTCCCCCGCACCCCCTCCTGCACCCCCCGCTATTAATAAATCGTGCTTTGAATGTAATGTGTCACAAAATTTGAAAATTTGACGGGCGGAGTAAACAACTTTGAAAATTTAATTTATCTAAGAATTTTTGAATTCGTTCACTAGATTTATTGTTTGTTCTCTGCGAACTTTTCATTTGGTTTGAATTTTTGACAGATGTGAAGAGAACCCCGTACAATTTAGATGTCGGTACGTGTTTTAGAGGTATAATGGTTATGGTGCTGATTTTATCAAAATCAAATTTTATAATATTCTTATTATTATTATAATTTACAAGTACAAGTATATTACATTGGATTTATTAATATAGACGTTGTACATTATAATGATTTATGATCAATAAGATGGATCAAGGAAAAAAATATTTATGAGATGTAATATTTTTGGTATGCCTCGTTATTCTGCTGTGTCATTCGTGTGGAAAACGTTCTTTTTTTTTAAATGATTTTCGGCTATGTAATCATTGTTTTTTCTCACCTATAAAATTATGTCCCGTCTTTCCGGTTTATAAAAAAGGGTCTGATTTTTCGGATTGAAATTTTCAAAAAATCCCCAGGGTTTCAAAAATACGATTAAAAAAATAATAATAATACAGAATGTCTTAGAATATTTTCCTTAACCGGAAAAAAAATTAAAAAATATGATGCAAGTGGCCTATTAGTAAAAAGCGATGAAATTAGTTAAGTGTTCAATGAGTTATTAATATTTTTTATAATAAAAAGTGTAACGTGATTTTAGTGCAGTTCTCTTTTTGAATTTGGTAAAATATCAAAACATACGGCGAACTCTGTGTTGTTATTGTTTACAATTCACATGCGGTTTCCATGGATACGCGCCACTCACAAATATGCAACGTTGCCACGTTCACACTTGCGAATTTATCGGGTAAGTTTGCACCTACACTATGGCTTTTTAGCAGGTATGTCTTTTTGTATGAAAAATAAAAAATTGGAATTTCGGAAAAAGTTATTTATCTTTTTTACTCCTACGATCATGTAGAATCCCCCCACGAAGTTACTGCACTTTACCCCCGGACACCCTGTATATATTTTATATATCATCGAGGTAGAATTGTTTTCCCTGATATCTTCAGCCCGATGACAACCTTTTAAGCAGAAGAGCCACGGATCACTTAATTTTCGCGGAGGGAAAAATAAGCAAAATTCTGTGACAAAATCAGTGCTTGATTTTTTTATATAGCCAAAAGGGCCCACAGGCCACAAGTTGGAGGTAGAGCCATGTACGTAGATACGGTTAAATTTAAAATGCAGAATTATGTTGTAAAATGTTTATTATTAAATAATATATTCATGTAATACAAGATCATTGGTTTGACACATTTTATACACTTGTGTTAAATAATAAATACAAGCAACTATGTATATTTTTAATACAACTGTACTTAACCATAAGACTAAAATATTATATAAAATATATTTATATACTTTTCAAATCTCTAACTTATAATTGAACGTAGTTATGCAGAAAGCAGCCAGCCACAAAGAACTGAAACCAAGATAAAAACACTTTTGTCTAAACATATAATGTTTTTACTTCAAAAAATTATAAATAACGTATAGATTCCAAATTCTTATAATTTTAAAGTGAAATTGAGTGTAAATTTTTAGAAATGTTGGTGTTTTTTCAGATCTGTCCATAGACAAATTAATAGACTTGCCTAACATGAAATCTAGGTATCATTTTGATGAGCTGAAGACGAGCCACGTGATGGCATTTTTAGCACCAGGAGGGTTTGAGGATGCTGCTGCCAAATTGGCCGCCGAAGAACGCACCATTGAAATAACCAGAACCTACACATAAAAGTAATGTTCGCTTAAGTAAGGCAAAGGTTTGCAGTGCCGACTTTTCTGCGCAGGATCTGAATGTTCGTTTTTAAACAAACCGTCTGGCGTAGCAACGTTAAAATTGAGAGAGTTGGGTAAATTATACACATTTGTTAAAGTGTCTACCTAAATATAACATTTTGGAAATTTGGGAGATGCAGTAAGTTTTTTACGCAGCCAGCAATTTGCACGCCGTTGTGAAAAGGACTAGTAATTCGTAAGCAGATATTATTTTCGAGGTGATATTACAATGCGAGTTGCCTGTATACTGTCAGATTCATTTACTGACAAAGCACCAAAAGGGGGACGGTCACGTCTCTTCCCGCTATGCAGCGTGTGAAGTATGCATTCTGCAGAAAACAGCCAGATTTACGAAAAACACTAAATATATGTAATTACAAGCGCCGTGAACATTTTCGGCTGATTAGCTAAATGAAATTGTTCAAATGTTATATTACATGTATTGCTAAAATCGACCAGTTAGTTGACTGGCTGTTTTCTGGTAAATATTATGTTTTGAGAAATTTATAAATTTAAAGTGTTTTGAGTGCCGTGGGCGCTTTCTGCACATTTTTAGTGGTATTTTTTCACGATCAAAAAATATTTCGGAAGGTGATTACTATGAATTTTTGTATGAAAGTGGCCTGGCTGGTTTAACCTTTCCTTATCTGCGGTGTGTATTTACTACACATTGCTTCTAATAACTTTAATAACTCTATAAATATAATAAATTCTGGGTTCAGATTTTGGGTATTTCTCCGTTATACGTTTATGCATTTAATTAAAAAATAAAATTTTACGTAGTTTTCAAATTCAATTAAAAATCAGAGATTGTTTTTAAAAATCGGAAACAAATACACCAATACAATCAACCGTGTGACACTGCTACGCGAAGAGTGTGCGAGGAAATGACACGCTATTGATGTCCCGCTTTAGTTCGCTATGCGGGAACATGAGAAATCCACACGTCCGCAGTTGTATTTTGATTTAGACCATCGATACCTACGACCGCATAGCTGTGTGTGTGCTAGCCGCCGGCCAGTCGGTCGCGGACCGTCGTTAGATTTGGACCCCTTGCACGTTTTTTTAGCATCTACCGATGGTTTTTTCATGTTTTCGTTAATTAAATTACAATTATTATCACTTTTAATATAAAATATAATAAACATAAGCGATTAGCTATGAATATTCATATTTTTCCCATATTAAATCGCTTATTTGAGATGTGTATTGACTACACATCACCGGAACGCGTGGATTTTTTTAGCGCAGTAAGGGAAAGGTTAAGCAGAACATAGAATTGACCTTACTTTGTCGGACGACAACAATATATCTTATTTTTTCCAAAATTGTGGACTGGCTGTGTTCTTCATATCTGTTCAACATGTTTTACAACTTATTTTCCTAATTATTCAAATTGTATGTTTCAATATGAAATTTAAAAAGTTATCAATTACCCTGTTTCATATATAAGGCTTAATTTCGTGAAGAATTTCTTCTAAATTACGTTTTTTTGTGTTGACACAAGAGTCTTATTGACCAGAACCTGTAGATTTATTGCACTACTGACGACAATCAAATCGACTATCAGTAATTTAGAATTTTTGAAATTCGAACGATCAACGCTTAAATGATTCCTCGGCCCGTTACAGCTTCTGATCAAAATTTGACTGTTCAAACGTCAAAAATTAAAAATGGCACTGATCGTCGATTAGATGATCATCAGTCTGTCATGATTGCGGTGCTCTATCCTCTGCCTACCCACAATGTGAAACATCACCATGATGATAAAAATTTAAAAGTATTGTGAACAAATATTTATTTTTTGAGTAGATACAAGAATAGAAAAATGGTAAAACAAATCAATATAAAAAATAACAGATGTATACTTTTCACCTTCAAACGGATGGCAAATAAAATTTATAAAATATGTTTCATTATTTTTCCTATAACTTATAAACTATTTAAATATAATTTTATAAATAATCGATAATCATTATAAGTCTCGTAATGCATATTCTATTTACATAATAATTAATAAAAATATCCTTTTTGCAAAGAATTACACATAATTGATATACAGGGCACGCAATTAGAGTTGAAGCGAAAACATTACAAAATTTGGATCGCGTGTATTGGCGTAACAGTACTTGTGACTTGCTCTCGCCTTCTTATTGTCGCAAGCGAAAAGCAGGCAGAAATATATTCATTAATCGAATTAGAATATCCCAATTTTTTTTTACAGTGAATTGAAAAGTTTTCTAGTATTTGCTTTTTATTATAAAACTGGCGCAGCCATGAAAAATCACGGGATAGTCTGAATTCTTGAAAAATCAGTTCCAATTTTGAAAATGACAATTAAAAATATTACATGAAAAGTAGATACTTTATTACCTGTCTGAATTCTTCACATAATCAGTGCCAATTTTGAAAATGACACTGGTTCATTGAACCAGAGTCATGCAGGACAACCAAAATTAATATTTAAAAAAAAAAATAATAAAAATTTGACTGGAATTTTCGTTTATGAAGTCAAATAACAAGGTTTGTTAAACACGCTGTATGCTAGCAATGCATCTGTGTGAGAAGGTACTGTGTTCATTTCAACCCCGACTGCCAACAATTTTATGAGAAGGTTTTAAATAAATTTAAAGCTGGGAAAAGTAGAAATTTGATAATATAAAAAAAAGTTCATGATAAAACTAGCAAATTTTTTTGTTTTGAAAAAATTGCTAATTTCGAAATTTTTTGTAAAAAATTTTGTGAAAATAAAAATGTTTTCACTTATTTGAAACCATTATATTCTCGGGTTTGTTCTGAAAAATGCATAGAAGAAATATATAATTCATTTATATATGTTTATGAAGGCACTTTTAAATATTATCTAATTCATTTTACTATGTAAAGCTTTTCAATATTATAATTTAATATTTTGAGGGTTAAATAATTGATTTGTAATATGTAACCGTAGACATCCAAATTGGTAGACTCATGTAGACCGTACATGAAATCTGGGCATCATTTCGACGAGGTGGAGGCAAACCATGTGATCACAATTTTGGCACCAGGAGGGTTCGAGAAAGCTTTAAATAAACGATGACAACATTCGTACATTGACCACCGAAGAGCACACATTGAAATAACCAGTAAGATCACTAAAGTAAGGCAAAGGTTTGCAGCGCTGTCGATTGTGGGACTTTTCTGCGCAGGATTTGAATATTTGTTCTGAAATGAACCGTCTGGCGCAGCGATGCCAAAATTGAGCGAGGTGGGTAAATTATAACACATTTGTAAAAATGTCTAAATAATGTAACAAAATATTAAATTTTGGAAACAAGCCTGAACTTTTGTTTACCCGATTTACGAACAATTAGCACGCCATTGTAAAAGGGACTAGCAATTTATAAGCAGATTTTAATTTTGAAGGCCGAATGGTGATATTACAATTCGAGTAGCCTGTATACTGTCAGATTCATTTATTGTATTTGTAGTGGGTCCCAAGTACTCAGCGCAAGTTGGTCTCATCTCATTTCACTGATTGGCCCGCCTATTAATTTGAATGTCCATGGTAATAACTTGTACATTGGTCATAAAAGTTTGAAATATATATGTATATATTGAACTCTGTCATTTCAATATATACGCTTAATACACAATAATATACAATAATCAACCGCTTCGTTATGCTAGGTTAAGTTGCATTTTTAACAAAATTTGGCTAAGGTTATATTTTATATACAGTGATGTCAATCAATTTCTGTAACAATGGGTTTTCAACACAAAAATTCTTCATACAACACAATATATTGTAATTATAAATTGTTGGCAAGTGAAGGTACCTATATACATTTAAAAACCGGTTTCCGAAAATTTTTCATTTAAAAATAAGTGTTTCCGGAAAACTTTGTTAACCTGCTGAATGACAGCACTGGATATATAAAATATCCCTGAACATACAGTCGGAGATGGGGTTAAATGAGAAAATCTAACAATCATTAAGATCAGGTAAGGTCAGGTAGGTTACAATCAGGTCAAGATCTGATACCATCAATTACCTGATTTTAGTAAGATTAGGTTACACAAAATGCCTCCAAGGATTCTATCTAAGGAGTTAAAATTCAATAACACAATCCAAGATTGCTTACAATCAAAGGCAAGTTAAAATATACAAGATTAAATTAATTACACAATCAGCAGACACAATCCTAGTTTATGTTTTGTGAACATACAAACAAAGGCCAGATAAAATGTACAAGATTACATTAATTACACAATCCTAGAGTGTGACATTAATGTTGGATGTACATTAGTTACACAATCCTAGATAGTGTTTGGTGAGGAAACAATCAAACGCTGGTTGTTGGTACTTCCTCGCCAGACACAATCCTAGTTTATGTTTTGTGAACATACAAACAAAGGCCAGATAAAATGTACAACTTTACATAAATTAAACAAATCTAGATATTGTGAAAAGACAACCGAAGGGAAGGTAAAGTAAAGTAAAGTACATGTCGACCTTGATTATTCAATCCTAGATTGCATATGTTGAGGATTTAACCAAATTTGAATTGTACATGTTGACCTTGATTATTCAATACTTAATTGCATATGTTGAGGATTTAACCAAATTTGAAGTGTACATGTTGACCTTGATTATTCAATCCTTAATTGCATATGTTGAGGATTTAACCAAAGTTGAAGTGTACATGTTGACCTTGATTATTCAATTCTAGATTGCATATGTTGAGCATTCAACTAAAGTTGAAGTGTACATGTTGACCTTGATTATTCAATTCTAGATTGCATATGTCAAGCATTCAACGAAAGTATAAGTGTATATCACCTTGGGAAGATACAATCAAAGGGTGGTAAAAGTGTACAATACATAACATTAATTACATAATTCTAGATTGTATTTGGTGGGGATACAAACAACGACATGTTGAAGTGTAAGATATGACGTTCATTGAACAATCCTCAATCATATTTTCTCAAGGATGCAACAAAAGCAAGGAAAAATGACATATGTTACCTTATAAGGATACAATTAAAAGCAGGTTAAATTGTACAGTATGACATTAATTGCACAATCCTCAATTGTGTTTGGTGAGGACACAACCAAAGACAAGTTAAAGTTTATAAATACATGTTGACCTTGCAAAGAGACAATTAAAGACAGGTTAAAGTATACAACATGACAATAATTATACAAACTCTGACTGTGTTTTGTAGGGATATAATCAAAGGCAGTTCAAAATGTACAAGAAAATATTAATTTTTAAATTACAAAGTTTAAGTATCGCCAGCTCGGGGCGAGTAGTGCCAGTATCTATGTCAGTGAGGCGACGGCTGAATGGTGAGTGTGACACTGTACCCACTGTGTTTGATGAGTGTTACAATGTCCCCGTGGGACAGGTGGCGAATGGGCGTGTGGTTGATGGCGAGGATTGTGTCACCAACGTGCAGGACACCACACCGCGCCGCCGGGGAACCTGCTATCAGTTGACCTGCAAATAATAACAACAGCGTTAATTAGGAAACATTCAAGTGTTACTAGAGATTCTGAGATTAATGAATGGATGGATTACTTGATGGATGGATGGATTGTTCCATTGGATGGATGAATTTATTGAAGAGTGGACAGATTGATTACTTGATGGATGGATGGATTGTTCCATTGGATGGATAAATTTATTGAAGAGTGGACAGATTGATTACTTGATGGATGGATGGATCGTTCCATTGAATGGACGAATTTATTGAAGAGTGAACACATTGATTACTTGATTGATAGATGTATGGATTAATTGAATTAAATTAGAATTGAAGAGGTTCGCTACATTTGCTGACTTAGCAGGGGTGCAGGGATTGATTCATACGTCACTCTTGGACATACTAACCCCCAAATTCCTACAAACCCTTCATAACTTTTTCCTTTCCAGAACTTTCTCTCCTTCCTTGACTTAAAAAGGCCGTCCATACAGCATCCCCAAAGATGACCTAGACCCTGAGGGAAATTATTGTCCATGGGGCCTCCTGTATGGAGTCAGTTAAAAAAAATGGAATGAATGATGGATAGATGTATTATTTGATCGATTGATTGGTGGATGGAATGATTGATGGATTGGCTGATGGATATAAGGATGTACTGATTATCGATGAATGGATGGATTGACTGATGGATACAAGGATGTACAGATTAATTGCATGATGAATGGATGGATTAATTGATAGTTAGAATGATTGATGGATTGACTGATGGAAATAAGGATGGACGGATTAATTGAATGATGAATGAATGAATTGTTTGATGGATCTATTTAATTGATGGATTAATTGATAGATGGAATGATTGATGGAATGACTGATGGATCGATGGATTGATTGACAGTTACTAACCGATGGTGCTGGTGGCTTTGTTGGTGGAGGAGATGATGACGAAGCCGAAGCCCTCGTTCTCACTTCGCTGCACGACCACGTCATAGGGAGCGCTGCCCGTGTGAATGTTGCTATACTGTCCTGCACAAATAATATATTCTTGTTATTGTATATTATACATATATAAACAAATAAATAAAAAAATCTGAAACTAATAATTGGTATGTAACAAGGAAAATGCAGTTTGCATAATAATGGAGGACTAAACTAGCAGCGGATTGAACCCGCAATATCGAACCGGTACTAGCTTCAAGTCATAAGAAATGTTTGCATTATAAGTTATCTATAAGGTATAATAACAAATGTTAAAAACCCTATTGCTGAGAGAATCGCTATAACATAACCTAACCTGTGGAGCATGCATTGTTTATAAGAGCCTACAATGGAGCTATCAGTATTTTTAATTAACTCTTAGACTCCCAAGCTAAAATGCAGAGCTGCCAGGCGTGCACCGGCACCGTCACTATTTCGTAACAACTTTCTAGTTTTTTTGCAAAATTATGTTTTTGTAAATAGTACCACTGTCTTATCAGATAGTGTGTTTATATATCTAAAAAAATTGAATATATCTATAATGTGTAGTTTCCTCAAAAAATTACATACAGTAGAACCCTGTTAATTCGAAATCCACGGGAGAACAAAAATTAACTTTCGAATTAACCGATTTCCACGTAATACAAAATATTAAACCGAAAAAGTTCCTCGGCCGCCCCTTCAAATTCGGGTAGTATCTTCGGAGTAAATTCATAATAATACGACTTATTCCCGTGATAATCAAATTTTCGCCACCGATTTCCGCCGCAGATTCAGATTAACTAAGACTAATATATTTACGCCTTAATAGAATTTTCGCAGCTAATTTTCATTGTGGCCGAAAAACTCGGATATTCGAAATAAATTTGAAAAAATACGACATTCCAGTGTAAATCGATTAGGATTTACAAAATAATAATACAAATTAGGGAGATGTATAACCACGTAAAAAGACATTTTACGACGTTTTACCAATAGTTAATTTCGAATTAAAAAACCATTGTTTATAAAAAAATTTTTTTTCGAAAATTTCAAATTACATATGCGTTTTTTTGAATTATTGGGGTTCTACCATGTATTCAGAGAAATGCACAGACATAGGAATTAATAGACGAGAAGATATGGGCGAGGGGTAAAATCAACTGTTGAAGAACGAGGGAACGAGGGAACGAGTGAAGCTGACTGTGATTCGTCAATAAATCAATCTGACAGTAAATAGGCATCTCGCATTATAATATCACCATTTACTTCTTAAAAGTAAAATCTGCTTTGAATGAATAGACATTTTTACATGGGAGCGCAAATTACTCGCCACGTTATGAACAAATTTGCGAAGTCCAAATTCGGCAAAGTAAGGCAGCTTTTATTTTCAGAGTCGTAGTTAGTTTCAGAGTATTTAGTTAAGACACTTTTATAAATGTTCATAATTTACTTCCCAGCAACCAACCAGCTTTGTGTTTCGCGTCCAGACGTTTCTCTATGTGATAGTAACAACTGATTCATATTATACGATGTGAATATGCTTAAAATAAAGTAAAATAATGCTTATATATGGAATGTAATACGACAATTGGGTTTATTCTCTTTCTCGGATATTCGAAATAAATTTGAAAAAATACGACATTCCAGTGTAAATCGATTAGGATTTACAAAATAATAATACAAATTAGGGAGATGTATAACCACGTAAAAAGACATTTTACGACGTTTTACCAATAGTTAATTTCGAATTAAAAAACCATTGTTTATAAAAAAATTTTTTTTCGAAAATTTCAAATTACATATGCGTTTTTTTGAATTATTGGGGTTCTACCATGTATTCAGAGAAATGCATTTTTTCTCTCTCTAATGTTATTAAAAGTCTATTTAAATAAAGATGAGTGGCGGGCGGGCGGTGTGGATTTGATTTGTATGCAAATCTACAATTTTATTTTGAAATTGATGAAATTTTGCACACTTAATTAAACGAAAACAAAATTAGATTTTGAAAAACCCTGTGTAAAGCACGGGAACTTCAGCTAGTATAATATAAGGAAGAAATACGAAAATGTTCTTGAGTTTTATTACATTTTCCAGCTAAATAAGCGATCTTGCCAAACATGTGACTTCCTGTAAATAAATAAGTACTATAACTTTTGATAATTAAAAATTATGAAATTTGACACGGAATTTGTAACGCGCTTTTTCACAGATAAAATGAATATGTTTGCAAGTGACAAAACGATAAGCTAGAATAATATTGAGAAAATTATTTTCTTGCTGAGAGAATAAAATAGAATAATTTTACTTACCAATAAAATTTATATTTTGTTTCCATCGATGCCTGGAATCCATTATGAGAGAGAGCTTGCTCTTTCGCCCTTTTTATTTACGTTTCGCGCGTGTTTATTCCCTATATTTGCCCCTTTTCTCCACTTGTCACACTTTCTCTCCCTACTGGCAACACTGTAGTGACGCACATTTCAGGTCACGTGATGTTTTTGTTCATATGACTCGTAATGCACCAGGTAGGGATTACCTGGATTCCAGGCATCGATGGAAACAAAATATAAATTGTATTGGTAGGTAAAATTATTCTATTTTGTGTTCCTTATCGATGCCTGGAATCCATTATGAGATGTGTCTGCTCTCACCTGGTGATCTGAAACTTGCGTTATATGTGATGCTATTTAAACTGGAGTAAAGAATGGAGCCATTGAGCACTGGAGGTGTTCGCTACCCGAGTGAGCGACCTCCCTTCGGTAGAATTTCCGGAAGGTGTGCTCAGATTTCCAATTCCCTCTTGTGAGTATCTCCCCTATAGGATAGTCTTCCAACCAGTTTAGAGAGGCTACAGCCGAGCGTACACTTCCTGGGGTTGCGTGGACTCCTGCTTCTCTGAGGACTGATTTAATCCACCCCCCTATTATTGTCTGCGTTGCAGGTTTTGCCTCTCCTGATGTGGTCACAAACAGGTCCTTTAGTAGCGGCCCTCTTCTGGCTTTAGAGAGAGCAACAACTTTCCTCAACCATTTAAGTGGGTTGATGTTGTCTTTTTCTGAACCCGTCAATTTCCAGCCTGACTGTTTGTGCTTGGCTGAATCGGTCTTTGCTCCGAAAACTGGCCACAAGGTGATCGTATTCCTCTTGTCGATAAAATGGTCTGGGGTAACTCTTAGGAGAGTTAAATCATGAACTCTCCTGCCTGACGCCAAGACGAGAAGTATTGCTGCCCTTCGTGATGCTTCAAATAGTGAGTCTTCTGCGGGGGGGGTTCTTGACCAACCAGTCTACCACCTGTCTTGGGTCCCAGATGGGGGCTTTCTCTTTGATTCCTCGTGCCATTGAGATTGCCTTGAGAACGTGTCTCACCAGAAAATCAGAACTGATTTTTCTCGCATTCTGAGCTGGGCCGCAAAATGTGACGATGGCTGATTTGTGGACCTGAATTTTCTTAGGGGCTAGACCTTCTCGAACAAATAAGTGGGCTAGATACCTGGCGACCATTGTTGGTGGGGGATTGTTGACATCCACGCCGTTCTGCGTGCCCCATCTACGCCACCTATCCCATGCAGGTTTGTAAGTCTTCAGTGTAGACTCTCTCCAGGATGAGTTGAGGAGTTGGCGTTCTTCCCGACTCCAAGATGTGAGGGCTTGATCCCACCCGCAATTCTCCACACCTCTAGTTCCAGATCCTGGATCCTGGGAGGGGGCAGTCCTGTCGACGTGTCTATTAGGACTCCCTCTAGATTTTGCAGGCGCATTGGGGGTTCGTCTGTTCGCTGTTTTAGGTCGCTTCTCCAGAAGGTCCTCTCCCATTTTGGGACGACTAGCAGAAACATGCCCCTTGCCTGATTTAAGTGTGCGAGCACTCTCGGAACGAGATTTGGCGGAGGGAATACCCATGCTAGATTGTAGTCCCAAGGTCGACTGAACGCGTTGGGAAAGCAAGCTGAGCAGTCGCTTGAGTCTCTGGATACGTAGGTTGGTACCACGTGAGCCGTGGCTGAAGCGAACAAGTCTATTTGAGGGCAACCCCATTTTCCAAATATCTTTTCCGTCACCGGACTTAGTAGGTGCCACTCTGGGAGCTGTGCGCCCCGAGAGAGACGGTCCGCAATTCCGTTATATCTTCCTGGAATGTATTGGGCTGTCAGAGATATCTCCATCTGGTCTACGAAATCTAGTAACTCCCGCGTTGTTTCTAGAAGGGCAAGGGATTTTGTGCCCCCTTCCTTGTTGACGTAAGCAACAACTGTCTTGTTGTCCGTCTGTAGTAAGACATTTGTCCCTGCCAGGAGATGAGCTTGGTCTTTGATGACCGCTAACACGGCGTATGCTTCCTTCCGGTTTGAGTGCCATAGTGTCTGCTCCTCCGTCCAATGACCCGCAACTGTGGTGTCGTCTAGTTGTCCTCCCCATCCTGTGTCCGCTGCATCTGTCGTCAGGAAGTGATGGAATGGGAGGGGTTGAATTGGGCTCGTCCTTCCGATGGCCCCTAGCCACCACTGTATGTCCTGCAGTGCTGCGGCGGACAGAGCAACCGGCCGAGACGGTTTCAGATGCTGTATGTGGCGGCTGAACCTCTGCAGTCTGCGGCAATGCAAGCGACCACGAGGGATCACGAAATTTGCAAAGTTGAGTCTTCCCAGGAGACCTAGAGCCTGCCTGGGAGAGCAACTGCCGACTTCCAAGGGAACCTGTAAGGCTTGGCGTAGACCAGAGCACTTGTCGTCGGAGAGAGACTTTTGGTCTGCTCTCGTGTCCCATGTTATGCCCAGGAACTCCAACTTTTGCGTGGGCGTCAGGATGCATTTCTCCAGGTTTATGCACCAACCTAGTTGTTGAAGTGTGTGCACTATAGTAACGACTTGGCGGGCCAGGTGTTCTCTGCACTGGTTTGCTACTAAGAAGTCGTCTAGGTAGACTACTGTCCTCAGTCCCTTCCTTCTTAGCAGCTCCGCTACCCAGTTTGAGAGCAGCAAGAAGATCCTTGGCGCTGATGACAGGCCGAAGGGCAGACACGTCATCTGAAGGAATTCTCCATCGTAGACGAGGCGCAGGAATTTCCGGTGTGATCTTGCGATAGGCACGTGGAAATAAGCCTGGGAGAGGTCTACTTTTATCATCCAATCGTCGGGTTGGAGGAATTCCGGAACCCGAAAATGGCTGAAAAGTTTGAAGGGCTTTGAATCTATGAAGACGTTCAAGGCCTTCAAGTTGAAGATGGGTCTGAAGGTGTGGTCTGATTTGGAGGTAAGGAACATACCTGACAGGAAGCTCGGGGAGTCGTCTGCTGCCTCCAGAATCTTTGACGCTTTCATCATTTCGATGTGCGCGGTCATGTCTGAAGACGACTTTGTCCTGAAATTCTGCCTGAGCTCGGCCGACGGGAGAGCCAGAGGAGGTTTGGACACAAAGTGAATCCTTGCTCCTTCCAGGATGTTCAGGATTAGTGGTGACGCCCCCAACTCCCTCCACACCTCCCGATATGCCTTCAGGCGTCCTCCCCAGAAGGGCTCTGGCCTCCAGTCACCTCCATCGCCTCCTACCCCGATCGCTAGTCGCCTTGCGAGAGGGCTCTTGCTTCTTGGTGGGCTGGCGATGTGTCCTATCTTTCTCTGGCCTAGGAGCGGGTCGAAAGGGCTTTCTAGGGAGTGAGGGTGGAGCTTCCCTCACCGGCCTTGCCATTTGTGAAGTAGAGGGTTGTGGTTGACGGGGGGTATAGGACGAAGGTGCGACACTGACAACCTTGTCTCGTCCCCCGTTTGCCAAGATATAGGCCGCAAGTTCCTCTTTATTAAAGAGGTGACTGGAGCTCGGTGGGATCCTGGCGAGGCCTTCCCTGGTAAAGGGGTCTGTTATTCCCTCCAACAGGGCCTTTCGCCTACTTTGGAGACACTCAGTTCGCCTTCCACATACAATTTGTAGGACGTCGTCCGTGATCCTACTGTATGGGGATTCCTTGGCGAACATCTCCTGGATTTTCTCGAACAGGGTCGAAGGGGTCAAGCAGGTGCCGGGATCGGCTGCCCAGTTTACCAGCGTCTGCATATTCCCTTTTACTGCCTCCGTTTGTGATAAGATGGCATTCGAGAGAGCTCCCAGGGAACGATCCAGGGCTGGTGCAAAAGAGCTGTTCTTGTCGAGCCTCTTCAGCTCTTCATTCACCTCCAGCTCTACGAAGGCAGGCGTGGCGGTGTAAGCCTTTTGGGTTTCGGCATAGCGAACCCGCGACCATTCCTCCGAGTTAAAATGTTGAAGAGCCGAAATAACTCCCACTCTTCTCTCGTCCGCTTTCGGGATCGGTGCCTCTTTCACCACGGTGCTCGGGTTTCCGAACTCCAGAATGTTCTTCTGGGCGGCTAGGCTGGCGGGTAGTTCTATGAACCCCGATACTTCCCGCCGTATACCTTCAGCGGGGGCTTCTCTCCCCGGAAATTCCTCGAGTTCTACGCGATTGCCCATTAGGGCGTCCGTCAGAGCGGACACCTGTTGCGTCAATCGTTCAACTCGCGTGTCCAGGTGTCTGTAACCCCTCTGACTGGACGAGTAATCGGAGTCCGAATCCTCGCGTCGGCGCTTTCGGGAATCTTGCGTTTGGTCGCTGTTGCTGACCGACGCCGCGTCATTATTTTCGATGTCACTCATTTGCGCAAATTGTTACGCAACAATCACAATTAAAAGACGACAAAACACTGATAAACACGATAAAACTATGAGTTAATTTCTCGCAAACAGTATATTTATAAGGGCTAGGGAATAAACTATGATTTTTGCACTTAAAGTTGGTTTTTAAGCACAGCACAAACACGAAACGTACTTAAGGCGCGAAAAAACGGCGTCATATGAACAAAAACATCACGTGACCTGAAATGCGAGTCACTACAGTGTTGCCAGTAGGGAGAGAAAGTGTGGCAAGTGGAGAAAAGGGGCAAATATAGGGAATAAACACGCGCGAAACGTAAATAAAAAGGGCGAAAGAGCAAGCTCTCTCTCATAATGGATTCCAGGCATCGATAAGGAACACAAAATATATTTTAGTATGCTAGGAGCATTTTTTAAGGTTTGGTGGCTTGTTGGCATTCCAAGGGCATCTGAAACTTTAGTTATGGTAATTTAAAAAAAATGTTTTTACCTCCATTGCTAGCATCATTCTTCATGAAGTTATTGGGGGCAAGTCGAAATGCGGATCCATTCTGATAGTGTGGCGGATAGGGGGAGCCATCTGAAGTGTCGTAATTCAGAGTATGCGTGGAGGGTATTCTGAAACATACAAAAATATATAAGTAATCACATTGCAACAATACTAAAACAGACATCTCATCGTTAAATAGATGGGTGATAAAGATGAATAGATCGTTGCATAAAGTGTTTTAATGGAATCGCAGTTGAGACTTTTGAGTGTAATTGGCATAAATAAATTAATAATAATTGTTACCGTTCATGACTGGGAATGGATCCATTGAGGGTGAAGTTATTTTCCTGGTAGAAGTTGTAATATGGACTGCTGGAGTTAGTTTGCCTGAAAAACAAATAAACAAAATTATTAAAGAAAGAACGATACTAATTTGTGATGACACCTCAAGAGTGCTTATTAACCTTTCCTTATCTGTGGTGTGTATTGACTACACATTGCTTCTAATAACTTTAATAACTCTATAAATATAATAAATTCTGGGTTCAGATTTTAGGTATTCTTCCGTTATACAGTTATGCACTGAATTAAAAAATTATATTTTACATTGTTTTCAAATTCAATTAAAAATCAGAGATTTTTTGTTAAAAAACGGGAACAAATACACCAATACAATCAACCGTGTGACACTGCTACGCGAAGAGTGTTCGAGGAAATGACACGCTATTGATGTCCCGCTTTAGTTCGTTATGCGGGAACATGAGAAATTCACACGTCCGCAGTTGTATTTTGATTTTGACCATCGATACCTACGACCGCATAGCTGTGTGTGTACCAGCCGCCAGCCGAGTGATTTATTTATGCGCCAGCCAGTCGGTCGCGGACCGACATTAGATGTGGACTCCTCGCACGTTTTTTTAGCATCTGCCGATAGTTTTTTCATGTTTTCAGCAATTAAATTACAATTATTATCACTTTTGATTTAATATATAATAAACATAAGCGATTAGCTATGAATATTCATATTTTTCCGATATTAAATCGCTTATTTTGAGATGTGTATTGACTACACAGCACCGGAACGCGTGGTTTTTTTAGGACAGTTAGGGAAAGGTTAACCACAGAATAAATTAATTTTTGCCTGAGTTTGAACCCTTTAAATGCCGGAAGGTATTTTGCTTGGATGTACTGACAGGTCGCGAATTTTTTACACCGATACCTTGAAGCTTCATTTAGATCACTCTAAAGTCGATATAATCTGTGAACTGTTATATTATAATTATTTCTTCATCATCCTAATAGATGTCACCGTGGGTTCCATATTTTAGATTTTTTAAATTACTTGAGTTTGACAAGCAAAATCGTCATATAGAACAGCGTATTAACGCGCTCATTTTGTATGGCCGGCCTTGTGAGCACGGCTACCTAGAGCGCGTAAACGCGCTTAAGGCACACAACCGGTTAACACTGTTTCTTCAAAATTTCATTTAGTAGTATCGGGTCTCCACTATCGGCCACGGAAAACAAAAACATTGTGGCCTTGCCATGTTTTTGTTTCCCTGCACTTTTGTTTGAAAGCTGAATGTACCATCGAATTCAGAAGTTAGACAGAAAAAGCAGTGAAAATTTCATGAATCCATGGACACTATTCAAAAATTTTTTGGGATACAAACACATTTCTAATTCATCCTAACTAATATTATAAATGCGAAAATGTGTTTGTTTGTCTTTCTTTCACGTCGCAACGGAGCGACCTATCGACATGGTTTTTGGCATAGGGATACACAAACTTTCAGAATTCAAATTACACTAAATTTACACATCAGTGTGTATTCCGACAGCGAGGAAATAACATTTCGTTTTGCTTACGCCTACTTGTTGCTTTTAGCGAAAAGGATATAAAAACAAGTGTTAACGTCGACCTATTTTTTAAAGTCAATAATTACTGTAATTGGAAAAGTGTTTCACAGAACTTTAATAATTCATCAAATTTACCGTGTTAAGTTAATATTCAAGTTCTGTGAAAGCTATATTCAAGTTCTGTTAATTATGCACCATAATTCATCTTCACCGGAATTTTCTTTTCTGAAGTCGAATAAAACATTGGAAATAATCCATCTGTATTAACACTGAAATAGTGTCAATTCTCGTTGTGAAACTTTTCTCAATTAACACCTTTAATTTTATATTACGTACATGGCAAATTGTTTAAAGGTCGTGGGTTTAGAAGCCATTTTATAGCTCACAATCCACTGAGTGAAATGAGAAATTGCACCAAGATACTGGTATTACACATGCAGTAGTAGGAGGACTGGCATTAGTAGTTATTAGACTGACATGATAGTAGGAGGACTGGAATTAGTAGTTATTAGACTGATATGATAGTAGGAGGACTGGCATTAGTAGTTATTAGACTGATATGATAGTAGGAGGACTGGCATTAGTAGTTATTAGACTGACATGATAGTAGGAGGACTGGAATTAGTAGTTATTAGACTGACATGATAGTAGGAGGACTGGCATTAGTAGTTATTAGACTGACATGATAGTAGGAGGACTGGCATTAGTAGTTATTAGACTGATATGATAGTAGGAGGACTGGCATTAGTAGTTATTAGACTGACATGATAGTAGGAGGACTGGCATTAGTAGTTATTAGACTGACATGATAGTAGGAGGACTGGCATTAGTAGTTATTAGACTGACATGATAGTAGGAGGACTGGCATTAGTAGTTATTAGACTGATATGATAGTAGGAGGACTGGCATTAGTAGTTATTAGACTGATATGATAGTAGGAGGACTGGCATTAGTAGTTATTAGACTGATATGATAGTAGGAGGACTGGCATTAGTAGTTATTAGACTGACATGATAGTAGGAGGACTGGAATTAGTAGTTATTAGACTGACATGATAGTAGGAGGACTGGCATTAGTAGTTATTAGACTGACATGATAGTAGGAGGACTGGCATTAGTAGTTATTAGACTGACATGATAGTAGGAGGACTGGAATTAGTAGTTATTAGACTGATATGATAGTAGGAGGACTGGCATTAGTAGTTATTAGACTGATATGATAGTAGGAGGACTGGAATTAGTAGTTATTAGACTGACATGATAGTAGGAGGACTGGCATTAGTAGTTATTAGACTGATATGATAGTAGGAGGACTGGCATTAGTAGTTATTAGACTGACATGATAGTAGGAGGACTGGCATTAGTAGTTATTCAGGGTGGCCACAAAAAACGGATTTCAAAATTCCCTGATAATTATTCCAGGTTTTCCAGGGCAGTTTCTATATTTTTCCCTGATATGTTTTATTTTATTTTTGAAACACGATTTTCATCTACGCCAGAAAATTAGAACAGATACATAAATAAAGGAAATTCCGTCATCTAAAGCATTTATTATTTCCTTGCACCACAATGATCTATTCAAAACAAAATACACTTATTACAAATTTATGATATTTCGCCTGAAGACAATTTGTGTACAAATGAAAAGACCAGACAAAAATAGACAAATAAACAAAAGTAAGTACAGTAGAACCCCGATAATTCGAAAAAACGCGTAATTCGAAATTTTCGAAAAAAAAATTTCCGCAGAAAAAATTTTTCTTACAAAATTTTTTTTAATTCGAAATTCGTTAATTCGTAATTCGAAATTTATTTTTGTCCGCGCACGAAAATTTGTTCGTGAAATTCGAATAAATTTGATTTTTGCGAAAATAAATCATAAATTTCGTAAATCTGAATCTAAAAGTCAGCCGTGGCGGTAAAACGCCGAAAAATGTATTTTTACATGGTTATACATCGTCTTAATTAGTATTATTATTATGTAAATCTGAATCGATTTACACTGGAATGTTGTATTTTTTCAAATTTATTTCGAATATCCGAGTTTGAAGGGCCGAGAAAATACGTTTTACGCGGATATATGTCGTAGTTTTACGAGTTTACACCAAATATCTGTATTTAAAGGGTCGGCCGCATTGAAACTCTGCCGCGAAATTTCGATTTACGCGTAAATGTATCGTATATTTACGAATTTATTTCGAATTTAAATGGCCCGTATTTTTAGGAATTTATTTCGAATATCTGAATTTTAAAGGGCCCGCCGCGACGGAAATCGGACGCGAAATTTTAATTTACGCGGAAATATATCGTATTTTTACTAACTTTACTTCGAATATCCGAGTTAAAAAATACGGCGCGACGGAAAATGGCCGAAAAATTCCGATTCACGCCGAAATATGACATATTTTTAAGAATTTACTTCAAATATCTTAATTTAAAGGGTCGGCCGCGACGGAAATCGGCCGCGCATTCTCGATTTACACAGAAATATATCGTATTCAACGGAAATCGGCCGTGCATTCTCGATTTAGACGGAAATATATCGTATTTTTGCGATTTTTTTTTCGAATATCTGCATTTAAAGAGCCGGCCGCGACGGAATACGGCAGCGAATTCTCGTTAAACGCGGAAATATATCGTATTTTTACGAATTTAAATTCAGATATTTGAAATAAAGGGCCGGCCGCGACGGAAAATTACCGCGAAATCTCGATTTACGCGGAAATATATCGTATTTTTACGAATATCTGAATTTAAAGGGCCCGCCGCTACGGTAATCGGCCGCGAAAATAAAGAAATAATTGGTATTAATACGAATTTACAACTAAAATACCACCCGGATTTGAAGAGGCGGCCGAGAAAATCGATTTTCGGCGTATTTTTTTTTTTATTTTCATAAAAATTCGAATTACGTGGGAATTCGTTAATTCGAAATTTGATTTTTGATGTCCCGTGGATTTCGAATTAACGAGGTTCTACTGTATTGACACTTTGTAAAAATGTTGATAATGATGATCTTTAAATTTTATTACGACCGTACTGGGTGTCCGACCCTTTTGTCACTTTGTTGTAACTTTGCTAGCTTTTTCTTTACAGATTTCGCACCTACATAGTATAGGGGAAAAACTAAGGCGGGTGGTTTATGACATGATTGTGTTGCAAGGGCTATTTACGAAAATAATAATAAAAAATACCTACTTATCTAATTTGTCTTTGTCGGCATATCTTTTATTACACACGCCGCAAGTAAAAGTAATAAAACACAACTTTGGGACTTCACAAATCGTAAATAACGAATGTCGTTTTATTTTTGGAATTCCCTGATATTTTAAGAATATTTTGAAATTCCCTGATATTTCCCTGATATTTCCCTGATAATTCCCGGTTCGGTAAAATTCCTTGATAATTCCCGGTTTTCCCGGTTTTCCAGGTCTGTGGCCACCCTGTTATTAGACTGATATGATAGTAGGAGGACTGGCATTAGTAGTTATTAGACTGACATGATAGTAGGAGGACTGGCATTAAATTTGGCATTTAGGTCATGTCTATTTATTCTGACATCAGTGCTCATAAGACAATTCTATCAGTGAAATATAAAATAATTAATTTTGACTTACAGGTAATGTCTGGGGGTGGCTCCAATAGGCATCTCTCCCCCGAGGTGGCCATTGTCAATTAGAATGTGACTTTGTGGCATAGAGGCCAGGTATTGCTGCTGCAGAGGGCGCATGGGCATCACATTCCCATTGCTGGGGGAACGTAGGACGCCTATGTTATTGTTGCGGTTCTTCTTAATGCCTAAAGTCACCTGGAATTCACAATACAATATGTGTAACAATTACAGGAGCTGGTTTTTCAGTAACTGGGTGCTGTAGAAAATTAAAGTTCGCTACAGTTTGCAGTCTGTTTTTGTTTAGGCAGGGGTAGGCAGAGAGGACGGACCGCCAAACAACTCGGTCTTGGCACACACTCCTTGCCTCATTCACATTCATACATCGTCTCATACATACTCTTCTATTATTCTGACTCTTGACATGGCCTGACTCAAGTATCTGATTCAAATGATTGCAATTGTTCTTGTTCTGTTGTATTATAA
Organism: Hesperophylax magnus; assembly: GCA_026573805.1. Classification (NCBI taxonomy): domain Eukaryota; kingdom Metazoa; phylum Arthropoda; class Insecta; order Trichoptera; family Limnephilidae; genus Hesperophylax; species Hesperophylax magnus. The sequence continues at coordinate 14,532,952 of JAIUSX010000004.1, forward strand.
AATAAAAGTTCAGCTTCACAAATCCTACAATTACAACATCCCATAAGTCTGTAATAGTAGTTAAAGGAAATCATGAAATTACCTGTCCGTTGGCGGCCGCCCTGCAGACGGTGGCCACGGCCTCGCGATGTGAAGCGCCCAGCGTGGACAGGCCGTCCACCGAGGTCAGGAGGTCACCAGGACTGATGCGCCCATCCATGTCGCAGGAACCACCTATGGGCAAAAAGAAACTTAGTCTAAGAAAAGTAAATTTATTTTGGTCCCCGCATGAATATTTGTCCGTGTAATAATGTGCGAAAATATATGATATTATTTTGTAAATCTGATGTAGTAAAATAAAACAAAATAAGAATTTGTTTCGATAGCTTCACCCGGAAGTAAGTCCTTTTTGACTGTTATAAATATAATACATAACTTACCGGGTACAATGTGTCCCACGGCGACTTGGGATCCTTCCTCAGTGCCCCCCACGATGCGGAAACCAAACCCGGCTGCCCCCCGTCCCAACACCACGACCAGATCAGCCTCAGGGTCGATGATCTCGTCACACTGGAACATTGGAAAACATTTCAAATCTACAAATAAATATGTATCATATTGCCATTTCGAACGTGAAAAAAAATTAAAATAAAGTTCCAATATTTTTGTTTATTTTGGATTGCATTGTTTATACCTGGTTAGGATCCACATTTCCCCAGTCTACTGCAACAGGTTGTTCAACTTCATCGTAGTTGTGTCGGTTCATCTGCATATTCTGCAAAAAAAACATAGCATAATACACGTTAACTATGTAAGTAACTAACCATCATGCAGTTTCTACGCAGGGGTAGGTGGAGAGCACACACTACTTGCTTCATTCACATTCGTACACCGTCTCACGAATACCCTTCTGTTATTTTGACTATTGACATGGCCCGACTCAAGTGTATGATTCACTAGATTGTGCCATGTCTTTCTAGGGCGTCCTCGACGTTTTCTACCAATCACATTTGCGTCATATATTCTTCTTACACTCTTCTTCGTTCATTCGCTCTAAACGCCCAAATCATTCAAGCATCCCTTTCTTAATCTTACTCATTACGCTTACATCAGTCTTACATTCTTTGCGGATCTACACATTTCTCACACGATCATGCATGGTTTTACCACACATATACCTCAGGGATCTCATTTCTATAGTATTATCTAAGTCTACTTTCGTCCCTCCTCAGAGAGGTTCACGCTTTACTGTCATGCATCAGGGTAGTAGATTGATTGATTGATTAAATGCTTATTTGGTTGATTGAATGGTTATATGATTGATTGAATGATTGATTGGGTTGGGTTGGGTTAAATTAGGTCAGGTTTGGTAGAATAGAATGAATAATGGATTGATGGATTTATGATTAAACAATTGATTGAAAGGTTGATGGATTGAATAATTAATATTTGTTTGATATTTTTAACTTTAGCTCCACAAAGGAGACCCCGAGAAAAATACTTTCACTAAGGGCCTGTAATGTAATCTTTGGAGATGCTGTGTGGAGGTTTTTTTAAAGGAAAGGAAGGAGAGGAGTGAGAGGAAGATCTGGGAAGGAAAGGGTATGACAGACGTTTGAATGCATTTCTCCTACTAATTTTACGGTAAAAATTACCTCTCCTGCTGTAGAGGTATAAAATATGTCCCTTGACCAGTCTCGCCAAATCCGGCCCACTACACAGTAGGTGGGAAGACGCCACACATTCATCCCATGTACCCAGGCACCCCTGCTAAGTCACCAAATTACAATTAATGGTTTCCGGGGCGGCGATTAATTGATTGATAGGGTTTAGTTAAATTAGGTCAGGTTAGAATGAATGATAGATTTATTTGTTCTTTTGGTTATGATAGAATGATTGATTGGTTGGTTGGGTTAGGTTAGGTAAGGATAGGATATATTAGGTTGGTTATTGGATTGTTTCTTACGGTATCAGGGTGCACGTGGTTGACGTGATTGCGCGTGGCGAGAGGAGAATCAGTGCCCCCGGGGTTGTAACAGCTGAAGCAGCCGGCCGCAGAGCCCCGCCCACTCACAGCCGGGGGCGCCGTCACCGCGCTGCCGTCTTCCGGGAAACCTGCAGAAAAAGAAGAAGTTTATTATCGTAATGTGTTAATTTTAATAAACCTACAAATAATATACAGTTAACATAATTTAAATTCCCAGTTATGAAAATAAAAGCGTTCAACAATCTATCAATACACAAAATGAGGGAAACAAAGAAACATTTCAGTTAATTTTTTTTTTTAAAATATGGATTAAAGAACAAAAAAAGCAATTTTACAAAGATTTTATAATGTAAAAGAACAAAACATATATACGTAATACACAATACTATTATAATATACACTTCATTATATACAACCGTATCTCATAAAATATATATATACCTTTATTATTGTATTTCATACTATATTTTTATTGAATTTTATTAAATTGCAAAATGGGGGGCTCTAACTAAATAACCACCACGCCATTTCTCCGCAGGGTAGGCAGAGAGGACGGACCGCCAAACAACTGTCTTGGCACACACTCCTCGCCATTCACATTCATACATCGTCTCATACATACTCTTCTATTATTCTGACTCTTGACATGGCCCGACTCAAGTATCTGATTCATTTGATCGTGCCATGTCTTACTCGAGCGTCCCCGACTCTGCTACCATTCGCATTTGCGTCATATATTCTCCTTACACTCCTTTCTTCGCTTATTCGCTCTACATGCCCAAACCATCTAAGCGTCCGTTTCTTAATCTTACTCATTACGCTTGGGGCTCAGCTCGGGCAAAATACCCAGTGAGGCCAAAGACCAATTACCACGCCTTAGAGACACGTAGAGGTATTGCTCTGATATATTTTTATCTTTTACTAAACGGTTACATACGTAATAATGACACAAATAAATTTCTTTTTACCAGAGTCTCACTCTCGAGGACGTCTCCATAACCTCCTTCACTGTAGAGCGAGCCGGATCAATTTGTTCATGAACTCAAGATATTCCTCAAGTTTGTTTTGTTTTTGAATCTTTTAAGTGCGACATTCGCTCAAATTTAAACGGGCTAAATCGGCCGCTTAGGCCTTGGTAAGCTGCAGAATATTTTCCTTTTTAGAAGCGCTAGCAGTAACAAATGTCAATATGACATTTACGTAAGTAATTACATACTTCCATCTCACCGAAAATGATCAGTTTGAATTGAGCGATGAAGGATGCTGATATTATTAACTGATAATTAATCTAAAATAGACAAATAGTCTGGTAAGGTACTGACTCCAGCAAAACAAACACTATTCAAAACTAGTATCCTCACATATATATACAGTAGCTGTGAATACCGCAAGAGTCCCAACTGCTCCCTGTATCATATTAATCATTCTTGGTTATACAAAGAAAAAAGAAACACATTCCTCTATTAAAATCAAACGCAATACGTGTAATATTGCTGATATCTTAGGCTAACTACCCATAAACGGATTATGTGCTAAGCAGCGCTAAGCTCGGCATTGCGATCAAGTAGAGCTTAAAATCTATAAAGGATATACCTGGCCATAATGAGGTCGTCTCCTCCAACGAATGTTTTGTACAAATGTTTCATATTAATTAGAGTACGCTGAGGAGAGAACCCTTTGAATTTTTGGCAAATACCGAATAGTACCGAAGATATTATAAGCTGTCAGTCAATATGTTGTCATTGCGGCCAGCCGAAAAGTTTGTGACATTACGGTACATGCGCAGTGGTCCAGCAGCACTGCCATTAGAATTATGAATAGTACCGAATTGTGTTTCGTGTCTCGAGAGACGTCACGAGACACAATTGCTTATGTTTTTATCCAAGTTCAATTTGAAAGGTCATAACTTGATAATTTTTGGAAATATTGAAAAACTAATTTTACTTTCGTTATTAACTCTTTAAATTTAACATATTTTCCAAAAATTATAAAATTAGGAGACAACCTCATTATCAATTTATATATATGCAGGGACAAACTATTCAAATAAAAGTAAAATTTGAGATAGTAAGAGAATAAAACAAAAACAAAAAACTACCATGTTTTCTACAGTAAATGAAGTTTTTCATGCTTTTGCTAAGTAGATTACTTCAGTATGAGAATTGCAAAAAGTATCGACACAAATGAAACTAGAAAATAGTAGAAGAAAAAGTAAAAGGAAAAGTAGAACACTTAGCAAAAAATAGCGTGAAAACGAAAGCAACAATAGATTAGTCACAAGAAGCCAAAGCCACAATGAAAATAGTGAAAAGGTTGTACTCACAATCGTAATTCTTACCTCCGTTGTCGCTGGATTCACCCACACTGTTGCCGTTGTTGTTGACAACACCACCACCATACGCCGCCGCCATGTTGCTCTCGTTCAACGCCAGCGTCTGAACAAGTGGCAATAATGTGACTACGCGATCGTTGCCATCGTCCAGCATGTCGTTAGCGTAGTTAGACATGTTGGAATTAGACATGTTTGAGTTGGACAAGTCTTTTCCATCGGTTGAGCCACCGACTCCCGTGCCTCGGAAGTGCGTGTTGGCTTGTGACAGGTTTTGCGACACATTGTTGATGTTGCCATTGCTAGATGACAGCTGTACGCTGCCCGTGTTGCTATGGATACTGTTTGAGCTGTTGAGAGGTTGCGTCACGTTGAGGTTTGAACTATTTCGTCGCTTTTTGATGAATTTGTACGAAGCGGAGGAGTTTGGGGATATTTGTTGAACTCCAGCCATTGCAGAAGTAAGATCTTCTTGGCTGTAACTGATGCCACCTGAAACGACAATTGATAATTTAAAATATATGTATATTGATAACTTGGATCAATTTTTAAATAACCTCATTTTATAATTTGTTACAAATGTTTGTTGAAAAGAATGTAACCTTGCTAGGTTTATCTCTAACGATAAAATTTGAAAGCGTATTTCATAACCTTTTAAAAACAGTTTACAATATTCCATTTATTTGGATGTTATCGCCACGTTTAAATACACACAAATTCTGACAGAATATGCCAGTGGCCTGAGAGGTTAGGTAAAGAAAACCTTGAGTGTATGACTCGGAAGTGAATGGTAGAAGAAGTCGGAGGGGCCTGAGGCAGACATGGCACAATCAAGTGAATTAAATACTTGAGTCAAGAGTCAGAATAGTGATCTGTATGAGATAATGTATGAATTTGAATGAAGCAAGGAGTGTGTTCCAAGACAGAGTTGTGTGGCAGTCTAGCCTCTCTGCCTACCCATTCGGTGAAACGGTGTGATGGAAATTTAGATACAAATTGAGGATAAAATTTAAAAGGATCGCTTTTAGCAAACATATCTCAAAAATAATAAAAAATATATAAAAAAATATAAAGACCTACTCACATTTTCAATAAATGTGTAGTATAAGTAATAATTTTTTGTATGCAAAACTGGACTCTCACTAAAAGCGTTTTGACAAAAAAGGAGATAAAACAAAGAAACACATTTTTCAACACTATTGATGTGTTGAAGAAAAAAATACTTGCAATGGAGTATCTTCACAAACTATGTATAGCGTTAAAAACACATGGAAGATGTAAAGTTTCAAAGTTTATCTAGGTTCCACACATCTGCCCTGATGATGGCCACTGTAACATTGTCCGAAACGTTGGCTAAAGAAGGAGTTAGTGCAGCATGGCATAACACCCCAAAAACAAATAACAAAAATAAAATATTTTTAGTGGGTTTAATAACCTTTCCTTATCTGTGACGTGTATTTACTACACATTGCTTCTAATAACTTTAATAACTCTATAAATATAATAAATTCTGGGTTCAGATTTTAGGTATTCCTTCGTTATACATTTATGCACTGAATTAAAAAATAAAATTTTACATAGTTTTCAAATTCAATTAAAAATTACGAGATTTTGGTTAAAAATCTGGAACAAACACACCAATACAATCAACCGTGTGATACTGTTACGCGAAGAGTGTGCGAGGAAATGACACGCTATTGATGTCCCGCTTTAGTTCGCTATGCGGAACATGAGAAATCCACACGTCCGCAGTTGTATTTTTATTTAGACCATCGATACCTACTACTGCATAGCTGTCGCCAGCCAGTCGGTCGCGAACCGTCGTTAGATGTGGACCCCTTGCACGTTTTTTTAGCATCTGCCGATGGTTTTTTCATGTTTTCAGCAATTAAATTACAATTATTATCACTTTTGATATAAAATATAATAAACATAAGCGATTAGCTATGAATATTTATATTTTTCTGATATTAAATCGCTTATTTTGTGATGTGTATTGACTACACAGCACCGGAACGCGTGGATTTTTTAGCACAGTAAGGGAAAGGTTAAATAAGATAAAATTATAAACACACTTTTTTGAAAATGAGGTCTACTGTTCACAGAACTACCAGTCTAGCAAATGAAATAAAATGTAACTAACCAATATTGATATAGTTATCCATGATCATATTTCTGGTATCGACCAGCGGGGTTTTAGGTCTGGAAGGTAACACCTCTTTGGTCTGAGTGCTGTACAAGTCTGCTGTTGGAGTTTTACTTCTAAATAAACCTGGAAAACACCAAAAAAATCATTAAAGTTTAGTAGAAAAGATTACATTAATAAACATGCATTAATATGTAGGGATTTTAACCTTTATGCTTTGAAAACTGTGCAGAGGATAAAATCAAAATTGCTTGCGCTACTAACTCTGTAGATCATACAATTTATTTCACGAATGTAGCCTCTCTGACTGTTTCAAACAATTTAAAAGTGCATGTCAAAAATTCGTTTTGTTTCAACAAGGTTAAAATGAAAATGGTTTCTAAAAGTTGAACATTTGTTTACAAGTAAAAATAAAATTGCATTTTTTAATGTCTGTGACTATATATTTCCAGTAGACCAGGAGGGTATAACTTGGAACCGAAATATTGTGAAGTTATATGATTGCATAATTATATCCACCAATGAAAAACTCTGAAAGTCTATGGAATAAAACTTTCAGAGTTTTTCATTGGTGTATAGTATAATAAGTAGGCTCCGAATGAGAATTGTACTGTCTATATATTGGCATATCTATGGTTTTTTAGAACCAATTTGTTTCGTACAAAAAGCCCGAAGATATCGATCTAGTGAGGAGTGGTTTATTTATGCAGTAGACCATAGACAACATACAGAAATACAACATAGAATTCATGTGTTTATAAATGAAACAATTTTTTTTTAATTATACCTAAAAACACGTGATTAATGTATGTGGATTCATTGGCTTTAAATCACAGTATGCAGTTTATATGTTTTCATATTAATATAGGGAGGTGTCATTTTCTGCATGAGTATGACTGAATATATGGAGGTGTCATTTTCTGCATGAGTGTGACCGAATATATGGAGGTGTCATTTTCTGCATGAGTGTGACCGAATATACGGAGGTGTCATTTTCTGCATGAGTGTGACCGAATATGGGGAGGTGTCATTTTCTGCATGAGTGTGACCGAATATATGGAGTTGTCATTTTCTGCATGAGTGTGACCGAATATATGGAGGTGTCATTTTCTGCATGAGTGTGACCGAATATACGGAGGTGTCATTTTCTGCATGAGTGTGACCGATGATAGGGAGGTGTCATTTTCTGCATGAGTGTGACTGAATATTTATTTATTTATTTTGTAAGAAACAAACAGCTTTTATATAAAATACAATGATAGATAAAAATATACAAGTTAACTGAAGTCAAGCCACAGAAGTTTCTTATGTTGAAGTGCATTAAAAATGAAGTTTTAGTATCTTAAAATTAATTTGGTTTTAGGAAAGGGAGAGGAAGGGGAAAATAGGAAGAGGATAGGAGATGCTCCCGATACATTCCATACTCTTATATTAATAATCGATAGTACGCATTACTTCATATCAATATTTCTCTAGGTTATTACCAAAAATGTCAATGCTGTAAAATTTTGTATTATATTGTGCACATATACGAGGAATTGGGGAATTTTTTCGAATGTTTGTTCTACAAGAGGGTAGATAAAATAAATCAGGTTGTTGGGTTGATCTAGACGGAATATGAAGATTTATTAAATTGGTAAGTTCTGGTGAGTCCAGACCATTATTTAGGATTTTAAATAACAAGATTTGATCAAAAATTAGACGTCGTGTTTGGAGGGAGTTAAAATTATGAAATTTAATGGATTCGGAATAATTTGAGAAGTGTAAGTTTAGTTTATAATTTATGTGTTTAAAAATTTTTTTTTGAATTCTTTCTATTCTATGGGCTTGGTATAAAGGAGTCCAGATCGGTGTACAGTGTTCCAGGTGCGGGCGAATATATGAGGTGTAAAGGGAATATAGAGTGTTTATGTTGAGGAAGGGTTTTGCTATGCGAATTATAAATCCCAGCATCTTATTGGCTTTGTTAATTATGTCATCAGTGTGTTGGATAAAGTTTAATTTAACATCCAGTGTTATTGATGTGTGTGCCGTTTAGTGTGTATACAAAAGATATTTTATTTTTATTACGTGTAAATGTTAATTTATTGCATTTTGCGATGTTAATAACAAGTTTGTTTAATTCGCAATAGACAAAGAGACGATTGAGGTCCTCTTGAAGTTTAATGCAGTCGTTTATTGATTTAATAACTAAGTATATTTTTTTATCATCTGCATATGCTAGGTAATTAGCATGTAAAAAACATTTGTGAATATCGTATATATATACATTAAATAATAATGGGCCTAAATGAGAACCTTGAGGTACACCGGAGGGCACAGAGAAGAAGCTGGACTTTGTTCCCTCAACTAAGACACTTTGAAGTCTACTCCAAAGGTATGAAGTGAGCCACCAGAGTAAGTCACCATGGATGCCTAATTGTTTTAATTTTTGAATTAGAATTAAATGGTTTACCTTATCGAAGGCCTTAGAGTAATCAGTGTAGATTACATCTACTTGGTTTCTATTGTCCATATTGCAAGTTAAATATTCCGTAAAATTTACCAAGTTTGTTAGTACTGATCTTTTTTGAAGAAATCCATGTTGTTGGTTTTGTATATTACAAACAATTGTTGTGTAAATTTGATCGTAGACAATTCGCTCAAAAAGTTTACTAAATACCGTGAGTATATATACGGAGGTGTCATTTTCTGCATGAGTGTGACCGAATCGAAAACCAAATGCCTGGAAATCTCTATCGTTCGAGTGGTTAAGCGAAGAAGAAAAGAAACACAAAACATGCAAATGTAAAATTTAACGAGACAATATTCTGTAAGGTAAAATAAAAGGTGACTTACTAGAGATATCCTTGGCCAGCCTAGACTTGGTGGTATTGTTGTTTGGGGCGGGATTGGCCTGCCCATTCTGGGTAGACTTGGCATAGTAGCCGGGCCGCCTGACCACCTTGATGGTGGCCTCTTTCTTCTGAGCACACTCTTTCAGCACCTGCAAACCATAAAAAAATAATACTAATTTCTGTTGTGACTGCATCTGTCTGTCTGTAACTCCGGTTGAATGGACTGTAGAACTTTTGCAATGAATTCCAAGGGTTATCATTTTTGGATTTTTTGAAGGCTCTCGACTAGCAAGCTGGAGGTCACGCGTTCAAATCGGATTAATTTGTGTTATTTCACAAATTAATAATTTAAAATAATGGTATATTTGCAGTACGTTCCAGAGCTGAAGATACTTTCAGTATGGGCTCTGGTATAAGACCACCATTCAGAATTGAAACGTTGCTTGAAATGGCTTCGTCCGTGTTTGGTGACCAGATCTGAATAGCCAGGCACTTCCCCTTCCTTCAGCCTCACAACATACCCCAATTAGGGATGCCATAGTCTCACTGGCTCCAGACGATTGGGAGCAGTGGACTCTTGTGCAGTTTCACATAAAAAAATTGATCTTTTTAAATTTTCTGTTTACCTGAACGACGTGCGCATGAGACATGTTGCTAACTGAAGTCTGGTTGATGGACAGGAGAAGGTCCCCTTCCCGCAAACCCCCACAGCGGACTCGGTCCAAAACCTACACATACAACAAAGAGGAGGTTTATCAAAAGCTTAAGTTAATGATATCAGATAAACCAACTAATTAATACATCAATAAAATGGAAATGGACAGATAAAAACAAAAATAAAGTAAAACTGATTTATTATATGTAATCTCTTTTCATACTCCAAGCAGGTCAGTTACAAGACAGTACCTACCGTATTATTGTAGCAATTCTATATCAATGTCCCAATATTACACTCCTATGCGACGGATTCAACAGCTAGGAAACAAATACTCCAATGTTGTTGATATATTTAGTACATATATCAACAACATTGATTGAACATCAATTTCAATGTATAAGCATACCTTATTGAAGTTTTTTTCATCAAGTAAGGGAACCTTTTTATAAAGCTATTTAAATTGACAGTATTACAGTATTTTGCATGATAACCATAGACATATGAATATTAATAGACGAGAAGTTAAGGACGAGGGGTTAAAACAAGAGTTGTGGGACGCAGAGAGGAAAGCTGACTGTGATTCGTCAATAAATCAATCTGACAGTAAATAGGCATCTCGCATTATAATATCACCATTTAGTTCTTAAAAGTAAAATCTGCTTTTGAATGAATAGACATTTTTACATGGGAGCGCAAATTACTCGCCACGTTATGAACAAATTTGCGAAGTCCAAATTCGGCAAAATAAATTTCTTCTATTTTCAGAGTCGAATATTTCGTTTACGTATTTAGTTAAGACACTTTTATAAATGTTCATAATTTACTTCCCAGCAACCAACCAGCTTTGTGTTTCGCGTCCAGACGTATATCGATGTGATAGTATATGTTTCTACAACTGATCCATATTATATGATGTGAATATGACTAAAATAAAGTAAAATAATGCTTATATGTGGAATGTAATACGACAATTGGGTTTATTCTCTTTTTCACATCTATTTTTACAAGTTTTCATAGCACAAGCCACCATTTTGCCGTGTTATTTCGTAAAATGAACCGATGATGCCTCGACCATAGCTCGACGCTAGTTAGTACAAGAATGATGACGTCACGTTTTCTAAATTCACTTGAGGCCATACGCGAGCACAGCTGGCTCCAATGGAACCGGTATGGGGAGTGGGGAGTAATACGCTTTTAATCACTTAGGGCAGGTCTACTAATATTCATATGTCTATGATGATAACAGTATTTTGTAGGCTGAAAGAAAAAAATATATTTTGGATTTTTTATTTTTATATTTTGTACCCACATACTGTGTGGATCAAATTCAACAGTATTTTTCGTAAATATTGTTATATACATATGTATGTAAAAGCCTTAATAGGTGTAAAATAAATAAAATGAATACATAAAAACAGGTGCAGGTACCTTTTTAACCTTCTGTCCCTGAACGCTGTCTGCTATGGTGAAGCCAAATCCTGCCGCTCCCTTCATCAGTCTCAGAGTCAAGACACCTCCGTCCTCTGCAAATACAAAATTAAGTTGTTGTTTTACACTAGTGTACCCCGCAATGCTTCGCTATTGCTGATGTCTTCCTCAGTCGTCTCCGACTTCTTCCACCATTTACTACTGTATACTACAATGTCACTGTTAAAAAACTACATTACATCGAATTTAATTTGACTCCGTATATCATTCTGGTGCAGAGATATTGCGATAAGTATTCCTCGGGCATCCCCGACTTCTTCTACCATTCAAATCACTCTCTAAAGTAGGGTGGCCAATCTTTTCAGCAGCCGGGCCAGATTTAAGAAATGAGATTGCCTACTGGGCCATACTAGAGGTGAGTCGTACTAGATCGTCTTGATACTTGGAACAACTGGTAAAAGTATTAGTACGAGAGCCCACGACCAAAACCATGTCTCATAGCAATACGGCAAAAACCCTATAAAATCGTTAGAATGTATGATTCTGAACCCGACTAGGTGTGTAGTAACGGTCGAAAGTGTAGCAACTGCGTGGGAGGCCATTTCTGCTGTGTCAAAAAAAAAAGACAGTTGGTATTATAGCAATACGTCTGATAGTGAAAATGTACATAGATTTTATAATTGTATTACGAAAAAGTTTGTTTTCAGACATTTTGCGCGTAGCATATAGCCTGAGCGCATTTTTGAAAATGTCAACAAATTTAGCCGACCTGTATCATAGCAATACGGATAATTTTTTTTTTCAACTTTTCGTATTGCTGCCATGATTACCAAAAACCTGTTTTCAGACACTTTAAGTGTAGCATATACTCCCAAAAACGAAAATAACGTTTCGGAGTCGCCTGGCCGACGCCTCTGTTAAATGTTTTTTTTTTAATTTACAGCCTTCATAGATATTCAAGAATCTCCCTTGTCTATTATATGTACTTTGACAGATGACAGATGTCATTACTTATTTCTTTTGTAAAAGTTACTCAAGTGTGCTTTAAATAAAACCAAAACTATCAAATCAATCAGTATTTAATTTCAACAGCCTCAGCGCTTGTTACGCTCCTGCCCCTTTCTTACTATTATACAGCTCACTCGCCAGCTGCTCCAAACGTATCGAAAAGTTGTCTGATAGAGAAGGTGCTACACTTAATTTGTCTGATATAAATTTTTTGCACATGTGGACAACTTATTTTATCATGTCCAACAATTTTCAGACATATTGCTATGATACCGATCGGTAAAATTTGTTAACATTTTCAAAATGGTCTCAAAATTTAATGCGTTCACATTTCCGTCTGAAAATTGTTTTGTTCGCATCAAATAACCAAAATTTACTAATAAAAAAGATTTTCAGACGTATTGCTATGAGACATTTTTTTTGTCTCATTTTTAATATTTTTAAGTGATTTTACGGGTTTGCGCTACACCACTAACGTCTGAAAAATATGTTTCCGGTATCTCAGAACTATCATTCAACTACAGTCTGCAAATCAGACATATTGCTATGATGCAGTTCGGTCAAATTCTTTGACAATTTTGAAAATTCGGTCAGATCAAACGCTACGCGGAAAATGTCTGATATTGGTATTTTCGAGTTCAGGATAATCGTATCTATCGATTTGATGCGGTTTTGGCCGTATTGCTATGAGACAAAAATTTTGGTCGTGGGCTCTCGTACTAGTATTTCACACTTGTACTTACCTTTACAAGTAATGGTATGCCGAAAGGAATTATTGTACGGGGTATTGCTCACTCGGTGCTGGATTCCCCACAATATTTTTTCGAATCCACGGGGGGTTGCTAGATAATGTAGATAGACGAACACAAACATATGCACGTTGAATTTTATATATTAAGAAGAAGATTACTCCTCACCTGAAGTGAATAATTTTACTCAGGGTCTATGCCATCTTTGAGGATGTGTGGATGGTCTTTTTAAAGAAAGGAAGGAGCGGAAGTTCTCGGAAGGAAAAGGTATGAGGGGTGAGTAGGAATCAGGGAGTCAGTGAGTCCAGGAGTGATGGACGAATGAATCCTTGCGATGTAAAGCTATGGGTCAAGAATCCAACTGGACTCAAGGAGTCACCCTCAACGGGTCTCTTCCGATCCAGCCCACCACGCAATCGGTGAACGGTCAGATCCGTCGCCAAAACCTCTCCTCATGAACCCCGGGAGTTACGCATAAAGAGATGCCATTAAAGTTTACAAAATAAAATAAATCTCTCACTCCACTAGAAAATCTGTCATTTAAGATTAAAGAAAACCATTATCGCCATTTTACATAAGATCTTTTAACCAGTGATTTGATACCGATCTGCTTCACTCGAAGTAGTCCTGTTTTTTTTTTTGAACACGAACACTATTATTTTTGACCCGATCACGAACCACCAATGATCAATGATCGATCTGGTCACTTTTTCAAAAAAGATTCGATCATTTGATCGTTGAGCTATCAGCTTGTAAATATTGTAGAGAAATACAGATACTAGACAACTGAAATAGGCTGTCATTGTGATTGACATCTGCCCTGATGATGGACATTGTAACGCTGTCCATAACGTTGGCTAAAGAAAGGAGGAAGCGCATCAAGGCATAATAATCCAAAAATGGTTCACGGTAATACTTACGCATATACGGCTGCGTGGTAGACACACTATCCAGCAGCAGATGATCGGCAGAGGGACACCTGGCCGGGAGCCGCTCCTCGAGGAGAGGGTCCCTGCGCTGCTCCAAGTCGTAGCTGCGGTTCTCTCCGGACCAGCGGGTTCCCATCAGGCGGTCAAGGTCAAAGGAGCGGTTCAATTGGGACATTCGTTGCTCCAGTTCAAAGGATCTGGGAATATTAATTAAATTTGTTAGATGAGGTAAGGTATCAACTCAGGATGTGGTCATTTGACCAATATCATTTTTTCAACTTGATGTCATCAATTTTACACCTTCAAATAAACTTTCCGTGAAAACAGAGCCAAATTTTTTTAAAATTTCTAACAAAATGGCAGCCAATTCACATTATGGCATTACTTTTGCCTCAACTTGTATTCATACTTATAGTAGAACCTCATTAATTCGAAATCCACGGGACATCAAAAATCAAATTAACGAATTCCCACGTAATTCGAAATTTTATGAAAAAAAAACAAAAGACGCCGGAAATCGAGTTTCTCGGCTGCCCCTTCAAATCCGGGTAGTATTTTAGGAGTAAATTCGTATCAATACGAATTGTTCCCTTGTAAATCGAATTTTCGCAGCCGACTACCGCCGCGGTCGATCCTTCAAGTTCAGTTACTCAAAGATACCACAATGGTAAAAATACCACACATTTCCGCGTAAATCAAATTTTCCCTGACCGATTACTGTCGCGGCCGGCCCTTTAAATTCATATATTAGAAATAAATTTGTAAATTCGTAAAAATATGTCATATTTCAGTGTGAATCGAAATTTTTCGGCCGATTTCTGTCACGCCGGATCTTTTAACTCAGATAATCGAAGTAAATTTAGTAAAAATACGATATATTTCCGCATAAATTGAAATTTGGCGGCTGAGTTCAAAGATCAAATTCAGATGTTTGGTGTAAATTCGTAAAACTTTTTATTTTATATAGGAAAAAGTACATATAAGTAATAAGGTTTACAATTACAATGACAATATTTAATACTACTCTTCCAGAGAAGCATTAGCTTGTGGTTAGAAGAGGAGTGTACATTATATTATTGTAGATATTACATTATGTATTTTACGCAGAAAGGAAAAAAAATATTGTAAGTAAAATGTACTACTACAATATATATATAAACATGATGTAATTAGTTTCTGGAATAAAGACCATTATTATTATTATTTGTATTAATATGTATGTAGTATGTATACTATATTTGGAGCAGAAGTTGCTTCTTAACCCTTAGGAAACGACCAACTACAATAGCATTTTTGTTGTATGTTTTTGGGGTGTTATGCCGTGTTGCGCTAACTCCTTCTTTAGCCGACGTTTCGGACAGCGTTGCAGTGTCCATCATCAGGGCAGATCCGGTAGATCCGAAGATGCACTACAATAGCAGTTCAGTGAAATCATGACTACCTCCAGGTGCACTGCAATGTGCAGTGTATAGAGCTAGGTAATAAATTATAGTTTGTAAAAAATTACAAACATATCATTACAAAATGAAAACATCATTATCTATGGAGCGATTGGCATTTAAAATTTTATTCTCATATGACAGTTTTTCATTTTCAGACCGACCTACTGCTAGATAACGAGACTCGGGGTTTGTAGTTAAGTACTTGAGAAGTACATCCGAGTCCTACTGGAGGTTTGAGGCCAATGGGTAAGACCTTCGTCTAGCAGTCAGATGGACCGAGCTTGATGCAGAAGATAACAGAAAATCTTCGGTTTCATAGCTTTATTTTATTATTAAATATAGTACCCTGTACCTGTTGAGATGGTTTGGTCTATCCATCATGTCTTCCGGTTCCTCCAGATGCTCCCTCTCGTAAGGGTTGGTCATCCCTCTTGCGTCTCTCTCTAGACTACTGCCCTGTGATCTCTTATCCGCTTCCTCCATGCCAAATCTGTAAATAGCCAAGATGATAATAAAATATTCTTCAACCTAACCTAACCAATAGGAAGCATGATCTGGGCAATAAGTTTGGGGGTACTATGTATTGCTATATTTATTGACTCCATTTATAGAAATAAGCGTAATCTATCTCGTACAACTGGCATTTTGTTGAATCCTACACATTATAGCAGCGTTGGTAAACATAAGCATATGTTCCGATAGCCAGGCAGCCCTAATGGTACTGGGAAGTAACCGATGCGACTCCAGACTGGTGATGGAATGCAGAACTGTTCATACAGAACTCGCTACCATCAATAAAATAACCCTAATCTGGGTACCAGGACATAAAGGTATTGAGGGCAACGAGCGGGCTGACGAACTAGCAAGGAAAGGGGCGAAAGCACCACTTGTAGGATCCGAGCCGGCCGTAGGAGTAGCAGCTTGCCACACAAAATTACATATTGATAGGTGGGATGAGAATGAGACAATCCAAAGTACTCATAAAAGACCAGACCCTAGACGAACCAAGAAACTACTCGATATGGACAGAAAGTCGCTGAGGGAACTGGTAGGACTACTAACGGGACACTGCCATCTCAGGAGACAGATGCAGATATTGGGAGTGGAAAACACCAATAGATGCTGGAAATGTGAAGAGGATGAAGAGACTCCAATTCACCTATGGTGCCAATGTCCTGCCCTGGTGGGAGCTCAGATACCTGGGGAGACATACAGTAGAACCAGAAGACACAGCCACATACCCAATGACAACCCTGGTGAACTTTATTAAAGGAACTGGGTTGTTATTAAAGGGCCTATGGCCTAAGTGCTCAAGGAACTATGTGTAAACTGTCTCCGCTTTTAAAAAAAAATAAAAATAGTAGCGTTGGTAATGTAGTTTTAGTGATTGTCTCATATGTAGAATTGTTCTAGTTTCTATTTAATTCATATTACTGTTACACGTTTTACTAATTTTGTTTCATTTTCAGTTTATCAGTTTACCGTTATATCATGCGCTAAAACTTTTTGTATTATCTGTAATCCATGTAAAAGCCAGGCTGGGCGTAAAACCAAATAAAATACTGTATTCCGTGTTCGTCTTATAGTGTAAGCAAGTGATTAAGAATTTATTGGAAACATAAGAATCATATTTCATCTCGAGTTTGTGAGACAAAAGCAAGTTTACATGTATTTTTTTTTTTTTTTTTTTTTACTTATTTATTTATTTAACGCCCAGAGGGCTTTTACATGTAGGTGGTACAATTTTGATGACAGACAATTTTGAAACATAAGAAAGAAATAATATAAATAAAATTACATTAAAAAATAATATACGCAAGAAACAAAAATAAAAAGAACAAGAACATAAATTAAAAAATACAGCTATTTGACTGGTTTACAAAAATACAACTTCCATTTAGAAATACAGTATAACCCCTATTTTACGTTTTTTAAGGGACTGAAAAAAAAAAACCTAATTGGAGGGAAAATGTAAAAGGGGGGTTTGAAAAAAAAGAACATTTAAAGTTTGTTTCTAAAAAAATAACGTTTTATTAAAAACAACATTCAATTTTATTTATTTTTTATTAAAAAAATCTTGTATATTAGTTTGTTGCATTTTTGTTATGTAATTCTCTTTCAAGACCATATAAAGATTTAAAAATGTCATCTTGAATATCAGCACAGCTTGTAAAGTAGGTTTTTAAACCCTCGATGAACCTCATTGCTTCTTCTTTTGTTGGAATATCACCCTCTTCTTCATCAGACAGTTCTTCAGCAGACAAGTCTGCTGGTGTTAAATGACTGTCAACAATGTCATCAACTTCCACCAAATCTGATGTCATAATATTGGAGTCAATGTTTACATAATCCTCCAGGGGTTGGTCTGAAATTCTTTCCCAGCCTTCTATAACACCACACTGGACATTTTCTTGGGTACTGGGTATGTCCTCCTGCTCATCCTGCTCCTTGTATATCCCAGCTTTCCGGAAACAATTCTTGATGGTAGAGTCGGTTATTTCACTCCATGCTTTAACGGTATAATGCATTGCATCTAAAATGGACATCTTAAATTTGTTGGGGTCCTCACCTCGTTCTAACTGACACAATAACTTCTGTACCAAGTTTCTTCTATAGCAGTGCTTGAATGCCCGAATTATCCCCAAATCCAGGGGTTGCAGTTCACTTGTACAGTTAGGAGGAAAAAATGCCAACTGAATGTTCCTCAAAGTCAAGTTGGTGGGGTGAGCTGGGCACCTATCGAGAAATAACAATACTCCCATCAGAGCGTCTAATGCAGTAAGCTATTTTTCAAATAAGTTTGATGTCATCCAGGCTTTTTTATTGGCTGCATATTTTGTCGGCAATGTCCTGACATTTTTGAAGCAGCGGGGTTTTGCAGACTTCCCAATCACTAACGGGGGAAGCTTCTGACTCCCATCTGCATTTGAAATCAAGAGAACAGTGAGACGAACCTTGCTTAACTTTCCTCCATGACAGGCTTCACCCTTGAAGCTGAAGGTCTTAGAAGGCAGAACGTTGAAGAACAGCCCGGTCTCATCGGCATTGAAAATATCTCTGGGAGCGTAGTCTGCAATTAATGTAGGTACATCTGTCTGCTTCCAATCTTCAGCAATGTCCATATCAACACTTTGCGATTCTCCGCAAATTGATCTGTAGACCACATTGTTTATTTATTTATTTATTCAATTGTGCCTCTTCTTAAAACGATCTATCCATCCATTTGATGCAGTAAATCCTTCAATATTCAGTCGATTCGCGATGCGCAGCGCCTTTTCACGAATTATTGTACCGCCGACAGGAATATTACTGGCCCGCGCACTGACGAACCATTCTTTTAAAATCTCCTAAAATTTTTCGTACTTCGACGCTCTGATATACATACGATTTTTCGCCCCGGGTCCACATTGAATAGCGCTTTTTTCAATAGATTCGCGGTTTTTGATGATTGTGGCCAAAGTAGTAACGGGTATTCCTAAATTTCGGGCCAGCGAAACGCGTGAGCCAGCGTGTTTATTCACTTGTTCGAGAATTTTCCTTTTCTCTTGCACTGACAAAGCTTTCCTTTGGTTAGACATTACGTGTTTGAAAAAATGAGGACGTAAAAATGAATAATATCGAACCGAAAGCAATATTAAATAATAAACCGCGAACTAGTAGCTTGTAAGACTGATGACAGAATAATAGGGACATCTATTCAGTTTCTGGTATCCTTCCAATTACAATCCTTCCTAAATATGAAATCACAAGCACCATCCTACAAATTACCCAAAAATCAACTCACACCAACATCAAGCCACTTTACAATCAAGACATCCACAACCACAATACTCGAAATAACAATAAAATCCGCATTCCTCAAACACACACTACAAAATATGGGTTAAAATCACTGAACTATATTGCCTATACACTATATAATTCGCTTCCAGATATGTACAAACACATCCACCATAATGAAAAAGTTTTACCTTACAATAAAACTTATATTATGTACTTAGCTTTATTTAAAACCTATAAAGTGAGATAAACATTACCATTTTGCAGCCAAATCGACGTTTCTTACCAATTTCGTGTGTAATTCTTAGTTTAAATCTCCCGCCAATGTCACCTGCTAGTTCCAAATGCATCCTTGAGGCGGCGCCAGTAGTGGGACGCCACTAGTGACGCTATAATTTCAAGCTTCATTAGATCTCATCAGGCAGCCCTTGCCTAGGTTTTAAATAAAGCTAAGTACATAATATAAGTTTTATTGTAAGGTAAAACTTTTTCATTATGTAGCATAGGCTTTATTTAAAACCTATAAAGTGAGATATTGTTTGTTATCGCCTGGTGACATTATGCTAATGTGAATCAAATATAATATTTAAATTTATTTGCTAAAAAGAAAATAGGGGCAAGATTTCCAGAAATCAGCTAACCAGTTACAGAGGTTGAAAAAGGTCAGCAACAGATGGGTCGGTGTTGACTCGGCCAGCCGATTCTGCAATTTCCCTTCTATAGAACTTGGCAAAGGTATTGGGACTTCTCCAGTTACCACGCGACAGTATATCGTCCAGCTTATATTTCTGCAGCCAGTTCAGAGATGCCACTGCTGAACGGATGCTGCCAGGTGGATCCTCTACACCAGCATCCCTGAGGACTGCCCTAATCCAACCTGCAATTACTGCCCTGGAGGCCGCTTTCACTGTCCCACAAGTTGTAATAAATAGGCTAGGTAGTATCGCCTGCGCTCTCCGTTCCTTAGACAGTTCTATGACCTTCTCCGTCCAATAGACAGGGTCTATGTTCCTAGACTCCGAGCGAGCCAGTCTCCACCCTGATTGTTGCCAGTCTGCCGAATCTGTCTTGCCACCAAACACTGGCCAAATGGAGATGCCTTCACTGTCCACTGACAATCTTTCAGCTGTGCAATGGAGCAATGTGAGATCGTGGACTCGGCGCCCTGATGCCAAAAGCAGGATGGTGGCTGCTCTCCTTGATGCTTCAAAGAGAGTAATATGTTGAGGCAAATTCTTCTCCAGCCATGATGATACAACCCTCGGGTCCCAAATGGGGGGTTTTGAAGGCCTTAGTCTAGCTAAAGATATCCCTTTTAATATCTTCTTCACTATCGGATTGGAGCTCAGCTCTCTATTGTCTTCGGGAGAGCCTAAGGTACACACCACTGACTTGTGAACTAAAATGGTACTCAGCGATAGCTTTTCTCTGATGTGTAGATCGGCTAGGAACCTGGCTAAGTCTTCAGCTTTGGGACGCGTGGCATCAAGCTGATTCTCTGACGCCCAGCGCTGCCACCTCCGCCATGCCGGAGCATAAGTGCGAAGGGTAGAACTTCTCCACCCGGATCTAAGAAGTTCCTTCTGCTGACTTGACCATCTTGTTAGGTTTTTGTCCCACCCCCACAAAGCCAAATCTCCAGAGTGAAGGACTCTACTTGAGGAGGGGGTTTGTTGGTCCTGGTGTCTATCAGTGCTTCTCCTAGATTGTGAATCGTAAGAGGTGGACCCAAGGCCCGACACTTCAGATCCGCTCTCCAAAATGCCCTTTCCCAACGAGGAGCCACTACCAAGTATAATCCCCTTGCTCTGTTCAGGTGGCAAAGAACCCTCGGCATGAGGCACGGGGGAGGGAAGATCCAAGCCAGCTGATGGTCCCAGTCCCTGCTCCAAGCATTGTGGTAGTCTGCCTCGTCGTCCTGAAAATCAAGAGAAACATACCTTTGAACCACATGCGCTGTCCTAGAGCCAAATAGGTCTATTTCGGGTCGTCCCCATTTCCTGAATGCTACCTCTGTGAACGAGGGTAGCAAGTGCCATTCGGGTATAGCACGATGACGAGATAGACAGTCCGCTACTTCATTGAAACGACCGGGTAAGTATTGTGCTGTCATGGAGACACAGTGTTTATCCAAAACATCTAGCACTAGTCGAGTACAGCTCAGGAGTTGAGTTGATCTGGTACCACCCTCCTTGCGGAGATAAGATACGACAGACCTGTTATCCGACTGGATCAGAAGACCCGAGCCAGATAGCTCAAGCACGTGAGGAGACAAGGCAGCCAACACGGCGAGCATCTCCTTTACATTGGAGTGAAGATTCAGCTGGTCATCAGCCCACACACCGCTGAGAAGCTTTTCGTCCAGCTGGGCACCCCAACCCTGATCAGAGGCATCGGTTGTTAGGTAATGCTCAAACAGCGGCAGATGTATAGGTGACGTCAGGGTGAGCGATCGAACCCACCATCTCAATTCCCGAGCGGTAGCTGCCGGAATTGGTGATGACTCCCAAGGGTGGTAGTGTCTGAGTCCTAAGCACCCTTTCTGTATGTGCCGGCTGTTGAGCCTGCCTCTTGGAACTGCAAAACTAGCAAAGTTTAAAGAGCCCAAGAGGCTGCGCCCCTTATCTAGTGACCACCTACCTGTCTGAATAAAACCCTTTAACAAATAAGATAGGGCTGAAACCTTGTTCTGAGGGAGAGACTTTTCATTAGTTAGAGTATTCCAGCTGATACCAAGAAATTGAACTTGTTGTGATGGTTCTAATATTGACTTATCAAATTGTATATGCCATCCCAAGCCTTGCAAAAACTCCACCATTTCAATAGCCTGCTGTTTTAAAGTAGGCAGGCATTGGTTTACTAATAAAAAATCATCCAGATACACTAGAATTCTCATCCCTCTCTTCCGCAGTTCCTGCGCTACCCAGTTAGTGAAGGTTGCGAATGCCTTAGGTGCGGTGGCCAAGCCAAAGGGGAGGGATGTCATCTGCAAGAGTTCATTCCTATAGATAAGTCTAAGGAAACATCTATGCTGCTCACTCACAGGTACATGAAAGTAAGCATGTGTGAGGTCCACTTTAACCATCCAGTCATTCGGTTGTAGAAAAGTAGGAACTCGATAAACGTTTACCAGACGAAATTTACTGACAGTCAGAAAATTGTTTAAATACTTTAAGTTAAAGACCGGCCTCTTTGAGCCATCTGATTTGGGGACCAGAAACATGTTAGAAATAAATGAGGGAGTGGCAGGTGCCGACTCTAAAACCTTAAGGGCTTTGAGTTTTTCTATTTGTTCTGTCATTGCCACAGAAGTCTTAGTGGTGAAAGGGGAGTTAAATAAATCAATATTATTATTTAGTGGAGGTTTTGATGAAAATGGAATTCGGTAGCCATCTAACATCTTAAGGATGATAGTAGGGGCGCCAAGGTTCCTCCACTTACCTGCGAATGAGCGCAACTGACCCCCTTGAAAAGAGGGCCCACTGTTAAAACCTCTTACGGTCTGGCTTCCCTGCTCTTTCCTTGGGCCGGAACCTACCTCGGGGAGGGAAAGCTTTAGCGGCTCTACGGGCTGGTTCCGGACCTCGACTCTCAGGGTGCTCCCTTCTCGCGATGGTTCTTCCCTGCTGTACTCTAGGACGAAAGGGCTGCGAGCTCTGCACAGTCACAGGTTTAACGGGTGGAGCTGGTCGCGACGTGCTAGGCTGAGGAGCGAGGCACTTCTTCACTCCCCCCAACTTATCCAGCTGGGCCGACAGGAGGTTCGGGTCAAAGAGATATTCCGATGTGGGCGGAATCTTCCGTAAGGCATCTCGGACGTATCCGTCACTGATGCCTCGCAATGCCCCCTCTCGTCGATACTCAATGTGGCTAGCCCGTTTTCCGCAGACCATCTGCATGATGTCTTTGGACACCTTCTGGGACTCAGACCCCGCCGCGAAGAGAGACTGCACCTTCTCGAAGAGAGTGGAAGTGCTCAGCTTCGTGCCCGGTTCCGCACTCCAGTTGACCAGCTCCTGCAAGGAGGCCTTCAGGAGATCAGCCTGCAGGGAAAGAGCATTGGTCAGGGAGCCGCAGAAGGAGTCCGTTGACGTACTGGCCGATTCCTCCTGAGCTAGGCGCTTCAATTCAGGGTTCAATGCCAACATTGAGAAGAGAGGGGTTGCGGCATACGACTTCTGGATCTCGAGGTAGCGGACATTGTTCCAGTTGGCCGTCCCCAGATGCTGAAGGAGCTCCACTTTTTTCACCCTCCCTGGGTCGGCCGATGGTATCTTCGGCTGCTTTAGGTCAGTTGTCCACTCCCCGAGATCCAAGTCACGAGACGGCTTATTCGGATGGACGAGTCCCATTCCCAAATCTCCTGCCAATTCCTCCCGAAGCGACGCAGGGGTGTCCAGGGAGATGCTGTCCTCGTCATCGTCATCCGAGGCGCCACGGACGGGAGCCTCCGAACGCTTTTCCAGCAGCAGACGCAACATTTCCTGCATCTGGGACATCTGCTGCGTTAATACGTCAATTCGCGGGTCGGCGGGAGCTAATTCACAAACCCTCTGCCTCTTGGCTTTGCCTTCGCCGTAGACCCTCGGACGCTTCCCCCGCGTGTCCGTGTGAATCACCTTCATGACTTCCGCCCTCGAAAATTCGGCTTCCCCGCTCTCGGAACGTTCGGAATCCGACATAATCACGAAAATACAAAAAACACTAAACAAAAACACACGAAACTCTATAAATCGCAATTTTACGGAGTTCGAACAGTCACACTGTTAATAACCTCGAAAAAAATATGTAAATTTTGCGCAAATACTGAAAAACAGGTTATTTTACGGTATTTGATGTTTGTAAACAAACCAAACGTGTTTGACCTTCGCAAAATAAATGCTAATGAAGCTTGAAATTATAGCGTCACTAGTGGCGTCCCACTACTGGCGCCGCCTCAAGGATGCATTTGGAACTAGCAGGTGACATTGGCGGGAGATTTAAACTAAGAATTACACACGAAATTGGTAAGAAACGTCGATTTGGCTGCAAAATGGTAATGTTTATCTCACTTTATAGGTTTTAAATAAAGCCTATGCTACATAATAAAAAATTGCAAAGCAATGCTTTAAAAGAATATTTTTTAACTACATTTAAAAATGAAAATATGTAACTGTGTTGTCATTTTTTGTTGTATCTTATCCATGTTTTTTTTTTTTTTTTTCTTTCTGTACATGTTTTCTATTGTTGTTTGTTCTACTTAACGTGTCATTATTTTAATTTTTAATTTTTATGCTGTATTGAATGTGAAACTTATATTTGATATCAAAATACCGTTGTAAAATTGTACCTACTACCTCCTACATATGAATTGTAAGTTCCTCCTGTCCTAAAATGAGTTCTGTAACTCATCGGGATTGCTCTGGCAAGAAATAATTACAATAAAAAAAAAAAATACAAAAAAATACAAAACACAAACACATTACACAATACCAAAAGAAAAAATGGCGACCAATGGACCAATCACCTTATTGTGCGCCAAACTCAGGCCAATCACAGCGTCGCTCGCCAACCAATCACCGTACGCCTTTTAAAAACACGGAGTTTTCCCTCCAATCACCTTGTTTTACGACCAATCACCGTACGCCTTTTAAAATTTAAATGTATAATTTATTTTTAATTTTAAATGTATAATTTTTCTCATTAAATGCATTATGTAGTTTTTTTATATTATAAAATGAAGGCCTCAGCACGGGCAAGCCACCCAGTGAGGCCTACATTACTGGAAAACTTGAATTGTAAAAAATATTGTACCTAATAAAAAAAAAAACCACGGAGTATTCCCTCCAATCACCTTACGCTGTTCGAATGTCATGACCCAATCATTGTCAAGCGCGCGTAACTCGCATATTTTGAATATTTCCGAAGTAAATCGCGGGAAAAAAAAACGTAAATGCGGGTATTAAATGTACTGAAATACAGTGAAACTCTCTTAAGAAGTTTTCCAAGGGACCGGGGAAAAAAAACTTCTTAAGTGGGAAAACTTCTTAAGTGGGATTCAATTTTAGCCATTTAATAACTCGAGTCCGGGGCATACGTCATTCCTATGTCTACCTACGTTAAATTGTCATGAAAACAAGCTCATATGATCCAAGCGGTCAAAAAAAATAATATATATATACATCTTCTAGTTATCATGGTAATTAGTATTATGTATTTAGAAAAAGGTGGGAAAGTGAAATAAATGAAAAATGGTAGAACATAGTTGATTATAAAATGTTTATTTACATACCTACATATAAATTATTATTTTTTTTCAAAGTATTTATCTATAGTAGATTGCTTAACTCTATTATTAAATTCTTTTGTTGTAAAATTTTGCATCTCTGCCAAATAACCCTTGAAGCACTCGGGCACTTCTGTACTCCCCATCAAGAAATGCTGAAAGGCATCTAAGTGGGCGAGTGCTTGCCCACAGGTTGGTATTTTCTTGGGGTTTTCATTTTCTTCAGCAATATCTTCTTCATCCTCTTCTGGTTCCTCGGAGCATAGATCGGATGTGTCCTGTACTCCACAAGGAACCAATTCAGAATCGATTCGGACGTAATCCGAAAATGTCTCCGGCAATTCCATTCTTCCCCGGAGAACATCCCATGTGGCATCGAAATCATCTTCAGGCTGCTCCCTCTCTTCTGGCGTGTCTTGGAACCCGGCTTTCCTGAAGCAGTTGGCAACGGTTTGCTGTGTCACCGAGTTCCAGGAAGACGAAAGGAAGCAAACGGCTTCGAGCAAATCCAATTTATACATTTGATTTTCTTCATTTATCTTTTGTAGCAACCTACAGACCATTTTTTTCCTGAAGTGCTGCTTCAGGGAAGCAATTATTCCCTGGTCCATAGGTTGCAGCACTGATGTTGTATTGGCGGGAAGAAATTCCACCCTTACATTCTTCAAATATCCAAGGTCCTTTGGATGTGCAGCGCAGTGGTCCACAAACAAAATTATTTTTCTGTCTTGTGCAGCCATCTTCCGGTCCATGCTGAGGAGGTATTCGTGGAAAGTCTTGCATGTCATCCATGCCGATTTATTGTTCCGGTATGTGCACGGAAGGTTCCTGATGTTTTTAAAACATCTTGGGTTTTTGGCCTTCCCGATTACCCATAAAGGCCACTTGTCGGAACCATCCGCATTGGCACATACCAGAACTGTGATCCTCTCCTTGCTCCGTTTCCCACCATGGCAGGCTTCTCCTTTAAAGGCAAATGTTTTATCTGGCAACATATTAAAAAACAGTCCGCATTCATCTGCATTGTACACATCACTTGGCTTGTAAGCTGCCAGAAGAGCCGGCAGCGTGGTCGTCCTCCATACGTCTACTACCTCCTTATTCACACTGTTGCACTCCCCATTGACTGTTTTGTACACAATGTTAGCACGTCGCCGGAATCTGTCGATCCAGCCGTTGGAGGCCGTGAATGGAATATTTAGCCTCCGTGCTATATCTTCAGCCCTTTCCTTGATTATTGGTCCACTTAGTGGAAGGTTGAGAGCGCGTTTTTGTCTGAACCATTCCAGAAGGACAGCCTCCACCTTCTCGTACTTGCTGGACTTTGTCTTCTGGCGATTCAGAGGTCCTGTTTCCTGTGATTGTTTCAAGATATTCTCCCTTTTCGCCACTATTCCATTTAAAGTTGTCACCGGAATCGCGAGCCTTTTTGCCAATTGAATGCGCGTTTCTCCGCGCGACGCGTCTAACTCTCTGATGATTTCAATTTTTTGGGAAATCGTTAATGGTTTTCGTTTTACAACAACCGGTTTAGGCACTCCGGATAAAAACATGATAGAAAAACACGCACAAAAATTGTCAGATTATCGGAAAATAGTGGAAATGCGGAGGTCGGCGGGGAAATATCGGTAGCGAAAAAAAGCGATATTCGGCGGTATAATACTGGAAAAAATCACTCGAAAATCAATTGAAAAGCGGCGGGTCGGCGGTTGGGAAATGCGATATTCGGCGGTATGATACTGGATAAAATAACTCGAAAAACAGTGGAAAAGCGGTGGGTCGGCGGTTGAGATAGGACAGTCAGTGGAAAATAGCGTTGGTCAGAGAGTTCAGTAGGTAAAAAATCGAAAAAGCGTAGGTCAGCGGGTGAAGAAATGGAGCGTTGGTGGTAAGGTGTAGATGGTGAAACGTTAAAATCGAGACTAAACATTACAAATCAAAACAAAACCATCCCATGGACAAAGTAAACACAATTTTAAAACTGTTAAAGTACATCCCTCGAAAAAGCCACTCGAATTCGGATAGTAAAAGTTGCAGCATTCCAAAAGGTTCATACTGTTGATCTTATTTTAAATTGGTGTAAAGGCAATGGATTATACATATTTACTTGTTAGTGATTACTCACTCTTAACTTGACAGTTGAAGACAGAGCTGTGGATATACGCCGTCTCTTTTTTACGCTTTCGTTTACTATATGAACTGAGGGAGAAAGAAAGACTTGTTGTGGTTAATTTTACCAAGCGGTTTGATCAAAGGACACCGCAAGTAATTTTGTTAATCGCAAACTAATGATAGCGGGTTCTTTGCCTCAGAACCGTTTGCGTACTGCAACCCTGCCATGGCACTGCACAGAAAAATCTCACAAAGTCTACGCGGCAAACTGCTTATTAGTTGGCGGACTTTAACTTTTTTGCACGCTTGCTGCTTGCTCCAATGGCATTTGAGATTTGAGAGACTATTGTTATGATGTATTTTTAAAGATATTTTAATCCTTTTCTAGAAATTCCTTATGAAAATAATATGCGCAGCTCAATATTATATGCCTGTAGGTTCATTTATGGTCCTACCTAACTAGCAGACATCGAATAGCTACGATTTCGCACATAAATAAATGGCTTGATGCTTGAATCAGAAAGTTATATCATACAAGCTGTTTGACGCTGGAATTATGTATAATCTGTGAACGCATACAAAAACTACAAAAATCATTTGCGAAGTTTCGTTTCAATCTACATTTTAAATTTATGCATATGTATTTCCTAACCTTCAAACTTAATTTACGACAAATGTCAGATGAAACATGATGCACGGCAATTTTTGATGTTTGAATGAAAAAAACGTAATTATAATGCATATTTTACCATCTCCCCCGCCATATAATCATGTTGTTATGTATTTAAAGGTGAAATATTCCGTATTAACCGTGATCCGATAGATTATCAAAAGTTTTTCGTGTTTTAAAAATTCGATGGAATAAAAATTTTATACAATAATATTACGAAACATCTCTATGTTCATTATCAAAGGGAAGATTATTGAAGGAGGTGTCAAATGTATGCAAATGTAGATCTAGCCCACGTTGTCATTAAGGTTGAGTTTAATATAATCTTTCATGTTATTTCGGCCTTAAAGACGCTTGCATATTTGTTATATAATTCCGCATTGTTTATTCGTTCCATTGCTATTTTACCTAGTTAGGGGATTAGGAGACGGGGTATTTGGTTTATTTATTGGATGTTTATTGGTTACGGCTTACGGCCCGGCGGCCGACAAAGGGTTTTATGGTCTCAGGTACTAGGTATGGGTTTCAGTCAACGTCTTTCAATTTATGACTTGGAAAAAGGTTCATTTTAGATATTTTGCGACACAATATTTCGTTTGTGTTGATTTTACCGCCGGATTTCTAAAACTTCTTAAGCGGGAAGCAGTTTTAGCTCTAAAACTTCTTATGTGGGAAAAAATCGTGTTTTTTGTATGGAATTTTCAAGGGACCAAAAATCAAAACTTCTTAAGCGTGAAAACTTCTTAAGTGGGAACTTCTTAAGCGAGTTTTACTGTACATCGGGACTGAAAAAATTACACGCAATTGCCGGGAAAACGTGAATTCCGGGCACGTAAAAACGAGGTTATACTATAGTGTTGAAATAAATCTTTTACGTGATCCACAAAATTCGCAAAGTTGATATTAAATATATCGACATCACCTAAGTATTGGTTTCCCATAGTGTGAAACCGTTGTATTGGGGAGTTCGCAATGTAATTGCGCTTATGTGTGTTGCAGTGGAATAGTGTATTTTGTCGTGTTGTTATTGTAACGTCATTGCATTTAAATATAAATGTAGCTGTTTACTATATTTCTTCATTAATGGTTTATTTAATAGGACCCTTCAAAAGTGATAGATAGATGTTACACTGTAATAGTATTCAATCTACAGTTCAGTTACCTATTATGGTGACTAGATCTATCTAGCAGGTCTTCCGGCTCGTCCAGATGTTCCCTCTCATAGGAGCGGTTCATCCCCCGCGCGGCCCGCTCCAGACTGCTTCCCTGGGATCTTTTATCTCCCTCTTCCAAGTTAAACCTGACATTCAATTAAAATACGTTAGAAAGTACAGTAAAACTCAATGAAAATAATGCGTTTTAAGTGTCCGGAAAAAATTTGTATACAGAAATTATCATGCTCAATTATTAGAGAACTAAAAAATGTAATGCGAAAAATGTTAATTTTGCCTTTTTCATGAGAATAATGCAAAATTCTTAATTATCAGGAAAAAAAATTTCAAGTGAATTTCTGATATCTACATTTTCCAAATATTTTATTGTCCAAGGATTTGATATGCTTGGGAAGACAAATGGAAAGCAGCTAATTTCACGTCCAAAACGGAGAATACTGTCATTAATTATTGGATTTTGTAAAAAAAAAAAAAAAATACAAATAAATAAAAAAAATCCCATGAAATAATAATCTAAATAGTATAAAATAAAGTTGTCATCTGCGTCTGTCTGTTTGTGCGCTTAGTTCTTCTAAACTAGGCAATGGATTTTGATAGGGTATTCACTATCATTTAGAGTATTTCTTCCGGAAGGTTTATATATATAATACATGCATATTACATTTATAGAAAGTAAAGAAAAGTCGATGTTTTGTAATCAAGTCGTAAACAAAATATTTTCGGGCACTACATTGCTAACGCTGGCAAAACCTTATCAGATACATCAAAATAATGTACTACGGAATTGTATATCTTAAAAAGGCCTACAGAAAAGTCCACGATGGTGTATGACTGTCTCCTAAAGATAACCCCTAGTAACGCCAGGTATACGTCAACCAGTATAAACAAAGTGGTTTGATTATATCTACATAAACCTGAAAAATAAACTCTATACGAAAAACAATCGAAGGTGTTTAGTTACCAATTGTTGAGAACATGAGCTCGTAAAACAGTCAACTGGTTATGGACGGGTTGTAAAAATATAATAAGCAATAATTGTTGATTGAGGTACTAGTACACATTGAATTATTTGGCGGGTTGGAAATAAGCCGACATAGTTCAGTGGTTCAGAGCACCTGACCGGACATCAGAAGGTGCGGGTTCAATTCCCGTTGGCGGCACATGGAGATATTTTCAATTTGTATTGATATTTCAGGCGACTAATTATTGTTTATAATTATTTGTTATCCTTTGTGCTATGCATAAAACCTTGTCTTGTAAACATTAGTTTATCATTAAAGAAACTGAATATTAACGTTGAAATATGATGAACTGTTCAAATTCTGTGAAACAACCGGTCCTAAGTGTAGTTGGAAATAACTTGAAGTGTTAATATAAAAGGTGTCCCCATTATGTGCAATAAAACTTCAGGGTTGGGTTAGGTTAGGTTAAATTTCATCGATAAAATACACAAAAAGGGTAGTGTGCATCAGATGAACCAAAGTACCTTTCTCTCAACTCCTCGGTGAGATGTCTCATCCTGGAGGCGCCTCCGGCTTCCACCGCTACGGTGGTCAGGACTCTGGTGTTGGGGTCATTGGGGTCAAATGGAAGAGGATAACCTGCAAACATAATATAAATTAAACATTTTGTCACGAAAATTGGGTAGATTGTTTCATAGTAGATATTACTCACAGACGAGCCAATCAGGGAAAGAGGAACAATCCAACTAACCGTCCCACTTTCGGTGATTTGTCAATAAATAATCCGACAGTATACAGGCAACTCGCAGTGTAATATCACCATTCGGTCCTCGAAATTAAAATCTACTTATGAATTGCTAGTCCCTTTTACAATGGCGTGCAAATTGTTCCCAAATCGGGTAAACAAAAGTTCAGGCTTGATTCCAAAATTTAAAATTTAGTTAGACACTTTTACAAATGTGTTATAATTTACCCACCTCACTCGATTTTAGCGTCGCTAAGCCAGACGATTCCTTTAACCTTTCCTTATCTGTGGTGTGTATTTACTACACATTGCTTCTAATAACTTTAATAACTCTATAAATATAATAAATTCTGGGTTCAGATTTTAGGTATTCCTCCGTTATACATTTACGCACCGAATTAAAAAATAATATTTCACATAGTTATCTAATTCAATTAAAAATCAGAGATTTTTGTTAAAAACCGGAAACAAACACACCAATACAATTAACCGTGTGACAATGCTACGCGAAGAGTGTGCGAGGAAATGACACGCTATTGATGTCCCATTTTAATTCGCTATGCGGGAACATGAGAAATCCACACGTCCGCAGTTTAATTTTTATTTAGACCATCGATACCTACGACCGCATAGCTGTGTGTGCTAGCACTGCTAGCCGCCAGCCAGTTGGTCGCGGACCGTCGTTAGATGTGGACCCCTCGCACGTTTTTTTAGCATCTGCCGATGGTTTTTTCAAGTTTTCAGCAATTAAATTACAATTATTATCACTTTTAATATAAAATATAATAAACATAAGCGATTTGCTATGAATATTCATATTTTTCCGATATTAAATTGCTTATTTTGAGATGTGTATTGACTACACAGCACCGAAACGCGTGGATTTTTTTAGAACAGTAAGGGAAAGGTTAAGAACAAATATTTAGATCCTGCGCAGAAAGTCCCACAATGGACAGCGCTGCAAACCTTTGCCTTACTTTAGTGAACTTTACTGGTTATTTCAATGTCTGCTCTTCGGTGGTCAATGTACGAATGTTCTCATAGTTCATTCAAAGCATACTCGAACCCTTCTGGTGCCAAAACTATGGTCATGTGGTTTGCAGATTTTATGTTAGGGCAAGTCTACTAATTTGAACAGTCCGTTCGGGGCGAAGACTTGTCGGGCGAAGCTAATGTCTAACACAGCGCCTTTAAGGTATTTACTAGCGCCAGGCGCCCTTTGACCCATTACCGGCCCTGTATCTATGCCATCGAATCATACTAATTGTAGTCAGGTTGCATTGGAATCTTGTAGCTGTTTGAGAAGTGTAGTAACATATGTGCTAACCTCTACATAGTTCCAGCGTCACAGCTGTTCCTGGTGGGATGTCCTGGAACAGGCGTGCCACTCGTGCGTGGCCCACCCCCAGCACGCACGTGTTGCCAACACGCACAAGGAGATCACCGGTTCTCAGGGCACCTGGAATCAAAAAAAAATATTTTTGAATTAATTTTCATATTAAGATATTTCTATTCACCATCATTTATAGAAATTATTCCGGAAGGTTTATGTATATAATACATGCATATTATATTTATAGAAAGTACAGAAAAGTCGATGTTTTGTAATCAAGTCGTAAAAAAATATTTTCAGGCACTACATTGCTAACGCTGTCTATACCTTATGCGATACAGCAAAATAATGTACTACGGAATTGTATATCTTAAAAAGGCCTATAGAAAAGTCTGCGATGGTATATGTCTATCCCTTAAGAATAACCCCCAGCTACGCCGGATACACGTTGGCTAGTGTTATATATTTTCAATGGTGTGATGTATGGTAATGAGGTTGAGTATTTAAGCAATAGATGGCGCTAGTCATAAAGCTTACTCCAGAGTCCGACAGATTACTTGTGAGATGAGATTGACAGGGAACAAGCTTCTCGAACCAGAGAATTACTAACCTCGGGTAATAAACAGTGTAGCTAAATCCAGACCTATTATTTGTACCGTAAATAAACACAATTATAAGTAGAACCTTTTACATTTTAACAAAGAGTTCCCAACACTTAAATCTGCAATGTAAGGCAGATATAACAAATGTTAATCTGCTCAATTTATCTATTTGCTTACATATTATTTAAATTGTATGAATTCTATTGTATTTGTGTTGACTTATTTGTTAGTTTTTAAAAAGAAAAATAGCTTACCATCGAGCCAGGCAGGACTGTTAGGAACTATGGACTTGATCTGAAGGTAGTCCTCGCAGCATCCATTGGAAGATTGTGCCTCACTGGCATCGTCTGCAGTTTCACTGGCTCCCCCGACCAGGGTGAAACCCAAACCCTGCAACAAACAGACAAAATATTTATTAAATCAGTAATACACACAAAATTGGAACTAATGTGTCAAGAATTCAGACAAGGGATGATGTATATTTTTTTAATAATTCTATAATTGAAATATGTATTTCTTTTGATTCAAGTTCTTACGGTTAACCTAGACAAGTAAAGTCAGATTTTGTAATTTTAAAATGGTCTGCACTTTTTAGCTAACATACAATAATTATAATATCCCGTGATTTCACAGGTCTGCACTAGTAATATCATACATAAATAGAAAGAATACTCTCAGTATAACCCTGATGAAAGACTACTAGAATCGAATCGCTACTTGAAATTTGAAGACCTCCGTGGTCGAGTGATTATGACCCTTGACTACGAATCCTGAGGTCGCGGTTTTAAATCCAGACATGAACCAATAAATTTTAAGTGATTAGTTTGCGTCATTTCATAATTTATTAATTAAAAATAATACATAGTATATTTGCGGCATATTCCAGACTGGTAGATACTTTCAGTATCGCCACAGTGGAAAACCGCCATTCAAAATCGAAACGTTATTTTTTTTTATTATTTTTTTTATTATATAAGTACATTTTTGTTTATTTGTTACAATATATGATCAAATATTTCAAGACCCCTTTTCCATAGAAGCATTAGCTTGTGGCTGGAAGAGGAGTGTACATTGTTTTATTACAGTAAGTAAGTAATTAAAAATAAAATGATTTTAAACTTATTTGAAGAATGGAATGTTACTTAAGGAAACTAATTGAGATGAGTTATTCTTAAGATTAATTCAATTGGAAACATTTTTATTTTTTGTAAGTTTGTCTTTAAAATATTTTTTCACAGTGTTTATTATTTGGATGTTATCATTAATGTTTCTAATTTCTTCAGGTAGTCGATTGAAAAAAATTCTTGCCCGGTAAGTGTAATAATTTTGTGCTAAGGAAGTGTTTAATTTTGGGCATGGAAAAATATATTTAAGTCGAGTACGGTTTTCAGTTAGAAATTGATACTTGTCTTTTTCTTTTATGGTTTTTACTTTTATTTTTTTTTATATTAACTCCACACAGGAGGCCCTGAAGAAAATAATTTCCCTCAGGGCCTATGTCATCTTTGGGGATGCTGTGTGGAGGGTCTTTTTATGGAGAGGAAGGAGTGAACATGGGTCTTGAAGAGTCCCATGTTGTAGGAGGGAGGAAACACAGAGGCCGGCAGTTCGTTCCACAGCCGAGCTGTTGAACTTAAGAACGAATCGTAGAAGCGACCCGTTCTCATGTGACAAATGTCAACCGTGTACAAATGTTGGGCGCGCGTTTGGCGTGTATCCCGACTACGCACCGGTGCCGAAGGGATCAATGACGCTAGTTCCTCAGAGCATCTTCCATTGTAAAACCGATAGAACAAGGACAACATACCTACCTGACGCCTGTGCTCTAAAGATTGCAGTCCGTTTGTTAAGATTGGGGAATCTATCAAACGGACCGCCCGTTTCTGCACAGAGTCAAGGGTTTTTTTCAGGTATTTAGGGGCTCCGGACCAGAGAGATGGATGCCAAATTCGACAGTAGGGCGCACTTGCGTTTTGTACAGGGTCAGCAGTTGTGTACTATTAAAGTATCTGCGGGCCCTGTACAGTACGCCCAGCTTCTGAGAGGCCAGATTTACTCTGGCAAATTGCATTTAAATTAATGCATTTTTAGTATAAAGATCTTTAATTGAAGGCACTTGAAATTCTTCGAATAATCGATCCGTTGGGTAATCGGAAGGTTTTCTTAATATTATTTTAATTATTAACCTTTGTACCACTTCAATTGGAGTAAGGTTAGTTTTGTATGTGGATCCCCAACTAATGATACCATATTGTAGAGTTGATTGGACCAAGGCATAATATATTAAATATAGGTTTTTTAAAGACAAAAAATTTCTGATTCTTAAAAATACATATATCAGTTTTCTGATTTTTTTTACCACTTGACATATTTGTTCCTTCCAATTCAAATTTTTACCGATAATTACTCCTAGATATTTGATTGAGTTTGTGTTTTTTAGTATTGTGCAGTTTTGGAGACAGTAATTTTTATTATGTATTTTGGAAGTGTCATGAATGATAATGTCAAAATTTTTAGGGATGTCTTTTGTGTGTATTGCAAATGGAATTACATATGTTTTATCGCTATTTAGTGATAGTAAATTAATGTCGAAGAAATTCTTAAGAGTATTTATGTCTTCAGTGGCTTTAAGTATTACGTTTAAGTTATTGTTGAAAACTATTGTTGACTGTTTGGTGCGGTTTATGGTCCGGCGGAGTCATTGGACCTTACTTTTTCACTACTTACTTTTTAGGGTTTTCCAATAAGAGGTGTTATTTTGATATTCAATCGTAAAAGATCAATGGTTTCGTTGTTTGTGTGGCACGTAGCGCCGTCTTGTTGAAAATAAACCTTGTCCAGATCAATACCATCCAATTCCGGCCATAAAAAATCATTAATCATCTCTCGATAGCGCAATCCATTCACCGCAACTGTTGCTCCAGCCTCATTTTCGAAAAAGTAAGGTCCAATGACTCCGCGGGACCATAAACCGCACCAAACAGTCACACGTTGAGGATAGAGAGGCTTTTCAACAATACTCTTGGGTTTTCCGAGCCCCAGATGCGACAATTTTGCTTGTTGACGAAGCCACCGATATGGAAATGGGCCTCATCACTCAAGATGATTTGCATTTGATTCACTCAAGTGAATTTTAATAATTTCAATGCGTTGTTGAAGCGTGTATCGTTCCATTTTTATTAATGGCGTAGTTTCTACTTGTCAAATTTCAAAAAAATGACAGCTTCAAAAGTAACATCTACCGAAATAGCGAGCTATTCAAAATAACACCTCTTATTGGAAAACCCTGTATTTGAAGATGGGATTGTTGTTGATTTCAATTGCCTCCGTAATTAGGTGTATGCAATGCGTATTGGCCTTTCTCAGCACTCCAGGAACAAATCCATAGTAATGACCGGTTTCAATTAAGTGCTCGGCAATTGCCAATTTGTCCGGATGGCCGAGTTTGCACGCTCGAAAGTTTTCTGCGATCCTTTTGGAGATAGTCCGTTCTGCCCTGCCTACATACACTTTGTCACATCCGGAACAATCTACAAATATCAAGAGGAAACTTGGGAATTGCAGGCCTCGGAGGGGGATGGATTTTAGTCATTCTTCCGAAGATAGTCTTGATGCTTCATTCCTCAGTATCCTGGCAACATTGTCTATGATCAAGTATTGAAGGATAATATATAAGCGGGAACAAAGTACAAGCAATGCCGGATAACAAAAGTGTTAAACAATAATTCTCACTCAATAACAGTCACACTTCATTGGAATACATTTTTATCAATGAACAGATAGGAACAAATTACTGTCACACTGGTGTAGGTCGACAGTATTAAATGACATGGGTGTCGCTAACATAATAAGCAGTTTATATTTCCCTTATCATTGTGAAACTGATATTATGTTGAATGTTTAACCCCACAGGCCTCTGGCATTTTCTGTCAGAAGGTTGGAGCATTTACACTTTGCAATAAAATCCAAATAAATGCGCAATAATTCTGAATGTATTCGAAAACTAAAAACTGTTTTTTAAAGGTGATGAAATACGCTTTCAAATTTTATTATTAGAAACTAGCTGTACCCCGCCACGCGTTGCTGTGGCTCAATCTGCCTGTGTAGATAGAGAAACAATAGCACGTTTTGCTTTTACGTCCAACAGATGGCGCTGTTTTTCATAAAACCAGGTCACATCTGTATAATACAGACATATAAAAACACACAAGAATGTAATATTGATCCAACGAACTAAATTCAATTTTCTTAATTAATTTTAAAACAATTACAAATTAAAAAAATTTTGTGTTTTTGAAAATAAATAACATTATACGCTGACAGATTACTTTAAACATACAGACACGACCATAACTTCTAACGATTTTTCATGCAATGGTATTAGACAAAGTCTGCTATAAACAAGACTTTCATTTGCAATCAATAAAATTTTTGAGTGCGTTGCTTTGAAATACCAGTAAAACAGACACACAAATACGCCCACAACTTATATCGATTTTCTATTCAGTGGCTTTAGCCGCAGTCCACTATAAACTCACTTTCACGGGCATAAAAAATTAAGCACCTCGCATTGAAATACCAGTAAAACAGACACACACCTGTGAGGATTTGAGCAGTGTGACGGTAAAGCGGTGCCCCGTCAGCTGGCCGGGGTCACGGGAAAGCATAGAGCGCAGGTTCATGGCTTCTGCGTCCACTTCGCGCTCGACGCTGCCCATTTCTAGGAGAAAGAAAGGATTCAATTAGTTAATGATGACAAAATGATGTTGTTGTTTGATGTTGCAGCCAATTGTTGAGTGTGGTGAATCATGAAATGGATAATGGTAAGACTTGTGCAGAAAGGAGGTACAATTGTGAGATTAGTAAAATTTTAATGCATCCATTATCAATCCAGTTATTACAGTGCAAAAACTAATTTTGAGAATTATATTTAAATGCCAACCTGCCCACCCCTCAAACAAACTATTTGCTAAAATTATGGTATTAGATATTCGCCAGTTATTTAGTAAGACAAGCTTGTGCTACATACGAAAAAATAACCTGCTGGTGTCTCCACAACATCATGCGTGCTCCCTAAAACTAGAACCACATTCGCTCAACGGCAATTCTGGTTCATCGCTCCTAAAATATACAATGCCTTAAACACCGATATTAAGTCTATTAAATCTATATCCCTTTTTACTATCCGTGAAGGGAAAGGCGACGAACCTTTTTTAAAGAATGCGTTAGTTCCTAACACTGTTTAAAAAAAAAAGTTTTAACTTTATCGTGTATTTAGTTTTTTCTTTATCTTTATTTCTAATATGGTTTCCATTCACCTTTGATTAAAAAAATACTATAAGTTTGGTATTTTGGCCTCAAATCCAAATTTAAGTTTTATTTAAATCAAAGTTGATACAATTGAGTTGAATGAATGATTGAGCAAGTGTAATTGAGTTGAATGAATGATTGAGCAAGTGTAATTGAGTTGAATGAATGATTGAGCAAGTGTAATTGATTATTTTACAAGCAATAATTATTCGCCTGAAACACTCATCCACATTGAAAAATCTCCTGATAAAAGATACATGACGCCAACGGGACTCGAACCCGTGTCCCTTCGATTTCCG
The DNA here is from genome assembly GCA_026573805.1 of Hesperophylax magnus. Lineage (NCBI taxonomy): Eukaryota > Metazoa > Arthropoda > Insecta > Trichoptera > Limnephilidae > Hesperophylax > Hesperophylax magnus. Next base: position 14,571,694 of record JAIUSX010000004.1, read on the forward strand.
GTCGACAGCTCTGACCACTGAGCTATGGCGGCTTATCTCTTACCCGCGAAATGATTCAATATATACTAGTGTTTCATTCAACAATTACTGCTTGTTACATGGGACACGGGTTCGAGTCCCGTTGGCGTCATGTATCTTTTATCAGGAGATTTTTCAATGTGGATGAGTGTTTCAGGCGAATAATTATTGCTTGTAAAATAATTGTTACCCTTTGTGCTATGCATAAAAAATCTTGTCTTAAAAACGTTAGTTTACCAAAAAAATTAATAAGTGTAATTGAGTCGAATGAATGATTGAGCAAGTGTAATCGAGTTGAATTAATGATTGAGCGAGTGTAATTGAGTTGAATGAATGATTAAAGTAGGTGTAATTCAGTTGAATTAATGATTAAGCAAGTGTAATTGAGTTGAACCAATGATTGAGTAAGTGTAATGGTTTGTTTTTTTTAAATTAATTAAAATCAAATTTAACAATATAATTATTAAGTTCTGCAAGTATTTTTTGGTTTTTGTTATTGTTACAGCTGTTTTGGCTTTCAAGGCTATTTTCAAACTGTGGTTTTAACCACGTTTAGATGACTTATTTATATGATTCTATTTTACCCCCTCCCAATTTAATGATTTATTACCAGTTAAACCGATTTACTAATAAAATGTGTTATTATATATATAACACATTTAAATAAATTAATAGCAGCCACATCATTATTAAACAATTAAGATAACATTAATGTGGGGAAAACAGACTTTAAAATACCCCCACAGAATATGAAATCCACTGTCACAATTATTTTATTAGTAAACCAAAAAATACTTGCAGAACTTAATAATAATATTATTAAATTTGATTTTAATTAAATTAAAAAAATATATTAAATGGAGTTCAAGTGTAAGTGTAATTGAGTTGAATGAATGATTGAGCAAGTGTAACTGAGTTGAATGAATGATTGAGTAGGTGTAATTGAGTTGAATGAATGATTGAGCAAGTGTAATTGAGTTGAATAAATAATTATTGGGTGCAACTGAGTAGAAGAAACGAATCGATGAAAGCAATTGAGTTAGGTGAATGGTGTAACGGATGTGATTCAGTTAGACAAAGGTTTCAGAAAGTATAACAAAGTTGAATGAATGATTAAGTACGATTATTATTGAATTGAATGAATATTGGTTGCAAGCAATTAATTACAAAGAATTATACGATAATTTCAATTGAGTTGTATGAATGATAAAATTAATTGCAATGGGGTATTTTCATAAACTACGAATACCATTAAATGTGTTGAAGATTTAAAATTTATTTTCTGATTATGATTATCATGCAACAAATATGTAATTTTAATATTTTCATTCATAATTATTGATTTCAAACACAATCTTAAAACCGCACATTCCGAAACGGTTCCAACTGGCTACAACGTCATTATGACATAGAAAACGCCAAATGGCTGGTAAGACATTAGGCTGTCACTAGCGTCACCCCGAGTAACGTCAACGCCGCCGAATTCACAAATACAACAAACATATTGTTTTGGCGGCAAATCGAAAACAGCACATTTTATTATATTTATAGAAAATTTGTTTGTCAACATAAAAGTAAAACAAAAATACTTTCAAAAACTGTGGAAAAAACCCTATTATATGATGTATGACAGAATGATATTAACTGAGTTTGATAAATGATTGAGTAAATGTAATTGAGATGAATTTGGGGTAAAATTGAGCACAATGATTACCCAGGTAACTCCATTAATGGAGGACTGAACGCAGTTGGCGCTAACAAAGAATTGTCCAAAGAAGCGAAGTTAGCAGTCCACAATGGAGTGCTGATACATACACTGATGTATGGAAGTGAGGCATGGAACTGGCAGAGAAAGGATGAAAATAGATTGAATGCTGTCGAAATGAGATCCCTGAGGCGTGCGTGTGGTAAAACCATGTATGATCGTGTGAGGAATGTGGAGATCCGCAAAGAGAGCAACGCTGATGTAAGCGTAATGAGTAAGATCAAGAAAGGGAAGCTTGGATGGTTTGGGCATGTAGAGCGAATGAGCGAAGAAAGGAGTGTAAGGAGGATATATGATGCAAATGCGAATGGTAGCAGAAGTCGGGGACGCCCGAGGAAGATATGGCATGATGAAGTGAATCAGATACTCGAGTCGGGCCATGTCAAGAAGATATGTATGAGACGATGTATGAATGTGAATGAGGCAAGAAGTGTGTGCCAAGACCGAGTTGTTTGGCGGTCTGTCCTCTCTGCCTACCCCTGCAAAACGGCGTGATGGTTAGATAGTTAGTTAGTTACGAATGACAGGATTATTAAATGATTATTGGAATAAAAGTGAATTAAAACAATGATGCAAGGAGTTGGTTAAGTCATACAAATGATGTTATTAATTTATTCATATTGGAGTGCTTTACAATTGAATGGTACATGTACATACAAATATTAATACAACGTCCGGATAAAAAGGAATGGAGTTGATCATAAGTGTAATTGAGTTTAACGAATAATGGCAGAAATAGGACAAATTATGAAAATTCTGCAAATTGAAATGATAGAGCAATTGCGTAGGACAATGAGAACTTATGATAGAATAGGTACATTACGCTTGAGAGGCATGCAGTTAAATTTGTTGTAACCTATCCCTCTTAACCCCTTGGGCCTCTGGCAGATTTTATCAGAAGGTCAGAGTATTTAAACTTTGCAATAAAATCTAAATAATCTGAAAGTATACAAAACTAAAAACTGTTTTTGAAAGGTGGTGAAAAATGCTGTTAAATTATATTATTAGGAAAAAAACAAACACATTTCATTAGACAAATGTACTATAAACATTATAATACCTTTGCACGAAGATGTTGTCTCCCACCCGGCATGTCGCTTGAAATCCCGAAAGCCCTTCTGGGCGGAAGGAGAGAGGCTCCTCCGATTACCTCTCACCCCAGAAGATAGGTGGAAACTTGAGTGGCAAACGGCCAACGTGGGAAATGCCCACCTCATACAGGACCCCACCGAGAGACAGCCTGGGTTCTCATTGCCTCGCAAAACCTGGTCCGCCATCAATAGATTAAGGTGCTCCCATAGCCGCTGTGCCCACATGATGCACATATGGGGCCTTAAAGAGTCGACGATGTGTGAATGTAGTGCGGTGCAGACTACCGAACATGTGGTCAACGAATGCCCGCTCCATTCATTCCCCAGCGGGATTGATGAGGTTCACATGGCGATGCCTGAGGCCCTAGACTGGCTCGCAGACCTAGATGTCCCCCTCTGACCCCCCCACCATACGAAAGAAGAAGAAGAAGCTGTCATTAGACATTCAAACATAGCTGTGCGTGCAATCTTTTTACTGTGCGGAAAATCTTCGAAAACTAGAAACACACATTGATGTCAAAGGGTTAGAAAGAGGATCTGGCAAGAATTGGCCCTCGAAGAACCTCGATGCAGAAATGGGCATAACACAATGAAATATTTTATCATTTGTAGACATTTCGTCGCTGTGAAATCAAACCGGCATATCTGCAAAATGCTAGTTTTTCACCAGAGCGCTTTAAAGATTTCGCATATGATATTTTCCTTTTAACGTCCGTTTGGTTCACCTCAAAGCCACCTTATGAATGAATAAAATTTAGACGAATACTGCTTATTGAAGTAGCAGTTGCAAATAAATCGAAAATTGCTTAAATTAAGAGTAAAATGCAGATATGCCAGTATGGCATTAAAATCAGTGTAATATTTGCTTTTGTGTCAAAGTGACTTCTTCTTTTGGAACCTGTTTTAGGTATAAAAAAAAGATAATGTTGTCAATGAAAAAATAATTTATTGCTTCACAATTTTTTTATAAACAATTAACATAAAACTGCTCTTCCCTTTGCTGGTAACTTCAAAGTTTCCCAATCGTTTATGGAAATCTGAATAAATTGACGGTATTATCCCGGCGGTAACTAACTTTAGGATACCATTTTTCTTCTTCTCATCAATGGTCTCTTGGAATAAGCTTGCATCAGAACAGGATTCATGCTCCCACTGCCCCGTTTATTCCTTTTCTTCGCCTCCTCCCAGGCATGTGATCCGTAGGATGTTTTAAAGTAAAAGTTGCCGTCATCTTTAATTACTTTAAACATTCGAATGTCCAAAATGGGTAAAATTACCTGGGGGTCCTTCAGAGCTTTTAAATCAAAAAGTCCTGATGACTAAACTCATGAACCAGGTAAGGCTTGCCACTTTTCTTTGCCGTTTTCATGGCCATGGCATATTGGGAAGGTAAGTATATAGGTCCGCTTCGGAGTGCTTTTTTAACTTATTTTTCAATGGTTGAGTGAGCCGAATCCACCTTGTTTTGGGTGTGGCCCTTTACTAAAAATTTGTGAGTGATAGATTTTATGTTTTTTACTGTTGTAACAGCATATTTGTACATTGCCATCATAAAGTTATTTTTTTGTTGCCCACAACAATTATCGTTGTAAAAGACAACGTCTGTTGGACAGTCAGCTTTGTCATTTAAATGTTGCAGTCATTTCAGCACACAGCTCCCAATCTCAATAACGCTTCTTTTTCCTGTGTTGGTTCACTCTTCCACGGGTTTTAGACTCGTATTCCTCACCGCAGTTTCGCATCTTTCAGTTTGCTAAAGTTTTTTTTATTAAATTTGCCTATTTTAATTAATTTTTCAACCGGGAGAAATTTTACCCGGGTTAGACATTTTGGCATATATGCCGGTTTGTTTTAGTTGAGGCTGCTATAAACGCTTTTGTTAAATGCAAACCGGATTATCTGCCAATAAGTCATACAATAAGTCATATTTGGTAATAATAAAAATGTACTATTGTGAGATAATTCAGTTTTACTTACATGATGGACGCATTTCCCCCTTGAAAGTTTTGAAGCAACTGGCGTATTGCGGAATAGGTCTGTCTTCTGCTAAAAAAAGTGGCGATTCCCGCGTAAATGCATACCGGCCCAACGCCATCTGACAGATTTTTATTCAACTATACGACATGCCGGTTCGACATAAGAATAGAAGGGAAAAAAAGAAATTTTTTGACACCAATAACTCAAAAGCTCCATTTTTGCACATATGCCGGTTTGATTTAACAGCGACGATTTGTGCAGCTCAATGTGATACGACATTTGTGTGAATGTACCTATTTTCTATATTCCCGCAAATAATGCCAAAACGATAGACAGAAGAGGTTCTACTCTAATCACACCAACATTCAAAATCCATTGCAGTACATGCACATAAGTGCACGCACTTAGCACCGTGATGGCTAAAATCATCACCGTCTGTAATTTATGTAAATGAATGTCTAACGCACCTCCTGTCCTGTTGCTCCTACGCGCCTGGATGACGGGATTCTCGTACTGCGTGCGGCGGTTGACGTGGTCGATGAAGTAGGAGCCGTAGCGCGGGCATTCTATCCTCTCCCAGCCGAAGGGAAGCTCGTCCTCGCGACACTCGGCCAGACTCTTCTTGCGGAAGCGGGACAGGCGGGGGTCCAGCCAGTGCGAGGTGCCCGTGTTGTGGCTGGAATTACAAAATTCATAATTTTTATTAGTCTTATGACAAAATAGAACATCCACAAAACAGAACATTGACAAATCAGAATTTGAACAAAACAACATTGAAGAAAAGTGAAGAAAAAGTAGCCTAAACTAACCCATTATTTTGATTATTTGAAAAGATTAAATGCACTTAAATTATGCAACTAAATAGCACTTAATATCTCTGTTTACTGATTATAGATATTTCCAGTAGACCATAGCCAACATACAGAAATACTTTATTTATTTATTTATTAATTAACGCCCTTTTTCGGGGCTTTTACATGTGAATATTAAGAAATATACATTATTTATTGTACATAACTGAATTGCTTCATTAACAACATTTTATATTTGTTTAAAGATAAATTGAAGATATCCACTGACTTGGTATAATTGTTTCCCTCCATTAGTATTCTGGGCAAAGAGGAATACATATGGTAGTTAGTCCCAGAATTTCTGCACTGAAATAAATCCTGACTTCTAGTATTACATTGTGGAATCCGGAAGCTTATCAATTCGAGCAATACTGGACTATTAACTAAATCATTTAGAATTTTATATAGAAATACCGAGTGAAAATTCTTCTGTCTGACAATTTGAGCATATTCATATAATTTAACAGAGTGTTGTAGTTCAACATAATTGCTGGAATACCCATTTTAAAATTTATAAAACGTAAGAATTTGTTTTGTATTCTTTCAACAGCTTGTACATGTATATAATGTGGGTTCCAGACAGGAGAATTGTACTCAAGTTGACTTCTTACATAGGCAAAATATAACAATTTAATACACATTATACTGTTAAAATTTCTGGTTAGCCTAGTTATAAATCCCAAGTAACATTTTTAAGTCTAATACATAGTAATATTCAATATTACGCCCCAAATAAGTACAAGGTAGACCAATTTAGGTAACTAACATAACATACAGAATTCATACGTTTATAAACTAAACGATATTTTATACAAATTAAAATTATGGGATAAACGGAGAAATATAGGTGGATTCATTAGATTTAACCTTTTGTTCGTCTACTAGTTATTCTCATTGAGGTACATAGATAGTGAATATTCCTTGCAAAATCGGTGTAAAGTGTTTTTCCCGTGCGGGAAGTAGGAAGAGGGGTGTGGCTGCTGTCGATGTCGCCTGAATCCTTCCGACCGCAAACAACATTAAAAAGCCAATTTACACAACGACGTAAGCAGCCCATATTTTGAACGCCAATGTTGGCTCTATATACCTCAACAGTTATTCTGGGGAAACTAATTATGGTAGATTATATAATATTTATTATAAATACATTTATACATCCTCTGGTAAGACGATACAATTTTTAAAAAAAACAATTTTGCAAAAAACAAGTAAGTTATTACAAAAACAGAATCAGCTCGAAAGCAGTGGAAATTTAGCATCCGCGATCATGAAGTTAAACCACAGTTTATATGTTTCCATATATTTAGAGGTATGATTTTTGGAATAAGAGCGGCCAAATCCAAAACCGAACGTCCGTAAATATATATCGCTCAACGTTTATTATTTTAATACACAATCGCTCGAGAGGTTAATAACTTTGTGAAACAGATGCTATACGATCAAAAGAAGAAAGTAAGAAACTAGGTCACCTCTAACGGAATTTAAAAAAATTTAAAACAAACAAATTAAAATTGAAAGTGTACTTTAGTAAAAATGTTTACAATAAAACGTTTAGTTTGTGTGGTTGTGAAAACAGATGTTATTTTTTTAATAAATTAACTCACCAAGAAGTATGTACACACTTAGAAACCCCACTCAAATTTAGTCTCACCACTACTGAATGTTTGCATGCAATACTTATATTCAAGGACTTTAATATAATTATTCCCCAGAATATAATTATTTACTGTGAAAAATAGTGGGTCAAATTACAGTACATTATTTACATTATTAAATTGACCGACTCAAGTATCGGGGCTCTATAGAAACCCAAGTAAATCTGGCTTCCAAGAAACTGGACGTCTTGCATAAGGATAGCCCATTCTTCAACCAGCTGTTATCCCGACAAATGAATTTGGGAGCCACCTCTAGGCTGCGGCCCCACAATGCTTGATAAACCTACTTGATTCTGTGCAAAGGAGTGCGGTAGGACTGATTGACAATCTATTGTTAACAGACCGATTGCCATCTCTAATGCACAGACGCAATGTGGGCATGCTGAGTCTGTTCTGAAGGTATTTTAATGGAGCCTGCTCTGAGGAGATGACATGAATGATTTAGCATCATTGATCCCCGATGGACCAGTGTAAAAATTGAGACGCAACCTTGTTTTTAAGATATATATATATATCCCACCATGAAACAGTCTGATAAAAGTTTTTTTATTTATTTATTTTTTTTTTTATATTATAGAAACAGACAGTACATGATTTACAGAGATAAAACAATATACAGGAATAAGATATTTCATGTTGGGTACCAATGATATGTTTCCTTGTAATGTCTGCTAAGTGGTATGTTTATTCCTTAATTACCAGGTGACGTGTGTAGTTTATAGGTGTGTAATGTATGTGTGAGTGTTTGTGTGTGTGTGTCTGTATGTATGCGCATTGAATAGTTTAAATTTTTGACATGATGCCACGTTTGAATTTGGGCATTGAATCCGAAAAAATGTCAATGTTAGAGTTAAGACAAATATTATTTACAGTATGAAAAGCTTTGTTAATTGGCGAATTAGATGCTTCGCCAGATGCTATCTCATTTTGTAGTACGGAGATAAATATGATTTAAACTGGCTATTTCAATATGCGCTTTTCGGCGTTCAGTGTATGACTGATGTCGTCGATTATCCAAAGCATTCTCAAACCCTTCTGGAGTCAAAAATATGGTCATGTAATTAACCTCCAGCTCGTCGAAATGATAACCGGATTTCATGTTAGGACAAGTCTATCAAATTGAATGTCTATGGCCCCACCCAAATTTAGACTCAAGCTACCATTGTTTGCATGCATCAAAATACTTAAATTCAAGGACTAATAACTATAATATAATTATGACTTATATATTGTTACACCCTCTCCCTCTAGTGACATTAGGGGAACCAGAAACTATTGATTTTCTACGATTGTCTTTCATTAAATTTAATTTTCAAGGGACTTATTAATATTAATTTGTATAAAGGTATTTGAGGTCAATTTACATATTTAAAAAATATATTTTTTATCTAAATCCACAAGTAGACAGATATATATTAGATAGTGTCACTTTGCCCTGATGAAAGACCACCATTTGGAATCAAAACATCGCAGAATAGAAACAGCTTTAGTCGTGTTTGTTTACCCCTCTCCCTTCGTCACACAACGTGCACCAAAAATTGGGGATGCCATCATATGAAGATCTTATGGGGATATATCTTCGATATCTGCGAGATTCACATAAAAAGAGTTCAATTCACATAGTTAAAATTTGTTGAACTATGTAAATTGAACTCTTTTTATTTTATAGTTCAACATAAAAATAATTCAATTTACATAGTTAAAATTTGTTGAACTATGTAAATTGAACTCTATTTATTTTATAGTTCAACAAATTTTAACCAAGTAAATTGAATTCTTTTTATGTTCAATTTACATAGTTAAAATTTGTTGAACTATGTAAACTGAATTATGTTTTTGTTCAATTTACATAGTTCAACAAATCTTGTTATTTTAACTGCCTATATATGATATAGTTATAAAATATCCTTTTGGGGGATCCTTTCAACCCCTCCAGCGTTTGAGGATCATCTATGACCGGGCGTCCATATTTTATAAAAGTATTTTTATCTTTTTTTTTCTATCATGTGGACATGTGTATTTTTTTGACATTAGAAACAGAAATAATAATTTTTACAAGTTTGCCTCAAATATTTGTACTGGAATCCATTAATAAATTCCAAAAAATAGCCAAAATTAATAATTAACATTTGGTTAAATTGTAAAAAATATTTTTTTTATTATAGAGAGATAAAAGTGAAGGAACAGTTTTCTTACAAATTTCCCAAACAAAACGAATGTGTTTTCGAAATATCGAGTTCTCTCACTTTTTCTATGATTGGAGTAAAAATTAATGTGGTTAGCTTTTTTGACAACATTTTTCACGTTTAATATATAAATTTTATTATTTAGAAATGCATACACCAGAAAGACAATTTTTTCTAATTACTAAAACAGTATTTGTTTTTAAAGAAAATTAAAAAAATAATAAGTATATAGCGCATTTGAAATACACAGAAAACATTGCAAACTGAACAAAAGTGATGAACGTACTGAAGGGTTAAGGGTATATAAGGCACAATAAAGCAGGCGTCAGGTGGGAATGCTGTCTCTGTTCTACCGGTATTTCAATGTAAGATGCTCTGAGGAACTAACACCATTGATCCCTTCGGCAAAGGTGCATAGTCGCGAACACGCCAAACGCACGCTCATCATTTGTACACTGTTGACATTTGCCACATGAGAATGGGTAGTTTCTACAACTCATTCTTGAGATCAAAAGTCTCAAGATCCATGTTCACCCCTTCCTCTCCTCAAAAAGACTCTCTACACAACATCCCCAATGATGAAATAGCAAGGCCATGAGGGAATTTATTTTCCTCAGTACCTCCGTGTTGCGTTGAGGAATACTTGGAGCAGGTGGATGAGTTTGTGTATTTAGGAAGTATGTTCTAGAGAGATGGGAAGGCTGACAGAGATATTGAAAGAAGGGTAAATACAGGTAACTCCATTAATGGAGGACTGAACGCAGTTGGCACTAACAAAAAAATGTCCAAAGACGCTAAGCTAGCAGTCCACAATGGAGTGCTGGTATCTACCCTGATGTATGGAAGTGAGGCATGGAACTGGCAGAAAAGGATGAAAGTAGACTGAATGCTATAGAAATGAGATCCCTGAGGTGTATGTGAGAAATATGGAGATCCACAAAGAGAGCAAGGCTAATGTAAGTGTAATGAGTAAGATTAAGAAAGGGATGCTTAGATGGTTTGGGCATTTAGAGCAAATGAGTGAAGAAAGGAGTGTAAGGAGAACATATGATGCAAATGCAAATGGTAGCAGAAGTCGGGGACGCCCAAGGAAGACATGGCACGATCAAGTGAATCAGATACTAGAGTCGGGCCATGTCGAGAGTCAGAATAATAGAAAAGTATTTATTAGACTATGTATAAATGTGAATGAGACGAGGAGCGTGTGCCAAGACCGAGTTGTTTGGAGGTCCGTCCTCTCTGCCTACCCCTGCGGTGATGGTTAGTTAGTTAGGACCTCCAGCGTGGAGGTAATGGAAAAAAACACAATTTAAATTAAAAATAGGTAATAGTAAGAAAACAAATCGGGTAATAAACGTAAGAAGCGCCATGCTTGGTCAACCGAGAAATTGTGAATTTTTATTGATGATTTAATCAGACGGTGCATTACCCATACTAACTTCACTAAAGCACGGGAAACATATTCTCAGGGAATGAATAGAAAATTCTGTTAAATATTATACAAATAAAGAACATGGCTACATCAGATAAGCAGTGAGTTCATTAGATTAACTACAGAGGTTTAATACGCGGAGAGGGCAAATAAAAAATGCACACATTGACATTGATTAAAATATTAGCTGAAAAAAATTTATACAACGAAAGGCATAATATTCCATACTTCTATCAGAGTCTCAAAATTCTTTCAGTGAGAGCAATTCTGTGGTACAAAATTATATTTCAGCACATAAATAACCCCTTATATATATAAACAGGATAGAACACAATCATAATACTCGTTTTAACTTTAATGAAGGACTTATTGTACCTAAGCATACACATAAATATGGACAAAGAACGTTAAACTATATGATTCCCAGTTGTTTTAATATGTTACCTGATGACATTAAAAACTGTACCCAAAACAAACAATTGGTGAACTTACTGAAGACTTGGCTTACTGAAAGAATTCATTTGTATTAGCTTATAATGATATATTATTCTAAAGACTTTTAAAATTGTTATTTATGTTTTTCATAATTTTCTTCTGCTATATTTCTGTATTTTTTTGTTTTATACATGTAATTGTAAAAATGTAACTGTAAATTCAATATAACAAGATTTATAATGTAAAGAACCCGTTAGACAAACTGCTAAAAAGCAGTTTATCGGGACTTTTTTTGCCTTATATTTGTTAAGAACGGGTTGTTTCGGAGAATTTGAACAATTCATCAAATTTCAACGTTCATTTTCGGGTTCTGTGAAAGTCCTATTCAAGTTCTGTTATTATATCATTGTAGACTAGTTGGTTGACAAAACTGAAATAAAAACAGAACTTGAAAAAATCTTTCACAGATCTTGAAAATGAACGTTGAAATTTGATGAATTGTTCAAATTCTCCGAAACAACCCGTCCTAAGTGTGTAAAATATAATAAAAAAAACCTATCTTCTATATAAATCTACTTAAATAAAAATGTAAATGTTCGTTTTTTCAAAATCTTAAATCTTCGAAAGTTCTTAACCGATTGTTTTGAAATTTTGACACAACGTTGCATTCGAAAACGCGTGTGTTTTTATATACCTACATTATATAGATGTCACCATGAAGAAGAAAAAACAAGCTTTTATTAAATACAGCGCTTTGGACGTAAACGCAACACGCGCTATTGTTTCTCTATCTGCACAGATAGATGAGCCACAGCAACGCGTGACGGGATATAGCTAGTATAGGAACAAAATTACATTTAAAAATAAATTTAAATTGTTACAGATTAGGAATGTAATCAAAAAAATGCTTCGTCAGCTGGAAAAATAAATGAATAGAAAATGCTTGAAAAATTCAAACCAATGCCACATAATTCACCACATATATTTATGTATGCTACATTTTGTTGCGCTACACAAAAAAAAACATTTAGTCATGCTACATAATGGAGCTACTGTGTTCGCATTAGGCACACACGTGGTCTTCTCATGCAAACCAGATTAGAAAGCTGTAACAGGTGGCTGGGATGTAATGATGCATGAATTATGGTCATTACCATGTGAATCAGGTGATAATATAGGCTGAAGATGGGTATTGCAGTTTTCACTTGATTGGCAGAATTTTAACCTATCCAGCGCTCGAGGGTCATACATGACCTTCATAATTCATAATACATAACACATACATAATTTATAATTACGTAATTTGATGTTAGAAAGAGAAATAATAATTCTTTATAGTTTGCCTCAAATATTTAAACTGGAATCAATACAAGGTTCACAGAAAACTTATTAATCCCAAAAGCAAACAAAACTATATTTCAAAAAGGACCACACTACATGGCCATTAAAGTATATAACAACCTTCCACGTAGCATCAAACAAATAACCGACATACTCAAATTTAAATCATCACTAAAAACATATCTTTTAAATAAATGTCACTACACTTTAAATGAATACCTTACATAAATTAAACACCTGTTTTTTAAAAAAAAAATTATACATATATTTGTTAACATGTAATTGTTGGGTTATGTAATATAATATGTATTTGTTGGGTTAGCTGGAAGAAATAGGATGTAACCTATAAGGCTGGCCGCATACATACGTTTTCCGTATTCGATTTTCGAATTCGTTTTCCGTATTCGGAATTCCGTGAGACTAGCGCAAACGTTCGTTTTTCTCCATTCGGTATGTATAAACGTCAGTACCAGTGTTGCCAACAAGGGCGATATATCGCCATTTAGGCTACTCAGAGCGAGAATCGGCGCCGAAAAAATCTAAAAGGCGACAAAAAAACTGGTCGCCAATTAAGCTACTTCAAAAACATCAATTTTAAACATGTCCCGAAATTCTCTAGCCACCCCCACCCATGAAATTTATTTTTCTGGGGACAAATTTTATATTCTTGAAACTCTCTAGCCACCCTCCCCATTATTTTTTTTTATTTTCTAGGGACAAATTTTATATTTTTGAAATTCTCTAGCCACCCCCCCCCCCCACGAAATTTTTATTTTCACGTAAAAACATCAATATTTTAAACATGTCCCACCTAACAGCAAATTCGGCTACTTTACGCTACCTTATTTATGAGAAACGGCGATATTAGGTCAAGATCCGTTGGCAACACTGAATTACGAACGGAAATTTCCGTACGTTTGCGTCGGCACAAACAAACTGTATGCAATAGCTGCGTTCCACATGACGTCATTAGGTTTTTTCCATTCGGTTTCTCCGAACGCGCCGGCTCGCATTCGGAACGTGCGTAAGGAATTTGTTCCGTTCGGAACTAAAACGAACGTGTGCGGCAGTTAATGTATTTTCTACTGATTCCGTGCATTCGGATGTCCGAATACGGAAAACGAATTCGGAAATCGAATACGAAAAACGTATGTATGCGGCCAGCCTAAGCTATACCCTTTGTACTCTGTATTTTTGTACAATAAATGTTTTTTTTAAATTTTGAATTTGAATACATTAAGAAAATCCTAAAAATACTAAAAATTAACAATTCATATTTCGCGCCGCTATCGTAACAATCAGTTTAACTTTAAAAATTATTTCTTATTTTTTTTATTTTATGAACGTGATAAAAGTGAAGGTACAGTTTTCTTACAAATTCCCCAAACAAAACGAACGTGTTTTCGAAATATCGAGTTCTCTCAATTTATCTATGATTGGAATAAAAATTTAAGTAAAAATGTGGTTAGCGTTTTTGACAAAATTTTTCACGTTTGATATTACGTGAATATGTTTAGAAATAGTCATGTATATTTGAAATACACCGGAAAGATAATTTTATCTAGTTTCCAAAACAGTATTTATTTATACGGAAAATTAAAAAATATGATTATATGGTTCCATGATATTTCATCAAAATGAAAATTCAACACGCCTTTAAAAAGTGATATAGAGTCATTAATAGTGATGAAACAAAAACTTAGTTTAATAGTTACCTATGTAACCTATTTAACCTAGTTTTTGTTTCATCACTTTTCATGACTTTATAACACTTTTTATAGGTGTGTTGAATTGTCATTTCGATGATATACCCGGTCACCGATGTATGTATATATAGCGCATTTGAAATACACAGAAAACATTGCAAACTGAACAAATGTGATGAATGTAGTGGAGGGTTAAATAATAATTCACTACTCTCTAATACGTCGCTTGATTTTCCGATAACTACTATAATCTGCTGGTATTTTTACTATAATCTGCTGTTATTTTTACTAGTTTAAAGCAAAAAATCAAGCCCTTTAATTCGCTGGTTTTCATATGTCAAAGTGCCTAGACTCATCTCAGATAACGCGTTGGTTCATCTTACCCTTACAAACTCAGTTACCATACTGTCGTCTAGCTTGCTTTCACTGACCATTTTCCCAGTCCACCAGGGTTCATTATTAATTATTGCTGTAGGACCAGTGTTGCCAAACGTACGAGGTTCCTCGTACAAATACGAGATTTGTGGCCTTCCGTACGAGGTACGAGGAGACTATCAACCTCGTACAATTATGAACGAGATTTTGATAATACCTATGGCTATACGAACATTTTACATCACTATTATATAACAGTAAAAACTAGTGCCATCTATCAGAACTTGTAGGAACTTCTTACACCAAAAATTACATTGCCGTATTTGCGCGATGATTGTCTATGGTAGTTATCCCATCAACCGAGAAATCCCCGAATAATAAAATTATTGAAATCCCTGAATAATAAAACAGTTCGTTCGTTCTTCGCATTAGTCGTCGCTGTGACACAGAGTGCAAATTTCTACTATCTCTGTTTTTTACGAGTTCCATTTGTTACATGCCGGCCGTGTTTAGTTGTTTTTAGATGTTTATTGTTAAATACCTAGTGGTGTGTAAAAAATTATGAAGTTGTTTTTTATGTTAGTGTAAAAAATGATTGTCGAAGGACCTTGAATGATTGAGCAATGCCCACTGCACATAAGATAATATTTGTTATATGGATAAAGGAAGGACTCACCATTAAGAAAGGGCACTTGTTTCTTCCCGTCTTTTCTTCACAACAATGTCACTTAACACAAGCGGATTGCACTATATCGTCGCGAATAATAATTTCGTAAGATAAGGGAGACGAGATCTCGAGCGGATGCGGTTTATTGTTAGCGGTTCGGGTTATTGCAACATACTGACAGATTACCAAATGGCACATAAATTTAGCAGGAATAGGAAGGAAGGTAGGACAAAGGATAACAATACTATCTCAGTACAGTGGTCGCAGGTATGTGTATATCTGTGCATGAGATGTATGTATAAATTAATGTCTATTGCAAATTGGCCCAACCATGCCCCCCGCCTGGAAGGGGATGAAAGAATCCACTTCCATAAACCATAAAAAGGTCAGAACGCTTTAACGTTAAAACGAACAAAATTGTAGTAACACGCGGTAAAATTAGTATTAATTTGTAAAAAGGTCAGAAAAATGTTAATATGTGATGCTATTGTATTAATTTAGTAATAAAATTAATCAGCGGTAAATTTAAACTAAATTAAATAGAATAATGTAGAAAATAAAAAAACAGGGCCATAGATGTACCATCTGATGACCAAGTTGCCAAGGACTATTATTGCGACGGTAAAGGGCAGAGTTTTACTACTGCTCTGCGGTATATGCCGGTGTTCGTTTTGACATCAGCAACACGGGTCACTCCGTCCAAACCGGGATATACGTTGACTATTATGCCAATAGGCCATTGAAGAGGCGCAATATTGTCACACTTGATCATTACAATTGTGCCTGCCGTTACCGGGTTTGAACTCGTGTTCCATTTCTGCCGCGATTGTAAAGTATTTAAATATTCCATACGCCAGCGGTTCCAGAAAGTCTGGACGAGATGATCGACGAGATGCTTCCTTTGCAGTAAGTTTACGGACTCGTTGGACAAGTCAGCGGCGGGTAGAGATTTTAACGGCGTAAGTGTTAAAAAATGCGCGGGTGTTAAAGGTAACGGAGCTGAAACATCGGTGACACTAAGTACCGACAGCGGACGTGAGTTTAAAATTGCTTCAATCTGAGAAAGCACTGTCTGCATCTCTTCGTAAGTCAGTAGAGAGGTGCCTACGATTTTATTTAAATAACTCTTCAGGCATTTAATGTTACTTTCCCAGATTCCACCAAAGTGTGGAGCTTGAGGAGGATTCATTTTCCATTCGATGCGGTTTTCCCGTAGATTATTTGAGAGTTCCTTCTTATAATTACGAGACTCTATTAGATCGAATAAAGAGTTTAAATGAGACTTAGCTCCCACGAAGTTCGTTCCATTATCGGAGTACATTACACTCACAGGACCACGTCTAGATAAAAAACGCTTGAAAGCGTTGAGAAAGACTTCGGTGGAAAGATCTGAAGCGAGTTCGATATGAACCGCACGGGTCACTAGGCAGATAAATATGCAAATGTATGCCTTTTGACTTCGGACCCCCCGACGTCTATAAGGGATTATTTGAAGCGGGCCAGCGTAGTCAACACCTGTGTGTAGAAAAGCCTTGGCTTCGCGGACGCGACAAGCGGGTAAATCTCCCATTATTGGGAATTGTGGTTTAGGCTTAACCTTGAAGCACGTATTGCACCGGTGCACGCGCTTCCGGACCAGATTACGCGAGGAAAGTATCCAGAATCTTTGTCTTAGCAGAGACATGAGTAAAGTGGGACCCGTATGTAGGTTCTTGATATGATAGTAATCTATTATTAAATCGACTACATGATCACGCGCGGGTAATAGAATGGGATGACGACTGTCAAATTCTATTTCAGCGTTTTTTAATCTGCCGCCTACCCTTAGAATACCGTGATGAAGAAACGGATTCAATTTTGCAATAGCTCGCCGAACCTTCTTCCCATCATTGACTGCCTTTATATCTTCGGAGAAATGTTCTTGCTGTATTGATTTTATAACAGCTATTTCTGCAGTTAAGATATGACTTAATTCGAATGTTCGCGGTAATTTCTTAATGAAACGAAAAACATAGATTACAATCCGAATTAATTTTGGCCATGAACTAACACGAGTAGCTAGTGCACACAGTAAAGGTGGAGCAATTGTTTTGAGGCGGTTATTGTTTTGAACGGACATCAAAACTTTAGTTTTCAGTTCGGGTGGATCAGATACAGATTTCGAATCAAAACGCTGTAAAGGCCAATCATTTTTAGGTAACTGAGCGAATGCGGGGCCATTAAACCATAACGGATGGTCTATGAGTTGAGCGGGGGTAAGACCACGCGACAGGCAGTCGGCGGGATTGTCTTTCCCTTTTATATGATAGAAGCATTCAGCCCCCAAGTGTTTTTGTATTTGTGACACACGATTGGCAACGAAGGTCTGCCATTTCGCAGGCGGTGAATTTATCCACGCTAGAGCAACCGTGCTGTCGCAAAAAGCTAAGGTCGTATGAGCTCTTGAATTTGATGCGTAGGTATTACTGACCGTATGCATTAATCGCGCAAGTATTAGTGCTCCACATAGTTCTAATCGCGCAAGTGAAATCGTCTTAGCAGGAGCGACTTTGGATTTGGCACATAATAAACTAATTGTGGTTTTATCAGTATTCGGACAGTAAACATGTAAGTAAATAACACCTCCGAATGCGCGTTCACTTGCGTCTGAAAACCCGATAAGGGTTAGTACACATTGGTGTTCGATTCCTACAAAACGAGGAATTTTAATAGATTGCAGCAATGGCAATTCTTTTTCAAACTGTCGCCAAAGCGTGACAACAGTTCCAGGAGGAGTATCGTCCCAATCAAGCTTGTATTCCCAAAGAGACTTAATTATAAGCTTGGCTAATAATACAACTGGTGCAACGAAACCCATCAAATCCCAAAGACGAGCAATCGTCGAGAGAATGTTTCGTTTAGTACAAATTCTTTCGTTGGAGTTTACAACAAATACGAAATTATCTGAAGCGGGTATCCAATGAAGCCCTAGTATTTTTAGGTTTTCATCAGGATTAAATTCCACATGTTCCTTAACACGACGAGCTGAAGGAATCGTGGACAAAAGATTAGGAGAATTGCTAGAGAACTTTACAAGGTCAAATCCTCCAGAAGCGAACAGCTGAATTAATTCCGTCGATAACTCGGAGGCTTCCTCGACCGACGAACAACTGGTGACGAAATCGTCCATATAGAAAGAGCCATTTTCCACCAAGTTTGCAGCAAGTGGAAAACGAGGTCGTTCATGCGACGCGAGTTGGCGCAGTGTACGCATTGCCAAAAATGGGCTGCAAGACATGCCGAATGTGACGCGATTAAATTCGAACAATTGTAAAGGGTCGCTATTGTTAAATCTATAAAGTATTCGCTGATAACGACGGCATTCTTCTTGCACTACAATTTGAAGATACATTTGTTTTATGTCGGCGGTTATAGCTACTGCAAACAATCGGAACTTAAGTATAATCCGAAACAAATCACCTTGTAAATTCTTACCGGTATGTAGAATGTCGTTGAGCGAGTAGCCCGAATCGGATTTCATGCTCGCGTCCAGAACCATGCGGATTTTAGTAGTTGATTTATCCTCGCGAACTACAATATGATGCGGAATGACGTAATGGGGTAAGTCAGTATTATCGACAGGCGAAATGTACCCTTTCTGTAGGTATTCGCGCAATATTTTGTCATACTCTAATTTTATAGCGGGTTGAGCGATTAGTCGGCGTTCGAGAGATCGGAACCGGCGCTCAGCGGCTGGCAACGATTCACCGAGGATAGAAGGACTGTTGCGAAACGGCAACGCAACAATGTAACGACCTGTCGTGTCACGGGAAGTGGTGAGTTTAAAAGTCTCTTCACATTCCTGTTCATCAGGCGTTAAAAACTTCTCGTCTGGAATGTCTTCCAATTCGAAGAAGCGCGAAAGGCAAAAGTCATCATTTTTCGCGAACGTACAAAATGATGGTGTGGCGTTTATACTTGGGGTTTCAGTCATCGTTGGAGCAGTGCCTAGGATGAGATAGCCCAAAGTAGTTTCGATAGCAATTGGCTGGCCGGGATAACCTGATATTTTGTGTGCTTTAAAAATGCGAGCAAACATGTCACATCCCAAGATAATATCGATTTCACCGGGCGTGCAGAAAGTATTATCTGCTAAGGGCAAATTGTCGAGATACGACAACGAGGCGCGGTTGACGTTAACAGTAGGCAACTCACTAGTTATAGTTTCTACTACATAAGGTTCAATCATATACGAGTGAGTGTCGTCGTAGCGGGAGTATAATTTTAGACAAGTCATGCCCTTTGTCAAATTTCTTGAGTCGCCTATTCCCGTGACGTAAGTGCCTTGCGATGATCGCACCGTGAGATTCAAACGTAAACAGCATTTACGCGTAATAATATCCCTTTGGGAGCCGCTATCTATCAGAGCACGTATTGTCTGCACCTGGCCCTTAGCATCTCGGGTAGTGCAAACGGCAGTTCCTAAGAGTGCAGTAGTATTTGCTCTAGTAAATGAATTTGTCACGCACAGTGACACCGGGCTTGCAGAATTTGAATCGTCATTATCGACGTCTGCTGGCGACGCGGGAGACGGTATTTGGTCTCGTTGTGGTTTTCGCTGATCAGTTTGTTTGAAATGCAACAAACTATGGTGGTTGAGAGTGCATGATTTGCACGTACTCTTTGATTTGCACGCTTTTGTGCCGTGCCTAGTACTGAGGCAGTTCACGCAAACTCGTATATTCGATGACTTGATTAAATTAAATCGCTCGCGTGGTTCTAAACCATTAAATTTAGAGCATTGATACAAAGGGTGCGATCCCCTTTGACAACAAAAACAAATTTCGACAGAGTGATTGTCGCCTTTTTCGACATTAATAAATGTCTTTGCGGAATTATTATTATTTGAGCCAAGACGGCTCGACGTAGGTTGTGCAATTTGCGCGCGATTAAGAATTCGTTGCTGTCCTCTCACAAAATCAATTAAATCAGAGCTGGACGGGAAACTTTCATCATTCCGAATAGACGATTCGAAAGCCTTCACTGTCTCTATGTCAAGACGTTTAAGGCCCAGTTGTAGCAATATAAATTCTGCGAGATCCTTGATTCGTAACTGTTTCAGTGCGGCAATGTTAGTCGCGTATGTATCTGCAAATTTTTCTAGCGAAGCGGGCGTAACCGAAGTAACAGCAGGTATTTTCAGCAATCGATCAAAGTATGACTCAGCGAGAACGCGTGGATCATTATATTTGGTGCACAATGCGTCCAATATCACTTGGTAATTTGTACCGGTAGGTGTTATAGTTTTGCAAATATTTAAAGCTTTTCCCGTCAACTTGGACATCAGATACTGCATCTTTTCTGAATTATCCAATGAATTATTTAAATGGATAACCGAGATATAAGTCTCATGGAAAAGAGGCCAATTTTCTAATTTTCCGTCAAAGCACGCTATTTCTAAAGGCGGTAATTTAATTTGACGGCGAGGTTTTTCAACTGGATTGGCCAGCATGTTTGCTTCGGTATATTTAATAATGCCGAAAATTTCCTCAAAAGCATTTAATTGAGAATATTCAGCGACTGCTTCTGGGTTCAATTCCAGTTCACAATTAACCTTTTCATCTAGAAGCGTTATAAATTCGGACCGAATTCTTTCTAATGTACTTGCGCCTGATAAAAAAGATTGCCGATTGTTAACACTATCAGAAGCCTTCTTCATCTTGTCGAAGACTGATTGCAAACATGCAAAATTAGCGGCCAATTTTGCATTTAAACGTTTCAAGAGTCTTTCGTCCCGTGACGACCCGGACGCGCTTGTAGCCATTTCTGATTCTGGTTATTTTATTATTGAATACGGTAAAAAATAATATAATAATAATATTTATATAAAATAAATTGATTAATATTAAATTTTTATTCAATAAATTAACTTTTATGCCCGTAGGGTTAACTCAGTGCGGGAGCCGTGAAGGGTTAAGTATTGAAAATGCGGGTAGAACAAATTTATCACTTTACGTCACTTTACAAGTATTATTCTTTTTATGTATAATACATCCAATACTGGGATGTATTACAATAACCAAATTATTTATAATGAAATGCGGTTAATTTTAAATGCGGTTGATATAACAATATCGGTATTATTATTAGAAATAGATATTAAATAGCGGTATTGGCATATATTAAATCTATTCTATTTGCGGGTAAATATGTTATTTCCGTTTAAACCATCCAGTAATATCGGATAGGAATATCCAGAAATAAAATGCGGGTTATTAATTAATTACGCGGGTATGTAAAACGCAATAACATTCTTATGGTTTATTACCGAAATTACGGAAATTACGGTTCAATATCCGGCTCGAAGGACCAACTATGGTGTGTAAAAAATTATGAAGTTGTTTTTTATGTTAGTGTAAAAAATGATTGTCGAAGGACCTTGAATGATTGAGCAATGCCCACTGCACATAAGATAATATTTGTTATATGGATAAAGGAAGGACTCACCATTAAGAAAGGGCACTTGTTTCTTCCCGTCTTTTCTTCACAACAATGTCACTTAACACAAGCGGATTGCACTATATCGTCGCGAATAATAATTTCGTAAGATAAGGGAGACGAGATCTCGAGCGGATGCGGTTTATTGTTAGCGGTTCGGGTTATTGCAACATACTGACAGATTACCAAATGGCACATAAATTTAGCAGGAATAGGAAGGAAGGTAGGACAAAGGATAACAATACTATCTCAGTACAGTGGTCGCAGGTATGTGTATATCTGTGCATGAGATGTATGTATAAATTAATGTCTATTGCAAATTGGCCCAACCACCTAGTCTTTTCGTTGTTTCGTCCAATTGTTTAGCGGTGTGATAGAAGAATCGCTATGAGTGATAACAACGAAAACACTGACCGCTCGACTTTGACTCCGCCTAGAAAATTCTTTCGTTTCCTTAAAAATATCCCCCGCACAGGATCCCCTACCTAACCTAACCTAACCCAACCACCTAGTCTTTTCGTTGTTTCGTCCAATTGTTTAGCGGTGTGATAGAAGAATCGCTATGAGTGATAACAACGAAAACACTGACCGCTCGACTTTGACTCCGCCTAGAAAATTCTTTCGTTTCCTTAAAAATATCCCCCGCACAGGATCCCCTAAGATGACAGAGGCCCAAAGTGAAAGTTGGGTAGGACACGATTTCAAAATGAGTTTGTATGAGATAATCGAATGCTGAAATGAGGTTAGGTGTGACGCTTAAGGGATGAAAGAGCCAACAAGGAACTAAAATCTTGTAAAGCCAGCCAGAGTATTTATTCCTCAAAATATTTTCGTTATTTGGGGGTGGTTAGAGAATTTCAGAGAAAGCAAATTCCCTAGAATATTTTTCGGATCCTGGGATAAAGTTTTAACATGAAAATGTCTCACCAACACATCCGTAGTAACGTAGACGTGACCAAACATTTAAAATTTCTGCGTGGGAGATTTGTAGTTTTTTTTCATCGACTCCACACAGTAGGCCCTGATGAAAATAATTTCCCTCTGACTTATGTCATCTTTGGGGATGCTATGTGGAGGGTCCTTTAAGAGGAAGTTCTGGGAAGGAAAAATGTATGAGGGGTGGGTAGGATCTGGTGGGTTACCGGATAAATCATCAAAACGATAATTCATGACATCTTTAAAAAGTTATATAAAATCATGGAAAGTGATGAAACAAAAACTTTATTAACTGGGTTAAGTAGGTTAGGTTAGTTTAATTTTTTTTTCCATCGTTTCTAATGACTTTATATCACTTTTTAAAAGTGTGTTGAATTTTCACTGTGTTGAGTTATCATGGAACCGATCTGGTGTTTCCAGGAGTGACAGGCATGTGAATCTATCCCTCCTATGCATTCGCCGCCAAGATCTGGACAAACCTCACCCCATTAACCCGCTCAATCCTGCTAAGTAACCAAACGTAGCAAACCACTTTGTGCGACCTAATTAATTGTTTCCGGAGCGGCGGTACCATACCCGCCTCCCAAAATGAAAAGTGCATCAAATAGTGCATCTTGTATGAGGTATTCAAGACTACTCCAATAAGAGTATTGACTTTCTGTAATGTCCTGATCATTCTTTGTGTTTCTCAACAATACTGTAGTTACAGCAAATTAAAATGAATGACAATATAATAAAGTTATTTTGTCAGCAACTCAACGCCCGCTCAATTGGCTTAATTGCCTTCGAAATGATTAATTTATGACATCGGGTGGTTGACATTTCAATGAAATGCATTCCATTCGAGGAATCTTTTATTGGATTTAATTACATAGTTTGCCAACCGCACTAACTTCTACTTACTGAACTAACTTGATACATACTTTAAAAAAGGATGCACAGAATCAGATTTCAAGTATGTTAGTCGTAAGCCATAGTTGTAAGTCATATTATAGCTGTATTCTGTAAATACTTACTCGGTTATAAAAATATGCGTAGCTTTAAGTCACTAATTATGATTCTTAGTTAAGTCACTAGCCATTAATCTTAGTTATGACCACTAGTAGTAGATCTCAGATAAAATTCTAAGTCAAAGGGAATAGATTAAATGTATAAATTAAGTTGTTAAGCAACCTTGAGGTGATTAACTCACGAAAGCGGCGCTATAGAAATGATCTAAGCATTATTATTATTCGAAGAACCTCTCATAATTGCTTTTTGGGGCTATTTAAGGATCAGAGAACAATATGTTTGCATCAACGGTTACGAGTCTAGGGCATCCACCGCATTCTCTGGAGTACCACAAGGGTCAAATCTAGGGCCTTTCCTGTTCTTGATATTAATTGACGACCTACAAGAGTGAATCCAACATGCAAGTTGCTTGCTTTTTGCTGTTGATCTAAATTTGTCTGTGAAGATTGTATTAAATTACAACTGGATTTGGATGCAACTTGAGCTGACGTTAATAAATCATAATTTAAGACAAAAATATGTTTCAATGACCATATACACAAGCTCAAAAAATCCTATTAAATTTATTTATAAAATAATGGACCTAGGGGGTAGTCTTTGACTCCAAACTTCGTTTTCAGACAGTATATTGCAGTTGTCCCCATCGTGTGCAATGAACAATGTGGACAGCTCAATACTCACAAACGAACTTGATGCTCACCGCTGTGAGTATTGAGTTAGTTTCGTCCGATCGCTATCTAAGAGTCCTACCCAATTACTAATATTTTTTTTTTCAATTAAAACTATTTGATGAGGGTTTTTAAACACTTCTATTTGAGGAACAACTTTTTCTGTTTAACTTATCATGAAGGTTATATAAGATTATAAAATATATCATTAAAGAAGAAGATAATGTTAAGAAATCTAAACAAAACATGAAACCGTGCAAGACACAGACAAATAAAAAGATATCAGTCACAACTTTGAATCCTACCCAGGATCGCTTGTTTTACCGGGTTAAGACGCCTGTCCCGATAAGACAAGAGATCCTGGGTTCGATTCCTAGTTGTGACCGTTACTTTTTTATTTTTCTGTGTCTTGTTCTGTTTCACGTTACATTTAGATTTATTAGTATTGTCTTCTTCTTCAGTGACATCTATTTGAATTTCATTTTTGTTTTCGTGAATGAATGCAAATCTTGTAAGGGGAAATTGACCCACTTCCCGACATCCGATCGAGATGAAACTCGACAGATAGACTCTTTGTTGGCAATCGAGCGCGCACACGCAAACTTGTATACATTTCTCTGAAATTCGAACACATTACAGCAGTTAATATACGCAATAAATGTCGGTCTTATCCAATCGGGATGTGGCTCGGTTGATAAAGTTGGTAAAGCTATAATGAAATGAGTACACACAACCATTCTATCGCCGTGTTTTTCAAATAGGCGCATATCATAAAATTTTCCTTTATTTCAATGATTACATCTGTCACAAAATCCTATTTAAAAAACTAGAAAGCATTGGTTTAAAAGGCAAGAAACTGCAACTAATGAAAAGTTATATGAGTAACAGAACACAATAAGTTAGAATTAATTAGCATACTAGCAAGCCAATGCCGATTACATATGGAGTTCCACGAGGAAGCATATTAGGGCACGTTCTATTTACTATTTACATGAATGATCTATGTAAGATTAAAAATGGACAGAGACATTGTTAGTTATGCAAAAGATACAATAAGTAATACTAAGGTGTACAATATAACAGAATTAGGAATCACGCAAGTGAAAAATGGTCAGACACAAGTTATCGAAAACATAATTCACAACGTACAGTATAAATACCAGAGGACAGCCAAATAATAAGACAAACACCATAAGAACACATGAATGCATAGACACCAAACATTTGCGATTGCCCTACTTTAGAAAAAACTGACCAGGAATCATAATAAACCACAACTTCAGATGGACACATCTTAACAAAGACAAACAATACTCATTTCCTGAACATAACAAACATATTTAAACTAAAACAATATATTATGCACATTGCCAATCACTATGGGGTAATAACTTAGGGAGGAGCAACAAACTCGGCTATCAGTAATATGGAAATTATACAGAAAACTATCATAAAGATAATTCTTAAAAAACATAGAATGACAGTGACCAAATACACCACATTTAACTAAATTTCAACATACACAAACTAACTACAATAGACCAGTTAGACATTTATACTTTTTAAACTCGTGTAATTGTTCCTTGAAAGAAATTTTGCGTTCTTAAGAAGCTACAAGCCAAAAATGTGTATATTCTTGGTACTTGGTATACCTTATATCGTAGGTAATAGGCATTAAAATCGCTTGACAAAGGAAGTCTAGATACGTTCGATTTCAAGCAAAAAACTGGTTTTTACTAATTTTGTAAATAATTTTAAAAGAAAGCAAAAAAGTTAATCAAGTGAAACTGTCAAAGATAATCTTAGCTATAAAACTGTATTTTTAAAAGTTGTTTCCTTTACGCGTTCATACATTTCTATTGAAAAAATATTTTTTGTAGTAGTTTGCATTTATATTTTTTATTGAGTAATTTTTTTTTAATTTGTATTCTACTTAAGCGAAGCGATAGGAAAACCTTCAATTTATCTAAAGCATATTTTTTGGTTTTCATAATGTACACCAATTCGTTATAAAGATTAATCAAAATAGTGAATTGGCATTAAGCTTCGCCTTAAATCAAAATAAGACTTTTCAATTCATCACTATCTTCTTTTCGCAAACAGAATTGACTGACAGAATTATTATTGACATTGATACATTTTAAAATACCAAGGCAACAAGAAAACTTACAATGCAGGAATTCTCAGAGTTAAATCATATTATTATGTATGCTGCCTTGCCAAGATTACTGATGCATAGAAATAATTATAATTATGAAATAATAATTAGATCTCAGGTTCTTCTGTTTATAACTAAACTAGTGGACCACACAATGCTTCTCTATTACTAAATGTATTTCTCATTATAATATTAGTGTTAAAAAAACTACATTACATCGACTTTAATTCAACTCTGTATCACATTACAGTGCAGAGATATTGCGTCAAGCATTCCTAGGGCATCCCCGACTTCTTCTACCATTCAAACCACTAAACACTCATGGCACTAATAAGAACAAATGAGTTGTTTGGTATCAAAACTGGTCAGATCCAAAATTAAAAAAAAATAAACTAAGTATTGAACTGTGTTCATTATTAACAAAAGAACAGTTCTTATTTTTCAAAAGCAGTCATATCCGCATATTTTGTAAGAGAAACCGGTTTAAAAAGCGGCTGTGGTATGAAAAATAGTCAAATCCAGCACTTGTTTTGGTGTTTCCTGAAAATTCACCTAAAGTGGAGTTGACCAGTTTTGATACCAATTGACTCAAATGTTGAAAATTTCAGCGATATCGATGGACTAATTTTCGAGTTTTGAGAGCACAATCAAACATACTCAGGCTGGATTTTTTTTATATATTACTAGCTGACGTGTACCCGGCGTTGCTGGGGGTTATCCTTAGGAGATAAGACATATACAGGGTGTATCGGCAAGTACCCGACAAACTTTAACCAGCTATTCCTTAGCACATTTAAAATTAAAGTTTGTCGGGTACGTGCCGATACACCCTGTATAATCGCGGACTTTTCTGTAGGCCTTTTTAGGATATCTCGTAGTATATTATTTTGGTATCTCATGAGGTTCAGCCTGCGTTAGCAATGTAGTGCCCGAAAATATATATTACGTCTTGATTATAAAACATCGACTTTTCTCTACTTTCTATAAATATAATATGCATGTTTCATATATGTAAACCTTCCGGAAGAAATTCTCTAAATGATAGTGAAAACCCTATCAAAATCCGTTGCGTAGTTTAGAAGAACTAAGCGCACAAAAAGACATACGCGAATAGCGACTTTATTTTAGTATAATATATGTATAGAGATGGAGTATAGTTAGTACAGGTTAGTAGCAGGAATTATTACCAAACCCTGCCAAACCGAGAACTTTAACTGTCACACGAGACACAAATTAGTAAAATTCATAATTCGAATGGCAGTTCTGTGTACAGAAAAGTACTAATTTATAATATTATGATATTTTTGTTGAAGGATACAACCTCACGGTTTAAGGGCCGGAATTCCGATTTTCTACCGATTTATATCATATTTCCCTTGAACACTTTAAGATTCTAACTTCTAAAAAAAAAATTGCTATTTTTCAAGATATTATCTGAAGATTTTTAGAGCCGAAACGTTAATTACATAAAATTCCCTCGATAGAAAAAAATTACAAAGTATGCTCGAAAAATTATTATTTACACGTTTGTTTCTGTTATATTACAAGTTATATGAATGAAAAAATTCACATTGCTTCTTTAAATGCCACTTAAGGTGTTTTTAAAGAATAAGTCGTGTTTAATTAAATATTTTCACAACTGTCGTTACGCCTATTGCTTTTAAATCATATTTATTATAGCGCGCTCGCTCCGACTTGAAGATTAACCTATCTTTCTTTGAAAAACTTCATTCGCCAACTCGAGGGCTTTGGGGGCAGACGTGTCGTTCAACGTTCTATGATCTGCAGACGTGCGACAGTGACACCTCTGTCGGATTCTTTTTAAATTAAATATTGTTGATTTTGTGGGTGTTACCCAAATCGTAATTCTTTACACGGAAGGCTGGCTCTTAAAAGAACATTCCCGCAATGTTCCCCGTTTCGGGAATATTCCCTAAGAATTATCAATCACTATGCACAACTAAAAAAGCTGTAAAAAATAAAATAGATAAATCAGTACTTACTCTATGAAGTAGACTTCTCCATTTGAGGTGTATGCCTTTTCCCACAACGGGGGTAGTGGTCCCAGGGCGTAGTCATCTCCCTTATCCTTCTCGCTATTACCGGAAAACTGCAACCTCGCCCTATCTTCCGCTACCGCTGCTACGGTAGTGGCAGACGAGACCGAATTGACTGAACTCAGCTGCCCGGTAGATAGCTTGCCCGTACTGATGCTGGCGGTCGATAACTGACCAGTCGATAAACCACCGATCGATAATTGTCCGACTGATAACTGACCGGTCGATAAACCGCCAGTCGACAGTCCGCCAGTCGATAAACCGCCAGTCGATAGACCGCCAGTCGATAAACCACCAGTCGATAAACCGCCAGTCGATATCTTGTCCGCTTCTCGTTGGGGGTCGGACAATTGGAGGGAGGTAGAGGCGATTTGCGAGGCCATTTCTGTCGTCACATCTTGATTTTTAAATTTTCAATAAAAATTGTTTCCGTTTATTTTAAACTTTTTCTTTAATTGGTAATTTCATGTTGCACTTTCACATAATATCACTGACGTACCTTTTGAAGGTATTTTATTTTATTTAAACTGAAATTAAATTAAGCATATTAATATCGTTATTATTGTATTCTGTAGTTAGATTATGTAACACCGCGAATCACAGTACTCGCACATTTCTTACGTTTCTTCCATATTCGGATACACATACATCCAAACTATTTATCATCTCAACTTTAAGGACAATTGACTATTGACCACGAAAAAATATAACGTTAAGCTGTCGGGAATGACCGTAATACGTGGTAACTTTTGAATTGAGGGGTGATTTTAATCATAACGGATATCTGTACAAATCTCGCAACCACTTACAAGCTTATTTTTAATGATTTTTTTCGGGCCAGATATATACAGTATCAAATTAGTTGATTTCTAGTTTTATGCAAACATTGACCGGTCGGTGGCTGAGTTGACATCGCGTTTGGGTCCCACCCAAATTCCTCCGCTGCTAAGTCCCCCATCAAAACGCAAGCAACATTTTCCGCTTACTGTGGTGGTAGTAGGAGATTTTCAAATATTGCCAGGTTATTCGTAACCCGGGAATGTTTGTTTTTCTTTAATTTTTTATTTTTTATTTATTAAGTTAAAAGAAATACATATTTCGCTTTGTTAACTTAAGTGTACATTGATTAAAAACAAAAATAATATTTATATAAATAATTATGGTTTACTACCTAAGTAACATATTTTTCTTAAGTAAGAGCATTTTGGTTTTGCTCATTGATCTTGAGGGCAAACAGTTTTTTCTTAAATATATTTATTCTATTTACGGTTGTCAGGCTATCAGGAAGGAGATTATATAATGTGTACACCCTCATGGCCTATGTTTCTTTTACCACACTCTGTCTTTGCTGAATTTGTGTATAATTTATTATGTTGTCTTGTGTGGTGGTCATGTACTTGTGATGTTTTCATAAATGAAGTATTTGTGTGTATGAAAAAATTAAATTTATTAAATTTTTAAATATTGTCTGTGATAAATATCAATATGAATATTGTGAGGTTGTTTTTTAGCAGATTTACCAATAAACAAAACACTTCCCAACCGTTAAACGTCGTTTTAATTGCACATTGATTAAAGACTGTACAATTTTCGTTTCGAACTCTTACTAATAAAAAAATGTCTTTAACTGGCTGCGAAAGGGCTGGCAACGTTGCATTTTGGCTGAGTGACACAAGAGGTTTATGTCTTGAAAAATTTAGGTTATTTCTGACATATTACTTCTTAATTGACCATTACCGCGTGAAAGTGATGTTTTTTAGTAACATAAATAATAATAATAATAATAATAATAATGTTTATTTCAGCTGGACAGAGCGGTGTGTGCAATGCTCTGCCTGCCATAAAAGTTTACATTTAAGTTAATACATACATAAAAAGAAAATCATTAAAGAAATAAATAAAAATAATAAAAAATAAATAAAAAATCAATACATTGATGTGCACATTAGGTCTTTATGGTGGCTTTAGAGAAATTCTCCATCTCCGGTGTAGAGGCGCTCCCTGCCACTGGGCAACGGCCTGGACAAGAGTGTTGTCCGATCTCTGGTAGCGCTGCCTCGTCCCGGCTATTCTTATTATTATTCTCGCCTTACGCGTGCGTAGATAAAATTTATTTAATATAATTCCAAGAAATCAACGGTTAAATTGTAGTAACAATGAATTCAATCAGTTTTTGGGATATTCTCTGGAAAGTATTATAATACCTTCTTATTGTGTAAACAAGATAAAAAGTGAGGTTGAGACAGTTTTCTTTCAGATTCCCTAAATAAAAGGCATGTGTTTTCAAAATTTCGTATGCTATGCAATTTTTTGAAGTTTAGAATAAAAATGATCATTTTTATTGTAAAGTGCTTATCGATATATATTGTATTTTACATATAACAAAATACTTGAACATTTGAACTGTCATTTTATTTTTTATATATTTTTTAGGATTGGCATATAATTGTAACAAGCTTATAAAAATGTTATACGAAAGTACCCCACTGCTTTGATCATATTATTTTCTTGTTACTCGCCAAATACAAGTACAATTGCTTTATAAATATATTTAGATTGTAACATATTGACAAATTTTTTTTTACAAAATTAAAAAAAAAAAATGTTTAAAAGTTGAAAATTAATAGTCACCCCATTTTATACTACATAGTCTAACGCAACCATTTTTAGATTGCGACGTCATTTCCATCATGAGAAATGTCTATAAAAAAATTATGAGAAATAACTCTAATCTTTTTTTTTCAAATACAACGCATGACCCCTTAATTGACTAGAGCCAGTGGAACTATGGCATTGACTGCAGGCATGAAGGCAGGGAGTAGAAGAAGAAAACAATGTTGAGAATTTTCTTGATATTCAGATCTGGTCACAAAACACAGCTAAAGCCATTTTAAGCAACATTACAATATTGAATGGTGGTCTATATATAATATCAGCCACTCAGAAACGAGACAAATACGCAACAATTTGAATTATGTATGTGAAAAAAACTGTATTGTATAAATTACTAGCCGAAGTCCCCAGCGTTGCCCGTACTTAACACAAGAGTTTTGTTCAAAATCTAATGTAGTCAGTGATCTTCCTGTTGTTTTGAAATCAAGTGTGCCAAATTTCATCGGTCTCAAAACAAAACCACGCCACCCGCCCGATGTCCGCTACAGACACTCTTAATTATATAAATAGATTTTAACAACCTAGGATTTTAACCTACGACCCTAGGTTCAGAGTCGAGGAGCTTTCCACAAACTAAATTAAATATACCATTCCTGAGAGAAAGTCCTGTTATATCCAATTATGTCCTAAATCCTGTATCTAAATTTCGCTAATAAACAATTAGATAATGTTAATTGAGTGTTAATCTCAAGTGACCTACCAGGTAAGTAATGTACTGTATATTATCTCCATAAATAGTTAAATGAAATGTATTATAAATTTGTACAGCGTCCTTGAGGTGATTTTGCACAAAAACGGCGCTATACAAGTCATCCAATTATTATTATTATTATAGTCCTCATATTGTGTTTTTCATATTTTCAACTCACCCAGACAAAAAAGATAAATTTAAATAAAATGTTACCACAAAAATGACAGCGAAATTTTTAATGAGAACTGTGTTGTCATTTTACAGGTTTTTTTATACAGTTCAAAATGTTGACTTTTAACTGTTAATTGAACTTAATTCACGCTGTAATTAAAACAAATGGGATATGTTAGATATTATTGTTACAATTTAATGTATACTTGTTGATATCTATCTACGTAATGTTGTGGAAACTGATGATTATAAAAACGGATGTAAAACTCATTATGTTTGTTTGCCATTATCTTTTCGATGTGAATAGTCCCAACTGTACCCAACTGTCTAGAGCCAGTGGGACTACGGCAATCCCAGAGGCTGAATGAAGTCGGGAGGGAAGAAGATGCCAAGAGGATGGTTGGGTAGCACCTCGCTATTCAGATCTGGTTACAAAACACCGCTAAACGGGCGTCTTGTTTGGGGCTATCAGTTTCTTTAGTAGTGACCGGCTGTTATCCTACACAAATCTCAAGTACGCCCAACAATTGAATTTGGTAGCCACCTCTGGGCTGGAGACCCATAAACAAGACCCATACAGACCCATACTCGATAAACATACTTTATTCTGTGCAAATAAGGGCGGTCCGTCTGATTGACGATCCGTTGTTAACAGACCGATTGACATCGCTATGCACAGACGCAAAGTGGGCATCCTGAGTATGTTCTGCAGGTATTTTAATGGAGCTTGCTCTATGGACACGAACGGAACACCCGTTCACAGTCGATGTTGGTCTTCATGAGAACGGGCCGTTTCTTCGAGTCGTTTTCTACGCAAGTCGGCTCGCATGTGGAAAGAGCTAACAGCATCTGTTTTTCCTCCTTCGTATAATCCGGGCCTCTTCAAGACCCGCATTAATAAACACCTTTCTACAGCCCATACGTTAACCACCCTCACAACGCTGCCAAACCGGGTGGCGACGCACCCGGTGAGCCTTAACACTGTACAGATATGTGGCGCTCTTGTGAAGTGTCAGAATATTAAAATAAAGCTATTTCAAGCAACGTTTCGATTCTGAGTATTGGTCATTCACCAGAGCGATACTGAGAGTATCAACAAGTCTCTATTAGTTTTTCCATCATTTTGGTGGAAAGTCTCATTACAAAGGCAACAATGGAGGAAAACCGTAGCATAAAAAATAGTACAATGGAAAAAACCCACAACAGTTAAACTAACGTGACACTTCGCACGATCAAGTCAAAGGCAGACAATCATTGAATAATACATATAGCTGCTACAAAACATAATTATACCCTTTATTATATATTATAAAAGGTTATGTTGTAATTATCAAGATTTAGACTGACAGAAGAGTATGTATAAAACAATAATACAGCAGTTTTAGCGCGGTATATCCTCACTGCCTACCCCTACATAGAAACGGCGCGATAGTTTATTTTATTTTTATTTATTTTATATATATATATATAAATTACAAACAATACAAAACAAAATGAACCTTTGTCTGTCCAACTGGGAAGGATTCCCGTTTCAGGACAGCCAAATTGTGCATTTAGTACATAATATTCTTACAGTGGAATGGCGATGCTGTCAAAACAAATTTTGAGAACATTGTTGATTGCATTCGAAGTGACAGGATTGTTTCTTTATCCTTGAAAGAATCGCAAAGATGTAATTTATTACCAGGGTCAATTTGGATAACATTAGTAATTGCATTCAGAACAGATGAATGGTTTCTTTCGGGACATCACAAGTCTGAGATTCTTTCCAGGCCATTTTGGAGAACATTTACAATTGTATAGTTAGAATTTTCATATTTATAAATCAGTTTTTTTTTATTTATTTTTTTTTATATTTACTCCACACAGGAGGCCCTGAAGAAAATAATTTCCCTCAGGGCCTATGTCATCTTTGGGGATGCTGTGTGGAGGGTCTTTTTGTGGAGAGGAAGGAGTGAACATGGGTCTTGAAGAGTCCCATGTTGTAGGAGGGAGGAAACCCAGAGGCCGGCAGTTCGTTCCACAGCCGAGCTGTTGAACTTAAGAACGAATCGTAGAAGCGACCCGTTCTCATGTGACAAATGTCAACCGTGTACAAATGTTGGGCGCGCGTTTGGTGTGTATCCCGACTACGCACCGGTGCCGAAGGGATCAATGACGCTAGTTCCTCAGAGCATCTTCCATTGTAATACCGATAGAACAAGGACAGCATACCTACCTGACGCCTGTGCTCTAAAGATTGCAGTCCGTTTGTTAAGATTGGGGAATCTATCAAACGGACCGCCCGTTTCTGCACAGAGTCAAGGGTTTTTTCAGGTATTTAGGGGCTCCGGACCAGAGATGACTGCCAAATTCGACAGTAGGGCGCACTTGCGATTTGTAGAGGGTCAGCAGTTGTGTATTATTAAAGTATCTGCGGGCCCTGTACAGTACGCCCAGCTTCTGAGAGGCCAACTTTACTCTGGCTTCGATGGAGCCCCCGTACCTGAGCTGGTCACTGAAATGAGTACAGCACAACCATTTCTATTCGCGCCGTTTTTTCCTTTGTTTCAATGATATTCCATGTTGGGATTGGGCGCAAATTTGAGTATTCTGAAAATATATTTAGTGTTGCATGCTGATGATGCGGTGCTGATTGCTAACAGTATGGTAAATATACTGTTAGCAATCATGTCCCGGATGAACGAAGTATGTATGAAGAATGAGTTAATAATAATAATGATTTGTCTTTTTTTCTTAGTAACATATAGAGATAATGATATCCTCACTGGGATCTTCCGTGCTGAGGATGTCATTTTCATATTATGATTTAATTATAAGAAATTAATATAACAACAAAGTAACATATGAAATTGATGAATGTAAGTAAGTCTAAAGTAATGGTGTTTGAAAGAGAGAGTACGAAAACAGTGTGCAATATAGTTGTGAATGAGGAATACTTGGAGCAGGTGGATGAGTTTGTGTATTTAGGAAGTATGTTTACGAGAGATGGGAAGGCTGACAGAGATATTGATAGAAGGGTAAATGCAGGTAACTGAGGACTGAACGCAGTTGCCGCTAACAAAAATAAAATGTCCAAAGAAGCGAAGCGAAGTCCACAGTGGAGTGCTGGTACCTACTCTGATGTGTGGCAGTGAAGCGTGGAACTGGAAGCGGAAGAATGGAAGTAGACTGAATTCTGTACAAATAAGATCCTTGAGGCGTATGTAAAACAATGTATGATCGTGTGAGAAATGTGGACTTTCGCAAAGAATGCAAGGCTGATGTAAGCGTAATGAGTAAGATTAAGAAAGGGACGCTTAGATGGTGTGAGCATGTAGAGCGAATGAGCGAAGTAAGAAGTGCATGACGCAAATGTGAATGGTAGCAGAAGTCGGGGACTCCCGAGAAAGACATGGAAAGATCAAGTGAATCAGATACTTGGGTCGGGCCATGTCAAGAGTCAGAATAATAGAAGAGTATGTATGGGACGGTGTATGAATGTGAATGAGGCAAGGAGTGTGTGCCAAGACAGAGTTGTTTGGCGTGATGGTTAGTTAGTTATTAATATGACATTAGAAAAGAATTGGAATCCAAGTGGAAACAACATCTTCAGTCGATATCATTAGTTAATCATTAAATGTTTTATGAGCAAATATTATTACAAATTTAAACGTGTTAATCGATATCTTTGATTAAATCTTAATAATAAATTATTTTTATTGATTACTTTGTGTATTTCACAAATTACTCATTTAAGGCGATGCACTACGTCGCGTAATATTTTAAATTGAGCCGCTATCAACAAGAACCCTTACGTAGATGGCGATAAGGTTTAAATTCCCGTTTAACACCATCCGCCTGTTTTGATTTATGCAAGAAAAAAACATGGCCAAAAATTGTCTTTCATTTTATTTTGTCGATGTTCAGGCATAAATATTTATGCATGGCATAACTTAATTTGCTACATTATACAATAAAATCATAATCGAAAATGGGTTCGTAAGTAGGATATTTTGAACTTTAAAGCAGTTTTCATAGGCCTATACATTATTTTTTTCTGGGCTTATAAAAAGACTTATGCAAAAAATACTCGATTATTTCAAAGGCCAGGATGTATTCTACTCGCAGTATTTAATTAAAGCATCTGAAACATTTCTAGGCGACAAAACTTTCAAACCAAAAACACATGATTTTGCATTACTACGTATGGCATCGCCTTAAATTGATATATAGTATATTTGTGGTACGTTCCAGAGTGGAAGATACTCTCAGTATCGCCCTGGAGTAAGACCACCGTTCAGAATTGAAATGTTGCTTGAAATGGTTTTGGCCGTGTTTGGTGACCGGAACTGAATAGCCAGGTACTTCCCCGCTTTAGTCTTTCCCATCTCCTTCCCCTCCCCACAACCTTCAGCCTCACAACATACCCCAATTGGAGATGCCATAGTCTCACTGGCTCCAGACGATAAATCGGTGTTTATTGAAATATAATTCTTACATTTTCATACAAAATAAGAGATTAACATTATTAGAAGTTACCATAAGTAATTATCTACATAATTTAATTGTATGTTTTACATTACCTAACTCACTCACTAGGTGTGTCATTTTCTAATTTAAAATAACAAGTTCTAAGCTGTTAATTTAATTAATACCTCCCTAATTGAGAACTTTTTTTAAAGATTTTTATTATAGACAAAAGAAAATTACCTTTTCACTTATTAAACTAGAAATAACTAATATATTACACATAAAAAATATAAATACAATTGTTTAAAATTGAATAATATAATTTGTTATCTAGGACTCACACCTCTTAAGTAGGTAAAAATTGCATTATAAATGCAGACAAGATAATTAGTTAAAGAAATCATTCATAGATGTCGGTAGATCCAAGCTCTCAAAACAGATTATAAAAAGGCTTGAATCTCATTATACTTTCTCTTTCTTCGCTAACTCTTAAATAGTAAATACAAGCCTCCTTGATCTTCTTGGGTAGCTTGGGTCTCCGGAATATTCACAATGTAATTGGGGATAGAGCAATAAAACACCAAGAGTACTTTAAAGTTTCTTCTGCGTTATCAATTCAAGTTCCTTCCCTTCAAAACTCAACATATGGTCCTACGAGTCGGAAGATTTAACGCGAGTGATTAAATCAATAAAAATGAACCAGCACTGAAGAAGGAACATCCAGCCAACATGCAGCTTCCAGCATCCAGCAAGCAGCAGAAGACATCAGCAACAAAAATGGGCGAGTGACCAATCCATATACCTTACCTACCTTACAATTAAAATCCTTAAAATTAGAAGCAAAATTAATGACATCAATATTGTGCTTACTCATAAAAAAATTGTTGCAAGCCTGTATGATCAAGTCTAACAAAAAATAATTCGACATTGCAGTTATGTAGGTAATAAGATTATTGCGAAAAAACTACAGTAATATTGTTAGTTCCGAGATTAAAATAATGTTTATTTGAATTACCCGCGAAGCCGGTAAGGCAGTTTTTTAAAGAAATACCCTATGGGCGAACTTATCAAACCGCTTAGTCATTGTCATTGTGCAACTGTCAAATTGTAACGGGTTTGAAAGTCAATAACGATCGTTTTTTGGGAGGTTATCAGTGTTTTTTAAGTGTATTTATAGTGAATGTGATAATTGGATAACTCAGTGAACTGTAAGTAAACGCCTGATTGAATCAAAATGGATTTAAAATCGCTGATCGCTCAACGGGGAATTTGTAAAGGAAAAATTACTAGATTCAGTGATTTTTTAGCCAAAGATTCTTCAACGCAAAGCGAACTAGAATTGCGTATAAAGCGTTTCGAACCTTTGCTAGATGACTTTGAAGGAATTCAGGATAAAATAGAAGCACTATCTCCCGAAGATGACCAAAATGACCGGGCGAACTTTGAAAACGATTATTTTAATACATTGGCCAACGCGAAAGATAGATTATATAAAAAAGAATCATCAATCCGGACAAATAATAATATTAAGTTACCGATAATCGAATTGCCGAAATTTAAAGGGGATTATTGTGAGTGGATGGAGTTTCGAGACGCGTTTATATCTTTAGTGGACAGCAATACTAACTTAGATGCCATCCAGAAATTTTATTACTTGAAGAGTTGTCTCAGAGGAGAACCATTTAAGCTAATCACTGCATTACCTATGCATATGGACAATTATGTTACAGCTTGGGAAATGCTCACAGACAGATACGAAAACTCAAAAATAATTATAAATAATCATGTAAACGCGTTGTTTAAATTACCGGACGTAAAGACAGAAAATCACGTCGCAATAAGAAGCTTATTGAACGAGGCGCAATTGCATTTAAAATCGCTAAATAATTTAAATATAACTACTAAAAATTGGGATGTAATTTTAATTTATTTATTATCAAATAAACTAGACTCAAACACAAGAGCTCATTGGGAACAATACCAAACAAAAAATAATCTGCCTACCTACGAAGAATTTATTAAATGTTTGTATGCAAGGGCCCAAGTACTAGAAGCATCGGCGAATAATGATAAAAAATTTAATCCGGGAAAAGCGAATCCGCATAATTATAAAAAAGAAACTATGGTGTCACTATCCGCACAAAAATTAAAATGTTTACATTGCAACGATAATCATAAGATTTATTATTGCCGCAAATTTTTGGAATTAAAGCCGAAAGAACGAATTGATAAAATACATAAATTAGGCGCTTGTTTAAAATGTTTAAACCTCGGTCATAAATTAAAGGATTGCAAATCTAAATTCAATTGCCGTAAATGCGATGGTGAAAATCACAATACACTACTTCATTTTAAGAAGGAAGAAGATTCAAAACACGAAAGGGCATCAACATCTTCCACTACGGAAGCGCCTTTAGTATCAAATCATGCCGCGAAGGTAGAACCAAATTTCGTGTTATTGTCCACTGCCATCATCAACATAAAAAACAATGCTGGAAAGTCAATTCAAGCCAGAGTTTTACTAGATTCTGGGGCGCAATCGAACTTTATAAGTGAGAAATTTGCAAATAAATTAAAATTGAAAGCGAAAAGGGCAAATATTCCAGTCACCGGAATTCACAATAAGGTTTTAAATATAAGATCTAAAGTTGAATTAAATATAACTTCAAACTATTCCGAATACGAAAAGAAGATAGAATGCCTGATAATATCTGAAGTGACCAGTAATCTGCCGCAAATTTCCTTTCAGAAAAAGGACACTGGGATCCCCAGCGGTCTCAAATTAGCTGATCCAAACTTCAACATTACCAGCCCGATAGATATGCTGTTGGGAGCGGAGGTATTTTGGGAAGTCTTGCATGCCGATCGAATGAGAATTGGAGAAGCAGGACTCACACTACAAAGGACCGAATTAGGGTGGCTTGTATCCGGACCTATCGCCACTCCGAAACCAAAAAGGCCAGTAAATTACTGTCATTTATCTTTAAATTTATTACATAAGCAATTAGAAAGCTTTTGGAAAATAGAGGAGCTAGCTCCTGTAAAACATAGAAGCCATGAAGAAAGAGCATGTGAAGAAAGCTTCTTACACACGCATCAAAGAGATGAGAAAGGACGTTTTGCGGTAAGATTACCGCTGCGACCTAATATTAATCAAATGGGTGAAACCCTAAAGGTGGCTGAAAAAAGATTCTATAATATGGAGAAGAAATTCCTTGCCAATAAAGACCTGATGCTAAATTATAAAAAGTTCATGAAAGAGTATCAGGAATTGGGGCATATGACGCTGTGCGAAGCAGCGCCAAAAGATAAAATTTGTTATTATTTGCCACACCATGCAGTGATAAAGGAGTCTAGCACGACAACCAAAACCAGGGTCGTGTTTGACGGATCAGCCAAATCATCAACTGGTATATCATTAAACGACGCCCTCATGGTAGGACCAGTTTTGCAAAAGGAGTTATGTGCACAACTATTGTTTTTCAGAAAGCACCAGTATGCATTAACTGCCGACATCGAGAAGATGTATCGTCAAATATTGGTGCAGCCGGAGGATAGAGATTACCAGCGCATAGTCTGGAGGGACTCTCCGGAAAAGGAAATCCAGCACTATCAACTCAATACTGTCACCTACGGTTTGGGACCATCATCCTTTCTGGCTACCAGATGCTTGGAGCAGTTAGGAACAGAAAATCAGGAAGCATACAAAAAGGTCAGTCGAATCCTAAAATACAACTTTTATATGGATGATCTAATAACTGGCGACGAAAATGAGGCAGACTGTCTCACTATTAAATATCAATTAAGCAGCATTTTGGCATCTGCTGGCATGAATTTACGAAAATGGAGATCAAATTTACCCTCTATAAGTTCGAAACCAGAGAGTGAAACAGATATGATTATTACTGATAACCCCAAGGAAAAGAAAATTTTAGGGTTGTCATGGAATAACCAGCAAGACCATTTTCAGTACATTGTAGAGCCCTTAGAAACGTGCGTTAAAAGTAAACGCCAAATGTTATCATGTATCGCTTCTACTTTCGACCCCCTGGGGCTGATAGCACCTGTAACTTTAATCGCAAAATTGATAATGCAAGGTTTGTGGCAAACTAAGATTCAGTGGGACGAAGATGTTCCATCTGACCAGATGAACGCATGGAATTCATATATAAATGAATTACCTCTTTTGAATAATTTAAAAATACCGAGAAAGGTAATTTGCAAACATCAAGTTAAACTGCATCTGCATGGATTTTGTGATTCGTCAGAAAAAGCCTATGCAGCATGTATATATATAGTGTCTACTGATGAATCGGGAAACACAACTTCTAATTTAGTCACATCAAAATCAAGGGTGGCACCGTTGAAGAACATATCGCTACCAAAACTGGAGCTTTGTGGTGCTGTGTTACTCACAAAGTTAGTTAATTATGTCAAAATAGCTATGAACTTAAATGAAATAGATACAACCTACTGGTGCGATTCCATGATAGCACTATTCTGGATTCGTGGACAACCAGCAAGGTGGAACACATTTGTGGCGAATCGGGTATCTGAAATCCAGGAATCCAGTCAACCCGCACAATGGAGACACGTAAGATCGGAGGATAACGCGGCGGACGTTTTATCCAGAGGCGCTAAGGTGTCGCAACTACTAAAGTCTGACATTTGGTGGCATGGGCCCACCTGGTTGACGTCAGGCGATTACCCGAATACCAGCAGTGAAGTTACGCCGTTGGATCTGCCAGAAGAAAAATTAAAAATAACTTTAATTTCAGCAGTAAAACAGGATTGGGAAATATTTTCCAGATACTCTTGCTTAACCAAATTGCAAAGGGTGGCAGCCTATATGCTACGATTTATTTTTAATTGCAGAAATTCTTTATCAAGGCGTGACGGAGCGCTAACTGTCTACGAATTGGAAAATTCGCTTCACATTTTAATATCTCGCGCACAATGTTTTGCATTCCCGGAAGAAATGAGGGCTTTACAGGCC
Organism: Hesperophylax magnus; assembly: GCA_026573805.1. Lineage (NCBI taxonomy): Eukaryota > Metazoa > Arthropoda > Insecta > Trichoptera > Limnephilidae > Hesperophylax > Hesperophylax magnus. The sequence goes on from JAIUSX010000004.1 coordinate 14,613,483, forward strand.
AAGGGTAGTGTAAGGAATAGTAGTAGGTTGAAGTCATTAAATCCTTATTTGTTTAAGGATTTAATCCGGGTGGGGGGTAGGTTATCCAACGGAAAAATGATATCGGAAAGTCAACAACACCCCATAGTATTACCTTCACATCATAAACTAAGTGAGCTTATTGTCAAGCACTACCACTATTTATATTTACATGCAGGGACGCAGGCATTGTTAGCGTTAATAAGAATGAAATACTGGCCAATTATGGGTAAAAATTTAATAAAAAAGATTCTGAAATACTGTATTATATGTTTTAGATGTAACCCGAAAACAGAACAACAACTGATGGCAGACCTACCGGCCGAACGAATAACGGAATGTCGTCCATTTCAATTGTCCGGAGTGGATTACTGCGGCCCCATTATGATTAAATCAGGTGTTAGCCGTAAGACTCACAGCGTAAAATCTTATATATGTCTATTTATATGTATGGTTTCCAAGGCGATACATTTAGAAGTAGTAATGTCTTTGAGCACTGATAGCTTCCTAAATGCGTTTAAACGTTTCATTTCGCGAAGAGGGAAACCCAGTAAAATGTTCTCAGATAACGCCACTAACTTTAGGGGAGCAAATAATGAACTAAGGGAAATCTATGAATTTTTGGAAAATTCAAATGAAAAAATCGATAAATACTTAGCCAATTTATCTATTCAGTGGAAGTTCATACCAGCAAGGGCTCCGCACTTTGGTGGACTTTGGGAGGCAGGGGTCAAATCAGTAAAATATCATTTGAAAAGGGTTGCAAATACTTCACTATTAACATATGAGGAATTTAGCACAGTATTATGTCAAATTGAATCATGCTTGAATTCCCGTCCCCTCTGTCCGCTGTCCAATGACCCCAAAGACCTAAATCCCCTGACACCTGGTCACTTTCTCATTGGAACGAGTTTAGCAGCAATCCCGGAGCAGAACTTGCAGAATGTAGCAGTCAATAGACTGAATCATTACCAAAAATTAAATCAACTAATACAATCCTTTTGGTCGAGGTGGCGCAAAGAATACTTGGCTGAGCTGCAGACCCGGACGAAATGGACTGGCAACCACCAAAGGCAGCTGCAACCAGGCCAGATGGTCATTCTGAAGGAAGATAACGAGCCTCCTTGCTTTTGGAGGCTAGGACGAGTGCACGCTGTACACCCAGGACCTGATGGAAGAGTACGAGTAGCTACCATCAACACAGCACAGGGAACGGTCCAGAGGGCAATATCAAAATTATGCCTACTGCCAATTGAGGACAACAAATGCGGAGACCACCTACCTAGGACGGACCAGGGAGAATAATAAGCGACCCGGCAGCACCAATACACAGTGTGGCGCTAACGAACAGAAGAAATTTCAGAGAAGCTGGGAAATTTAAAATCAGACTATGTGATAAACAATCAAAAATAAAAAATAAAATGCAAAATGAATAAAGGTGGTGGAGGTCGTGACCTCTTGTGAAACTTTAGTGAGACATTGGTCTAAGTGAAAGGTCAAGATGACAATTTAATGAAAGGAAAAGTGAAGAACACTGCAAGTGCCTGTTCAAAATATTATACAAAATTAGCAGTCCTGGAAGGAAGACCTGGCCCAACCATCATTGTATTGTGTTTGTCCTAAAATTAAATGTTTTATTATTATAAAAAAAAAAAAAATATATTGATTTGATTCTTTATCTTAACTTCAGTTTAGAACTAGTAAAATATGAATTATTAGTTAATTTAATATGGTGTGAAGTGTTTAAAGTTATAAATATTGTCATTTATCGTTAGTACTAAAAGTAATTTTATTAGTATTGTTTTTTCTTAGTAATTTTATTTGTGTAAAAAAACTCTATTGCTAATCGTTTTTTGGCGGGATATATGTTTAAAATTGAATAATATAATTTGTTATCTAGGACTCACACCTCTTAAGTAGGTAAAAATTGCATTATAAATGCAGACAAGATAATTAGTTAAAGAAATCATTCATAGATGTCGGTAGATCCAAGCTCTCAAAACAGATTATAAAAAGGCTTGAATCTCATTATACTTCCTCTTTCTTCGCTAACTCTTAAATAGTAAATACAAGCCTCCTTAGTCTTCTTGGGAAGTTTGGGTCTCCGGAATATTCACAATGTAATTGGGGATAGAGCAATAAAACACCAAGAGTCCTTTAAAGTTTCTTCTGCGTTATCAATTCAAGTTCCTTCCCTTCAAAACTCAACAACAATATTATTCACTTTCAATGTCTTGTTGATTGAGCATAAAAGTGATTTTTTTTTAAATGGGCTTGTATATTTTTTTAATTTTGTCTCGAAGGCATATATATCGCCCCCCCCTCGTAACCAATGGATTACTTGCCATAGATGGTGTTTACATGTATGTTACCGTGTTGCCGTGTAAACTGTGTGTACTTGGGACGATTTAATGAGTTCTGTATTTGTATGTATGAGTTTTTTTTATTTATTTTGTATATAAGGAGGCATGTATGAGGCTCGTATTTAGGGAAGGAGTGTCGTTTTAAGATTTTAATATTAAGAGGAAGCTACAAGCCAAAAATGTGTATATTCTTGGTATGCCTTATATTGTAGGTAATGGGTATTAAAATCGTTTGACAAACGGAGTCTAGAATCGATCGATTTCAAGCACAAAACTGGTTTTTATTTATTTTCTAAATAATTTTATATGACAGCAAAAAAGTTAATCAAGTGAAACTGTCACAGATAATCATAGCTAAAATACTGTATTTTTTAAAAGTTGTTTACTTTACGCGTTCACACATTTGTATTGAAAAAATATTTTTTATAGTAGTTTACATTTATATTTTTTATTGAGTAATTATTTTTTTATTTATATTCTACTCAAGCGAAACGATAGGAAAACCTTCAATTTATCTAAAGCATATCTTTGCTATTCATAATGTACACCAATTCGTTATAAAGATTAATCAAAATAGTGATTTAGCATTAAGCTTCGCATTAATTTATTTTAGGAATACTGCCGATATATAATTATACATTATAGAGATTTTTTTTCTCTGAATGTAAGTACATATCATTTGGAAACTACATAGGATAGATATATAAAATCATAAATATATAAACACATTACCTGGTAAGACGTTACAATCTACAAAAACATCATTTTGCAAAAAACAAGTAAGTTATTACGAAAATAGTGACAGCCGGTGAACGGCGCACAGTGGGCTGAAAATCGCCTTTCATAGACATAGAGACTTAAATTTTCAAGGGTATTTTTTTTGGCTAGAAATGGATTCTGCTGTTAATTACTATGCTATAAAATTTCGAATGAAGCAATTGCATGTACAAATGAAGGAGTTATCATTTTTTAAGAAAAATTTGTATGTATTAAAAATGAGGCTATCTCTGGAATCATAAGGTTGGCCATTATATCCTTACACACAGATATACTACTATTTGTTTGTATTTTTGACATACTTCGTATTGTGGCGCAACTTGCGCTTTTTTTAAAAAAAAACCTCAAAGTTGAAAAAAACTTTTTTATGTTGATGATTCATTTTAATGCTTGACATACGAGTATGCTTTGTCTAATGAAAGGCGATTTTCAGGCCACTGTGCGGCGGGCGATTGGCATTTTGCCCCCGGTATACAAGGGTTAAGAGTGAAATAAAAATTGCTGAAAATATTGAAGTCCTACGTAAAACTTTGATTTAAGTGTGGAAAACACAAAAAATAAGTAATCTTATGAGGAAGGCGAATTCTCTTTGCAACGATCCGGGAGAACTACAGCGTCGGCAATATTCATTGCGCTTGTCAGCCGGTGCGCGGCAAGCAATTGTAATTTTATCTGCGGAATTCTAAGGTTTAATACTTGGTTTGCATAATTATTGTTCAATAATCATTAAAAATGACTCAACAACGGTTCATTTCAGACGATTTTAAATCCAAATGACTCCATAATCGATTGTATTTCGCATGTATAGTATGCATCATTCGTAGAATCGAGTTTTTTTTTTGGCGACAGAATAAATTATCGAGATTCCTAAGTTGTGATTCGTAAAAGGTTAAAGCAGGTAGGAATGACTAATATCGGATGCTGTCTTTGAACTCAAATCGGATGCTGCGTTTGGCACTTCTTTGCAATTTGAGATAAGAAGGAATGATGAATGCTTTGTGGATTAGTGGTTGGCGCTTGACCCCAAAATTATTATTTATACCGCTTCTATTCGGACCTTTTAATGCACGTAAATACTGACCTATTTTTTTTTTAAATCTAATTAAAATATTGACCTACACTACTAAAATGATTAAAATACTGAAATTATAAAAACACGGACCTAAAATTATTGAATATTGACCAATAATAATAAACACATTATAGTTATAAAAATACTGACTTAAAATTATTAAATATTGACCTTTTTTTAAAAAAAAAAGAAAGACAAACATTCGAAAAATATTTGAAAATCTCTTACTACCACCACAGTAAGCTGAAAATATTGCTTGTGTTGTGATGGAGGACTTAGCCAGCCGAGGAATTGAACACACTACGCCTGGGTGGGACCCAAACGCGATGTCAACTAAGCCACCGACCGATCAATATAAATATTTTTTAAATATTTACCTAAATTTTTTAAAATCATATTTTTATTCTGACCTAAACTAATTGTTATTGAACGAAAATTAATAAATATTGTCTTAAAGTTATTCAAAATACTGACTTAAAATTATAAAATATTGACTTAATGTTATTAAATATTGCGCTGAAATTATAAAAATATTGACCTTAAATTAATAATAATAATAATATTTGGATGATTTGTATGGCGCCGTTTTTGTGCAAAATCATCTATTTAAATATTTACTCAATATTATTAAAATATTGACATAAAATTACTAAAATATTGACAGAAAAATAACTTGAAATTATTAAGATATTGACTTAAAAGTAATAAATATTGACCTAAAATAATTAAGATATTAAAATTATAACAATACATACCTAAAATTATTAGATATTGACTTAAAATTACGTAAATATTGACTCAATATTAAGATATTGACCTAAAATTATTAAAATACCTCAAATTAAGATTAGTAAAATCCTGATCAAAATAAGCCATTATTGTGTTTTAATAATTAATCTCGCAAAAATGGCTTCGAAACTATTGTAAAAGGTATTGATTTTGTGCTTAATTTGCAGAAAGCTGTACAATTTACAAACTGTTATCTGTTTGCATAGTGTGATTGGCTTCATGTGGGGCACTGAACGAATACATCCTAGAGTGTTATCATTTTTTTAGGCGAACACCGCCGAGAGTCCCAACTGTACGGAGCCAATGGGACTATGGCATCTGGGATGGAAAAAGGAAGGTTGCGAACTTCCTGACTATTCAGTTCTGGTCACAAACACGACTATCGCGATTTTAAGGCGAACCTTAATACCAAATCACTATTTTGATTGATCTTTATAACGAATTGGTGTACATTATGAATACCAAAAAATATGCTTTAGATAAATTGAAGGTTTTCCTATCGTTTCGCTTGAGTAGAATACAAATAAAAAAATAAATTACTCAATAAAAAATATAAATGTAAACTACTAAAAAAATATTTTTTCAATAGAAATGTATGGAAGCATAAAAGAAACAACTTTTAAAAAATACAATATTATAGCTAATATTATCTGTGACAATTTCACTTGATTAACTTTTTCTCTTTCTTATGAAATTATTTACAAAATAAATAAAACCCAGTTTTTTGCTTGAAATCGAACGTTTCTAGACTCCCTTTGTCAAGCGATTTTAATGCCTATTACCTACGATATAAGGTATACCAAGAATACATACATTTTTGGCTTGTAGCTTCCTCTTAAGCGACAATGGCGGTGATTCACCAGAACGATGCTAATATCTCTTTGGTCATGTTCATATAAAAGTTTAATAAGTTTTCACAGAAGTAAGGTAATATTGAGCTCACTTTGGGCCCACGGACAGGCCCACAACACACTTATATTTATTATCTGCTCAGTGACGTGGAGGTATTTATATTTTGTATGGTTTCTCAGCTGCTAGCCATTTAGCACGTAAAATAGATTTAAATTTTCTTTATTGTCAATAATTTTATGTAGATAGGTCTAGCTAGATTTATTCATTTGCAAATGTCGCTTACGACAGCTGTGAAGTATTTTTTACAAATGTCATTCTCTAAACATACAATAATCACCAGCAAACATATGAAAATTATTGTAAATACAGTGGCATGACACAAAGTTATATATTGTTGCCCTTAAAGTCCACGAAACGTTGGTTTAAGTGGCTTTATCCGTATTTAGTGACTAAATCTGAACGTCCAGGTACTTCTCATCCTTAACTTTCTCTCGCAGATCGTTTGGCTTCACAAAATACCCTATATTGTGAATGTCATAGACCCATTTGTTCTGGGTTTTTGAGAAAATAATATATCCACATAACAAATAATAAATAATAATACAAATTTACAGAAAATAGGAACATGCTTAATATGCACATTTTATTTTAAAACACTCTGTATCAGTAAGATTAAAATGAGAAGTAATTATTAAGTATTAATTATAATGCATCTTAATTTATTTCCTTAATAAAAATCGTTTCTTTGCCTGGCGGCCATTGTTATCGATGTCAAAGTTTAAAGAATTTTGTTTCTTAACTTATTTAACCCAAAATATTAACCTATGAACCAAAAATAGGTTCATAGCTTACGTTTAATTTTAAAAAAAAACCAGCATAAAAAATGTATATGTCAAAACATGGCATGAAGAAAAGACGTAAAATTCTCAGTTTTTTTAACGGAAAAGCTAATTCACCATTTTCAAAAACTGAAATACTTCTCATTATTATCTAACTGATACCAAATGTTTTTAAAAATAAAATGTGTGTATTACGAGTCCCTAATTCTAGTGGCGACGTTGTTTGAAATGGCTTTAGCCTTGTTTAATGAACACATCGGAATAGCCAGATACTCTCTTCTTTTAATTGTATACTTTGACATTGTTAGCGCATAATACATTATTTATAATCCGACGTCTAATGAAAAGGTAAGAATATCATCTTTCAAATTATTATGTTTTGTTATAACTTATAACGTGTATAATTATGAAAGAATGCATTCAATATAACTGTTTTAGGGCGTGCTACATATTCCCATATAAAAATGCATATATTATTATTAATTTGTCGGAGAATGGTTCATCTAATAACGACAGGAAGTTGTATAGTAGTTCAACAGGTGTTCTTACCTACTTACTAACGAATCAACGAACTAACGAACTAATGAACTCCAGTTTCGCGGAAAATACCAAACACCTGACTTCATCAGTCGATCTTCAACCGGAGATAAACACAACAACACAACTTTCACACGGTTAGTTTTTCTCTTTTCATCCATTTTCACTCATTCACTGCTCCGACCATAAAAACACAATATGAAAGCTACCATACTCGGAATTGTTTACTATTTTTTCTAACACTTTTGCATTAAATTCTAAACAGATTTAGATATAATCTCACTGGGGGTTACGTCCACCCTTGTGGCGCACTTCTTTGTTCGCGTTTTATTTATGAAAAGTAAAAGTTTAGTCACTTCTTTTTAACAAAGTTTTGTAAAAGTTGACGCAGCGCGACAGCACTACGCCCGTTCGCGTTGAATTTTTTATGACACTGGTCGCTAGGGATGGGCGCACCGCTATCGATATGTAATGCTTTTACCGTTATCGATATTCTGCTTCCAACGGTTTTCCCGACTTTTTGTTGATGATATATTTTTACATTTATTATTTATTTTTACAGTACATAGTTTAATTTTATATTTGAAAGGTTTATTTTATTTATTACTTTTATTACCTAAAAATAATTACATTTTATGTGTTTCTTTCGTATTAGTGTCAGCGAAACGATTGTGAGTAGAGGGGATCCAAATATGCTTCATACGGATTTAATATTTCTACGATAGGTTATGCTGATGGGGATTTGAAGTTTTTCTACTTGTTTGCAAATTATTGTACATAATTCATAAGTATTTATTACTTTGTTCGTTTTTTAAGTTAGGTTTGTAAACTAGTTTCGTGTTCAAAATCTAACAAATTATTTTGTGTACATGGGCATCGTTTTGAATTTAGCAAAAACAAATAATTAAAATCAGTGTGCTTGTCAGCTTCGCCGTATTTACAATATATGCCTATATTTTCAAAACGTATTAGGTGACCGGTGCGCTTACAATTTATTATATTTTAACTAAATACAATTTTATAAGAATATCAATATATCGATCTTTTCCACTAATAAAATATCGATTGCGTCAACTTACATTCCTACTAATTGCTGAGGAATGTTGCCACAGCTAAACAACGTAAAAATTTATTGCGCTGTGAACATTCCACAACGTAAACCTAAATAACTTCCAACTACTTTTAAAACAAACAAACAAGATAAAGAATACAACACAGAAGTTAAAATGTGTTTGTTTATTTATTTTTATACATAATTGGAATGCATGGATCGATAACGATGGAAACCATTTTTTATATTTTCATAAAATTATGTTTTTTATTCTAAACTAATATTTAAAAAAATTATATGTGGTCTAATATTTTAGTTTGTTATGTATGTATTTGAAAAACATTACTTAACCCGGTAATATCAAACAAAATGAAAGTATGCTAATTTATTCAATTTTACCAATTTTCCTTTTTTGAGGATCTTTTTGGAATGTAAGAAATGATTCAATCCGCATATTGAGAAGACTCATGTTGTAGGAGGGAGGAAACACAAGCCAGGAAGCTGTTCCAGTCATTCTCTGACTGGCAGGGTCGGCTCTATGCAGGTGCAAATGGAACAGTCCGCTCAAACCTAACAGCTGACAGTCCCAACACATCGCCCTAAAAACGGTGCTACACAAAAATACGAATCATCCGAAAATTATTTATTATTATATTAAATTTACTACCTAGGTCCTAAGCATCTACTGGTTTTGATAAGGGGTGCCAAAATTTAACTCGTGCCAGGCACCATCTGACTCAGGGTCGGCCCTGCTGACCGGTGACGAAAGAACATTACATTGAAATAATGATAAAACAAACACAGTCTTATTGTTATTAGAACGGTACCAAACATGCTTAGGAAAATCCTTGGTTACGTGCTGTTACACCCTGTATTTAATAGCTGGTACTTATTTTTACTTAACTACCTACTTCTTTTGTTACCCCCTGCAGCCTGCGAATAAATTGGCCCTCCGGTTAAAAAGATTGCTCATCACTGATCTAATGTATCTACTTATGGAATATGCAGGACTGCACCAACCTCCCCACATACCGGAATAAAATCATATTACTATACAACCTGTCATCTGAGTTTTAAACATTTGCAATCGGTCCATAAGATCGGGGAACCTGTTGGATTGCCCTGTTTTGAAGTTTTAGTTGGGACATAATAGTTTTTGTCGGGACGCCGGGACAGAGGGCTTAATAATAGTGACAGTTCCCTTACATCAGGACGGATGGCAATCCTAGTCAGACCAGAGGTAGCTACCAAACCCCAAATTAAATCAACCCCTTTCCCCAGTACTTGGCTTTTTCCATCTGTTCACTCACATAAAGAAATTTGCTCAAGGCCCAGCACGAAGGTCTTCAAAATGCTGTGACAAGTTGGCTACATTCCCAGACAGTTGAGTTTTATAGAAGAAGGAATTTACGAATTGGTGAAACACCTGAACAAGTGCGTGAATTTAAATGGCCACTATGTCGAAAAATAGTGGAAAACAGGTACATAGTTTTAACCTTTCAGAGCTCTGCCATATTTCTTAAAGATGCTGATGGATGAATTTGTGTGTATTTCAAATTCTCAATAAAATCCAAGTAAATGGGATATTTCTGAATGAATCACCTCAATTTGTTGTCATTTCATTATAAAAATAATTAGTAAAAAGTTCACAAAGTTTCATAAATTTTTCACAAATTGCGGTCGGTACCTTTGGTTTCACAGAGGTGTACATTTTAATTATTCTGTGGTTAACTTCTATATTTAAATGTAAAGCTTGGTGTTTTCTCTTTCGAACTCTGTTTAGTTTATATTTCTAACTATGACGATAAGGGAGACGCAACGATTCCTATGAGACCATATGAGCAGTTCCGAAAAACCAACAAATTGTCTCTACGGGTAATAGATGTTTGTTCCCAAAAGCAAACAAATTGTCTCTAGGGGTAAAAGGTGTTTGTTCCCAAAAGCAAACAAATTGTCTCTACGGGTAATAGATGTTTGTTCCCAAAAGCAAACAAATTGTCTCTACGGGTAATATGTAGATGTTTGTCCCCAAAAGTGAAAAAATTGTTTCTACGGGTAATAGATGTTTGTCCCCAAAAGTGAACAAATTGTCTCTATGGGTAATACGAGATAGATATTTGTTCCCAATAGTAAACAAATTGTCTCTACGGGTAATAGATGTTTGTTTCCAAACCCGTACAAATTAGTAAAGAGGCTTGTAATATTTTGTTTGTATCTTTTATGTAAGTTTTTTATTACCACAATAGTACCATGTCTTTCTCGAGCGTCCCCAACTTAAATCATTCGCTTTCAATAAAACAAAAATAGAGGCTTTTGGGATTTATTTTCCATATTTTATATACATAATTTAAGATATATATTTTTATGTACAAAGGTTGTATGCTTTCAAATTAGTTCCATTTTCATGTCGGGAGAATAAAAAACACAACAGGCAAAACATTTCATAATCAGAAAATCAATCATCAGTTAAGTAACAGGAGACGAGTTTTTAATTAATTTTCAATATATTTCAACTATAAACAATATTGTTTTATATTTAAACTATAACCTCCCATTTTGATTCTATTTAATTTATGATTTACTTGAGATTTCCAATCATTTTATAAATTTTACAAACAATGCATTTTTTACAATTTGTAATGCACAATCATTATCTGAGTTAAATTGGCATCAGCCATTTTTTTTTCGAATACACTTCCAGGGATTATCGGTTCGGTTGATATAAAATTAATAAATGTTGTATTTTAACAAGGATTCCAATGCATTCACAATTTTAAAAACCTCGAGAGTTCATTATTCATGGAATATACATAATATTCTAATATCATTTACATAGGACAGTCCATATCATATTGTCGATGCGAATCCATTTCCACGAAAATCATCGAAACATTGCTTGAAACGGCTTAAGCCGTGTTCGATGACCAGATTTAAATAGCCAGGCACTTTCCAACCATCTTTCCTAACACAACCGTCCCACTGATTCTGGGTAGTTGCGACTCTTGTGCAGTATTAACATTTTTTAAAATTCTCTAATTGGCAACTTTCCGGATGATTCCAGGCATTAGAAATTTTGTCTCCAGAAAAATATCAAAATTTTACATATACCATCATTTTTCTTATATTAATTATTCTCAAATTAGATATTTATTATTTTATACACTTACAACACACTACTCTAACTTAACCTCCAACCTTTCTCTAACCCTGTTATTTCCCACCTAAACCCTTTCTCTCTATCTTATCTTATACTTATCCTTTCCTTTACCCTCCTCACAGCATCTGTGCACTTCTACTCCTGTTGTAGACTAATTGTAATAAAAAAATCAACCCATTTTTTAAAATATTTATAAATCTATTTTAAGATGCCTTTTTTTGACTGAGATTGAAGCTTCCTCCCTTGGAACTAGAGTCAACAACTCTATCAATCTCGCCCAAATGTCGATAGGGTAGGACATTTATTTTGTATATTAAATGCTGTAATGTCATCCGATTTCAGAGAAATGCATATACATATGTCTGCGTGTTTGTGCTAGATCGAAAAGTTGATAGATTGCATTAGCATCGACAACGAGTCTATTTGCCGAGTTACAGTTCAATCAGATGTCTGGAAGTGGGTTGATTTCATCAATTCCCGAAAACAAAACTGAAATTCAAACGGATATACATAGTAAGAAATGTTGTTTTTTACATTTGGAATCTCTTTTCCAGTTTCAATTGTAATCTATTTCTCGGTTTCACTTTCAATATGTTTATTTAAAACAAAAACATCTGACAAAACTAACTCCTCTACCCAAGTTTTAGGTTTTATTATTATTGAAGAAAATTGGAAAAATTAGGTTACCTGTATATATTTTCTACCAAAGCATGTTTTGATTTAAGACAAACATTCCCAGTTAAGGCTATACCATACGTAGTAATGCAAAATCATGTGTTTTTGGTTTGAAAATTTTGTCGCCTAGAAATGTGTCAGATGCGTTAATTAAATACTGCGAGTAGAAAACATCTTGGCCTTTGAAATAATCGAGTATTTTTTAGAGAAGTCTTTTTATAAGCCCAGAAAAAAAATAATGTATAAGGCCTATGAAAACTGCTTTAAAGTTCAAAATCTCTTACTTACGAACCCATTTTCAGTTATGATTTTATTGTATAATGTGGCAAATTAAGTTATTTATAAAATGATCGAAAAAAATTTAAATATTTATGCCACAAAATAAAATAAAAGGCACTTTTTGGCCATGTTTTTTTTTTGCATAAATCAAAATAGGCGGATGGTGTTAAGCGGGAATTTAAACCTTATCGCCATCTACGTAAGGTGTGTTATTGATAGCGGCTCGATTTAAAATATTACAAGACGTAGTGCATCGCCTTAACGAATAACCTGAGAATATTTTAATTCCTCCGACTACCATCTAAAAAACAAATATGTTGCTTGTGTAATGATGGAGGACTTGTTTAACCCACGATGCCTGGGTGGGAACCAATAGCTTTGGACAACTTGGCTATTAACTGGTCATTTAGGACTATTATTAATTTCGAATGGCTAAGTTCGTACGACAATATATGCGTTAATGGATTCGCAGTACAACTTCTCACAAAAGTTTCCAAATTAATTTGTGATGATAACTAATATGTTGACATAACTTCAAAGTTCAAAATTTCACAATCCGTCATAGTAGTTCCAATTCATAGCACGAGACCAATAGACTTAGAGGGTATTTCACTACCTCTGAGTAAACTATTGATTAGCACTACTCGTCGAGTAATATATATAATCTGTTTCACCTGATAAGTAAATGTCTGTTTTTACCGCCATGTTAATCTTATGATTAAAGATGACGTGTAGTAACTCAAGAGTTTACTCAGAGGTGGTGGAATGCCCCTTCAGTTCGCCTGCATACAACAAGTCGTACAGAGTGGTAAATCATTCAACTATAAATAAATATAAATATTTAATATAAAATCAAAAATGATTTGTTTAACCGTAACTAGTTAAGAGTAGTTTTAGCATAGCTTCAACTGGCGGTTACAATAAATCTTTAGATTACGCACAATTAGTTAAAAATTAGGTTAAATGATGATGATTTTTAATCACAGATATAGTGTACTAGAATCTTTATAGTTTTTATTGGAACGGAATGCTTTTTATGAGCATGCATTTTGATTAAATCAATTGATTTCAGTATAAGAAACAATATTTTGCATAAATTAAATGATAAACTAACATTTTTGCTGTAAATATGTGAATAAATAAATAATATCTGAACCCGGAATTTTATAGGTTAAGAAATTTCTATGCCACACATTTAGGTACTGAGTTATTATGAGTTAAACAACATTTTGCCTCAAACATGTGGGTTCAAAAGCAACTTAACTATAAATACGCGAGTTAAGAAAAAATCTATGCCACACATTTAAATACTGAGATATTACGAGTTTGACAATATTTTGCCTCAAAAATGTGGGTTCAAAAATAACTTAAGCACAAATTCACGAGTTAAGAAAACTCTATGCCACACATTTAGGTACTGATGTATTGTGAGTTTAACATTTTGCCCCAAGTATGTGGGTTTAAAAACAACTTAACCACAAATACATGAGGCCACACATTTAAGTGTTAAAATGTCTGAGATATTATAAGATAAAAAGGCATTTTACCTCAAATATGTGGATTAACTGAAATAACTTAATCACAAAAATGTGGGTTCAAAAACCACCTTACTGTAAATTCACGAGTTAAGCAATCTCTTTGCCACACATTAAAGTTGAGATACATGTTAAAAATTTTGCCTCACATATGTGGATTAAGAAATATCTCAAGATATAAATAATATGTAAGTTAAGCAATATTTTATCCAAAAATAAAATAAGTGTAAGATACTTTTGCGCCACAAATATGTGGTTTGAGAAATTATACTATAAAACTTTAATTATTAATTTAATAATATTTTTGAGTTTGTTTTAAGGTTTTGGTATAAATAAGAATATTCTAGTTTTTTTTTAAAAAGTAAGCACTATAAAAATTGAGCATACATACGATATATAGAGTAGCAATGACTAAATGACTTTTGGATGAATAAGAAACATACATTAATGTGTGTATTTAGCTGTAAACATAAAAATATATTAGGTAGATACCTAAATTTTACATATATTTATGTCAGTACCTACTGTCTTTAAGACTTTTCCTTTTAAATAAAAAAAAATACATAATAATTGAACCGAGTTAAATAAAAAAATTTACTGAAAATAAATTAGTGTTTATTTTTTATAAAAATGCATGTTAATTTTAATAATTTATGTATCATGTTTTTGACATTTTTTTTGTTCAAAATGTAGATAAAACAATAGTTTCTATGGAAAAAAAAAATAGCCAAATTATCACCTATTATTCGCTTATTATAAAAATCAAATACAGTAAAAAATGTTTACCCACCGATATTAAATACCTAATATCCACTCGAGGATTGGTGTCATATATATAAATACATTTACCGGAGTATTTAATTAATACCATTCCTCAAAATATTAATATGGAAACATATGAAACTGGTTACTACGGTTTAAAGCCAATGAATCCACCTTGAAATCGCCGTTTATCCCATATTTTTAGGTTATATAAAATTGGCAAATTATGGCAAGCGATCGCTCAAAATGTTTATGCAAACTTGATATAATATGCCAAAAATTGCTCGAGTGAATATTAGCTTTTGCAAAACTAGAAATAAACATTTCATGCAAGCCATACTGTACTGTCCACTGAAGAGATAAACCCATTGAAGTGTAATGTGGCGTGTTTGTGTGCCTGAAGGTATGCGAATAGACAATATCAATTTTATTTAAAATCTTTTTTATAGTTCACATTTCTAGGGGTTCTATCTAAGCAGTGGTGTCGACGACGAAGACAACGATGATGTCGACTTACAATAATAATAAAATTATTTGCAAATGTCGATAATATCAATGGGCTTGATTTAATTTGTTTTTTGACTCATTTAGTCATTGAAATCATTGTTTAAATCCAAAACATGATAAATTATGGAACTAAGCTAGCGAAAGCACCTGAAATTACGCATGCGTTTTAATAAGTTTTTATCTTTTTTTTTTTCTCGTTTTACTCGATACTCGTGTCAATGTCACCTATGAATACAATAATTATTAAAATAAGTATTATAGAATAGTATTAATAATAAATATTAGTGGTTGCATGCGCAGTGGAGGATGCTAGCAGCATAGGATGCAATGTTTCACGTGCGTTGAGAGAATCATAATTCAACGGTGTTGAGAGCAAGAAGCACTATTTGTCTGCACACATCTGCAAAAATAAATAAAAATACATGTTTAAGGTAAGAATTAAAACAAGTTCGAGAATCGGGGTAACTAGGTACTTTTTCTGCCAAATTTGACATTGTACTTGAATGCGTTCCATTTTTTACATCACTTTCGAATGTGTTCTATTTATTCATCCAATTTTTACTCCAATTAAAAGCTCCGTTGTTTTCTTATTTGGAGAGAAGAAAAGGTTAACTTATTTTAAAGAAAAAAAAACTCAATTACTGTTAAATTACTAATTATTAATATTAAATAATTATTTATTATGTGCAGGTTTCAGGGGATAATTTCTTATTTGCGGGATTCAGGGGATAATTTTTTATGAGCCGATTTCAAGAGATAATTATTTATTATGTGCGGGTTTCAGGGGATAATTTCTTATTTGTGGGTTTCAGGGGATAATTTGATTTGTGCGGGTTTCAGGGGATAATTTCTTATGTGCTGGGTTTAGGGGATAATTATTTATTTTGTGCAGGTTTCAAGGGATAATTTCTTATTTGCGGGTTTCAGGGGATAATTTCTTAATTGTGGGTTTTAGGGGATAATTTGTTTTGTGCGGGTTTCAAGGAATAATTTTTTATATGCGGATTTCAGGGGATAATTATTTATTATGTGCAGGTTTTGGGGGATAATTTCTTATTTGCAGGTTTCAGGGGATAATCTCTTATGTGCGGTTTTCAGGGGATAATTATTTATTATGTGCGGTTTCAGACAAAATTTTAATTCCTCAATGATGGGGGACACCAGGTTAACTTTGGACCACATGACAAACTAACCAATGTTAAAAGAATTACTTTTCGGGAGGATCAGTTATTGGAATGAAGCATTAGTATTGTGGATTCCGAGGTGATATTTCCATAAAATAATTGATAAGATTGGTACCTCTACCTTACTTACATAATCATTGATTAAATTCCACAAATATGTGGCTTAGAATCCATTCCCAAGTCACAGTTATCACAAAAAGAATGGCAGAACTGACATGGGAATGGGCAGGCCACGCTGCAAGGAAAAAATATTGTTCTTGCAACACCTTGTTAAACCGGAGACCAGTAGGAAAAAGGCCAGATTTAAAAGATGTAGTGATCCACACAAAATATGAAACATTGAAAAGACAAGACGCTTAACAAAAAACTTCCCGTATAAAAGCCTAGACACTGGCAAAAATTTTTGCTACAGAAAATGCAAAGGAATCCCGATATAAATCAATTATTTTCAATACGATATCCAATTTTGAGTGAGATGTTCCCTCAATATTCAGGGTCAATATTCAGGGACAATATTTTTGATTGTTCCCCGATACTTAGTGATTCCCTTGGCCGGGAGACCTATCGGTCTTCGGCCCCTTATGTAGCGGCATAATTTATAATCCCAGCCTGCTTATTTTGAGTGCCACATCACTCACTGCCTTACCTACCAACACGGTAACATTAAACGTCCTGGCGACATCGCCAACAGCGTGGCGGAGACAACCTTTACGTGTGGCGGTTGGCGCACTACATGCGATAAAGACTTGGATACTGTAAAATCGGGTGACTTTGATCAATTTTCAACTTTCAAACTAAATAACTTTTTATAAAAACATTTGTGGGGTCATATTTATTGCACATGGTTGAACTATTGAAATGTATTAAAAAAATATTGTATGCGTTAGGGGAGAAAATACATGGTGATCTTTCGGAGTGGGGCGACTTCGATATGCCTTGATGTTATGCGGCTTATTACAAAGATAAACCAAAGAATTTTGTAAAAATAAAAGTTCTAATAAGCAAAAAATTATATTATATATCGATAGATACTGATTTTCTTATAATATAAATGACACAAAACTATTATAATCATTCAGGGTTTTATAAAATATGTACAATATCTTAAAAACGCTCCACAATTCAACCGACAAAATATGTTTCAATATAACTCAAGATTATCAAGACTAACCAATTTATTTTTGAAGAGTCATTGCATGCACGTCCAAAAGAAGGAAGCAATTTTTGAGTGGATGCAAGAATTATTGCAGATATCCACGATAGAGTGGTTCAAAGTGTTGGGTTTGAGCAAGTCGGTTGTTAGAGTCTAGGCATTTATATAGGAGAGTTTTTGCTTATACATAACTAGAATATAAACTTCATCTTTGTAACCAGAAACTCTTCTGTTAAAAATAATTAAAGGTATAATTACGTTTTTCCGTCAGCGATTCTGTCACAACCGCGCTGGCGCTCAGCCCCTCCGCCTCGTTCTGCAACTCCTCACTACGGTACGCCCCCTCCCGCCCCTCGATCATCAAGCAGTCTTTTTCCTCTATCATCTCATCCCGCCCCCCGCCTCCCCCCCACCCCCTGCTAACAACGCTGGCCCTCCTCTCCCCCTCGTCCACCGAACCCCGACCACCATTACCGAACATCTTTAAATCTTTCGCCTTATCGGAAAAGGGAAAGAAACAACCGTCCGGATGCGACAGCAGATCCATGCTTGAATCAATCACGAAACATGTTGATTCTTTCACAGGATCATATATCAGCGTCGAAACTGCTTTGTTGTATCGGTATCCTTCGGAATCTTCGTCTTCTTGCGTGTGATCGGGGATGTAACGCGGGCACGGCACTCCCTGCGACAGAATCTCGGCCGGGTCAATGAACGTGGCCGCTATGTGGTCGAAGGGGTCGTGCACGACGTAAGAGCGCACTCGCAGCGGGTCAGTGACTACGAAAATGTCCGTGGATTCGTCCAGTGAGGAGTTGTTATCGGCGCACGACATATCGTCCATGTCCATTTTGGAAACAGATTTGCCTGGAATTACAGAAAATTGTTTTACATAGATGCACAAAAAGTGAAATAATTTAGCATCGTTAAAAGCCATTTAAAAGCCGGCCAAATAATTTTATTTTTGTGAAATTTTCTTTTTTCAATTACTAGCTGAAGTCCCCGGCGTTCCTCGGGCTTTACAAATGCAGACCGTCCGCACGCTCGCTCGCTACAGCCACTCTTCTTTATATATATAAAGATTGTTTGAATATTTAATATGAAGAGTATTTATAATATATATCACCTGCAAATAGACTGGTATCCGAGGGACACAGCTCGTGGTTGGGAACCCGGGCCACTGGAAGCACTGTGAGACGGCCGTATGACCAGGGGTTCGTACCAGCTGCAAACATAAAACAAAATACATTACATAACCACATTTCTCTTCCATCCATTTATTAAATAACACAATCCCAATGGTCTCCGTGGTCGAGGGTGGCTCTTGACTAACAATCTGGAGGTGGCAGGTTCAAATCCCGCATATTCTGTCAGAATTTGGGTGTGTTTCCCAATAAAATCCCAATACGTGGAAAATTTCTGAACATATTCAAAAATTAAAAACTGTTTTGTCGTTTCATATAAAAAATAAAAATTCAAAAGTTTTATAATTTTTTCTCGAATTGCGGTCAGAACCTTTGGTTTCATAGAGGTGGTGGACTTATTACTTACTTGATAACTTCTAGATTTGAATATAAAGCACGGTATTTTCTCTGTCTAACGCCATTTAGATGATATTTCTCACCATGACAGTAAGGGAAAAGCAACGATATCTATGAGAAAATCTGAGCTATTCCCAAAAGCGAACAATTTAGCCTGAAGGGTTCAAATAATATATAGTATAATAATAACGGTATATTTGCGGCACATTTCAGAGGGCAAGATACTCTCAGTATCGCCCTGGCGAAAGACCACCATTTAGATTTGAAACGTCGCTTGAAATGACTTCAGCTGATGATCAGATCTGGATAGCCAGGTACTTTTCTCTTCCCCTCCCCACTACCTTCCTCACCACCTCCAACATCGCAACACACCACAATTGCCATAGTCTCAAATAAAAAAAGTCAGTATTCATCAATAATGGAATTTCATGTTGCGTATATGATACAGGACTTACATGCTGAATGTCGTAGAGCAACGCTGTCATCGTGCAGTGTTTCTTCCTGCAATCAGAAAAAAAATTTTAATAACATTGAATATTAATGCGGTATTTTGTATACCGATAAAAATGTGTAGAAGATTTAAAGTATTTTTTTCTGATTCTGATTATCGTACTAAAAATATGTATAGTTTAAATTTTCATTGATTTCAAAAACGACCGTCCGAAACGGTTCCAACTAGCTACAACGTCATTATGACATAGAGGTAGTCTTGTGAAAAGGAAGGAGTGAATTTGGGTCTTGAAGAGAACCAGGTTGTAGGAGGGAGGCAACCAAAGGCCGGCATGGAGGAAGCAAAGCCGAGCAGTTGGAATTCAATAGACCGAGTCGCAGAAACGACCCGTTCTCAAGAGACAAAAGTCAACTATGATAACTACACGTGTTGGGCGTGCGTTTGGCGTGTTTCCTGACTGTGCGCCAGTGCCGAAGGCCTCAATGACGCTATTTTCTCTGAGCATCTTCCATTGAAATACCAGTAGAACAAGGACAACATTGCCTGTGATCTAAAGATTGCAATACATTTGTTAAGATAGGAGAATCTATCAAACGGACCGATCGTTTCTGCAGAGTCCAGGGTTTTTTTTAAGGTATTTTGGGACTCGGAGACTCAGACCGGAGGTGGCTGCCAAATTGATTTTTGGGGCGCACTTCTAGCGTGTTCAACAGCCCGGCTGTGGGATGATTTACCGGATTTTGTTTTTCCTCCCTCCTACAACATGAGTCTCTTCAAGACCCAACTTCACTTCTTCTTCTCGTCAAAAAGGGGAGTTAATTTTAAAAAAAAGATGACTGAAAATTATGACTATGTGGGTACCCCAGTAAGTTACTCCAGAGGGAAGTCGATGAAGAGTTGGACTAACTACGTGAGAGGGCAGGAGCAAAATGGGGAATCTAGAAGAGGAAATGAACGGCGAGGGACTGCAGCTAGTGGAGAACATTTGTATCAATGGGCATGGGTGGGCTCACGTGATGGTCAGGCGGCAATACGGGCGGAGACAGCAGCTCTTCCTCGGGTACCACGGCTGCCTTATCGGCCAGCCCCGCCTTGTGCTGGTGCGAACGGTAGTTCAGATTGATCTTGGAGAGTTCGTGTTCCAGATCGGAGAGGTGTGCCACGGTGCGACGTGTTTTCTGCTGGTGGTGGTGGAGCACCTCTCCGTCGTGCATCTGCAATGGAAAATAGAAACTTAACAACAGCTATTGAACAGGGGGAAGTGAATGATAGAAGAAGTCGGGAACTCCAGAGCTAGACATGGCACAATCGAGTAAATCAAATACTTGGTTGAGCCAAGTCAATAGTCAGGATAACAGAAGATGTATGAATGTGAATGAAGCAATGGGTGTATGCCCAGGCAGAGTAATGTTGGGTTCTATCCGCTCTGCTTACCCTTTCGGAGAACGGCTTTCCCATCGCCTTCAAACGGCGTTGACAGTTCCAATTAACGTTCCTTGGTTCATTGTCCGGTGATGGAATTTAATTCTCACCTTTTTTTTCCAATTGTATCTGACTTTCACCCTTCAAGGATGTGCTAGGCCATCATTTGAAATTACAGTAAGAGGAAGGATGAATTTATAGGAGGTGAGTTTAGACATAGAAGAGATGGAGAATGGAGGGAAGGTAATTTTAGATAAGGCTTGATGGAAGAGAGGATATTTTTTTAGAGAGGGTGTAGCAGTGACGATTCCACTGCTGACTTCCTCGATCGAACGAACATCACTACCATGCTCCCACGTGACCTTGGACGGCGGACGCGAGGTGGCGTAACGCATTTCAAGGAAAGAAGATTGAGTTTTAATCTGGCAGCCAGCAGGTCGACATTACCAACACACTACGAGATGGATTCGGGGAACCGGCCCAGAGTACTCACGCAAGGAATCTACATCAACCTACGTAATGTAGTTTAATTCTTTAATCATGGTTTATCCTTAAATTAGCTATTTCAAGTTTTCCTGTTTATCTAAAATAGGATGGCGCTCATAAAATATTTTCAGTTTAGTTTCATTTTAAATAATTATTACGTGACATTAACTTCGTTTACGTGACCTTGTCTCTTCGAGGGAAGGCACGACCCTGTAGATATATTATTATTCTTCACCCATCTTAATCATGATGATTAATTTATTAATCTATTTGTTTATATGAATAAATCTTTATTTTACTAATAAGAGTTTTCATTATGTCTCATGCTCTGGTTATTTCCTTATTTTATTGACACACATTTTTTGGCGCCCAACGTGGGGCATGGTAGTGATGTTCGTTCGATCGAGGAAGTCAGCAGTGGAATCGTCACTGCTACAAGGGACAACTAAAAAATAAGTGAAATAAAGTTCCTTCTTCTAGACCATACAAGTACACTCTGGGGAGTCAAGCAAATGAATTTTAAAGAGGTGAGAGGGAATACTTCTCATTCAAATAAGTGAGAATTTTATTTTGGGAAAATGGGGAAATTGCTGAAACCAAGGTTTTGATGGGATAGTCATTTGTATTGAGCATGACAGGTTCCCTTGGTTCGACTAGTAAAGCGCCAATACTCTGCCCAAACATTGCGGGAACTATCTTTGAGGATGGAAACATTTGAGATAGGTTTACAAGAGTGGTTTACGAGGGTGACAACATGCAATAATCCGCAATATCGTTAAGAACCATACCAACATTCCTAAGAATCCAAATCAGAATTAAGGTTTTTCCAGAGCTTTAGATAACTTCGAATGAGATTAAACTAACCTTATCGGCATTCATGACTTGCTGTCCAGTATTCCTGGCATTGGGAGACAGGAGGGGACTACATGACACTTCCGATGGAGATTGCGGCGAAAGTGGACCCTGTAAATACAATTCAAAACCATCAACTAAAAGCAGAGGTTGGACCTAGTCAGTTAGTTCGGCCATTTTTTTTAATGTGTTTATTCAACAAAGTAATGATACATAATTCACAAAAAAAAGTTAAAATATGTAAAACATAGATCCGCACACATATTCATAAAATTGTTATCCTTTTCATATTTGTTTCGTTTTAGCTTTGAAACATAAAACAAGAACGTGCTATATTAGCAAAAACTTTTGTCACTGAGATGGCACATTTGAGCTACATTTTAACATAGTGATTGCTCAGTTTCATTGGTGACAGCAAGTGTTGGTGATATAGTTGAATTCTATTTTTGGATGCTCCATAATTTTTTGGTTTTGTAAAATTGAACCCTTTTATGAATTGTGTTAAAAATGTTGAAAGCTTTCTGATTTATTATCGGTTGGGTAAAATTAACACTACATTAAAATTATAGATATTGTTACAATTTCGTTGTCAGAGAAAAGTACACCAATTAGCATTCTTTGGTAAAAAATGAATATTTTTATAAACTATATTATAATTAGATTTCAATAAAAATGACTTCATGCACAAAGTCGATGATATAAAATTAGAGTGTAGGTAAATATTTATGTGAACTCACAGAAATGGAGGCGAGTTTGGCTTGCAGGGCAAGCATGTAGGCATCGTAGGACTGCCCCTTTTGCTGGCCTCTGGGTCTCTGGTCAGGCCCTAAAAATTTATCAAATAAAATAACAGAAATATAAATAAGGCACATCTACATATGCCCTCTCCTACCAAAGGATGGTTAGCATCACGGCAATCAGTCCAGGAACAAATCAGCAGAACTGCAATTGCACGGCAATCTGTCCAGGAACAACTCAGCAGAACTGCAATTGCATGGCAATCTGTCCAGGAACAACTCAGCAGAACTGCACTTACACGGCAATTTGTCCAGGAATAACTCAGCAGAACTGCACTTACACGGCAATCTGTCCAGGAAAAACTCAGCAGAACTGCAATTGCACGGCAATTTGTCCAGGAACAACTCAGCAGAACTGCACTTACACGGCAATTTGTCCAGGAATAACTCAGCAGAACTGCACTTACACGGCAATCTGTCCAGGAAAAACTCAGCAGAACTGCAATTGCACGGCAATCTGTCCAGGAATAACTCAGCAGAACTGCACTTGCATGGCAATCTGTCCAGGAATAACTCGGCAGAACTGCAATTGCATGGCAATCTGTCCAGGAACAACTCAGCTGAACTGCACTTGCATGGCAATCTGTCCAGGAATAACTCGGCAGAACTGCAATTGCATGGCAATCTGTCCAGGAACATCAGCAGAACTCCACTTGCATGGCAATCTGTCCAGAAACAACTCGGCAGAACTGCACTTACATACTAGTTGCAGAGTTTCAATGATATGAAATGCAGCGTTTTCCTCTACCACATTTTCAATTAATCTTTCCCTGGATTGTCAGTTGGATTAATTTGTATTTGTCGCCCCTCATGATGTGACTAAGATGAACAAAGCACAGTTGTGACCAAGTCTGGTTGACTTTAATGTGGTTGCCAATAATCTTCAACCCTCTTAACCTATAAACACCCCCCATCTATCGGAACACTTATATTGTGCTAAACCCTCACAACGCTGATCTGAAACACTAAAGCCCTTCTAGCACAGGAATAAGCAAGTATCAGATACAGTTGTGTACTCACGTCGCAAACAGTCCGTACACGTGGCTACTGAAATAACGAAACCCGCGTCGCCACCAATCATTGTTGAGTTCTCGAAACGTCTAAACTAGAATGCTTTCATAACCTCACTTACAACCAAACAGTTGCTGTAGCTTATATCCTGTCATTCTTTGTTGACTGTTTTGTTTCTAGCATGGATCTAAAGTTGTAAAATTATCTGACACAAGTAATACCATGTTTAAAGTCTCAACGTGAGTGGTGACAACCTTGCTCGGCTGTTTGCAGGAGACTGGCGTCACTGACGAGTTAACAAAATGTCGGCAACACGTGCCCGGGTATGGTGATAGTTGACAAGATACTTGTATCATCAAGTATTGGGTACGGATTGCGCATCCCTGTGGACGAAGGGCCTTACCCGACACGTTTTAACAATGTATCTGTTTTAGTGAAATGTTTTCGTGGATTATGTGTAGCGTGCCGATGTATCACATATGCAACAGCTGCCTAGAAAAGGTTAATGACACATTATTCTTAAACAATTTGGTTTTCATTTGCTGCAAAACGGTTGAAGCCAAGATGGTTAAAGAATTGGGGAGAAAACCGGATTGTAATTGGCGCCAATGACCACACCAGAGCATATCGGACTATGGCACCTCCAATATTGGTGAACAGAGTGAGGCGTAAGCGACTGGCAGGCGGGAAGGTGACAAGATGAGGAAGGTAGCAGAATTATGAGTTTATTTTACATACCAACTAAGTTGGGCTGGTGAAAAGGAGGAAGAGCATCCTGAGGAGCGGGCAGAGCTCCCCCACCATTAGCCAAGTCGTACAGATCTACAAATTACATCAAATTGTTACAAAAAAAAAAATGCACCACACAGGCAAAAACCCTGTTAGTGTGCAATTACAAAAAACCCATCAAAACAGAGGCTAAGAATAAAACTAGTACAGTGAAATCTCGATGGATCGTTCGTTCCTCGAACAATCATTTTCCGTATTATAGTGATTTGTTTTTGGATTATGCCTTGTTGCGCTACCTCCTACTGTAGCCAACGTTTCGGACAGCATTGCAGTGTCCACCATCAGGGCAGATGTGTAATCATATAATACTTCATCATAATAATCATATAATACTTTTGGCCGTGAAAATCTCAAATCATACCCAATCATTTTCCGGCTTGTATCGTTTATTTCTTCCAGTTGTTACTAATTAATTTCACACAAACCTAGCGAAAATTGATCGTTTCTCTAATCATCGTTTAAAAAATGCAGTTTTTGTACAA
Organism: Hesperophylax magnus; assembly: GCA_026573805.1. Lineage (NCBI taxonomy): Eukaryota > Metazoa > Arthropoda > Insecta > Trichoptera > Limnephilidae > Hesperophylax > Hesperophylax magnus. The sequence continues at coordinate 14,638,864 of JAIUSX010000004.1, forward strand.
TTTTACTCGATTAATAGGCGCCGGAGGCCGATTCTGACATTAGTCGTCGTTAGATATTCAAACACAGTGGTGTGCTTGGTGTTACCTTTTTACTTGCTAGTTTTCGAGCTATTCAATCTTAAAAATGAACCGTCCGGTGAACACAGTATGTACTCCTCAAAAAAGCATTTAGGAATCACGGCGTTTTTATTTAAACACATTCATTTATATTTGAAATATGTATCTTTTTATAAAGAATTGAATTTGAGATATTTTTATTTTTTCTATATTCGCGCATCCATTGTTTTCCTGCATTAACAGGACCCTTCAAAAACGATAAATAGAGATTTCATTGTGCATAGTTATTCTATGGTTGCGATGTTTCAACCTTTGTCACATTTGACTGACAATCAACGCCATTTTGAATTTTTGACAAATGAACTAATTATTGCAGATTTTCGCCCTGTTTCAGCTTTTGCTCAGCCGTCAAGCATAAAGGTCACGCTGTCATGCTTGACGGCTCATCAATATTTGACTAAAAGCTGAAACAGGCCGAGAATCAGCATTAGCGGGAACAGTTCAAATGTGACAGGGATTGCAGCTTCTTAACCTCACTAAATATACTATTAATATATTATATAATATTAAAAATTGGTAATAACTTACTGGCAGATCTCAGCAGTGTTTGGTGTTGAGAATTTCTCAAGTAAACACCTTGCAGAAGTTGTTGGTTGGCTGCTTGCTGCCTGTTTTGACAAATAATGTATAAATTAATCAAATTTCACAATAATTTATCAGTATATCCACTCCAAACATATTATGGAATTTTTGATAAACGTTGTGAAAGATGAATTCTTGGAGCAGTTGGACGAGAGATGGGAAGGCTGACAGAGATATTGAAAGAAGGGTAAATGCAGGTAACTCCATTAATGGAGGACTGAATGCTGTAGAAATGAGATCCTTGAGATATGTGTTGTCCTGTATGATCGTGTGAGAAATGTGGAGATCCGCAAAGAATGCAAGACTGATGTAAGAATGGAACGCTTAGATGGTTTGGGCATGTAGAGCGAATGAACGAAGAAAGAAGTGTAAGGAGAATATATGACGCAAATGTGAATGGTAACAGAAGTCGGGGACGCCGAAGGTAGACATGACACGATCAAGTAATCAGATATTTGAGTCGGGCCATATCAAGAGTTAGAATAATAGAAGAATACATATGCGCGATGTATGAATGTCAATGAGGAAAGGAGTTGTGCCAAGACTGAGTTAGTTAATTGGAGCAACCTTTTGCAATAATGTTCCAAATTAATATAGAACCTAAAAATATGGGATAAGCAGGAAAATCTAGGTGGATTCATTGGCTTTAAACTACACTAATCAGTTCAAATGTTTCCATATGCATTTTTTGAGAAATGATGTTAATTAAATCGAATGGCCAAATCAAAAATGTTGGATGAGCACTCGAGCGATAGCGTGTATTGTGCGACAGACATTTCCGGGCATATAGTTTTGGATTCGGCCGCGCTCGTTCCAAAAACTTTACCTCCGAATATTAATACGGAAACATACAAACTGCTTATTGTGGTAAAAAGTCAATAAATCTACTGTTTATCCGAGATCGAAAATAATTATGACAAATAATCATCAAATTAAACATTCAATTCATTGTATCGATACATCTCAATTTATTACAGACTGCTGGTAGGTCGGTGGGATTTGTAGGGAAAAGAACCACAGTAAAGCTTATCAATTGAAAAAGCTGTTATATCAACAACAACAAAAATGTGGATAAACTTACCCCCTTAAATTCTGCTGCAAAAGCATCATAGACAAATTTTCATTTGTCATCATGGGATTCTGCAGACCTAGTCCTTGATCTGATCCCACCATGTTCAAACCCCCGGCCATCAACTGATTGGTGGACAGATTCAACGCTGCCCTCTGATTGTTCAGTCCCAACTGCGACACGGATTGGTTGCCATACTGCCCTAGCTGATTTGATATGGAAACTTGCAAAGGAGCCATGTAGTTGGGCTGCAGTTGCTCCACCATCTGATTCGCCATCTGGTAATTCGCCAGCATTTGATTCTGCAAGTTCGGCACACTCTGCTGAGCCAGATAATTCTGTATCGCTGCTTGTGGTATTTGATTGGCCATACTCATCATTTGACTGGCCTGGGGGGTCAAAGTTGGTGTAGGTCGACGCACGGGCTCTGGGTGGTACACATTCTGGACGGGCGCTTCAACCGTCTGCGGCAGATTTGAATAATCGACATCCATAGACATCGAAGAAACAATCGGGTCTCTTTTGATCGGGTATTCGACATTTTTAATTGGATAATTGACCGCTTGCGAAACGTTCGGCATGCTTTCTTGCACACCGTTCATTTTCGCGTGCGGTCTTTGTAGCTCCTCTTCGCTGACTTTCTTAACTTTAAACTTGGAATACTTTTTAGCTTCTGGGGTCTTCTCCGCTTTTACAACATCGGAATAAGTGGTTTTATTATCTCCGACGATGTCTTTTGTCTCGTTTGCGGGAAGAACTTTATCGACGATTTTGACTTCTTTCTTAGGAGTGCTTGGCCTATCGGGTTTAGTAATCTTATCTCCTGTGACTGGGCTGACCAAGAACCTTGATATCTTTCGGACGGGTTCTTTATGTGTTTTCTTTACGTCCAATTTACCGTTATCTGTTTTCGTCTGCGTGTCTTTATCTACGCTGGTCTGCCGCTCCACCTTTGGCATATCTTTTGGCACGCTACTAACATCTACTTTACCTTCTATTTCTAACTTGTCTACTTTACTAGTGGGTTGTATGACTGCTTCCGAGGATTGTGCAATATGACTAGAATCTCTCTCCTCGGCTAAATGCTTGGTTTGACTATCATCACTGACTGACTGATTAGGAACAATGGGGCATCCGTCTGTGACGGATTCGGTTAATTGTGCAACGTCTAGGATTGGCTCCACAACTTTTGGAATATCTTGAATGGGTGTATCGACTGTGGCATTATCTTTTGCTGCTGCCTCTTTTGCGTCGTCTGTTTGGAACTCTTCAATTTCTTTTACGAGAGGGTCTTGAATAAGATCATTGGTTGGTGTCTTGGATATATCCGAAGCAATTGGTTGGCTAGCTATTTCATCTGTTGCAATACTAAGTGGCACTGGGTCGTAGGCCAGTTCTGCTAGAAGATGATCGTGGCTTGCTGTCGGAGTGGTGCATTCTGAATTGTCCTGATTGGAGTCGGTGAGATTTTCTTCTTTCTCAGTGTTTTCAGAATCGTAATCCGTCTGAAATAAGAATATGAAATATTTTTGCAACAATTTGAGATATTGAGAATGAAAGATTGTTCTACAGATTGTTTGGTGGATTTTACCTTGTCATTGACGTTCAGCTTTAGATTAGGCACTGCCGGGAGCACTGGAAGAGTGTCGGGGCGTGCAGCCAACTGAGCAGCAATGTCCTTCACCAGCTCTATGAAAGTGGCAGTCTGGTGTTCCGGTAGCAGAGAATTTGAAACCTGGATGGAAACAAAGTTATCAGTTTATTTAATTCTTCCATCATCATCACGTCGCTACAGTCTTGGAGTCTCCTAGTTGCCTCTAGGAAATGACTCCACTCCTGCCAGACATTGCGGTTAATGTGTAATTTAATCGAAGGACCATTTGATGATGAAATTAGTGTATGAAATATGAATGAATTATTATGTAACACACCAGGTTAGCAGCAAACGCCTCTGGGTTCACATCAGCCACATGGAATTTGAAGGTGACGGTCTTGGACTTTGACTCGAGCTGGCATTCCACCTCGGGCCCGGAGAGAGACAGCACGGAGAGGCGCGGGGCCCCCGAGCCGGAGGACGCACGCTCGCCTCCCCGGCGGCGCTTCCCGCTGCGGCGCTTCTCTCCGCTGCTGGTCGACACTGCCACTGGAAAACACAACATTCTTTATTATCGCACTAAATTTCATATGGGAAAGTGGGTAACATCCCAGCTTTGGAAAGAATCGGAGAAAGCAGACGCAAATTAGACGATTCAAATAAAATAGAGCTCATTTATAATGTGAAATTGTTTAATTCTGGATGTGCAAAAGAAAGTTGGTTGATGGGAAGTATTTACATATTGTACCTACTAACTTGTATTATGTCTGTAAAAGCCCTTCAGGTGTTCAATAAATCCCAAATGATTATCGGCAAATGCTTAATATGGACAGAAACTTGCTAAGGAAGTTTGTAGGACTATAAATAGGACACTGTGGCCTCAGGAGACTTGTGTAGCTGTCAAAAGTGGAAAGCACCATTAGCTGTAGGAAATTTTATGAGGATTAAAAAACTCCCATTTATCTAAGGTTCCATTATTCTGGTTTGATGGAAGGAAGATTCAGATACCTGAGAAACCACATTGTAGAACTTGGACTGGGCTACCATTAAAGGAATACGGTGAAATATGGGAGCACAGTGAACACATGACCCGAATGCTTACGGTAGCTATGCAGACCATCTCCAATCATAATCATAACTATGTAATGTCCTGTTATTTTCACATAAAAATCTGACAAATACAGTTTGAAGGAAGCAAATCGCTGTTGTCTTAATGCATATAAAATCGAAAAATCTTACCATCAGCTGGCGCTTGCTCCTGCGGCTGAGTTTGTCCAATCTCTTCCGGCGGCATTTCACCTGAGGGAGTCATAAAGTGCTCCAACTTTCCCTCCAGAGTTCGCCCAGGACCATACTCCATCTCTTCGTTGCTCCTCCCCTTGGCCAAATTCTGGACAGGGGTACCTTCGTGACTCGAAGTCCTGGACAACGGCTGAGAGGCCGACGAACCAAAACTGTCCGGTTTTCTGTGCAACATCTGGTTTGGTGGTTGTTGGACAACCGGTCGGAATTCTTCATTGGACCAGCCTTGCTGTTGAGTTGGCAATTCGTTGCTTACTGGTGGTTGTTGCCATTGCTGCATGTCATTAGAAACATTTTGCTGTTGTTGATATTGCTGCTCATTTACTGACTGCTGTTGTTGCAAAACTTGCTGCTGATTTACCATTTGGTTGTAGTCTTCACTCTGCACGGATTGCTGTGTTTGCAACCTGTTGTAGTTGTTATCCACACTTGTTATCACTTCGTTTGACATGACTTGCTGTTGTGTGTTTTGCTGATCGTTTGTTATTCCTTGCTGCATTTGTTGTTGCTGCTGTTGATATTCATCATTCTTTTGCTGCATTACTTGTTGATACTCTTGCTGGTTCTGTTGAAGCAACGCTTGCTGATACATCTGCTGATTTAACAAATACTGCTGTTGTTGATTCACCATAATTGCTGCCATTTGTTGTTGAATAGCTTGTTGGTTGATTTGATCAACAGTTGAAGCAATTTGCTGCTGATTCAGCAGTTGTTGCTGATCGGGGTAAGCCATGTTTAGCAACTGTTGTTGTCTGAATGGATCGATCTGTGGCAAGAAATGCATCTGATCTGTCAGCTGTTGTGGAGGAAGAATGACTTGTTGCTGCAACTGCTGTTGCTGATGTTGTAAGATTTGATGCTGTTGAGCAAACTGCTGAAGATCTATAGCATTCAAAATTTGTTGTTGATCATTAAAGGTTTGAGATTCTGTTTGGCTCTGGTCAGACACCTGCCTTTGGTACATCTGCTGGTGTCTTGGAATGTTCAAAAATTCTTCCATGTAATTCTGTTGTGAGTTTTGATTATTCTGTGCGGTTCGCCAATTCTTTTGATCAATCATTTGCTGTTGGGCTTGTCTGGCCAGCTGCTGATGTTGCATATCCAAAGTCTGGCCTTGTTTCTGCTGCATGAATTGTTGCTGGTCCAACATTTGTTGATGCACTATAGCCTGCTGGGCCAGCTGTTGGGAGTTCAGCTGTGCAAACATTGGATGCTGATTACCAATGCTTGGACTATCCAAAGATCCGTAACCTATTGAATTCACTGGCTGAGAAGTTTGCTGTTGAAAAACATGGGTCATATTAGGCTGGAGTTGCTTCATCATTTCTAGATCGACATTATCTTCGCTACTACTTTGGATTTGCTGTTCGTTTTCTTGGTCCAACTTTTGCTGTTGTGTAGTGTTGTCTTGCTTTGGTATGATTTGAGTCAAGACATTCTTTAAGTACTGTAGAGACGGATCCAAAACCTGGTTAAGACTGTTGATCTGGGCTTGCAGCGTTGTGTTTTCGGCAGAGTTAAGCCGTTGTTCTAGAACTTGTTGCTGTTGTTGTTGAATTTGCTGATTTTGGAACTGCTGTTGAAGCAGGTGTTCCCTGACTAGATTTTGTTGATTGATCAACTCTTGATTTCTTCCGATCTGTTGTTGATTAGATATCATTATGTTTTGAGCCAACTGTTGAGGCACAGACTGTTCCATGAGAATTTGCTGAGACAAAGATTGATCTCGCATCATCTGTTGCTGTTGACTTAGGAGTGTTTGGTCTTCAGTGTTGAGTGGAGACATTCTGGCTTGCTGAAATATGTTCTGGTTGATCAAGTGCTGGAAGTGGTGGGAATCGGATTGAAGATATTGTTGCTGATTTCCACTTGAATAGCCCTGGGATTGTCCGCTAGACCCAGCAATCTGCAATGACGGTTATATTTCAATATTTAACAAAAAATATATAAAAGTTGGCATCGTACTAGAAGCACATATTTTAGGTGTTCTCCAAGGATATGTCTTTAGACCAGTTTTAAAAAAGTTTCAATCATTTGCACACCGTATTAATTGGAAATAGTATGATACGTGGGAAGTAATATAAAATGTATTGGAGCTATGAAAGCATTTAAAAAAACGGTAGCAAAATTCAGTATCTCGAATTAAAAGTTTCTTTGCTGTTGAAAAGCAAGGGTACTTTAAAACATAGACCAATTTCCCCTGTAATAATAACTAATTTGTTATTAATGTGACCACTTAATGGTTGAGTTGACAAATGCGTCAGATTCCAACCCATGCAACGCGGGTTCAATCCTCTGCTAGCTAAGTCCTCCATCATTGCATAAGCATCATATTCCCACTATAATGATGGTAGTAGGAAGTTTTCAAATATTGTCAGGTTATTCGTAACCTGGTAATGTAATGTTTGTCTTTCTTTGAAAAATAAAGTGAAGGTCTAATGATACCTGATATGGGTAGATCAAAGTGTCGGACTGGTTGTTCATCATCTCCTGTTGGTTTTGAATGATCTTGGCTTGCCGCAGTTGCTGCTCCAGGATGATTTGCTGCTGCTGAGCTTTCTCCAACTCCTGGTTGAAGAGCAGCTGTACTTTCTTTTCAGCTCGTTCTCTGTAAATACAAAATTTGACGTCAATAAAAAGAGACCAGAAGAAAATAAAAACTTTGAGGGCAGAATTCTATAATTTTTTTAGAATTCTAGAGAATTAGAATGCATTTGAGGAGGAGGCCAAATCCGTGATGATTGATGACCATACAAAGAATCAGCCATATGTATAAACTGCATAATAAATTAATTAATTGACGGCCTCCGTGGTTGAGAGGTAAGGCTCTCGACTAGCAAGCCGAAGGTCGCGTTCAAATCCCGGCGTGCGCAAGTAAATTTTATTTGATTAATTTGTGTTATTTCACAATTTATTCATTTAAAAATAATATATAGTATACTAGAGGCACGCTCCTGAGTGGAGTATCGCCCTGGTGTGAGATCACCATTCAGAATTGAAACGTTGCTTGAAATGGCTTTAGCTATTTTTAGTGAATCTGAATAACCAGGTACTCCCCCATCTCCTTCCTATCCCCACTACCTTCAGCCTCGCAACATACCCCAATTGGGGATGCCATAATTTCAATCGCTTGAGTCGGTTGGGAGCAGTTGAGACTCTTGTGCGGTATTCACATTAAAAAAAATTAAAATATTATACTACTAACACTTATTGAAATAAGACAATTTTTTTTCACCGTACTGTACGGCGTGGCGTAAGAGATGTACACGAAGTTGGGTTCTTAAGTATCAACTTTCAAATATGTTGCGTGAAAATTTCAATGATGCTTTTTGAAAATAACAGAGGGCGCCACTTCCATTTACAACAATACTAAACTGTACAGTCATTAAGATAATAATACTATCAGATGGACATAGGTACTTGGCTTGTCTGAATTCTTCACATTCACAGAAACAGTTCCGATTTTGAAAATTCAAATTAAATTTGAGTTCATTAAACCAGATTTCACTCAGGACTAACGCACATACAACCGAAATGACTATTTTTGATGATAGGTAGGTATTTTATCGCTTGTCTGAATTCTTCACACAATCAGTTCCAATTTTGAAAATGACACTTAAATTAAAAGCGTTTGTCTGATTGAGAGTCAAACTACATTAGAGATGGCAATCGGTCTGTTAACAACGGATTGTCGATCAGACGGACCAACATCCTTTGCACAGAATCAAGAATCAAGTATTCAGGATCTCCAGCCGAGAGGTTGCTCCCAAATTCAATCGTTAAACGTACTTGAGATTTGTATAGGATTAGCAGCTGAAGTTAGCAACTATTGTAGAATCTGCTAGGGCATAGTGGTTCTCGAGAGGATCTAAGTTACCGGTTGAGGCTGATGAGCTGACTCTTGAGAAGTTTGAAGACTATGCGGGCATCCTCCTCCATGATGAGACCGGTCTTGGCCATCTCGTTGGCCACCTCCTGGCAGTCGTCGTGCTGCGTGTCGAACTCAAACTGGATGGCTTCGTTCTCCTTATGCGTGTATGATCTGCAACCAATTAAACACCAACATGGGTTTGTAAATGGATGCTCATTCTTTCTTTTGCACTGCAGAAGATCGAGATAATAAAAAAAAATGGTTAACAGATGGCGCCACCAGAAGATGAAAGAGAAGTACATAGATAGCTAATGGCAAATTAATCATACAAAAAATGGTTAACAGATGGCGCCACCAGAAGATGAAAGAGAAGTACATAGATAGCTAATGGCAAATTAATTATACAAAAATGCATATTTCAAGGGAAGTTTTACAGTCATTAATAAAGTACCCCTTAACCCATACATCGCTGCTACCAGTTCCTGGCATTAGATTTTTATGAAATTTGGGAAAGGGAGATAAAAGTCCACATTAAGAAAACAAAATAAATTTTAGAAAACTTATACTTCAAGTGTTGCTTTAACTAAGTAAACCAGTTCACCCGTGTTCAGTAATGGGTGCTGGTGTGGCGAGCGACCATAAATGTACGAATTTTGTAGACCGAGCATCTTGAATCTAGTTCACGCGATAGACAAAAAGGGATAACCTGAAATATAAAATAGGCTATCGTTTACCTACGTCAAACGAAAGTACCGAAGGTGACGGGCATTCGGGTGTCGAGTATGATGGGTACTTTCCACTTACAGTGGGCTAGCAGCGGGTCTTTCTTCTCGACTCTACGACATTTTTTCCATGTGTAAAAGTACCCAATCACTTCGCCAGTGGGTCGTGTAAAAATGGTCCATCGACCCAGCTCTAAGTAAAATAATTATAACCTTCCTACCTTTTCTTTGGATCAATAATCTTGAGGCGAAACTGAACAGTGGTAATGTCGGAGTTCACTACGAGGTCCCGAGAGACCAGTTCCAGTCGCAAGCCAATATCCTCGCCGAAGAATTCGTGATTCAGGAGCTCTTTTAACGCTGGTCTGGAAGATACAACAATTCATTTATTATTGTTTATTTTACTGAGATTTTACATAATATCGGGAAACATACTATAGCGATACAGGTGTCAAAAAAGTTTAAAATACAAACAGAAAGAATAAGTAATAAATTAGTAAATTTTTGTGACTAACCGAACATATATGATCTAGTCTAGTGGCACCCAAGATTCAATTAAATTTTTCGTGGAATGTACAGGTCAAATGGTACTTAACCTGGCTTTAATTGAGGTTTGGGAGGGATTGTTTCTCAGAAGTTGAAATGGCCATTCAGCGCCATTTTGTTTTTTGACAGTTGAAAGGTCCCTGTCAGATGTCGATTCTAAGGACGAGATGTTTCACAGAATTTGAACAATTCATCAAGTTAAATTTGAAGTTCTTTGGAAGTTGACATCTATTGAAATTTTCAAGAAGAAATATCTTTACTTCATCCAGATACATGAAAAAACATAGTCTGCAATTCTCGACAGCCGGGAGGCAATCTCCCGCTATTTAGTCGATAAGTAATAATAATAATAATGATGATTGATATGATGATTTGTATAGCGCCTTTTTTGTGCAAAATCACCTCAAGGGTGCTGTACAAATATATAATACATTTCTACAATGATCTATGTTATTATGTACTAACTATATATGGAGATAATATACAGTACAATACTTACCTGGTAGGTCACTTGAGATTAACACTTAATTAACATTAACTAATTGTTTATTAGCGAAATTTAGATACAGGATTTAGGACATAATTGGAAAATTGGATATAACTGGACTTTCTCTCAGGAATGGTATAATTAATTTAAGGGTATGACAGCTAAAAAAGGTAAGTTTTTAGTTTAGACCTGAATTCTGATGGACTTGTTATGGATCTTAGTTCCAGAGGGAGTTTATTCCAAGCCTTCGGCCCTGATACTCCATCACCAAACTTAGTATTTGGCTTGCGCTTAGGTTCCATCAGTCTGACTACAGCTGCTGCCTATATAGTACCTATATTATCTCTCTCGCTTTGGGTTTTGTTTGGGTCTGATAAACAATAAAAGTCAAATCTAACTGCGCAAGGTGGATGTCTTAGCTGATTTGTTGAGCGGTGTACGGATCAATATTATTATCACATTCCGTGCAGTTAAATACATCGCTAACACCGCGTACGTATTACAAATTGCATCCAATTTGGGTACAAGCGAGTATCTATATGACCCGGTCCTGATATAATTTTTACATTTGGCCCTTGATGTGTATGCATTATATATAAGAGTCACTATCATGATGATTGGTATATTCAAAGAGGTAGGAAAGCACCATGAACTCACCTATCGGCCTTATTGGGTTTGATGCACGACTCAATGATGTTCCTGACTTCGGGGTTTTGCACTTTTTCAAAACTCTGCGGCTTCACACCCTGAAATAATACAGAACATATAATCATTAGTGTCCGATCACAGATGCTGTCAAAAGTCAAGACAATTGTGTCTGAAGAGTTCATTACAAGTGCACTACTCTTGTAGCCTCGCAAGATTTAATTGCAATACTTAACAGTCATTAGTAATAGTTTTGTAAATGTTAAGATTTTTTTAAATTTTTTTTTTTAATTTTATAAAAAGAAAGACAAACATTCCCGGGTTACGAATAACCTGACAATATTTGAAAATCTCCTACTATCACCAAATAAGATCATCAGCAAATAAGAGTATCAAAGTTATATTATTGATAAACAAGGAAAACAATACTGGTTCCAAATGAGACCCCTGTGGAATGCCAGTGAAAATGACAAATTGGTGTGAAATGAATTTAACTGACATTTTTCTTGTGCGTACACAACTTTCAAACTATTTCCAGTTATTTCGGGGGTACTTAATTTATGTACAAGAATTTTACGTGAGACTTTGTCGTAAACCTTACTTTAACGTCTGTGAACACTGTCTGTTTGAATATGTTGTGCATGGTAATAAACAAATGTTTCTGATAAATCTTAAGTTTGTAAGAGTGGATCTTTTTGCCATGAAACCATTGTTTGTTACTAACCGAGACGACCTTCTTGTATATCTGGGCGGGTCCGCTGCACTCGCTGTAAGGGTACTCTCCAGTGGCCATCTCCAGCATGCACATACCGAAGGCATAAACATCCACAGATTCGTCGTAATGCTCCTCATACATCTCAGGGGCCATGAACTCCGGAGTGCCTGCAAAAAGTAATAACATTTAACTATCAGAATAATTGACAAAACTCCTGGTGCTCTTCGTAGAAAAGTCGCAATTGTGATGGACTGGTCATGTATATCTACAATACCAGAGAGAAGACGTCCAGCGGGCCACACCAGACATAATTGGGACAAACAACAGGGACGGAGGCCGCTGAAGTATCGAAAAAAGTAACTAGTCGTGGAAAAGACCCGTTCTCATGTGACAAATGTCAATCATATATAAATGTTGGGCGCGTGTTTGACATGTTTCCAGACTGAGCATCGGTGCTGAAGGGATCAATAACGCTAGTTCCTCGGATCATCTTCCATTGAAAAACCGATAGAACCAGGACATCATCATTTGTTAAGATTAAGGGGAATCTATCGAACGGACCGTCCGTTTCTGCATTTGGAGCCCCGTACCAGACGTGGCTACCAAATTCAAAAATGAGGCGCACTTGCGATTTGTACATGGTCAGTTGAGTACTATTAAAGTATCTGCGGGTCCTGTAGGCTTTGGCTTTGATGGAGCCCCCGTGCCTAAGCTGGTTACTTAAAGTTACACCGAGCATATTAACCAAAGGGATATTGGGAAGATTACAGGAGATTGAAGGAGACTAGATACTAACATGGTCATGTAACGCGGATGAACGAAGAAAGGAATGAAGCAAGGAGTCTACGAAGAAAGATTTGTGTGCATACAAGTGCGCCGTGAAACAAAGATTAGACGTGCATGAATGCAGGAAGTTAACTAACACTTTAATACATGCGTTAAAGATTCACCCACCGATGACAGACTTGGCGAAGCTCCGATTCTTGAGCGTGGCAAGTCCAAGGTCTCCGATCTTGACGCTGCCTGTGGTGCCGGTGATGAAGATGTTGTCGCACTTGAGATCGCGGTGGATGATGGGGGGAGTTCGCGAGTGCAGGAAGTTCAGGCCCTTGAGGATCTGGCGGCACCAAGACTTGAGCACCTTGGGGTTGATCTTCTTGAAGCGACGGAGGTAACTGGATTAAAAAACAAACAAAAAATCAAATTTCAAAATTTGTCTCGTGTTTTCATTTAGTTCGGCTACGTTTTTTGTTCGCATTAAGTTTACAAAATGCATCCTACTCGCAAGTGTAAACATGACGCCTTAACCCATCGGCATACCTGCTGCCAAGATTGGGGGGCTGCACTTTTTTCGCATCGGCACAATGCCCGCCCCATCGGGGCGACTAAAACTTTTCCCACATACTTAGATAATTCACAATAAAATAATAATCTATATAAAAACATAAAAAGTGTTTAATTCGGGGAAATATGGGATGCAATACTGCACAGTAATAATCCTTCTCAAGTATGCATAGATGTCACAAATAAAAATTAGTATGCTGATGGGTTAACTTTAAACAATTTGGAAATTTTACGATCGATCGGTCGAGGTGTTTATTTGTTTTTTGAATTAAACTTTTTAATATTTAGCACATTTCGTATGTATGTACTATAATTCGTCGCTTTTACTAATTGAACACTCGTCCGATTTTTGGGGTGGCCGATTAGCAAGAGAGTAATTACTGTACATAAATATGTATTTCTAGGTAAAATCAAGCCGCAACATTTAATAAATTTCACAATAAAAACTGTTTTTACAAAATACGTATTTTAATTTTTAGCGTAGTTTATGCGTATGCCTTATAATTCGCCACTTTCACTAATTGGACACTGTAGAGTGCTGTATTCTTGTAAATACAAACCCCCTCTCGTAAATATAGCGCAGGGCGTAAAAACGGAACAGTGAAAGACTTGACTTATTACCAAGGCGTTTATATGGTTACAACGGCCTTAAACCAGGTTCGCATCAGATACTAAAAAACGTACAAACAATGCTCTTTGCTGCTTACAACTTTCACGCCAGACACAAACACGGGTGATTTAATTGAGGCAGTGACGAAACTGTCACGTGGTTAAAAACCACCCATGTCCAACCTACTTTACTATTGATACAATCACATAATAGGATTAAGTGCTGTGGTAGCATCAATGGATTTATTCAGCTGATAAAACATTTAATAGGTATCGCAACCAGAGTTGACTCGAGCGCACTACTCGCACAGATGCATTGCTAGACGAAAACATGTCTCATACTGTTATTATAAAAAAATATATATTATACACGGTGTCCGGAAACTCATAGTATAAATAGCGGTATTTTGTTTAAAAAAATTTTGAAGCCACCTGGCTTTTTAAAATTCTTTAAACAGGGCGCTGTTTTTACACAACTATTTAAACTACATATTAAACATGCTCAAAATAGGTTTTTAGGTTCTTAGTCTGAATTATTTTAATAACGTATGGGTATTTCCTAATCTTCAAACTTAAGTGATACCATGCAAACAAGAAAAAAACATGGCTGTCTAAATAAGTGAAATTTTGAGCTAAAAAAAAATAAAAAATTATGCATCTTTAATATCTCCCTGACATAAATAGTTGTATTTTGTAGTAATGAGGCAGAAACAAAGTGTTATGCAAAAAAAAAAACATTTTTATTGCATATTAAAGCGTGTAGTGAAATAATACAACTTTACCAAATTTTAAAATAAAAAATGATGCATATTCCTTTGTTTCTATTATCTAAGGTTGCTCCAATTAACTAACTAACCATCACGCCGTTTCTCCGCAGGGGTGGGCAGAGAGGACGGAGTGGCAAACAACTCCGTCTTGGCACACACCCCTTGCCTTGTTCACATTCATACATGGTCTGATACATACCCTTGACATGGCCCGACTCAAGTATTTGGTTCGCTTGATTGTGCCATGTCTTCCTCGGGCATCCCTGACTTCTTATACCATTCACATTCGTGTCATATATTCTCCTTACTTCTTCTTTGTTCATTCACTTACTTACGTCAGCTTGCATTCTTTGCGAATCTCCACATTTCTCATGCGATCATTCCACATTCCTCTGCCAGTAACATGACTCACTGCCATATATCAGGGCAGATATCAGCACTCCATTGTAGACTAGTAGCTTCGTTTCTTTGGATATTTTTAGCTAGCGACAAACGGAATTAAGTCCTCCATTAATGGAGTTTCCTGTATTTGCTCTTCTCTCAATATATCTATCATCCTTTCCATCTCTCGTAAACATACTTTCCAAATACACAAACTCATTCACCTGCTCCACGTATTCATCATTTACAACTAAATTGCACACCGTTTTCGTACTCTCTCTTTCAAGCACCATGACTTTAGAATTGCTTACATTCATTCTGCGGTACACACGGAAATAGAAGAAGTGAAAGAGAAAAGAAGTTACGCCTTGAGGGTCCCGGATAGCATGAGCTCCGTGATGAGCACAATGTTCTTTTTCTTGTTGACGGTGACCTCCCAGTAGTTGTAGAACCTGACGATATTGGGGTGCTGCAACTTCTTCAGCATCTCCGCTTCCTCGCGAAACCGGAGACGCTCTGTCTTGTTCAGCTTTTTCTCCTGGAAATTAAAAAAAAAACTGGTTAAATCATAATTGATCTACGCGCCTGTCTGCCATGTGATCCATCGGCGGTTATCACTAAGTTTTACTAAAACGCATACATTAGTGTAATGTATGCCAAATGTAGCTCTATGCCAATGTGGTGTATTATTGTAGCGGGTGAAGGTCGTACTCAATAATGATACTTGATCTTGTACTGATATTTATTGGGGAGCTACTTGTAACAAAAGATGCACACAACTAACGTGCATCGCCTTTTATAAGATCTTGAAAGCATTCCATCTCGCTTGCACTCATCCACATTCGTACAGATATCACAATTAGTAAATGAAACAAAAAAATTGTTTTTAACGACTAATTTATTTATCAACCGTTTTCGCTTGATTCAAGTTTCGTCATGGTAAAATTTAAACTAAACATAAATACTAGTCCTTCTGGTCCGCCATCAATAAGTTAAGGTGCTCCCATAGCCGCTGTGCTCCCATAGCCGCTGTGCCCACATGATGCACAGATGGGGCCTCAAAGAGTCGGCGATGTGTGAATGTGGTGCGGTACAGACCACCAAACATGTGGTCAACGAATGCCCGCTCCATTCATTCCCCGGCGGGATTGATGAGGTTCACATGGACACGCCTGACGCCCTAGAATGGCTCGCCCCCCTGACCTGTCCCCCTCTGACCCCCCCACCATACGAAAGAAGAAGAAGAATACTAAGAGTGAGCAACATATATTATATACGTAAAGAATGAGACAAAATATAACAATGGAACAGTGAGAAAGAGATAAGCTTATAAAATATAAACTAGTCCCGTAGAGAGGTAGTACATGATGTCTTCTAGTTTCTTCTGTGTTTTTCGTTTTTATACAAGACGTATGAGAAGGAAGAGGATGACCGACGATGATGTGCGTATAAGCTCTCTCTGGGAAAACTTTAAAAGAATGGGACATTTGAGGCAAAAATATTTGACGAAACTGAATAATTCTTTTTTATGCCAGTAACATGCTTCACTACCATACTAGAGACAGTTGGCGTTTATCAAAAAATAAATAAATAGTGGTCCAAACAAAGTTAAATTGTTTCAGTTAATTTCATTTAAAGTGTAGCAAATATCTAGTATAGAAATGAGCTACTTTATTTGTTTGTGTTTTAAATTATAAAATACAGGTGATTAAAGAACTCAAATTTTCATAATTTTAGAGGCAAATTATATCAAACGCAAGCAACATTTAATAATAATGATTGGATTATTTGTACAGCGCCGTTTTCGTGAGAAAATCACCTCAAGGGCGCTTAACAACTTAATTTATGCATTTAATCTTTTCCTATAACTTAGACTTATAACTTATTACTTGTGGCTTATTACATTACTGCATACTATGGTGGTAGTAGGAGATTTTCAATTATTGCCAGGTTATTCGTAACCCGGGAATGTTATTCTTAAAAAAATAAAAACTTATTAAAGCATAAATATTATAAAAATTATATTTATGCAATATTTTAGTATTGTTTTAAAGCATACAAAGTGCCGAGCGTGGTGGGATAAATTAAGTTGGAAATGCCAGCAATGGAAAGGTTAAGAAGAATCTGTCTGTAGAAATTACAAACATCAATGGAGCAACCATCGGAGAGTTTTTTCCTCTAGGAAACATTTCCTATTGTTTCCATTTAGTTGCTCATGCCCAAGTACGTATAAGTATAAGGCGTTATAATTACCAGCAGTTCGCACCACGCTACAGCCACGCCAGTTTGAGTGTCTAGCCCGTGGTACACGGTCTTGAAAGAACCCCGTCCCACTTCCTTGTCGTACTTGAAAAACCTAGAAAACAAAAATAACAAGTGAATATAATTTTTCTTTTATGTGAGTTTGTGAGTTGTTGAGGGTCACAGTGTTTTTATTGAGTCAAGATGCAGCATGGGAGATGACTTCGGGACCGAATGGCGATGTCACCGGATGCAGGAGGTGAAGTGGTCTAGCGGTAGTTGGCGACGGCGCGTTGAGACCGGACTCGTGGATGTGTCAGGAACTGGTTAAGACCGTGGGTCTTCCGGGTGCTCCAGTGCAAGGTAGCCGAAGATACGAAGGATCTGGTCGGCGGTTGAGCGGGAGATGCAGGCCGGCGAGGATGTCGCGGGTCAGGGATGCTGAAGCCAGGGCGCTGTGATGATCCCGTAGGAGTCCATGGATGAACCCTGCAGAGCCGGGTGTATGTATCGGAGGTCCGAGGGCCGGCGAGGGACGCGCAGGGGGGTCACTTGCGAGACTGCGAACTGCTGACTGACTCACTGCGTCGGGCCTATTTATATAACCAAGCCGACGGCGGCAGTAGCTTCGCGAGACCGCTGGTAAACTGCCGGTTACTCGCCGAATCTGGATGTTTCGATGGCGCTGAAATTATGCCTAGGCTGTTGCCTAGAACCTTCTGGGAGATGCGCGTAATGTACCTAGTCAAACTCGCAATTGTATTGACGTAGGTAGTTCGTTCAGCGGCAAGTAGGTGCTCGTAGACAGTAGGTAGCAAGTATGTATTATTCTAGGAGCGTCGATCGCTACACTTTTTGTGCGAGTCCCAACTGCTCCCAACCGTCTGGATCGCAAACTGAGGTAAGTTGTGAGACAGATTCAGACCTGGTCACCAAACAAAGCAACTTTCCCCGTTTATCGGCTACAAATGTCAGAAACAATTTCTGTTTTACAAGTATTATAAGCCTTAGGGAATTTGAGTAATGGTGAGAATTATTTAAACCTACCTGCCGCAAGGAGACACGCCGATGGGTTCCTCTTCATCTTCCTTGTGTCCCTCTTCTCGGTCCAGCTTCTTCTGTAATTCCAGCTTTTCCAGATCGTAGATTGGCCCATACACCAGACCTACAACAAAAGGAGTAAAATACATTTTAGATACGGGCTTTTAAACATTTCATTTGACTAAAGTGAGCGTATTCACATTGAAGGCCTAGTAAATTTATTATATTTAATGATAAATTAATGTTTATAAGACAAGGTTTAACAAATTATTATTCTGAAACGCCCGGCGGGTTTGGAATAAGTCGACATAGATTAATGGTTAGAGCCCGAATGGCCAAGGACCGCAGCCAGTGAGGAACATTTGTGATGGAGATCAAAACCCATCCCGGTAGCACCAGTTTAGTGATTACCGCACAAGAGTCCCAACTGATCCCAACGATCTAGAGCCAATGGGACTGAAGTGAGGTTGAAGTTAGTGGGGAGGATGAGGAAGAAAGTCTGTTTCGTTTGGATGTAGTCGGGAATTTCATTGTTTTTATAATATGTTTTGTATATGTCACATATATCATTAACCGCTTAAGTACTACGACAGAGTATTTAAAAAAAAAAAAAAATTATAGGAGACGGCTGACTTAAGGTTCCCGTGAACACTTAGGCCATAGGCCCATTGAGCTATCTCGCATTTGACCTCATTTCTTTAACAGTAATCCGGTCCCTTTTATAAAGTTCACCAGGGTTATCATTGGATATGTCTTCTGGTTCTACAATGTGTCTTCCCAGGTATCTGAGCTTTGTTCCCAACAGAGCGGGACATTGGCACCAAAGGTGAATTGGAGTCTCTTCATCCTCTTCACATTTCCTGCATCTGTTGGTGTTTTCCACTCCCAACAACTGCATGTGCCTCCTGAGATAGCAGTGTCCCGTTAGTAGTCCTACCAGCTCCCTCAGTGAGTTTCTGTCCATATTGAGTAGTTGTCTGGTTTGCCTTGGGTCTGGTCCGTTTATGAGTACTTTGGATTGCCTCATTCCGGGTGCCCTTTCCCATTCCTCCCAGTGCCGGGATTTGACCTACCTTTCAATATGTATTTTGGTGTGGCAATCTGCTACTCCTACGACAGAATATACTCGGGTGGCTATTATGTGTGAAAATTCCCACATCCGAGATAACTCGGGCAAACTTTACCTGCAGAAAAGACCACTCCCAAATATACTTGGGTAAAAATAAATACGATTTATGTTATGTGCAAGCGATACAAAAGACAACTGCTATGATTTAAAACAAGGTGTCACCCCCTCCCATCTCTCAATCTCATATCGGGTGACATAACGCGATGTTAGTACTGCGCAGTGTTTTGAATCAATAAAAATAAAGAAATTATTTCTTGGCCCACACTATGCACCATAATATCAACATTCAGTCCTATTTTAGTCCCGAAATGGCTTTTATGAAGGATATATATGTTTAGTAAATAAAATTCATTAAAAATAAGTATTATTTTTTTATGATCATGTAAGCATGCAAACGTCTATATTACAGAGTATGTACCTTTAAAGTCGATGGGATCCGCTTGCCCCGCTTCCGCAGTGGTGGCTTCCACCGGGGCAGGGGAATGAGCCCCTTGCAGTCCCTTCTCCTCTATCTCGATGTTCTCCTCCTAAAACAACATTGACTTTAGTTGTGTTGAAAACAATATTTTGTTGACATTATTCATGTTGGTAACAGTCTTTTATTAAGTTTATTCAAGTTGGTAACAGTATTTTGTTGAGTTTATTCACGTTGGTAACAATCATTTGACAAGTTTATTCATCTTGGTAAGAATCTTTTGTCGAGTTTATTCAAGTTTGTAACCGTATTTTGTTGAGTTTATTCACGTTGGTAAGAATCTCTTGTTGAGTTTATTTGCACTATTTTAATATTATTTTTAAGTTCTTTGAGTATTTTTGTTTTATTGTTATGACAGCTGTTTCGGTGTTCAAGACGTTCAAAGACGCAAAGTTCGCTGTTAAAGAGGCTATTAAAGGCTTTAAACACCGAAACAGCTGCCACAAAAATAAAATACTTGCAGAACTTAAAAATAACATAAACATTGTGTAAATAACATTTTTACATTTTATTTACTTAAGGTGTTTTTAAATCGTTTGTAATGCAAATCATAAGTTTATTTTCTGTATGGTTACTTGGGGCAATCGTTATTATTGAATTTATTCAAGTAGGAAACAAAACATAGTCCATTATTCGAATTGAGAATGAGGTTAAGTGTATTTATTCAAGTAGGAAACAAAAAATAGTCCGTTATTCGAATTGAGAATGAGGTTAAGTGAATTTATTCAAGTAGGAAACAAAACATAGTCTGTTATTCGAATTGAGAATTTTTAGAAGTGAATTTATTCAAGTAGGAAACAAAACATAGTCTGTTATTCGAATTATTAGAAGTGAATTTATTCAAGTAGGAAAGAAAACATACTCCGTTATTCAAATTGAGAATGAGGTTAAGTGAATTTATTCATCTAGGAAACAAAACATTGTTCGTTATTCCAATTGACAATGAGGTTAAGAGAATTTTTAATTATTTCAAGAACATATTTGGACATATTTATATTATAAAGTAGACTAGATTTCACAGGAATCTCGACTATGTGAGAACCTGCCTAATTCAAAATGATAATTGTTTAATTTGTTTACCTTGGAAAACGCAATAGGATGGTCACAGAAAGTACACCTTAAAAACATCACTCAAACGTCACATTATAACTTGTTTTATATATCAAATTCACCCGTAACACTATTCAAATACAATGCACATTTATCCCCCATTGAAACTGATATAAAATCAACAAAAATACATTCATTTCAACTTTTAAAACACATAAAAATGTAAGATGAAGACTGACAACTTTAAAACATTTGTTGTTGTTATAAAAGTGTTTTTATCTCAAATATTAGCGCCTCATTTTAAAAACAGATTAATCAAATGTATGGAAAAAAATCTTATCTTATAAATTTGTAGAAATGGCTTGATTTATAAATAATTTTACAATGTTCACTTCTATTATGACATTTTTAAACAGAATTTAGGAAACACACGTCACAAGTGTCAAATTGATATGTTGAGAAAAAAATGTGTCATAAATACTTAAATTCACAATTTGTATTTTAATTTATTTTTAATTCATTTAGCTAATTAAATTGTGGCACCTATTAAAGTGTGTGGTAGCTATTTTGCCCTTAATGTGGTTTATTGATAACTAGCTGTATACCGCCACGATTTGCTGTGGCTCAGTCAGTCTGTGCAGATAGAGAAACAATAGCGCATGTTGCTTTTACGTCCAACGCAGCAGTTTTTCAAAAAACGTTTTATCACCTGTGACAAAAAAGCATGTTTTACCTGTCATAGGTGACATCTATATAAAATAGGTATATAAAAAAACACGCGAAATCGAATGCAACGTCGGAACGATTTCAACACAACAATCGATGAAGAACTTTAGGAGATTTAAGATTTTAAACAAACGAACATTTACATTTTTACTTATACAGGGTTTTCCAATAAGAGGTGTTATTTTGATATTCAATCGTAAAAGATCAATGGTTTCGTTGCTTGTGTGGCACGTAGCGCCGTCTTGTTGAAAGTAAACGTTGTCCAGATCAATACCATCCAATTCCGGCCATAAAAAATCAATAATCATCTCTCAATAGTGATCCATTCACCGTAACTATTGCTCCAGCCTCATTTTCGAAAAAGTAAGGTCCAATAACTCCGCCGGACCATAAACCGCACCAAACAGTCACACGTCTAGGATAGAGAAGCTTTTCAACAACAACTCTTGAGTTTTCCGAGCCCCAGATGCGACATTTTTGCTTGTTGACGAAGCCACCGAGGTAGAAATGGGCCTCATCACTCAAGATGATTTGCATTTGATTCACTCAAGTGAATTTTAATAATTTCAATGCGTTGTTGAAGCGTGTATCGTTCCATTTTTATTAATGGCGTAGTTTCTACTTGTCAAATGTCAAAAAATGACAGCTTCAAAAGTAACATCTACCGAAATAGCGGGCTATTCAAAATAACAACTCTTATTGGAAAACCCTGTATATAATAAAAAATAACTAGCCAATATGTACCCGACGTTGCTGGGGGTTAACCTTAGGAGATAGACATATGCCATAATGGACTTTTCTGTAGACCTTTTCAAGATATACAATTCCGTAGTATATTGTTTTGATGTATCTTATAAGGTTTGGTCAGCGTTAGCAATGTAAGCACCCGAAAATATCGAATTTTCTCTACTTTCTACAAATATAATACGCTTGTATTATATACATAAACCTTCCGGAAAAAATTCTCTAAATGATAGTGAAAACCCTATCAAAATCCGTTGCGTAGTTTAGAAGAACTAAGCGTACAAACAGACAGACGTGGATAACTTTTCATTTGCTTAAAAATATTCTGAAGTGAATTCGAAAATATATATTTGAGAATTTCGCTATTATTTCAAAGATATTTTCACATCTTACACGGTGTCCGGAAACTCGTAATACAAATGGGAAACTGGTGAATCTACATCACATTTGGAGTCGATTTTGTGTTACAACTTTTTTTTATTCAAGTTTTCGTTTTTGAGTAAATTGAGACAGAAGTTGAAATTTTTTTGCGAAAATCGGTTGCTAGTTAATAATATTCTGTTACATTTTAGTTTAAGAAAAGGTTAAAAAAAAATTAAAATCGAAATACTCTAATTGATTCACCAATTTCCCACTTGTACTACAAGTTTCCAGACACCATGTATATCGATATAGTAATTTGAAATCAATTGATGATTAACAATCTTCGATAGAAAATAGCACCATGAGAATAAACATCATATTTTAATCAAATTGTGATATTTAATTACATTTTAATCATATTTCAAATGAAATTCTGATATTTTATTTCACCTCAAAAAACTAAACACAAAATCATATTTTAATCAAAATGTGATTTTTTTTATTTCACCAGAAAAAAAACTAAACACAAAATCTCATTTTTTAATGAAATTGTGATATTTTATTTCACCTCAAAAAACTAAACACAAAATCATATTTTAATCAAAATGTGATTTTTTTTATTTCACCAGAAAAAAAACTAAACACAAAATCTCATTTTTTAATGAAATTGTGATATTTTATTTCACCTCAAAAAACTAAACACAAAATCATATTTTAATCAAAATGTGATTTTTTTTATTTCACCAGAAAAAAAACTAAACACAAAATCTCATTTTTTAATGAAATTGTGATATTTTATTTCACCACAAAAAATTACTTTGAATTAAATTTTCATACTTTAAAACATTATTATTTTTATCATAATGAAATTATTGTAATTTTAAACTGTAACGTCGTTTGACAGGCAACACAAACCGTCGAATTAAATTTTAAAATATTTTTTAGTAGCATTATTTATATTGTAATGTTATTATTATGAGTTTAAAACTGTAAAGTCTTTTGACAGGCACCACAAAACATCATGAAATCCTGTTACGAAGTGCTCCTTCATACATTTCACATTGGAAGGACTAAATTGAATAATCACATTGGCCATTATTTGAGGTACGTTCAATGAAATAGCTCCAACAAGTGGGTCATCACTTCGCCGAAAATGACTCAATGAGCAACAAATTCCTTGGCTCTGGAACCTTGGGTTGCGGGTTAAAAAATCAGCCCATACAAATAAATATATTAAAAATTTATATTGGATTTTTCAAAAATAATTTATTAATTTATTTAACTCCTCGGGCTAATTTGTTACTGTAATGGTTATAAATATGACTAAACAGTGTTAAAAAATAAAACACCATGCTTTATATTCAAATCTAGAAGAATTAAAATATACACCTCTATGAAAACAAAGGTTCCAACCGCAATTTAAAAAAAATTTATGAATCTTTACGATTTTTTTATTAATTAATTTATATGAAATAATAAAAAATTGACACGGCAATAATGAATTTGTCTAATAAAATATGTATTTTTTTTCGTTATCAGTAATTTTAATTCAGTATTTAGACAAACAAAACGTAAGGTGAGACATTTAATAAAAAAAATTATGTTTGATTTCCTAATTTTAATATTAAAAAAATTATATGTTTATTTCTAATAATACAATTTGAAGGTTTATTTCATCACCTTTTAAAAACAGCTTATATTTTTCAGATAAGTTCAAAAATATCCCATTTATTGGATTTCATTGCGAAGCGGAAATACACACAAAATTCTGACTTTTTGACAGCATATTTAAGAAATATATATCGGTCAACGAGGCCTGAGAGGTACATAGACACAATTTTAAATAATACGGTATATTTATTTGCGCCTTGTTCCAGTGTGTAAGTACAGTTATAATATACTTCATATAATATTGTCTACAAATATGTAATTGAATTTAATAACCGAATAAAACAAAACAATGACAAAATAGAACACGATACAATAATAGATTGGGTTAGGTTAGGTTACTTTAGATTTTGGTATGTTATTCGGAATGATTGAAGATTTTCCCAGCTCAAAGTGTTATCGTGATTTATTTTTGGGATATTATGCCGTGTTGCGCTTCCTCCTTCCTTAGCCAAGGTTTCGGACATTATTAAGGTGTCGATCAAACTCGCTGAGGGAACTGGTAGGACTACTAACGGGACACTGCCATCTCAGGAGACACATGCAGATATTGGGAGTGGAAAACACCAATAGATGCAGGAAATGTGAAGAGGATGAAGAGACTCCAATTCACCTATGGTGCCAATGTCCTGCCCTGGTGGGAACTAGGCTCAGATACCTGGGGAGTCATACAGTAGAACCAGAAGACATAGCCACATACCCAATGACAACCCTGGTGAACTTTATTAAAGGGACTGGGTTGTTGTTAAAGGATTGAGGTAAAATGGGAGACAGCACAATGGGCCTATGGCCTAAGTGCTAACGGGAACTATGTGTAAACCGTCTCCGCTTTAAAAAAAAAAAAAATGGTGTAGATCATCAGGGTTGATGTGTAGATTGTGATAAGTATGTGTAAGAAGAAGTGATACCGTGTTGCGTGCGCCAATTCTCTTATTTTTGTATAATTAGCTCAAATTAATGTGGTCTTCGGCTTTTAGTTTTGGTGTAGCTGTCAAGTACAGGACACCAAGAACTATTAAGATCTGGGGTTTTTGTGGATTTCGATTGCCTCAATGAGCTCGCAATGCTTTTTGGGTCTTACCAGGACTTCAGGAACAAATCCAAAGTAATGGCCAATTGTAAATTTATGGTGGACACTGTAGAGCTGTCCGAAACATTGGCTAAAGAAGAACGAAGGAAGCGCACACAGGAGGCCAATGACATCTTTGGGGATGCTGTGTTAAAGGTCTTTTTAAAGAAAGGAAAGAAATCCAGCACGGATGATATTAGAACGCTTACCGGTGTGCGATCGCCGAGTTCGGTCGACATAAAAAGACGCTTACAGGAACATTCAAGAGTTTAAGAAAGAGTCGCTTAAATGGTTTGAATATGAGAACGGGTAAACGAAGACAGGAATGTTAGGAGAATTCACGACGTGAAACTGATTGATAGAAGAAATCAGCAACGGCCAAAGACATGGCATCAAATAGTTGAGTCAGAATAACAGAAGGGCATGTATGAATGTGAATGAAGCAAGGAGTGTGTGACAGAGTTGTCTTGCTAGTTAGTTAGGGTCACATAGTGCATCCCATGTCAATGGTAGTTTTATTTAAATGCCAATCCCAGCACAGGGAAGACCGTATTGTGCCATCAGAACGGCAGAGCTATATATAGAACATGGTTTATTATTGTTCGCAATTCAAAATTATTATTTATAGTACATAGCCAATACTTTCAACCAATGAAAAGGACGATTCATATATTATTTGAGCGGTTGCGATTATGTTGATGATTATTTATTGTTGTGGGAATTTGTTTAGTTTAGCAATTATTATTGCAGGGAACCAAGGAGGAGTGGAGAGGAGAGATGAGATCCTCTTCTCTCGTGGGACCTTTAGGGAACCAAGGAGGAGTGGAGAGGAGAGATGAGGCCACCTCCGTGAATTCTTGCCTTGTGGTGCCTTCAGGGAACCAAAGGGGAGTGGGGAGGAGAGATGAGGCTCTCTTCCCTTGTGGGGCCTTCAGGGAACCAAGGGGGATTGGAGAGGAGAGATGAGACCTGGGAAGACACATTGTGGAACCAGAAGCAGAAGACATAGACGCATATCCAATGACAACCCTGGAGAAATATGATTTAAGATTTTCACGGCCAAAAGTATTTTTGTGATTTGTTTTTGGGGTGTTATGCCGTGTTGCGCTAACTCCTTCTTTAGCCAACGTTTCGGACAGCATTGCAGTGTCCATCATCAGGGCAGATGTGTTATTATACACTGCAATGCTGTCCGAAACGTTGGCTAAAGAAGGAGTTAGCGCAACACGGCATAACACCCCAAAAACAAATCACAAAAAAAAACCCTGGAGAACTTTATAAAAGGGACCGGGTGACTGTTAAAGGAATGAGGTAAAATGGGAGATAGCACAAGTGCTCACGGAAACTACATGTAAACTGTCTCTGCTCTATAAATAATAAAATAATTACTACAATAGCGATAATAATTGCTAAACTAAACAAATTGTGAATTATTTTTTTTTATGCTTCCGATTTTGTTGTCCGGGTTAAATCTTCCCCATAGGAAAAACTAAACCCTTCCACTCAATTTTCCACAAATGATCAGCTAGTCAATCAACACTATGCAAGTGCATTATATAAGTAAAATAAATACAAAACAATACAAGAACAACAACACGTCAACTCACCAGAGATCAAATGGGAAAAAAAAATTCACCGACTCCAGATATTTTCATATCAGAGGGTTCGGCTCGGTAGAACTTCTAACAGGGCCTATAAATCCTACTGATCCCTCAACATAAATATTTAAAAAATCTTTCGTTATCCTACATGTATTCAAAATGACCATATTTTTGAATGTTACAGGAATTTGGAATAGCGACATCAATGATATAAGTTATTTTTTTAATTTTGATTGAAATTAATAAAATACTTCGTTTTTACCACTTTTATTGTTTATTACCAACATGTTTCATGAGCAACGCTCACTTCTTCAGGGTTTTTAATAAAACTATTTTTATTAAAAACCCTGAAGAAGTGAGCGTTGCTCATGAAACATGTTGGTAATAAACAATAAAAGTGGTAAAAACGAAGTATTTTATTAATTTCAATTAAAATGGTGCCACAAAATAAGTTTGCTGTGTTAGAAGAAGTTTTTTAATTTTGTCATGTAAAACTATATCGGGTCTATTATGACTAATCGTTCGGTCTGTTAGTATAGTTTTATCATAATATATTTTATAAAATTCGTTTTCTAAAAATGAATTTGGTTTGTATTCATAATATGGTACTATATTACGGCAGTCAATCAAGTTATGTTTAATTACCAAATTTTGGTGAATTATTTTTAAAACTTGATTGTGCCTAAATGTATACTCGGACGGTGCTAATATAGAACATCCCGATATAATATGTTCTATAGTTTCCGGAAAAGCCAAACATTTTCTACACAAATCATCTATTTGATTTGTATCTTTGATTATATGCTTTCTATAATTTTTAGTATTAATGACTCTATCCTGAATGGCAAGCATAAATCCTTCTATTTCAGCGCTCAATTCTCCAATACTCAAACATTTGTTTGACGAAAATTTGTCAACATACGTTTGGTTGAGATAATTGAAGTGTTTTGCGTGTAAAATTTTATTTGACCAGGAATCTAATGATTCCTGGTTGGGATTTATAAAAATGTTGGCATTCTCATTGTATAAATTTAAAGGTGTAATATTTCTATCTGCCTTGCAAATTATTTTGTGCATTTCTGAGCTATGAGCTTTCCTATGGAAAAAAGTTCTTAGCATTTCTACCTGATTATGTTTCAAAGAAGTTATTTTGACTATACCTCTACCTCCTAAATTTCTAGGTAAATTAACTCGTTCTATAGCTGAATTTGGATGATGGCAATTAAAATTTGTTAGCGTAGTTCTAATTAATCTTTCTAAGTTATCTAAATCTGTATTAGACCATTTAATTATGCCAAATGAGTACGTTAATAGAGGTATTGCCCAAGTATTTATTGCTTTTACTAAATTTTTAGCAGATAGATTGCATTTTAAAATTTTCCTGATCCTAGTTTGAAATTTAATCCTAATATCATTTTTAATACTAGTATGGTCTAATCTATTTGATTGTGGGTATCCTAAATACTTATAAACCTCATCCCTTTTCATACTAGTAATTTGGAAATTTCTAAATATACTCTCGTCCCCATCTACAATTTTGCCTTTCTCTATATGGATCGTTCTACATTTATCTAAACCAAAAGTCATTTTGATATCATCTGAAAAGTTTTTAACTACCTCGATCATTTTCTCTAAATTTTGTTCAGAATTCGAAAATAATTTTAGTCATCCATATATAATAAATGCGAAATTGTACTACTCTCCCTTGTATTACCCTTAACTTTTATTCCAAACTTGCTTTTAATTAACATTTTAGATAGAGGATTCAATGCTAAGCAAAACCAAAGAGGACTCAATGAGTCTCCTTGAAAAAATCCTCTTTTAATTGAAATGCCCGGTATTACTATTTTCTTACCTTTTAAATTGATAAGTAAATTGGTATTCCAAGAGGACATAATATTTTCCAAAAAGCTAATAATAATGGGGTTAATTTTATATATATTTAATACTTTGATCAGCCACGAGTGCGGGACAATATCGAAAGCCTTTTAATTATAATAATTATTATGTATTATACAGTAAAACTCGCTTAAGAAGTTCCCACTTAAGAAGTTTTCACGCTTAAGAAGTTTTGATTTTTGGTCCCTTGAAAATTCCATACAAAAAACACGATTTTTTCCCACATAAGAAGTTTTAGAGCTAAAACTGCTTCCCGCTTAAGAGGTTTTAGAAATCCGGCGGTAAAATCAACACAAACGAAATATTGTGTCGCAAAATATCTAAAATGAACCTTTTTCCAAGTCATAAATTGAAAGACGTTGACTGAAACCCATACCTAGTACCTGAGACCATAAAACCCTTTGTCGGCCGCCGGGCCATAAGCCGTAACCTGCCGTAACCAATAAACATCCAATAAATAAACCAAATACCCCGTCTCCTAATCCCCTAACTAGGTAAAATAGCAATGGAACGAATAAACAATGCGGAATTATGTAACAAATATGCAAGCGTCTTTAAGGCCGAAATAACATGAAAGATTATATTAAACTCAACCTTAATGACAACGTGGGCTAGATCTACATTTGCATACATTTGACGCCTCCTTCAATAATCTTCTCTTTGATAATGAACATAGAGATGTTTCGTAATATTATTGTATAAAATTTTTATTCCATCGAATTTGTAAAACACGAAAAACTTTTGATAATCTATCGGATCACGGTTAATACGGAATATTTCACCTTTAAATACATAACAACATGATTATATGGCGGGGGAGATGGTAAAATATGCATTATAATTACGTGTTTTTCATTCAAACATCAAAAATTGCCGTGCATCATGTTTCATCTGACATTTGTCGTAAATTAAGTTTGAAGGTTAGGAAATACATACCTATGCATAAATTTAAAATGTAGATTGAAACGAAACTTCGCAAATAATTTTTGTAGTTTTTGGATGCGTTCACAGATTATAATTCCAGCGTCAAACAGCTCGTATGATATAACTTTCTGATTCAAGCATCAAGCCATTTATTTATGTGCGAAATCGTAGCTATTCGATGTCTGCTAGTTAGGTAGGACCATAAATGAACCTACAGGTAGGACATAATATTGAGCTGCGCATATTATTTTCATAAGAAATTTCTAGAAAAGGATTAAAATATCTTTAAAAATATACGATAGTCGACTGTGCCTGGCGAAAATACATCATAACAATAGTCTCTCAAATCTCAAATGCCATTGGAGCAAGCAGCAAGCGTGCAAAAAAGTTAAAGTCCGCCAACTAATAAGCAGTTTGCCGCCTAGACTTTGTGAGATTTTTCTGTGCAGTGCCATGGCAGGGTTGCAGTACGCAAACGGTTCTGAGGCAAAGAACCCGCTATCATTAGTTTGCGGTTAGCAAAATTACTTGCGGTGTCCTTTTATCAAACCGCTTGGTAAAATTAACCACAACAAGTCTTTCTTTCTCCCTCAGTTCATATAGTAAACGAAAGCGTAAAAAAGAGACGGCGTATATCCACAGCTCTGTCTTCAACTGTCAAGTTAAGAGTGAGTAATCACTAACAAGTAAATATGTATAATCCATTGCCTTTACACCAATTTAAAATAAGATCAACAGTATGAACCTTTTGGAATGCTGCAACTTTTACTATCCGAATTCGAGTGGCTTTTTCGAGGGATGTACTTTAACAGTTTTAAAATTGTGTTTACTTTGTCCATGAGGATCATATGAGCTTGTTTTCACGACAATTTAACGTAGGTAGACATAGGAATGACGTATGCCCCGGACTCGAGTTATTAAATGGCTAAAATTGAATCCCACTTAAGAAGTTTTCCCACTTAAGAAGTTTTTTTTCCCCGGTCCCTTGGAAAACTTCTTAAGAGAGTTTCACTGTATATACAAAAGTCAGAGTGTAAATTATTTTTTTTATGTATATAACACGAATACTTCCACACATAGAACAAAGATTAACACTAGAAATGTAATTCATATTGTAGATTTGGGAAATATACAATATACAGATACACGGTTAATAGGCACATTTAAAAAACACTTTGTATAGGTTAGATAACAAGAAGAATCTCCTTATGAATTACTGTGAGATATATATTAGAAAGTATGTTAGAAAGTGCAGTGTTAGAAAGTGGTAACACCACACTTTGTATTTTCATTAAAAAAATTACCATAGACATTTACAAATAATTATAATATATTCCAAAAAGTCATCGACTGCCATTGCTTGCATGTTTGCGAAAGATTTGTCAAAGTATGTGAATTTTTATTAATTATTTTTATATGTAATGAAAAAAAATTGAATTGACAATAACCTTTATGATATGTTTGTGTAACTAAATATGTTTTTAGTTTTGTATAAATTAGTAATTTTACAGTTTACCAGAAAAAAACAATCAGTAAGTGACAAAACAATTGTAAAAATATTCCTCTATTTTTTTAATCAAAATTTTAATTGCATGTCAGAAAGCATGGATTGTTTCGCAGAAGTTTCGGGTTCTGTTTTTACATCATTATATGCTAGTTGCTTGACAGAACTGAAATAAAAACAGAACTTTCTTTCACAGAACATCAGGAATTAAAAAATCCTTTTAAGAACTACGTTACGCGGGTAAACTGAGAAAATTCTTCTACATCTTACAACCGTGAAAACCTATATATACACCAATTGCTTGAGTGGTTAAAGAAAAAAAATATATAAAATCAGCCCATTGTTCCACACACAACTTAGTTTGAATTGTTTCATAACATTGACCATGCCACTTAGAAATTACCATAATCTGAACCATTTCCTCTCACAAAGGACAACTCAGAATATAATACGCCAATTACGTGTACTTTTGTTCCCAACCCACTCTGAATTACTAAACTCAAGTTACTTGGGCACAAGGCACAAGTAACCAATTTAGTGGTTAAATTGTTTGTGAACTTTGAACTACTATTGTCAGATTGTAAACAAAAAGATAAGGTTAACTGAGGTAGCTTTAGATAAATGCTTTATTGAGGTAGGTTCTAACCAAAACAAATATTTTTGTACGCAAAATGATAAACAAATTCATCAGTACTTTTATCACTTTTGTACAGTCTGCAATGTTTTCTGTGTATTTCAAATGCACTATAGACAACTTATTTTTTAACTTTCCGTAAAAACAAATAATGTTTTAGAAACTAGATAAAATTATCTTACCGGTGTATGCATTTAAAATAAACATTAGCTTTTCTAAATGATAAAATTTTAATATCAAACTTGAAAAATGTTGTCAAAAACGCTAACCACATTTTTACTCCAATCATAGAAAAATTGAGAGAATTCGATATTTCTAAAAACACATTCGTTTTGCTTGGGGAATTAGTAAGAAAACTGTACCTTCACTTTTATCTCGTTCATATAGTAAAAATTAAGAAATAATTTATAAAGTTGATTGTTACGATAGCGGCGCGAAATATGAATTATTCATTTTGGCTATTTTTAGGATTTCATTAATGGATTCAAGTATAAATATTTGAGGAAAACTGGAAAGAATTATTATTTCTTTTTCTATTGATGATGACATGGGACTTTTCTGCAGAAGATCTGAATGTTCGTTCTTAAATGAATCGCCTGGGGCAGTGACGCTAAAATTGAGGGAGGTGGCAAAATAACACATTTGTAAAAGTGTCAAACTAAATAGTGTAATAAAATATTAATTTTTGTTTACCCGATTTGGGACACATAGTTTTTTACGCAACCAGCAATTTGCGCGCCATTGTAAAAAGAACTAACTGTAATTCGTAAACAGATTTTATTTTAGAGGACCGAATGGTGATATTACGATGCGAGTTGCCTGTATACTATCAGATTCAGCAACAGCTCCGCGCAAGTTGGTTTGTTCCCCTTTCCCCGATTGGCTCGTAATATCTATGAAAGTGACGCATTTTAGACTCGCTTCATTATTAATTTAAACAATCGTCTGACAGCAGGAATGTTCATGAACTGCTTGTGTATAAGATTAGAAGATTTAGTGTGGATGTGATTATGTACAACTGCGTTACATGCGTCATTATAGAAACATCATCTTCCAAGAGCAAAAATAATTAAAGCAAATGTTAACCCTTTCGGACCTGAATTAAAAACAGCAGTGGTAGAACATATTTGATGCTTGTTGACAATTGGTAGAGTTACATGAAAATATATTTTTTAACCCTAGATAACTAATCGCTCGTCGAGGCGACGACGCGCTACT
The DNA here is from genome assembly GCA_026573805.1 of Hesperophylax magnus. NCBI lineage: Eukaryota > Metazoa > Arthropoda > Insecta > Trichoptera > Limnephilidae > Hesperophylax > Hesperophylax magnus. The sequence continues at coordinate 14,671,901 of JAIUSX010000004.1, forward strand.
CGGCGAAATTCGAGCATTCATAAATTCTGATATTTATTGTTAATGTTGGCAAATCTACTACAATAGAAGCTCCGGTTCCATCTACGTCAAACATGCATAAAATTTGCTACCTGTGTCCATCCAAGGCCCGGAGGATGACCAAACACCGTTGCACCAGATGTAGAAAGGTTATTTGTGGTCCACATAATGTTGACATGTGTGGTCACTGTTTAGACTGATATTTTGATATTAATTTGTCCATTATAAACCTTACTTTTGTGCCATGTAACAAGTTCCTATCTTAATTAAATATTTTCGATTTATTTCTAGTGTTTTATTGCGTAGTCCACTCGACGAAAGTGTAGTTACAATGAAACAATGAAAACAGTTTAGTTATCTAGGGTTAAACAACTTAGAAGTTATCGCCACTTTCATTTCAAAGAACATTAAGTCTCAGAGGGCATGTTTCACATAAAATGACAAATATTACACTGTATACCAAATACAGTAGAACCTCGTTAATTTGAAATCCACGGGACATCGAAAATCAAATTTCGAATTAAGGAATTCCCACGAAATTCGAAATTTAATGAAAAAAAAAAAAAAAAATACGCCGAAAATCGTTTTTCTCGGCCTCCTCTTCATATCCGGGTGGTATTTTAGTTGTAAATTCGTATTAATACCAATTATTTCTTTATTTTCGCGGCCGATTACTGTAGCGACGGGCCCTTTAAATTCAGATATTCGCAATAAATTCATAAAAATGCTATATATTTACGCGTAAATCGAGATTTCTCTGCCGATTTCGGTCGCGGCCTACCCTTTAAATTGAGATATTCGTAAAAATACGATATATTTCCGTGTAAATCGAGATTTCGCGGTAATTTTCCGTCGCAGCCGGCCCTTTATTTCAAATATATGAATTTAAATTCGTAAAAATACGATATATTTCCGCGTAAATCGAATTTTATTGTCAGTTTTTCGTCGCGGCCGGCCTTTTAAGTTCAGATATTTGAAGTAAATTCGTAAAAATATGTCATAATTCGGCGTGAATCGAAATTTTTCGGCCGATTACCTTCGCGCCGTATTTTTTAACTCGGATATTCGAAGTAAATTTAGTAAAAATACGATATATTTCCCCGTAAATTGAAATTTCGCGTCCGATTTCGGTCGCGGCGGGCCCTTTAAAATTCAGATATTCGAAATAAATTCGTAAAAATACGATATATTTACGCGTAAATCGAGATTTCGTGGCCGATTTCCGTCGCAGCGGGCCATTTAAATTCAAATATTCGAAATAAATTCGTAAATATACAATACATTTACGCGTAAATCGAAATTACGCGGCCGAGTTTCGTCGCGGCTGACCCTTTAAATTCAGATATTTGGTGTAAACTCGTAAAACTATGACATATATCCGCGTAAAACGTATTTTCTCGGCCCTTCAAACACAGATATTCGAAATAAATTTGAAAAAGTACGACATTCCAGTGTAAATCGATTCAGATTTACAAAATAAAAATACTAATTAGGACGATGAATAATCACGTAAAAATACATTTTTCGGCGTTTTTCCGCCACGGCTGACTTTTAGATTCAGATTTACGAAATATTATGATTTATTTTCGCAAAAATCAAATTTTTTCGAATTACACCAACAAATTTTCGTGCGCGGACAAAAATAAATTTCGAATTACGAATTAACGAATTAAAAAAAAAATTGTATTAAAAAATTTTTTGGCGAAAATTTCGAATTACGCGTTTTTTCGAATTATCGGGGTTCGAATTAACGGGGTTCTACTGTATAAACATTTAACAAAATTACATAAAAATTAAAAATTATACCTTCAAAATTCACACTAAAAAAATCAAAAATTATTTTTTAAATTATAAAAATTGCTACTGCCTGAACTAGTAGCTAACATCCAATATAAAAATTGCTACCGCCTGAACTATTAGCTAACATCCAATATAAAAATTGCTACCGCCTGAACTAGTAGCTAACATCCCACATAAAAATTGCTACCGCCTGAATTAGTAGCTAACATCCAGTATAAAAATTGTTACCGCCTGAATTAGTAGCTAACATCCAATATAAAAATTGCTACCGCCTGAATTAGTAGCTAACATCCAACATAAAAATTTCTACCGCCTGAACTAGTAGCTAACATCCAATATAAAATTTGCTACCGACTAAATTAGTAGCTAACATCCAATATAAAAATTGCTACCGCCTGAACTAGTAGCTGACATTCAATATAAAAATTGCTACCGCCTGAACTAGTAGCTAACATCCAATATAAAAATAGCGCAGAAAGCCAGTTATACCAGCAATTGGAAAATAAAAACCACTTATTTTAATTTTATTTTATTTTCACTATAGATGTTGAGGAAAAAATGTTTTTTAAAATATACACACGGTCTGAAAGGGTTAACCACTATGTCAATTACATTCAGATAGTGTTATCGGCCACTTATCTGAAAGTTATACCACCAGATAACAATACTCCTCGATTTTATCACGTCTTTGGAATGACCTATTCTCCAATTAATTTCTCAAATAAATGCCTTCCTGCTTGAATACAACATTGTTTTTAAAAAATGTGCTATCTAGGATTTTTTCTCTATCATTACCCTTATTGGGAGATCATCTTATCTGAAAGGAGGTGTTATTGGAGGGACGTCTATAAAAATAAATCATAACACTGGCTTTTGTCTTTGCCTTCGACGAGAGTGAAAGTGATAAACATACTTTTTCATATTAGTCACTGTCAGTGACAGTTCTCTTAGTGCGTTGTGCAGTGTACTCTCATACAAATATAACGAAATAAGACAAACTTTTATTACAATTTTACCAAACAGTGCGCCATTCAAATTCCGTGCTAAAAAATCAACCTGTCCGAATGATATCTGTACCGCCAAAGAGCGAGTCTGATTTTTTTTTTGTTATCTCAAATCCCATAGGTGCGTTAAAAAATCAGCACCTATGAGACTTCCATCATATTTCTTAGGTTCATCCAAAACATACTAGTGACGCCAGAGCGGTAGAGCTGCAAACCTTGGAAATCTAGTTTTTGTTCATATGAAGTAGATACTTTGTGATGTGACATTTTAATTTAAAATAAAACAAATTATTAGTATTTACCGCTTTTATTTTTTATACTTAATGCCGACCGGGCTGTATAATACAGCCTTGACGAAGCTACGTCTAGAAACCTTAGAAATCAACAAAAAAATATTCTAAAATTAATTTAGTTAACAAGATTGTAGCACCCTGTAAGTCACCTTTATTGACAATGTTTCCCTGTTTTCATGACTTCTCCTACCTTTCTCCCCCCCCTGTAAATTTAAAATCTGAATTCTCACCAGGTCTTGCTCCGAGATGAAGGCGTCGTCCTCAAGGCGCGCCACCAGCTTGTTTCCGCTGGCGTCCAGGTCTGGCATGGGCGGTGGTGGAGGAGCCTGACCAGAGCCACGTCTGCGGAAACCACCTACGTCCACAGCGCCGGCCTGAAACACACATATTATCATTAGTTTATCAACGGTAATCTTAAAATATTGAACACATTCAACCAAGTCTTGTTTACCTCTTGGAATGCCGACATTAAATTTTCACCGTCTGCCAGCTGATTCTATTTCTGATTATTTTTAACCAACTTTAAAAGAAAGAAGAGAAAGGGGTGATTTGATTGAAACTTTCATAAATTATAGTTGCCTATCATCGAAGATCTCTTCACTACCAACAAAAATATAAATCTCAGTGCATACTCAAAAATAGTTAATAAAACACCTTTTGCATCTAATCCTAGGAAACACTTTCTTGCGAATAGAGTAGTGGAAGCACGGAACAAACTTCCACAATATGTCATCGGTGCTACTAATATAAACCAATTTAGCTGGATTGGATTTTTATTCGGAGAGAAGAAAGGATTAATTTATTATAAATTTAAAACAACTCAATGACTATTAAACTTACTGTGAAATCAGATATGAGCGCATTAGCAGAATTCTGCCTACTCCTTTAATAATAATTTACTAAAAATTATAGGAAGCATGTAATCAAAGATACAAATCAAATTGATGATTTATGTAGAAAATTTTTGGCTTTTCCGGAAACTAAAGAACATATTATATCGGGATTACCTGTATTGGCACCGTCCGAGTATACATTTAGGCATAATCAAGTTTTAAAAATAATTCACCAAAGTTTGGTAATTAAACATAACTTGATTGACTGCTGTAATATAGTATGTACCATATTATGAATACGAACCAAATTCATTTTTAGAATATGAATTTTATAAAATATATTATGATAAAACTATACTAACAGACCGAAAGGTTAGTCATAATAGACCCGATATAGTTTTACATGACAAAATTTAAAAAAAAACTTATTTCATTGATGTCGCTATTCCAAATTCCTGTAATATTCAAAAATCTCTTTCTGAAAAAATAATAAAATACACAGATTTAGGAAATGAGATTAAAATAATTTGGCATTCTCAGACTATAAAAATATTACCATTTGTCATTTCGGCTACTGGCATTATACCTAGCTCTCTCATTCAAAATTTAGGCATATTAGATCTGTCAAAGAATTTATACATAAAAATGTAAAAATCAGCCATTTTAAATACATGTAGGATTACGAAAGATTTTTAAAATATTTATATTGAGGGATCAGTAGGATTTATAGGTCCAGGTAGGAGTTCTACTGAGCCGAAACCTCTGATATGAAAATATCTGGAGTCGGTGAATTATTTTCCAATTTGATCTCTGATGATTTGACGTGTTGTTCTTGTATTGTTTTGGATTTATTATGCTTATAATATGCACTTGCATAATGTGGATTGACTAAATGATCATTTGTGGAAATTGTGTGGAAGGGTTTAGTTTTTCCTGAGGGGAAGATTTGACCCAGACATAAAGTCGGGAAATTAAATAAAGTAGATTTCTCGTAAATAGCTTAGAGAAATGATTTTTTTTATCGATCCATATGTACGTGGTGGCACTTGAGAGGTTAATCATTGGCTACGTCGTCATTGAGTCAGCATAACAGAAGGTTATATATGAATGTGAATTGTTCCATCCTGACTGCAAGAGACATGCAATGCATGATCAACAAGCAACTTTGCATTACTGCCTGAAATATTATTACGGTCACAATTTATTGATTTCGTTCGCCCTTCTGAATGCTAAAAGAAATTTTTATTGAAACAGCTTTTCTGCAACCTTTGAAGGTTAATGATAATACTAATAAATCTAAGCGAAACAAGATACAGAACAAGACACAGAAAATATAAAGATAACGGTCTCAACTAAACTCTTGGAATCGAACCCAGGATTTCTGACTTATCGGGACTACGTCTTTATCCACTCGACCATTGGGACCTAATTATTATACATCATATTTGTTGATCTCATATTTCAAATTCAGAATTAACAATATTATCTTGCAACTCATTTTACCCGTACTTTTGGCAGTTAGTTATCTTTTTTATTAGTTGCAAATTAATATTGTTGATTCTTAATATGATGTCCCAATAAGTCATAGATCCTGGGTTGGATTCCCAGTTGAGACAGTTGTCATTTTATTTTATGTTGTCTGTTTCATGTTTCCTTTAGATTTATTAGTATTAATGATTGGTTGGGAACTGCCCCGAACGTTAGGAGCTCGGTGAGTGAACAGGGTTATTGAAGCAAGGAGTGTGTGGCGATCCAACATATCTGCATTACCCCATAGTCAGATAGTTTACGATACTTACGGCCACACTGGTGGAGAGCGAGTTGAGCATGTCGTATCCGCTCTGCTGCGTGCAGATGATGGACAGAGCGCCCCCGGGGTGGTAGTGGTGCTCCTGCAGTTTGTGTCCTCCGGCACCCCCCTTCTTCATCAGGGGATCGGCCGTCGGGACCACAACCTGGAAGTGAACATACACATAGGACGGGTGAGATGCTATGAATGAATGAATGAGCATTTAGAGACTAAAAATAATGTAAAGAAACAATAAATAATATTTTTTTTATCTCATCAAAGTGCAGCATTTTCTACAGGTATTTTAATAGAGCTAGCAGCATTGCTCCCTTGTGCACCGGTGCACATACGCGAAGCTCGACGGACAATAGCAAAACACCGTTGAGAACGGGTGGTAAATCGTTTTTAAGTTGGCTCATACGTGAAACGAGCTACCGAAATCTGTATTCCCTCCTTCATATAATAATAATAATAATAATTGGATGACTTGTATAGCGCCGTTTTTGTGCAAAATCACCTCAAGGGCGCAATCTGGGCCTCTCCAAGATTCTATTGGACTGTAATCTAAGACGATTAATAAAGCCCTTCCTACAGCCCCTGATGGGGCACCTCACAGTGCTGCCCAGCCGGGGAGCGATACAGTTTCCCTGACTTTACATTGTACACACAGGGATGATCTTTTGAGGTGTCACATAAAATAAAATAAGTAAACAAAAAATAAATTAAATAAACAAAACTTCGAAACTGCAAAATTGTTAACAAAAACAGTAGAATCTGACACATGGAATCATACAGGATTTTCCAATAAGAGGTGTTATTTTGATATTCAATCGTAAAAGATTAATGGTTTCATCGCTTGTGTGGCACGTAGCGCCTTCTTGTTGAAAGTAAACATTGTCCAGATCAATACCATCCAATTCCGGCCATAAAAAATCATTAATCATCTCTCGATAGCGCAATCCATTCACCGTAACTGTTGCTCCAGCCTCATTTTCGAAAAAGTAAGGTCCAATGACTCCGCCGGACCATAAACCGCACCAAACAGTCACACGTCGAGGATAGAGAAATTATAAAAATAATAGATAAAAAAATCGAAAAATCCTAAATGCATATAACTAATAATTTTAATGAATAAAGAAACATAAAAAAAAGAGAGTCTTTTTAACAATAACTCTTGGGTTTTCCGAGCCCCAGATGCGACAATTTTGCTTGTTGACGAAGCCACCGAGGTGGAAATGGGCCTCATCACTCAAGATGATTTGCATTTGATTCACTCAAGTGAATTTTAATAATTTCAATGCGTTGTTGAAGCGTGTATCGTTCCATTTTTATTAATGGCGTAGTTTCTACTTGTCAAATGTCAAAAATGACAGCTTCAAAAGTAACATCTACCGAAATAGCAGGCTATTCAAAATAACACCTCTTATTGGAAAACCTTGTAGAATAAATAATAACACAAGAAATGCCTTGGGAGCGCGTTTCACGATCCAAATATAAGCCCAATTTTGGCTGTAGCGACGCTACGAGAATATTTTGGAACGCACGCCAATGCAAAACGCATTGTAGCGGGAACACTCTAGACACAGTGCGAGCGTTCTGCGTTTCTACCTACAGGTCTGAAATGTTCTAGATGCACCAGGGCGGCTATATAATGAGGCGCGCCGAGATGTACTTAGTCACTCATTAATTAGCAGTTTTACAAGTGACCAAGCTCAGTGACCGATTGCTGCATACTGAGGAGTCGGCCGCTATGGCCGGTTCCCCTGTTTGCTGTTTCGTCACCGTGCCTCTATAGGACACAAGAAGTGACGTGTGGGCGTGTTTCGTTATCCAAACATTTGTATAATCGAGGTTTAAATTTCCAATACAAAACTGTGTCTACGATGTCAGGTGGATGAAAGTGAGACAGAAAGCTGAGCTATTGGGCTAAATGGAACATCTGTTTCCAATCGAATTTGTATGGAAGGCACGTCTAGTGCAAATTCTTTATCCTATATTCTCACATATCTTTACAAAACTCTACTATTTTTCATTTCAGTACCTATTTCAATATTTTGAATCTATCCTAATCAGCTAAATATAATTCAAAATTCTTAGATATCACAAAAATTATTGGCATTGTTGTAGTTTCAGGAATCAGTGACAGAATTATCAGATTCTGACATCTCTATTTCTCGAAATCAAATTGTCAATACTTGCTTCTTGTGAATTTTAATAATGTTTTTGACATCTGCAAAATCTATTGTACGTAGTAATAAAAACGCATTAAAGTTCGATAAAATGGATTACATTAGCAACAGACATATAATTATTTTTGAGAATTTGGTCAGAACGATAAATACATAATGTAAATGAGGTTATATACCAACATTCAAACATACATATATGTATACATACCACTTTTTCTGCATCCTTATATGGGTAGGCAGAGATAATACAGCACCACACATTTAGATCTCCTCTTTTTATTAGTGATAAGTGTCCCAACTTACTTTGGGAGGCGGGTATGGGTACGGAAGCCCTTGAAACCATTAATTGGAAAACCAACACCACTGCCATAGGTCACCCCAAGTGATTCACTACGTTTGGTGATAGCAAGAGTGCCCGGGTTTATGGGGTGAGGTTCGCTCACGGCTGGCGGCGGATGCGTTTGCAGTCTGCCTATCAGCTGCTTGGCGGGTCGGATCGGGAGAGGCCGGTTGAGGGTGACCCTTTGACCTCTCCAGACTGTCTCGACCCATCGCCTTGCACCGCAGTGGGAGGGAAGGATTCATACATCCATCGTCACTCCTGGACACACTGACCCTCGGGTTCCTACCCACCCCTCATACTCATTTCCTTCCCTGAACTTCCATCTCCTTAACTGTCCCGCAGTCAAGTGGGGGAGTAGGTAGTACCCAAAATTACTATCCTCCTTATATTAGCTTAAATACTTGACATCATTTTAGTATTTTACGTATTTCTGCGCAAATGCATAAGTTACCATTAATAATTGACTGAATAATTGGGGTTTCTATAGTTTAAGGGCCTTCCTTACTAGCGATCTCAATCGCTGTATGGAGAATCATGAATTGTCAGATTCAAACGACAATCTAAGTTATTAATCGTCAAAATATCGATAATATAGCCACGTTAGGCTATCATAAATACATTTTTCTATCGAGATATACGTTTTTACTAACAATTTATTTTCGTTAAATACTATATAATGAACATCTAAGAATTCTCTTACTCATTCGGCTCTATGAGGTGGCCGTGAATGGACGCTTCCTACGGTCCGTCGTTTCAATCTTTTTTCAAAGATCGAAATTCCGCGTAATTATTACACTTCCATGTGACGTTTCAACAATATTCCACTCTATGCGTAGCGCGTAGGGACTATAATAGTGTGTCGCCTTTTTTATGTTTCATCTGTGAGTTTCCGTCGAAGCTGTGTAGTGTCAAATAGTATTATTAAGAATTAATTTATTGTTAACATTTTTTCGGGTTTCTAGGTAATAAACAATTAGATATTTTTAAAATATAAAAGTGTGGAAATGACAAATAAAAAAAAAAGTAAATATCCGTGCTCTAGAAAAGGAAAGTTCAACGCTTCAACCGCAGTAAAGAAAGTTGTGAAGAGTAATATTATAAGGTACCTATGTTATATTATAAAATGTTATGTTATATTATACTATGTTATATTATAAGGTACCTCTGTACCTATGTGTGTGTTTTCTTTTAAATAACATTAATTTTAATTATTTAACAAATCTAGGAAAGTTTCTATGCCAGATAATAATCTGCGTTTAACTTTTCCCTACATAAAATTATTTAATAAGTAATAAATTGTATTTTTTTAAGGATATCCAAGGAAAGTATTTCAAATGCGATGTCTATAGCAGCGGTGAATAATCCATCGGTTAGTATTTGAAATTTGTCATTCACGTTTTAAAATTATTTTCTATATGGGTAATTAGCAGTGGCGTGCAGTCCATAGTATCGAATTCCTAGTTGCATGACTAGGACGAGTAAAGCCTACATAACATCCATCAAATTTTATAGTACTTTACAGTGGCGCCAGGGGAGATCTTTTGAATCGCATGACTAAGAATGGATGTAAGGGAGTTCACTTGCATCAAATGGCTATGATTTTAAGATATCTTACTATATATATACATTATGTATACAGTATTGGATTTTATTATATATATATTTTTTATTATATTTTTTATACAAATATTTTTTTTATTTTTATTAAATATATATCTGGCTTTAAAATCATTTTTTTCTAACACCGATATGTCAGACACTATAGGGTCTACTATAGGGTGACTATGTATATATCAAATTTAGTCTACTATTAAAAAATATAGAATGATATTTGGAGAAAATTTTGTAGTTCGGGATCAAAGTGACAAAAACGATTTTTGGCAAGATCCGGAGGTCTGACAAGATTGAAAATTTTAGACCTTCATCATATACAATATGTAAAAAAATCAGAACTACCCCATTTGATGCAAGTGAAAATGTTTAATTTTACTGGACTAAAAAGTATACTTACGACTTATGTTTTGCAGGTAGAAACAATTCTTGAAGACGGAAGAGCTAATGTGGAACAAAATGTTCACCACGTCCATAATTTATATATTGAAGAAGAATTAGCTAAAGACACTCCTTTTAAAGTTGTTGGTCGGCGGATTTTGGATTTTCAACATCTATTTGAAGAACTTCAGAAATTTTCTAGCCATAGCTCAATATTTGGATGCAATTTGAGTAATGTTCAGATTATATCTGAAAGGAAAATGGGCCTAAATTCAATAATGTCTTTACAGTGCAACATTTGTAATGCAAATTTTAATTTGAAGACTAATAATGAGTCTTCTGGCTCGATGGACATCAACTATAGTGCAGTGGCTGGTGTAGTTGCTATTGGAAGTGGATTTTCTAATTTGGAAGAGTTGACTGCGACACTCGAAATTCCGTGCATGACTTCAAAAACTTATTCAGCGAAGCATGATCAAGTTTGTGAATGGTGGGAAAAAACGGCTCACCTGAAAATGGAAGAAGCAGCACGCAAAGAAGCAAATCACGCCAGGCTCATTGGGAATGTTGACGAAAACAATATACCCATGATAACTGTAATAGCAGACGGCTGTTGGTCTAAAAGATCATATGGGCATAACTATACTGCTCTCTCTGGTGAAGCCGCTATTGTGGGTCATACTTTTGGAGACGTGTTATTCTATAGTGTAAAGAATAAGTATTGCGTTACCTGTGCTCGAGCAATGGCTAAAACTGTAGCCCCAGTGGAGCATATTTGCTATTTAAATCACCATGGAAGCTCTAGTAGTATGGAAGCCAATATTATTGTTGAGGGCTTTAAAAGTTCACTTGACATGTATGGGATAATGTACAGCAAAATGATAGCAGATGGTGATTCCAGCACTTATAATAAAAAAAAGAAGCACATCCTTATAAAAATGTTTCAGTCGAAAAGATCGAATGCCGAAATCACTTACTTCGAAATTATTGCAAAAAACTTAGATCACTGTCAGAAGATACAAAGTATCCCTTAGCATTGAGGAAGATTGTGTCAAGCCGTATTTTACGCCTGAGAACGGCTGTACGTTGTGCAATAACATACCGGAAGGCTATGAATTGTAGTCTAGAGGAAAAAATAAAGCAGCTATATTTGGATATATTGAATGGTCCAAAACATGTATTTGGAGACCACTCACTATGCAAAGAACGGGCATACTTTTGCAAACGCGATACTGGCGACACTAATTACGTACCCAATATGACTTCAAGCTTGATAATGTCCAGAATCATGCAGCACGTTCAACTTTTGGCATCTAATGCTCGAAGTTTAATACATGATGTAGATAGCAATATTGTGGAGTGCTATAATAAGGTTGTGGCTAAATTTGTTGGTGGAAAGCGTATTAACTATTCTTTAAAACGGTCCTACAATGGAAGGTGCGCTGCAGCAGTAGTCGCGTTCAACACCAATCGTCCACACTATTCTTTGCATAAATTTGCAACCGGTAATAGTCCCGGAAAACTCATAAAGCAATTAGAAATAAAAAGATTGCAGAAAAATAATCAACAAGCACTAAGTAAAAAAAAGAAAAGAAAAACCCTGCAGCTCGCTCCAGCAAAAGATCAGCATTATGGTCCCAATGCAGAAAAACCTGATATGGACCAAGCATCGTATGAGGCAGCTAAAGATGATTTTTTGGAAAGGCTTTTTACCATAGCCAAAGATAGGCAAGCAATTGAAAGGGCGACAGTACTTCAAGCATCTAGTGGAAAGTGGATCGAGATGCGCCGCAATATGATTACGGCATCGTGGTTTGGAAAAGTGTGCAAACGGCGGCAAAATATCAGTTGCGCTCCATTAGTCAAAAATATACTGTACCAGCAATCCTTATCAAATATTCCTTCAATTCAACACGGACAAAAACATGAATACAATGTCCTGAAGGAGCTTGCAGAACTAGAAAGCATTACCATAGAAAAGTGTGGTCTTTTCATAGATGAAGAGTATACTTATATGGGTGCGACCCCAGATGGAATTTCTTCTGAAGACACCGTGATTGAAATTAAATGTCCTTTCGCAGCACGCAGCATGCTCATATATGAAGCAGTAAAATCCAAAAAAATTACCTTTTGGAAACTTAACAAAAATGGAGAAATGCTGGTAAATACATCCCACGATTGGTTTTACCAGGTTCAGGGCCAATTACATGTAACAAAAAAAGATATTTGTATGTTTGTTGTATGGACTGAACTCGGAATAAAAATCGAAAAAATTTTAAGGGATGACGAATTTTGGCAAACTAATATGGTTGAACAGCTGAAACGCTTTTACAATTTTTGCATGCTACCCGAATTAATTGATCCTCGACATAATCGCTGCATGCCTATTAGAAATCCTGAGTATTTAGAAAAGTGCATAATAGCGAAAAAAAATAAAGTAAAATTGGTTTCAGCTAAGACCAAAACATGTAAAAAGGAATTGTTTCGAAGAAATCAATAACATTTTATTTCATTGAAGTGTCTTCAGAAGAAATTTCATTTATATTCCTAATGTATGTAGTCCACATTTTTAGAAATAGGGAAAAGGAGGGTTGGAAAGTTCCTGGCTATTCAGATCTAGTCACTAAACAACTAAAGAAACAAACTACCATAAAAATTTGAAAATTAATAGTATTATTACTTCAATAGAAGAGAGTCCAAATATAATTACTAATCATATAAATTACTTCTTCAGTGACATTGGTCCAAGCTTCGCTAATAATTTGTGCAGTGCTAATAAAACTATTGAGATGTGTCTTGTGAATGATTTTAAATCTGAACTTCACGTTACAGGGGACAATTTTTATTTTAAACCAACTAGCATTTCTGAAGTCACAAATGTGATAAATTATTTAAAAATGTCTTTCTCGTGCGGTATTGATTCTTTAAGTGTTATGGTGTATAAAATGCATGTATCCGAATTAGCTGGTCTCATATCTCACCTTGTAAATACAGGGTTTTCCAATAAGAGGTATAATTTTGATATTTAATCGTAAAATATCAATGGTTTCGTTGCTTGTGTGGCCCGTCGCGCCGTTTTGTTGAAATTAAACGTTGTCCAGATCAATACTATCCGATTCCGGCCATAAAATATCATTCATGTTTTTTCGATAGCGCAATCCATTCACAGTAACTGTCACTCCAGCCTCATTTTCAAAAAAGTAAGGTCCAATGACTCCACCGGACCATAAACCGCACCAAACAGTCACACGTTGAGGATAAAGAGGCTTTTCAACAATAACTCTTGGGTTTTCCGAGCCCCAGATGCGATAATTTTGCTTGTTGACGAAACCACCGAGGTGAAAATGGGCCTCATCACTCAAAATGATTTGCATTTGATTCACTCAAGTGAATTTTAATGATTTCAATGCGTTGTTGAAGCGTGTATCGTTCCATTTTTATGAATGGCGTAGTTTCTACTTGTCAAATGTCAAAAAATGACAGCTTCAAAAGTAACATCTACCGAAATAGCGGGCTATTCAAAATAACACCTCTTATTGGAAAACACTGTATTAGCCTGGAGAGTGGGATGTTCCCTTCTCATTGTAAAAAAGCTAAAGTAATTCCCCCTTTTAAAGGTGGAGATTGTCTAGATGTTAATAATTACAGACCTATATCCTTACAAGTGATGCAGTGTTGGGGTTATTGTCCAAAGTCAAAGTCAAACATGAATACAATGTCCTGAAGGAGCTTGCAGAACTAGAAAGCATTACCATAGAAAAGTGTGGTCTTTTCATACATGAAGAGTATCCGTATATGGGTGCGACACCAGATGGAATTTTTTCTGAATACACCGTGATTGAAATTAAATGTCCTTTTGCAGCACGCATCATGCTCATATATAAAGCAGTAAAATCCAAAAAAATTACGTTAGCAAAAATGGAGAAATTCTCGTAAATACAAATTATAATTATTCCCTCAGGGGTACCGCAAGGCTCCTATCTAGGGCCTCTCTTGTTTATTTTATACATAAACGACATGAACCGTGTTATTAGTAATTGTTGTTTCCTATTTTACGCTGATGACATGAAATTATATAAATCTATTAGCTCCATAGATGATTGCGACCAATTACAAGAAGACCTTGGTAAAATTGAGGAATATTGCAAAAACAATCAACTATATCTAAACATAGATAAATGTAATGTTATTACTTTTTCACGAAAAAAAAACATTCAATTTATTATACTTACAAACTAAACCATGTACCCCTACAACGAGTAGAAACAATAAAAGATCTTGGAGTAATACTAGATTCTAAAATGTTATTTAGGGATCATATTGAAAATATTCTAAAAAAGCTTATAAGCAATTGGGTTTCATTATTCGCATTACAAAGCCTTTTACGGTAGCACATACCCTAATTCTGTTTTATATGTCATATGTACGGTCACAACTAGAATTCGCCTCAGTAATTTGGAATCATCAATATCAAACATATATTGATCGCATTGAAAATATTCAGAACAAATTTATGAAACACCTATCGTATCGTTTTAGTGACCATCGATTTGTCCCTGTCACTTTATATAAACGCAGAAAAATCTCTGATGCATTATTCTTACACAAAATCGTGAACTGTCTTGTCGATTCATCATATCTGTTAGAAAGGATTGCATTTCGCTGCCCCAAACAAAACACCAGATCGAACGATTTATTTAGAATACCACATTGTAAATCCAAATACGCGCAAAACTCTGTAATAGTACGTATCTGTGAAACTCACAATGCCTTAAGAGATGTAGACATTTTCAACCATAACTTGATATCGTATAAAATTCAGCTTAATAAATTAATAAATTACTAAATTAAAATACTTTTATTTTATTCGATTTTTTTGTTGTGAAAATTACATTATTATCACCCGTAGTGAATAGTATAGCTATGCGAAAAGTTGTATTTTTTCTATTTGTTTTTAATTTTATGTAGGTAAGAAATACTAAATCAACATTTAAATCAATGGAACTTAATTAGTCTAGAATATATGAATGTTTATTGTTATATTTTTTTACTGTACGACTGTTTGCTTCCTAAATAAAAATAAAATTTAAAAAAATACATCTCACGATTGGTTTTACCAGGTTCAGGGCCAATTATGTAACAAAAAAAGCTATTTGTATGTTTGTTGTATGGACTGAACTCGAAATAAAATACGAAAAAATTTTACGGGATGACGAATTTTGGCAGACTAATATGGTTGAACAGCTGAATCGCTTTTACAATTTTTGCATGCTACCCGAATTAATTGATCCTGGACATAATCGCTGCATGCCTATTAGAAATCCTGAGTAATTCAAAGTGCATAATACCGAAAAGAAGTAAAATTGGTTTCAGCTAAAACCAAAACATTTGAGAAGGAATTGTTAAGAAGAGATCAATAACATTTTCATTGAAGTGTCTTCAAAAGAAATTTCATTTATATTCCTTATGTATGTGGTCTACATTTTTAGAGATAGGGAAAAGGAGGGTTGGAAAGTTCCCGGCTATTCAGATCTAATCACTAAACATATCTACGCCGTTCTCAAGCAACTTTCAATCCTGAATTATGGTCTCTCACCAGGGTGATACTGAACGTATCTTCCACTTTTGAACGAGGTACAGATTCATTATATGTAACTATATAAAATTTATTTTAATTCTATAATATGACATACTTATATAAATTAAATTAAATTTGTTTTGTCCTCGCCGGCTTTTGAACCCGTGACCTCAAATTAAACTATAAAATTAAGTATTAACAGTGCCCCGCCGCACTGCGAAACCAGGCTGGAACAAAGGGAAGCCTTTTGTAACTCTTTATAATTGTATTTATCAAAAAAAAAAAAATCCAAATAAAACGTTATATTAAATGTTGTTACTGAGAACCTCCTCCACGAATCAAGCTATTGTAATATTGCATTACATTCTAAAATATATTTTAACATAATTTTCATAATCACAATATCTTTAATTGATAATAATTTGTTTTGCTCTGTGCGTGTCCTGTATTGAATGGAACGCACCGGCCAGCTGCAGGCGCAGCGAGTTGGATATTCGAATTCGCGCTGGAAACATTTAATAGCGAGGGCCGTTAAAAGACCATAAGAAGTCGGAGGACCCACTTGGTTATAAACGTTTTGTTTGGCATCTTGGCCTGTCAAGAGTTAAATAGACCCTCTACAAGCATTACGACAGACGACATAACTCCAGAGGAAGATTACACTGCCTCCTGTGTGGAGATTATGTTAAAAAATCATATTTTTTAAAACTGCTCGGAGGCAGTGGGACTATGGCATCCAATTGGGAATGTACGTAAGGCGAAAGG
Organism: Hesperophylax magnus; assembly: GCA_026573805.1. NCBI lineage: Eukaryota > Metazoa > Arthropoda > Insecta > Trichoptera > Limnephilidae > Hesperophylax > Hesperophylax magnus. The sequence goes on from JAIUSX010000004.1 coordinate 14,688,505, forward strand.
AATAGAATGCCCAATGTATATTAACGCACTTCAAGCAGGCGAAAATAGCGTCCCGTTCGAGAAATGTATTTTTCTTTAAACCGCTGTCTTCGAAAATAATATGTATATTTGAATGATTTTTTTGTTCTTGGTGGTCACCACACTCAATCTATAAAAGTACTGTCTGAAATTAAATCCTACTTTGTAATACAACTACATAAACTGAAGTTAAATGGGCCATTTAGTGATGTTACCATTACTAAAAAAAAAGTTCCAAAATACAAGTCATTCAAAATAGAGCCGTACGGAATATATATAATCTGCACATGTCAAAGATATATACTCACAGACACAAATACTTCCTTTTCCGATCCTGCCAAAGTATAACATCACAACACAACTGCCATTCTACAAATAATTAAACACTCCTCACACACCAACACTAAACCACTCTTTAATTCTGACGTACATCAGCACAAAACATGATCACAAAATCAAATACACTTATCGTCATCTACTTACACGACTAAATTTGGAATTAACTCCTTACAATACATTGCACATACGCAACGCATTACCTAGTAATCTAAAACTTCCGGCAACGAACAAAGAAACATTGGCAAAAGTTCTTTAAAGCTATTTCCTCAGCAGTTTTATTAATACACCATCTTTCTTTGGAACTCCATAATAACATCTGCGTTTATTTATTTTAATGTATTTATTTGTCTTGTCTTTAATCTAATGTTGTCTTTCCCGAAATGAGTTTTGTAAACTCACTGGGAATAATACATTATAACTTTGTTATTATTTTGTAATGTATTATCTTGTAATAAATAAATGTTTTATATGCAAAAAATGTACATATTTTATTACATTACAAAAACTTGGTTTTCACTTCGGCATAAATCATCACAAAATAAAGAATGATATTTGCATTTCCAGGGCAAGTTTGAGGATTCTATTATTATTCCCATTCTACAGTCATAGGTTTAGTATAGTTTCATTTTGATTAAATCTTCTTCCACACGAGAGACAAGAACATAACAGAATGATAGACTTGTATCAATCACATTGTTTATACATATACATATTTATAGTTGAGACCCTTACTAAAAGATTGGTATACAATATACATATAGAATTATCGGACAGCAATGCCTTTACAGCCATTCAAGTAGGACCGGTGTAAAAGGTAAAACTACCCTTCCCGCCAGAAGTGTATTAAGATATGTTGCAGGCAGACAATTGATATCATATTGTGGGTGGCTAGCTCTTCTTTTCTAGCTCTATTTTTCTCCAGCACGAGGGGGGTTAATAATGGGCCAGGAATAATCTTAAATTAGTGGAGAATCGAACCTTGAATTTTTCTTTCCCGTGGATGGTCTTGTCTTTATGGTGATCCAACAGATGGTGCTGGTTGTGATGTGGAACAACATGGTGGTTTACTGGAGGCAACTAAAATCAACAAATAATTTAAATTATTAATTTTTTTTAATGACATGACTAACTGCGAAACGGTTTAAAGGAGATTGTGCAAAATTGTAAGGGACTAGCACGGTCAAATCGATAACTTAACAATATCGGATCGAAAGGTTTAACTGACGAAGATTTTATAATGATTGTTGCGCTTGTCAGGTATGTGGATAGCCAAGCCGATATCAACAATGAAATAAATACTAAATCGTCTTATGCTGGCAATGCTGCCGTGTATTGTCTACGGATCGATATTCCTAAACGTCAAATGGCTGTTCAAAAGTAAACACAAATTGACAATTTCAAATCCAGCTAAATTTTCGCCGTCCGCTAGCTGATTCTATTTTCATAATAACTTATTTGATTTTTTTGTAAATTGTACCATCTTAAAATGCTTTTTATATATTGATAAAGGTAATATAAATAAACTAGTAGTTTCCTCAGAATAGCTCAGAGAAATTCAATTTTGATTTTGCCACCGTATCCATAAGAATACATCGGCGTTCAAGCGATCAAGCGTGCAGCGGAGTAATGCGATTGTACCATTTGACGAACAACTATTTTCTATTGACATAATATTTTTTACGTAATTGTAAAAAGCATTCACTTTGTGGCTCATCATAATTTATAATAAAAACACATAAATTTGTTTTTATTATAATATTTTTTAATTTGTTTTAAATCGCTATATGTAAAATAAAATATTTTAATAATAATTTCTACGCAGTAAATCAGCATATCCAAGATATAAAAGTACTAAACGAAAATAGAATATTATTTGTAATGCAAATATATGTTTATTACGGTCTGCCGCTTGAAGTCCCGAAAGCCCTTCTTGGCGGAAGGAGAGAGGCTCCTCCGATTACCTCTCACCCCAGAAGATAGGTGGAAACTTGAGTGGCAAACGGCCAACGTGGGAAATGCCCATCTCATACAGGACCTCACCGAGAGAGCCTGGGTTCTCATTGCCTCGCAGAACCTGGTCCGCCATCAATAGGTTAAGGTGCTCCCATAGCCGCTGTGCCCACATGATGCACAGATGGGGCCTTAAAGTGTCGGCGATGTGTGAATGTGGTAAGTGCAGACCACCGAACATGTGGTCAACGAATACCCGCTCCATGCATTCCCTGGCGGGATTGATGAGGTTTGCATGGCGACGCCTGAGGCCCTAGACTGGCTCGCAGACCTAGATGTCCCCCTCTGACCCCCCCACCATACAAAAGAAGAAGAAGACGGTCTGCCTATCGGTATTTGCCCATACCTACTTTCTTTAAATACGCCGGACATCTCTCACTCGCTTGCACATAGGAGTTGAGTGTGGCGGAACAGCGATAGAGATTCGAATCGAACTATGTTCTATTGATATAATTACCTGATGAGTAAATCTGGCGGACGGCAATTGCAGATTTCTGGTTTTAGAATAGTTCATCGGTTTGTTTAGTCCAAACTTGGTCTGCCCCATGGCTATCTTCTTGGGCTTGTCCAACCTCTCTATGGAGCCCAGAGCTTCTTCATCCTGAGAATCCTGGAGCTTCCTGGTTCCGGAAGAAACCACCTTCGCAGCGGCATCCTTCTTGGCACCAGGCCTCACCGCTTTCTCGGGACTTTTGTCATTCTTACGCGTGATCAAGTTATCTTTCCTCGGTTTGCTGATCCTTACCGACATGTTGGAAGGGACGTTCTCCATTTGAATGTGAATTTATAGGCGAAATGAATTTTGGACAAATATAAATGTGAAAAAATGGACGTCGACGTATGTTTTATATAAAAAAAAAGGGTGCAGAGACGAATTGATTTTAAAGGGTTAAAACTAGTGAACTGAACGCATTTATTGAAGTGAATGAATTTAACGAAGTGAAATTAATGTGATTTAATGAAGTTAATGAGATGAATTGATCAAATAAAGATGTTTAGTTACAATAATTATTCTCCTTGAAGACGGACACGCACGGCAATTTACTCTTTTTGAATATACTTTGAATCAATATTGAACATGCGGGCTCCATTTGATTACGAATTTTCTACGTTCAATATCCCTCAAAAACGTACTTAATTAACCACGACAGTTAAATTTAATAAAAACGATATTTAAGAGTAAACAGTTGGGTAAGTAAAAAATAAATAAAATATTAAAATAAAAAATATGTATATATATTTATATATATGTCAGAGATATTTCATAATTTTTTTTTTCTGTGTACCGGCGCTTAAAGTCGTTATTGAACAAAAATTACACTAAACATAGTTTGAAGCAGAAAAAAAAAACTCAGTCTTGTTTTGATGATTTGGCTAAAATATATATTTTTTTTTTCGTAATATAAAGAATATTATGAATTAATCCGTTTTAACTAAATCACATTTTTTAGTGATAATATTATTTAAAAATAAAATGTATAATTGTGGATATGATTTTTTTTTTTTTAAGTTTCTAAGTAAATTAAAATTCTTATATTAAGGAGATTATTAATGTTGCGTAAGATGGTTTTTGTCGATTTCGTCTCGATCTGAAATTAAAAAAAACATGGATATTAGAAGCGGTACCTAAAAAAAAGTGGCCTAATAATTTTGGTCGGGAATGAAAAACGTTGCATGCGAAAAATGTTAAATTAATGTAAGAGTCGTTGAACCTCAGGCTAATTGATTCACTTTTGAGAACAGCTCATACGGTCTAATAGAAATCGTTGTCTCCCTCACTATCATGGTGAGAAATATGATCTAAACCGTGTTAGAAAGAGAAAACACTAACTAACCATCACACCGTTTCTCCACAGGGGTAGGCTGAGAGGACGGACCGCCAAACTACTCGGTCTTGGCACACACTCCTTGCCTCATAAATATTCATATATCGTCTCATACTTACTCTTTTATTATTCTGACTCTTGACATGGCCCGACTCGAGTATCTGATTCACTTGATCGTGCCATGTCTTCCTCGGGCGTCCCCGACTTCTGCTACCATTCGCATTAGCATCATATCGTGGGTCATCATTGATCAACATCTTCGCTGGGATCAGCACTTGGCCAGTCTAACCTCACTCATCCGCAAGCTCTCTTATGCTTTTCGAAATCTAAGAAATATCCTTACCACCTCAATTCTTAAAACTGTATACTACGCTCTCTGCCAATCCCTACTAGCTTACGGCATTATAATCTGGGGTGGCTGTGCATAATCTACCATCGAACCTCTTCTAAAAGCCCAAAAAATGGTAATAAGTGTCATTAACAAGCGACCGACAAGATACCCCTCCACTCGACTCCTCATATTGTATAAGGTCTTAAACATACGACAACTCCACCTAAAATTTTCGCTAATACATTTCCTGTTCAAATATAAAAACAAAACTCTCTTACAACACAACTACACCACCAGAACAATAACCAACGGTCACTACAAAGTACCTTCACTACATACCACGTCAGCTCAAAGACAATTTTTCTTCCTAGCTCCTAAAATCTTTAACCTTATCCCTGAAAACCTAAAAACCGTGAGTCAACCCCATTCCTTTAAAAAACAAATTAAGAAATGGATCCTTACACACGGAATACATTACAACTACTATACCCATTCATTTTACACTCTTATCAATTTAATCAAAGACAAAACATAATATATCCTTATTCCTTAACTTAGCGGTATAGTATGTACATAATTAATAATTAGTGTGATCTATTTACTAATAATTTCTCAAATTTTTCATCTTCTTATAATTCTCTAACTTCTCCATCCTCTTCTTGCAACCCAAACTAGCTATACATCTTTTTTCTTTTTTATATTATGGTAATGTATAGATTCTATGTCCGCAAACTGTAAAAATCACCCGCCATAACACAGGATCATCCCTAGCATGGAGGGTGAATAATCACAAAAAACCACATGTACTTTCTAAAGCATGTATCAATAAAATAAAATATATATCCTCCTTACGCTCCTTTCTTCACTCATTCGCTCTACATGCCCAAACCATCGAAGCGTCCCTTTCTTAATCTTACTCATTATGCTTACATCAGCCTTGCACTCTGCGGATCTCCACATTTCTCACACGATCATACATGGTTTTACCACAGATATGCCTCAGGGATCTCATTTCAACAGCATTCAATCTACTTTCATCCATTCTTTGCCAGTTCCATGCCTCATTTCCATACATCAGGGTAGGTGCCAGCACTCCATTGTGGACTGCTAACTTCGCTTCTTTGGACTTTTTTTTGTTAGCGGCAACTGCGTTCAGTCCTCAGTTACCTGCATTTACCCTTCTATCAATATTTCTGTCAGCCTTCCCATCTCTCTAGAACATACTTCCTAAATACACAAACTCATCCACCTGCTCCAAGTATTCCACATTCACAGCTATATTGCACACTGTTTTCATACTCACTCTTTCAAATAAGTGTAAATTGTTAGTACTCCATCAACTTTAATAATGAATAAGTTATACAAGCAGGTACTTGATAAATAAATTAAGCTTTTAAAAATAATTACTTGTGATACGTAACGTATTTATTACGAATAATTATATAAACTGAGTTATTCCATTCCCCGTACGCCGTGGATGTTCAATGAATCAATCTCAAAATATTGAACATTAAAAGATAGGGTAATCGTTTCCCTAACAGCCGCACTTTTAAGCACATATTTTGGAAATTACATTGTTTGAATAATTACTACAAGAAACAAAATAGGTTATTACATTCTCAGTTTGCAAATAATTATAAGCAATAATTAGTCATCCGAAATACTAATACAAATTGAAAATATCTCCCGAGTAAAAATAAATGCCGCCAACGGGAATTGAACCCGTGCCTTCTGATGTCCGGTCAGGTGCTCTGAACCACTGAGCTATGTCGGCTTATTTCCAAGCCGCGAAATGATTCAATATGTACTAGTACCTCAATCAATAATTACTATTGCTTATTATATTTTTTCACCTGTAAACATTATTTCGGATGACTAATTATTGCTTATAATTATTTGTTATCCTTTATACTATGCATAAAACCTTGTCTTATAAACGTTAGTTTATCATTTAAAAATAATTCTCAGTTTGGGTTAATGAAGTAATTTATGCATATTTAGATTGAAACAAAACTTTCGCAAGTGTGAAAAATAGCAGCAAAGGGATTGTTTTATAAAGTAAATTTTGAACTTTGAATAAAAGTGGAATTATAATCCATATTTTACAATCTATCCCGGTGAAAATAGTTGTTTCTTGTAGTAATTAAGTTGAAACAAAGTGTAATTTACATAATCTGTGCCTGTCTGTGGAGCGGTTAAGGAAATATTTATCAAGGACCAGTAGTAAGCGATCAAAGATGGTTTATAATAAATATTAATTAAGCAAAAATGGTGAAAATATTGAATAAAACACGACTCATTTGAAATGGAGCAAAAATATCTTGACAAATGCTTTAGTTGCATTTAAAGATACACTGTGAATTTTTTCATGCGTATAACATATTAAATAACAGAAAAAAACACGTTTTTAATAATTTTCAGAGCTTACTTTGCGATTTTTTTCTATCGAGGTAATTTCAAATAATTAACGTTTCGGTATAACAAATGTATAGATATTATCTTCAAAAAGAACATATATTTTTTTGGAACATAAAAACTTAAAGAGTTAACGAGAAACTTGTTGTAAATCGGTAGAAATTGGGTGTGCAGGGGCTTAAAGATAGTCAGTTATCAAATTTAAGCAAATATTTTAAGAATTTTGAGGTTACCTATGATGTAGCTTAGTTTAAATGAGTAAAAAATATAATTTATCCACATTAATTTTGGCAGGCTCAACTAGATAAATAATAAATACTGTGTAAAAACATGTAATATAATAATGTCAACATAAATTTGTCGGTAAATTACTACTCTATTACGTTTTTTTTTAGTTTTTTGCATCTAGTACCAGTCACACTGTATACATATAACGTGAAATATTGTTCAATCAAACATATTATGTGAAGCCATACATAATTTGGTAGTGAAATTTTTTTACCCAAAACTGAAAATGCTTATAATTATAATGTACCCGTTAATTTTGTATCCTTACAATAATAAATTTATGTAAAAATAATTAGAACAGTTATGTGAATCGAATTCACCATCTTCTGACCCAAACTAAAGTGTTTACACAACACGGCGCAAATATTTCAGTGGCCAGACAAATATGTCACATGTATTAAAAAAATTACAGATGGAATTAGATTAGCACAATTTTAAACTGTCAGAAAATCACAATTTAGATCATCAGGGAGTTACATGTGCGTAGAATAAGTACCCGCAGTAAAGTATAGAGAAATATACGCAGTATGTAATCGAGAGGATTGAACATTTGCACAAAGCTGTCACTTCACATTATTACCTTGATATGGACGGTAATTGAACGATAAAATTACGACTACCGTGAGATAGTCAATGCGGATACAGAACTCTCGGAGGCGTATTGAACAGCCGGCATATTGACAGTAAAAAAAAAAACACAATGAAAACGGCATTTTGGATAAAGTCACTATCGACACGCCAATGAACTGGTAATCTGTCAAAATTCGTTGAACTTTTAAGCACGTATTTCAAGTGGTAATTTATTGTAAAAATGGGCTTTATGACCTCTGCCGCTGTCCAACATTACATACATGCATACTTCGCACATACTCGCGTGCAATAATAATGAAATATACAAAAGCAGCTATCTGACATTTGGTGTGGTCGGACAAGTCGGCCTCCCGAGAATGTCGCATATAGAATCAGGCGGGACTAAATATAAATGTCCATTGACGATGCGAAATTATTGATTGCCGCGCATTCCGGCCGCTGTTATTGCGTTCTAAAAATACTTACAGGAAAAATGTTGGAAATTGTCTACACCATTGTTTTTTCTAACGCAGTGGGAGAAATCCAGAGACGAAAACAATTCTGACATTAAATGTGCAAAGATCAAAAATCTCTTTTTTCCTCTGATCAGCTGACGAGCGGAGAAGCTCTTCGCTGGCCAGGTACAATTGCGCAAATAAACGGGGTCGGTTGTTTCAAAAGTTAATGCATTTTATATTTTTTTGTAGGTGTGATTCTGATAAATCTAAATAGAATATTATAAAATTTTAGTATTCCGTCGCCTTACTAATACTGTCAAAATAAGCAAGGACAAATTTTGGTACAATTTCAGAATTCCTGGAAACAAACGAATATTTTTTTGAAATAACTCATCAATTACAACTTAATTTGTTATAAACACAATTATTTACGTCGGGAAGACGAAAATACTGCACTTTAACAGCTATTTCGTTAAAAATACGGATAAGTGGTATTTTTTGACACAACAGTATGAAAATATATTTTTTTGTCTAGTATTTTCTTCTTTTTTTAATTAAACTCATACTAAGAACCAGAGAAACTATTTTAGGTTCTTAGTATGTGTTTAATTAAATAAGACAAAACTAACCTTAAAACTCTCACTTCAAAAATAACAGCCGCCAAGTGAACAAACTTTTTAACGAAACTAAGTTTAACGATATAACTATTAATATCCATTATTCTCCACCTCCTCTAATATAAATATTTGTCTTGTCATCAAGTTGAATCAAAGTTTTATTTCAAGCGATTCTGAAAAATTTCCAAAAAAGGTTGCATGGAATCCACTCCGATTATCAATCTCAAACCGCAGTCAGACGAGTCTTAAAGACGTAAGTGAAGCAGTCTTGCATAAAAATATAACAATGCGCGGCCCTGGTGTATTTTTGTGTTAATAACTATCAATTTCAGACTGCTCTCCCCCCCCCCCCCCCGGAACTCGCGGCGGCAAACAAGCCAAGAGCGCAGTCGTTAAAGGAATATTTACTGTGAAGGGCTACAATAATATATATTCGAGTCACGCTATCGTACCATCTCTCAATATTGCATTGTGTGCCAGAATTTCGCAGGCAGCCCGCCGTGCATCGGCTGAGTCTATTTTCATATTATCTTACTTGTTTTTTTGCAAAATTATGTATTTGTAAATTATACCGTCTTGCCAGATAATTGTGTATATATTTGTAGTAAGTAGTTTCCCCAGAATAGCTATATTCAGAGAAACAATTTTCTTCTTCATTTTATAATATACAAAAGTTAAATAAAGTAATCTAAAGATATTTTTATGGTTTTATTATATTTTAATTAAGCTTAACAATGAATTTAAATAAATATAGTAATTTGGGGATCTGGTGAGGAGACACGAAATGAAAGAGGTTGTGAAGGTCACAGTGTTTTTATTGAGTGAGGATGCAGTATATGAGATGACTTCAGGACCGATGATGAAGACTCCGGATGCCTTTGAGTCGACGCCGCTGCTGGTGACCGGACTCGTTGACGTGTCAGGTACTGGTGAAGACCATGGGTCTTCGGGGTGCTCCAGTGCTGAACAGGAAAGCCGAAGGTGCAGTGGACCTGGTCGGCGGTTGTGCGGGAAATGCATAGACCGGCGAGGATGCCGCGGGGTCTAGGTGCGTGGATGTAGCGCTGGTCAGATGTGCTGGAACCAGGGCTAATGATTGACTGACTGACTGCTCGCTGCGTCGGGTCTATTTATATAGTCCAGCCGACGGCGGTAGTAACTACGCGAGACCGCTGGTAAACTGGAGACAACTCGCTCAGTCTGGATACTTCTGGTAGTTTCGATGGCGCTGGAATTGTGCCTAGGTGATTGTCTAGACCGTTCTAGCGAATGCGCGAAATGTACCTAGTCAAACTCGCAATATATTGACGTAGGTAGTTCGCTCAGCGGCAAGTACTCGTAGGCTGTAGGTAGGAACGCCGACCGCTTCGCATTGTGTCTGGAGTGTTCTAGATAAACCTCGTAGCATCGCTACAGTAATATGACAGTTGCATGGTCGGTGATGCTCCGTAATGGTGGTGTACTTTTTCAGATAGAATAAATGTTTTAATAAGGCAAAACGACAAGATAAAATAATATTAGAACATCACTATTTCCTTTCCAAGCGAATAAAATTTATTTTTAAGGTACAGAATCCTACAAAAAGAAAGTATAGTTTTACCTCGCCTATCGAGTCACGGTCTACTGTGATTGTATTTTGCAGACCATACGTACTTTTTATCTTCGGGTACATAGAGCTTAACCCTTTTGCTGCCCGAATTTAAACACAAGATGGATACTCTCACGCCAAGGGTTTTTAGAATTTTTTATATTGCGTCATTATTTATTATCCTCAGCACTTAGAGATTGTAAATTATTACCAAAACAAAAAAAACTTGTTTGCGTTACACTCTTGAAAAGTCTAAGCAAGATATCTTTATAAATTGATGCATTATTTGACAAATAAAAACTATCTATGAAACATCAACAAACTTCGACCCGCCGTCATTATTTATTAACCAATATACATATAATACATAATTAACCAATATATAAAATATATAATATTAGTGGTAACAATACCTCCCTAATTGAGAAATTCTCGTGTTTAGGGAGGGAGCACTATCAAATTGACAGTACTATACATACTTATCAGTTGTTACTATTTGGATGCATGAAGGACTACTTTTTTATATATAATGAAAATATAAGTTGCAATTTTTTTTTTTTTTTTTTTGTTCATAATGAAAAATTATTTTTATACATAATGAAAATTATAAGATGGCATTTGTTTTGTACATAATGGAAATATAGGATGGCACATCGTAAGACATTCTTAAAAATTATTTAATGGTAAAATGTTTTTTGAGTTTTCGTTTAAAAATTTCATAATTCCTCTCGGATTGTATTTCTATAGGGAGTTCGTTAAAGTATTTTATTGCTGAGTATGTGTAATGATGTTGGGCTGTTGTGGTATTAAGTTTAGGGATTATTATTTGTCCTAAGGTTCTCGGTCTGGTGCTAAATGATTTTATTGTTAGTTTGTCTTTATGGATTTGTAGTAATGCGTTTTTTTGATAAATTTTATTTATTGGTAATACTTTGAATTCATCGAATAATTTTTGGGTTGAATAGTCTAATTGTTTCTTTAGAATTATTTTGATGAGTCTTCTATGTACTATTTCAAGTGGGGTTAAGTTGGTTTTATATGCTCCTCCCCATCCTATTATTCCGTATTGCAGAACTGATTGGGCTAATGCATAGTAAACCTTTAGTAGCAAAGATTTATGTAATATATTTCTTAGTTTGAGGAATACGTAATAAAGTTTACGTATTCTATTTACAGTTTGCGCAATATGTTCAGTCCATTTAATATGTTGGTCTATAATTATGCCTAAATATTTAATATTACTTTTTTTAGAGATTTTTGAGCATTTAGGTGAATTGCAGTTGTCAGTATAATTATTACAAGAGTTATGGATAGTTATATTGGAATTTATTGTTGGGTGCATTTTGTCTGATAATGTGAAAGTCATGAAATAGGTTTTGTCAGAGTTTAAGGAGAGGTAGTTGTCATCCAACCATTGTTTTAAGTTGTTTATTTCTACGTTCGCAGTTTGATAGGCTTCTTCCCAAGTTTTTTTGTCTATGATTAAAACTGTGTCGTCGGCGAAAGATATGATTTTTCCATTTTTTGGTACTGTAAGCATTTCATTCACGTAAATGATAAACAATATTGGGCCTAGAACTGTCCCTTGAGGAATTCCAAATTCGGAATAGGTGGGTTCACTCAATATATTGTTAATTTTTACGTGTTGGTGTCTTTTATGAAGATAACTTTTAAACCATTCTTTAACTATTCCTTGAATTCCAATATTTTCTAATTTTTTTATTAGCTTCTTGTGGCTTATACTGTCAAAGGCTTTTCTTAGATCGATGAATATACTTAAACATTTATTTCCCGAGTCAAGAGCATTATATATTATAGAGGTTATTTTTGCGATTGCATCTTGCTATCAAATCAGTAATCTCACCAACACATACAGACATACTATAGTAATATCAGTAGTCACGTCTCTGAAGTGGGACCTCTGCGACGGTTCACCATTTTTCACGATTCACTTGTGATAATATTATTGTTTAAAACTTCATTATTTATTCAACTTTTATTTACAGTTTCTTATCGTATTATTTATGTTTATAGTTTTTATTCGAATGGTAGACTTAAAAACAGGAATGAATACACAATGCCACATTACACTGGGAACACATATCGAGCCATTTTTCTGCGGCTTTGTTGTTTTGTATTCGCACAAACATGGCCGGCTCTGTATGGCTTGGATTGTTTTGATGTTGCCGGTATTGGCTCAGACGTAATGGTGTGTCATGATGAGACGAATGAGGAGTTGAGTCGAGTTGAGTATTTTTGAGGTGTTTTGCGATTAATTGTCTTATCACACAAAACTGATAATCGGAGAAGCTCATACCTGAATTTTTTATGCTGTTGTGTACAATAAAATAATTTAACAGATATAAGATAGAGACAAAATTCCCTTATTTGGTCATCAGACAAGTCGCGTCGAGCCATGATAGAGGGTTACACAAAAAAAATATTAGGAAAAACGACAAATTAACACAATAATTAGTTTCTAAACACAGATAATTAAAATAAAATGTATGATTATTTTTTCACTCGAAAGGCGGATATAACAACTTATTTCATTTAAAATAACAAAACATGTTGAAACACAAAACTTATTTGCACTAAAAATATGAGTAGTTAATAAAAACAATTTGTTAAAATAATAACGTTAGAACCACGATTCGTTGCAGATTCTAAGTATTCGCGAACCGTCGAGATAAGAAGGAACCACGTGATTCACTAACACAACTACGCGCGCGCGGGGAATTCAAACACTGAGAGGGGAAATATTGTAGTCTCCAGTTTGACGAGGTCTTTCATAATATAAACAAAATCATTTGTCACATCTGTGTAGAGATGTCGCTAGATAAAGGTTCAAATTATTTTTTAAGCCCGAGTTTTGCGCCATCTATACAGAAAGTTCCGAGATATCGCAAGATGAAATTAAAATCATGTATGATTGCGCGCGGCAGCGAGGGCCCGGAATCTCGAATCAAACATAGATGCGCACGGCAGCCTCCGGGTTAAAAGTGAAATAAAATGAAGAAAACATTTATAAATATAATATTTAATTGTGTTCATAAAAAAGTATAAAAAAGATTTGCATTAGTTAACAATAAACCAGATTAAAATTTTATATAAACGTCTTAACAATAATATTTTTTTAAATTTGCACAAAAAATGGCTAAAATAATTTGTTTAAAAATTATTACATATCAAATAAAATAGTATATTTTTTTATTTGTGAATTATTATTACACTTACATAATATTTTTTTATCGATGTAAACTTAATAATTATAATTAATAATTATTATTTGGATAAAACAATTGATTGCTTGTTGTGGGAATCACAGAATGGGTACAATAATTTTACTTAATTTATTTATTTTTTTTATCTATAGATATGTAAAATACAACCTTTTTTAAAACTTTTCTGGAAGCAAACATCTTTTTTCATTCCTAATATCATGTTTTTAATATTTCTGGCAACTGAAATTCTCAACTCCTGGCAACACTTTAAAAATATTTGACTTTAGAAAAAGAAAACTTAATCACGGCAACTGATGCAACAAATTTTAACATGTTAAAAGTTGTACAACGAATTTTACAAACATTTTTTTTTAAATCTCTGCCAACCCATGAAATTTACTCTCTACTAACAACCAATGTTACGACATATAGCCAAAAGTGACTAAAATAAAACAAACTATGTATTCTCTAACAATCAATGTTAGCAACATAGCCAAATTTAAAATTAAAAAAAAAAAACTGTTATATACATAGCCAAAACATGCTTCAATTAAAAGCTATGTATCAAATAACGAAACAATCTTATCAACATACCCGAATATTGACAAATTTAAAACATTATCTGTCCATTGTTGAGACCTAATTTAAACATTTTCTGACAACCAATGTTAGCAGCATAGCCCAATTAAAATGATTATCTAACAATCAATGTCAGTAATATTAGTCAGTAACATAGTTATGTTATAATCAAAGTTAGCAGCATATTAACATGACCAAATTTAAAATAAAAAAACTATACACTGACAGCCAATGTTAGCAACATAGTCCAATTAAAACGATTATCTTACAATCAATGTCAGTAACACAGCCAAATATGGCCAAATTAAAAACTATTGTAGAGCTTAAATAATTTTAAAAATTTACATAGATAAACTCTTCTATAAAACCATTGTGAAAAAATTAAGGTATAGATGTTGAATTTCTCCTCAAAGCAAAGGGTCTTTAAAAAACAACACTTGATTTCAACTAATTTTACTGATTGAAATAACTAGTTTAGTCGGGGGGTTTAAGTAAACAAGCACACAGAATTTGAGGTTGTTAATTTTACAATTTATTCAACAATGGAGGACTGAACGCAGTTAGCACTAACAAAAAAATGTCCAAAGAAGCGAAGCTAGCAGTCCGCAATGGAGTGCTGATACCTATCGTGATGTACGGAAGTGAGGCACGGAACTTGCAGAGAAAGGATGAAAGTACGCTGAATGCTGTAGAAATGAGATTCCTGAGGTGTGTGTGTGGTAAAACCATGTGTGATCATGTGAGAAATGTGGAGATCTGGAGTGCAAGGCTGATGTAATCACAAGTAAGATTAAGAAAGGGACGCTTAGATGGTTTGAAAAAAGGAGAATATATTAACGCATATGCGAATGGTAGCAGAAGTTGGGGACTCCCGAGGAAGACACGGCACGATCGAGCGAATCAGAAACTTGAGTCTGGCCTTGTCAAGAGTCAGAATAATTTAAGAGTATGTATGAATGTGAATGAGGCAAGGAGTGTGTGCCAAGACCGAGTTGTTTAGCGATCTGTCCTCTCTGCCTACCCCTGCGGATAAACGGCGAGATGGTTAGTTAGTTAGTTCCTTCAACAATGACATAACTTAACTTTAAGAAGAAATGGAACTTTAATGCATCTTTTACCATCTCCCCGGACCTAAATAATTGTTTCTTGTGGTAATTCAGTTGAAACCGAGTGCTATTTATGAATTTTTTGCGTATTAAGCGTGAGGCGGAATTCGACAAGTTTATCAAAAACTATTCTCTGACAACCAATATTAGCAGCGTAGCCAAATTAAAAATGATTATCTAACAATCAATGTTAGCAACGTATCCAAATATGGCCAAAGTAAAAACTATTGTCTACAAAATTACATTAAAAAAAACCATTGTGGAAAATATAAAATATTTCTCTATCAACCAAAGTAACATTCATGGCACGCCATAGATGGCAAAATTATTCATTCCAAAAATTACGACAAAGTCAGCAAAATTATTAATTCCAAAAATTACGACAAAGTCAGCAAAATTATTCATTCCAAAAATTACGACAAAGTCAGCAAAATTATTCATTCCAAAAATTAAATATGTAATAATAATTTATTTAATCTAAATTCGTGCGCTCTTGCTGACTTTGTCGTAAAGTTCGGGGAAGGCGTTCTGGCAGCCCAGCTTCTTGCGCATCTTATCGTAGAGTTCGTGATGGAACATGGACCGGAACTCTTCGCGGGTTGTATACGTGTCCGCATACAGCATCTGATAGCCCTTGTTCTTGATGACAAAATCTTCAATGTTACGGGTTGATTTCACCTATAGATACAAAGAGGTAAATACATATTTATATTTTATTTCGTTTTAGTAATAAAAATAATATATAAACTAGAACAATACTACATAAAAGACAAATCACTGAAACTACATTACCAACGCTAGTATAATTTGTAGGATTCAACAAAGTGCTGGTATAGATTACGCTGACTTCTATAAATGGAGTCAATAAACATATCAAGAGTACCCCAAACTTATTGCCCAGATCATGCATCTTATTAGTTAGTGAGTGTGTCTGATAGTTGGTTGTGTATGTATTGCAGATGAATGTTACATTTTGTCTTGTGTTCCTAGTCGGCACATGGAATTTAATAGTGGCAATGGATATATATAAAGTACTCTCTCGCTAATCCGCCACCCTGAAAACCAACTATTTAAATATTAGACGGCGGCAGTTTACTAAGAGTGTAAGTACTGTAATAGCGGATTTAAATTATAATAAAATTAAATGGAACAAATTGAACACAATAATAAGAAACAAGTCGATCCTCACGGTTTCATAGTCTTTAGCCTTTGGCACTCCGTAGACGCCAATATCCACGTACATCTGGGAGTCGTTCCGCTTGTCCGCCGGCTGCACCATACCGGGCAGGTTGGGCAGCTTGAAGGGGCAGAGCCAGATGGGGAACACCTGAAGGAGAGTTAGATAATCATTATTTATTTGTATTTTAATCCCTTGGGCAATTTTGGGAGGTATTCTTCACAGAAAATGAACACCCATAGTCTTTTCGGGAGATATATCTCCCAGCCTGACAAGGTCTCATGAAAGTTATTTTTATTTTTATTTTATATTATAGAAACAAACAGTACATGATTTACAGAGATGAAACAATATACAGGAATAAGATATTTCATGTTGAGTACCTATGATATGTTTCCTATAATGTCTGCTAAGTGGTATGTTTATTCCTTAATTACCAGGTGACGTGTGTAGTTTATAGGTGTGTGTGTGACGTGTGTTATGTATGTGTTTGTGTGTGTCTGTATGTATGCGCATTGAATAGTTTAAATTATTGACATGATGCCACATTTGAATTTGGGCAGTGAATAAAAAAAAATGTCGATGTTAGAGTTAAGACAAATATTATTTATGCTATCTCGTTTTGTATTACGGTGATCAAACAGTTTTAGAAAGAGAGAACACCACGCTTTCAGCTTGC
The DNA here is from genome assembly GCA_026573805.1 of Hesperophylax magnus. NCBI lineage: Eukaryota > Metazoa > Arthropoda > Insecta > Trichoptera > Limnephilidae > Hesperophylax > Hesperophylax magnus. The sequence continues at coordinate 14,705,730 of JAIUSX010000004.1, forward strand.
GTACAAAATTTTACCATACACGTTCGGGAAAAATTTGGATAATTCTATGAAACAACATTCAGCATTTTGGGGGGGGGTTCCCCTGCGGGGGTCAGAGCAGGGTTGTAACTATTTTTTGTGACCTCTACTTACCGTAACTTATTATTTACATGACATTTTTATTTATTTTTTATTACAAAATAATAAGTTATAATGTATTATTCCCAGTGAGTTTACAAAACTCATTTCGGGAAAGATAACATTAGATACATTAAAATAAATAAACGTAGAAGTTATTTTGGAGTTCCAAAGAAAGAATGTGTCAGTCATTAATAATAAAACTGCTGAGGAAATAGCATTTAAGAGCTTTTGCCAATGTTTTTTTGTTCGTTGCCGGAAGTTTTAGATTACTAGGTTATGCGTTATATTGCTTATGTGTAATGTATTGTAAGGAGTTAATTCCAAATTTAGTCGTGTAAGTAGATGACGATAAGTGTATTTGATTTTGTGATTGTGTTTTGTGCTGGTGTATGTCAGAATTAAAGACTGGTTTAGTGTTGGTGTGTGAGGAGTGTTGAATTATTTGTAGAATGGCAGTTGTGATGATATACTTTGGCAGAGTCGTAAAAGGAAGTATTTGTGTCATTGATAAAAGATATCTAGGTGCAAATAATTAAAAATACTGAAAAACAGCCCTTTTTCATGCTTATGTCTACTTTACACGGCGCACCTAGCATCGGCCTAATCTGCGGTGCCAAGTTCCTGCCTTGACGAGAAAAATACTTAGATAAGTAGGGAGTTGAAAATGAAACAGATTGAGAGGGACTGACCTCCATCTCCCGGTGGAAGGTCTGCAGGGCCGGGCGGAGCGACTCCACCGGCAGCAGCATGTCCTGGATGACGTGACAGCGCTCATACAGCTTCTTCACGGCTGCTGTCTGCGTGATCTTTAGTAGCGAGACTTTCGGGGGCATCAGCCAGCCCAGCAGCAGGCGGAACACCAGGCTATTGCCAAACGGGATGATGTCCTGCCAAAAGAAATCAAAATACATACACATCTAAATTGTTCATCGTTCATTCAAATTAATTTCATACAAAATTCGCAAAAATACAGGGTTTTCCAATAAGAGGTGTTATTTTGAAAAGCCCGCTATTTCGGTAGATGTTACTTTTGAAGCTGTCATTTTTTGACACTTGACAAGTAGAAACTACGCCATTAATAAAAATGGAACGATACACGCTTCAACAACGCAATGAAATTATTAAAATTCACTTGAGTGAATCAAATGCAAATCATCTTGGGTGATGAGGCCCATTTCCACCTAGGTGGCTTCGTCAAAAAGCAAAATTGTCGCATCTGGGGCTCGGAAAACCCAAGAGTTATTGTTGAAAAGCCTCTCTATCTTCAACGCGTGACTATTTGGTGCGGTTTATGGTCCGGCGGAGTCATTGGACGTTACTTTTTCGAAAATGAGGCTGGAGCAACAGTTACGGTGAATGGATTGCTATCGAGAGATGATTAATGATTTTTTATGGCCGGAATTGGATGGTATTGATCTGGACAACGTTTACCGTCAACAAGACGGCGCTACGTGCCACACAAGCAACGAAACCATTGATCTTTTACGATTGAATATGAAAATAACACCTCTTATTGGAAAACCCTGTAGATTGTATTGATAGATTCTCGACGCATCGTTTTACGCCATTAATCGTTTAAAGCATCAATCGTTTTCAGCGCCCTTAAGGTGTTTTTGCACAAAAACGGCGCTATACAAGTCATCCAAGTATTATTATTATAAAGCATGCAGTTTTTTTACTATTTTCCTCGACCGATCACTGTGACATTAGTTGTCAAACGTTAATAATTTTTTTAATGATAAACTAATGTTTATAAGACAAGATTTTTATGCATAGCACAAAGGATAAAAAATTATTATAAGCATTAATTACTCGCCTGAAATATCCATACAAATCGAAAATATCTCAATTCCCGGGTTCAATTCCCGTCGGCGGCATTTATTTTTACTCGGGAGATATTTTCAATTTGTATGGATATTTCAGGCGAGTAATTAATGCTTATAACAGCAAAAGTTACTTTTTTAATTTGTTTTTGAGCGTTTCAAACTTAAAAATGAACCGTACGCTAAAAAAAGTGTTTACTCTTCAAAAAAAATTTTAAAATGTCAAAGCAGTGTTTAAAAATCCACTCGTGGCTTATATGCGGTGAGGCTCTTTTTAAAAAGTAATGGAGGTACTGCAATGGAGAGGAGAATAGTATTGTTGAAATTGGACAGATATTATTTAATATCTTAAAAATAGTAACGGGATAAATTTTTTTTTAGATGCAGATCGATTGCTGAATAGTTTTTCTAGGACTACCTAAATTATTTAACATGTGATGTAAAAAACAACTTAGATATCGCACAAAACTTTCATTTGGGGTATGTTTATAACCCCCTCTAGAGCGGGAGGGTTAAGAGAGGGGAATCTATCAACTCCATCTTTCACTATCCAAGTCAGAGTTTTTCGTCAGGGAGAGTTCTTTATCAATGGATTACAATTACATTCTAGTCAATAATAGATTACACTTGCTATTTGCGCCCCCATGTTGTTTTTTATAGTGGAAAGGATAGTTTATAAAGTTAAAGGAGTATGTAATAATCAAGGGTTTACCGGATAACTCATCAAAATGACAATTCAACACACCTATAAATGTGTTATATAATAATAATAATAAATGGATGACTTGTATAGCGCCATTTTTGTGCAAAATCACCTCAAGGGCGCTGTAATCATTTAACTTAGCTTTTGTTTCATCACTTTATATCATCTTTTAAAAGTGTGTTGAATTGTCATTTTGATGGGTTATCAAGCATAATCAAGGTGGCTGGATTTACCTGCAGTTCCCAGAACAGAGACCTTGTGTGCCTGTGATAGTAATCTCGCACGGGAATGTACTCCACGTGACCAGGTTTCACATTACGCACGTGCGAGAAGAACCAAGGCTTGTGCCAAGCACCAATTTCATTTAACTGTATAGCAAAAAAAAATTTGATTAAAAACACAGCCAAGTTTCCTGGACATTTTTGCTAGTTACTCGATTAAATATATTGCATCAAATTGCAATATTCACTATCATTCTGATTGAAGCGATTTAATTGCTTTAATGGATAACTTGAATACAAAATGGCTCCAAAACTACTGTATGCATAAATGAAAAAAAACTTGCCCCATGTTGGGTGCCAGTGTTAAAATTGGTATGAAAAAAATATATAAAGTTTGCCCTACATTGGGCGCCAAATAGACAAATAACACGCTTACAATCCCGTCGTGTCCCTGACTATCGGCCATGTTGCCCGTCATAATGACCGCCTCATCCTTGCTGAAGAGGATCCCCTCCACGAAGAGTGCAGGGTGGGGACGGCTCGCCTCCCACTGGAACATCTTGGCTATCTCCTCTTCGCCCCTCACCTGCTGGTACTGCAGTCTAACGTATCTAAATAATCAGTTACATCAATATTAGTTACTTAAACAGTGAATTTAAAAAAAAAATAAACTAATAATTTTTTTTTTTTTCCTGTTCCATACTCAATCTAATCTCAGTATACCGTTGCTCGATTATTCGATAACTACTATAGTCCGCCATTACTTTGACTAGTTGAAAGCACAAAATCAAGCTCTATATTTATTTGAATTTGTTATTAGTCCGTAGTAATATTCAGTAGTCCGCCGCGTACCTAGACACGAGCGCTAAGCTGTGTCCACCGACGGGTTGGATTATGTTACTCATACACACTAAGGGCCTACAAATAAATGTGTTTTAAATTTTACCCAACTAATAAATAACCATTAATGTAGGGAAACGGTTGTTTATCAGTTGTGTAAAATTTAAAATATGTTTATTAGTAAGGGGTTCAGTTACTGCCTATAACGCTGTCTAGCTTGCTAGAGATGACCATTTTAATAATCACCGCGGTTCATTATACATAGTTGTTTTATGACATTTCTGTTAGTTCTCTGCACTCTAGCAACTGTAGTCTGTGTTTCTGTTCCTTTTATTCTGTCACGTTTTTTGTTTCAATAAGTTTACAAAATGGAGTCTTCTCGCAAGGGTAAATATGACACCTTAACTATAAACAAGTACGAATTTCACAAAATGGGGTCTTCTCGCAAGCGTAAATATGACACCTAAACTATAAACAAGTACAAGTACGAATTTTACAAAAAGGGGTCTTCTCGCAAGCGTAAATATGACACCTAAACTATAAACAAGTACGAATTTTACAAAATGGAGTCTTCTCGCAAGCGTAAATATGACACCTTAACTATTAACAAGTACAAGTACGAATTTAACAATAAAATACAGTTTTTATTAAACATTTACCTGTTGTAATTTGAGCACATTTTGTATGCATGCTGTAAGGTATAGAATGTTGGAGCGCCAAATGTAAGGTAAGATAGGTTGGAGCGCCAAATGTAAGGGTGTACATGTAGAGTAGGAACATTCCAAAGTTTACATGTAATAATATAGGGTAAAAATACGGTAGAGCAGAGATCTCAATCTCATGATTGTGGGATTAATTTTCTGTCGAGTAAGGTAAGATATCAGAAATAATAAGAGTAAATACTTAAGAGTGGGTTATAGGGCATAATGGTGATTTGCTGGAAAACGGCTCCCTAAAACGGCTTAATACTACCTTTCGTATGTCATTCTCAGACTTCATATTTTTTTATACCAATTAATGGACTATTATTTTTCAGTCTGCCTATTTTTTTTTGTAGTTGTTGTAGGCATTCGACTATAAAAAATATAAACATTGATACACCATACAACCCACTTTTAAAACTTCGATCCATGATTATCGCATTAAAAACGGTTTTACACAATATTTAAAATTTAAAATATGTATATAATACACACATCTGTAGAAGTACGGCCTCTTATTATCGTTATGATACCTGTGGATATTAACAATTAAATAAATACTTCATCTTGCACCAAATTTTCAACACATTTACACTGTTTTACTTATTACGGGTGAGAAGCCCCCGAGAACGGTGGTGAAACTATCGCTCCCTGTTTCACGGCGTATATATTTCTAAAATGCCATCAAAATGTTTCATTTCTGGGTCTAAAAGTAGAATACCGACTCACTTGAAGCATTGCAATAATTTTAGGAAGCTACAAAAACGCTAAGTACTCACAAATACTCTTTTTTCACGTAAATTTGTCGCATTGTATTTTTTGAACTGTCATATTCTTTGAAACGAATAAAATACAATATTCAATGTGCGTTGTGCGTTCCTTTTCCTAACGGTTAGCACGAACGTCACGATGTTGATTTGCGTGCCATTTATGCAAGTGTGTGTGAGAATTCATTGTCGCTCTGACTCAGTTGTGAGCGCGTTTGGTAATCAAACCAAAAATTACCATCTCACGCCAAATCATTTTTAGTTTGGTAAAATCGGCAATTTTAAGTGATAACAAGTCAAGTTTTTCACTATTCCGACCTTACATGGTAAGGCGTATTCATATAAGGAGTAAACAAGTTTATTACCGTTTTTTTATCTTTAGATTAAACAGACAAAAAAAACTTTTTAAGTCAATTTACGATTATATCACCTTTCTGCATATACACACGTAACCATTCACACTTTGTCAAATCAAAGATATTCTATCTATGTATTGTGTTGTAAAGTTCCAAATAATAAGGGTTTTTTAGGAAACAATTTTTTCCCTACCGAGAAAACACAAGGCATCTAAGGCTATAATAGCCAGGTAACATTTTAAACACCCAAATGAGGCAAAAATTGTGAGGCGCATATGTCGCCGTTCTATTTGTATAAAGAACAGTAACTTTAAATTCAGTAAATTTAAATGATTCACCATTTCATATATTTATTACGCGTCAATACATCTTATACAATAGGTCGAATCGTGGATTCGTTGAATAATATTTGTATTTAGGTATTATATTTCAACCCATTGACGTAATTTTTTTCAATAGCTTTGGTCGTTAAATGAATATACCTATTATTTCCAACGGCTAGTTATATTTTGATACAGTACTAGTATGCCTTGCACGATAGCTACTGCCATGGTTAAAACAGATTATTGTTTAGTTAACACTGAATAATTTAACAAATATATAAATTTAAAAAAAACTTTCTTTTATTTTTCGAGGTCAATATTATTAATATGTATAGATATTCTATCAAATATAAAATTTTTAAATCTACCAAATAAATCCGCCTTCGATTTTCTCGAAAACGAAAGCTCAAATAAAAAAAAATCATAACCCAAAATTGACTTTAAATGAAAAGTAGATTCATTCACAAGTAATACCGTTTATACCACGAGTTTCCGAATACCGTGCAAAACAACCTTTCTTTGTATTGGAAATGTTTCTGAAATGCGATTCGTAAAGCCAAAAGCCGTTCAAATCTAATTAGATTTAACAACAGCAAGTGAATGATAAACATTTATAAAAAATGTCAAAGTAAATGCTTTACCAAAATAGTAGGTTCTGCAAATAAGTCATACCTTTTTACTAAGCTGTTTGTTTTACTTAATATTTCCGATTTCCGATTGCGTACGTGATGATGCGCGACATGATCATAACGCACATTTGACGTTGTATTTTGACAAGTTCATTAATGTACAACTACCGCCCTCTAGCGACAAAAAAATGAAGAGATTTTGACAGTTTGAGAAAATCCGCTGGCATATAACAAGCGCTTAATAGAAATTATATAGAAACCATCAAAAGTTACAACAAAGGAATACAAAAGATACCAATGTAAACATAGGAATAAAAGTAAGCACATACCAGATGGACTCCTGAACCAAACTAAACTAACTTTACGTGGTCGAGAAACGAAGGGATAACAACGGGTGGCGAACGAAGACTTGTATCCGGAAGCGGGGAACGGACCCGTGACGAAAGCCAGGACATCCTTCTCTTAGTGGAAACGGGAGGACGCAACTCCTTCAAGGTACGCCTGCAGGAACATCAGGTCTGCAGCACGTGGTAACCAATCAGACTCTTCTTAAGGAGCCAGGACATCCTTCTCTTAGTGGAAACGGGAGGACGCAACTCCTTCAAGGTACGCCTGCAGGAACATCAGGTCTGCAGCACGTGGTAACCAATCAGACTCTTCTTAAGGACTTCGGGAACAGCAATCCGTACCTTTGCGAAGCGGGGACACTCAGCCATCAACTTCTAGCCACAGCTAGGACCAATCCATTTACGGTTTCAATTCCGAAACACGAGTTCTACAAATATGACCACCGGCCAACACTGGATAAAAAAAGCGGGATTCCATAATCGCCACTAAAAATAATAACCAACACGAACTATTTGTGAAAGGAAAAAACACCCCGCGCCTTTTTAAAAGAAAAGAATCACATCCAATCACATGATTAACTCAGATTCAAAACCCCTTGAATGGCGAGTCACTGGATCCGCCGACCGGCTGCCCAAAGCCGGTCGGGGAGGAAGTGACCATAAACAAAACTGTCCTTCCTTCCTCAATAAATATTGCCAAACTTCCAAAAAAAACACCAAAGACAAAATAACCCCAATTAGGCAAGAACTACACTTGTCACAAATATTTATGTGACAATGCATCACTCGGTTTTTGGGGTTGCGGATTAGTGAGAGAGTACTGAATATTTATTTTTGTATTGCAATAAAATTCTATGCTTGATATATATTATTTCGCACATTTTTCGACACTAGCGCTATTTCCCACCGAGAGTGGCGATACTTTGAACTTATTTTTCTAGGCATCATTTTTTCATGAAAAGACTATTACGGATGTTGTTCCCAATCCTACTGATCAAGAGTGTAAGATTCTCTCAGTATCACCCTGGTATAAGACCACCATTCAGAATTGAAACATTGCTTGAAACGGCTTCGGCTGTGTTTGGTGTCAAAATCTGAATAGCCAGGTACTTCCCCACCTTCCTCTTCTCCGTCTCTTTCCCCTCTCTCCTATCATCAGCCTCGCAACATACCCCGATTGGGGATGCCATAGTCTCACTGGCTCCAGAAGGTTGGGAGCAGTTGAGACTCTTGGGTAAATTTCGCATTAAAAAAAAATTTAAAAACCGTTGAGCCGAAATGTTGGCTCAACACTCCTGAAATGCACAACTACACTCTCCCCAATGCAATTCTCTGATCAAGCTAGAGGAATCAAACAACTGGATACATCTGGCTCAGTAAAAAAAAATGTTATAAAAAGTGTCAACTCATTAATATTAATTTACATATTAAAGTTTTCACTTTGATGTCATTTTATTGTCTGTGAAAGTGGGCGGGGCCACTCAAGATAATCATCGATAAAAGAATTTTGGAAACAGGCGAATCGAGCATTACTAAACAAACCACTTCGCTGATCGGATCCATTGAAATTTGGGAACAACGGCCGTTAGAGTTTTAAAAACGCATCTTTATAAATGAACAAACAATGTTAATAATATTTATTTCGACTATGCTAAGTATTTTATTCAACACTTATTTCAATATTATTTGCTTTTCCCACCTAGAGTGGCGATGCTTCGAACAAATTTTTCAAACCATTTTTTTCATCAAAAGATAGTGGAGTAGGTTCTGTAACGTCAAAGAATTGTGCAAGTTTGGATTTCCAGGGTAGTGCCCGATTATTGTTTTGTTGAGAGTTTTTCGGGTGGCTGCCCTGCGATCGGTTTGACGGGCAAGCAAAAATAACGCGGGTAGGTAGATCGGGAACAATACGAGAGACGACGATTCCGCGGTGCGCGTGGCGTTTTTGAGAAAAAATGGATATTACAAAATAATGAAAAAGATCACGCGGATACCATGAACCGATCCTTTGGAGTCTTTCCGTGTAAATTAACAAAACATAAAAGAGACGTTTTGACTCCAGCGCGAGATCAGCCGGTTCTTAGTTCGAGTGTGGTTGTTCGGAGAGATGGAAATGTTGAAGGATACAACCTTTCCGTGTAGACTAACCAAATATAAAAACAAACGTTTTGACTCCTGTGTGAGATCGGCCTGTTCTTTGTTCGAGTGTTGTTGTTTGAAGAGATTAAAATATACAATCAGTTATTTGGATTAAAAATGGTTTTATTTGCGAGTGGTTTTGAAGAGTAATGCCTTGGAGACTACACTGGATTACCAAGCATGCTGTCGGGGTGACGCAAAGATGAAGCATCATTGTCCCGTTAGACGTTCTATGGATGCTGATTAATTGAGGATGGCTTCGCGCACTCCTTCCCACGAATCTCTACCCGGAGCTAACTCATACGGATTTCGTGGAGACCTGTCGTCCTGCTCACCGCTGGCGGACTCTCCAAACACCTTCAAACATGATCAAGGTTCTTCAATGCTTTTATACATTATGTCTCCTTGCCTTATCCCCATCATAGCCCTGGTGATTGACAAGGGTCCATGCTCATGAGACGTGACAGTTCTTCTTTTCATTTAAGAAAAACTATAATCTACCTTTTGGCTGGTATAATTTTGATCTCCACAGCAGTCAAGAATCCAAGAGTTCCATGTGACCAGGGTACGGAGTAGAAGAGCTCCGGATCACTATCCTGAAATGAAATAAATAAGAGAGATTACAATGGAGCTTCAAGCATTAATTAATCTATAATTTTTTTGTACCACATTTTTGTACATATTAATTTATCTTCTTCTTTCGTATGGCGGGGGTCAGAGAGAAACATCTGGGCATGCTAACCAGTCTAGGGCCTCAGAAATCGCTCTGTGGACCTTATCAATTTCTTTAGGGAGCGAATGGAGAGGGTATTCGACGACTACATGTTCAGTGGTATGTACCGCATCGAATTCATACCAAGCTGACTCTTTAAGGCCCCAACTACGCATCATGTGGGAACAAAAACTGTGGGGGGCTCCTTATGTGAAAACCCAGGGTGCCTCTTAGTGGGGACAGTTATGAGATGAGTCAGGCAAATTGCCACTCAAGTTTCCAGCTGCTATTTATCAAAGAGAGTTTCCAACAGAGTTCTAAGCAGAACCAAGGTTATGAATAAGAAGCTAGCATACCTTGGTGCAGACGAGCACCTGTCCGTCGGCCAGCACCAGCTCGTAAGACACGCATGTGTGCTGGAAGAGGCCGTGGACGTGCGAGGAGGACTCCACGCCTGTGCCCATGACGAGCCCGCCCACGGTCAAGTCGTCCAGCTCGGGCGTCACGGCCAGCGACAGGCCCATAGGCAGCAGGGTGCTGCTCAGCTGGCCCATGGTCACCAGGGGCTCTACACGCACGGTCTGGGGAATTCACAAACAATGAATAAATTAAGAAATAAAATGGGGAATGATTGCTATATAGGTCTACCACTGTGAGGAGAAGATAAAATAAGACACCTGGGTAGTTAAATAACTGATTTCAGAACCAGGAGACATGGTCAAACACCCGATGACAATTCTGGTTTGGTCACACAATCGCTAATTACCTTCATACAACTTCTTTGAACATGAAACATTCATGTGTGCACCTTTTTTTAACATTATCTCCACACTTATCTTGTTGGTCTTATTAAAGAAAGGAAGGAGCACTGGCGGTCAGCACTATGGAGCGTTGGAGCTACGCAATCTCTAAATTTTGATCAATTAAAAACTATAATTACCAACCAATAAAAATTCCACGAAAAATCAAGTAAATAACAGCAATAAATGTAAAATGCTAAATTCAACCATCTCGAATTTTCGTTCTTTGTAGCACATATCATAAGTCACGTGGTGCGAGCTGATTCCATATCGCTCACCAAGAAATGTCGCCTGGGAACACCAATTATCTATACGCGCACAGTGTGGATGTTGACCATCGTATTGAAAACTCATCAATGCCTCAAAACTCTTCTGCGAGGCGGAAATACTCGAAGGTACAATATATTTATTTGTCGCGCCGAGATGGCACCACTTTAGTTCAGTTCTCATTTGGATGATTCCAGCGGGTCGGTATAGCTTTATAGAAATGTAATAAACACCGCAATCTGGAGCATAAAGACTATCATAATACGGGCATGTGCCTAGTTTGATAGAGCCGAAGAAAACTGATGTAGGATGTAAAAAAAACAATGAAAGGGAACAGCAGGTACGAGCAAGGGAAAGAAGTTAGGAGTGGTGGCGTTTCTCATAAGCAGCCGAGACTCTCCAAGGGTTGTTACCAGTGGCAAAACTCAAAATATCTGGGGGTTCACCATGTCAGACAATAAATTGAATATTAGGTATATACCTATTTATAAATAAGTACTACACGGTGCGGCTATTAAAACGGCACAACTTACAGAGAAGGGGTTTATTTTATTTTATTCTGTACATCATGCCTTTTTATGCATCAACACCTGAAGATGACATCAGAAAGATAATGCCCCCAGCAGCAATCCATTGATGAAGGCGATTTCTGAAGTTTTGGCTGCATTTTAGCCCTTCTCCAGGTATAGCAGCGATTTCCTCCCGAATTTGATACTTGAGTTCTTCCAAGGTGTGAGGCCGATGTTTAAAAATATTTTCCTTCAGGTGGCCTCACAAGTTGAAGAAGTTGCAAATTGCAGCAGGAAGGCTCACTGGGTGGCGACGAAAGGACAGCCATTTTCAAGAAACGTGCGGACAGCGAAGCCCCGGTTTTGTCTGGACCAAACCATGGTAACAACTGAAAAGGGCACGACCCTACCCCTACCGCATGAAATGTACCGGCACTTCAAAATTGCACTGTCTGTTTTGTTGCATCCTGTATTAACATTGCTTGAAAAAGAGTAGATGTTAAATTGGGGACCCTATGTCGACAACAATATCACACTGAAGCGTTCCCGTTTAACATGCCACTAAACAAACCGTTCCTTCTGACATGGTGGTAAAATTCCGAGCGCCGATCGCGTTAAGGTAAAATTCGCAAAGCAATATATGTACCTACGCTTACGAGTATGCAAACATTTTCGTAAAATTCTGTGAGTGATATGCAAAACGAACTACTGCTCTAAACATGGGTATAAGTCGCTCTGTATTTGCTATTTATTTATTTATTTATTGGATGATTTTTATAGCGCCACTTTTGCGAAATATCACCTCAGGGGCGCTGTACAGTTAATGCAGATATTACAAAAAAATATATAAATATTACAAATTGAAATTGAAATTAAGTTAAATAAAATGAAATACAGAAACAGGTGACACGGAGATGGAGATTCTGCTGCAAGAATCCTATGTGGTGAGGAAACTGGACCAGCTGCTGTAGCGAGAGAGTCCACCGCGTCCACCAACAGTGCCAGCACGAGGTTCGTCATCCTTCCAGGTATGTGTCTGCTGCTAATAGAGCGCTGACACAATGTCCTCTCATGGATTCCAGACCTTGGCAGCACCGCTGTGACATTCGGAAAGTCCATCTCCCTGTACACTTGTTTCTGGTGATTATGTTAGTGGTGCATTGTTCCGAAATAAAAGGCGGCGGACGGGACAATAAATCAGCTTGGGCATTTGTTAGGGCTTTCAGAGTTTCCAAGAATAACATTGAAAACATCTGGCGTACCTACAGTTACCGATTCTCGTCCCAAGTTCAACTTCATTGAATTTAGAATATTTTTAGCACAATTTTCGATTATTCATTTTTGAAACACTGCACTCTAGTCACATTACTATTAAGTTCTGATTACTAATTGGTAAGATTTAAAATGTTGATTCACTGATTTTTAAAATAACTTCAAAGGGATGTTGCCTCGTTTCCCTTGAAAATACTAAAAAAACACAAAGCGGTTGGAGACGGCATGACGCGTCCAGCTGCCACAAAGGGCGCTAACTAACTTTGGGTTGGATAAAATCCGCTAATCGAAGAAAAGCATGGTATGGGACAGATGAGCAAATATAGAAGAAAACAATATAAGACATGCGGCCAGTACAGCATGGAATTAAGATTGCCTCAGACAAGAATTATTGGTCCACAAAGAACCCTTATACAGCTCTAGACCCAACACATCTTGATGGTGATTATAGCAACAAAACATGATGTTAATGACAAATGTAAATAAAGTCACTTACGTTGCTAGACGTTTTACTTCATCTGTGCTCCGAATTCCGCCATTAGGAGATAACAACACACTAAGGCACCGGAGCAGCTGGATTGGATCTATGCACGAATATATACAGGGTTTTCCAATAAGAGGTGTTATTTTGATATTCAATCGTAAAAGATCAATGGTTTCGTTGCTTGTGTGGCACGTAGCGCCGTCTTGTTGAAAGTAAACGTTGTCCAGATCAATACCATCCAATTCCGGCCATAAAAAATCATTAATCATTTCTCGATAGCGCAATACATTCACCGTAACTATTGCTCCAGCCTCATTTTCGAAAAAGTAAAGTCCAATAACTCCGCCAGACCATAAACCGCACCAAACAGTCACACGTTGAGGATAGAGAGGCTTTTCAACAATAACTCTTGAGTTTTCCGAGCCCCAAATGCGACAATTTTGCTTGTTGACGAAGCCACCAAGGTGGAAATGGGCCTCATCACTCAAGATGATTTGCATTTGATTCACTCAAGTGAATTTTAATAATTTCAATGCGTTGTTGAAGCGTGTATTGTTCCATTTTTATTAATGGCGTAGTTTCTACTAGTCAAATGTCAAAAAATGACAGCTTCAAAAGTAACATCTACAGAAATAGCGGGCTATTCAAAATAACACCTCTTATTGGAAAACCCTGTATATATATAGATACCTTCATGCATTATATTATAACCTAATCGAGTTTCGTATTGTGATGAAGCACGTCGGGTTACGTAGGTTCTTCAGCGTTTGGGAATTCATAGAGTAGCCAAAAGCCACTGGTTGTTACAACAATGAATAGGAATGAAAATGAATAATAGTTACCATGTTCTTGATGTCCACGTCAAGGACGTCTACCAGGTTGATGTAGATCTTGTGGTGGGTGGCTTTGTAGAGGGGCCTGCGAAAACTCATGGTCTGCCAGCCCGGCCGTCCCGTGCACATGGGCGTCTTCATGCCGCTTTCCCGCCATGCTTGCACCTGCAAATAATGCCACCAATCGTTATTCAATACATTATAATAAATTTAAACAATGAGAGATATTACCATTTTCTCAGGATTGATTGATTGGAGAGGAGGCCTACCCAAATTAATATACAAACATGCGTTTGCTGTCACCAATCAGACAGAGCGACAATTAGTGATGGGTAAAATCATGGTTAATGTGTTTATGGGGAATATTCCCGAAACACAAAATACTGCGGGAATTTTAATTTTTTTTTTTTTTTAATTTGAATACCACACAAGAGTCCCAACTGCTCCCAACCGTCTGGAGCCAGTGATACTATGGCATCCACAATTGAGGTATATTATAAGGCTGAAGGTAGTGGGGAGCGGAATAGAAAGGTTGGGAAGAACCTGGCTAGAGCCAATTCTAGGAACTTTTCAATGCTGAATGGTGGTCCCTTACACCAGGGCGATACTGAGAGTATCTTCCACTCTGGAATATGCCGCAAATATACTAAGTATGGTTTTAAATGAATAAGTTGTGAAATTTCACAAATAAAATTTACTTGCACATGCCGGGATTAGAAAATGCTAATCTAATGGGTTCTAATCCCGCGAAAGTGACCGGTGAAATCCCCAAACTAACCAATGAGGTTGTTTCCTATGGCGAAAATTAATGTTATTTTCAAACTTATCATTTTACTTAGAGCATGCTAAGGACAGAAATTTTAGAGTTTTTTGAAAATACGGAATAGTACCGAAAATATAAACCGTCAAAATGTTGATATTTGCAGCCAGCCGATAAGTGTATGATGTCACGGTACATACAATGACTGGCGCAGCAGTACTGCAACACTGCCATTGGAATTATACTAGCTTTTGTATTAATTTAATGTAATGACAAATCACATTTATGTTGAGCAAAAAAAACAAATGCTGAATGTATATCATTTCATAATAATATAGCACAAATGCTGAATGTTTACCATTTCATAAAAATCGAAACACAAGTGCCGAATGTATATCATTTCATAACAATATAACACAAATGCCTTATGTATACCATTTCATAATTATGTAAACACAAATGCCGAATGTTTATCATTTCATAATAATCGAAACTTAAGTGCCGAATGTATATCATTTCATAATAATCTAAACACTAGTTCTGAATGTATATAATTTAATAATAATCAACATATAACATACCCTAATAAAGGCCTATTCACAAAATAATATCCGGTATAACTCGGTATTTGTGATTCTTTCAATGAGAATTCATGTAAATATTTACATAAATATTAGTTAACCATCAAACAAGAACGTGGCTTTTAGTAGATTACTAGAACAGACCTGTAAAAATCACAGCAAATGTAGATAAATAAATAAATGTACATATTTTTTAATAATTGTTCATATGAAGCAGATACTTTGTGACGTGACATTATAATTTAAAATAAAACAGTAATTAGTAAAGATCACTTTTATTTTTAACACTTAATGCCGATCGGGTTTCGCTATAACCGGGTCGCGGCGTTAAGTATAAAAAATAAAAGTGGTGTTTACTAAGTTATTGTTTTATTTTAAATCATATTTTTTAACATATAAATGGTTTCATCGTTGTGTAATTTTTAAAAACCACTGTCACTGAACAAAAAAAGTTTACAACAAAAACCAAATGGATATACCCAATCATATTTCTGTGCTCCTGGTATTTTGTTCTTGTCGGCAGGTTCATGTTTTGACGCTTATTATTATTTTGTATATATTTTATGCATACGAAATTAACACAAATTACCCTATTTATTTATGATGATCTACAATGTGTCTGTGCTCCTGGTATTTTGTTCATGTCGAGAGGTTCACATTTAATTTTAATTTAATTTATAAAACACTTAGCATAGACCCGTGAAAACTCATAAAAATATTATAATTTTGAAAAGACAATCAAAATAATTTCTTCCCAGAAAGTTTCCCTAAAAAGACCTTTCACACAGCATCCCCAAAGATGACTTAGGCCATAAGAGGAACTTATCAGTTTATATTTCCATTGTCCTGAAGAAGGTTGAGTGCAGCCGAAACCGGTCGACCTATATAAAATATCAATAAATTGGTTTAAAACAAAGCAATTTTTTTTTTCGTTTATAATGTCAAGATACAAAGTGTTTGCTTTCTTCGATAATAGGAATTATTTTCCTCTGGGACTCCTGTGTATGGAACTAACGTATAAAAAAACGAACATGTCGAGGTATTGCTCTTTGCAGATGACATCAAACTATACAAGAAAATAACTGATATAAATCATTGCCATATACTACAGTCAAATATTAGTAAGTTTAGAGATTGGTGCGTTCAAAATAATTTATTTTTACATATAGTAAAGTGCAAAACCTTGACTTTCTTCAGAAACAAAAATCCTGTTTTATTCGAATATTCCATCAATAACATAGCTTTAGAAAGAGTCACGGAAATGAGAGGTCTTGGAATTATTTTGGACGAAAAACTAAGTTTCACCAATCATATCCATCAAATAAGGAAGTTGAGTCCATTTTTTAAATTTTTTTTTATCAATGTTCGCATTCAAACTTAAATACGGTTTTTTTTTTTTTTTTAAAGTTTGTTTTCATAATTAAATTAATTCTCAAAGTTTAAATTTTATTAAGCCCGCCAAAACGAGCGGAATCCGAGCGGTAAGAGGCGGGGTGTGGGTGTGACGTCATTCAAACTGTGAGAAACACGTCGCTTAAGCATTTTGTATGGAAAAAATTTTAATTCTTCAACAAGGAATTCCAGTAATTTTTTTACCAATGTTAACCGTCTATTAGAATTGATGTTATTAAAAAAAAAAAGAAAATTGATTAAGATTTCATAGATAAATTAATATTTTAAGTTAGAATATTTGCTTCTCCCGCCATGCTCCCGCCTGGCACGGTATTGCCGCCGCTATTTGTTGACGTGTCAGATGGCTGTCAGTTGCGTGTTGTCTTTTGTTTACAAAACATTAAAAAATGTCGGCAGATAATACATATTATTATTGCATTGTTCCGATGTGTAAAAATACATGTGTTACTGCACCCGATAAGCAATTTATCGCCGTTCCTAGAAATGCAGTTATTCGTAAAAAATGGTGTTTTGCGATGAAAAGATGCGAGAAGCGAAATTCTATTCTGTCGTGTATTGGTAGGTTGTCAGACTGGGCTTGAATATATCCGATTTCTGACATGGTATGTAGTTTTTTTAACAGATTTTGTATTACATGAACACCAAACCATCCACTACTAAACTTAAAAAGTATTTTACGAGATAGGAAGCAAAACCGTTTGTACTGAAGACCGACTGTGGCATAAGGCTGTGGTTTGACCCAAATAAACGTTTGGCCTATACACCTCTCTCATCTAAACCGACCATCTCTCATGTAATAGAAAGAGATGCACCATAGGCATTGCTGTGACGCGTTCTACGTACAAGTCTCGGCACATGTGACGTCAGAATTCTTTCGACCAATCGTGGAGCGTATTCAGTTTATTGCTATTGAATGCTTTTTCAAGAACGTTTAACTAATTCTAAGAATAATAATATATTTATATATTTAGAATCGATATTTTTTGATCTACATGAACATATTTTTTAAAAGTCAAAATATTTTTCACTCAACTTCCTTATTGTGAACAAAGGTATGAAAACACTAGGCTCCTTATTAAGAACAACTAAAAACTTTAATTCTTTACAAGCCATTAAACTATTATACGTATCTCTAGTAAGAAGTCTAATTGAATATAACTCAGTAGTTTGGTCTCCATCTTACAAAATTCACATTAACAACATTGAGCGAATACAAAAAAAATTTCTACGTTTTATAAATTTTAAATTAAATATCCCTGTCGAAGACTTAAAATACAATTTCTTATTAAATACTCTAAAAATACATACATTAGAAGATAGACGTAAAATAAACGATTTAACGTTCTTATTCAAAATACTTAACTCTAAATTCGACTGTTGTGAACTCCTGCAACTTATAAACATACATACACCCACAGTAACAACACGACAAAATACAATATTCTACAGCAGCACACATAAGCGTAACTACATTTCCCACTCTCCGATACAACGACTTCACACCATGGGAAATCATTACTTGGGTGATGTTGACATATTCAATACCAACTTGGCAAGTTTTGTGGATCATTTAAAACATTTATTTCAACAATACTCCTAAACACATCATGTAAACCTACAAAAAGCTGTAATTTTCTGTTTTTGTTTCTTGTGTTTGTATGACTTGTTGCATAGCTTTTGTCAAATGTAATTTTATTCATATTTTTTATGTTTCAAAGTATCTGTCAAATTAAAATTATACTACCAACCATGTAAAAGCCCTCTGGGCGTTAAATAAATAAAATAAATAAACAAGAGACAGACCGAGGAAGAGGTGAATAGACTGTGTTTGATTGGAGCAGGACGGGACGGATCGAGGACTAGGTACCGAAAACTACATTCTTGACATTATTAAGATTGCTTGATAAGATTATTATTTATTGATTTACAGATGTTCCATTGATAATCCTTACAATGTCAAATATTGACAGTGATAATAAATCATAATTTTTATCAAATCCCTTTATAATGCAAGTAGATACTTACAATTATATTATGCGATAAAAAAACATGTGGTGTTGCCATCGATATATAATAACAATAGATTAGGCCTCTCATATATAATTTTAACTCAAGATGGGTAAACTTGTTGTACAAGCTTCTAAAAACTTACGCGAAAACAGCTAATATCGTTCATTTTGTGGCAAAAGTGTTGTCGTAATTTGTTGAGTGTTGTAGTTCAATTCAATCAATTGTTAGTTTAACACCACAGGCCTCGGCCATATTCTGTCAGACGGTCGAGTTATTTCTGCTTTGCAATAAAATCCAAATAAATGGAATATTTCTAAATGTATCCGAAAACTAAAAACTGTTTTAAAAGGGTGACATAAAGGTCGGTACCTTTGGTTTCATAAAAGTGCACAGTTAACCTCTATGTTTGAATATAAAGCGTGATGTTTTCTTTTTCTAACACCATTTAGATCATATTTCTCACCACACCAGAAGTTAAAATGATTTCTGTGAGACTATATGATCATATAAACCTGAAGGTTTAATCCAGAGGTTCCCAAAGTGGTCTGTATGGACCCCGACATATATCGGCATGCTGGGGGTCTATGTCAGTGAAGAAAAAATTTGGGTGTCCACGAGATTCAAATGGGGGTACATACGAGCGGACCCCCATTTACCTTAAGTCAACATTTAGGAGTTCCGTAAATGACACAATAGACCTAACACAAATATAATAGACTGAGAAATTACTTATTTGATATTTGTATTTTTATATTTCGTAAATTTGTTAATTGAGGTATATAAATAGAGTCTACGTTCCTTTCTCGTCAGAATTAATATATTCAAGCAAAACTAGTTCCCCAACTTGTTTTTGAAAAACGTCCAGGGTAATAATGACATTCAACATTTAAATGCACTTCACACAGACGTCAAAACTAAGTTTGAGGTCATTTTGACTATGGAAATGCAACGTTGAAGAATCGGATATCATGTGACAAGAAGAACTGACCGGAATAAGCACTGACAAAGAACTTAAGGGGCAGTTCTATAGGGCTAGCTACAGAAAAAAATTCCCGTTGCTTATCCTTCTTCATTTTCAGATAGAGCAACTATACCGCCACCCGATTGTTGGACAGGCAAGGGAAGGGAATATTTTTACTAAAAAAATAAATGATTTTCACATGGGACGTTAATAGTTTTAGGAAAATTCAATATTCGGCAGGCAGGGGGTCTACAGAAAAAAAAAATTTGGCAAGTGGTCTACGGGGCGAAAAAGTTTGGGAACCTCTGGTTTAATCAATATGACGCCTAGAAACTATCCGTGAGGTATATTATAAATTTTTAAACTTACCTAAAGTATTTAAACAACCTCAAATTCGTTTAAATAAAATTATCTTTACAACTAGTCTATTGAGCGTGCTGGAAGACAAACTTGCTCCGTGTAGACCAACCAGAAGGTAAAAAGAGACGCTTCTTCTGATCATTCAACAGCGAGATAATAAAAAATTTCTTTTTGATAAATGTTTTCTCAAACTAATATGTTTGGTTTAGGTGTTAATTTTAGGTATCAAACGCCCTGCCTAGATAATACTTAGTCGATGGATGTTACTTATCTTTTACGTAGGTATTTACTTATCTGATCAATAGGTAAATATTTAGGCTACTAATCGTTATACATTTATATATCATATACGTCAATCATTAACATCTGTGAATTTCAAGAGCAAATAAATCATGTGGCAACAATAATAATAACAATATCATATTAAAGTCTAATTTTGCAATCTGTAAATAGTATAAAATAAAGTCACTATCCGCGTCTGTCTGTTTGTGCGCTTAGTTCTTCTAAACTACGCAACGGATTTTGATAGAGTTTTTACTATCATTTAGAGAATCTCTTCCGAAAGGTTTATTACATTACAACAATACGATATTTTCTATTTGTCCTTAGTTCAGTTTACTAAATGCATATTGGAGAAAATTAAATCAAATTGTTAACTACGTACCCTCTCCCCCTGCTGTGTGTAAGATGGTTCCATGCTAACTCAACACAGTGACTATTCAACACACTTTTAAAAAGTGATATAAAGTCATTAAAAGCAATGAATTTTTTTTTTTTTAACCTAACCTACTTAACCCAGTTAATGAAGTTTTTGTTTCATCACTTTCCATGACTTTATATAACTTTTTAAAGATGTGATGAATTATCATTTTGATGATTTACCCGGTCACCGTGTAAGATATCTCAGTTATTTTCATTACGGTATTTTTATGTTAATTTATGTTTTTTTTCTGTATGTAACATGAATTTTATGTGGAAACTTCACTGGTTAATGCAACATGTAAAATGTAATTATTTATATAAAATTGTAAAACTGTTTGTTACCCCAATACACTACAATAAAAAAAATTAAAAAACTTATTTTGATAAATTATATTTTTGAAAATTGTTCCATCTTATATTCATTATTATTTTTTTTATTCAATATGCATATTTAAAAATATGCATATTGCGAACTAATTTCTGTCGTTCCTCCAAATTCTATGAGGATTCGTGGCCATGCAATTATGCAACGTCCCTATATATACACTTATACCTGCGCCACGATACACCTTACCTACATAGACGACAATCCTGCATCACACATACTTGCAGCCTCTCAGAGTCGATCGATCGGAATCTAATAATATTGAGGTAGATTGCCAGCAGTTCAAGTTTGAGCACCTCTGTTCTAGAGTGATATTTAATTTAAAATTTATGAAACGTAGAATTTTTTTTGTATTTGCTTAATGATTCATACTTAGGTAGATTTGCACATTAGTCGATTTGCACTTAAGTCGAATCGCAATTAGTCGATTCATACTTAAGGCGAAGCTTAATGCTAAACACACTATTTTGATTAATCTTTATAACAATTCAATGTACCTGCGCGTTCAACACGCTCTTGTGTCCTGTTCAGGGTTGATCAAAGCAAAACGAACTCTAAGCAGAATTCTTGCCTGAACAGACTATGCAATAATTACAATAGCGTATTATCCAAGGTTGATATTTTCAGTTGCGAACTTACCAAATACAAGAGGTCCATAAAAGAATATTTCTCTGATGGTTTGTGAATAATGTTTGTGTCTCTATTGTTTATATCTCTATTATGATTTGATTTATATCTACAACCTCTCTTGTAAATTTTTCGTTTTATATAAATTTTTTAATTCATATTCCTTTCTCACCAATTTCAATAACTTATTCCATATTATGCTGTCTCAGTTAAAGTCACAAGGAGGAAATCCATAATTGGTTTAATTATACTATATAATACTTATGTACAAACTGATTAAATGTAAACTGTCGATTTCCCAAAAATGAATAAATAAATAACGAATATATTATGAATACCAAAAAATATGTTTAAGATAAATTGAAGGTTTTTTTTATCGTTTCGCTTGAGTAGAATACAAATAAAAAAATAAATTACTCAACAAAAAATATAAATGTAAACTACTAAAAAAGTACTTTTTTTTCAATAGAAATGTATGAACGCATAAAGGAAACAACTTTTAAAAAATACAGTATTATAGCTAAGATTATCTGTGACAGTTTTACTTGATTAACTTTTTTGCTTTCTTATGAAATTATTTCTCAAGAATATACACATTTTTGGCTTGTAGCTTCCTCTTAAGTCGAATCGCACTTAGTCGATTCATACTTAAGTTGGTTCATACATAAGTCGATTCATACTTAAGTCGTTTAATGCTTAAATCCTTTAGAACCCTTTGACAACTATTCGAGACATGTCAGTTTATATTTACATTAACTATTACTATTATATGGAATGTCGTAATGTCAAATGTCAACATTTACAGACATAACTTTAACTCATACAAAATCATCACTTAGTTATTTGGAATTTATCTCAACCACTCAAATGCATAACAAAAGTAAATGATTATTATTTATCAATATCGAAATGTTAAATATTCAACAAACTATCCTAAAGTCTCTTTATCTTTCTTAAACCTACAAGAGATGTATTTTTTATCAAGAAACTTTGAACTTATGACATAAACACATCCGTGGAGTAGTAATTTTAACACTTGACTTAATATTTGAAGAACTCCTACTAAAAAATTATAGTGGGACAAAGTTACTTGTGCAATTACGGAGAACTTGGTAGCAGACACTTCTTTTAATGTGAACGGAATGGAAAGGAGATGGAGAAGAGGAAGGTTGGCAAGACTTTGCTATTCAGATCTGGTCACCAAACACATCTAAAGCCATGAATAGTTGTAGTAGGAGTTTTTGAAACACTGTCGGTTTATTTGTGACCTGGAAATGTTTTTTTCTTCAAAAAATAACTGTAGCGCTAAAAAAGTAAACCAATTTGAAAATTTAACCAATTAACTTAGCTTAGCAAATTCTTATTTTGATTCTAATATTTGGCATTTCATATGTCTGTAAATTTGTTTTTTACGCCAGAGTTGATCATGGTTCCTACTACGAGCTGTCAAATCGGAATCTGATAGTATTATTATCTTAGTGGCTGTACGATTTAGGATTGTTGTAAACAAAAGTGGCGCCATCTGTTATTTTAAATAAATTAAATATATCTGAATTTATCCTTAAACTGAACACTGTTTTTTAAAGGTGATGATTACACTATAAAATTTTATTATTAGAAATAAATATTATGAATGCAAACATTAAAAAGTTATAAAAATGGCTCACACTACGTTTTTTCATCTAAACACTAATAACGAAAAAAAGAAATACAAATTTTATTAGACAAATGTATCATTTATAAACAATACTAGCTGTACCCCGCCACGCATTGCTGTGGCTCAGTCTGTCTATGCAGATAGAGAAATAATAGCGCGGTTTTTTTTACTTCCAACAGATGGTGCTGTTTTTCAAAAAGCGTTTTTGTCAAACAGATGGCGCTGTTTTTCAAAAAAGCATGTTTTTACCTGTCACCTGCCATCTTATGATTTCAGGGGCAATTTTGTTTTTGATTTATTACATGAGAGAAAATTAGAAACACACTTTTTTTGGACACGAGGTCAACCGTTAACAGAAATACCAGTGAAAAGTTTACGCGAGATATCTAATATGGGAAACTGTAATCAAAATAACACGAGGAATATTTTTTAGTTATTCTAAAAATAACTAATCAATAATTGATAAAAATTCATTTAACGTAGAATCAAAATAAGTTTATGAATCATTCAGCAGAGAGATGTTATATTAAGTTATAACGTTCATACAAAATCAAATCAAAATAAAAATTACAAAAGGTGTAGCTTATGGGTAGACCCCATTTCTTCCAGCTAACCACATTTATTTAATTACAATGTTTTATAATATTATTTGTTTTATTATAATAATTACAATGTTTATACAGATAAAATAACAATATACCAATGAAAAAATAAAAAAAATACAAATATATATACCAATAAAAATAGGCGTTTCATTTACATGGATATTCCTTCCTTTCCTCAATACAGCATCGTCAAACATCACATGTGACGCCGTCACATCACTCCTGTGCGGAAGTTGATGAAAAAAAAATAATTAAAAAATCTTTGATATTGAATTTTCTTTTTTTTTTCTCCGCTGCTCATTTCACTAGGGAATTCCTGTGTCGAGATGAGCAGATTTACAATTATATTCAATCAAATAAGTACATCACATAACACATACACAGAAGGATTACATCGAATATGGTGGTCCTAAGGTGATTCATGACAGAATCCACGACAATGGCATTCCAACAAACATCACCACTCTCAGCCAGTATGGATGTTTTTACCAGTTTCAATAGATTTAACAAACCTATAGTTTTTATATTTTCAGGGAACATATTATAAAAGGGCTTTATAAGAAAAAGTCCTCTGTCCAAAGGATGTTCTGAAATGGCTGATACATTAAATAAAGAACCCAATCTAGTGTTGCGCACTTGTTGTCATCTTTTGGCAGTATCAATTTATTTATTTATCGTTTCTTTACATTGTATCTTTTTTTTAAGTTAGAATTTTTAACCTCACTAGGACAAGCCTGTGTTGAGGTTAATAATTTTACAAAATATTAAAAAAATAGTACAAAGATTATAAGAGATTTAAAATAGTACAAATATTAAAAAAAATAATTCAAATATTAAGATAACAATATTGTTACATTGACGTTTCTGCGAATTGGATACCTACATGGTACCTATCAGCCTATTCATTACAATATAATGCTGTAAACATGTAGGGTGACCATGATATTTAATTGCAATAAAAATGTAACAAACTATTATTTTTTTAAAATAGAGAAGAAAGAAAGAGAGAAAAAAGAATTTACATTAAAAAAGAAAAGGTATCAATGTTGTTGAAAAATTTACAGAGAGCCTGTTTTATGTACAACTGCCTTATTGACATAATTTTACTTTCACTATACATGGTGTCCGGAAACTCGTAGTACAAGCGGGAAACTGGTGAATCTACATCACATTTGGAGTCGATTTTGTAGTATAATTTTTTTTGATTTGAGCTTTCGTTTTCGAGTAAATCGAGTCAGAAGTTGATATATTTTTTTTATCAAATTCTTATAAATTATTACTGAAGATCAAAGTACCCAACTAATTAAAACTATTTAAAAATTTAAAAGTAAAACAAATAATGACGAAAAAATTTGAACCCTGAAATAGCCGAAAAATATATTTTTTTGTTTTTTTTTTTTTTTTATAAAAATGCTCAAATCAAAAAACTTTATGTTTATTTGGGTTCCCCGTGTGGTATACATTCTCCAGTTTCCGGCTTGTACTACGAGTTTCCGGACACCATGTATAATAACTGTGATGAATACAAAAAAACTTTTCTTATACATTATTTTTAAAATGAATTTTTGGGCAACATTTAAAGGCTCTAGGGTAAGTCTTGTGACAAGAACCCCAACATACAACATTTTATGATATCATTGATTGAACGAGCGCATTAACATCCCGCTAAAGCACATGACCCACGGACAAAGATCCTTTAACTACTACTCCATTAAACAGTATAATTGCATGCCACCTTCCTTGAAACAACCTGCTGATAATTCAACAAGAAATCAACTAAAAAAACAGATCACAGACTGGATAAAATCTAAAGGAACACTATTTTTCCAAAACCTATTTACTCCAAACCAAACATAATAATTAATGTAGTATTTAAAGTATACAATTAATAGTTATATAACTTCTGTTTTGCTTTTTTTCCCTCTCAGCTTAACTGCTGATTAAGTTCCTTTCATGTATATTTCTTACTTTTCTTTTCATTACTCATATATAATATTATGAAGTTTAAATCATGTTCTACATTTGTACAATGTATCTGCACTCTTGTACTACAGTGTATCTACAGAACATTTTGATATGTAACTTACCTCAAATTACTACATTGTGTCTATATAATATTATGATGAACATGTCAACACAGCTTCTAACTTCTAACCTGATAATGTAAAATTCTGCCACCATGGGTGGAACTACGGTGGAGACTCCCAAGGAGGATATTGTGTTTCCATCTATGACGGCAGAATAACACCCATGCGAACACCTCGGCACAGGTTCTCCTAATGAGGTGTTCACAGAACATTACTACCTAAGCTTCAATCATGTATATACAGTTGCATATCACATTTCATTCTACTACCATGTTTTATATAAGGAACATCTATCTGTATTACTTGCACCCAATGTCAATATGTATACCTATAAACTGTATGTAATAAGTGAATAGATAAATAAATAAAAAATAGTATACAGGTTTTAATGTAACTATGTCCAATGTATATTGTCCAATATGTCATGAAGATGTAGGCTAGCTTTCTTATATCTGGGGGTCGCACCATCTCCTTCCCCTTCCCACTCCCTTCAGCATCACAACATACCCCAATCAGGGTGTCTTAGTCTCACTGGCTCCAGATGGTTGGGAGCAGTTGGGATTCTTGTTGATAATAATAATGATTTATTGTCTTCTTTTCTTAGAAACATATAGAGATAATGATATCCTCACTGGGATCTCCCGTGCTGAGGATGTCATTTACATATTATAATTTAATTATAAATATATATCATGTAGTATAATTTTTTTTTAAATAATTTTAAAATAAGTAAGATAGTGTTTTTTTGTATGGTTCAGTTTAGTAGATTCGGTTTTAGTCTGTGTTTGATATCAGGATATTTTCATATCAGGATGATTTCAGATCTCCCTATATTAAGTATCCAGCTTTTTATTTGAGATTTAAATGTTATAATGTTGAGGTTTTTGAGTGAGAGTGGTATTTTATTGTAGAGTTTAATACTATGATTTATGAAGCTTTTTTGCCCAAAAGTTGTATTAGTAGTTATTTGTTGGATAAGTTTTTGACCATGAGATCTAGTGTTTCTATTGTACGTGTTTGCTGTTATTTCTTGGGTTTTTGTACTTATGAATGTAAATGAGTATAGTTTTAGAATATAGTTGTTTAATTGACATGATGTTAAGATTGGTGAAGATTTCGTCAGTGCTAGTTCTTACAGGATTTTTCAGTATAATTTTCATTATGGCTTTTTGAGTTTTAATTAGTGGATTTAGTATATTTTTATTTGCACTGCCCCATCCGATAATACCGTATTCTAACAGTGCTTGGCAGAGAGCCATGTAGATTTTGATTAAGTCTTTTTATGAGCACATTCCTGATAGTTTTGAAAAAATAACTTAGTTTTTTAATTTTATTATCTAAATAGCTAATGTGATTGGTCCATTTTAAATTTCCATCAATTTTTAGACCCAGATACGTTATATGGTCAACGTTTTCTAATGAGCGTGCATTACCATTTTCTTTCAGATTTTAAAATAATACCTAATGTTTTTAAAACCTCTCACAAATACGTACATGTAGGTACAAAATTATTATTCACGCAACATAAAATATGGTTTTAAACCATCTTTTATTAGACATTTCACGTTGTCTCTCGATCGCTAACATAAAAAAAGTGCAAAGAAGCGAAGATAGCAGTCCACAAGTGCTGGATTGCTGGTATCTACAGCGTGTAGACAAAATATATAGACTGAATGCTGCAGAAATGAGATCTCTGGCGCGTATATGTGGTAAAACTATATACGATCCTGTGAGAAATGTGGATTCTTGCAAAGAATGCAAGGCGTAATTTAATTTAATTTAATGGTTTACTTACATATAGTTCCCTTGAGCACTTAGGCCATAGGCCTTTTGTGCTATCTCCCATTTTACTACAACAGGAAGACTCTCAAACAAGGGATAATTCATAAAGCGTTTGTTCAGAATACTTTGCGAACCCAGAGAAAAATAATGATTATTTTTGTGCATACTTGCCAATAACAAAAATTTGGTGACATATTCCTTTTTTCGAAATGTGTGCGGAAGATGTAAACATGTATGCGGACAATTTTTAGAGCAGGGGTTCCCAACCCCGTACCCGCGGGCAGCATGGTGCCCGCGTAACGATTCGTATGTGCCCGCCCCTGTTCGACAGTGAAATAATTTTTTCATAAACATTAATTAAAAATTTGAATTATTTTTATTTATTTGTTAGAGTTTTAATTTTTTTGAGTGCCTAGGTGTATTAAATACGTTCGTATGTTTGCGATATTGTATGTATGGTTTCTTTGCTGACAGTACTTGTCGCAACCTGTCTAGTGGCGAGCCAGACTGCACTCCGTTAGCCTGGAACTGGGAGTTCTATTTGCACATCACTCCTTGTACACGCAGAAAACCCGAAGTGAACGAACGCCACGAACTGAGCCGATGAACGGCGAAGGCGCCAAAACACATGGCACATGGCTCTGGCAGCTGTCTGTCAGTGAAAGCAATAAGCATGGCCCCGACAGCCAAACTGACAGTAGTGCTCGTACCGTCCCGATCGGGTCGGCGATCATCGGCTCACTTCGGGTTTTCGGCGTGTACAAGGAGTGATGTGCAAATAGCATTCCCCGCCTGGAACCGTGTTGTTGTCATTTTGATTGCGATTGCTGCCCCGAGTTTGTCGATTAAAAATAGGTGGTGCCCGCCACCCTACCGATATTTTAGAATGTGCTCTAGAGTATAAAAAGGTTGGAAACCCCTGCCTTAGAGGGAACATTGATTCTAAGTTTTTATAATTTGTTGAGAGTTTTTTCTTTATCATGTGTAAATTTTGGTAAATGTTCCTTTCAGTTTGCATATTATGCAAAAGTTCAAGGTAAACACCCATTCACTATGCAAGGCCAATGACAGCGAAGGAATATGTTTAAATAAAAAAAAAACATTAAGATCTAGATATTATGGTAACAGAAGCTGCTGTTTTATGTATACAAGATTTGATTAGATAAACTTTTATTCATATTATTCTGGATGGGAGAGAATGATAAAAAATAAATGTCTACTCGTATTAATGGATACATGAATTTGAATGAAGTCTGGATTACTGTAGAAATACATGACGTGATCAAACGAATCAAATACTTGTGTGGGGTCAAGTTAAGAGTCAAATATAAGAAGAGTATGTATGAAAGTAGATGAAACAAGAAATTTTCATCAAGGCAGTGTTGTGTTAACAGTCAATTCTCTCTGTTACATACGCTTTAACTAAAAAGAAGTATTAAATTTAACTATTTAATGTTTTAAAAAGATTCACTATTGCATAGGATTAGGCTATGAATATTATTTTTATTGTTTTTTTTTATGTGAATACCGCACAAGAGTCCCAACTGCTCCCAAACGTCTGGAGCCAGTGATACTACATCACCCGTCCACCGTCCATCCGTACTTACAGGCTTCCCCAATTTTATTTTATCTTTAATGTTTCATTTAATTTAGTTATAAAAAATATAACATTTTTATAAATTCTAATATTATTAATTGGGGTATACCATTCACGCTTACATCAGCCTTGCATTCTTTGCAAATTTCCATATTTTTCACACGGTCATTTATGGTTTTACCACAATCACGCCTCAGGGATATCATTTGTACAGCATTCAGTCTACTTTCATCCTTCCGCTGCCAGCTCCATGCCTCACTGCCATACATCAGGGTAGGTATCAGAACTCCATTGTGGATTAATTAATTAATCAACTAACTGATATTATAAATGCGAAAGTGGGTTTGTTTGTTTGTCACTTTGCATTTTTTACATAGGGATAGTCGGAGGACCGGGAAGTGACATAGGCTACTTTTTTTCTCCCGGAAAAATATTTGATTCCCGTGGGAAAATTCTTTGTATTTACAGTAATTACTCACAAATACCATACGAGCCAAGCCACGGGTAACGCCTAGAAAATAATATAGTTTATTATAAGTACATTTCATATTAAATAATCAAGAATGAGAGAGGGCACCTGGAATGAGACAATCCAAAGTACTCATAAAAGGACCAGATCCTAGACGAACCAAGAAACTACTCGATTAAATAACAAATTAACATTTATCTCCCACATTAACAATATAACCACTAAAGCGATGCAAATGTTGGGTTTCATATTAAGAACTTCAAAAGATTTAAAAAATTTAAAAACTTTAAAAATATTGTATTCATCCATTGTCAGAAGCCATTTAGAATTCAACTCAACCATTTGGAATTCATTTTACAATATTCATGAAAAATCTATCGAACGAATCCAACATAAATTTTTACCAAACATAAATTATAGATTAGGAATTCCTATTGAAAACATTAACTACACCTCACTGTTGAAAGTCATGGGCCTTGCCACATTAAAAGAAAGAAGAATATGTTCTGATCTATTTTTTCTTTATAAAATTTTTAATAACATGTTTGACTCCCCTGAACTCCTTAGGCTAATTGACTTTCATGTGCCTAGTAGAACGGTTCGTCAGAAGGTACCTTACCACTTACCATTGTAACATTGCAGGTACCAAAGCAGAAATAAATTCAGTAATGAACCGACTGCACAGTGCAGGGAATAAATATCACATGAACAACAACGGTACTGAATATCTATCAGCCTATAAAAAAATTGTTATTAAATCTGTATGTCTATCTTGATAGCTTTGCAATGTTTATAAATTTTCAATGTATCTAAAGTTATAGGAATGTGCATCCTATAGTTTACTCTGTTTGTTGCTTTTAAGTTAATATTTTTATACTCGGTACATATTTTAATTGTTATATCTCTTTTACTCTCTGATTATATCAAATGTATTTTTAATTGTATCATATATAAAAGCGGCTAATTGGGCGTGTACCAGAGATGTGCTTTATTTCAAATAAATCCATTTCAAATGGAAATGCAAAATGCAAAATGGGTATTTTCCATTTTGCATTTTAAATGCTTTTCTAAAAACCATTTTGCATTTTAAATGCTTTTCTCAATGCATTTTCCATTTTAAATGCTTTTATGCAACATTCTTCCTACTATCTCCACTCATTTTTTTTTCATAAGCCCCAAACATCAGTCGGTCCTCAACCTCGCTATGAGAGATAATTTCCATTTATCAAGTTGCTTCCTGGTAGGAGCCCTGGCAATTGAGTGATACCATTACAAAAAATACTGAACATGGGGCCATGACGCTGTAATATTAAATGTTAGATAGCAGTTTTTATGTTTTTTCGTTGGCAATATTAGTACCGCGCAAATTTTTTGTGGTTTCATAATCTGTAGTCGTGGTGTTTTTGGATTTACCGTCAAGTAAAATGTTTATTCTACATTGATGTCCATTATTAATTGACAAAATTGTTTAAAAATTCTATAATTATTTTAATTGTTTGACCTGAGGAACCATTTTGCATTTTCAATGCATTTTTAAAATAGGTATTTTGCATTTGAAATGTTTTTCTAAAAACCATTTTGCATTTTCAAATGGAAAAGTTTTGACCCATTTCCATTTTGTATTTCAAATGGTTTTGGGTACCCATTTTGCACATCTCTGGCGTGTACAAATAAAATAAAAAAATAAAAATAAGATATGGACAGCAACTCGTTGAGGGAACTGGTAGGACTACTAACGGGACACTGCCATCTCAGGAGACGGAAGAGTGGAAAATACCAATAGATGCAGGAAATGTGAAGAGGATGAAGAGACTCCAATTCACCTTTGGTGCCAATGTCCTGCCCTGGTGGAAACTAGGCTCAGATACCTGGGGAGACATACAGTAGAACCAGAAGACATAGCCACATACCCAATGCCAACCCTGGTGAACTTTATTAAAGGGACTGGGTTGTTGTTAAAGGATTGAGGTAAAATGGGAGATAGCACAATGGGCCTATGGCCTAAGTGCTCACGGGAACTACGTGTAAACCGTCTCCGCCCTTAAAAGAAAACAAATAATAATCAAGATTACATATAAAGTTAAGGGTAATTCTAGCCTTTATGCCGGTCCTACTTGAATGGCGGGAAAGGCATTGCTGTCTCATAATCTTTATAAATAAAAATTCAGCCCGCGTATATTTGAGCTCGCAAAACTAAAAAAGTAGTTGACCGATATCGCTATAAATTTCTATGTTTATTCCTATTAGTGCCAAGAGTGTATTAGAGAATAGTTTGAATCGTAGAAGTCAGGGACAGCCGAGGGATACTTAACGCAATATCTCTGCACCGGATGTAATGTGGTTTTTTAATAGTAGTGAATGTGAAAGAAGTCGGAGACGACCGAGAAAGACATTAGCAATAGCGTAGCATTGCGAGCCACTAGTTTTATATAAATAATTTATATCAATCTCTTTGGAAGGGTTCCAACTATACATGTATGTTTTTAAAAAATGTGAACCAAGTCTTGCCCAACTTTAACTTCTTATCTTTTGTGTGGAAGAATATTTTATCAACAGAAAACTATATTAAACCCGTAGAACGGGTAATGCATTCTTACACTTATCACACTAGAGAAGCGGAAGTTTTTGTTTTTTTGGTAAATAGTTCATTAACCGCCACACTTTTATGGAATTTAATTTTAACCCTAGATAACTAATCGAGGCAACGACGCGCTACTCGGCGAAATTCGAAATCACCTACTTCCCCCCGCTCCCCAAACTTGACTATTTCATTACCTTCCTAATTTGAGTAAGCAGTTCAGCACGTGACGCGATTGCGGCCACACGCGTACTAGGACGTGCCCTATGACCATCTCGTCGTCCGCTGTTAGTTATAACCAAAATTTTATTGTTAAGGTACGTACATTCATATATTTATTGTTAATGTTGGCCAATCTTCTACAATAGAAGCTCCGGTTCCATCTACGTCAAACATGCGTAAATTTTGCTACCTGTGTCCATCCAAGGCCCGGAGGATGACCAAACACCGTTGCACCAGATGTAAAAAGGCTATTTGTGGTCTACGTAATGTTATTATTAAGTGTGGTCACTGTGTAGACTGATATTTTGATATTAATTTGTTCATTATAAACCTTACTTTTGTGCCATGTAACAAGTTCCTATCTTAATTAAATATTTTTGATTTATTTGTAGTGTTTTATTGCGTAGTCCACTCGACGAAAGTGTAGTTACAATGAAGCAATGAAAACAGTTTAGTTATATAGGGTTAAGACAAATATTATGGAAATTACACTTCGTTTCAACTTAATTACTACAAGAAACAACAATTTACATCGGGACAGATTGTAAAAAATGTGTTATAATAGCATTTTTATGCAATGAAAGTTCAAAATTCACCTTATAAAACGATCCCTTTACCACCATTTTGGACTTTCTTTTGTATAGAATGACGCTTGCAATAATTTCGTTTCAATCTAAATATGCATAAATTACTTAATTAACCCAAACTAAGAAACTAACCTAACATCATCGGGGCAGATATGACTGGATGCTGGACACTACAATGCTGTCCGAAACGTTGGCTAAAGGAGGAGGTAGCGCAACACGGCATAATACCCCAAAAACAAATCATACCTAATAACCTATTTTGTGCATCTACATATGTAGTTGTTTCTTGTGGTCATTATTGAAACAAAGTATAATTTCATTGATTTGCACAAAAATTAAAACATTTTTTTTGTAATGTAATACATACATTTTTTACAGATAAAATATCACTAAATGGCCCAACACTGACTTTAACATCAGTTTATGGAGTCGTACTAGAAAAGTAGGCTTTAATTTCAGACAATAATTTTATAATTGGGTATAGTGAGAACTATTTAAAAAAAATCGTTCAAATATGTGTACTATTATCAAAGATATAGCTGTTTAAAACAAAATCCATTTTCTCGAATGGGACCCTTATTTTCGCCCGCATGAACTGTGTTAATTTATTATGAATGTAAATATATCATTGTTTACGATGATCAAAACGCGTGTCAAAGCAAGAAACGTTGCATTTATGATCTCACAATAATCCTTATAAAATTACAGCATGTTAAAAAAAAGATACACGGATAGTAATTGCACAAATTAAAAATTACGAGAACCTACCTGCTTTTGCACGATCTTCACTTTATTATCGTGTTGTTTAGGGGCACTGTTCATCCAGAAGATCACATAATTTCTCAAAAACTCCCAAATTTGATACAAGAATGATAAAGGCAAGAGGAATGTAATCACAAAGATCCACCGATAGTTTATCAAAATGTGCTCGACAAAATCGTCAAACGAGAACTTTTCACCCATTTTACAAACAAATTAAAAACTATGTAATAATAAAAAGCGCCAATTTGAGGTCTTCATCCAATATCAGACACACTTTGATGTTTTATTGTGTTATTTAAGTGGATTTCTTTCGGCGGTATTGACGCTGTATTAATAATGATATTTTGCAGAATTATAACTGAAATATTGGGCGAAACGCGGGTTCCTGCGACGGACAGCGGACGAATACTGAATTTAAAGCGATAATATTTGATTTAACCGCTTCGCGATGTAAATTTAATCGTTATCAGCAAATGATCACGTTCGTCACATCCGAATAGACGTCAATTTGCCGGCGAATAGAATAGACAATTTATGTGAAGACGTCAAACAACTCAAAGACAAAGGAAACTTACAAAAGGGGATGGAGTTAAGAAATTTAAAAAAAAATCAATGTAGTTTGTTTTTATAATTATAATATGAACGTTAAAATCATTTTATTCTTTAAATATTATATTATTTTACAATTGTATATATTGATAGTCTAAAAAATTAAAATCATTGGAAAAATAAATATTATCTGTCCCCGATTGAAAATGACCTTTCTTTGAATTCCACTAGAAGTTTCTTTCCTGAGGTCGGATAACAAGTTTGATATGCTACATGCTGTGTGCAAACAATGCGTCTAGCATATTTGTGAGAAGGTACCATGGAGGTTGTCTCTTATAGCAAAACGTCTTGGTATTTACAAATTCATCATAAATTAGGGCGTGCTGAAGACAGAACTTTAAGAATTTTTGTAAAATACCGAATAGTACCGATGAATTAAATCGTCATACGTTGATATTTTTTGCGACCGATCGAAAACCGTACGTTCTCACTGCGCGTGCAGCATTTCCATTCGAATAATGAATTGTACTGCGCGTGACATCAAGAGATGCATTTTACCGATGTTAAAAGCCCATTTAACATTGGTAAAAAGTTTATTTGAAAGCCCATAACTTCGTCATTTATGGAGATAATATAAAAAAAATATTTTCTTATCGTTAATCCCTATCACACATTTTCATTAAAAGAGATTTTGATGCCTTTCCTATGGAGTTTAATTTTTATAAACTTTTCTAAGGAATTTTTTTCGGGGAGTGAGTTTTATTGCATTTTCTAGGGAATTTTTATGCCTTTGCTAGAGAAATTTTTGACATTCTGGGGATTTTTGTTGCCTTCGCTAGGGAGTTTCTATTTTCCAACCTGGCAATGCCGCCCGATGTCATTTTTAAATAAATGGCCATCAAACAAACGTCATCTATCAAAAAGCAGTTAGATTACTATTTACACCGCTTCAAAACAGGCATTTTCCTAAATGCCGAACGGTTTTAACCATCACAAGATCAATGCCGTATGTTTGAACGTTACAATTCGCGTGAGATTACAATCTTTGAGTTATAAATAGATGAAGTATTGTAATTCTAAGGTGGTTGCAGCGCGCGCATAGCCGCAGCAGAATGGCTACATTGGCTATGCCAGTTTTACCTTCGGCTAATAATAATAAAGCATCCCACGTTCCTTCCCACACGGCGGCTTGTGTCCATTTTACGTTTTAATTGAATTATGCCAGCCTCACCGTAAAGTGAACAATTCTCGTTTGAAAAAATATTTGCGAGCAGAATAAGTTTGTGGTTTATTGTTTACTTGTGTGATAATCTACTGAAAACAATAAGGCGGTAAGTTCATTATTATTCTATTAAAACTAACTTATTTTTCTATGTGAATACTGCACAAGAGTTCCAACTGCTCCCAACTGTTTGGATCCAGTGGGACTATGACTGCGACTGTGGCATCCCCAATTGGGGTATGTTGTGATGCTTAAGGGAATGGAGTAGGGAATGATATGAGGGAGATGAAGATTGGGAAGTACCTGGCTATTCAGATCTGGTTATCAAACACAGTTAAAGCTATTTCAAGCAACATTTAGATTTTTAATGGTGGTCTTTGGGTCGTATTTTTGTGCAATAGTATGGAATAAAACTCTGGATTTGTTCATCATTAGTTGTCAGTTTTTATTTAAAAAATAATATGGGTAATATTATGTATCACTAAATTAATGTTTAGTCAGCCTCTCGGAAGCTGGGCGTACTGTACAATGATAATAAAATAAATAATATTTGGATGATTTGTATAGCGCCGTTTTTGTGCAAAATCACCTCAAGGGCGCTGTACAAATTTATAATACATTTTTACAACGATCAATGTTATTACTAACTGTATATGGAGATAATATACAGTACCATACTTACCTGGTAGGTCACTTGAGATTAACACTTAATTAACATTAACTAATTGTTTATTAGCGAAATTTAGATACAGGATTTAGGACATAATTGGAAAATTGGATATAACTGGACTATCTCTCAGGAATGGTATATTTAATTTAAGGGCATGACAGCTTAAAAAGATAAGTTTTTAGTTTAGACCTGAATTTTGTTGGACTTGTTATGGATCTTAGTTCCGGAGGAAGTTTATTCCAAGCCTTCGGCCCTGATACTCCGAAAGTGTGATCACCAAACTTAGTATTTGGCTTGCGCTTAGGTTCCATCAGTCTGCCTACAGCTATGTTGCTGATCTAAGAGTTGACTGCCTCAGACCAGTGTTTTCCGGGACGCATAGTTCAGAGATGTAGGGTGGGGCCATTTCATTGATGGATTTGAACACCATCCAGCACAATTTGTACTGGATTCTTTCAGGGCACTTGAGCCAGTGAAGGTTACAAAGGTGTTCTGAAATGTGCAAATATTTTGAAACCCCGGTTATGAGCCGTGCTGCTGCATTAAACACTGATTGAAGTTTGTCAATTTGATATTTTGGAAGGCTGGCATAAATTCGGTTGCAGTAATCGAGACGTGAGACTATTTAAGAGTTGAGAAGTAATTTTGTCGCTTCTGTAGGAAGATTTCTTCAGACAGACTTGAGTTGTCTTAGGTGAATAAAACTAGTGCTTACAGTCCTATTAATTCGACAATGCCCACAGGTATTTTAATGGTACACAACTGCTGACCCTGGACAAATCGCAAGTGCGCCCCACTGTTGAATTCGGCAGCCACCTCTGGTACGGAGCCGATAAAACCCTTGTTTCTGTGCAGAAACGGGTGTTCTGTTTGTTAGATTCCTGTTTTCTAATAATTCATTGTAACCACAATAGTTATTATTTTCACGAGTTATTATTACACTGGCCCAATTATTATACCAACAGTATTACTTTTACATAAATAAACACACTTCACCACAATCACAACAGACCTGATGATGGGCACTTTTAAAAAAAATCAAATACATCTCTTTGAATTTCACTTTTATTTCGGTAATGAATGAATGCAAATCTTGAAAACGGAAATTAACCCACTTTCTGACATCCGATCGAGCTTAAACTCGGCAGATAGACTTGTTGTCGATGACAATGCATTCAATCAACTTTTAGTGGCAATCAGGCATACACACAGTATAGACATTACAGCAGTTTTTTTTTTTTTTTTTCCATACGTTCTTGGCTTTTACCTTTCAAGGGTGTTCTAGGCCATCATTTCAAATTGTGGAGAGAGCGAAGGTGAATTTATATATTAATTTTGTTTTAATGGGCAAATTTCAAAATTATATAGAAGATTATTGGAGTCAGATTCAGACTTAGAAGAAAAGGGATGACATGTGAGTGGAGGGGATGAAATTTTAAATAAGGCTTGATAGAAGAGAGGATAAAGTATTCAAAATAATGTCAGTCCTACCCGATTAGGATTTGGCTCAGTTAGCGCAGTTGACTCCAGTCCCCGGGGAAGAAGGTTCAATCCTCAGTCAGACCAAACAATTGTAAATATATTTGAAGTTTTAAAAAGTATTAGCTAAGAGCCGGTCCCTGGGGAGGAAGGTTTAATCCTCAGTAAAACCAAAAAAAAAAATTTAAATTTTAAAAGACATTTTAAAAGGTCATAGCTAAGAGCCAGTCCCTGGGGAGGAAGTTTCAATCCTCAGTGGACCAAAAAAAATCTATCTATGTATATATTTTTTAAATATGTTTATTAATAAAAATAGATCTATTTTTTCTAATACTTTTTCCTTATTTGTAATACTAATTAGATGCATATTTTTAACATTTTTTTTAAACATGCTTAATCTTGGTACATTTTCAATTTCACTAGGAACTAAGCTATACATTTGGATGCTTTTACAAATACAGTACACAATTCTGTGTTTTTGATTTGTTCAATCTTTTTACTCTAATATTTTTTTCTGTCTTGTATGATGTATGTAGAAGTCTTTATTAGTAGATAAAAATTAAAACGTTATAGAAAATTCTTTAGCATTCTAATTCCTTAACCCTTTCAGCCCCAGTGTTAATTCAAATTAACATGAACTTTGTGATTTTTTTTACTGTAACGGTAGCGATTTAGAAAAGCCATGTTTTTGTTTTCTTATAGCTTGTAATCTTTTCTGTGGCGTCTATTTTTTCCGCTCGGTTGAATTCCTTATTCCCGCCACAACAACGATAAATATTTTGACATCTGCTGATTCTGAGTTTCATCGAATTTCTGCCGTCATTGATTACTTAATTTAATGTGAGATATCAATATTTTCTATTCGAATTACAAATATTTTAACGCATTAAGATGTGTTCTATAATAATAACATCAGTTCAATTCACTGTTCACAGTCATTTGCCAGAATATTGTAAATGAATTTGAATGTTCATTCAAATTAACACTGGTAGTGACGGACATGTTTTCGACTAGTATGGCAAATTTTTATTATCCTAGATTATTTCTTTATTTCTGAATAAATTTTAGTAAAATGTTATTTGTTTGTACCTTGGAGATTATCACTACACTGTAAATGTGCATTTTTGACATGAAATAGTTATTTGTATTACTTTTTTGCTATATTTATTTTACCTTACTATTCAAAAAATACCCTCTGACGCCCAATGTTAATCCAAATTAACATAGAATAATTTCTAAAAAAAAAAAAAAATACTAAAAATTTTCAAATAATTTTCTGATGTATTATCAAGCATTAAATATTTTATGTCTGTGGAAACAATAATGCGGGTGTGAAAGGGTTAAGCGTTTTTTTTTAAAATATTTATTGCACTTCAAAATTAGTCTCATTGCTCTGTTCTGGATTATTCACTGTAACGCTGCCCAAAACATTGGCTAAAAAAGGAGAAAGAGCAACAATGGCCTAGTAACCCTAAAATGAATCACGATAAACCTGACAGTATTTAAAAAACTCTTGCAATAATGGAGGGATGGTCCAGCAGAAGAGTTGAGCCCACTGGGCCTGGTTGGGAACCTTACA
This sequence comes from Hesperophylax magnus, assembly GCA_026573805.1. NCBI lineage: Eukaryota > Metazoa > Arthropoda > Insecta > Trichoptera > Limnephilidae > Hesperophylax > Hesperophylax magnus. Next base: position 14,745,220 of record JAIUSX010000004.1, read on the forward strand.
CATCTGTCCACTCAGTTACTAACCATTCAAAGACATTAGTACATTTACAAAGAAGCGAAGATAGCAGTCCACAATGGAGTGCTGGTACCTACCCTGGCAGTGAGGCATGGAACTGACAGAGAAAGGATGATAGTAGACTGAATGCTGTAGAAATGATATCCCTGAGGCATATGTGTGGTAAAACCATGTATAATCGTGTGAGAAATGTGGAGATCCGCAACAAGTGCAAGGCTGATGTAAGCGTAATGAGTAAGATAATAATAGAAGAGTATGTATGAATGTGAATGAGGCAAGAAGTGTGTGCCAAAACCAAGTTGTTTGGCGGTCCGTCCTCTCTGCCTACCCCTGCAAGTGTTATGTTTATTCCTTAATTACCAAGTCACGTGTCTAGTATAGTATATACGAGTGTGTGTAATGTATGTGTGAGTGTTTGTGTGTGTGTGTGTCTGTATGTATGCGCATTGAACAGTTTAAATTATTGACATGATGCCACGTTTGAATTTGGGCAGTGAATCCGAAAAAATGTCAATGTTAGAGTTTAGACAAATATTATTAAGAGATACATTTACCATATTATTTAATTAATACCCTTCCTCAAAATATTAATATGGAAACATATGAAACGGCTTACTGCGGCTTAAAGCCAATGAATCCACCTAGATTTCACCGTTCATCCCATATTTTTTGGTTGTATAAATTTGGCATAACATGGCAAGCGATCGCTCAAAACGTTTTTGCCTGAGTGGATATAGGTAATAATTATCCAAGTATTATTCTCCATATATTTAATAAGATGTTTTATTATAACTTAACATAGAACCATCTTTATATTGTGTGGGTGTTAAAAATCTGTTTTTTGAAGTGCGTTCATACAGTGGGATTACCTTATAATATAACGCCTACGCTTGTTTATAAATGATTCACTTAATCAAGCATCACACTCTACAAGGTGGCTGGTAATTCATGTCAAATATTAAATAATGTTATGGTGAAGCACTGATAACAGTGTTGTGGAGATATTCTCAGTATTGCCGTGATGAAAATCACCATTCATAATTGAAATGTTGCTTTAAATTGCTAACCGTGTTTTGTGGATCTGATCTGGATAGTAAGGTACTTCTACACCTTCACCGCACTACTCCTGTCAGTTTGTTTTTTTGATGCCATAGTCCCATTGGCTCTGGAAAGTTGGGACTCTTGTGCAGTAGAAATGAGATCCTTCAGGCATAAATGGAACAAACGATTGTGGAGACCTGAAAATAAGGCTAAAGTTATTTTTTTTTTTGTATTAGGCAATTCACCCTAAAGAGAGTGCTATGTGCCGTTAAAGTTAAGGGAGATGGTTATAATTTTATGGGAAATCTATACGGGAATAGGAAATCTCAAATATTGAAGTCATTCAAGTCTATGAACTTGTATAGAACTGAGAAAATGCGAGAATTGTTGAGAGAAAGTAAATAAGGAATACTAAGGGGAGATTGGTGGGTGATTTTTATAAGTAAACGATAAATGCCTTTGAAAGATGAATGATTTTTACAATTAAAGAAAACGTGAAACGTGAAAACGCTAAAGTTATTGTAATTAGCAAGTTTTAGAAAGTTTTGCTTTGGCGATTAAGACATGTAAATGTATACCCGATAGATAGAGAAATATAAATACATATATATTTTTTATTTTTGGAAAATTAACAGCAAATCTTATAACCTCTCAAGCGATAGCTACCCAAATCTGGGTAGCACCGCTCATCCTCTTGAGCGATAGCTACCTAAATCTCGGCAGCTATTATGCGATTTTTATTGATTAAAATGATTTGTTTATAACACTTCTAAATATAGGATAAACGGGTAAATGTAAGTGGATTCCATTGGCTTTTAACCACAGTAAGCAGTTTTAATGATTTTCAGAATAAGCAAGGCCAAATCTAAAACTGTAACGATCATTTTTCCCAACATTTCGATTGATCAACCTGAAGCACCGATCAGCCAAGTGGAATGTAGAGCAACGCTCTATTCACCTATTTCCAACCAATTTTATCGTTGATCATCTTGAGTGTCCCTGCCCACTTTCATAGACAGTAAAATTACATCAAAGTAAAAACATTCAATGTTAAATTAATAAAGACGAATTAGAATTGTGTTTATTAACTAGCTGTACCCCGCTACGCGTTGCTGTGGCACAGTCTGTCTGTACAGATAGAGAAACAGTGACGTGCTTTTACGTCCAACAGATGGCGCTGTTTTTCTAAAAAGCATGATTGTCCAACAGATGATCCCGTTTTAAAAAAACACAAGTTTTTACCTGTCACGGGTGACATCTATGTAATATAGGTATATAAAAACATATGCTGTAGGGCGAGTTGCTTTTACGTCCAACAGATGGCGCCTGTTTTAAAAAAGCATGTTTTTACCTGTCGCAGGTGACAAAAAAGCATGTTTTTTGTCACATCATCCGTCATTCAAAACGGAATTTTTAACATTCGAAATTGGTTAAAGAAATCTTTGTCATTCAATATAATGTTTGGCTGTCGTCACCCGTGTTAGTGATAGTGAAGTTGGCAATTCGAAAAATATGCACGAACCGAATATTCGACGCTCCGATGTAATTTTTCACTCTGTTGAAACTTTTTGTAACTAATGCTTTATTGAGCTGAGGTTAATCTGGTTCTTTGTTTCCTCTAACTTGATCTATGCTTGGTAGTTACATGAACGAGAATTGCGTTGGGAAGAGCATAGTTGTGCATTTGAGCAGTGTTGAGCCAAAGTATTGGCTCAACAGTTGATCAGTTGGATTGGGAACAATGGTCATAAATCTGTCGCTCAAGATTACTAGCCAAATTTGGGTATCTCAAGGGCATTATCCATGCTGCTCAAATTTGGGTAGCTATTCCTCGAGTGGTTATAACATTCGTTAATATTAATATCATGTACCATTCACCCTGTATAACGATGACCTGTACCTTCTACTACCTACTTTATAATATGATTAATAAATAAATGAAATTTTTCATTTATGGCATTATAATATTGTACATTATATTTTATTCGCTTATGATGAATGACCCTTAAAAGAACAGTGAAGCAAGTTTCACAAGGTTAAAACATAGAGTTGTTGTTACAAAGGATGTCATGTAACTCTTTCTTAACCCATTGAGAACCGATTTGTTTAACACTTCAGACCTTAAATAATGAATTTATTTTGTGGAAAATTTTTTAATTCTGACATAACCTAAAAAAAGTAAGGTATTATGTTAATACAGGTGAGAATAAAGTCTAGATTATTTCCTTGATGAGAGACCACCATTCAAAATCGAAATGCTGCTTGAAATGGCTTTAACTTTTCCGAACTGCCTCTTCTACTTCCGTTCCCTCACTCTCACAACTGGTTCTGGGAAGTTGAAACTCTTGTGCGGTAGTCTCTCGCTAATTCGCTACCCCATAAACTGGCAAAGTGTCCGATTGGTGAAAGCGACGGATTATAGTGCATACTAGAGGTGGGCGTTTCGGTTTCTTTTTCAAAAAACCGAAAGCGTTCCGGTTTCCCAAATAAATAGTTACTAGAAACCGTTATAACAATATACACTACAAAAAATTTAAAAAAAATAATTCTGCATAAATGGTGTGATGTATGGTAATAAGTTGAGTATTTAAGCGATAGATGGCGCTAGTCATAAAGCTTACTCCAGAGTCCGACAGATGTCGCTAGAGTGTAACAATTACTTGTGAGATGAGATTGACAGGGAACAAGCTTCTCGAACCAGAGAATTACCAACCCTCGGGTAGTGAATAGTGTAGCTAAATCCAGACCTATTATTTGTAACGTAAATAAACACAATTATAAGTAGAACCTTTTACTTTTTACAAAGAGTTTCCAACACTTAAATCTGCAAAGTAATAAGGCAGATATAACAAATGGCTTTAACCGAGTCTAATCCAATCCAACTTGATTCATCGCCATGCACCACAGTGGGAGGAATGGATTCTTACGTCAGTCACTCCTGGAAACATTGACCCCCAGATTCCTACTCACCCCTTATACCCTTTTCCTTCCCACAACTTCCTCTACTTCCTTTCCCTAAAATACCCCCCCCACACACAGGATCTCCAAAGATGACTTAAGCCCTGAGGTTTTTTTTTTCCCCGGGTCTCCTGTGTGTAGAAAATGTTTAAGTAAAATGGGGATGGCATTGGTCCCAAGGACTTTAGTGCAGTTTGGTCAATGAAACTTTAAATACTTTGCGACAAGACTCTTCCAGACAGCATAAAACAATGTGATTCACAAACAAATTTCAAAGATAATGTAAAAATTTGGATCAAAAATAAGAATAGGGCCTTCACTGGTGCGTTCACCCAAATTCGCAGTTATTGAAGTCACCACATTATTGAGCGAATACATCTTAATACAGTAGAACCCCGTTAATTCGAACCCCGATAATTCGAAAAATCGCGTAATTCGAAATTTTCGCCAAAAAAATTTCCGCTGAAAATTTTTTTCATACAAAAATTTTTTTAATTCGAAATTCGTTAATTCGTAATTCGAAACTTATTTTTGTCCGCGCACGAAAATTTGTTCTTGTAATTCGAAAAAATTTGATTTTTGCGAAAATAAATCATAATATTTCGTAAATCTGAATCTAAAAGTCAGCCGTGGCGGTAAAACGCCGAAAAATGTATTTTTACGTGGTTATACATCGTCCTAATTAGTATTATTATTTTGTAAATCTGAATCGATTTACACTGGAATGTTGTATTTTTTCAAATTTATTTCGAATATCCGAGTTTGAAGGGCCGTGAAAATACGTATTACGCGGATACATGTCGTAGTTTTACGAGTTTACACCAAATATCTGTATTTAAAGGGTCGGCCGCGACGAAACTCGGCCGCGAAATTTCGATTTACGCGTAAATGTATCGTATATTTACGAATTTATTTCGAATATTTGAATTTAAATGGCCCGCTGCGACGGAAATCGGCAGCGAAATCTCGATTTACGAGTAAATATATCGTATTTTTACGAATTTATTTCGAATATCTGAATTTTAAAGGGCCCGCCGCGACGGAAATCGGACGCGAAATTTCAATTTACGCGGAAATATATCGTATTTTTACTAACTTTACTTCGAATATCCGAGTCAAAAAATACGGCGCGACGGAAATCGGCCGAAAAATTTCGATTCACGCCGAAATATGACATATTTTTACGAATTTACTTCAAATATCTGAACTTAAAAGGCCGGCCGCGACGAAAAACTGCCGATAAAATTCGATTTACGCGGAAATATTTCATATTTTTACGAATTTACATCAAATATCTTAATTTAAAGGGTCGGCCGCGACGGAAATCGGCCGCGCATTCTTGATTTACTCGGAAATATATCGTATTTTTGCGAATTTATTTCGAATATCTGCATTTAAAGAGCCGGCCGCGACGGAATACGGCCGTTAATTCTCGTTTAACGCGGAAATATATCGTATTTTTACGAATTTAAATTCAGATATTTGAAATAAAGGGCCGGCCGCGACGGAAAATTACCGCGAAATCTCGATTTACGCGGAAATATATCGTATTTTTACGAATATATCAATTTAAAGGGTAGGCCGCGACCGAAATCGGCAGTGAAATCTCGATTTACGCGTAAATATATAGCATTTTTACGAATTTATTGCGAATATCTGAATTTAAAGGGCCCGCCGCTACGGTAATCGGCCGCGAAAATAAAGAAATAATTGGTATTAATACGAATTTACAACTAAAATACCACCCGGATTTGAAGAGGCGGCCGAGAAAATCGATTTTTGGCATTTTTTTTTTTCATAAAATTTCGAATTACGTGGGAATTCGTTAATTCGAAATTTGATTTTTGATGTCCCGTGGATTTCGAATTAACGAGGTTCTACTGTACAAGTATAGGTATTTTCAAAGATATTAGGAACTAACACGAAAAATTCTGCCTCAACACAGGCTAGCCTAGTGAGGCGGTATTTGAGAAACCTACACTGTACTTTTATTTTCTTTTTACCTTCACAATATTATGTTTGTATTTTTCTGTTAATTTTATAACCTTAAATATAAAAGTTACAAATCAATGTACACCATAATATGTATGTATAGTTGTAATGTGTAAACTTTCCTAAATAAAGATATTATTATTATAAAAAAAATTACTGATTAATCTACAGTCTGCATGGTTCGACTTGCCAGCGGAAAAAAATGTCTTGCCTACCGGAAGTTTTAGAAATGAACATAGTTAAAGATGCAACAAAGTTTTTTTCTTTATGTGCGTTTTCAAATGTGATACAGAAAATTCAGTGCCGGTCCTGTGCGGGCGCAATTGGAGCATTTTACTCCGGGCGCCAACCTCCGAGGTGGTGATAATACTTAACACGTAACACAGCGCCCTTAAGGTTTTTACTAATAAGAATCACAACAACATTATAATACGGAATGAAGAACGTTGACACTCGCTCGAGGACAATGTTCGCATTAAGAAAAAATCTTCACAAAACACTGAAATATTATATCTCCTAAAAGAATAATATTCTTTAAGACCGCAAGTACCTACTTACTTCGAGAAAACGTTAACCGTTTACGTTTAAGGCATAAAGTGTTTCTTTACATTGGTTTACGGGCAAAGTATTTCGTGCAGACGGATAAGTGTTTAACGTTAACGAGTAAGCGTTTCTTTGCAATTGTATTGTGCTCTATTGGAATCATTTCACGTGGGTCTTTTTTAAACGGTTATCCCAAAATCCACAAAACTGTTGCAACAGTTTTTGAAATTAAACCCTTACCAAAAAACTGTTTCGCATTATTTTACTCACCACCAGTGCATACATACAAGATATGCTAAAAATAAAAACAGGCATTTCTTAATAAAAAAAAGCTTCGATATCAATCTTTCGTTAAATTAAAAATTTTTTGGTTTAAATTTAAGGTGTTATTTGTACGCTTGCGAGAAGACTCCATTTTGTAAACTTATTCGAATATAAATGTGACTGAACGAAACAAACAGAAACACATACGACAATAGCTAGAATACACAGAAGACTAACGGAAATGTCGTAAAACAACAATAACGAACCCTGGTGATGATAAAATGGTCAGCTCTAACAAGCTAGACGTTATAGTAACTGAGTAACCTAACCCGTCAGCGTACCAAGCTTAGCGCTCGAGTCTAGGTACGCGGACATACAAATACAGGCGAATTATAGAGCTTGATTTTGTGCTTTCAACTAGTAACAACTAGTGGCGGATTATAGTAGTCGTAATCACAAAATTATTTGTTTATGTTGTCTATTTTTTGTTTCAGATTTTCCGTGTCAAAAGTTGGTGATGAAATCTTATTAAAATTGAGAAGTTAAGGGACATTATACAAAAGCTCAAAATGGATAACAGCGATCTCATCATATCCTCTGCAGAGATTATTAAAGGTAAACAAACTTCTTTATACCCAGAAGAGCAAATAGGGGTGACTAGATGAATTGGACAACAGGGGTGTGACACCGAGCCTTGATTTGTGGAAGCAAGCGTCCGATAGTCTAATTCTGTGTTTCAGAAACTTTCATAATACTGCTTTGTCATGTCGGTTACAAAGCTCCATAAATCATGATGGAATTGACGCTATGAGCTGAAAATAGTTGCATTTTCCTAGAAATTCCAGACAGAACTAACAAACTAACCGTCACGCCGTTTCTCCGCTGGGGTAGGCAGAGTGGACGGACCGCCAAACAACTCGGTCACACCACACACTTCTTCCCTCCTTCACATTCATACATCGTCTCATACATCAGCACTCTTTGCGGATCTCCACAATTCTCACACAATCATACATGGTTTTATCACACACACGCCTCAGGGATCTCATTTCTACAGCATTCAGTCTACTTTCATCCTCTCTGCCAGTTCCATGCCTCACTTCCATACATCAGGGTAGGTACCAGCACTCCATTGTGGACTACTAACTTCGCTTCTTTGGACAATTTTTTGTTAGCGCCAACTGCGTTCAGTCCTCCATTAATGAAGTTACCTGCATTTACCCTTGTTTCAATATCTCTGTCAGCCTTCCCATCTCTCTAGAACATACTTCCTAAATACACAAACTCATCCACCTGATCCAAGTATTCCACATTCACAACTATATTGCACACTGTTTTTTGTTTAGTTGTGAATGAGACAGAACTGATTTGCAAATTTCATGACTCCAGAGCTCACTGGGTTCTTTCTTCGGGATTTTCTGTTGAATAAAGAAGAACGAGAGATGCCTTGTGGGATTGTTTCATGATCCAAATATTTGCCCGAACAAGGCTCACATTTCTAATACAAAACTGTGTTTACGAAATCCAAATGGGATGGAGATCTACAATGTCAGACGAGTCAAAGTGAGACGGAGTGCTGGGCCATTGGGCTGAATGTAACTTTTGTTTCCATTCAAATTTGTATGGAAGGCACTTATAGTGTTCTTCTTTATTCTATGGTTGGGAGTATTTAGGATAATTGGATGTCAAAATAATTGTTTTTTTGTTTGTTTTTGAAGCTTTATTTAGATTTAAGCAAATTTGTTCATACATCTACAGGGTTTTCCAATAACAGGTGTTATTTTGATATTCAATCGTAAAAGATCAATGGTTTCGTTGCTTGTGTGGCACGTAGCGCCGTCTTGTTGAAAATAAACGTTGTCCAGATCAATACCATCCAATTCCGGCCTTTAAAATCATTAATCATCTCTCGATAGCGCAATCCATTCACCGTAACTTTTGCACCAGCCTCATTTTCGAAAAAGTAAGGTCCAATGACTCCGCCGGACCATAAACCGCACCAAACAGTCACACGTTGAAGATAGAGAGGCTTTTCAACAATAACTCTTGGGTTTTCCGAGCCCCAGATGCGCCAATTTTGCTTTTTGACGAAGCCACCGAGGTGGAAATGGGCCTCATCACCCAAGATGATTTGCATTTGATTCACTCAAGTGAATTTTAATAATTTCAATGCATTGTTGAAGCGTGTGTCGTTCCATTTTTATTAATGGCGTAGTTTCTACTTGTCAAATGTCCAAAAATGACAGCTTCAAAAGTAACATCTACCGAAATAGCGGGCTATTCAAAATAACTCCTCTTATTGGAAATCCCTGTAGTAATAAAAACATATGAAATACAAAATAAAATAACGATATAGCACGTGTTTTACGGAAAGTGTCAAGACTTGAGGCTTCTTTATGGCACTTGGTAGGTATAAAGCTTTTGCCCTTTATAAAACACGCTGTTCTGTGTGCACGTAAGTTTAGTTTTGGGAAGCCTGAAGTCTCGGCAACTCCTCGTAGGATAATTGTGAACATTTTCATGGTACATAATATTAGTTTGCAGATATTTAGGGATGTTATTTTTAAGCTTACAAATCATTGTTAACTCTTTGTTAAGAATAGAACACTAAAACAATAATTTAAATGAGGAGTCACAATAGAATTATATACAAGGTGAGTTGTCTTGAGATCCAAGTTATTTCTGATCCTTTTTAAGAAGCCAACTTTTTTAGCAATTTTCTTTGTTATCTATTCGAAGTGTTGGTCAAATTTTAATTTATCATTTAATATTACACCCAAATATTTAATACTGCTAACCCTTTATATTTTTATGTTATCAATGGTTAGTATTGCATGATCGGTTCCACCTTGACTGTCCACAATCAGAAATTTTGTTATCATAACATTCAGTTTTAGTTTGTTTAGGTTTAACCAAAGCGTTACATTATTCAAGTCATTTTGTATTTTCTCAATGGCATCCTGTAAGTTTTTACTGGCTATGTATAACAATGCATCATCAGGAAATAATTTAATGCTTTAAAACTTTAACAATATCATTTATATTATACTATATATATTATGAATAACAGTGGACCTAGGACAGATCCCTGTGGAACGCCTTTACTAGTATGACATGGTTCAGATGTTATACCACCATATTTTGTTACTTGTGTTCTTTCTGATAGGTAATCGACAAACCAATTAATTTCTTTACCGTTAATTCCTATATTTCTTAATTTTTTTACTAATCCAACTCTATCAATTGTTTTAAATCTAAAAATACTGCAATAGTTTTACTACATAGTTAATAGCAGTTTCAAAAGAAAATTTATTACTAAAACCAGATTGTTGTCGAACATCTGCTTTGTCTCAATATATTCAGTTAATTGCTCCTTTACAATGTATTCAAGTATTTGTTCGTAAATAATTTATCGGTCGAAATTCGTCAAATTTTTTTGGGTTATCGATTTTCGGAATAGGAGTTATTGCAGATGTCTTCCACGTTTTAGGAAACACTCCACTATTCAAAGATTCATTGATAATTTGGACCATCGATAGGCCAATAATATTAATGCAGTCTTTGATTATATTTATTGTAATACCGTCTGGAGATTCTTTCAATTTCATGTTATTTAAGTATGGTAAATCTATATTTTTAAACTTAAACTCTCCATCAATGCACACAGGCCTGTCTATGTCTAGTTGGTTTACAGGATATTGTGAAATACTTTCGCTTATAAGATCTATGCTCGAAATGGAGTGCTTGTTAAATTTATTTGCTATATTCTCAATTTCTTCTTCAGTTCCATCTAGGAATTCAATCGACTTTACAACTTCTTTTTGTTAAAGTTTTCTTGGCTCATTCTGTTGTGTTTCTGATTTTTGTTTATAGTAATCGCCCATATTTTGTCTAATTTGTTTTGAATAAATATTACAATTTTTTATTTTTTATACGCTATTTTATTTTTATAAGTGGAACCAATCTTTTCAGTTTGTGCTTCTTAAGGTTTCGCAACTCCACGATTTTTATGTTTCATCAATGTTTTTACCTCATTTATTGAACTGTGTGTTGAAAATGCATAAAAATAATAATGAACATTTCGATATCAATTTTTTCCCAATATTCACACATTTTTTTTTTTTACTTCTACAGTATTTGTTTCAACTCTACAACTTAAATTTTTTTTTACATTTGCCGTCTTTAACGCGTATAACCATTAATAATTATATAATTAACTTTTTAAGCTAACAAACTGCCTCTCTTCTTCCAGATAAGCTCTACTTTGCCACTCTAGAAGGCAAATACAAACCAAAATCCACGAAAAACAGCAAATACTTTCACATAGAAGACGAATTTGTCTACGAGAATTTCTACCACGATTTCGGACCTTACCACCTGTGCCACCTGTACTTCTTCTGCCAGAAGCTTAACACGAAGCTAGCCAAAGCACCTTCCAACAAGAAGATAGTCTTTTACACAAGCGACGTGAGCGTGCTTAGATTGAATGCGGCGTATCTGATCGGGAGCTATGCCGTGAGTATTTTTTTATTTTTTAGATTGGCAATGGCCAAGTAAGTTTCTACATAACAATTCCTTTATAATCATTTAACAGTTCCCGTGAGCACTTAGGCCATAGGCCCATTGTGCTATCTCCCATTTTACCTCAATCCTTTAACAACAACCCAGTTCCTTTAATAAAGTTCACCAGGGTTGTCATTGGGTATGTGGCTATGTCTTCTTGTTCTACTGTATGTCTCCCCAGGTATCTGAGCCTAGTTCCCACCAGGGCAGGACATTGGCACCATAGGTGAATTGGATTCTCTTCATCCTCTTCACATTTCCTGCATCTATTGGTGTTTTCCACTCCCAATATCTGCATGTGTCTCCTGAGATGGCAGTGTCCCGTTAGTAGTCCTACCATTTCCCTCAGCGAGTTTCTGTCCATATCGAGTAGTTTCTTGGTTCGTCTAGGGTCTGGTCCTTTGGATTGTCTCATTACAGGTGCCCTCTCCCATTCTTTGCAGTGCTGGGATTTGACCCACCTATCAATATGTAATTTTTTGTGGCAAGCTGCTACTCTTACGGCCGGCTCCGATCTTACAAGTGGTGCTTTCGCCCCTTTCCTTGCTAGTTCGTCAGCCCGCTCGTTGCCCTCAATACCTTCATGTCCTGGTACCCAGATTAGGGTTATTTTATTGATGGTTACTTCCCAGTGCCTGGATCAGAACATATGCTTATGTTCTTTTTCCTGTACCCGATACGTATATTCTCCTGCAGGCCAAGATGGCTTCCATCTCAGCTTGAAACACAGTACAGTGTGTTCCTAGAGGTATACTGAGTTCCCTCTTGGATCCCTGCAGACAGACTCCGGCCCCTGTTCCCTCCTCCATCTTGGACCCATCTGTGAACCAGATTAGTTCCTGTAGGACGCCTCGGTCTCACGTCTCATCTCGCTGTGGTTCTCTTGAGTTCGAAAATTAGAAGAAAGAAAAGTTTATTTTGTTTCATACACAAAAGAAAATGGTTCAAACATGAAATTATTACTATCGATCTATTGATAAATGGTACCGACAGAGGCATCTATTGAAAATTATTTGCATTACAATACTTCTGTGTATAGCCTCAGATTCATCAGGTATAGACTACACTGTAACTAGAAAAACTTATAATTGCATGAATCATATATTTTATCAAAACCATGTTCAGAAATCATAATATTACTGATGTATGTTTTTGTGTCATCGGTCGTTGCGTTATTCAGTTGTAGCTAATTTGTATCTAGATACCTACTATTCTCTTCATTTATTTCTACTAATAACCAAATATAATAAATAAATTTAAAATACGTATCTTGGGTTATCTGGATTTATGGTCAAAGTTTTTTTTATATTTTTTTTATTAACGTATAAAAGTTTTTTTTACAGGTTTTTTTTCGAAGTCTGTCTCACTAGGATAAACCTGTGTCGAGACAGACATATTGCATACATAAATTAATGTTTACATATAATATTTCATAACATCAAATGACAATGTGAAAATGATAAAAAATAATAAATAATAATCATAAATGATAAATTGGTTAATCAGCATCTAGTACTGTAATAATGTACTAATGTATTATGAGGGGATTTTTATAAAATTTTGATCTTGGATCTGTCTTGGCTGATGATCCAAGACTTGATGTCTGTTTTATATTTCGAAAAAAATTCGTTCAGTCTAATGGCTAGTGGGAGAGCATTATATAGCCTTGTTGCAAAATATCTAAAATTTCTCTGGCCAAAAGATGTTTTAGGTGAATGTGTATGTATTATTCCAGATAATCTACCTGAAGAAGTCTCCGTCTCAGGCCCACTCGATGCTGGCGACGGGATCGGGGTCCCGCGGGGCCTGGCAGCTGTTGACTTTCCGGGATGCCAGCGGAGGCCCGCCGCTCTTCGAGATCTCGCTGCTGGACGTGCTGCAGGGGGTGCACAGGGCGCACGAAGCGGGCTTTTTCCGCTTCGACAGCTTCAATCACCACGAATATCAGTATTATGAGGTCAGATTTTGATGATTATTCCTCGATAATTATTATTTTCAGGACCTGTGTTCATTAGATGCTTTTCACTAACCACAGGGGTAGGCAGAGAGGATGGACCGCCAAACAACTCGGTCTTGGTACACACTCCTTGTCTCATTCACATTCATACATCGTCTCATACATACTCTTCTATTATTCTGACTCTTGACATGGCCCGACTCAAGTATCTGATTCACTTGGTCGTGCCATGTCTTCCTCGGGCGTCCCCGACTTCTGCCACCATTCACATTTGCATCGTATATTCTCCTTACACTCCTTTCTTTGCTCATTCGCTCTACATGCCCAAACCACGTTAGCGTGTAAGTAGGTACTTAATTATAAACTATATATTGTATAAATATTTTTTTCTTCAGATAAGTAATTATTATACTATTTGTCCAAAGAAACATCACTATCTCAATGACAATTTTTTTTCAAACTTTCTTTAGGCACGTAGGTACACCATAATATCGAAAAAATGCAAATAAAAACGACGATATCATATTTTAAAAAGAATCTTTACTGAACCATTAAAATGGCCACCATCTTGAAACGGAAATGGTGTGTACAAACAAATTTACAGACAGAAATGCAAAACGGTCAACTGACAACCCTCAACTCTTTAGTTTATGTGTATCGTCGTAACATTTTATGCCTCTTGAGTGCGGCGTGCCGATATATAGGCTGGGCCATAGAAAATGTCGCGCAAACTTGTGATAGAGAAACAAATGGCGCTGTTTTTAAAAAATGCTTTTTTTTTACCTGTTAAGATTTTGAATAAAAAAACCATTTTTATTTATATTCAAAAAAAATTTATTTACACAAAATTCAAAATAAATTCATAAAAATCACGGTGCTACCCAAATTTGGGTAGCTATCGCTCAAGGACATTAGCGGTGCTACCCAAATTTAGGTACCTATCGCTCAAGGGTGTTAGCGATGGTACCCAAATTTGGGTAGCTATCGCTTAAGTGGGTAATTATTAAATCAACACATTTATAACCTCGATGTTCCATTACAGAAAGTGGTAAACGGAGATCTGAACTGGATAATGCCCGGCAAGATGCTGGCTTTCTCTGGACCGCACGCCATCTCACAGATCAAGGATGGCTATCCGCTGCACGCCCCGCAGCATTACCACAATTACTTCAGAGATAATCATGTCACCACCATTGTGAGGTAAATATCTTAATATCGTCATTCTCAAACTAACTTTTTCCGCTTTGTATAATGATTGTAATAGGTGGAATTCAAATATTGTTAGGTTATCATTCAAATTGGGAGGCGGGTTTGGGTACCATCGTCTCGGGAACCATTCATTGGATAACCAACACCTTTGACATAGGTCACCCCATGTGATTCGCTCGTTTGATGACTTAGCAAGGGTTCATGAGGTGAGGTTTATGTCTTGGTGGTGGAAGCTTCTGCCTACCAGCTGCGTGGTGGGCTGGATCAGGAGAGGATGGATTGGGAAGACTCTTTGACCTCTCCAGCTGGACTCTCAACCCCAACGCCTTGCATCCCTGTGGGAGAGATAGATTCATGCATCACTCCTGGGCACACAGATTCCTACCGACCCCTCATACCTTTATCCTTCCCAGAACTTCCTCTCCTTCCTTCCCTTAAAAAGACCCCCGCATAGCATCCCCAAAGATGACATAGGCCCCGAGGGAAAATTTTTACCCCAGGAACCAGACCTCTTAAGTAAAGTTAATATTTAAAAAAAGCCTGAGACATAAAAAAAAATCCAAACAATCTTTTCAAAGCCGGTATTTTGGATAAGTAAGAACTGCACTGTATGCAGTTTCTTTTCAAAGATATTGATTAGCGCAGAACCCATGAAAAATCGCAAGATAATCTGAACTCTCGATGCATCAGTTACAATTTTGAAGACGATAAATAAAACTTTAAATAATTTTCTGTTCAAATATTATATTTCATGTAGGTACTTTATCGCTTGTCAGAATTCTTCACACAAACAGTTCCAATTTTGAAAATGACACTTCGGAGTTCATTGAACCAAAGTTACAATCACAGACAGAAAACCGAAATTATTAAAAGTTTGTTTCAAATTCAAATCAAAAAATTTATAAAAAAACATGTAGAATCTTCCCTCTTGGCTATAATCAAAGTCAATTTCAATTTCGTCTACTGAGAAACCCCGAAACTTTCCATATTCCTTTCCGAAGAACCAACCAAGAATAGCCAGGTACTTCTCCACTTTCTCTCCCCCGTCTAATTCCCCTTCTATCCTACTCTCAGTATCGCCGTGGTGTAAGACCGCCATTGAAACGTTGCTTGAAATGGCTTTAGCCATGTTTGGTGGCCAGAACTGAATAGCCAGGTACTTCCCCACCTTCCTCTTCCCCATCTCCTTTCCTTACCCACTACCTTCAGCCTCACAACATACCCCAATTGGGGATGACTCTTGTCTTATTGGCTCCAGGCAGTTGGGAACTGTAAGGAGTTAGGACTCACATAATTTATTTTTTTAATGTAGAATTTGCTGTTACTTCAATTACATATTCATTTTTCTGTAATTTTCTATAGCTTTTGCATCTTTTCCCTGTGATAAACCACCTGTTCAATGTGTATTTTAAAAATACATTTAACACATTCAAATATGAATTAATAGAATGAACCAAGTTCGGAATGTCACATTTGACATCGTCACAGATTTGTGATGACTTCAAATGTGACAGTCATCGAAACACCCTGATCTAAGACAGTACCTGCTACAATTTTAGGTTGAACAAGAAATCCTACAATTCCAAGCAGTTTACGGACTACGGCTTTGAACACTTTGAGTTGTTCTTCATAGATGGCTCTGCTCCCTCGGACGCCATCGTCAACAGGTTCATTAAAATCTGCGAGTTTGCAGAGGGCGCCGTTGCTGTACATTGCAAAGGTAAGTGATTCATTTAATTTCAATATTTTTTACCTTCAATCTGTTGATATTGTAGTTATCTTGGTGTACTAAAATAAAAGTCTCAAATTATTCAGCTGGAGCGTTTATTTAAGATTGCACAAATAGCAATTACTGCACACAACAATGCGTTTATTTTACGGGATAAATACGTGTAGGCACTATATTATTTAGCGTGGAATGCAGGCGATATCTAGGTCAAGGTTACGAGCGCGCTAGGTAGCTGACTGACGACTGAATACTCGCTGCGTCGGACCTATTTATATAGCCCGGCCGATGGCATCAGTAGCTGCGCGAGATCGCTGGTAAACTACGGGTCATTCGAGATTCAGCGAGATTCGTCTGGTAGTTTCAATGGCACTGGAATTATGCCTAGGCAACAGGCTAGAACCTTCTAGCGAATGCGCGTAATGTGCTAGTCCAACTCGCAACGTATTGTCGTAGGTAATTCCAGACGTCGGTGGCCCGTAGACATGTAGGTACGTAGGAACGCTTCGCATTGTTTGGAGTATTCCTGTTACGATGCTTTTTGTATAGGCGAGACGTTCTAGATGAATCTCGTCGATCGCTACAACATCATTGGCAAAATTTTACTGTCATCTTGGAGAATTTTATAATCTGCAGGTTTATTTGGTTTTCCCAAATACAAAAATAAACCATTTTCTCCAAGTACATACATACTTTTATAATACACTTATTTATTAACGCATTTCTGGCGGGTATTTTTTGCACTGGCGCTACGCAGTAAAAATTTCTACACAGTAACTCAGCATACCCAAGCTATAAAAGTACTAAACGAAAATTTGAAAAGCAACTCAATTAACCTTGGAATATGTTTATTACGCTCCACCTATCGGTATTTGCCAATACCTGCTTTCTTTAAATACGCCCGACATTTCTCGCTCGCTTGCACATAGGAGTTGAGTGACAGGGAACAGAGATAAAGATTCGAATCGGATTTCACGGTCATAAAAACCTTCATTGCAGGAATTGAATTATTACAATAACAAATAATAAACTATCCTTTTGTTGAAATACTGTCGTAAATGAAAGGCACGAAGTTAAATATAAAAAGAAGACATGCATTATCATTCGGTAATTATGTACATTTAGTTGGGACCTTTACAAAGAAGTTATTATGAAAATAGTGTCAGCTGGTGTACGGCGGGTGATTGACATATCACCCCCGTCATCGTAAGGGTTAATCAATCTTCAAATATTGTTTCAAGTTCTGTCGACTAGAAGTGCTAAGGCATCCCGTTATAAAATTTATTTAATTTGTTTTCCAGTAGAACTTTAACTCAATGTTTTGTTGGTTTTTCCAGCGGGCCTTGGCAGGACGGGAACGCTGATCGCCTGCTACATGATGAAGCATTATGCCTTCACCGCAAAGCAGGCCATCGCCTGGCTGAGGATCTGTCGCCCGGGCTCTGTTATTGGACACCAGCAGAGGTTCTTGGAGACGTGAGTGGTTTCAGCTGGCTTAACTTCAAAATCTTATGCAGCCTTTCATTTAATTCAACTCCTTGTTTGGATACTTTTTTAAATTTACTTTAATTTCAATTTACTTCATTTTCAATAAAGAATTAATTTAAATTTCCTTCATTTTCAATTAAGAATTAATTTCAATTTACTTCATTTTCAATCTATATAAACAAAAATGTTAATGTTCGTTTGTTCAAAATCTTAAATCTCCGAAAGCTCTTCACCGATTGATTTCAATATCAATTTACTTCATTTTCAATTAAGAATAAATTTCAATTTCAATTTACTTCATTTTCAATTAAGAATTAATTTCAATTTACTTCATTTTCAATCTATTTAAACAAAAATGTTAATGTTCGATTGTTAAAAATCTTAAATCTCCGAAAGTTCGTCACTGATTGCTTTGAAATTTTGACACAACGTTGCATTTGAATGTTACGAGTGTTATACGCTTGTGTTTTTATATACCTATATATATAATAGATGTCCCATGTGATAGGTAAAAACATTTTTGTTTTCAAAACATGGGAATCTGTTGGACGTAAAAGCAACACATGCTATTTTTAATCTATCTGCACAGACAGACTGTGCCATAGCAATGCATGGCGGGGTACAGCTAGTTAAGAATAAATTTCAATTTACTTCAATTTCAATTTACAATAAATTTGATTTTACTTCTACTTCAATTAAGATTATGTGCTTCATTTTCAATTTACTTCATTTTCAATGAACTTCAATTTCATTTTTCTTCAATCTCAATTTATTTGATTCTCAATCGACTTCATTTTTAATTTGCTTCATTCTCAAGTAAATAAATTAAGTTAAGTATCACTTTTAATTTACTTCAAGTTCAATTTCAATTTAGGTACTTCGACATCAATTTAGTTACTGTAATTTCATTTTAAGTAATGCAATTTCAATTTAGGTGGTTCATTTTTATTTTATTTCAATTTACTTCATTTTCAATTTATTTAATTTCTAGTATCCAGCCTCGAATGCTGGCCGATGGCGAGTCCCACCGCCGCCGTCACTCGATCAACGCCATCCCCAAGTGCAAGTTTGGCATCTACTCGCTGGCGGCCCCCAGCAGCGCGTCAGATGCCGAAGACCTGGAGAATGCCAACGTGCCGCTCGGCATTGCGACCAACAACACCACCGCGGATGATGATGACGAGAACGTGCCCAAGCAGGCCGTATGCAGACTTGTCAAGGTAATCTGAACAGATCAAATATATCGTCAATCAGATTTTATGGCGAAACAGAACGGAATGTTAAAAAAAAGTGAAGGAAATAAAAACAAACCTAAAATAAATAGCGTGACCTATTATTTTATCATTTTCTGTTTTGCCACCCTTCAAATAAACAATGTATAATAAGTTCTTGTTCACAGAGATTCATCGTTCACAGAAAAAGTTTTTTATTTGTTATTTATTTATATATATACAGTGAAACCTCTATCTATCGTTCCTCGAATAATCGTTTTCCCGGATGTATCATTTATTTCTTCTAGTCCGAATTTATTTCATACAAAAATAGATCGCATCGATCGTTTCTACGTCCACCATTTTCCCGCATTCATCGTAGGAATTACGTCGCGTATTTGATATATTTTGTCTATGTTTAAACGGCGCCAGACGGCACTCTTTACAATGCGCGAAACTTTTGAGAGAGAAAGAGAAAGAATAACAGTTTGTCGCCGCCATCAGTCGCTAGTTGTCGTCAGTTGTCGCTAGATACCCGAACTTAGTGGAGTGTTTGCAGTTATCCTTTTTGAGCTTTTAAACTATCTTAGAAATGAGCCGTTTGATGAAAAAAGTACGTACTCTTCAAGAAAGATTGTAAATTATCGAAGAGGTGGAAAAAAACCCCGCTGAAAAACGCGTCGATATAGCCAAGCGTTTAGGAATCGCGGCATCCACGTTAAATTCTATTTTCTTGAAAAAAAACGAAATTCGGGAGCAAATTCAAAAGTGCGGAAAATCTTCGAAAACTAGAAAAACCAGTAAAGAATTAAAGTTTATCGAACTGGAGAAAATTCTTATCTCTTGGTACCAAATTTGACAAATTTTAACAATTTTGTTACTTTCGACGACAATATTCCAACTTGTGGGATAGAAACTATCGAAAGCTTGTGTGACACAAGATTGACGGAGACAACAAAAGAGGTGGATATTGATGAAGAGGAGCCGCTGCCTGTACCTTCATTTTCAGAAGCATGCACACTCTTTGAAAGATTGAAAACTTTCTACTACGCACACTCAATAACTGATGCCGAAAAGAATATCATTTGCAAAGCCGAAAATATACTGTTGAGTTGCGGAAATAAAACAGTAAAAAAACAAATGTCGATGAAAGATTATGTACATATTTACAATGCAATAAACTTTAAAAAAAAATTTGCTTCTGTTTAGCTTTGTATTTTTTTAAATAAATACATTTATTTACATCTAAAACTTATTTTCTTCTTATAATTTAAATCTACCAACGGTTATGCAGATTAGGAGGACGGTATCTTTACTGGATCGTATCTCCTTGTGTTTTGTCCTCTTAATCCCGCATTCATTGTTTTCCCGCATTCATCGTTTATTTCAATAGGTCCCTTTAAAACCAATAGATAGAGGTTTCACTGTATATTTATTTATATTTATATGTTATGTTATTTCACGCATAATTCTATTAACCCCTCAGTTATCTGGCATATTCTGTCAGATGGTCAGAGTGTTTCTGCTTTGCAAAAAAATCCAAGTAAATGGGATATTTAAAATCTGTTTTTGAAAGGTGTGAAATATGATTTAAAATTTTAATACAATAATTTTTAATGCACGCATAAAAATGTTTTAAAAATGGCTCACCTTACGTTTTTTCTAACTAAAATCACTGATAACGAAGAAGAAAAAAAGTTTGGGAACCTCTGATTTAGATCATGTCTCAACATGGCAGCGATTTCTATGACACGTGTATGATCTGTTCCCAAAAGCGAACAAATTAGCCTGAGGGGTTAAGTTAAGTTAGTGCACGATTAGATCAATATCAATTAATTTGATTTACTTTCATTTCAGCTGGACAACGACGTCCACTCGTCTCCCGTCAAGCAAAATAATGATGACTATGTCAGCCTCGACTCCATCATCAACGCAAACAACAATCCCCCGTCCATGGAGACGCGCTCCATCAACCAGCAGAAGGTTCGAGCCACGTCGGCTCTGGCCACGGCCAAAACAACATACACGTCCAACAAGAACAACTATATCATCTCCACAGCCAATTGCAACAACAAAACAACCAATCTCGTTAAAGTATCCACAACTTATTCGCCGAAAAAGATGCAAACATCTGCAACTAATATAATCACGGCAAAGACCCAAACGTTCACTTCAGCAAAAAGTTCTAGCATGTCGCCTATTAAGTCGTCGCTGACGAAAAGCCCCAAGACTGCACTGCATTCTCAACGAGCGAACTTAGCGAGAAATCACGGGCAAGGTTATGCGTTCAACCACGGCGCCAACACGCTTAAAACATACTTGAGAAAAGGCTCAGGAGTCAGTGGTAAAGTTAATGATGCCGTTGAATCTTCGGGGAATTCTACGACATCGATTACGACATTGACGGAAAGCTGTTCACTCAACAGCAATAACTACGACGCTAATTTAAACGTCACCATTGAAAGTGCTAGAAAGCCGCAGATCTGCAATACAAACAGTTTACCGGCAAAGTTGGGCGAAGGGTCACGGAAAAATATGGTTACGAGATCTTCGTCGATCATAAGAAAGAAGGCACAAAAGACAACTGTTGCAAATCAAAATCAAGACTTTCGAATTGATAACGCAAGTGTTTCCAACTCAGATTCGGAGAGAGATTCTACAACCACAACTCTTACGAATATTTCCGCTGATAGTTTGGAGAACATCCCGTGTAAGATGAAGATGACTACAAGACGTGATAAGTCTTGCACTCCCGAGCCCATGGATCAAAGCATGGATAATATCAGAGATAACATTGATGAAGGGATCAATTCTCAAGGTACGAAACTGTGTAAGATCAAAGCGAAGAGATTGAACTTGCAAGCATTTAGTCCGAAGAAAGAAGGCGTCCAAACGCGGAGTTTTTCTACCTCACCGCCAGGCTCCAAAAAGAAATGACTAAACTAAAATTCTTAATACCTGATTTATTATTGTCATAGACGACGCAATAGCATTGTTCTTGACTCTCAAAGTGTCGTCTGTGTATAGATGACTTCTGTCTAATATTAAGTTTAAATAGTCTATCTAAATCTAATATTACCTAATGGGATTTCTTGGTTGCTAGGTACAATATCTAGTTTTTTTGTTTTTGTGAAGTGTTTGTTGGTGAATTTGATGTGTTGATTTTTGTTTAGTGAAAACATTGTAAAAGTTTTTTTAAACTTTTAAAATATCATGTAAGTTGATTGAATCTGTTTATATTTCTCATGAAAATTGTAATGAATCGATAAAACCGTGTACCGTTG
The DNA here is from genome assembly GCA_026573805.1 of Hesperophylax magnus. Classification (NCBI taxonomy): domain Eukaryota; kingdom Metazoa; phylum Arthropoda; class Insecta; order Trichoptera; family Limnephilidae; genus Hesperophylax; species Hesperophylax magnus. The sequence continues at coordinate 14,767,471 of JAIUSX010000004.1, forward strand.
TAGAAATCTACAAATATCACATTATTTATGGGAAATTATTTAAACATCTCATAATTTGTGAGCAACTGTTGAAACGTCACATAATTTGTGGGAAACTGTTGAAACGTCACATAATTTGTGGGAAACTGTTGAAACGTCACATGATTTTTTGGCAACTGTTGAAATGTCACATAAATTGTGGGAAACTGTTGAAACGTGACATAATTTGTGGGAAACTGTTAAAACGTCACATAATTTGTGGGAAACTGTTAAAACGTCACATAATTTGTGGGAAACTGTTAAAACGTCACACAAATTGTGGGAAACTGTTGAAACGTTACATAATTTGTGGGAAACTGTTGAAACGTCCCATAATTTGTGGGAAACTGTTAAAACGTCACACAAATTGTTCACTTCCCATAAATGGTAAATTACTGAAATTGAATATTTCAACTAAAAACTTATCAATTTCATGTTCGTAGTGTATTTTGTATGAACTTTTAAGAGGAAAGGCGCATTTCTCATACGAAAATTTAAAGTTCTAAATCGTCCAATTTATTTTGTAGTGTGTAAATTGTCTGTAAATATGTGTAACTATTCTAAAATCAACTATGTGCCTAATAATTATTGATAAAAATAACCAAATCAATTTTTAACAAATCGATATTTGTTTTGTTGTCATTTAATATAAAGTGCTTTGTTTTTTTTTTTATATTTTTTTATAAACTAATTTATAAAATGCACTGAGGATTAGAAAACTTTAAAATAAATTGGACCTCTTAGAACTCGACTTGTAGATTTATTAAAACTACACTTTTATATTTTTAAAATTACAAATTTCATTCAACTTTGAAATTGCAGCAACATATTTCTGTATAAGACAAAAGGCTGTTTCTCAGTGGCTTTTGGCAAGGGCATGAATGTGGGAAGTATGTACATACACACAATTGTGTGTGTTTGTTTGCGTCAACTCTAATTGTGCTTATACGCATATATCATTACTTACGTAATATACGTAAAATTTTGTTTGTTTCAAATCATTTTTCCATTCCATTGTTTTAGTTTATTAAATGAATGTTCATTTTTGATCTGATTTTGAAAAATGTTGATCTGTGAGCAGTTATTTTTTGTTTATTTATATACGATATATACTGTTAGTATTGCCCTGGTGAAAGACCACCATTCGGAATACCTTTGCTTAAATTAATGGAATTGCTTGAAATGGCTTTAGCCATGTTTGGTCGCCAAACCTGAATAGCCAGGTACTTCCCATCTTCCCCGCCGAGTTCCCTCCTCACTCCCTTCAACCTCACGCCATACTACAATTAACGCTAATTTAGTTGGGACTCTTGCGTGGTATTTACATTATTTTCATGTCGTCAAGCTGATAGATTAGGGGCAGGAGAAAGAGAATTATGTATCCAGATCTTGTCACTAAACGTTGATATGATTTGAGATTCTAACAGCCAAATGTATTAAAAAAGCCTAATTACGGAGGCGATTGAAATCTACAAAAACTCCCTTAATATTAATAGAGAAGACGTGGCTAAGCTTAATAGTTCTTGGGATCCGGTACTTTACGGCTACACCAAAACTAAACGCCGAAAACCACATTGATTTAACTAATTGTTATACTGAAATACCGGGCCTAAAGGATCTCTTATACATACATAAACACACACTCCTCCACATCTACACGTCTGCCCAAAGATGGACACTCAAACGCTGTCCGAAACGTTGGCTAAAGAAGGAGAAAGTGCGACACGGCATAATACCCCAAAAATAAGTCAAGATGATTGTTGAAGCCATTTCAATTCTGAATGTCGATCTTTAAACAGGGTGAGAGGAATGGCTGCGTGGCCTCATGAAATAAGTTAAAATGGTTCCATTAGAAGCCATGAAAAAAACTAGCATATGAACCTAACCAATTTAAGCCATTTAATCTAGTTTTCTTGTTTCATCACTTTATATCACTTTTTACGGATGTGTTGAATTCTCATTTTGATAGGTCATCCAGCCTTCATCACTTTATAAAATATAGGTGTTTAACCTTTCCTTATCTGTGGTGTGTATTTACTACACATTGTTTCTAATAACTTTAATAACTCTATAAATATAATAAATTCTGGGTTCAGATTTTAGGTATTCCTCTGTTATACATTTATGCACTGAATTAAAAAATAATATTTTACATAGTTTTCAAATTCGATTAAAAATCAGAGATTTTTGTTAATAATCGGAAACAAATACACCAATACAATCAACCGTGTGATAATGCTTCGTGAAGAGTGAGCGAGGAAATGACACGCTATTGATGTCCCGCTTTAGTTTAGGAAGCGGACCGTCGTTAGATGTGGACCCCTCGCACGTTTTTTTAGCATCTGCCGATAGTTTTTTCATGTTTTCAGCAATTAAATTACAATTATTATCACTTTTGATATATAATATAATAAACATAAGCGATTAACTATGAATATTCATATTTTTCCGATATTAAATCGCTTATTTTGAGATGTGTATTGACTACACAGCACCGGAACGCGTGTATTTTTTTAGCACAGTAAGGGAAAGGTTAAAGAATTCATTTTTACATGATTTTAGATGCAGTTTTTACAATTTTTTAAGTTAATGATAATTATTATAAACATATATTCATGCCCAATTTGCTATATAAATACATATGATGAAATGTAAAATAAAAAAATTAATTTCCATTTCTTGGGTCGAAATTTATGTACCATAAATTTGTGCAAAATCGTAAATCGGTCGTTTGTATTTTAATCGTAAGCCCATCAAAATGCTTTTTTTTAATAATTCATATTTTAATTTTATAATAGTGGATCCCGTGATGCTTCGCTATTGCCAATGTCTTTCTCTGCCGTCTCCGACTTCTTCCAACATTCACTACAGTATACCACAATGTTACTGTTAAACAGATACATAACATCGACTTGAATTCGACTCCGTATCTCGTTTCGGTGCAGAAATTTTGCGTTAAGTATTATTCGGGCGTCCACGATATCTTCTATCATTCAAATCACTCTCTAAACAATCCTGGCACTAATAAGAACAGACTTTAAATTTTTTTTTAAATTTTAGTTTTCGAGTTTTGTGAGCACTAACATAATTAGGCTGAATTTTTATACATCAAGATACCGAACCGAACGTTCCAGACTATTCCCTAATATTCCAGAATGTTCCGGGATGTTCACGAATGTTGTGGAATGCTCTCGAATACTCTCAAATGTTCTGGACTGTTCTAGAAAGAGGGCGAAACTTCCAGCCCTTATATCTTCAAAAGCACGCCCTTCATGTAAAAACGGGAACCTTCTTCGTGGATGAGGGACAGAGGACTACCACAACATATAACTCCCTTGATCGTACCGAGACTCGCAGCGGCACGCACATTGTACAATTTCTTTTATAATATATATATATATTGATTAAAGATTTCATCAAATTTAGATAGTAGGTTAGGCAATTTTTATTAAAATTATTTATCATTAACTCACAAATAATTTTCAAAGCGGCCTCTAAAATTGTGAAAAATCAATTTGTTTACTGACTTAAAATTTTATAATTTAAAATACAAATAAATAAAGCAGCACATATCCATACTAGATATTTACTGTACCTTTTGATTAAAAAAATAATTATTCAATTTGGTTTCGTAATTGGCCTCAAATTTTTGTATGAAAAAGGCTGCGTAAACGTTCCCTCAATTTCTTCTTGAAAGTTCATACAAACGACAATATGAAAATTTTTCTTATTAATATCATAAAACCATATCTCTCGACATCTTTCAATAAGAATAAATAAATAACAATAGAATGTATATACATATATATTATACTGTAGAATTTTATTACCTTTATCAAAACGTGTTGAATAACACCCGATATTTGATGTATATCATAATTCTGATATTGTCAACAAATAAATTATACCTCTCGAGCTAAAATGCATGTTTTTAAATTAAATTAACCCCTTAGACTCATAGGAATCGTTGCATCTTCCTTACTGTCATGGAAATATTATCTAACAGCGTTAGAAAGATAAAATACCATGCTTTATATTCAAATCTAGAAGTTAACCACAGAGGAATTAAAATGTATACATCTACGAAACTAAATGTTCCAACTGCAATTTGAAAAATATTTATTAAACTTTGTGATTTTTTTATTAATTATTTTTATATGCAATTTTAAAAAATGAGGTTACAGTAATGTTTATAATACATTTGTCTAATGAAATGTGAGTTTTCTCGCTATCGATAATTTTAAGTTCAGTGTTTAGACGAAAAAACGTAAAGTGATCCATTTTTATAACTTTTTTATGTTTGCATTCAAATTTGACAAGATTTAAAAAATGCTGCGTTATTTCTAATAATACAATTTGAACGCATATTTCATCACCTTTCAAAAACAGTTTTTAATTTTTGGATATATTTAGAATTATTCCATTTATTGCAAAGTGGAAATAGAGGAGTTAATAAAATTGTCTGAGATATTGACTGTAACTATTTGCACTAAATAAATGTACACAATATCTCTCAACTCCAAATAAACATTTTTTTGTATCTACTAAATATTTTGGTAAGTTTTTAAAATCAGACGGTATACTTTATTCGTTGACGATATAAATAATACAGTTTTACCGCTAATCAAATAGTTATTAATTAATGATATTTGTTAAGTGCGTACATTACATGTTTTTATACTATTTTATAATTTAAGATATCAAGTTTTCAACAAGTTATTTTATGACAAGTCTGACCATGTTTAGTAATGTAAATACATATTACATTAATTAATTAAATTAATAAATTGTCCATTTTGCATTGATAACTTCATTTTAATTTTCACAATTCACATAATAGTTATAATAATTTGTTGCAATATTTTAAAATTACGTAATTAAGAATTAAAATGGCGCTTTGTTATTTTTACAATATTTTTAACCCAATATTTTTGTTTTTGTTATGGCATTTTGATGTTAAATAGTAATATCTAAAGGCAAAACGAATGTATAAGATCAACATCAATATCTTCTCAGATAGCAGAGAGGATAGAATGTAAAACGTTGTAATTTGTAAAAAAAAATATTTGGAACATTTCAATTGACTAACCATCTAAACGTCATTTCTCCACAGGAGTAAGCGGAGAAAATGGTCAACATCTGTTTTGCGTCATTCACATTCATACATAGCCTTATACAAACTCTTCTGATATTAAGACACTTGACACGACCTGACTTATAATTTGATTCATTTATTCGTCGGGCATCCCTGACTTGTTTTTCCACCCAATTGCGGGTCATATATACATTCTCCTGACACCCCTTTCTCTGTCCATCCGCTCTGCAGCTATAAACCATCTAAGCATCCCTTTCTCAATGTGGTTCATTATACAACATGTAATCGGAGAAGAAAAAAACTTGTTTAACTTGTAATATTCTTTGTGCAATACAATACAACTTTATATTCTTTGAATTGTTACATTAATGAATTTATCATTTTCTTTTCAAAGATAATTTTTTAGTTTTTTTTTAAAGTGTTATTTTTATTTTATTTAAACCATAACACAGTGCCCGTGCATGAGTAAGCAGATAAATATTATTATTAATTAAATAAATTCTATAAGTAATCACATGCTTTTTGACTGTTTGCTGTCGTGTATGAATAGGTTTTCCAAAATTATTATCGCGATTCATTTTTGGGTTATTATGCCTTTTGCCTTCACCAAAACTAAATGCAGAAAAACACGTTAACGCTTGCAATATGCTATCACTTCTACATACATAATATGCCCTGATGATGGACACTGTAAAGTTGTCTGAAACGTTGGCTAAAGAAAGAAGAAATGACGCATGGCATGATAACCCAAAAATTTATCACAATAATACTATCATGCATTTTAAAATAGTCTCTGTATCGTTGAAAAATTGTCAAGACAATGTTTGAATTTTTACTTTTATATTACATACATATGTATATGTAATCATTTTAACTTTTATTTATTGTACACACACACACAGACAGACAGACATTTGTAGTTAAATGTACTATTTATAACGAAGGTATCATTAGAAAACTCCAATAGAAAATAATATGATACATATATATATGTAAAAATGATGTAGCTATTATTAAATATAGCTAGAAAAATATAGTTAAATCATTTAAGGTTAAATGTGACGTTCGTTATAATCTACGTGTTCATAGATGACGTTAATTAAATTATTAAATTAAAATACGCTTTTTGCAAGTTTTGCTTTGCAATATTATGACGAATTATTTGATTGCGCCCGTCCATACGCATTATGAATATAAATACACAGTTTTGTCTGTATAAAAACTCAATTCTTTCAAGAAAGGCATACTAATACAATATTGTATTTGCATGTGTTGTGTTCGTACAAACAGGTCTCCAACTCGTCTTGGAAAGAGTTAATAAATAAGTGGTTCTTTTAGATTAATCAGGGATTTATTAATACTCCGCATATTATAAAGGTAACTCGATAGTCGACCTAACTAGAAGCTGGCTAATTGGAATCTGAAACAGTAAGTTTCTCTGAGAGCCTTCCCACTGGCCCTGGCGACTACTGGCCACTGGCTCCATCTTGTGGACTTCCACGCAAGCTCTATGCACTGCCATCTGTGCGTGCATCTATGAAGCTCTTACTTCCCAACATCGTGCCTCTCTTGGAAGAATTGAGTTTTTGTACGGACTAAACTCTTTATTCACATTAATATTGCGTATATACGGGCGCAAACAAATAAAATTTGTCTTAATATTGTAAAACATAACTTGCAAAAAGCGTATTTAAGTGAAATATGTAATTAAATTAGTGCCATCTATGAAAGAGCAGATTATGAATTATCATTATATGTGTTATAATGTAATTATCTACATCATATGCTTTTTATGCATATGTATATTACATTTGTAATGTTCATCTTCATGATATGTACTAGGGATGTGTGAAATTCAGTGCTTTCATAGGATTTTTAAGTGAATCTGTATGTGAAATATATACATAATGTTATTTTACATACTTACAAATTACAATTAATGTATGTATGTGTAGGTACTATAATTTAAAACATTTAACAGCTTTGTAGACTATTGGAATATACATAGTTAGAATTATTCAATTTAATATTTTTGTAATGCGTAATGTGCTATTTCTTAAATTTAACATGAATTTTTTACATTTATAAAAATTAGTTCACGACGTTTTGCACGCATTGTGCACTTTTGAAATTATCTGCAAGCCTGTTTTTTTATAGTAACAAACAAAATATTTTTAAAAAATCGTTTGTGTTTTTCCGAGACACTATCTAGATTACAAACCAATTCTTTAAAACTTTGAAATAATAATTAGGTTCTAGGTATCATAATGGTCGGGTGGTTTAAGACGTTGTCCCGGTAAGACAGATCCTGGGTTCGTTTCCCATATGAGACCGTTATCTTTTTAAATTTGTGCGTCTGTGTTCATGTTTTGTTTAGATTTATTAGTATTCTTCAGTAAAATACAGGGTTTTCCAATAAGAGGTGTTATTTTGAATAGCCCGCTATTTCGGTAGATGTTACTTTGAAGCTGTCATTTTTTGACATTTGACTAGTAGAAACTACGCCATTAATAAAAATGGAACGATACACGCTTCAACAACGCATTGAAATTATTAAAATTCACTTGAGTGAATCAAATGCAAATCATCTTGAGTGATGAGGCCCATTTCCACCTCGGTGGCTTCGTCAACCCGCAAAATTGTCGCATCTGGGGCTCGGAAAACCCAAGAGTTATTGTTGAAAAGCCTCTCTATCCTCAACGTGTGACTGTTTGGTTGCGGTTTATGGTCCAGCGGAGTCATTGGACCTTACTTTTTCGAAAATGAGGCTGGAGCAATAGTTACGGTGAATGGATCGCTATCGAGAGATGATTAATGATTTTTTATGGCCGGAATTGGATGGTATTGATTTGGACAACGTTTACTTTCAACAAGACGGCGCTACGTGCCACACAAGCAACGAAACAATTGATCTTTTACGGGAAAAGTTTCTGGACCGTGTTATCTCTCGAAGAGGAAAAATTTTAAGTTTTATTTGAACTTCATTTTATATTCAAAGGAAATAATTTTACAATATTTTGCATAAATTGTAAAAAAAACTATTTATTTATTGTAAATTAACAGATTTGCAGGTAAACTTCATTCACAATGCATATAAAATTTTTCACTCTCTTAGATTTTGAATTAATTTTTTCAATATTTATTTTTTCCTTTTCATTTAATGAAATTTTGTTTTACACGTGTACTATTAATTAAACATTTTTTTTTTTACGCATATAGATATTTCTGTATATACTACATAATATTGTAAAAAAATAGATTTTTAATTACTAAGTAGTATTTTATATATATTTTTTAATAAATTGAAATTTATTGAGAGAAAGTAAGAAAAGTCTTATGAATTGACGTAATGTGGCAATTTTTTTTAGTTAAATTATTATTATTAATTAAAACTACTAAATTTATTTTAAAAAATTTGGTAGCTATAATTTTTTTATGTCACAAACTTTTAAAGTATGTATTTTTATGTTTATTATTTGAAGCCTTTTACAATTAATTATTTTTTTTAGGAGTAAAATTACAAAATAAATAATCATTCCTGCATTTATTAAAATAATACAAGAGAGCTATTATAATTGTGTATTAATAAATTTAACAAGTTTTTTGAGTTTTATTAAATCTCAAACTTTTTATTACTTTCATTTAATTGTTAAAATTACATATTTACGTTGGGTTGTTTCATATAAATTCAAATGTAACATTGTCGTCAAATGGCCAATCAGCGTCATTTTGTTTTTTTGTTTTTTTTTTTACCTTTGAAAGGAATCAACAGAGATGGCTGTCATGTTTATTATGCTTGTCAGTTGATAACTATTTGATAGAAATCTGAAATGGACCTATAATCGGTGTTTAAGCAGTGGATTGGTTTTCGACCACATCTGCGTTCCCCTTTTTACGACCGTGTTTTGCGAATTTTAACCCTTATGCTTTGAAAAATGTATAAAGTAAAAAATCAGAATCGCCTGCGCTAATATCACTGTAGATTCTACTGTTTATTTCATGAATGTAGCCTTTACGACAGCTTATGAAATAATTTGTCTATGAACGTCGTTTACGCAAAACGGCATCGCAAAAATGTTAATATTTGAGTTTTCAAAGTACTATAATTGTTGTTGTTTTCCGTGTAGGGAATGTATTCAAGTTTATGTAGAAATATTAAAACCAGTTTATATATTTTTTTAAAGTTGTCTCCGAAATTTAATTTTTTTTTTTGTATTTTATGTATATAGTTAGGTACTCTGGGGAATTGTCTTATGAAATAATATAAATAACGAGATACATTATGTGGTAAACAGAAAACAGAAACTAAAACATAGTTTTTCGTAGACATTTCGTTGCCGTAGATGTCAAGGGAGCCAAGCCACAAATTTGGTGAAAATGAGTTAAGTACACAAAATGAGTTAAATACACAAAATGAGTTAAGTACACAAAAGCATTTTAAAACAATCAAAGAAGCAGGCATAACTCTTAGACTATCACACCAGTGCGCTGCCCTTGCCATTTGCTCCTTTCAATATTCAGTTATCAAGAGATATGAACACACATAATTTCCAAAATACTATTTTTTGGAAAATAATAAACACTACAAAGTATCTATGTTCTAAGTTTCACTGTTCTGTCTTTAAAAACAAAAAAGTTACACCAAATAACGTCATTTACCGGCGTTTTCTCAGCTTTATGATTTTGTGGCTTGATCTTTGACATCTACGGCGATGATTTGAACAAAACTCGCCAAGGTAATTCACGCTCGATTCTGATAATTCTTAACAGGGACCTTTTAAATATTAAAAAAAACAAAATGGCCCCAATCACACATTTGATAACAATGTCACATTTGAATTTCTTAACAAACAACCAAACCTTAGTTTTGCATACAAAATTGATTGTGTATGTATGACTTAATTTAAATATGACAAAGTTCTAAAACCTCAGTCTGTGGTGCAATCCTTGAATTTGAGCCCAGAGCATAAAAAGATTTGAATATAAAACATATTTGATTCTTCTTAGTTTCACATCTACCAAAATGTTTATTAGCATGAAAAGTGCCTTTATGTTGACTGCCTCATTATTGACATGGAAACCTGATCTGCTAATGTACAATGTCACTATTTAACTTGTATTTATCACCATTCAGACTAAAAACATTGCTTGAAATGATAACGAACCACTTGGGGTGACCCCAATTGGTTCGTTACTTTTGGTGACTTAGCAGGAATTCCCAGGTTCATGAGGTGAAGTTTGTCCAGGTCTTGGCGAGGAGACCCTTTGACCTCTCCAGCCGACCCAACTCTTGACACAACGCCTTGCACTGCAGTAGGAGGGATGTATTCACACGTCACTCCTGTACACATTGACCTCCTGTACACATTGACCTCCTGTACACATTGACCTCCTGTACACATTGACCTCCTGTACACATTGACCTCCTGTACACATTGACCTCCTGTACACATTGACCTCCTGTACACTTTGACCTCCTGTACACTTTGACCTCCTGTACACGTTGACCTCCTGTACACATTGACCTCCTATACACATTGACCTCCTGTACACATTGACCTCCTATACACATTGACCTCCGATACACATTGACCTCATATACACATTGACTTCCTGTACACATTGACCTCTTATACACATTGACCTCCTGTACACATTCCTATCCACCCCTCCATTTTCCTTCCCAGAACTTCCTCTCCTTCCGTTACTTTACTTTGCGGAGTTAATGAAAAAAAAAATTGCCATGTTTGGTGACCAGATCTGAATAGCCAGGTACATCCCAACCTTCGTCTTACCCACCTACTTCCTTTCAGCCTCACAACATACCGCAATGGGGGGGTGTCACAGTACAAGGGTGACCTTGGCAGACTTAACTAATGAGATTTAAAAACATGTTTATGATTTTTACTTGGCCTGTATGTTGTGATTGTTGATTTGTCTACGTTTGATAATTGAGTTTACAATAATGCTCACAGCTATTAGGCTAGCTTTAGACTTGTAAGTTTTTTCGTAAATTTACGACTTCTAGCCATTGGGCATATTGCATTTTGAAAATCCAATGTGCCCATTGGCTAGAAGTCGTAAATTTACGAAAAAACTTGCTAGCCTAAAAAAAGACATTTCATAATAATATAAGTTTTTTTTTAAAATAATATTTATTGTGATTTTTTTCATCAGTTGAACACAGATTCAAAACTTGCTACATATTGTGCACTAGTTAATATTGTTCACAATTTTATTAATGGAATCCAAAACTAGTGATGCAATCATTATTTCTCTGACTAATCATTTAACAGATTCCCAAAGGGGAATAATGTTCCTCTTCTATAGAAGCTGGCGCTTGTGTCTAGATAGAATGAATCCTCAACCTCTGGAAAACCGTTTGTGCACCAGTGACAAGAATTTTGTCTCTGACTAATCATTTAATGAATAATTTAACAGATTCCCAAAGGGGAATGAATCCTTAACCTCTGGAAAACCGTTTGTACACCAGTGACAAGAATTTTGTCTCTGACTAATCATTTAATGAATAATTTAACAGATTTCCAAAGGGGAATGAACCCTTAACCTCTGGAAAACCGTTTGTGCGCCAGTGACAAGATTTTTTCTCTGACTAATCATTTAATGAATAATTTAACAGATTTCCAAAGGGGAATGAACCCTTAACCTCTGGAAAACAGTTTGTGCACCAGTGACAAGAATTTTTTCCCGGCTACAAACCGTTCGCTGCTGGCATTGGAATTTCGCCCTACCTGGAATTTTTCGATATGCGATTTAAATCTGTATGACATGAGAAAGTGCATACATTTTTTTAACAGAATCGCTTGCACTTGAAACACTTTAGAGTTAATTTTTGATTTCCCTCAAAAATGGTCCGGTGTTCCAAAGGTTGGAACCCTTCTCTCACAATACCACTCTACCGGTTGTACAGTCATAGTGAAACACTTATGAGTGTGAGAAGTCAACAAAAAAATTACTTGCAGTGTTATTATAACGTTGGGGTTCTTAAATTCAAATGTAAAATTCTGACTGAATCAACTCAACCTAAATCATACACCAGAATAATTTGAGGTTAAAATCAGAATCTATTGTTGCATCATTATAAGAATAACTATTTTTGAAGATACTCAGTTTGCCACTTACTTGTGGAAAGTATGCTACGTAATTGTTGTATGTTTTTGTTATTGTTGTTTCTTTCTGCATTTTCTTGCCATCTTTCTGATGCAGGTTCTCTGTTTATTGGTGCTCACATCAAGTCGTGCCATTAGTCTAATGAATATAATAATGTTAACTTTGAAAAGAAGAAAAAAGAAGTGATGTAAAGTTGTAACTTTGATCAGAAATAATAATGTCAGAGAAACGTGTCATTTTTAACAGTAATTTATACGATGGTAGCTACAGCTGCTTGTGGATTGAATGTTGGTGGATTTTACACCAAAGTTGAAGGATTTCGCATCAAAGTTGGTGGATGCTTACATCAAAGCAAGTGGATGTTTACACCAACGTTGGTGTAGTTTACACCGAAGTTGTTGGATGTTTACACCAACTTTAAGATATGTTGCACCAAAGCTGGTGGATGTTTACACCAGTGTTGGGAAATATTGTACCAAAGTTGGTGGGTATTACACCAAAGTTGGTGCAAATTATGAAAAAAAAGATCTTCCAAGAGGATAATGATTTGATCGTTTTCACTGTTTGTCGGAATTTGAATCTAATAGGGAAATATTGTCATAACACATAATTTATTTAGCTTCCTGGCATGTATACATTAATTTGTTCCGCCATATCAGTGAATATAAATCATTTGCAAGGTTATATATGAGTATGTACATAATATTAATTTACGTCCAAAACTAAAATGTCTTAAATGACCGATTCAATGAATAAAATTGTTGAATGAGATTTACCGTCACCGTTCCCAATCTTTTCTTAGCGATGGTTAAATTAAATAAAATATATCATTTGAAATAATGTACCGGTTGTTTGGTTCTACCCAATATTAATTTTGCCGAATACAGTTGAACGATCAATAACTAAGTTACATTTGATGACCATCAAATCGATCAGTCCCATTTTGAATTTTACATTCGAATGGTCCCCATTAAATGTTTCAGCTGACACATATGAACAACATGACCGCTAAGATTATCGCACACACATATGCTCGGCATCGCCTCGCCTCATTTCACTAGCTTGTCCCGAGGCGAGGCGATGATGTTACGATGCTGATTAGCGTGCGTTGCAGTCTAGAGTATCAAACAAAGAATTTTCAACGGCTCAAGCTGATCTGGTGCCGGAATGATATGTGTGCGATAACTGGTCAAAATTTGATATAAAGGTGAAATTATTTACATCCAAATTGATGACCCAGTCCATCAGAGAAAGGGGAACAAACCAAGTTGCGGGGAGGCAGCGTGACGTTCTCCCTCCCTATGGTTTGTCAATAAATTAATATTATACTATACAGGCAACTCACATTGTAATATCACTATTTAGTCCTCAAAAATATGTTTTATAAAATACCCATCTCACTCATTTTTAGCATCACTATGCCCTGTGCAGAAAAGTCCCACATTGGACTGCCCTGCAAACTTTACTTTTCTGCGCAGGGTCTGTTTATTTCAATGTGCGTTCTTCAGGGGTCAAATTACGACTGATGTAGTTTATTCAAAGCCTTCTCGAACCCCCCTGGTGCCAAAAAGATGCTCACATAGTTTGCATCAATCTCGTCGAAATGGTACCCAGATTTTATCAAAATGGCGCTGATCGATTTGACGTTCTTCAAATGTGACGAGTGTTTAACAAACCAAACCTTTCTAATTAGATATTATGAAATGATGATGTTTTTGTTTGCTTGTAGATTTTTAAAAAGGCATGTGATCTAGGTACTAATAATATTTATGTATTATTTTTAATGACATTTTGAGCTTTTTACTGTGGTGGAGGTTTTAAAGAGTAAATATGGCTTTTAATGTTACTATCTTTAGAATAATGTACATTATTACCTAATACTGTTGCTATTCTTGCTGTGAGATAGTATAATTTTGTTGAATAAAGATTGTAACAATTTATTTTTGTGTTTTTATTACTAAACAAGTTGAGAGTTGCATATTTCTATGATATCCATTTATACTTTGCTTCCTGAAAGATAGCTACTCTAAGGTATCATCCTGGAGAAAGACTGACATACAGAGATAAGTTTGTTAATCTTGTTACATAATATGGTAAATTTGTCGAATTCCGCTTCATGCAAAGGTTTGTAGCGATGCTACTAGAATATTCGGGAGCGTTCGCCGATGCAAAACGCATTGTAGCTAGAACTCTCTAGATACGATGCTATCATTCGGCGCAAATACCTACAAGTCTGAATATTCTCGATCCACCGGCTGCTATAAAACGGACGCATCGAGATGTACTCAGTCTGTCATTAATTAGCAGTTACTACAGTGAGAAACCTGCGGGCCATGCGACTGCTCGCTGCCTACTAAGCACCCACGTAGCGCTACGCTGTTACTCCACCGCGCCGCTACAGGCTCTGACAAGTCAAAATTATTTCACAAATAAATGAAGATATCATATGTCTCGACGCCATCTAGTGAGAAATTTAGCACTAACAAAGCCTTTCCTACAAAAATAAAGTTGGTTGTTTACAGGTGGAAAAAATATAATAAGCAGTAATTGTTGATTGAGGTACTAGTACATATTGAATTATTTGTTATTAGTAACTTAAATTTGATGCATTTTTTACCATCTCCCCCGACATAAAAAGTTGTTTCTTGTTATTCTAAATTGAAACCAAGTGCTATTTATAATTCTTTTGCGTATTAAGCGTGATGCGTTATTCAACATGTTTATCCATAAAGGATTTGTAACAAGGTTTCGGTGTGTGGCATTCCCAGCATTGATGGATTTACCATTTAGTAGGTATTGGCCACATTGCCAATCCTGGGTTTTTGGGTCAATGCGGTCACCAAACCTGCTAACCCGCCACCAAAGCTGTCAGTTTGAAGCGGAGCAACAAGTCATTATTTGCTGAACAGCCCAGAGCAGTGGGTATTCCTCTCAGTTGAGGACCGACGAATCCGTTCGCTATTCTTAATAATAATAATAATAAATTTTATTTCACATAAAAATCATACAATAAAACATGAGGAAACTTTGACTAGCCAACTAGGAATGGATCCTGTTTTAGGCCAGTCAAAGTGACAAGTTTAGTTCATATCATAATTTAGCACTTAATATAAAACAAAACCGGTAAAGTAAATAACAGCCAGATAGTAGTAATAAAAAGACAGATCACCACAGGAGTTGTAAGGTAAAAAAAATGGAAAGGGTAGTTTATAAGTTTATAATATAGTTGGGTGATTAGAAAATAATCGATAGCATTGATAAATAAAGTACAGATTAATACAGAATAGACAATTGTGTTCAGGGGTGATAAATATGTGTTTTTGTATTGTATGGACGGAAAAAAATTATGTATCAGTGTTTTGACAATAATGTACATGTATATTTTTTATAATGAGATTATCTATTGATCAACATATCTTCACTTTTTACCCTCCCTAAATCAAGGAGCCAGTCGTTGACCGATTTGCGCAAAACATTTGTACTTTTCGTTTTCCAAGCATTAGGAATGATATTAAATAATTTAGGTCCTAAGTACGAGAATTGCCGTTGCCCAAGGAACGTCGTGGTTTTTATTGGGACTATTGGATTATTCCTTGAAAGTCATTAATTTTTAAAACTTAATCCTGGGCTTTCATGGGCTTTTGTCTCGGAGACAGCAATGGACAGGGCCATTTTAGAACTGACAAGAAGATTATTTGTTGAAAATCAGACTGAGATGATTGGTGCTGGACAAGCTGTCCATCAATTACCTATGCTTCAAAGAAACAATCAGTATCGCGCCATTCTATTAACTAAGCAAGTTTTTTTTGCCAGACAGTTTTCAATTTTAGGATGCTTTTCTTTTCAATGTAATATATCATAAAATTGTAACACTTCTTTCATTCTGATAACAAAAACCCCATCCTTACAGAGTAGCTTGTATTCTAAGGACGGGTTATTTCAAAGAATTTGAACAATTCATCAAATTTCAACATTCATTTTCAGGTTCTGTGAAAGTCCTATTCAAGTTCTGTTATTATATAATTGTGGGCTAGTTGTTTGATAGAACTGAAATAAAAATAGAACTTGAAAAAATCTTTCACAGGACTTGAATACAAGAACAACACACCAACTCACCAGAGATCAAACGGGAAAATAATTCACCGACTCCAGATATTTTCATATCAGAGGGTTCGGCTCGGTAGAACTCCTATAAATCCTGAACCTATAAATCCTACTAATCCCTCAATATAAATATTTTAAAAATCTTTCGTAATCCTACATGTATTTAAAATGACTGATTTTTGCACATTATACACATTCATATATAAATCCTTTGACAGATCTAATACGCCTAAATTTTGTAATATAGAATGCCAAATTCTTTTAATCTCATTTCCTAAATCTGTATATTTTCTTATTTTTTCAGAAACAGATTTTTGAATACTAGAATTACAGATTATAGGAATTTGGAATAGCAACATCAATGATATAATTTATTTTTTTAATTTTGTCATGTAAAACTATATCGGGTCTATTATGATTAATCATTCGGTCTGTTAGTATAGTTTTATAATATATTTTATAAAATTCATTTTCTAAAAATGAATTTGGTTTGTATTCATAATATGTTACTATACTACGGCAGTCAAACAAGTTATATTGAATTACCAAACTTTGGTGAATTATTTTTAAAACTTTATTATGCCTAAATGTGTACTCGGACGGGGCTAATATAGAACATCCCGATATAACATGTTCTATAGTTTCCGGAAAAGCCAAACATTTTATACATAAATCTTCAATTTGATTTGTATCTTTGATTAAACATATTTAGTATTAATGACTCTATCCTGAAAGGCAAGCATAAATCCTTCTATTTCTGCGCTCAACTTTCCAATACTCAACCATTCGCTTGATGAAAATTTGTCAACATACGTTTGGTTGAGATAATTGAAATGTTTTGCGTGTATAATTTTATTTGACAAAGAATCTAATAATTCCTGGTTAGGATTTATAAAAATGTTGGCATTCTCGTCGTATAAATTTAAATGTGTAATGTTTTTATCTGCCTTGCAAATTATTTTGTGCATTTTTGAGCTATTAGCTTTCCTATGGGAAAAAGTTCTTAGCATTTCTACCTCATTATGTTTCAAATAAATTATTTTGACTGTACCTCTACCTCCTAAATTTCTAGGCAAATTAAGATATAATGATTTAAAAAAATTTCTGATCCTAGTTTGAAATTTAATCCTAATATCATTTTTAATATTGGTATGGTCTAATCTATTTGATTGTGGGTATCTTAAATATTTATAAACCTCATCCCTTTTCATACTAGTAATTTGGAAATTTCTAAATATACTCTCGTCCCCATCTACAATTTTTCCTTTCTCTATATTGATCGTTCTAAATTTATCTAAACCAAAAGTCATTTTAATATCATCTGAAAAGTTTTTAACTACCTTGATCATTTTCTCTAAATTTTCTTCAGAAATCGAAAAGAATTTTATATCATTTTTTTATTTTATTTTTTTTTTTTTTTATTGAAACATATAAACAATGTTACAATTTTTTAACAATATAAACTCCAATATTTCAATCACTCTCCTAATAAAGCAGCTGCTTGTGTTTAGGAGAGGACAACAAAAATATTTTTACATTTGTTTAAATTAAACAAAAAATATTAGTAATAAAACAAAAAATAACAATAAAAGAATGCCAACATTTTTATAAATCCCAACCAGGAATTATTAGATTCCTGGCACAGACATAGGAATTAATAGACGAGAAGATAATAGCGAGGGGTAAAATCAACTGTTGAAGAACGAAGGGAGTAAGGCTGACTGTGATTCGTCAATAAATCAATCTGACAGTAAATAGGCATCTCGCATTATAATATCACCATTTACTTCTTAAAAGTAAAATCTGCTTTTGAATGAATAGACATTTTTACATGGGAGCGCAAATTACTCGCCACGTTATGAACAAATTTGCGAAGTCCAAATTCGGCAAAAAAATTCGGTTGTATTTTCAGAGTCGAATATTTCATTTAAGTATTTAGTTAAGACACTTTTATAAATGTTCATAATTTACTTCCCAGCAACCAACCAGCTTTGTGTTTCGCGTCCAGACGTTTCTCGATGTGATAGTATAATATGTTTCTAAAACTGATCTATATTATACGATGTGAATATGCTTAAAATAAAGTAAAATAATGCTTATATATGGAATGTAATACGACAATTGGGTTTATTCTCTTTTTCAAATCTATTTTTACAAGTTTTCATAGCACAAGTCAACATTTTGCCGTGTTATTTCGTAAAATGAACCGATGATGCCTCGACCATAGTTCGCACAAGAATGATGACGTCACGTTTTCAAATTTCACTTGAGGCCATACGCGAGCACAGCCGGCTCCAATGGAACCGGTATGGGGAGTGGGGATAATACGCTTTTAATCACTTAGGGCAGGTCTACTAATATTCATATGTCTATGATTCCTGGTCAAATAAAATTTTACACGCAAAACACTTCAATTATCTCAACCAAACGTATGTTGACAAATTTTCGTCAAACAAATGGTTGAGTATTGGAGAGTTGAGCGCAGAAATAGAAGGATTTATGCTTGCCATTCAGGATAGAGTCATTAATACTAAAAATTATAGAAAGCATATAATCAAAGATACAAATCAAATTGATGATTTGTGTAGAAAATGTTTGGCTTTTCCGGAAACTATAGAACATATTATATCGGGATGTTCTATATTAGCACCGTCCGAGTATACATTTAGGCAAAATCAAGTTTTAAAAATAATTCACCAAAATTTGGTAATTAAACATAACTTGATTGACTGCCGTAATATAGTACCATATTATGAATACGAACCAAATTCATTTTTAGAAAACGAATTTTATAAAATATATTATGATAAAACTATACTAACAGACCAAACGATTAGTCATAATAGACCCGATATAGTTTTACATGACAAAATTAAAAAAATAACTTATATCATTGATGTCGCTATTCCAAATTCCTGTAACATTCAAAAATCTGTTAATGAAAAAATACACAGATTTAGGAAACGAAATAAAAAGAATTTGGCATTCTCAGACTATAAAAATATTACCATTCGTTATTTCGGCTACTGGCATTATACCTAGCTCTCTCATTAAAAATTTAGGCGTATTAGATCTATCAAAAAATTTATATATAAAGATGCAAAAGTCGGTCATTTTGAATACATGTAGGATAACGAAAGATTTTTTAAATATTTATGTTGAGGGATCAGTAGAATTTATAGGCCCTGTTAGAAGTTCTACCGAGCCGAACCCTCTGATATGAAAATATCTGGAGTCGGTGAATTTGTTTTTCCCATTTGATCTCTGGTGAGTTGACGTGTTGTTGTTCTTGTATTGTTTTGTATTTATTTTACTTATATAATGCACTTGCATAGTGTTGATTGACTAGCTGATCATTTGTGGAAAAGTGAGTGGAAGGGTTTAGTTTTTCCTATGGGGAAGATTTAACCCGGACAACAAAATCGGAAACAAAGTAAAAAAAAAAAAAAAAAAATAGGTTAGTTAATAAATGATTCAAAGAATTTAAAAGGCAAAAACATATTTCTAAACAATAAGTAAAGTTATGAGGTGGTACAAGAGTATTTTAATTTAATTTTTTTTAAATATTTTTCGTAGTTTTCCTCCGATCGTATATCAAGGGGTAATTTATTAAATAATTTTACACCCTTGAATATATAGTGATGTTTTGCTGTTGTGGTTCGTGCTAGTGGCACGGTTAGTCCTCCAACAGATATTATTCTTTTGCTAATATTCAATTGTGGTAAATTATTTTTACTAAAGAAATCTTAAGGGCGCGCAGGAGCGCCGAGAAATTTTAACGATAGGTATTTGTAAAAATTATTTCTATTTCGTTCATCTCAGCGGGGACAGCAAAAGCGCTATCGGTGTATTGGTGAACCCCAATGCGTGTGTGTGCGTGGCTGCAGGTGTTGGAAGCACGAATCGTCGCGCCGCGCCCGATAGCGACTTCGCGTCATATTATCGCGATCAGTTCTTATTATTTCATTTACTGTTATTCATTTATTCCAAAAATTAAGTAGGTGCCTAGGTACATATTCGTAATAAAATAGCGAGGTCTACATTATTTAATATTGTATTGTATTTAACTTTATTATTATTATTACTTACTACAAATATGTACGTAGATACATTTATTTTGCCTCCGTGGTTGAGGGGTAAGGCTCTCGACTTCGAGTCCGGAGGTCTCGGATTCAAATCACGGCGTGCGCAAGTAGTTATTGAATTTAATTAATTTATGTTGTTTCACAATATTAAAAATAATATTCATTAAAAAGAATATTAATTAAATATAATATAAAATAATTGTCTGGAGAAATAATGATACACGCGGCGACTTAGTTACGGCCAAATCAGCTATCAGCTTACAGGGTTTTGTAATACTAGTCCAATTAAGTCGCCAATTGGGGAATCCACAGTCTCACTGGCTCCAGACGGGAGCAGTTCGGACTCTTGTGCGGTATTCACATAAAAAAGTCACGTCGCAACTCGCAACTAGAACGCCTGCTGTTCGCTCATCACCTCAGTCACATCGCGACTTGTGCGTAGTTATATACATGTGACTGCCTGCTCCGAGCTCATCTTCTGCACACGCACAAGTAAATGAGACTTGTGGGTGCGTGTATACAGGTTGCTGCACACATAAAAAAGTCATGTCGCAACTCGCAACTAGAGCGCCTGCTGTTGACTCATCATCTCAGTCACATCGCAACTTGTGCGTAGGTATATACATGTGACTGCCTGCTCCGAGCTCATCTTCTGCACACGCACAAGTCAATGAGACTTGTGCGTGCGTGTATACAGGTTGCTGCCTGCTGCAACAGATAAGTCAATACGCGTCGCGACTTGAGCGTGCGTATTCCTATATAATAGATATCTTCTGCGCTCATAGTTCATTCATCTTGTTACTATTAGTAAGTGTACGAACACAAAGAACGCGTGTTTCGGCTTTCAGATTACCAGCACTCAGTGCCTGAGTCCGCCGGAGAAGATTGGCGCCGAGTTGTGGACACATAGAACGCTGGTAAAATCAGCGCCATTTGCGCGGTAGCCTGAGAGCAGCTGTCAGTTTTAACAAAATATCAAGCTCGTCGGAAGAAGATTTTTTACTTTTGGAGAATTCTTTCTTGAAATTAAGAAACAAAACAATTGGTTTTCATCCAATTAATAGTAGTAGAAAAAGTCATGGTGAATATCATCACTTGTTTAGTGAGCTTAAGGCGGACGAAGAAAGATTTTTTACATATAGCTTATTTCACTCGTGACATTTGAGGTTATTATAAAATCTTCTCAGTTCGTACTTTCGTTCGTACTATTTTCATTCATATCCTTACTGATTTCTTTCCAGCACTTGTCGACAACATTTCTGTTGCTATGTAAACTGTTTCTTTTAACCCAGATCGGCGATTTGTTAAAAACAGCAGCAATTAGTAAGTCGCTCATTTTGACAGGACTCGTTTATTTATGTTTTGACACTAGCTTCCAAAACAAGCTTCACTAACCGGCCGCACCGGCGAGTAGGAATTAAGAATTCATTCCGGTAAAGCTTCTCGGCGCGCCAGCGCGCGGACACAAATCTGAACCTGCCTTCACTATGTGCGTTCTCACACGTTTAGATACAAACATTCTTGTCGGCGCGCCTGCGCCAGTCGGCCGCTTACTCTCTGGCTAATCTGAAAGCCGAAACACGCGTTCTTTGTGTTCGTACACTACAGTAAGATGCACGCTGTTTTGGTTTAGTAATATCGGGAGATTCATACCATATTTTTTTATAAAACGGCAGCATAGGCGCAGTAGGTACATCACGTACTTTGTGATTGTATAGTGTTTTTATTTTTCGCTGGCTGCATCACTCTACTGTTTTTGACTAGCCTTTTTACTGGAAACTATTCTACCTCAAATACAGACCTTCGAATTTTGACCCTGAAACCCCCTTGAATATTGAAATCTGTTTGGTCATTTCTCACGTTTACACATATAGGACATATGGACACTGTTAGAAAATTTCTACCACCAATGCCTTTTACCAGAAATAATTGACGGTCGCATACCAAGAAATTTACCGGCGAGGGAAAGGTCTGGACCATAAATTGTTTTAATTTCATTGTGTAGATGTTAAACAGTATTTTTTTTTACAATAAAGCGTTTAAAAACAAAAAATATTAGATCATTGAAGAAGATTGAAAATGTCAAGTGATGTAGGAGGTATTCCCAAAAGTGCATTTTTCTGTAATAATATAACGTATTAAAAAAGTTAAATAAAAACTAAACTAGTTATGTGTATGTACCTAATATGTAGCACAATAAACAATATGGTGCCTCTTATACATAGATTTCAATATTCATTTGTATAATATGATTTTATAATAACATAATCGATTCAACAACATGTGGTAGATGCATGTACCACTGAACATACGCTGTACCAGCATTCCATCAAACGATCAGTGGTGTATGTACTTACCATCACACATTTTCTTGTAAAATATAATTTTTTTGAAAAAAAAATCTAGAACAATATATTTAGTCAAATATAAAAGTTTTTTTTTGGTTCGGTAGTTGTATCTTAAAAAAAGTGTCCTATAAAGGGATAATATTATGTTGAGTACAACATTCAAAAGTTATCAAAAAACATTTTAATTAATTTTTGTGTTCCATATCCAACTCGGCAATACGGAACGGAATCATCTCGGGGTCTGTCTGTAACAGGTGTTTTTTTTTCAATTTTTTTCCATTAATTTATTTGACGTAAACAAATTAAATTTGTCACAATAACTTTAGTAAATAAGCTCGGTAAGTATTGGCACACTCAAGTTAAGTCACCAAACAGAAAAATAATTTAAAAAAAACATCGATAACTCGGGACATGACAACACTAGTGGACTAGTGTATCGATATAATTATTGAGAATGTCACATCACTTCGTTGACTGTATACGTATTCAACAAAACCCTCTCCCCCCCCCCCCTCACCTACGAATACTGAGAGAAAGGGACACATGCACCTCAGCCTGATAATACCTAAATAAAATTGTCAAAATCGAGGTTTTGTAGTCCTCATTTTTCTACTCCAAAACTGAACCGATTTCCAAGATTTTTTTAACCAAATGTATTGGAAGAAAACATTCTATGTCTGTACCTTTTGCTTTTGTTAAAAATACATCGTCTTATTTGTATACTGAACGTTTGTTGATGGCGTTTAAAAAAGGCAATTTTAACAATTTTTGAAGGGTTATAAGAAGGGCTATAAAAAGTAACTTATCAAAAAAATCAAAACGTACCGACACGCTTGCGATCAATATTCATATTATGTAAAAAAAATATTTTCTCTAGTGTCAAAATCCAGAGAGAGAAATGAGGAATACGTTTGTATGGAAAAAACACCACCCGGTTTCCTCTTAAATAAATGTATTTGTAGAAGTGCAATTTTTTCATAAATTTTTGTAAGTGGGGGAACCGGGAAATCTTGAAAAACATAAATAATAAATGCGAAATTGTACTACTCTCCCTTGTATTACCCTTAATTTTTATTCCAAACTTGCTTTTAGTTAACATCTTAGATAGAGGATTTAATGCTAAGCAAAACCAAAAAGGACTCAATGAGTCTCCTTGAAAAATCCCTCTTTTAATTGAAATGCCCGGTATTACTATTTTCTTACCTTTTAAATTGATTGGTATTCCAAAAGAACATAATATTTTCCAAAAAGCTAATAATAATGGAGTTAATTTTATATATATTTAATACTTTGATCAGCCACGAGTGTGGGACACTATCGAAAGCCTTTTGGTAGTCTATCTAGTATGACAAGATGTAAATTACGCTTTCGAGTTTGAATCTGTTTTAGAATGACAGAATGAATAACTAATTGTTCTTCACATCCCATAAATTTTCTGCGGCAACCTTTTTGCTGTTCAGATAAAATATTTTTTCATCTATTCATGAGTATATATTAAATCTGTCAAGCAAGAGGTTAAAATTTTGTATGTTGTCCGTAAACATGTAATGGGTCTATACTGAGAGGGATTATTAATATTTTCGCTTTTAGGCAACATATAAGTAATGCCCTTAGTTAGAAAATTTAATTATTATTACGTTAGTACGTCAATTTAAAAAAATATATTTCCGCATGATAGAAATAAAGATAAAGATACTTTAATAAATATGGACGCCCGGTCATATATGACCCTCAAACGCTGGATGGGTTAATAAAATCCTAAAAATAGCCAAAATTAATAATTATATGACAAGCTATTGAAAGAATACAAAATAAATTCTTACATTTTCTATGTTTTAAAATGGGTATTCCAGCAATTTTGTTGAACTACAACAATCTTTTAAATTATGAATATGCTTGAATTGTCCAACAGAAGGATTTTTACTGACTTGTTATTTCTATATAAAATTCTAAATGATGCATTTGATATTCCAGAATTACTTGCATTGATAAGCTTTCGGATCTACGTAAAAATAGGAGTCGTGATTTATTTTAGTGGAGAAATTCTGGGACTATCTACCATATGTATTCCTCATTGCCCAGAATATTATTATGGGCTTGACAGAACTTGAAAAAGTGTTTCACGGGACTTAAAGGAAAATTAACATTGAAATTTGAAGAATTGTTCAAATTCTCCGAAATAACCCGTCCGTCATTGTCCTTTCTTAAATAATAAGATTTTATATAAGTCCCATTTTCCAACGCAATTGGGAATGAGGATTAATGAGTAGTTATGGTTCAAATATTGTTACTCAATATGTACTGGCAAATTACCCATCTGGCCTCTCATGTAACATAATGTTTTTCTTTATTTTGAAATATTTTGTGTTTGTACGTAGTATTACTTTATGTTTGTGATAACTCTATGATTGCTTCACTCAAATGTTAATTGTTATCCTCGATACAGGCTTTGTCCTAGTGATTAGAAATAACATGATTTATGTTTAGTGAGATACAATGAACAAATGAAATACCTCTCTGGAGTAAACAACAAAAAAATATAAAACAAAAAGTTACAAAATAATATCCTTCCATTATATATTATAATAATATCCTTCCAGAATATATAATACATGTATTTGAAAAGTCGAGCAACGCCGTGTACACTTCAGCTAGTATATTCACAAAATATTGTTATCAAAAACGATCCAAGATAAACAAATTGATCGATTGATTTTAATATAGTTCAATTTGTTACAAATTCAACATTGTACTTAATTAAATTTGCACCTCTTATCATGGATAATAATATAGAGTTGTGTTGTCATGGGTGTATATTTGTTCACCTTAAATCAGAAATGTGCAACCTTTTCATCGAGAGGGCCAATTTATCAATGTAGTATTTGTTTGTGGATTGCAGGGGGTGATGTAAAAAAATCGGTTCAATGACATTTCATCAAAATGAAAATTCAACACACCTCCAAAAAGTGATATAGAGTCATGAAAGGTCATGAAACAAAAACTAGGTTAAATAGGTTACATAGGTAACTATTAAAACATGAAAAGTAATGAAACAAAAACTAGGTTAAATAGGTTACATAGGAAACTATTAAACATAGTTTTTGTTTCATCACTTTTCATGACTTCATATCACTTTTTGGAGGTATGTTGAATTGTCATTTTGATGACATACCCAGTCACCAAAAAAATCTTACCACCAACGTGATAAGTCTTCGCTAAGAATGGCTAAGTTTGCTGGCTTCAGGAGATGTTGTTTGGGATGAAATTTTCCTTTATGCATATTACAAATCAATTTCAGTATATATTGCAGAAAAGAAAGCCAATATAATATGATGATTATTTTGTTAGTAAAGTTGTACTAATTAATACAGGCATCAACAGATGGCACTGATTGCTAAATGCGTAATTTGTACCGAAAGGCGACGACCTTTTTCGACACTTACACAAATGAATGGTCTCTTGAATGATCGTCACCATACGTGTACATTTTTGTGTCACATGTACATTGTGTGTAACATTTGAATACGATTGTGGGTCATTTTGCATTCTTAGTTTTTGCCTTTGACACCTTATTAATATTATTTTTTTATGTGAGTAAGGTAGGATAGACAATGCTTTTGTGCCTATATGGACGGCACGACAATAAAATATTTTTTTAAATGCATTTGGGGATCTGGTGAGGAGCACGAAATGAAAGAGGTCGTGAAGGTCACTGTGTTTTATTGAGTCAGGTTACCGTATGTGAGATGACTTAGGACCGATGTTGAACACTCCGGATGCAGGCGGTGATGTGCTGGTCAAGCGCGGGTCAGTGAGTCGACGCCGCTCCTGGTGACTGGACTCGTTGACTGGTGAAGAGCGTGGGTCTTCTGGGTGCTCCAGTGCTGACAGGAAAGCCGAAGGTGCGGTGGACCTAGTAGCCGGTTGTATGGGAGGTGCATAGATCCAGGGAGAATGCCGCGTGGTCTAGGTGCGCGGATGTAGCGCTGGTCAGATGAGCTGGAACCAGGGCGCTGTGATCCGGTATAGTGCTGGCCAGTAACGATGGCCGGGGCCAAGGCGCTATGATGATATCCCGATGGAGTCGATGGTTAGACCGTGCAGAGCCGGGTATATTGTCCTACGCGCGGTGGAGGTGCGCCGGTTATCACTCGTTGAGCCTTTTTAATTGTTGTCTGACTAGTAACTGACTGACTGAATGCTCGCTGCGTCGGGTATTGTCGTAGGTAGCTCTAGACGTCGCGAGTAGGTAGTTCACTCGCAAGTAGGTACTCGTAGACAGGTAGGTCGTATTGTTTACATTCGGCGAGACAATCTAGATGATTCTACGATCGCTACAAGTATAAATTGTGAAATAACACAAATTAATCCAATAAAATTTACTTGCACGTCGGGATTTGAACCCGGGACCTCCGGATTACTAATCTTTACCTTAACTTAGAGACCATGGGGGCCATATCATAAATTATTTTAAAAATCCTAATTTATATGTTAGGGTTTTCAGTAAAAATTTTGTGGGGCAATCTTTTTTCCGAATTTTTAACCTACCCTGAAATTTTCAATGTTTTGTTTGATAATATAATAATTATTAATTAGATTATGTTTACATTATAATATTCAGATTATATTTTACTGTTTTTACAATATGTCGTTCTTGTACCAAACCTTTTTTCTTAAATAATTAAACGGATTACCTTACAAAATTTGAAAAATCTCCTAGTACCACCACAGTAAGCTGAAATGTTGCTTGTGTCGTGATGGACTTAGCCAGCCGAGGACTTGAACACACTTCGCCTGGGTGGGGCCCAGACGCGATGCCAACTGAGCCGCTGACCAGACAAGTTCGGGTCTTCTTTGTTTTCACCAGAATTACTGCAAACTTGTTTAAAATCAGTTATTTATTTATTTATTTTCGGGAAATCGACAGTTTACATTTAATCAGTTTGTACATAAGTATTATATAGTAAAATAAAACCATTTATGGATTTCCTCCTTGTGACTTTACATGTACTGAGACGGCATAATATGGAAAAAATTATTTAATTTTGTAAGGAATATGAATTTAAAAAATAAATATATATGCTACAGTGGTCCGCGGAAAAGGTTGTGCATCACTGCCCTAAATCCAATTCAATATGGAGATAAGGAAAAAAAGGTATATAATAGCTTCACGAGCCATCTGCCCGCCATACCTCTTCGTAAGGTACGTTGAACCTCGCACGTCACTTTGAACCTCGCAAGTCACATTGAACCTCGCACGTCACTCTGAACCTCGCAAGTCACATTGAACCTCGCACGTCACTTTGAACCTCGCAAGTCACTTTAAACCTCGCAAGTCACTTTAAACCTTGCAAGTCAATAGTAACTTCCCGTCTCCTTACCTATCAAGTTATCCAGTGGAATTAATCAATCATTTATTTTGATTTTGAATTTATAATTCAATTAAAAAATCTGTGATTTCCAGTGCCAGATCAGTGGTGATTCTTGTTTGTAGTGAAACATTTATTAGTTTGGAAGACAATCCTGTGAAGTATCCAATATATTACCGAGGTAAGTTATTCATTTGTTCATTTATAAATACTATGTGTGGGGGTGACCGGACAAATCAACACGCTTTTAACCCTCAGGCCTCTGGCATATTCACCGTTATCAGAGATGTGCTTTATTTCAAATAAATCCATTTCAAATGGAAATGCAAAATGTAAAATGGGTATTTTCCATTTTGCATTTTAAATGCTTTTCTCAATGCATTTTCCATTTTAAATGCTTTTTTGCAACATTCTTCCTACTATCTCTACTCATCTTTTTTTCATAAGCCCCAAATATCAGTCGGTCCTCAACCTCGCTATGAGAGATAATTTACGTTTGTCAAGTTGCTCCCTGGTAGGAGCCCTGGCAATTAAGTGAAACCATTACAAAAAATACTGATTCAAATACTGAACAAGTCGTGGTGTTTTTGGATTTACCATCATTTAATATGTTTGTTCTACATTGATGTCCATTATTAAAAGACAAAATTGTTTAAAAATTCTATAATTATTTTAATTGTTTGACCTGAGAAACCATTTTGCATTTTCAATGCATTTTGAAAATAGGTATTTTTCATTTTGCATTTGAAATGCTTTTCTAAAAACCATTTTGCATTTTCAAATGGAAAAGTTTTGACCCATTTCCATTTTGCATTTCAAATGGTTTTGGGTACCCATTTTGCACATCTCTGACCGTTATATTTTTTCAAAGATGCTGTCAGGAAGTCGGAGAATTTGTGAATGAGAACTTTATTACTGATAATGAAAAAACCACACATATTTTATCAGATCAATATGTATCATAAACATATGCTCATTTTTTGTCGTTTTGTATAAAAATGATAACATTTGAAGTCTTCTGTTTTTAAGTTCTAAATTTGAAAATAAAGCTTGTTGTTTTCTCTTTCCAACACCGTTTAGTTCATATTTCTAACAATAACAGTAAGAGAGACAAGCGACTGATATTTCATCAAAATGACAATTAAACACACCTTTAAAAAGTGATATAGAGTCATCAAAAGTGATGAAACATTAATAAATTATTTTATCACTTTTCATGACTTTATATCAGTTTTTGTAGGTGTGTTCAACTTTCATTTTGATGAGATACCCAGTCACCGTTAAATAGGTTACGTTGGTTAGGTTAGGTTAGGTTAGGTTAGGTTACGTTGGTTAGGTCAATAGATTTTTTTTATTGCTTTTAAGGCGAAGCTTAATGCAAAATCACTATTTTGATTAATCTTTATAACGAATTTGTGTACATTATGAATACCAAAAAATATGCTTTAGATTTTAGATAAATTGAAGGTTTTCTTATCGTTTCGCTTGAGTAGAATACAAATAAAAATATAAATGTAAACTACTAAAAAATATTTTTTTCACTAGAAATGTACATATGAACATGTAAAGGAAACAACTTTTAAAAAATACAATATTATAGCTAAGATTATCTGTGACTGTTTCACTTGATTAACTTTTTTGCTTTCTTATAAAATTATTTACAAAATAAATAAAAACCAGTTTTTTGCTTGAAATCAAACGTTTCTAGACTCCGTTTGTCAAGCGATTTTAATGCCTATTACCTACAATATAAGGTATACCAAGAATATACATATTTTTGGCTTGTAGCTTCCTCTTAATGACTTCATATCACATTTTAAATGTGTGTTCAAGTTATCTTGGAACCGTCAGTTTTCTTTGATTTGCATATAGATAACATATCTATAGATTACCTGTTCAGCGTAATGGAATGTATGCAGATATAATCAACCAGCTAATCACTGACGCATGTTTTCAAGGAGTGGTCTGATGATTTATAATTAGTAGTAGGTACCTGGTTACTAGTCACGGCCTCGCATTTATAATTATATACTAAAATATCAACACGAATTTTTTATGTGACTACAATGGTGTTAGAGAAACAGTAAGTTAAATGTAAATTAGGACAGGGCCGTAGCCCAGGCAATGATAGCACTGCAGTAGTGGTATAATCCATTAGGCTCAAGTGCAGGCTGTATTGTATGTTCTTTAGCGCAAGAGTGGATGCAGTCTAATACCTGTGCTCTCGCAAACCCAATACAGATGTATGATCCGAGTATTATAACTCACCTATTTCTGGTATTGGTTGAAGAATACATTTTGAAAATGTTTCTGTTTCTTGATTTTCATGTTTTTTGAAAGGTAAATGGTCCATTGAGTAATTTGTATAAAACTTAAGAATATGTGTCTAATGTATGATACTTTGTTTCAGGAACAGGAGTCATGGATATCGACAAAAGTTTACTGATGAAAGATGGGGAATTAGAAAGGCTGACAACAACCCTCCTCGAGTTCTCGGACGAGCAGTATCAAGAGAACTTTCTGGATGTGGAGCCACACCCGAGCATCAAAACCTTGGTGACATTTGCCGACCTGATTTACACTAAAAAGGAGCCTAAGGAATCCGACACAGCGTATGGGGGTAAGATACTGTCAGATAAGCTATCTAGTCTCAAGGAATCTGGCTGGAAGCTTTTGATCACAGCCAACAATACTACTGTGCCCAATGACTACTTCGGTGGAGCATTTTATCACGCCGGTTTGCAGCAAGTGGTGGTGGCCCATCGCGGAACCCCTCTCTTAAGCTTTGGAGCTTGGTATACTAACATAAAAGGTATCGTCAGGACTGAATACACATCTCATATGAATTCCGCTATAACGTTTGTGGATGATATACGTCAAGTCATTAATTCAGTCAACAACACACACAAAAGGCACTACACACTCACAATCACAGGCCACTCACTAGGGGGTTGGCTTGCTCAGATAACTGCATTCTCTGTCAAATATTTCGCCATCAATAGCCAAAGTGAATTTGAAATGAACCCCGAGGTAGGCATACACGCGAAGACCGTTGGTTTTGATAGTCCAGGTGCCCGGGACATGTTGTACAGAGTATTAGATAATTATTACAATAGGTATGAGGTTAAGATGAATGTAAACTTAGACGGACTGGACATTACTCTTTACCTGTCGGTCCCCAACCTTGTCAACACTCGCGGGATGCATCTCGGAAAGATTTATCATGTTTTTGTTGACACGTCTAGCTTCAATTGGATTGATAAAATTAATTATACAGTAGCGACTCATCGAATAATCAATTTTGTTAATGCCTTTAAAGTTGATAATTGGAAAATCGGTGAAGTGTTGGATTGGGCCAAGAGCGTAGAAGAATATGAAGACCTTTGGATGAATGATGATGATGATAATGCATATAAAGATGTTAATAAGTACCTTCTTGAAAAGTTCTATCGGTTTGCGGTGACGGAATTCAAGTCCCCAAAAAACATTTTAATCAGTTCCTTTAGGGTTTTTTCCGAAGATGAATTGCGCATTCTTAACAGAATGCAAATATTGCAAGAACAGAAAATAAAACTGACCATCCTAAACGATTTCGTTAAAAATAATAAACTTCATGTGAAGAGTAACAAACTTCTCCCTGATTTTGACATTGATAATTATAACCGAACAATAGAATTCGAGTCGGGAGAATCATTGGAAGAACTCTGCAGAACCTTGAAACAGTTGATGCGCTGGCTGAAGCCACAGTTCACGGAAGCAGTGGAGAGGCAGATTAAAGCCTTACGTCAAGCTGTAGACCTGATGTACTACGCGGAGGGACAGAGCCACCTAGACTCGTTGCCCAAATGTTGCCTGGATTTTTCGGATTCCATGGGTTTCCGGGATTTCCTGGTTTCTGGTGATGGGCAAGTCCTCTGTCTAATCACGAGTAGTGGAGACAGTGCATTTCAGATGATCCGACTTCGGAACATTCTCCATCAGATGGAAAAAACTGTCGACTCCTCCATTTCAACTGTCAACGGCTTGACCAAATATTTCAGTAAAAATCTCTACTCATTCCTAAAATGGTCTCAGCTGCAAAAACTTACTCGTATTTATGGTTTTCCCGTTGAGAAAGAATTCTTGATAGTGGTAGACTGCACTTCATCCTCTATTCCTATGAAAGATGAATCGCTGTACACAGAATTGATCAATCACGTAAATTCTAACTCGCTGAAACTAGTTATGATTGTGTCGGAGCCAATGGACACATCCAACTTATTTAAAACTTTACTTTATAATTTCTCAGATCTAACTCCTGATTCACGGGAAATAATGTTAAATAGGGGTAATGTAATAACCACTGCGGAAAAAGAATATAGTTTTGAAAGTTTCTTAGGGGAGGACCGTTCAATTTGTAAATTCGATCAGATCCTAAATTCAGAATGCTTGAAACATTTCGCAACCATCGAAAACTATGCGATCAACATAAAGGACACGCGTCCCACCCTCGGTGATATGCAGATGTCTTATATTAAATTAAATAAAAAAACTAGTATGGAATTCTTTGCGGGTTTTGTAAAGCCACCCAACACTAACATCCTGATGGTGATGAGCGGATTGAGCCGGGAGGACCTGGAGACAGAGGCCAGCTGGGAGCAGCTCAAGGGGATGGACATCATCCTCGCCGAGGGAGATGCAGAACTCTTCTTTAGAGATACCTGCAAGAAGAATCAGGATAAATGCATTTACCTGTTTGAAGTGTCAGGCCAAGATGTGTACTGCAAAGAAATATTTGATAGACGTTTTTACTTAGACAGGAAATTTCTTCATAGAGTTTGTATTGACGTTGAGAAGTTCGCAAAAACTGAACACACCGATGAACTGTTTGTTATTGACAGTGAGGTAAACAAGAACTCACTCTCAGAATTGGTGGAGAATTGTGCGAAAAAAGAAACGTTCATAAATAATGTACTTATTGCAGCCACAGTGGAAGAAGAGGAGAATATTATTCGAGAACATATTAATAAACGTATCCATTTTGTAAATATTTGTCAAAACAAAGAATACCATAAACTAGAGTGGCGATATTCCCACGGGTCTGTGGAGAGCCTGTACCATTTCATGTCCACTGACCCTTGCGAGCATATTGACGAATCAACTTTGAGCAAAACAGAACGAAACTTGGTAATCATAATAGACGAGCCCGGGATGGGGAAATCGACTTCCCTGGCAAGCTTGTCAAGACTGATGGAATCACCATGGGTCATTTACATAGAATTGAAATACTTCCAAGTGCATATTGACAAATTACCAGAAGAGTTAACTGCCCAAAACGTAGCAAGTTTTTTATTAAGTGAGTGTCACTCTCAGGCTGATGTGTTGTTAGAGTATTTGCTACAGAGTAAGGTGAACTCCAAGCGGGTCGTATTAATGTTTGACGGATTTGATGAGATGGACGATTACATGAAAAAAAAAGAGAGTTCTAAAGATAAACTTATAAGACTCTTTGTTTTTTTGCAAGGCATACCGACAGTTCAAACATTTATAACCGCTAGAGAATATCTGAAAGAGCTAATAGAAGATAATTTGAAGCAAATCGTCACAAGTTTTGTAAGGATTGAAGAAGCAGCGCAACAACATTATTTATTTATTTTTTGGAGTTCCTGCCTTTCCCTCGAGCCGGGATATTACGCACAGGAAGAGAAGGCAAGACTCAAGGAGAAAGCCAGAGAGGTACTTCAGGAGGGGAAGCAAGTACTGGGAGAGAAAATGGACAGATTCATGGGGGTTCCTTTGCAGCTGAGGATGATGGCAGAAGTGACCAGTTACCAAAGGCCGCAAAGTAATCAGTTGTCAGAAGATAAGTCTCCAGAACGTTTAAATGTTCCAAATCTATTCAAGAAGTTTATAGATCTGAAATACAACATTTATTTACAAGAAAAAACTTCTAAACATAAAGAGTTAGACGAAATCGATATGAAGAAATATCGTGATGATTTAACAAAAACACACGGCGAATTTGCTTTCAGATCGTTCTTTCCTATTTTTTACGATGACAACTTTGAGCCCATTGAAGAGAAGTGGCTGAATAAATCTAACAGACATGGTTTGTTACAATTTAAAAGAAATGGAGGATTCCAGTTTGTTCACCGTACCTACGCAGAATATTGTTGTTCTCAGATGGTCGTCCACTGGATCAACCAACGACCCTTCATATCTTACAGGTATGAACTGTTTAAAGAAATACTTGTTCCTAAAATACTGCTTCATCCGGACAGCAGGAATATCAGGATGTTTATGAATATGCATTTAAACGAAAAACAAATGTCAAAGAAAACAATTGAATTAAACGCTGAATGTATTAGTCGACTGTGGCTAGAAGATAATTCCATATTTAGGAATCAGGAACACCAAACTGCTCTTCATATTGCAATCCGAGAAAAGAATGAATACATCGTTACATTTCTTCTCAGTGGCTTGAACATAGAAAGTACTCAAAAATCTTTTGTTTCTCTGATAACACAATATGACCTTTATTATTATACAGCACTGAATAAGGTGGACGAGCCGAAGCTAGATAATATCAGTGAAGGTGTCTTAGTATTGGACGGAATAATTACACATATTTTAAAACATATCGGAACATGTTCTGATGAAATCAAGGAAAATATCTTATTTGCAAGTTTATTTAATCGAAAACATGAAAAATATGATGCAAAAGAGGAATCGTTCTTTTTCTTTCGTTTATTTGAACGATTTTCATTCGATTCTGAAGGATTTAAAAACATACGTTATGTGAAGGAAGAAGACCTTTTTATCGTTAATTCATTTTTTCAAATTATTAGAAAGTATTTAAGTTGTACCTCAAGAATATTTGATAGAATAAAAGAAGTTGAATTAAAAATTATACCACCATTTACAGAGGCTATTAAAAATAATAATATTGAACTTGTTAAGAACATTTTATCAGAACAATTAAAAAATTATGTTGAGCATTACTGCTTAATATTGATGAAACACGAAGATGAAGAACGGTCCTGGCCAACTGCCCTTCACCTTGCTGCTGAATATGGCCACCTCGATGTGGTTAAACTACTGGAGAAGGAATCTGCTGTTCCCTTTGCTGTATTGATGGGACAGTGGAATATGTGGAAGATGACTCCATTACTTACAGCTGCTTGGTACGGTCAACTGAATGTTTTCAAATACTTAGCGGAGCGCGGTGCAGATATTAATACACGCTGTAGAGATGGTATGTCTGCTATCATGTATGCGGCCATTGGTGGAGAATTACTAACTGTAGCGCATCTCGTTGAAAGTGATGTTAACATCAACGCGACAGATAATAATGGCCGGACTGCACTATATTATTCGGCAATAGAGGGACGTTTCCCGGTTGTAGAGTACCTCCTGCAGAAGGGGGCGGATGCTGACAGGTTAGACGGATCGGGAAATACCGCGCTAACGATGGCATCGCGGTATAAAAAGTGGGATGTAGTGCGGCTACTCCTGGAGAGGGGAGTGGATGCTGACAGGTTAGACAGATGGGGAAATACCGCGCTAACGATGGCATCGCGGTATGGAAAGTGGGATATAATGTGGCTACTCCTGGAGAGGGGAGTGGATGTTAACGCGGATAATGGTTTCGCTTTTATATATGCTATAAAGCACCGTGAATGGTCTATGGTGGAGGCTTTAATAAATAGAAGAGTAGTCGTAAGAGAAAGTGAAATGATAGATTTACCCGAATTTAAACTAAAATATCCGAATTATGAATTTAAAAATGAATAATAATATATTTAGTTATAAAAAAATATACCTGAATTTTAATTGCAAAAACAGAGCTTGGTGTTTTCTCCTTCTAATAATAATCTCTACTTCAAAACAACAACAAAAAAAATTAATTTAAAGAATTAATTTCTTAAATATCCGTGCAGTTACTACTAGTTAGTAATTGATATTGAGGTTTCGTAACTTTGGTTACAAGATCTGAATAGCCAGGTACTTCCTCTCCCCACTCATGCAGTCTCACTACATACCCCATTTAGGGTTGCCTTAGTTCCATTGGCTCTGACCAGTTTGGACCCTTGTGCGGTATACAGAACAATTAAATAACATAAATTGGCCTATCTGGAATTCTTCAGTATTTTAAAATAAATCTGTCTACACTAAAGTCACTTATATAGCGTTTTTTTATAAGTACATTAGTTCATATATATTATAGGTACATTATAGATAGAGATGGCAAAATTTAGCATTAATTTTCAGATTTTTTAGCATTAACAATTAGAAATTTAGCGTTTTATAGCATTTTGAGGCATAATTTAGCGTTTTGTAGCAAAATAGAAAAAAATGTATTTCCTGAATGTTTTTAGCGCATATTTTAAGTATTTTTGCTAAAATATATGTTTAACCTTCATTTGCAAGTATTTCCATATTTATTTTATTTATTGATTTTATTTTAGTAATTTGTACATTTAAGATTACAAATGACTAATTAATTATTACATTTAAATGTACTATGTTTTTTTTTTTCTTTCTTGATATGGCTCCTACACAACATCTTAAACTTTTCAATTGGGGCAGACTTAAGGTTTTCCGGCAGCGCGTTATAGTATTTCATCCCTTTATAAAATATACTATTCTGGGTATTCGCTTTGTCCTTCTTTGGTAGCCTGATTTCATTGCACGTCCTAGTTTTATGTTGGTGTATGTCCTTGTTGTATACAATTTGATTCGAAAAATATTTGGGTAGCAGGTTGTTTACTATTTTGTGTAAAAATATCATCGTGTTCAAGGTCAACATTTGTTTCACCGTTAGCCAATTTAGTTCGTTTAACATTTTATTTACTTTTGAATATCTATTTCGTCTGAGTATTGTTCTCATTGCCCTATTTTGGAGAATTTGAAATTTATTTTGCTCTCGGTCGTTACACAGGAAAAGGATAGTTGAGCAGTAATTAAAATGTGGAGCAATAATGGAGTTATAAATGGTGATTGCAGTTTTTTCGGACAGTTTTTGGCGAATTCTTCCCAAGAAAGATATCTTTTTTCCAATTTTCTTTTGGGTATATTCCGCATGTTTGTTAAAGTTGAGTTTGGAATCTATTATAACTCCTAAGTATTTTATATCGGTAACATTTTCAATAATTTCACCATCAATTTTGATTTTGCTTTCACTGGATGTCTTCTTATAACCAATTACCATACATTTTGTTTTTTTTGTATTTAATTTAAGCTTATTTATTTTTAGCCATCTTGATACATTATCTAGTTCATTATTTAAAATATTTATTAGTTCTTCATAGTTTTCTCCAATTATATATATAAGTGTATCATCGGCAAATAGTCGTACTTTGCATATGAAAGATTATAAATAATTAATTTTAATAAGGAAGGAAACTCTAAGTACGGGTCAAACACAAACACAACAAATGCAGATTGCGATTAACATCAATAGGCGTAATTTATTTCGGACAATTTGTGTAATGTCAAAAAGCAATTTTAACCTACAGTACAAAAATATTAAATATTTACACATAAAATAGTAACAAAATTATAAAATTTCGTAATGTAAATATCGATTTTTTGAAATTCTCACATATTATTTTAATACCCGGTATTTTCGGGAAATTCGCGCCTATTTCGCTAAATAGAATAATTTAGCTGAAATACGGCCAAAATCACGTTTTTCGCGTTAATTCGCGAAATAGAAATCACTGGAAACACTTTCAAATACCTTGAAACGCAAAGAAAACTTATAAATACCCTATTTTCGAAACATAAATATTTTTTCGCGTTTTTAGTTAAAACGAAATTTTGCCATCTCTAATTATAGGTATAGAAAAATATCATCTCTTTTTTTTATTCCATTATTTCTTGCTTTCACCCTTCAAGGGTGTTCTTGGCCATCATTTTAAATTATGGAGAAACGAAAGGTGAATTTAGATTTTAATTTTATTTAAATAGGCAAATTTCAAAATTAAAATAAAAATTGGAGTCGAGTTCAGACTTAGAAGAGATGAGATGTTGAATGGAGGGGAGGCAATTTTAGATAAGGCTTGATAGAAGAGAGGATATTTGTTTAGAGAGGGACAACCAAAAAATATGTGATCTAAAGTTCCCAGTTCTAGACCACAGAATGTACAATCTGTTGATCTATTGTACATTCAGTTGATGATCTGTTGATCTATCTTTGATGATGGAAAAAATGTCAGATAGGGGAATGTGGTTTACGAGGGTAACACAGGGTTGGACGCTCCTTGTTTTGCCAAGGCATCTGCAATATCATCTCTTATAATAATATAAATACCGCACTAATACATAGTTCCCTAAGTACATACATTCACTATTGTGCTGGAACGTCAATAAATTTGTGTATTTTTATTCATTTTTCTCATTGAATTGTTATTTTATATAATTCTATTTTTCTTGCAAGACACATAAAATATATCATCTCGTAATTAGATACATTAGTTTCACTTCCCTGCAAAAGTAAGACATGTAACATAATATTTTAGGTAGGAACTATATTTAAACTCTTTGAAAGGTACCCCCTTTAACCGCTTGTCTTCATTTCAAAAGATTTTTCTTTCATTTTTATGATTTTGTCGAGACATATCCTTTTGTATGGATGTGCTCGCAAAGGAAAACGTCAAAAGATTTACATTAACTTTAATTTACATTTTAACTTCTACTTCACATACACACACACAATTTTACATAAAA
The DNA here is from genome assembly GCA_026573805.1 of Hesperophylax magnus. Classification (NCBI taxonomy): domain Eukaryota; kingdom Metazoa; phylum Arthropoda; class Insecta; order Trichoptera; family Limnephilidae; genus Hesperophylax; species Hesperophylax magnus. The sequence continues at coordinate 14,806,331 of JAIUSX010000004.1, forward strand.
CACAACATTGGTTTTACATACAAATCTATCATCGTTTTACGATGAGAATGTAAAATTAACTTTTTAGTCTTTTAATTGACGATAACGTATGATTTATTTTTGTTACCGATAATATGTATTTTAATTCTGTTTTTCGTGAGCAAAGCAAGTTCTTCCTGCTCATTATTGTATTTACGCAACGTTTTTATGTATTTTAATTCTGTTTTTCGTGAGCAAAGCAAGTTCTTCCTGCTCATTATTGTATTTAAGTTACATTATTATGTATTTTAATTCTGTTTTTCGTGAGCAAAGCAAGTTCTTCCTGCTCATTATTGTATTTAAGTTACATTATTATGTATTTTAATTCTGTTTTTCGTGAGCAAAGCAAGTTCTTCCTGCTCATTATTGTATTTAAGTTACATTATTATGTATTTTAATTCTGTTTTTCGTGAGCAAAGCAAGTTCTTCCTGCTCATTATTGTATTTAAGTTACATTATTATGTATTTTAATTCTGTTTTTCGTGAGCAAAGCAAGTTCTTCCTGCTCATTATTGTATTTAAGTTACATTATTATGTATTTTAATTCTGTTTTTCGTGAGCAAAGCAAGTTCTTCCTGCTCATTATTGTATTTACGCAACGTTTTTATGTATTTTAATTCTGTTTTTCGTGAGCAAAGCAAGTTCTTCCTGCTCTTTATTGTATTTACGCAACTTTTTTATGTATTTTAATTCTGTTTTTCGTGAGCAAAGCAAGTTCTTCCTGCACATTATTGTATTTACGTTAAGTTAATATGTATTTTAATTCCGTTTTTCATGAGCAAAGCAAGTTCTTCCTGCTTATTATTGTATTTATGTTACGTTAATATATATTTTTTTAATAAATCTAGATAATAATTGGTAAGATTTGAAAAAAAAATTATTATTTTCTTTTAGTTATCATTTTATTGAAACACATTTAAATCATGTAAAAAGTTGAAAAATATTTTTTTTGGAGAGTTAAAAAAATCTTTAATTACATAACTCAACATTTGAAAGATTATTCAAATGCTTTTGATGAGTTTTATATAATGTTTGTAACATACATTCTTGTTCTATATTTTGTATTATAAGTGAATATAATATTATTGAAATGTGAGAGAAAAAGTCACTTCACTTTGTAGTTTTACTTAGATATTATTGTATTGTATGAATCGTGCCGCTAACGATAACACTTCTTATGTAGATGGCGATAAGGTTTTAATTCCTGCTTAACACCAGCCGCCTGTTTTGATTAATTTATGAAAAAAACGTCATCAAAAAGCGCGTTTTTTTTGCAAATATTTAAATGTTTTACAATCTTTTCCTGAAGAACTTAATTTGCTACAGTATATAATAAAACCATAACCGAAAAGGGGTTCGAAAGTAGAAGATTTTAAACTTTAAAGCACTTTTTATAGGCCTGATACTTTATTTTTTTCTGGGCTTATAAAAAGACTGATCAAAAAAATGTTCGATTTTGTCTACTCGCAGTAAAGCATTTAAATGTCTAAAAGCGATCAAATTTTCAAACCACCAATTTTCAAATTACCATTACCCGTGAAAAATCACGGGAAAAAAAATTAAATTTACATTACATATTTGTTCTTATTGTAATGTTGCAATTTCTGTAACAATTTTGCATTGCCTCTAAGTACTTTTTAACGGAGTTTCGATTGGTCTAAAAACAAATTTTGCCTAAAATGATTAACTATCTCGCAGCCAAGTGGGGGAGTAGGTAGTACCCAAAATTACTATCCTCCTTATATTAGCTTAAATACTTGACATTTCATTTTAGTATTTTACGTACTTCTGCGCAAATTCATAAGTCACCATTAATAATTGACTGAAAAATTGGGATTTCTTTAGTTTAAAATCCCATATGACAGAAAAATGTATGGGGTGGTCGGAAGACCCACTTGGTTACAGACGTTTTGTTTGGCATCTTGGCCTGTCAAGAGTTAACAAAATCAGTTTTATAACAGCATGAAGTATGTAAAATGTCAACATCTAACAAAAAGATTGAATTTGCAATTTATATCATTTTTTAACCTGGTTTATTTACCGATTGCAATTTGTTCTCAAGACTTGTCACAAAAATGTCTTCATGAACAAAAGTCGACAGCTAAGTTTATCCTGCCGGTATTCTACACTGTTCAATGTGTTCATGCTAGATAAGAAAGTGAATGATTTAAGAAATTAGTACCTCTTATGAGTAGCACAAGTGTCCAGTTTTTTGAGTGAATGAGGTACAAAAACATTAAATTGTAAATTAAACAAAATAACTATTTGATAACATGTATTAAATACAGCAAAACAATAAACGTGTTCCTTGAAATGTCTTGTTTATTATTTCATTTATGCCTTAATCCAGGGGTGCTCAAACTTGAACTGCTGGCGATCTACTTCAATATTATTAGATTCCGATCGATCGACTCTGAGAGGCTGCAAGTATGTGTGATGCAGGATTGTCGTCTATGTAGGTAGAGTGTATCGTGGCGCAGGTATAAGTGTATATATAGGGACGTTGCACAATTGCATGGCCACGAATCCACATAGAATTTGGAGGAACGACAGAAATTAGTTCGCAATATGCATTTTTTTAGTCAAGGTAGGTGGAGGTCTGCACTAAAAAGTCAATAAAAAAACTTATATTTTTGCAAGTTTATTGGTTCTTACAAAAAACAAACGAGTTCTAGTTTCTAAACTTAACTAAATAATGACTTTGGATGTTGAAGCGTGGCACTACATGTCCTCAGCATACTTTTCATACGATGGTACGTAATTACCGAGTGCTAATCGCAAGCACGATGACATATATTATGTTCGTCAGTTAGTCGATTACGATATTTTGACATAATTATCTTCATTTCAGAAAATGCAGACTCGCACAAGTAAGTTGACCCAAACATTGTCGTCAACTGAAGGGCGATTTGCCTATAATTGCCGATATTTATCTTCAGATATAAAATACCAGAATTTTGTGTCAGATGCTGTGGCTATGAGATGTATATCTGATATTATCTGCAATGTTCCAGAACACTCCGTTCAGTAACTCAGTCCGCTACAAGCTTCAAATAAATAATAAAAAAGAAGGCATGAAAAATGGGAAATTTTTCTCAAGATCGACTCAAAAAGCACTCGCCATCGACCGGTCGATCGCGATCGACCGTTTGAGCACCCCTGCCTTAATCACTCCCATTTTTATTAATTTTCCAACAAAAAGCAGCATAACTATCAACCACATGGCTTACTATAGGCTCCGTCGAAGCCAATCAGAGTCAAATTGGCCTCTCAGAAGCTTGGTTGTACTGTGTAGAGCCCAGAGTTACTTTAATATTACACAAGATAATATTATCCCGCCCAGTGGATAGAAAGTTATTTGACAAATCGCCAACAATACGTTAAAATTAATGACACGACTAGCGACCAAGAAACATCAAATTTTGGTATCCCACAAGGCACAGTTCTGGGACCGGTACTTTTCATTTTATATGTAAATGACATATTTGTTCACCCATTACATGGAAAAATTGTCTCTTATGCTGATGATACAGTCCTCATAGTTAAAGAAAAAACATGGGAAAATATTAATTTAAAAGCTACAAAAGATATAAATAAACTAAAAATATGGTTTGACGATAACCTTCTGTCGTTAAATAGTGAAAAAACATATGTCATCCCCTTTGAAATAAATACCAACAGTATACCTCCAAATCTTCAAATAATCCTACATGATCATTCTCTCACACAAAACGACGCTAACCTCTGTCGACAAACATGCTTATTTCTGAAAACAACGGATAAAATTACATATCTAGGAATAATCATTGATAAAAACCTAAAATGGAAAAATAACATCTGCCATACAATAAAGAAAATTAGGAAATTAATTTATATATTCTTACGAATCGGAAATTTCTTATCAATGAAAAATCTATACTCAATATATTATGCATTAGTACAGTCTGTTCTTCAATATGCCATTATCAGTTGGGGAGCAGCTTACAAAACTAGCCTGACCCCCATAGAAATTGTTCAAAAAGTCACAACTGTTCACTCTGTACAAATCTCAAGTGCGCCCCACTCTTGAATTTGTGCGCCACCTCCGGTCTGGATATCTAAAATACCTGAAAAAACCGTTGGCTCCGCACAAAAACGGGCAGTCTATTTGATAAGACTTTGGAGCACAGATGTCAGGTGTGAAACGTGGGTCTCTAAAGACCACGGTTAACTCCTTCCTTTCCTCAAAAAGACCCTCCACACAGCATCCCCAAAGACAACAGAGATTCATGGAGTTGATTGGTAAGTATATATATATACATGTAATAATTGTGTTATGCAATATTTCAGAATAGAAAAGAAAACATAGGACAAATGGTAAAAAAAACATAACAAACTTGTGCAATAAACGAGTTGACTTAGCTAATAGAGGATTGAACCCGCAACACCGTACTGGAAACCCATGGCCTTTGACCACACCACTACTAACCTATGGATAAAAAACACAATAAATTTACAGTAACATTAAATTTAAATTTAAATGCACTTTTTGAAAACCTCTATTTAAATTTTACTATTGTTTTCGGAATGAATAAATGCAAATCTTGGAAGCGAAAATTAACCTATTTCTCGACATCCGATTGAGCTGAAACTCGGCAGATAGACTCGTTGTCGATGACAATGGATGACATTACAGCAGTTAATAAATTAAATAAATATCGGTCCTACCCGGTCGGCATTTGGCGAAGTTTTTAGCGAGGTTGACCTCAGTCCCTGCGAAGGAAAGGACTGGGGTCAACCATTATACAATCGTTGTTCAAATAAGAAAATAATGATTTTAATCATGCAAATGTTTAATCAATTTCAACCAAAGTAAGAAAAAATTGACCTCACTTCGGGCACTTACAAATTTGCCAAGAACACAAGTTCAATTATTTTTTAAATTTCTAAGCACTGATGTTACGGTGACTAAAAATTTTACATTTTGAAACAATTTTTTGATCAAACATGGCGCTTGTAAATATGCTGTGCCTCACTGCAAAACCAGGTTGATAAATATTAGTTTTATTGCTCGAAAAATGTATAATTCTTTATGTACAACCTTTAAAAGGGCCACGTGTGTATACATACTTCAATCTTTTAAAAACTACATCAAATCTTGGCTAAAAAACACTGAACTAGATATATATATTTTTTTTTTTTTCTTATAAGTTTTAGCAAAGACATTTATATCCATACACAGTTTATTTATTTTTTATTATTTCACAAAGATACAAAACAGCAGATATATTTTATTGTTTGTTATGCTTTGTTTGTTAATTCACTTTTTAGGATGTCTTCTTTAAAAACTAGTAGTTACCTTATTTTTTGTGTTATTTTAAAACTCTCATATATGTCATGCTTTGGTTTTTTGTATTGCATCTGTACAGTAACTCTTATAAAATAACATACCTTATATTGTTGTTATTCTTATAGTGAATAGAATAATTTCGTTAAATATAATTTAACAATTTATTTTTTTATTAACTAGTTGTTACCGATTGAGTTCCAATTATGTACAATAATATATTATATGGAGTCCGATTCGAGCCGCGGTCAACAGTGGTTGTGTGTACCTATTGCTCAGTGCCGTTCGCCCGTTCCTGTGCCGCATTCAGATAAGAGATTATTGTTACATTTTATTTAATTTTGTTTATCGTATACCTATTTGTTTACATTCCTGCTTACGGCTAATCCGTTTTTGTTTGTACAGTCAATGAAATAGACTGCGTATTATCTTTTCAGTTTAATTTTTAAAAGTTAAGTTTTTTTTATATAATGGAGGAAGATGAAGATAGGCCTCCCGACCCAGTGTCGATATTGGATTTTTCTGATTCGGAATCTAATACGAGCCAGGTTTCTATTGCGCTCCCATCTCGTAAACGACGACCATCGCTTAGCCTTCACATTCCATCGAAAGTTAAATCTATACCGCCGATTCAACAAACCTCGACCTCTAACGACCTTAACACTAATAGTAACATCCAGCCAAGTACTTTAACTAGCGATAATGCAAAAATTACTGACCTTCTTTATCCTGCTTCAGCTTCCGGTCCATTTATCGTTAGTGTTCAGAGAACTGAACAGGGAAAACCTATTCATCCTTTGGATTTTGGAAAATTCGTATTTGACTCAAAAAATAATAACCTTGGTATTGTTAACGGTTCAATTAAACCGGAAGGGCGATATAAATTATCTATCGAGTTTAACACTGCCGCTTCCGCAAATGGATTTGTAAAAAAAATTGACTCGCTCTCAAATCATAAATATAAATCGTTCATCCCTACATTTAACCTTTCGAGAATGGGTCTCGTGCGAGGAATTCCCGCGGATATCCCAGAGGCTGAAATTGTTGATGCTTTGAATAATTCTCACGGAACCCCAAAAGTATTAAAAGCACGTCGACTGAACTACAAGGATTCTACTGATGGAAACACAATCTGGAAACCTTCCCAGTCTGTTGTTGTTACATTTGAGGGACAATCCCTACCGTCTCGTGTGTTAATTTATTATACCTCGCTTCCCGTCGAAGTTTATAAATTTCCAACAATTCAATGTTTCAATTGCTGCCGGTTCGGACATTCGAAATCCGTATGCCGCTCCCCCCCACGTTGTTACTATTGCGGAGAAGGTCACCCATTTGATCAATGTCCGAAATCTTCCAATGATCCCATTTGCATTAACTGTTCGGGTGCACATACCGCGGTCAGTCTAGCCTGTCCGGAATTAACAAGACAGAAGAACATAAAACATAAAATGGCTACCGACAACATTTCGTACTTCCAGGCCTCAAAGTTAATCTCTCCTGCGAAAAAATCATTCGCAGAGATGACATCTTCCTCAGCTCCTTTCCAAACAACCACCTTTTTAAATTCAACGTCATCTTCTCACAGAGAAACCATTCTCAAGCCAGTCAAACCTAACCCAAAATATACACCTTACCTTGATAAAAAACAATTGAATAATATTTTGGCCAGCCCGAATGGGAATGCCAAATCCCAGACGCCCAATGGGTGTGCCATTAATGGTAATACTTCCCCTCCTGCTCTCCCCGAAATAATGAATAATAATACTTTTATACAAACTTTAATTACCCTTTTAATTTCTATCCTTACAAACAACAATACTGTACCGTCCAACGCTGCCGATTACATTAAATCTTTATTATCTTGCCTTCCCAATGGCTTCGAAACTGAACAAAATTCTTCAGTGGAACAGTAGAAGCCTCTTCGCTAACAAATCTGACCTAATTCAATTACTCGACGAACACGACGTTTCAGTAGCCGCCATTTCTGAAACGTGGTTAAAACCCTCCTTTCACTTAAGAATTCCAGGTTATTATTGTCTCAGACACGACAGACCGGATGGTAAAGGCGGCACGGCTCTGATAATCCATAATTCTATCCCGTTTAAACAAATTAATATTCATCCTCCCTCTGACGATATCCAGATAATAGCAGCTGTCTTATCTGATATCACAATATTGTCAATATATATTCCTCCCTCTACGACTTTTATTGTAAATGAATGGGCACCAATCTTAACCCAGATTTGTTCCCCTTATATGATCCTTGGAGATTTTAATGCACATTCCCCTTCTTGGGGTAGCGAAATAACAAATCGTTCTGGCCGCAATCTTTTAGATTTTATTGATACCCATAACCTATGTTTTTTAAATGACGGATCTCCAACCAGATTCACCCCCCCTCATCAACGGAAAAGTGCTGTTGATATATCTCTTTGTTCGTATTCGTTAGCATCTAAATGCTCTTGGGACATCCTAAACGATCCCCTCTCTAGTGATCATTTCCCAATTATAATCCGCTTCCACCATCAATTCAACACTTATTCCCTCCCAGTTAAAAATAATCTCAAATTTAGAACGAAAGATGCGAATTGGAGCACTTTCTCTTCTGAACTAGATAACCTTATTAATTTAACAAAATCGTCCCCGGGAGACATCAGAATGCAATGTGAGACGTTTCCTTCTATGGTTATAAATGCAGCAGAAAAATCCATCCCGAAACGCAATGCGAACATTAAAATAAAACACTCTACTCCGTGGTGGGACGAGCCCTTTCTGACTCTGCTCCGGGTCCCGATGGAATATTTTATAGTTTTATTAAATCATTTTCTGATATGGCGGTTGAATACTTCTTATCTCTTATTAATAATATGTTTGAAACAGGACTAATTCCGGATGATTGGAAAACTCAAAAAATCATTCCCATTTTAAAACCTGGAAAAAATCCATCTGAAATTTCGTCTTATCGGCCTATTGCTCTTTCATCATGTTTGATGAAAGTAGCGGAGCGTTTGATAAAAAACAGACTAGAGTGGTTTGTTGAAAGTCAGGATATTATCTCACCAAATCAGTATGGTTTTCGGAAAAAGAAATCTACAATGGATAATTTAAGTTTGTTCACAACTGATATCCGAGTTTCTCAATCCCTAAATTCTTATACATTGGCCACATTCCTTGACCTTTCATCAGCTTACGATGATGTTTTACTGAATGTTTTGAAAGAAAAGCTAATTAAAAAACAAATCCCCCCGAAATTAGTCCAATTTATTATTAATTTGCTCACAGATAGGTCTATTATTATTGAGTCTTCCTCTAAATGCTTAAGACGCAAACTATGGAGAGGTTTACCCCAGGGTTCTGTTATCAGTCCTCTGTTGTTTAATATTTATATAAGCGACCTAGACTCAGTAATTCCTTTTTCTATCAAGCGACTTTACTTTGCGGATGATATCCTTATATATTTGTTACATAAAAATATCATTCTTGCAGCTAAGGAAATGAATTTGGCTTTACAATATATTAAAAGCTGGTTGTCAATAAATGGGATGAATCTGGCGGCATCTAAAACAAGGGTCGTGGCTTTCACGCGCAAAAGAAAAATTCCCCACTTCTCAATCTCTTTTGATAATGTGCCTCTACAAACCGCTACTCAAATCAAATTCCTTGGTCTTCTTTTGAACCATAAATTATCCTGGCTTCCACACATTCAGATAATTTCTACAAAGTGTGAAAAGGGACTTAATATGATGCGAGCAGTTTCCAGAGTATGGTGGGGGTCTCATCCTACCACTCTTAAATTAATGTATAATTCCCTAGTTCGGAGCCACTTGGATTATGGCACATTCCTTTTTGACCCCCTCCCTAAATATTTAGATAAGAAAATGGAAAGAATTCAATCAAAAGCCCTCAGAATGATTATTGGAGCTATGAAGTCTTCTCCAATTAATGCGCTTCAGGTGGAATGTGGGGAGCCTCCATTATATTTCAGAAGGCAGTTCCTTGCCAATAAATATATTTTCAAGGCTTTATCGTTATCACATCATCCTATTAAACAAAGTCTTAATCGGTTAAGTGTTAATTTGAATTCTAACAAAAGATTGAGAGAAAAAAAATGTTTTCCTCTCCTAATTAAAAGTTTTCATCTCTATAATTCTCTGTCATCTTCCCTCCAATATCTTCAAGAAGTTCCCAATCTCCCTATATACAATATTCCATTTAAGGCAATCACTTTTATGCCGAACACAATAACATCAGACTTTCGGAAGAATATTTTATCTTCCCCAAATAAATTTCAAAATGTGGATGACTGTTTTAAAAGCATTGTGGCTTCGAAATTCCCTGGATTTTCCATCCTTTACACAGATGGTTCCAAATTTGAAAATAAAAATTGTGGAGCATCGATATATAGTCCAGAATTCAACATCAATCTCACTTATAAATTACCGAAAGAAGTTTCCATATTTACAGCTGAATGCTTTGCAATTGAACAAGCGCTAAATCAAATGTTCTCAACATTCATCGAGCCTTACTATGTACTGATTCGCTAAGTGCTCTAACTAAAATTATGTCAAATATTCTATGTTATCCGGAAGACAATATTATATGTAAAATAAAAAATCTTCTCAATTCTCTAAGTGAATCTGGGTTTGAGACGATATTGGCCTGGGTCCCTACCCATTTGGGTATCGAGGGTAATGAGATGGCCGATTCTCTCGCCAAATCTGGTTCAGATTCCGGAACTATCCCACTAAATTTTAGAATTCCTATCTCCGATGTCTTCCCGATTCTTAAATCCAACATGACTCGTGCCTGGGAAGAAAATTGGGCAGTCTCCAAAATAAGAACTGGATCTTTCTATGCTGGAATTCAAAACCATATCCCTGCTAAGCCATGGTTTCACGGTAAAAAACTTTCAAAACGATTCATTTCATGTATTTCGAGAATGAGAATTGGTCACTGTTCAATTGCATCTCACTTGGCTAGAATTAGAGTTTTGGATGATCCGGTCTGCCAGTGCGGTGTGGAAGAGGAAACCCTCGACCACGTTTTCTTTAACTGTAAAAACCATTCATCTTTCAAGAACATATACCGCCGGCTTATTAAAATCACACACCAGTCCCCCCTTAACATTTCATACCTTTTATCTCTTAACAATTCTCGTGTTCATACAGCTTTATGTAAGTTTATTAACCTGAATGAATTCAACATTTAATTTGTTTTAGTGATCTAAATGAGACAAATATTTAATTTTTTTTATTATTTTCCCAATAGATTAACCGAATTTTTTTATCCACTTTAACTGTTACCGGCACAAAGCACTCTTTTCAGGGTGAAATGCCTAAAACCAAAAAAAAAAAAATATATTATATCCATTTATCATTTGCATCATGGAAGATCGATACTCTCAGTATCACCCTGGACAGAGACCTTTATTATGTATGGCCGCCCGTGGAGATAAGTTTGATTATATAATATAGTAATAAATATCAGTATTGTCGCGACAGAAGACCGTATCGCATCGCTATGTCGTGTAACTCATGTAATATAATTATAAACGAGTGTCTTACATTCATTCAAAACAAGGCAGACACTCTGGATGAGATTGCAATTACACAATTATGCATCTCTACTTACTCCGAAGAGGAAATAAAGGAGGCGAAAACTATCCTGTTTGAAAAGCTTCCGGATAAACGTACTTTGCGGAAAGGTGATGGCAGAATCAGCCGAGACCTCCCGGACATCCTGAGAGCATTGAAGGAGACCGATCCTGATAAGCTACCAGTATTCGCTGCTAAACAATTGCATAAATTGCCTCCCATCAACTTCGACAGCATAGATGTATCCAAACTCCTTAAGGAACTCAATGCACTGAAAACGGAAATAACTCATATAAAAACCGAACTAAAAGATTCATCAACCACAAAAAATGAAGAAATAAAACAAGAACTGGCACTAATAAGAGAGCAAATTGCAAATATTCAGTTCCCAAACAAACAAAATGAATTAACTGGGAATTCTGAAGTAATTATTAATCACCTAAATGTAGGTAAGCCACGATTTCCAGATAGTAAACAAATACCGACGGGCGGCGCATCCTGCTTATCGACTGGTTCTAGCAATGCAATGTCAACCACACACACAAAGACAATGAACGAACACACTCCAAATAGTCCAGTGCAGCCGGGAATGAACTTCGCACATGCTTTAAAACAAAATAATAAACAGGTATCGCGCGACCACGGCCCGCGGCCCCGGCCTCCTGCGGAAGATGAGAGAGGATTTACATTAGTAACTAGAAAACCCAAACGCAACTTGAGAGGAAAAGCAACCTCAACGACACTGAAGTCGGCAGATTTAATTACGTCAATTTATATTTCAAGGTTTACCTTGGAAACTACCGAGGATGACGTAAATACCTACCTTGTAGATAATGGTTTCGAAAATACTAAGATCGAAAAAATTAAGCCTTACCGTCCCACGCCATTTAACACCTTTAAACTTTCTGTAAAAGCAACTGAAGGGCCGAAATACCTGGTGGAAGAACTATGGCCGGAAGGAATTGTTTTCCGTAAATATATAGAATCGCGTGCATCAACCAAAAATCAAAATGACAACCGATAAATTAAGAATTATTTCGATTAATTGCAGATCGGTCCGTAGCTCCGAAAAATTTATTCACGAACTCTGCGAATCATATGACATTATACTACTCCAAGAAACATGGCTACTCCCAACCGAGATTGAATTTTTGTCAAATATTCACCCGCACTTCAATAGCTCGGGCACCTCTGCCGTCAATATAGCTAACGGTCCCCTACTAGGTAGGCCGCACGGCGGAGTTGGGATAATTTACAATCAAAATTTAAGGGTTACCACAATCCCGATGGACAATTGTCGTATGGCCGGAATCGAGGTGAGTCTGAATACTGAAAATTTAACCATCTTCACGATCTATATGCCGACTTGCTTAACTGACAACTTTGAGGAGTTTACCAACTGCCTGGCCTCCTTACAAACGATCATTGACGACAAAGATTATATCAATTCAATTATTATCGGAGACTTCAACGCTAATCCCGACTCACTCTTTGGAATAGAGCTAAAATCTTTTTGTCAAGAATTCGAATACATTTGTGCCGACACCGAAATTTTACCTGAGAATTCTTACACATACGTCAGTGACGCGCATAGTACTACCAGGTGGTTAGACCACTGTCTAGTTACGAAAAATATTTACAAACAAATTATCGAGATGAAAATACATTACGATGTTGATTGGACTGACCACCGACCCCTCGAACTAACTTTAAATACGAATGGAATAGTAACATCTGAAGTATTTTCATCTACATTAAGGGATCCAGCATTATGGAATCCGAAAAATATACGTGATATCGGAATTTATAACTCATGTTCGCAAACTTATCTTTTTTTTTTTTTTTTTTTTTACAGTGAATACCTCACAAGAGTCCCAACTGCTCCCGTCTGGAGCCAGTGAGACTATGGCATCCCCAATTGGGGGATGTTGTGAGGCTGAAGGTAAGTGGGGAAGGGAAAGAGGAAGGTGGGGAAGTACCTGGCTATTCAGATCTAGTCACTAAACACGGCTAAAGCCATTTGGAGCAACGTTTCAATTCTGAATGGTGGTCTTACACCAGGGCGATACTGGTAGTATCTTCCACTCTGGAACGTGCCGCAAATATACTATATATTATTTTAATTAATTAATTGTGAAATAACACAAATTAATCAAATAAAATTTGTTTGCGCACGCCGGGTTCGAACCCGCGACCTTCGGAATGGCAGTCCAATGCGTTACCACTGGACTATGCCGGCCGTCAAATCTAGCTAAAATCAAGCCAAAAAATACATTTCGTGAGGACGGTGGCAACCCTGAACGTGCCAAAATAAAACACCTCTACGGATGTATAGTACAAGCATTACGATACAGTGCCGCTTGTATATTTGGAAATACCACTACACCAAAATATAAGCAAGTCTGTGGGTGGAATGAATTTGTTGCAGACAAATACGAAAAATCAAGACAAGCGATGCTCACCTGGATTGATAATGGGAGACCGCACAATGGTCCCATCGCGGAGGATAGAAGGACAAAGCGTGCCGCCTTCAAAACAGCTCTAAAACAATGCCAAAGGAATTCGACACAACTCCAGATGGATAAAATAGCAGCGGACTTAGACAATCGGGACTTCAAATCATTTTGGAATAAATCTAATAAAATGTTGAACATGCGTTCCAAAGTCTCGTGCAACATAAACGGAGAAACGAATCCTGAAGTAATCGCCAATATTTTCAAAAAACATTTCGCGACTACCACGCCGACCATCTCCTCAAACGATACGCATTTGAACGCCTATGATGACATTGACCCTATAGTCACTGCAAACATGGAGAAAACTGCCATTAAAAACATGAAATCCGGAACATCAGCAGGACATGACGGCTTAAGTACCGAACACGTTAAACATGCAGGGGTAGCGATTCTGAAACTACTGGCAACATTGTTCACCGATATCTTAAAGAGTGGTTATCTACCCAAAGACATGACAAAGACAATCATAATACCGATAGTAAAATCTAAACTGACAGACATAACTTTACAGGAAAATTACAGACCAATATCCATCGCCACCGCCACCGCCAGAATATTTGAACGAGTTCTCTTAGATCAAGTCGGACCCCAATTGAAAACGAAAGACAATCAGATGGGTTTTAAAACAGAATGCTCCACGGACTCAGCCATATTCTGCGTAAAACGGACACTGGAATACTACAGGAAGAGAAAAACAACAACTTACGCATGCTTTCTGGACCTTAGTAAGGCCTTCGACAGAGTCTACCATCCATTATTGTGGACCAAACTAAAAGAAAGAGGTCTACCATGGAAAGTAGTACGAATTCTCGGCACATGGCACCGTCAACAAGAAAACCTCGTTAAATGGAAAGATGGTTTCTCAGAACCCTTTTTCTTAAAGAGTGGGGTCAGACAAGGAGGTTGTTTGTCCCCAGTACTGTTCAACATATATATGGATGAATTAACTCACAGGTTAAATAACGCTGGGATAGGCTGCCATATTGGAGGACAATGCATCAACAACGTGAGCTACGCAGACGATATGGTGCTGATGGCACCGTCAATAAGGGGACTAAGAATTCTCTTGAAGATCTGCGAAGAATATGCACTCGAAACAAACATGTTATGTAACGCGAAAAAAACAGCACTGCTGGTCGTCAAATACAGAGATGGACCAAAAAAGATTCCCCCAGCATTTTTGAATGGAGAACCTCTCATAATAGTAGAAACAACGAAATATTTAGGGCATATCATCACCAACAACTTAACGGATGACGACGACATCGATAGGCAGAGGCGAGCACTGAGCATAAAAAGTAACATGCTCAGTAGAAGATTTGGACTCTGCAGCCCGCAGGTGAAAAGGAAGCTATTCTCAGCTTTCTGCACTACCTTGTATACTTGCGAGCTGTGGGCCAATTCCAAAAAACGTACCATGGAAAGGCTTCGTATTCAATATAATAATGCCTACCGCATAATGTTCGGACTTCCAAGGTACTGCAGTGCCTCCTCGATGTTCATGGAGGGAAGAGTTCCCGGCTTTGCAGCCCTAATGAGATCCAGGGTAGCAGGAACGAGGGGAAGGATCAATAACTCCAGAAACATCCTCATCATCGAATCCCGCCAGACCTCAGGATCGAGCATCGAAAAACATTGGAGAAAAATATTGGCCCCCATAATTATCGCTCCGATATACCAATAAGCTTACAAGAAATTTAAATGTTTTATGATATCACTCTCCATTCTATATAGTTCCTTTTACTTTTTCTTATGTTTTATTTGCTTTATCAAACTTACATTTTATACTTTATTTTATTTGTACTTAATTGTATCTCTGTATATAACATTGTAGTTATATTTTATGGATTGTGTGGGATTGCACTCACCTCCCCACATTCTGGAATAAACAATTATTATTATTATTATTATTATAATAATTTTTTTTTAAAGAAACATGATTAAATTCATTTTTATTTTTTACTACTTGATGTGTACCCGGTGTTGCTAGGGGTTATGAACGGTTTGTAGTAAGTTTTGAAATTGTGAGTCCTAGCGTAGATATTTGACAACCTGATGCATTTTTAAGCTAGAAATCATATATTTATTTTAGTTTTTTTTATTTTATTATATATTACACAGTTTACAAATATAAGGCAAAAAAGTCCGATAAACTGCTTTTTAGCAATTTGTCTAACGGGTTATTTACATTATAAATCTTATTATAGTGAGTTTACAGTTACATTTTTTAAAACAAAAAAATTTTTTTTTACAGAAATATAGCAAAAGATAATTATGAAAAACATAAATAACAATTTTAAAAGTCTTTAGAATAATATATAGTAAGCTAATACAAATGAATTCTTTCAGTAAGTTCACCAATTGTTTGTTTTGGGCACAGTTTTTAATTTCAGCAGGTATCATATTAAAACAATTGGTAATCATATAGTTTAACGTTCTTTGTACATATTTATTTGTATGCTTATGTACAATAAGTCCTTCATTAAAGTTAAAACGAGTATTATGATTGTGTTCTAGCCTGTTTATATATAAGGGGTTATTTATGTGCTGAAATATAATTTTGTACCACAGAATTGCTCTCACTGAAAGAATTTTGAGACTCTGATAGAAGTATGGAATATTATATAATGCCTTTCTTTGTATAAATTTTTTTCAGCTAATAATTTAACCTATGAATTTTGCACGGATTGAACATGGTCGATATTAGTTTTGCAGGAAAATCCTCAAGCTGCAATTCCATACCTTATAACATATATTCAGCAAGAGATAAATAAATTATTCGAAGTGTGCAGATTGGAACAAAAATTTTTAGTTTATACAATCTGCTTACAATTGATCTTAGTCGTGCACAAACTTTGTTTATTTGTATATCCCACTTGAAAAGGCAATCAATATTGACACCTAAATAAACATATTCTTTAACTAGTTCCATATTTTCACATGTAGGTACACATTGCAAGAATACCATCGTATAAGCAATCTGAGGTATGGGTCTTTATTTCTGGTGTAATATATACCTTAACATTAGGGGATCTTTTTTAGTTTTTTTGGCATTTATGATTAAGCCAGAGTCGTGAGACCATTTTAAGAGTTCAATGTAGTCTTTTTGTGAAAGTTTTCAAATCACTGCTAGAAATCACTAAAGCAGTATCATCCGCATATACAAAGTGCTTTACATGTCTAAAAATGTATTTAATAAATGATACATATATAATGGTGACCGGATAAATCATCACAATGATAATTCATCACATCTATATAAAAGTTATAAATAAAGTCATGGAAAGTGATGAAACAAACACTTTATTAACTGGGATAAGTAGTTTAGGTTAGGTAAGGTTAATTATTTTTTTTACATCCTTTCTAATGACTTTATATCACTTTTTAAAAGTGTGTTGAATTGTCACTGTGTTGAGTTATCATGGAACTCATATAATATACAGAATTGGACCTAATATGGAACCTTGAGGAACGCCGGCAAAATAATTATTTATTTTGCTTAAAGATTTTAAGGACGGGTTGTTTCAGAGAATTTGAACAATTCATCAAATTTCAACGTTCATTTACAAGTTCTGTGAAAGATTTTTTCAAGCTTTTTTTTATTTCAGTTTTGTCAAGCAATTGCCTACAATGACATAATAACAGAACTAGAATAGGACTTTCACAGAACCCGAATCTGTAAATAAAACTATTGTAAAGAATTGAAAAAGTTAATTGTTTTTTAGCATTTGTTTCACTTGATCGTGTCATGTCTTTCTTGGGAGTCCTTGATTTCTTCTACCATTCACTTACATATGATAAATTCTTCTTACACTCCTTTCTTCGTTTATCACGTACCTCATTTAATCACACATGCGTATTTGTTTCACTTCATGGTGCCAAGTGTTCATCAGGCGTCTCTGACTTCTTCTACCATTCTCTTCCACATCAAACAATCTCCTTACCTTTCTTTGTTCATCACGTACGCCTCAATTTATTGCACACTATTCCCAAATGGAAGTCATATTTTTGTAAACCAGTAAAACCACTGTATTTTTTAATTTATGTTCTAGTTATTTTTAATTTTGTTTCTTGCATATATTATTTTTTAATTTAATTTTATTTTTATTATTTCTTTCTCATGTTTCAAAACTGTCTGTCATTAAAATTGTACCACCTACATGTAAAAGCCCTCTGGGCGTTAAATAAATGAATATTTTTTATTTTATAGAGCGGAGACGGTTTACATATAGTTCCCGTGAGCACTTAGGCCATAGGCCCATTGTGCTATCTCCCATTTTACCTCAATCCTTTAACAACAACCCAGTCCCTTTTATAAAGTTCACCAGGGTTGTCATTGGATATGTGGCTATGTCCTCTGGTTCCACAATGTGTATTTCCAGGTCTCATTTTTCCTCTCCAATCCCCCTTGGTTCCCTGAAGGCCCCAATAGGGAAGAGGCCTTCATTTATCC
Source organism: Hesperophylax magnus (assembly GCA_026573805.1). NCBI lineage: Eukaryota > Metazoa > Arthropoda > Insecta > Trichoptera > Limnephilidae > Hesperophylax > Hesperophylax magnus. The sequence goes on from JAIUSX010000004.1 coordinate 14,824,238, forward strand.
TCTCCACTCCTCCTTGGTTCCCTAAAGGCCCCACGATGGAAGAGGACTTCATATCTCCTCTCCACTCCTTCTTGGTTCCCTAAAGGCCACGGGATGGAAGAGGGTTTCGTCTCTCCTCTCCACTCCTCCTTGGTTCCCTGAAGGCCCCAATAGGGAAGAGGCCTTCGTCTCTCCTCTCCAGTCCTCCTTGGTTCCCTAAAGTCCCCGGGATGGAAGAGGACTTCATATCTCCTCTCCACTCCTCCTTGGTTCCCTAAAGGCCCCACGATGGAAGAGAACTTCGTCTCTCCTCTCCACTCCTCCTTGGTTCCCTAAAGGCCCCGGGATGGAAGAGGGTTTCGTCTCTCCTTTCCACTCCTCCTTGGTTCCCTAAAGACCCTGGGATGGAAGAGGATTTCGTCTCTCCTCTCCACTCCTCCTTGGTTCCCTGAAGGCCCCGGGATGGTAGAGGGTTTCGTCTCTCCTCTTCACTCCTCCTTGGTTCCCTATAGACCCCGCAACGAAGGAGTCTACTACTTATTGGTTCCCTGAAGGCCCCACGGCAGAAGAGTCCACTTCCCCTCGGTTCCTTGAAGGCCCAATGAGGGGAAAGGGACTTTTAAAATGGTCCAATATTCGTCCTATACCGATAACCACGGGTATCTAGGGGAATAGAAGGTCTACACCAGCAGACGCCCGAGTGCTGGAGTAAGGTCAAAATACGCCCATATGCGACCCTGTATCTCGGAGTCAGCGTTCGTGACACTGTTCCCCAGGTCATTCAGCCTGAGCATTGTAGCTCACACCTTAGCTTGGGATGGCTATTGCAGGTCATGTTTCTACTCCCTGGGCGATGGGTTTGCCACACTCCCTACGCTAATTATTGCACATAAGTAATAAGATTTACTTGGTCGTGCCCTGTTTTCCTCAGGCGTCCCCAACATCTTCCACCATACACCTCTTACTTACTTACACCTCTTTCTTCATTCGTCGCCTTCGCCTCATTTCACCTAAAAATATATATTTGATTCATTCTCTTCATGTAGTGTCATGAAATCCACAAATTTGAAAAAATTACATAATTTGACGCAGTTTTTCATTCCAGTGCAGAGATAACGTGTTTAGTCTTCGTATGGTGTTCCTGACTTTTTTTACCATTCAGTAAACCACATTGTTACAATTAAACTACACTATATCGACTTGATTCAACTCAGTATCTCATTTCAGTGCAGAGATAACGCGTTAAGTCTCCTTTGGGTGTCCCCGACTTTCTTCTACCATTAAAACCACTCTGTAAACATTCCTGGTACTAATCAGAACTAACTTTGAAATATTCACCGAAAACGGTCCAGTTGTTTTTGAGTCTATAAGGATTTTAGTTTACACTTTTTATTTGCATAGATTTTCTTTCTACTTACTCACATTGGTCAAAAACTATTCTCTAATATCTACCGCACAAGAGTTCCAACAGCTCCCAGAGGGGCTATGGCATCCCCAATAATCAGGGCCGATCCTGTGCAGGCGCAATTGGGGCAGTCCGCTCCTGGCGCCGAATTTCTAAAGCCCAAAGGAGCCAAGTTGCCAAGTTGCCAAGGCGCTGATAGTAACCTAACACTGGCGCCTGGTGTCATTTGGCTTAGGCCCCACCAATAATTGGGGTATGTATTTTATGAGTCTGATAAAATAGACCGGAGAGACGGAAATTAAGGGTAATAGGAACACATGTTTTCATGAAAAAATACAGTATTTAACTAAATAAATTGATTTATTTTACTATGACTCTTAAAACAAAAAATCTCAAATATCTTTTACAGTAGGTAGTTAATTAAATATATCCATAAAAAATAAGCGAGGCGTATTTTGAGCTGCAAAAACATTTTATAAATTACATGATGTAATGGAGCTATGTATTTTGCTATAACATATAACAAAATATGATCTGTGGTGGATAGCTAATTTACTTGGCAAGATAATTTGCTAAAACATAATAATATAACATAGTGAATAGTTTTCGAAATTAAATTTTACCTAATTTGCTATCTAAATATATGTGAAAATATCTAAATAAATTAACTTAAAAAGCGAGTATCAAACCATTGGCATCAAAAGCAAGTTGCTATATGAAAATTATAGAAAATTACAAATTAATTATATTAGGTACATGGGTTTCTATCTACTTATTGCTGTTTATTAATTTATCATCATAGTGGTGAAATCTAGTTGTGAAATTCTAGAATATATCAGATTAAAGATCTTGTCTCAATCTCCAAGTGTTTTTGATGCTTTCACCAATGAAACTGAGCGATGGCAAAGTGAAAACGTAGCTCAAATGCAGTGCTATCTCAGTGTTGTCACAGCTGGGCTATTTTCACTGAGGAATAAGTTCACCTAAATTGATTGCATTTCTAAATATTTATGTCATGAAAAGCTATACAATACTGAATACATAGGCCCAGTATTTCAGTCAGTCCTTATCCTAGTTATATGCGACTAAATCGGCCGCAAAAGCCACGGTAAGCCGCAGAATAGTTCCCTCTTTAGACACCGAGGTGCTAGCAATGACAAATGTCAAATATGACATTTACATATTCAAATCTCACCGAAATATACGTAAATTGCATAATTTTATCAGTATGGATAGTTACATGTTGAGGTTATTAACTCTTTGCACGCGGCCGTATCAACTGTTGTTACGGCAAAAAGTCTATACTCACACGTGGCTGTATCAACAGTTGATACGGAAACTTTGACAACCGATATTCCAGCGCTCTTTCGTCATAAATGTATTTCTTGCTCACTTGGACATTCGTAGAACTATCACGATGCTGACATTTACAAGAATTTCTCAAAAATAAAATTGTATTTCATAAAAAAAGATCGATAATCAAGTGCGCCTCTTTGCGCCTTTTAGTCCTTGAGTTTACATTTTTGTCAACGGATGGCGTTAGTACTAGTATGTCATTCACAACTTTTCAAAACTAAAAATGATAAGTGCTCATGGTGTCCCACTTGTGTCTACCAACGCAGTGGCCTAAGTACAACACACGCCGAGTGAATGGCGGGACCACATTCAAAAGATACGGTACGTCTTTGTATGAAAGTTTTTGTTTTTATAAACATCTAAGAGTGTTGACACACGAGGATTTGTTTTCATATTGTGGAGAATAATCTGTTCTGTCTATATAGTCCAATAAATCATGGCAGAATGCTATAATTTGACATTCAATTGCGTGCATAGGTATTTGAAAATATGTACCGCGTACGGGTATAGATAAAACGGAGCAAATTAACGCGTTCAATAGGTTAATTGATAATCAATTTAAAATGGACAAATAGAATGGTAAGGTATTAAATGAGGAATTTTTCAACATCAGCACAGTGTTTTCAGCGGTTTGTTTGTCATAATTTCATGAAAAGTGCAATGACTACAGCAAAACAAAAACTATTTAAAATTAATATCCTAGCATACAGCACCATGCTGATTGACGTGGGGAACTTTATCAACTTTATCAAAAAATTAACCCGTGAAAGTTAGCCAGCGATCTCCCAATGACGTAGAAGCATAGATATACCACTCACGCAACATAGAAAAGCAAGTACTTTCCTCTAATAAAATCATAGACAATACATGTAATATTGCCGATATCTAGGCTTCCGAACTATATACGGATTATGTTCGAAGCCGTGCTAAGCTCCACATTTATGCCGAGCTTTAAATCAACCGATATACCGGGCCATAATAATTTATGCTTCGCAAAATATGGCTACATAAAATAAAACAATATTTTAAAGCTTTATTTTGACTTAATTTTTGATGACTATAATTATTATTGAGCCTAAGTGAATTAAGTAAGTCTTCCACTAAGGAAGTATTGTGCTTAACTTAGCGTTCGCTCAGTTTTGATCGATGAAAGTGATCAACAAATGAAAATTAAATCAAATAAATCAACAACTCTCAGTTATTTGATCAATTACATTTAATTATTTCGTTGTATTTATTATCACTAGGAGGAAAAAAAATGGCAAAAGACGTCATAATTAAAACTAATTGATTATTTTTTAATGATGAACTAATATTTATAAGACAAGGTTTTTTATGCATAGCACAAAGGATAACAAATTATTATAAGCAATAATTAGTCGCCTGAAATATCCATACAAATTAAAAATACTTCCCGAGTAAAAATAAATGCCGCCGACGGGAATTGAACCCGCACCTTCTGATGTCCTGTTGTTTACAGGAGAAAAAATATAAAAAGCAGTAATTGTTGATTGAAGTAATAGTACATATTGAATTATTTGGCGTGTTAGGAATAAGCCGATGTAGCTCAGTGGTCCAGAGCACCTGGCCAGACATCAAAAGGTGCGGGTTCAATTCCCGTCGGCGGCATTTATTTTTACTCAGGAGATATAAAAGTAATTGAAATAAATATTATATTGAGTATTAAAATCATAACTTAGGAACGATAACCAAAGGATTACGAATTGACCAAGTTTTCTTTAGCATTTTTAATACTTTTTCAGGTTCTTACAAGTTTCACGTCTACCAATAAAAATATGGCATACTGAGGTGATTTCATCACAGCGCCTATATAAAGTTGATCAAATATTTATAATATTGTTAATTATGTAAAGTGTAGTGGCAACGCTATTTTGCAGTTATGAATGTAGATAAAACAACAATATTAACAATATTATCACAAACAAACTCTGATCAACAGTTATCCAACATTGCATATGGATAAATATTTTTTTATTAATATATATTTATCAATTTGATAGATGTGAAACTCTTAAGTAACCTTTTCCTTATAAATTATACTAAATTACACATATATTTCATCTAAAAAAAACAAACAACCAATCAAAAATAAATTTCTTACAAATAAAAGTGATTTTTTTCTATTTCTAAATCTAAAGTTTATAAGTTGAGAGAAATTAACCTTTTCACTGCATTCACAATAAAAGCAAATAATATAATGACATTTGTAGTGTGAGTAAATATTTGTAGTTTCAATACTGCTCACCAGATGTCGTTAGAGTGTGTAAATTTATGTTAGGATATTTAGTTTATGTAGTTTTAATATGTCTTCATAGGTGGCAGTAGTAATGCCACATGACAGAGACAACATGCAGGCCATACCCGAATGGTTACGAGTACCGCCGATGTCAGCCGATCTTACAGGTGAGCATCTCAGTACGAGTTCCCTCCCACAACAGAATAAATTAGAAATTCAATTTAATATCTCACGATAAATAAACTTACTCAATACTCTTACTAATCTCAGATGAACCAAAGTAATTATTGAAATCTCCCAATGATTAAGTGTATTGCAAATTAAGAAGAGAATAAACAGTACACTACAACATTCATACATGAAAATCTTTGAATATGACTTTATAAAATGAATATACATAATGTATTTTAAATAGAAATGAGTGGTGCAGAGAGAAATAATCATTATTTGAGCATCATGGATATAATTAGCAGTGAACAGGTTAATTTATTATAACATGTCATCATTGTGCAAGTTAATATACATTGTTTTTATTCTGAACGTTTTTCTTAAGTACACTTAAGAAAAACGTTCAGGATAAAGTGTCTTCCTTAAGTGTAATTCAGAGAGTGCCACTTAACATATATGTATACAGATATCGGTTAAGTTTAACACCTGAACACTTAACAAAGTAGGTTAAACACAATATCTGTTAAGTGCAAGTGAACAGTGAAAAAGTATCACTGAACACAATATCTGTTAAGTGTAATTGTAACTCCTGAGTACTTAACAGAGTTTTACTTAACTCATATCAAAAATATGTAATGTAATTACTTAACACTTAAGAAAGTATCACTTAACAGATTATACCGATACAGTGACGAGATTATAATCTCTCTCTAACTCGACCATTCCGTTAGCACATTTCAAATTATATCTAAACACTACAATTATCACGTATGAGTTTTTTGTCTAAGAAAAACATTATTTTACAACTCTTGTACCAAAAATAATAAATTTATTGAAATTGGAGATACATAAAAAGATGTGATTCCAAAATGTCAAAAAGATATTGTGATTATTGTGTGGATGAACAATTTTTGAGAGAGTAAAATAATCATAGAATAAAAAAGAAGAGCGCTAGAAATGCCTTCCATGTAGATTTGAATGGAAACCAGTGTCCTCAGTGACTTTTGGTTCTAGCCCATTTAGCATGCGCTCTGTCTCTCTAAAGCCCAGTTGTTTTGCACAAATTCACATGTGACAAAGTCATTAAATTGCTATTCAGCGCCATTTTCTTTTAATGACAGTTAAAAAGTTCCCGTTAAATGCCAGTTCTAACGACGGGTTGTTTCGGAGAATTTGAACAATTCATCAAATTTCACCGTTCATTTTCAAGTTCTGCGAAACATTTTTTCAAGTTCTGTTTTTATTGAAGTTCTGTCAAGCAACTAGCCTATAATGATATAATAACACAACTTGAATAGGACTTTTACAGAACCCGCAAATGAACGTTGAAATTTGATGAAAATGAAATGTTCAATTCTCCGAAACAACCGGTCCTAAGTCTGTTTCAGTTTATGAAAAAATTGTAATCAGCAGATAGGACAACTATCACGTTGTTAAACTTCTCAGCTGATTACAATTTCATAGAAAGTTGAAACGCATCTAGAATCGGAGATTAACCGGAGAGGAGCCGGCGAAAATATTAAATAAGTAAAAAAAACACTTGATAAAGTGACATTTTGATTTTTGTGTTTAACAAATCCATTACAAGTTATATCCAAAAGCAAAACGAATGTTGACACTGTAATTGCAGTGCTTCATGACGTGCGTTTGCACAATTCTTCAACACTTCAAATGCAGGGCTGTCAAATGATAAAAAACAAAATGGCGCTGAATGGCAATTCGATGATGATGTTACATTTGAATTTTGTCATAATAATGATAATGAAACACAGTTTTGTATAAGAAATTATGTTACGTAGATAACATCCTCTAAAGGCAGGTGTGTCCAGCACCTTACCTCAATCTACCATTATAAATATAATACTTGACTTGTTATCAGGAGATTGTGGGTTCAATTCCTAAGGAATAGAAAAAAATACATCGACATGGGAAAAGTTGTATTTTTTGTAATATTTCAAATTATATTGAGATTAGATTCTTGTTGAAATGCTAATGTTTAAAAATTAACCTGTAATAATTTGTGTTTTAAAGCAAGTGTCATTTTTAAGTTACAATAAACAGAAAGCAGTGTCGAAAATTTATATAAAAATATTTTTAATATCAAAAATATGCATATTATTGTATAATTTACTAGACATAGGATTAAATTGTCATATAAATTTTTAAAACCAAATCTATGATAAAACTCTAATTAAAGCTATATTCTATGTGATAATAATAATGACATTGTATGGTTGGAGAGTGGATGGTAGCCACGTGAAACGTTTCATTAAAAAAATTATCTTTAAAATAGAAAGACAAACATTTCCAGCTTGCGAACAACCTAACAATATTTGAATCCTTAGTCATAGTTAGAAAATGTCACTTGTACAATGCCCGGGTCAAATAGACGGTAAACAAATTCAACATGTTCTTAAAGAGAGTTTTTATAATTATGTTTGACTGGATAAATGAATTTTACATTCGGAAAACTATAACAGCATGAAACTTTTGTTTATAGATATAGGCTGCTAGCTCCTGCATACAGCTTTTAGCAGAGCTAAACACATGAACAGATGATACATGCATTAGTAACTCGGTTATCCGACAATTACTATATATCGTAACTCTGCCTTAATTTTTAACACGTATTTGAAAGCACAAAATCACCGGTATTCATTTGTCAGATTCAGTAGTACACTGCATGCAACGTCAGTTGGGTTTTCTTCCTCTGCATACTCAGTTATTATAAGGCTGAAAATAGTACAATGCTTAAGATAGCACTGACGAGCTGGATCGATGGTTCTCGTACGTAGCGGGTGGCGAATCGCATGGCACTACAGCTCTTCATTCATTCACCTAGATATTATCGTACGCGACTGATGTACGCGATCGATGTACTGTTACCAGCCTAAAGCTGTCATCTAGCTTGCTAGAGCTGATCATTTTACCAGTCACCAGAGTTCGTTAATAATGATTTTTGTTTTAGAACAATTCAGTTAGTCATCTATGTATTCTAGCTACTGTCACATGTGTTTCTGTTTGTTTCGTTCTGTCACTTTTTTGTTTAAATAAGTTCACAAAATGGAGACTTTTCACAAGCATAAACAAGACATCTTAACTTTTAATGGAAATTTTGCAGTGTTTGTTTGTTTTTACGAAATACGTGTTTGATATTTTAGAATATTTTGTATGTATGCATTATAATCCGCCGCTTTATAGAGTAATGTAACTCATAATAAATAATATGATTAGAAAATAATTTTCATAAGCTAGTGTCATTTTTGAGCACGCCTCGTATGAACAAGGCCATTGATACAGAAATATGGCAAATCTACCAAAAATACAAAAATATAGAGTTATTTGGCAATTTTTTTTATCAGATAGATTATAATTTATTTAAAATTAGATATCTACTCTTGAATATATTATTTCCTTTAATCAATTCATTACCATTCCTGAAGAGATCCAGCCGTTACATGCGCTTCCTTCACTTATAATTAACACATTTTTATTGTCTTTGTTGACCAACTTTGTTCATCAACAATGATAACCATGATTGTAATGAAGTCACATGTAATGATAACCATTATCTTGCATTAGTGTCACATGATAATCATTGTCATGAATAGGAATCACATGTAATGATAACCGTTATCATGACTTAGTGTCATTGTAATCATTGTCATGAATAGGAGTCACATTTAATGATAACCATTATCATGAATTAGTGTCGCATGATAATTATTGTCATGAATAGGAATCACATGTAATAATAACCGTTATCATGAATTAGTGTCACATAATAATCATCGTCATGAATAGGAGTCACATGTAATGATAACCATTAACATCCATTATTGTCACATGATACCAAATTGCACATCAAACATTGTTCATTGAGACAGTCAAAATGTTTGTTAACAACATTTTTAGTGACGGAAATTGAATGGATGTTAATTTTAACCTTATCTTTGCAGCTGTTGCTTATGTGACATGTGCATGAAGTTTCACTGAAGCACATTGCACCCCGTAAGAAAAGCGTCACAACTCAAAAGAGTAAATTTGAGAAAATAATTATTTTGTAATCTGATATTAATTGCAAAGTTAATATAACAAAAGAACGGTTAAATAATTTTTTTTTCTGATCAATATAGGTAATTATCTATCTATATAAATAAAAATTTAAATGTTCGTTTGTTCTTCACCGATTGCTTTGAAAATTTGACATAACGTTGCATTCGAATAAGCATGTGTTTTTAAATAACTATATTATATAGATGTCACCTGTGACATGTAGAAACATGCTTTACAAAAACAAAAACAAAAAACAGCACCATCTGTTGGACGTAAAAGCAACATGCACTATTGTTTCTGAATCTGCAGACAGACTGAACCACAGCAACGTCGGGCGGGGAACAGCTAGTTAAAAATAAATTATTAATTTATTTTTTTTCATCAGATTTTTTTACTCAATTTCAATATGACTTCTAAATAAAAAGTTTAAAAAAAACTGTTTTATATGTATTCAAAAGTGACAGTTTTTTTACTTGTTGCCGAAATCAGTTTTTTATTAAAGATTCACCAAAAAAAGACACAATGTATGATTGACCGGTTTTTTAGTTACATCCGGTAATAGTTTCACTTATGAAGATCCTAAAATACTATCACAATACAAAATGTTATATTTCTCTTGAGTCACTCCACATTTAAATACCTTAGTGAAAAAGAGTCACTTTTGACCAAGACGGTAGACCAAGTATGACGATTTTTGGCAGGTAAATCAAGAAATTTGGAATCGACGTACGTATATAACTCAAAAATAACACTTTTTGAGTGTGACACTTTTCTCATAGGGGTGCGACTCAAAATGTGCCACGTGATGGGATAGATTATATATTATTCTATTCTATAAACAGTTCAATTCATCGGTATTCAATAAAGATGTACGTGAAGCGATGTGATGTGTTGTATACGGTTTATCGCTTGCCGCTCATGCTCTTGAGTTCGGTGTAGGGCTTCCGAGTGCCTCGAAGCAGCTTAACCCCTTCATAGCCGCCCTTGGATGTTGCCACGTGCCGTTTGCGATACATCACCAGTCTGCGGAAAGAAAATAAACTTATAAGCAAGGAAAATTTAAAAAAATATATATAAACATCATATATAACCCACAATACCAAATCTTGAAATTGAATAATATTGATAAAATTTCATGAACGTTACAACAATCAGTTAGTGTTTTGCAGTCATAAAGATTGGATTATTTGTACAGCGCCGTTATCGTGAGAAGATCACCTCAAGTTAATACCCACATATATAATATAGTTATATTTGAATATAAGTTTTGCAGTCATACTATGAAACTTCAGGTGGTTAATACCCACATATACAGGATTTTCCAATAAGAGGTGTTATTTTTATATTCAATCGTAAAAGATCAATGGTTTCGTTGCTTTTGTGGCACGTAGCGCTGTCTTGTTAAAAGTGAACGTTGTCCAGATCAATACCATCCAATTCCAGCCATAAAAAATCGTTAATCATCTCTCGATAGCGATCCATTCACCGTAACTGTTGCTCCAGCCTCATTTTCGAAAAAGTAAGGTCCAATGACTCCGCCGGACCATAAACCGCACCAAACAGTCACAAGTTGAGGATAAAGAGGCTTTTCAACAATAACTCTCTTGGGTTTTCCGAGCCCCAGATGCGACAATTTTGCTTGTTAACGAAGCCACCGAGGTGGAAATGGGCCTCATCACTCAAGATGATTTGCATTTGATTCACTCAAGTGAATTTTAATAATTTCAATGCGTTGTTGAAGCGTGTATCATTCCATTTTTATTAATGGCGTAGTTTCTACTAGTCAAATGTCGAAAAATGACAGCTTCAAAAGTAACATCTACCGAAATAGCGGGCTATTCAAAATAACACCTCTTATTGGAGAACCCTGTATAATATAGTTATATTTGAACATAAGTTTTGCAATCACACTATGAAACTTCGGGGGGTTAATAACCACATATATAATATAATTATATTTGAATATAATGCAGATTAAAAAAAAAATTATAAAGAATAATAATAGGTTGTTTCGCAGAATTTTAACAATTCATAAAATTTACATATTTATATTCAAGTTCTGTAATTAATCCACCATGGGCTGCTTGTTTCATAGTACTTGGACATTAACAGAACTTGAATAGGATTTTCACAGAACTTGCATTTAAACTTTGAATTTTGATGAATAGTCCAAATTCTGCGAAACAACACATCATGTGTCTTAGATCTTACATCATAGACCTACAGTAGTATCATTTTAAATAGATTCTTGCTTGTGTAGTGGTGTACTGTATCGAAGGACTACTTCGGGGTAAGAGGGTACTGCGGGCGGGTGTTGCAAATCAGTTTTAAACCACTAGTATGATTGGCATATGTAAACGTTGTAAGTAAAAAAAAAAAGGAAATTTAGTCAAGAACCAATTTATTTTTTTGTAAATCGATAAAATAAAATGTTTCTTTATTTGTCCCCCACGCGTTCCTGTATCATTCATTCTATTTCGCTGAAAAATTTTAAGTTTGTTCTTATTAGTGCCAGGAAAGTTTAGAGATTAGGTTGAATGGTAGAAGAAGATGGGGATGCTGGAGAAAGACTTATTAGAACACATTATCTCTGTACTGGAATGAGATACGGAGTTGAATTTAAGCCGAAATAATGTAGAAAAAGACGGGGATGCTCGCGAAAGACTTATTAGAACACATTATCTCTGTACTGGGATGAGATACGGAGTTGAATTTAAGCCGAAATAATGTAGAAAAAGACAGGGATGCTCGAGAAAGACTTATTAGAACACATTATCTCTGTACTGGGATGAGATACGGAGTTGAATTTAAGCCGAAATAATGTAGAAAAAGACAGGGATGCTCGAGAAAGACTTATTAGAACACATTATCTCTGTACTGGGATGAGATACGGAGTTGAATTTAAGCCGAAATAATGTAGAAAAAGACAGGGATGATCGAGAAAGACTTATTAGAACACATTATCTCTGTACTGGGATGAGATACGGAGTTGAATTTAAGCCGACATAATGTAGAAAAAGACGGGGATGCTCGAGAAAGACTTATTAGAACACATTATCTCTGTACTGGAATGAGATACGGAGTTGAATTTAAGCCGACATAATGTAGAAAAAGACGGGGATGCTCGAGAAAGACTTATTAGAACACATTATCTCTGTACTGGGATGAGATACGGAGTTGAATTTAAGCCGACATAATGTAGAAAAAGACGGGGATGCTCAAGAAAGACTTATTAGAACACATTATCTCTGTACTGGAATGAGATACGGAGTTGAATTTAAGCCGACATAATGTAGAAAAAGGCGGGGATGCTCGAGAAAGACTTATTAGAACACATTATCTCTGTACTGGAATGAGATACGGAGTTGAATTTAAGCCAACATAATGTAGTTTTTTAACAGTAACAATGTGGATTTCATGATACTAAGAAGGCATGAAGAAATGGCAGAAAAGGCATGGCACGATCAAGTGAAACAAATACTTATTTCCACCTTAAAAATGCACCCAGTTGTCAGGTACTCCAGAATTCACAAACTCTAAATTTTTCCCCAAACAAACCGGGTATACCTAAGCTAGTCTCTAAATAGTAAAAAATAAAGTCGCTATCGGCGTCTGTCTGTGTGTGCGCTTAGTTCTTCTAAACTACGCAACGGATATTGATAGTGTTTTCACTATCATTTAGAGAATTTCTTCCGGAAGGTTTACATATATAATACATGCATATTATATTTATGGAAAGTAGAGAAAAGTCGATGTTTTATAATCAAGTCGTAAAAATTTTTACCTACAAGTCCCAACGACATGACACGGTGAAATTTCATGGAATATCGGAATGCTCCCGAGGCATCTAAAATGTGCTACATATTTCTTATTTGTCTAGTTGTTGTAAACAGAAATACCATTTTAGAAACTAGATAAAATAATCATTGAAATTTTTGTATTTGAAATAAACATTGATTTTTTTAATATCAAACATGAAAATGTAAACAAAAAACTTACCGGGACATTTGAAACGTCCATAATTTTGAAAGAATTCGATGTTTAGAAAACATATCCCCTTCGTGTAAGGAATTAGTAAGAACCAAAGATATTAGAAGAACGAGATATGCTATGTTGGCCGCCGGACCGTAGCCGGAGTACTACCTAATTAGGGTACTTTGAACGGTATCGGGACGTGTACGCACATAAATCTGTTCTATGTATTATTGCGGATACCTTAGCGTAAGCGAAGGTGTGCAGTAGTATTGGTGAACAAAACCGGCGACACTCGGCAAAACAATTCCACTCAGTACGAACTGCGCATAGCACATCTCGTTCTTCTAATATCTTTGGTAAGAACACTGTTAATTCACTTTATTGGCGTTTGTACAATAAAAAAATATAAATATTTTTTGGATTTTATGCATGTAATTATGTATGAATATTTGAGACAAACTGAGAATAATTATTTATCTTTCTAACGTCGGACAAATCGTGTATCTACTCATTATAGAAAAAAAGATAAAAATACTTTTATATTGTATTGACTCCCCGGTCAGATATGTCCTTCAGAGCCTCTAATGGAATATGATGTTTGTGGCTAGTAATGTCTTTCTAAGGCACGAAGGGTTAAATAAAGCTTTAAATTATATTTTATGTAAGTATATTGTGTGAAGCATAAATTATTATCTATTCTATCGATTTTCATCACAGAAATAAAGTTATATTTTTGACTGACAAAAATTATTAGAAATGCAATCAATTTAAATTTACTGCTGAGTAAAAATACTTGTACGCTCAGCTGCGTTGGTGACACTGAGAATGCGCATTTTTAAATGCTCATTTTCACTTATCCTCATATGAATTTTTGTCCTTGAATTCCTCAGGCTAATTTGTTCGGTTTTGGGAACAAAAGCTAATAACCGTTCGCTTTTTTGAACAACTCAAATGGTCTCGTAGAAATCTTTTTGTCTCCCTTACTGTCATAGTTAGAAATATGAACTGTTAACTGTTAAAAAGAGAAAGCTTTACTAAGCTTTATTTCCAAATATAGAAGTTAACCACAGAATAATTAAAATGTAGAGAGAATATACTAAGCTTTATTTTCAAATACAGAAGTTAACCACAGAATAATTAAAATGTAGAGAGAAAATACTAAGCTTTATTTTCAAATATAGAAGTTAACCACAGAATAATTAAAATGTAGAGAGAAAATACTAAGCTTTATTTTCAAATATAGAAGTTAATCACAGAATAATTAAAATGTACATAGAAAATACTAAGCTTTATTTTCAAATACAGAAGTTAACCACAGAATAATTAAAATGTATACCTACATCAAACCAAAGAATTGCAATTTATGAAATTTTATGAATTTTTTATTCATTATTTTTATATGAAATGATCCAAAAGTGAGGTGGCAATAATGTTTAGAATATGTATATGTATCAAAATATTTGTTTTTTTTGCTATCAGTAAATTAAATTCAGGGTTTAGTCGAAAAAACGTAAAGCAAGCCATTTTCAAAACTTTTTATGTTTGTATTGAAAAATTAAATATTTCAAAAATTATGTTTATATCTTATAATAAAATTTGAAAGTGTATTTTATCACATTTTAAAAACACTTTTTAGTTTTCCAATACGTTCAGTAATATTCCATTTATTTGCATTTTATTAAAAACGGAAATACACACGAATTCTCTGACTTTCTGACAGCTTCAAAAATGGCAAGGCAACTTTTAAAATTGATATTAAACTGTAAAAAAAATAATTAAATAAATTAGTTTAAAGTATATGAATAGGTACAAACCTTTTTTCTGTTTTAAATAATCTATTAAATATTAGTTTCTATTTTGTCCGCCTGCAGAAATAGGTTTATAACATAGACATCCAAATTGGTAGATTTCCCCTAATATGAAATCTGGGCATCATTTCGTCGAGCTGGAAAGTTTTGAATAAACTAAAACATCAGTCATAAAGTGTTATACGATGTACGATATCAGTCTCTAAAGTAAGACAACGGGTTGCGTCGCAGTCCGTTGTGGAATTTTTCTGCGACGAATGAATGAGGTGGGTAAATTATAACACATTTATAAAAGTGTCTAACTAAATAGTGTAAAAAAACATTCAACTTTGGAAACGAGCCCGAACTTTTGTTTATTGGATTTGGGTTTTGTAGTTAAGGCGATGCACTACGTCATGTAATATTTTAAATCGAGCCGCTATCAATAATAACCCTTACGTAGATGGCGATAAGGTTTAAATTCCCGCTTAACACCATACGCCTGTTTTGATTTATGCAAGAAAAAAACATGGCCAAAAAGTGCCTTTTATTTTATTTTGTGGATGTTTAGGCATAAATATTTAATTTTTTTCCCATCATTTTATAAATAACTTATTTTGCCACATTATACAATAAAATCATAACCGAAAATGGGTTTGTAAGTAGGAGATTTTGAACTTTAAAGCAGTTTTCATAGGCCTTATACATTATTTTTTTCTATTTTTTATAAAAAGACTTATCTAAAAAATACTGGATTATTTCAAAGGCCAAGATGTATTTTACTCGCAGTATTTAATTAAAGCATCTGAAACATTTCTGGGCGACCAAATTTTCAAACCAAAAACACATGATTTTGCATTACTACGTAGTGCATCGCCTTAAGTTATTTACGCAGCCAGCAATTTGCGCGCCATTGTGAAAATTATTAGTAATTCATAAGAGGATTTAATTTCGAGGACTGAATAGTGGTATTACAATGCGAATTACCTGTATATTGTCAGATTTATTTATTGACAAATCACAGAAAGGGCATGCCGCCTACCGAGCTCCGTGCAACTTGGTTTTTTCCCCTTTCTCTGATTGGCTAGTCTATCAATTTGAATTCCTATGGTTTGTAAATACATTTATGGACAGATTGCGGACATTCAAAATTACAATAGGTATTCATAATCTTATTGATCTTCTACTTTGAGAAAAGATACTTTGAGAAAAGAAGGTGTTGAAACAGACAAACTATATGTATTAAGTTTTGGGGCAAGCAATGTGGTATGGTTTTCTAAAAATTCTATTTGGAATATTAAAGGGTTAAAAAAAATCAAAACACAAAAAAATAGTACAACAATCCCTTTATTAGTAAATAATACAGTTAACCTAAATGATTCCCCAAAGGAAAAAGGAATATACAGTGGGTGGAAGCTAGAATTTAGAAGCTAAACAATTAATTATTTAAAAATATAATTTACACAAAATGTCCACCATTCACGGTGGTAAGTTTGAATGTGGACAATGATGCAAACAAAAAAACATGCATTTAAAAACAAACTTATGATAACAAATAATTAATACAAATAAACATATGTGTACATAATGCACATTTTAGCATCATAAAGCATGCTTTACAATACACTGTTGCTAAGCTAACCGTGAATACCACATCTAAAGCTTCATTCACACTGTTTTTTTTAATTGCAATGCTATTTTTTTAGGTAACGTATTTCATAAAATCTGCAGCTAATCAGCTATAAAGGAAATACATTAACAAAAGATTTTGATATCTTGAAACTTGGATTCTTGAAAAATTATGATAAAAACATATAAAACCACGGCTTAGAAAACAGACATTGTATCTCCAAATTATGATAAAAACATATAAATCCACGGCTTAGAAAACAGATATTGTATCTCAATTTTTGGGTGAAAATTCGTACTAAACTGTAATAGAGCTTTTATTTTCAACCTCTTGAACGCCAGCGTATTTGAATTTAATTTGAATAAAATAAAAATAATTTAACTAGCTATTCTGGGGAAACTACATATGATAAATTATATACTATTTACAGAAATATATAAACACATTATCTAGTAAGACGGTAGAATTTACAAAAACATAATTTTGCAAAAAACAAGTAAGTTATTACGAAAATAGAATCAGCTGGCGTGTGGCGGAAATTAGCGCCGGCCATCAAGAAGTTGACAGAAATGTGGCATCTCCAGATAAGACTATTCCAAACACTGAACAAGCTAATTCCTAGAATCGTGATCTATATTTTAAAGAAAACTAATGATGCCAATTTAACCAATTACAAATTTAGCTTACTTCCACGCCCACAATTTTATAAGTTTATAAAAAATTTATAAAAAACCCACAAGTTTATACTTCATTTCATTTTTTCAGTGATTCCAAAGGACAGGATTTATGAATTTATATTTTTTCAATTTATGGAGATACTAGATACTTAGATCTGTGATCTAAGCCGTTGAAATATCAAAATGAGAAGTGAAATTGTGTTTCTAGCAAAAACCCCTGAGTTCTCATTTTAAATGGCCGGGTGTTAATAAGCGCCGTATCGTACTTTTAACTCTCGTGTGAATGAAGCCGAAGATGATTTTACATATTAATTATTTAACTGAAACATCAATCTATCATGTTACCAAAATAATAATAATATAACCATCAAATAATGTGTTTTTTTTTATTAAAAACTTTACTGTACCAAAAGCACAGTAAAATTTCGTTTATTTAAAAAAAAAAACTTTATCTCTGAAACCAGAGTTTTTGTTGGTAAAAAAATTAACAAAAACATAGTGATCTTAGTTTTAAAATTCTTATTACAGACATAGAAGATAATGTAACGATAGATTGATTTTTCAGTATTTTGGTAACAGAAATTATGAATTACAACAACAAATTAATTTTTAATTACAACCACATTTTATATCAGTAATTATTTTTAGTACGCCAAACTGTTCACAAAGAAAATCTTTGACCTTTAAAATTTCAATACATATAGGTTTTTGGGTATTTAAATTTTGTTTTAAAATCATATTGATATTTATGGTCCCTACATAATGAAAATCCACATAGGTACAATACTTTAATTTAATTAAATTTTATATATTTGAAAGCATGTACGAGTATGTATTAATTTGTTAATTTGGTGCAGTATTGAGATAAAACCTTGGCAGATAGATTGTGAGGCATGCAAAAATTCTTTCAGACACTAAACCACTAGACTTAGTTAAAAATAATACGTTATGAACATTATATTATTGTCACATTACAGGTGTTTGGTATTTCATGCTAAATAATGAAGGTCGGAATAGAGGACAAATGTACAAGCAAAAATATTCATGCAATATGTTATCAAATTTTTTTGTGACTTTGTACAAGAGATCCGCTGCAAGAGCCAATGGGACTAAAGCACTCTCAATTGGGGAATGTTGTAAGGCAGAAGAAATTGGCGGAAAATAGGAAAAAAGCAATTTCAGATTTCTAATACCAGGGCGATACTGAAAGTTTCTTCTACTCTGGAACCAAGTACCTACATATTTAATGTATGCAAATTATAAATGTGAAAAACCCATAATATTAGTTTACTAGAAACTGAATTTACGATTCGTAAATGTGCAAAACTAAGATAGGTAATTCCATTATCTACATAATTCAGAGCCATTTTCAGATGTTAACCCCTAAGGGCCTAACCCCTGTATTTGCAGTGTTGAATAATCGTGCCCACACACGGTACGAATTGCTGCAATTGCAGTATCGACCTTTTACATTCATTTTTCGTTCGGATATTACCTCTACTGGGTTAGTTAAAGACAAAAATAAAAATGCCACTTTATCAAGCATTGTATTGTCTACGTTTTGGCTTTAAAAATAAATATATATTTATTGAAGTTAGACCCTTGGGAGTCAATATCTCCAATATCTCAAACAACTTGTTTGCAAATGTCTTCTCTATCCTCTTCAATACATCTAAAGTAGCAGTTACCTCACATCATAATACGTATTTTAATGCTTAAGTTCAATAAATATAAAGCCATATTCTACAGCATACGTTGTTAGCCAAACAAATTTCATAAATCATGCAAATAGTGTAATACTGTCCGCAACGTTGGCTAAAGAAGGAGGTAGCGCAACACGGCATAATACCCCAAAAATAAACCACTATAATCCCAGAAAATGTATATTAAATTACGTAAAAACTAAACAAAAGTGGCTAACTTTACAATTTTCACAATATTCTTTAAGGTTTTTACAATTCTATTGCATTTAACATTTGTTATAAACAAACTTTCATTAAATATCACAACAAAACTTACAAAAAAATTACTCAGAAGCATCGGAAGAAAAACGTATTACTTTTTATTGTAAATTCATCTATAAAATATGGCAAGTTCTGAATAATAAAAAATAAAATATAACGAGTAAAATGGAATGTTTTTTATCACAATTCTTTGTGGAAATCGGCAAAAATCTGTTTAGCACAAATTTTATTTAGTTAAAATTTTATTCTGCCACGCGTACACTCCAGGCTGCCGCGCAAAGTCTCACAATGAACTGCGCTGTAAACCGTTATCTCACTTTCGGACTTTACTTTTCTC
The DNA here is from genome assembly GCA_026573805.1 of Hesperophylax magnus. NCBI lineage: Eukaryota > Metazoa > Arthropoda > Insecta > Trichoptera > Limnephilidae > Hesperophylax > Hesperophylax magnus. The sequence continues at coordinate 14,843,829 of JAIUSX010000004.1, forward strand.
CGCAGTGGCCTAAAGTGGCGCGTGGCACCGCCGCTCCGAAGTGTACGATTGGCAGTGCCTACTGCAATTCGATTTGCCAAACAAATACTAAGCAGCATGCGTAAAAGTCAGTAACTTTATTAGGTGACCACTTTCATGCAATGTGCATTAAAAATTAGTTGCAATTGAATAATTTTACATGCCCGTCATTCATAGTGGAAGATAATTATAAATGTGTCTTAGTCCCATTGGCTTCAGGCTATTGGGACTCTTGTGCGGTTATCACACAGCAACTATATTATAAAATCATGATATTTCATTAATTCCTTAATACATAACTAAGCAATCGTTATATTCATGAGAATTTTTTTTATTTAATTGCATTTAAGATCATTAAAACCCCATTCTTATATTATATCTATTAGAATTATTAATTTAATGCAATGCTTTAAACAACATGAGTACCTTACTTTATCAGATCCTAATTTAAAGAACTCATAATTGACTTAAATGAACCTTGTATTTAAAGAGTTAAAACTATAAAAGTAACTAAAATGTCAGGAGATAATACAAGAAAAAGAATTTATGAAAAAATAATATTAAATGTTATTAAAAAAAACTTCCAGACTATGTGAAAAAATAGAATATTCTGGAATCTTTTTCATTCCTAATTTTGATACTGTCTATAGTCCTTCTATTTCTAGGTCCTCATAACTAAATAAATTATTATAAGCAATAATTAGTCACCTGCAATATCAATACAAATTGAAAATATCTCCTGATAATAATATTTGACCAACAAATGTAGATATAATATGTCTCGACGCCATCTAGTGGGAAATTTAGCACTAACAACGCCTTTCCTACAAAAATAAAGTTGGTTGTTTACAGATGAAAAAAAAAATAAGCAGTAATTGTTAATTGAAGTAATAGTACATATTGAATCCAGTAAGAAGTCCAGAGTGTCTGACCGGACATGAGAAGGCGCGGGTTCAATTCCCGTTGGGGGCATTTAATTTTACTCAGGAGATATTTTCAATTTGTATTGATATTGCAGGAGATTAATTATGGCTTATTATAATTTATTATCCTTTGTGCTATGCATAAAAACCTTGTCTTATAAACATTAGTTTATCATTAAAAAAATAATAAATAAATTCTGTTTGGGTTGATACTAAGGGGACATTTAGCTATCCTGTTGATAGCTTATCCATAGGATAAGGTATATTAAAACACTGTCAGCGGAAGGGTTATTCTACCTTTTACACTAGTCTTACTTGAATGGCTGTAAATGCATTCAATATCAATATTGTTGTAAGGGTTCCAACATAAGCAATATGATACAAGTCTTCCATTTTCTTGTCTCTTTTATGGAAGAATATTTAATCAAAAAGGAAAATATACTAAGACTGCAGAATGGGTAATAAATCCTTGCACTTATTTATGGCACTGGAAGCCGTATTTTTTTTGTGATTTGTGCAAAAGAAACTTTAAACCAAATTTCTTGTAAGTAATAAAATATATAATCCATTTTCTCGAACAGGATCCAATTTTCTCCCGCTTGAAGTGTATTAATAGGTAGAAACTAACTAACTTAACCGTTACATAGCCACTGTTCATAGGTTCAAGTACCGGATAGTAAAATTGGACTATATATTGGATATAAATAAATAAATCACAAATTGAAAACATACATTGGACCCCATGAAAAATCTATCAAGAGAATGGTGACCCTAAGTAAATTTTTTTTCCTTAATTATTTCTATTCGAATCCAGTCGTTACGTATATATCTATTTGCTATCAAAATATTCATCCAATAATTTAAATAATTTATGAGTTTCCCATATGATAAGTTCCTAATTTAAAATGGACTTATATTTAAGACGCCGGTACTGGAAGAGTTAAAACTATATAATTTTTTATTTTTTTAATTTTGAGATTTTTTTTGGTTTTTATAGATTCTATCTAGCTTGTATAATAATAATTTATATTAAACTAATTAAATTGATATGAGGAAGTACCTAAATATCACAAATTCTAATAATCTACTAATAATAACTACGTTCAAGTATATTTGAGATATCTAATATAATTGTGCTTAATGGGTACCTACTAAAAATTCACCAGGAATTTTAATTTCTTATAGAATAAATAAACTTACTAACAAAATTCATCACTGGTTAGATCACTGGTCAGCTGGCTGAATTAAAAGATATTCAAAATGTCAGATAAAAAAATACCTATATATAACTGTCAGTTATACAAACTGATAGTTATACAAACTGACAGTTATCCAAACTGACAGTTATACAAACTGACAGTTATCCAAACTGACAGTTATCCAAACTGACAGTTATCCAAACTGACAGTTATCCAAACTGACAGTTATCCAAACTGACAGTTATCTAAACTGACAGTTATCCAAAATACCAGTTATCCAAAATGTCAGATGTCCAAACAGTCAGTAATCCAGACAATCGTTTAATTCAGTTGTAAGTTATTATAAAAGCAGTCAATAAACTGTAAATTATTCAAATTTGCAACCATACAAACGTCAAGATGCAAACTGTCAGTTATCCAAACAAACATACATATAAACTCTCAGCCGCCTAAACTCTTATTATCCAAACAATCAATTGTCAAAGCTATTATGAATAATCAAGAATAGGTAGTTCTTCTGACCGATTTAGAAAATTGGTATACAAAGTATAAATCATTACATAAATAACATCATTTTTTATTGAATTTATCATCAATTTTTAAAGACCTTGCCTGTATCACATTAAACTAAAAGTTTTAATTAAATAATTGTCACTACAATAATGAATTAACCACTGATAAGTTATTGTAATTCAGTTAAAAACACGAACCAACCTTCAATTTTAATTTACCCTATCTAGTAATACTTTTTTTGTATTTATCGAGATTTAATAAACGACAATAATTTCTTTACAAAGATCAGATCGATTTAGAAAAATATTTTTTTTTAAATATCATAAACAACTCAATATGTTGGAGCTAAAAGGTGATGATTTAACTAGGGTCAAATTTCAGTCATATAATTTTACGGTGAGATTTTTTGACTCACAATTGAGCGCGTAAGCCTTCGAAGGGTTAAAAAAACACACAATGTTTTTTGAAAAAATTACACAAATATTCACTTTTATCACTGCTCAATGATTAACATTACTTTAATTGTTTTATTTTGTTCACTTCTAATTCAAACTTTCACTTTTTTTTCAACACTAAAAAAAAATCACTAAAATTCTCGATGAGAAAATTTTGACGATATTCTCAAAATCCGGGATTATTGAATAATCAAATAAAAGTCAAAGAAAATTTCAAGACCCTAAAATAAAGAGGAAAATTAAGCAGAGTATATATGATGTTTCGCAACGATCTTTTCAATTTCAAATGGCAAAAATATGGCTGATTTAAAATGGCAAAAATACTGTTTTAAAGTGTAAATATTCAATTTATTTGATGGCACGATTCGAGCAAATGGCATGACTGAAATATACCCAAAGCAAGCATGTTGGCATGACAAACTGAATTGAGAAAAAAACCTAATTCACATAAAGGTCAAGTAGCAAAAAACCTAAAGTGCTAGTTATCAATGGTAACAAGATTATTACTTCGCCGTGAATAGGAAGTAACAAGTGCTGTCATCTATCGATATTCCGGAAACACTCAAAAGCATTCCGGAAATCTGTTTTTAATGTGGTCATAAATAAAATTTTACTTTCCAGCATTAAATGATGTGGCCGTAAATCATGAAATATGGTTTTAAAAACACAAACTCTAAATTCAAAGAAAAATTTCCGGAAACCGGTTTTTAATGTGTTTGTATCTTTTGCTCGCCAGCAATTAATATAATGTACTAATTTTAAAACTAAACTGATTTTTGTTGTGCAGTACTTACTGGAAAAACTTTCTTATTGGAAACAAGTTGTTACAAATATTGGATGGCAACAGTTGTTGATACTTGCCAAAATCTCTAGTATAAACGTTATTATCACAACATTAGAATGCCATCACTTAAATTTAAACCCTTGGCATTGTTTTTGGATATAGATTGTTTTAGTACACTTTCACCGAAAAATACCATTTATTATAATTTTGAAGATTTGCATGCATTAAAAAAAAACGAAGATATCTCCAAAAAATATTTGAAAACTACTTAAAATTATTTTAATTAGACCTTATACAATCACTTATTTTTTGGACAATTACTACCTAATAGTAATCTATTATAAATCACCTATAATTTCACTTTTTCTAAGGAAAATATATTAACAACACCCTCTATAGGAATTTTGTAGATTTTAGTAGTATTTAAAAAAAAAATATATATATATATCTTCACACAATAAATGAATTACCTACTTTGGGTTTCAAATAACAAATATAATAATATAAATTTAAAAAGAGATCCTTATTTGAAAAACATGCAACCAAGATCATTAAATGTAAAATAATATATATTCAGTAGAACGCCATTTATCCAAGTAATTGGCTATTTAAACAGTTGATTATTATTTATTGACAAATGAAATTCGATGCAATAATTTTATTAGAGCAACTGTTTGATGGAATGATTTTACAGCAGAATATTAGACATCCAAAATATTGTATATCCAAACAAATGGCTATTCATAATATTAGTTTTTCGAATATTGGCAATCTAAAATATTAGTTTTCAAAAATATGAGCTATAAAAATATTGTTATCAAAATCCAAAATAATAACTGTCCAAAATTTTGGCTATTAAAAATATTGCTATCCAAAATCGTGGGTATTTAAAATATGGTCATCCAAAATATTGGCTACCCAAAAAAATGCTTATGCATAGGTAATATTGGCGATCTAATATATTGGCAATCCAAAATATTGGCTATCCAAAATTATGGCTATCCAAAATATTAGCAATCCAAAATATTGGCTTTCCAAAAATTTGGCTATCCAAAATATTGGCAAAATGCATTTATGGAAACAGCAGAATGAGATGGAAACTTAAAATTTCAATTTTCATTAATTCACACCAATAAATATTTTGAAAAAAGCTTTCCCATGTTAGTTAATGTAATTATAGGCGTTCTACTTTGGTAAAATAAATTATCAACGAGTAAATATACATAAAAAGATGTTAAGTCCAAATAAAACAAAAAAAGGTGAACTAGAAAAAGGCACTGAGTAAAAAGGGCATGCACAATAACAATATGGATTGGTCTCACTCCATAGCATTCTCTACTAAGTCCCACACTAATCTTGGATGGTTCATATCTGAAACAAAGAAAATGACACTGTTAGATAATATAATTTATTAGAGCGATAGAATTTTGGATTTGGCCGCGCTCATTTCAAAAGTGATACTTCCGAATATTAACACTTTTCTGGCGGGTATATTTTGCGCTGGCGCTACGCTGTCTCCGTGCGAAAATAAAAGTCCTGTGTGAACGAGCAAAAATCTCTTGAAAAATTTTTTTAACCTCTTGTTCGCCAGCATATTCTTGGACACATACTATTAAAAAAATCATTTCCCTGAATATATGTAGCCATTCTGAGGAAACTATTTATTGTAGATAAGTATAACCATTATTTAAATACATAAATTATCTTATTAACACACTTCAGACGGGTATCTTTTACGCCGGCGGATTGCCAGTGACGGGAGAAAATAAAGGTCCTGTGCGCATTATTAAAATTTTTTTAAAATCGTTATATCTTCGAAAATAATGAAAATACTTTAATAAAAATTTCTACGTACTAACTCAGCATACCCAAGCTATAAAATGACTAACGGAAAAATGACTTATTTCGTTAATCTTCAAACGCATTGCTTATCAAGTGTTAAGTATTCAATAATAAAAGGTCCCTTTGTTGAAATACTGATGTACACGAAAGACTCGATTATAAATATAAAAATAAGAATTGTATTGCGATTTGATAATTATGTACATGAAGTTGGGAATTTTAGAAAGAGATTAGATTCATACAAAAACATTGGATAATTTATTCTTTTCTGCCATTGAAATGAAGGTAGAAATACCTTTACTGTCCGAAGTGTATTAAAATTAAACGCTATCTTTACACATTTTTTTAAGAGCTTAAAAACTTAAAGTGTTCGAGGGAAGTATTTGATAGAAATTTGAAATGTGGGGTCTTAATAGAAATGTTAATAAATCACCAAAATACCGACCTCACCCGAGCGCGCCGGCCGTCAGCGTTGCAAGCGCCGCCAGCATTATGGTCACGATACCGCTGGCCCCAGCCCCCATCACTCTCCCCCCGTCAGCCCCCGACGCCGGCCGCGGTTCCCCCACTGCCAGCTCACCCCGCACGGGCTCCGCCAGCGAGGAATCGAACTCGTCCACCGCCGTCAGTGTGTCGCCATACATGTCCAGCAGGTCCATCACCACAGAGTTGGACCAGCCGAAACCCAGTTGGACTTCGTATTCGCCTCCACCGCCGTGGCCGCCAGATATCGTAGCGTCGTACTGGAAAGAAAATAACAAATATAATCAACACAAAAAAATTATAAATCTCCGTGGACACTTAAAAAATTAATAACACCTTTAGCATCCAATCCTAGGAAACACTTCCTTACAAATAGAGAAGTGGATGCATGGAACAAACTTCCACAACATGTCATCCAATCCTAGGAAACACTTCCTTGCAAATAGAGTAGTGGATGCATGAAACAAACTTCCACAACATGTCCTCCAAGTAATGTTTGCATCCAATCTCGAAAAAATCTGTGAAAAGCCCGGGCAATGCCACATCCAATGTCTTGCCTTGATAGCACAATAAAAATTTGTATCAACATTATCGGGGATAATCAGACCTTATCTAGCATGCCTGAAAATCTCTAATGACATTTGACAGTCCTAATTGACTTAAAAAACGGTTAGTTTATCGATTCGCTCTGCCACCTACATAAAGTTGTCTAAATTAATGGAGGCTGATTTGAAATTGGAGAAATAGAGTTTCGATAGATATTCGTTCACGGGTAAAGGCTAACGACTGTTGGTAAAAAAAACAAGCTAACAGCTCGCTACACCACAGTTAAAATTATTGAGTCAAAGTTAGGCACGTTGAGTAGTTGCCTGGCTAATTTGAGGTTTGGATAATCTATGAGAATTAGTAACTGTACCTTTTCGAACATGGAGCTGGCTTCCTTCCACGCCATGTGGTTGGAGCGCACCCACCTTCCCGCCCACTCCTGTGCCAGACGGGTGGCTGAGGGAATTGCCACCTGACGCAGCCCGGAGATGACTATGTGCTGTAGGGGCGGCCACGCGTTGGGATAGTCCCACTGCTCTCCCGAGTGCTCCAGCGATGTGGGGAGGCCACCTGCATAGTTGTCTATCTGTTGGACAAGAAAGTTATTCATCATAATTTCATGAATAGTGCACTGACCCCAGCAATGCAAATACTATTTACAATTAGTATCCTCGCATATAGCACCATGCTGATTGAAGTAAGGAACTTTATGAAAAATTAACTCGTAAATTCAGCCCGCGTAAAATAAACAGCGGTCGTTGACATTTTGAAACATCGCAATGATAGTACATAGTTTGGTTTTGCAAAAGAAAAGGAAACACTATTTAAAAAATACATTTTGGTTAAAGCCAACATGAAGACAATGTAACATTTTGATTTTTGTCTTTAACAAACCCAGTAGAAGTAATATTTAAAGGCAAAATGAATGTACAATAAGGTCAACACTGCAATTGCAATGATTCATACCCCGCATGGCACAATTATTCAACACTGCAAATGCAGGGCTCTGGCCCCTAAGGGTTAAAATCATAGACAGTGTGTAATATTGGTGATATCTATGTTTACGACCTTTATCTATATAAATAAAAGCTCCGAAGGTTTTTCACCGATTGTTTTGAAATTTTGACACAACGTTGCATTCCTATACGCGTGTGTTTTTATACATGCTTTTTTTTAAAAACAGCGTAATCTGTATGATAAACAAGCGTTTTTTTTAATACTGTGCCATTTGTTGCATGTATAAGCGACACGCGCTATTGTTTTTCTATCTCCACAGACAGACTGAGTCACAGCAACGCGTGGCGAGGAACAGCTAGTACAGAATAAAATTTTCGACTATGTAGCACATATGTTAAAAGGTTCAGAAAAAGTCACACTCTCGAATGTTCCGGCGGTTTCTTATTTTATGGGATATTTGGTGGGGGTTTGTAAAAGTAGAAAGATATCTAACCTTGGTATTGTCCAGATACTTCATGATCCTATTGACATAGTACTCCTGCTTGGTTTGGTCGTAGCTGCCGGTCCAGAGAGGTGCCACATTGGTCGGGTAGAAGAAGTCTCGCCGCTTGCCGTTGTGTACGTCGTAATCCAGCCAAGCACCAATCTCCTCGTGCCATAGTATCTATAACAAGTAAGTAATGCTATTAATGATGCTTGACCGCTCGAATACGGCGGTATCCCTAACGGATATCTGATATTTATACCCGTCGACTGCCGGCGTCATAGAATTAAGAAGAACACAAGAAATCCCTTGTGGGCGTGTTTCGTGATACAAATATTTGCCCAAACTAGGCTTAAATTTCCAATACATAACTTCTTTATGGAGATAATGTAAAAATATATATTATGGTAACCAAATAAAAAAGAATGTGATAAAGAATAGGTTAGATTAGTTGAGTTTGTTTTTTGTTCTTCTTCATTTTTGTTCACTTTTCTTCAATGTGCTGTTTTGTCATAGAATCTAACATTATGTAGGTCATAATACCTTGTCGATGGCCTCCATCCAATCCTTGGCAATGATCCTATAGTTCTCGGCCTGTGCGGGGTTCCCCAGTAGATCGTGGAACTCCGCCAGCAGCTGAGCATTCCAGCAGACGATGGCATTTAGATCCACGGGTATTATAGACCTGGTCATCAAGTTGGTCAGATTTCCTGAAATCACCATGAAATATAAACAAATTGTACTAATTTCAATGAAATGCAATGCGATTTCAATTTGGGATTCATATGGGTACCGTGGTGACTGGATAACTCATCAAAATTACAGTTAAACACACCTATAAAAAGTGATATAAACTTATGAAAAGTGATGAAACAAAAACTAGGTTAAATAGGTTACATATGTAACTAAAACTAGGTAAACAAAAACTAGGTTTAATAGGTTACATATGTAACTACCGGGTACCGCTGCCCTGGGAACAATTCATTGGATTATCAACACCTCTGACAATCACCCCAAGTGGCAAGATATGACCGGTGACGCAGCAGGGGTGACCGGGTTCATGTGGTGAGGTTTGTCCAGGTCTTGGCGGCGGATGCACCTGCCCACCTGCGTAGCGGGCCGGATCGTGAGAAGCCGGTTGAGGGAGACCCTTTGACCTCTCCAGCAGGACTCTCTCGACCCATTGCCTTGCATCGCAGCGGGGGGGGATGGATTCATATGTCCATAAATCCTGAACACAATGATCCCCAAATTCCTACGCACCCCTCATACTTTTTTCCTTTCCAGAACTTTGTCTCCTTCCTCTACACAGTAGGTATTCCCAAAAATGATATAGACTCCGAGGACAATTATTTTCGTCAGGGCCTTCTGTGTGGATTTAATGTAAAAAAATCATCACATTTAAAATGGAGATTCTCGGCCCATTCAGCTTTTGATCAAATCGTGATGAGCTGTCATGCATAACGGTTGTGTATTTATGCCTGTCAGCTGATCACAAATTGATCAAAAGCTTTAACGGGCCGAGCATCGGCGCTTAAGGGTGTTTAAAAGTCATAAAATCAAACGGCATTACCGGTCGATTTGATGGTCATGAAATACGATCGCTAGCAGAGGATTGAACCCACACGGGTGCGAACCTGATGCTTTGGTCTATTCGGCCACTAACTGGTAAACTAAACTAATCAAAATACTGGTGAAAATGGTAAATAAGTCATTAAATGTCACATACATACAATATAAATGTTTAGTTTTACAAACAGATTTATCTTAATCGACAAACTACAATCTTTAAAACACAGATGTCGGGTGGGAACGCTATGTTTGTTCTACAGGTATTTCAATCAGTGGTGTGCAGTCCATAAAAGTTGAAAAGCTGTGCTTACCCTAAGGAAGACGAACCATAAAAATAATACATTCAAAAAAATTATTTTACATACACATAGGTAAGGAAGTTGTGTGGTTATTTATTCAGTTGACCACTACAACCAGCGGAAAATGATTATAAAATGGTCAATTTGAAATATTCATAGCAGAGTTCTTACTCGAACTAGAAAAACTACACACGGCCTACCTTTAGTCACAGAGCATTGCACGCCATTGATATCAATGGTAGCTTCGTTGATTCCTTCAGCATGGAAAAAAGCAACAGTATTTTAAAGTTAGCACGGAGAGAATTCCCCTTCAACTTAACCCCTGGGGGCCGGTCCCACTGCATTTGCAGTGTTGAAGAATTGTGCCCACGCACGCACGGTAAGAATCACTGCAATTGCAGGTTCCATGATAACTCAACACAATGACAATTCAACACACATTTAAAAAGTGATAAAAATTCATTAAAAGCAATGAAAAAAAACTAACATATAAACCTTGCCTACGTAACCGGTTTCATCACTTTTTACATGACTTTTTATCACTTTTTATAAGTTTGTTGAATTGTCCAGTCACCGCAATTGCAGTGTCGACCTTAATCATTTTGCTTTTGGATATATTATTGCAAATAAAAATATAAAAATGTCACTTTATCAAGTATGGCAACGTCCAACATGTTGGTTTTAACAAAAACATTAATGTAAATCTTAGAAGTGGAAATTAACCCACTTCCCGATATCCGATCGAACTGAAACTCGGCAGATATGGCTGTTGTCAATGACAATGCATTCTATCAAATTTTGGTGGCAATCATGCACACACACACGGACATATATGCATTTCTCTGAAATGGGATGACATTACAGCATTTAATATACGAATCAATCAATCCTACCAATCGGCATTTGGCGAGATTGTTAGCGCGGTTGACTCTAGTCTCTAGAGAGGAAGGTTCAATATGCTCAGTCAAACAAAAAAAATGTTTGAAATTGGCTACTAGCCTCCCCAAGAGATGGCGCAACTAGGCCGAAAATTGAAAACAGATTTACGGGTTGAGTTTTTACTATTTATTGAAGTTTCTTATGGGCCCCTATGGGTTAATATATTAATAACAATGGTGCGATATGAAATTGTCATTTATTTGACTGTGCAAAAGAGACTTTTTTAAATATTCACCCGTTAGGGAAAATCCTGAACTTCCACGTGATTTTTGAACTGAGTTAGAAAGCTCATCTTCATTGGGAACAGAAACAATAGAAGGATTCACTGGGAAATTAAACAAAAATTATAACACTGAACAGCAAAATTTTATCAAATAATACGTAGGGTAATAACTAGTCTATGATTGCCCACAACTAGTAATTGTCCGCTCGCACTTTGATTGTCCTGTAAACATTTCACTAAAATCTTAACAGATTTCTCTAATCGTTCAATGTGAATCGACAAACTGACATGTCCACTCGAGCGATTTTTGTCATATTATGGCAAGTTTGAAAAACATTTTTAGCAATCGATCGCTTATGTGCCAAATTTATAGAATTATGGGACAAGCGACAAAATCTAGGTGGATTCGTTGACTTTAAACCGCAGTAAGCAGTTCATATGGATCCATATTAATATTTTGAGGAATGATATTTATTAAATAATTCGGTAAATGTATATAAAGTGAAATCAGATTTTGTGAAGGATGTTGTGTTTTTTTTTTTAATTTTGCAGGTTATGTTTTACCTGTTCTAATTGATAATAAAACAAAATAAGTGTGTGTCATCTTCAGGTTGTTTTATTAATGATTTTGATTGAATCACTAAAGTGGGCAATCACTGTCGATCACTATGAACAAGTGGGCAATGACCGAACATTTAGCTATATTTGTTTTGTAGTTATGGTGTAAATAATCGATGGAAGGATTTGATAGGAAATTAATTAAATATAATGCAACAATTTATTGTTTTGCAATATGGTGGGTAGGACCAAATTTACACCCATTCAAAGAATTCTGAGTGAAAATTTTCAAACATTACGTTTTACTACCACATAACATTATTTATAATAATAATATTACCTTTGTTGGTGCCATTCAGGATGAACCATCTCGTGGAGAAGTCCCACCCGGATTCAGCAGCTGCCTTCAGCTCCGCATAATATTCTTCCTTTTTTTCTGTGGTGTCGAAAAACCTGGACACAAAATTGCTAATTTAAATATCAATGTACACACTATCAGTGGCGGTTGTTCACAGTGTGACAATGGGGTCAATCCCCACCAGTTACTTCCGTATATATACGCTTTGTCTTCACTAAAATTAATGAATTCAATCAAGCAACAAACGTCGGCTCCGCACCACGTCTTGAAGCTTACTAGACACTAGCAACCAGTCGACCAGTGTGCGAATCCCTTTGATTCATTTCTCAGTGCGCAGAACCTAGTACGCAGATGGCGATAATCCAAGCATTTGAGTACATTTTATTCTGTCTTTCTCGATCAAAGGCAATCAGCAAAACCATGCACAAGCACTTGTTTGTGAATTTAAAATACCCCGTGGACAGACCATTAAATCCTTCAGTGACAAACATACTGATTCGTTTGTTTTAGTTCAAGAAAGTAACGTAGTTTCTGGAGGGAATCGCGTACATTCAAATTAAGTACAATGATATTTTTGCAAGATATTGCTTTATTTTTAGTACACGTAAATAATGTCGGTCCCCCACCATCGTAGAAGGGTAGAGTCGCCACTGTATACTACATATTATTAAATATATCAATATGATGATGTCTATATATCTGTCGCTAGAGACACTGAATATAGGCAATGAGTGAATCCTTACCTTGCGCTTTCAATGTCTTCTCTGTAACTTTCAGGACGGGGTCCCTTGGAACCATCTGCGTAGTGAGCCAATCGGTAACTGCAAAAAATATGAACATTCCATTATTATCAAGAAAAAGAGGTGATTTGACAATATATGGACATAGGCAGACAAAGATATTAGTTAGGCAGACAAAGATATTAGTTAGGCAGACAAAGATATTAGCTAGACAGACAAAGATATAAACATTAACTAAATTGCAATTGAATTGGGGAAGGATCTTGTTGAAAGAAGAAAATGAAGATAATATTGGATGCGAAGTATGATACAGTTAAAAGAAGGAGATAGGGTTGGATTAGCTAAGTTGTAGAGCGGTGTCCCGGACAGGCTGAGGTTCTCGGTTAAGTTCTTAGATGCGACCGAATCTTTTTCTGATTTTACCGTTCCTATATCCCACGGTGACGCACAGTGACCGCCATATTCTCGTTACATTTTGTCTTTTCACCGCTTGACTATGTTTGGTCGGCTTCATACAAAAATTACACAATCCAGTCGCGCAATTCACTCCATCGCGCCGATGGGAACCTACCCTGGTGCAACCGGAATAGCCCTTGCGCGGGAAGTCGTACTTATGAAATAAGTATAATTTGATTGGTAATTAATTATTATTTGTAACACTTTTTAAGGATTGTGTCTAATTTGATAAATAAAAATATTATTTAGTATTACAATGAATGTCATTTTGTTGGCAGTTCGGTGTGTGTGTAATTTATTACTTAACTTTCAGAGATATTTCAGGTTAGTTTAAAAGATACTAACCTAACCCCATCGCGCATAACATCAATGGTGTGGTTGGTCATCCAAAAGCGGAACTCCTTCTCCATAGTATGCATGTTGGCTCTCAGGAACTCTATGTCATCGGTATTGTCTATGTACGTCTTCACCATGGGAACCAGCATAGGGGGCTGAGACCTGTAACACATATCATTTTCTATTGGTAAGATTGTCTTTCACTGTCTATGAGTTGATTACTCTACATTGTCTACGCATTCTTACAGCTTCCTGTCACTTACCACTTGTAAAATTACAGCTACCAACCAGTTGAACTACGATTAACGGATTTAGAAAAAAAATCCTTTAGCAATTGAGATTTCCCATTTTAGATTCAACTGCTAATTCTAAAAATCATACCATAATAACATTAATATGGAAACATATAAACTGCTTATTGTGGTTCAAAGCGACTGAATCCACCTGTATTTCAGCTTATATACCATATTTTTAAGTTTTATAAAAAAATAATAAATTCTTTTTAAATAGCTACCCTAATTTGGGTACCTATCGCTCAGGGACAATTATTAAAAAAAAAAACGGCCACGCTCATCCCAAAAATGATACCTCCAAATATTAATAAAGAAACATATAAACTGTATTGTGGTTTAAAGCCTAAATGCACCTAAATAACAACATTTTTCACATAAATATAATATAGACTATGCAATTATTATAATATCGTATTATCCAAGGTTGATATTTTCAGTTGCGAACTTCCCAAATACAAGAGGTCCATAAAAGAATATTTCTCTGATGGTTTGTGAATAATGTTTATGTCTCTATTGTTTATATCTCTATTATGATTTGATTTATATCTATAACCTCTCTCCATGGCTATAAATGTATTGTTTTATAAATTTTTCATTTTATATAATCTTTTGTTTTGTATAAAATTTTTAATTCATATTCCTTTCTCACAAATTTAATTTACTTATTCCATATTATGCTGTCTCAGTAGAGGTAAATTCACAAGGAGGAAATCCATAATTGCTTTTATTTTACTATATAATACTTATGTACAAACTGATTAAATGTAAACTGTCGATTTCCCGAAAAAGAATAAATAAATAAATAAAAAAATTATACTATCGCTCAGGAGCATTAACAGTGCTACCCAAAATTGGGTAGCTATCGCTCAAGGGCATTAGCAGTGCTACCTAAAATTGGGTAGCTATCGCTCAAGGGCATTAGCAGTGCTACCCAAAATTGGGTAGCTATCGCTCAAGGGCATTTGCAGTGCTACCCAAAATTGGGTAGCTATCGCTCAAAGGCATTAGCAGTGCTACCTAAATTTGGGTAGCTATTGTTCAAGTGATTGACTAAAGACTCTTGACTAAAATAAAAGTTACCAGTTGCAAGGTGATAAAAAGGAATTTATAAGATCGTCTATTAACCTCAATGTTGCCAATTTATACATTGAATGAAATAATTGCGTCTGGAATTTTTGAACCTGTGCCAGAATTCTTCGAGTCAATGTACTCGTTATCATAAATAAACAATATAATTAAAGCATTTTCATTTATAATATTTGAAATAGCAAAATTCTAAACGGCGTGGTAGGTTTTTTTTATAATTTGATGAAACCATCAATTTTAACAGGTTTATAAACTCTGCAAAGGAGTCCCCGAGTTTTCTTTACGTCATCTGTGAGGATGCTGTGGGGAGGGTTTTTTAAACACACATAATAGTAAGTAACATAGCAAAAGTAAATATGATCTCCGATTGAAGCAGGTAGGCTTTGAAAAATATGGTGTCTACAAATGTATGATATATTAGTAAGAAAATTAACAATTTAACAGCTATAGTGTGTCTGTTTTACCGGTATTTCAACAAAATAGGCTTTTTTTGCATAATTATAAAAAGTCAAAAACGCTTCCGCCATTGATAATGTACCATACACAGAAGAATCTATCTAATGTCTGTTTCACCAGTATTTCAAAAAAAGTTTTTTTTTTGCATATTTATAAAAGGTCACAGTCCAAATATCCTACCTACGATAGTAGACCCTTCTGCCGCTTGGAATGTACTCCACGCAGAAGAATAATGTCTGTTTTACCGATATTTCAAAGAAAAATGCTTTCTTTTTTTTTCGCATAATTATAAAAGTCACAGTCAAAGTGCCCACCTCATGAGGTAGTAGACCCGCCCGCCGTTGGGAATGTGTCCCTTGCGGTCCACGATAGAGAGGAAGTTGGACAGCATCCCTTTTACAGTTTGCTTCATCTCTGACAGCAGAAGGCCCTTCACAATCCAAAAAGAGTCCCAGTAATAGAACTCCCGGAATCTGCCACCTGTAAAAATACAAATACAAGATTAAATTATCACTTAACCCTTTCCCACCCGCATTATTGTTTCCACGTATATAAAATATGTAATGCTTGATAAAAATACCTCAGAAAAATATTTGAAAATTTTTGGTATTAAATTTTTTTTTTTTTTAGAAATTATACTATGTTAACCCTAGATAACTAATCGCTCGTCGAGGCAACGACACGCTACTCGGCGAAATTTGAACCTACTTCCCCCCGCTCCCCGACCTTGACTCTTTCATTACCTTCCTAATTTGAGTAAACAGTGCAGCACGTGACGCGATTGCGGCCACACGCATACTAGGACGTGCCCTATGACCATCTCGTCGTCCGCTAGACGAAACTTTAGTTATAACAACAATTTTTATTTTTAAGGTACGTACATTAATATATTCTTATATTTATTGTTAATGTTGGCGAATCTTCTACAATAGAAGCTCCGGTTCATCTACGTCAAACGTGCGTAAAGTTTGCTACCTGTGTCCATCCAAGGCCCGGAGGATGACCAAACACCGTTGCACCAGATGTAGAAAGGCTATTTGTGGTCCACATAATGTTGACATGTGTGGTCACTGTGTAGACTGATATTTTGATATTAATTTGTTCATTATAAACCTTACTTTTGTGCCATGTAACAAGTTCCTATCTTAATTAAATATTTTTGATTTATTTCTAGTGTTTTATCGACGAAAGTGTAGTTACAATGAAACAATGAAAACAGTTTAGTTAACTGGGGTTAATTTGGATTAACATTGGACGTCAGAGGGTATTTTTTAAATAGTAAGGTAAAATAAACAATAAGACAAAAGTAATATAAATAACTGTTTCATGTCGAAAATACACATTTACAATGTAGTGATAATCTATAAGGTACAAACAAATAACATTTGAACTAAAATTCATTCAGAAATAAAGAAATAATCTAGGATAATAAATCTTTAAAAATTCTCCATACTAGTCGAAAACATGTCCGTTACTACCAGTGTTAATTTGAATGAACATTGAAATTCATTTACAATATTCTGGCAAATGACGGTGAACAGTGAATTGAACTGATGTTATTATTATAGAACACATCTTAATGCGTTAAAATATTTGTAATTCAAGTAGAAAATATTGATATCTCACATTAAATGAAGTAATCAATGACTGCAGAAATTCGATGAAACTCACAATCAGCAGATGTCAAAATATTTATCGTTGTTGTGGCGGAAATAAGGATTTCGACCGAGCGGAAAAAATAGACGCCACAGAAAAGATTTTAAGCTATAAGAAAACAAAAACATGGCTTTTCTAAATCGCTACCGTTACGGTAAAAAAATTCACAAAGTTAATTTGAATTAACACTGGGGCTGAAAGGTTTAAATTTATACTTACATTAAAAAACACGACACTAACGAAAAGCGATGAAAAAAAAACAATAATCTAACCTTACCTAAATCAGTATACACAACAACTCGGTCTTGGCACACACTCCTGGCCTCATTCATATTCATAAATCGTCTCATGTTCTGTTACTGACTCTTCTGTTACTCTGACTTTTGACATGGCCCGACTCGGTATTTGACCATTCACATTTGCATCATATATTCTCGTTCGCTCCTTTCTTCATTCATTCGCTGTATATGCCCAAATCATCTAAGTCTACCTTTCTTAATCTTACTCATTACGCTCACTTCAGCCTTGCATTGTTACATGGTTTTACCACACATACGTCTCAGGGATCCGTTCAGTTTCTACTTACATCCTTCCTCTGCTAGTGTCATGCCTCACTGCCATACATAAGGGTTGGTATCAGGACTCCATTGTGAACTGCTATCATACATAACATAACATCATCATACGTTTAAAATGTTATTTAATCAATTGGTAAAATGTATGCTTTTTTTAGTTTTGTCTAATGTGAATACTGCACAAGAGTCCCAACTGCTCTCAACCATCTGGAGCCAGTGAGACTATGGCATCCCCAATTAGGGTATGTTGTGAGGCTGAAGGTAGTGGCGAAGAAGATGGTGGAAAGTAGTTATCTATTCAGATCTGGTCACCAATCACGGCTAAAGCTATTTTA
This sequence comes from Hesperophylax magnus, assembly GCA_026573805.1. NCBI lineage: Eukaryota > Metazoa > Arthropoda > Insecta > Trichoptera > Limnephilidae > Hesperophylax > Hesperophylax magnus. The sequence goes on from JAIUSX010000004.1 coordinate 14,861,915, forward strand.
AACAACGTTTCAATTCTGAATGGTATCCTTACATCAGGGCGATACTGAGAGTATCTTCAACTCTGGAACGTGCCGCAACGTACCTTATATTATTTCAATGATTAAATTGTGAAATAACATAAATCAATCAAATAAAATTTACTTGCGCACGCTGGGATTTGAACCCGCAACCTTCGGCTTGCTACTCGGGAGCCTTACCCATTGACTATGGAGGCTGTGCTTATATAATTGATCATTTAATATGTTTTAGTAAATGTTTTTAGTTTTAATTAGACTAGGGGTCAACAAACATGGTGTCATGCATGCATTTAATAATTGTTTTAAATGACCCAGTTTTCAATACAAGATAACATTATTTTATAAACAGGTGCAGTTTGAAGTCTAGTATTTACTAAACCTGCAATGTTTGATTTGTGGCCTATTTAACTTTTAAATAATAATCTAGAATTAATATGCAATATTACCAAGCGATAGAAGAAGGTTATAAATCCAAATATAAACAGAGGTTAGGTGGTATTTTGCAAAGGGTTAGGAGTTAGGACTGTAATAACACACTGTCAAATATAAACAGAGGTTAGGTGGTATTTTGCAAAGGGTTAGGAGTTAGGACTGGAATAAGACACTGTCAAATATAAACAGAGGTTAGGTGGTATTCTGCAAACGGTTAGGAGTTAGGACTGTAATAACTGTAACACTGTCAAATATAAACAGAGGTTAGGTGGTATTTTGCAAAGGGTTAGGAGATAGGACTGTAATAACACGCTGTCAAAATCTTTACCCATAACCCATTGCCAAAAGGTCGGAAATGGGTGCCGCCGCCACGGGAACCATTCATCCGATAATCAAAACCTCAGCCGTAGGTCACCCCGAGTGACTTAGCGGAGGTGAGAGAGACCGGTTGAGTGAGAACCTTTCACCTCTCCAGCAGGACTCTTACGACCCGTCGCCTTGCACCACAGTGGGAAGGATGGATTCATACTGTAGGCAGACTGATGGAACCTAAGCGCAAGCCAAATACTAAGTTTGGTGATCGCGCTTTCGGAGTATCTGGGCCGAAGTCTTGGAATAAACTCCCTCCGAAACTAAGATCCATAACAAGTCCAACAGAATTCAGGTATAAACTAAAAACTTACCTTTTTAAGCTGTCATACCCTTAAATTAAATATACCATTCCTGAGAGGATGTCCAGTTATATCCAATTTTCGAATTATGTCCTAAACCCTGTATTTAAATTTGGCTAATAAACAATTAGTTAATGTTAATTAAGTGTTAATCTCAAGTGACCTACCAGGTAAGTATTGCACTGTGTATTATCTCCATATATAGTTAGTAATAACATAGATCATTGTAGAAATGTATTATAAATTTGTACAGCGCCCTTGAGGTGATTTTGCACAAAAACGGCGCTATACAAGTCATCCAAATATTATTATTTATACGTTTGTCACTCGTGGACACAATCATCCCTAGATTCCTACCCATCCTTCATACCTTTTTTCTTTCTCACAATTTCCTCTCCTTCATTTCCTTAAAAGGTCCTTCACACAACATTCTAAAAGATGACAAAGACCCTGAGGAGAATCGCCTATCATCAGCGCAGATGTAAAATTTCTATGAAAGATCGATGGCCGTGTTTGTTAGTTTTTACGAAATTTCCTTTTAATTTTCAGCATTTATGTACGTACATAAAATGGAGCTGCTATTGACAGTTGGCGCAGTTAGTTTACCTGGCACAATGACAGGGTGTTCCACATATATGATGGAGTAGAGATGTTGGTTCTTGGCCACATCGTTGGTCATCTTCCTTCCCAGTTGGAGCCACAGCCGGTGGAGTTCAGCCGCCCAGGCACGGAGTTGGGGATCGCGGATATTAGCTAGGAACGCTGCAAAATAAAAGACATACATACAAGATTAGTTTGTAGGTACTTTGTTATTAGTGGTACTTGTGGAAGAAAAACAATTAGAAAAAATTATTTAAAAAACTAATTTACAATATTTTTTAACTTTTATATAATTTTTCTTTATGTAAAACTGCATAAGAGTTTAACTGCTCTTAAACATCTGGAGCCAGTGAGACTATGGCATCCCAAATTGGGATATATTGTGAGGCTCAAGGTAGTGGGGAGAGGAAGGAGATGGGGGAGAGGAAGGTGGGTAAGTAGCTGGCTATTTAGATATGGTCACCAAACGTGGCCAAAGCGTAAAAGAACGTTTCCATTTCGAATGGTGGATTTACACCGAGGCGACACTGAGAGTATCAAATTTACTATATATTATTTTAAATGAGTACTTTGTGAAATAACACAAATTAATCAAATAATATTTTCTTGTGCTCGCCGGATGTGAACCCTCAACTTCCAGCTTGCTGGTCGAGAGCCTTATCTCTCTACCACGGTTGCCTTCTTACTAAACAAGAATAATGCAAAAAATGTTTTATGGATCCGATAATATATTTTTTATAGTGTTTCACATTCTACTGCAAGAAATCAATCTAAACTTTAAAAAATGTGCGCTAAGTTTCAGCAACGAATCGCAGCACAGCCAAATATTTATATTAGTATAATATTATACACATTATAACGTGTCAAAAGCAGGAGCTAAGTATGCAAAATGATGCATCCAACCACCCTACTATTTATAGTAGTATAGTACTACACACGCTATAATATGTCAAAAGCAGAAACTACGTATGCAAAATGAAGCACTTTTCACCAACCGCCCTACTATTTATAGTAATATAGTACTATGCACGTTAAAACGTGTCAAAATCAGGAACTACGTATGCAAAATGGTGCACATTTCACCAACTGCCCTACTATTTATACTAGTATAGTACTATACATATTATAACGTGTCAAAAGCAGGAACTAAGTATGCAAAAAGATGCACATTTCACCAACCGCCCTACTATTCATAGTAGTATAGTTGTTCCGTCACGCCGTTTTGCTTTGACAGGCCGTGTGCTAACCAATTGTATGGTCAGAATTCGAACTGTGTAGTTTAAATTCGCACACGTCAGCTATAACCACGGAGGGTCGTGAGCCGAACTATCGCACAAAAACCGTTCGTCCTGTCAAAACTCCATCGCCGGTTATTTATCGGAATAATCACTTAATACGTATTTTATCGCAATTTAATTTAAAATAACGAGTGCTAACGAACCACGCTCAACGTTCCAGTGCTGACAGATGAGTCTCACCATGCAAATTTCAGTCGCCACCCGGTAAGTTGATTGTGAATTAACCTTATGAATTGTGTTTTCGCATTCGCCTGTCACAAGCCATAGACTTCATTTATGCTTTATCTGTGTGGAATAGCCCTTTAAAGTACGGCTATTCCAACCCTTGTTCGTTCCTCGAACAATAGTACTATACACGTTAAAATGTCTCAAAAAGCGGGAACAAAGTATGTAAAATGATGCACATTTCATATCCAAATGTTTACTGTATTCTATACAAAATGCACATATGTGCAAAATGCGCATTCCAGGGAAGACTCGTCTGTGTTACGTGTCAAAAAGGCTGTGCCTATCAGTACAAATCAATTACAAATGTGGCAATCATTGCCATCTGTTGGACGTTTGTACATCTAATAATTAGCACAATTAATTCAAATTATATTGCCTTTCTTTTGTACAATTTTGCAATCTAAAAAGAAAATAATGCAATTCGCAAAATGAAGCCATTATTTAGATACTTGATGTGGCTTAGATTATCCCAACTAACACCGGCTAAAGCAAGCTACATTCTTAGCGAATACTTACAACTTGTTTGTGGTAAGATTTTTGATATTAATTAATTCACGGTTTCTCCTACTGCAGATTAAACTGCAAAGAGTAGTTGACTACCTTGTTAAAGGTTTTCACCGTATATGAAAAATTTAGATTGCAATCTATGTAAAACTAGTTGACCTTGTTTTCAAAAACATATGTTTCTAATTTTGTCTTATTTAATAAACCAAAACTAAAATTTCCTCTGAAATCATTAAATTTGTAAATAGGTACTTGAATACCTACCTACTTAGTTATAAACAGTTTAAGTAAAAAAAAAAATTATTAAAAATAAGGAATTATAGAATTTGTCCAGGAAACGTCATTCAATGACAATTCTTTTTTCGAACTTTCTTCACGTAGTTAGGTACTATAATATTGAAAAAATGCGATCAGGAAAGTCCAAATAAACATTTGAAAAAATGATCTTTACCGAATCATTAAAACAGCCACGATCTTGAAACGGAAACGACAGATACAAACAAATTTACAGACAGGCGAAATGCAAAACGGGTGAGTTATAACAAGACTTTCGCTACACTCAGTCAATAAAATCAGAGCGGGGGTTTTAAGGCAAAGCTTAGTGCTAAATCAAAATCAAAAAATATGCTTTAGATAAATTAAAGGTTTTACTATCGTTTCGCTTGAGTTGAATACAAATAAAATTATAAAATAAAAAATATAAATATAAACTACTAAAAAAAATATTTTTCAATAGAAATGTATGAACGCGTAAAGGAAACAACTTTTTAAATCAGTATTATAGCTAAGATTATCTGTGACAGTTTCACTTGATTAACTTTTTTGCTTTCATATAAAATTATTTAAAAAAATAAATAAAAACCAATTTTGTGCTTGAAATTGAACGATTCTAGACTCTGTTTGTCAAGCGATTTTAATGCCTTTTACCTACAATATAAGGTATACCAAGAATATGCATATTTTTGGCTTGAAGCTTCCTCTTAATAGCTTGACCCAACTAACCTTAAAATATGTATTCTTTCACCCCAAATATTTAGCGTCTCATAAAACTCCCTAAGATTTTGAGCTTGCCATAGACCTACTGGATCCAGACTCTCAGAACTTGTAAAATTATCACACTAAACAAAAAATATTTTAACTCACCGGGTCTCTGTTTCCAGTCATCTGGAATCCAGGGTTCAAACTCGCTCCCTTCCTTTTCAAAGTTGTCTTTCACAAACATCTCCACGTCCGTTCTGCTCGGAGACCCGAAGGTTCTGTTCATCATTTGGCTGAAAAGCCGGAGCGTGGTCTCTTCTGGCTGTTTCATCTTCATGTCTACGAAGGTCTTCGAGTCCCGGTAGATGCCGGCCATTTGGATGGTGTCCAAAAGGGGGCCGTGGCAGTAGATTGGACTGGAATAAAGAAAGAATTGAAATTAATAATGATTCTTGGTGTAAAAAGATATTAAGGATTTTGAGTGTAAAAATTCCAAATTTAAATTAATACATAATGATTCTTCATATGAGAAAGAATAATTGAAATTAACAATGACTCTTGGTAAAATACGAAAGGATTGAAATGAATATTAATTCTTCGACTTTATGTAATAAGGAATTGAAATGAATATTAATTCTTCGACTTTATGTGATCAGAAATTGAAATGAACAGATTCTTGGTGTAAAGTGAAAGAATTTAAATTAATCATGACTTTTGAAATAAAAATTGGAGAATTTAAGTGAATAAAGCCTCTTTATGAGTGTAAGAAAGAACTTCAATGAATAATAATAATCAGACTCTTGGTGCAAAAATAAATTGAGTTTAATATAGATTTTAGGTGTTAAAAAGAAAGAATTGAAATTAATAATGAGTCTTGGTGTAAAAACAAAGAATTAAAATTAATAATGACTCTTGGTGCAAGTGGAAATAATTTAAATGATTTGTTTGTTCGAGAATTAACTTTAATTAATAATTGTTATGAATGTGGGATCGAGGGCCACAAATGATAATAATTAGGGGAACTGGTCAGAAATAAGACTTATTTATTAATGGTGAATAAATGAAGATATTTAGATGTAATTTGAATAAATAAATTGAAAATGAAAGAAAACAAGCATTTATTTTTTTGATAATAAAACTGTTAATTTATTATTATTAAAATATACACAAAGGAAAATATATAAAAATTTAAAAATTCATCATTTAGAATAAATTCATTGTCAATTTTCGTGAAAATAGAAGCAAAATCAGAGTTTTGATCAGGTTTCAAAATCGAGAGGCTGGCCGAATGAAACGTCGTTCCATGCAAGAACGTCGTCCTGTCTTGCCACACTTGCCTTGAAAGAGTATGTTTCATCCTCCCGGGCGCGCCAAAATATGTTTCACATAAAACAAACAAAGCCACGACACTTTCTTTATACTTTGTAGGTAGATTAAAGTTCAACCAGTCTAAAGGTGGCCGTGGGAATGCTATTTTTGTAGAAAAAAATAAAGGAAAATACAATGAAATTATAATACTGTAACGTCATTGGAAAAATGAAAAAAAAAAAGTTAAATTTTCAATCTTGCTCAAAGCATTTTCAATATTTTTTTCCTTCTTTTTTTTCATTTTCCCAATGAAAAAAAGACGGAAAAATTGTTAAATATTGTTTGCCGTGTCTTTAAGCTTGCTCAAAGCAATATAATACTGTAACGTCACTGGGAAAATGAAAAAAGAAGGAAAAAATATTATTTAAAAAATGTAATATTTTTTCCTTCTCTTTTTCATTTGGAAAATGAAAAAAAGAAGGAAAAATATATTAAATATTATTTTTTAAATATAATATTTTTTTCCTTCTCTTTTTCATTTTCCCAATGACGTTACAGTATTACAATGTCATTGTATTTTCCTTTATTTTTTCCTACAGAGATAGCATTCCACAGTCATAATGAGTCACGGACACCTTTAGACTGGTTGAACTTTAGCAAGATTAAATAATTTTATAATTAATTATAGGATTAAAATGTCTAATTGCAGTTAAAAACAAGATTTAAAAGTCAAACACCATATTGTGATATAAATGAGATAAAATATTCATTGTTGGAAATTGTAAAACCCGTGATTGATGACACTGTACCTAATTGCATTACAAACGAAAAGATAACAGTTTATATTAACCTAATTGGGTACTTGAACGTTCTTAATTATCTTTCGTTGAAAAACACAAAAAAATACGTACACAATCAATTTTCCTCGCTTTTATAAAAAAAGTCACTCCAATGTAATCATGTATTTTGTCAGTTTCGTTTATAAATAAGTAACTACCTTAACACAAAGATGGGTTATTTATATTCATAATTAGTAGTAGCTGTCCTTCTACCGGTATTTCAATAGAAGATGCTCTGAGGAACTAGCGTTATTGATGCCTTTGGCACTGGTGCGCAGGCGCCCAACATTATGCACAGTTGACATCTGTCAAATGACAAATGGTCTAAGACATATTTTACGGCCTTATTCCTACAACATGGGTCTCTTCAAGACCCATGTAGCCTCCTTTCTTTCCTCAAAAAGAACCTCCATACAGCATCCTCAAAGATCACACAGGTCCTGAGGGAGATTATTTTCCTTGGAGCTAATGTAAAAATATATATTCATCGACTTTTCTTGAAAACTTCCTTGCAAAAAAAATTGAAGGTCACTCAACCATCGAAATAATAACTATAGGTCACTCAACCATCGTTATAATAACTATAGGTCACTCAACCATCGATATAATAAATAAATATTAGAACTTCCATGGATATAAATAAAAATGTAAATGTTCGTTTGTTCAAAATCTTAAATCTCCGAAAGTTCTTCACCGATTGCTTTGAAATTTTGACACAACGTTGCATTCAACGTTGCACCTGTGATTGTTAAAAAGATGTTTTTGCTAAAAAAAACAGCGCCATCTGTTGGACAAACATGCTTTTTTAGAATAACAGCGCCATCTGTTAGACGTAAACGCAACACGAGCTATTGTTTCTGTATTTGTTAACCGCTCATATGGTCTCATAGAAATCGTTGTCATAGTTAGAAATATATAGGTACTAAACGGTGTTAGAAAGAGAAAACACCAAGCTTTATATTCAAATACAGAAGTTAACCGCAGAATAATGTACACCTCTATGAAACCAAATTTCCGAACGTAATTTGAGAAAAATTTATGAAACTGTGAATTTTTTACAAATTATTTTTATTTTAACGCAAAATTTTACATTTCACAAAATAACGTTTAATAAGCTAATTTCATCACGTTTCAAAAACAGTTTTTAATTTTCGGATACGTTCAGTAATATTCCATTTATATGTTATTTATTGCAATTTGGAAATAGACACAAATTCTACGACCCTCTAACAGCGTCTATAAGAAATATCACGATCAATATGCCAGAGACCTGAGGGCTGTTTGGCTATTTCATCGTCTATGTCGACATTGTTAAAACTCAGTCTAACAAGACATAAAATAAATTTTGCCATTTCGTAAGTCGTATTTATCGTAAAATAACAGAATATAACTTTTTTATAAATACAATGTATGTATATATATTTTTTATACCAATGACGGTGTACAACAATATGTTATTTCAAATGATCTGCATAAGGGTAAATATATAATATATGTTTCAAGCTGTTAATTAATACCTCCCTAATTCAGAATAATTAATAATGTTTAGGGAGGGAACATAATATTAACATTTTGATAAACGATAGACAAAACGTATTGAATATTTTTTTTGGTTCGCTATGTAGGTCTGGCGCATAGGGACTATTTTTTAAGTTCGCTACGTAGGTACTATTTTTTTAAGTTCGCTATGTAGGTCTGGCGCGTAGGTACTATTTTTTTAAGTTCGCTACGTAGGTCTGGCGCGTAGGTACTATTTTTTAAGTTCGCTACGTAGGTCTGGCGCGTAGGTACTATTTTTTTAAGTTCGCTATGTAGGTCTGGCGCGTAGGTACTATTTTTTAAGTTCGCTACGTAGGTCTGGCGCGTAGGTACTATTTTTTTAAGTTCGCTACGTAGGTCTGGCGCGTAGGTACTATTTTTTAAGTTAGCTATGTAGGTCTGGCGCGTAGGTACTATTTTTTAAGTTCGCTATGTAGGTCTGGCGTGTAGGTACCATTTAAAAAAAATTATAGCAAAATACTTCACGTTTTTTAATTCGTGTTGAACTACAGTCGTGAGTAATTTTAATTGCAGGTATATGTATTACAAACGGACTGCGTGCAATTTATGTATTTTATAGTAAAAAAAACATTTATTTGTTGAAAACATATCTTATTCTGTGTAGAGAGACATTTTGTGGAAATGAAGGAGTGAACTTGGGTCTTGAAGAGACCTATGTTGTAGGAGGAAGGAAACAGAGGTCGGCAAATGGTTCCACATCCGAGCTGTCCAAGCTCAAGAACGAGTCGTAGAAATGACCAGTTCTCATGTGACAAATTTCAACTGTGCATACATTTTTTGCGCACGTTTGGCGTGTTTCCCGATTGTGCACGGGTGCCGAAGGAATCAATGACGCTATTTCCTCGGAGCATCTTCCATTTCAACACCGGTTGAACAGGGACATATTATGTAACCTAACATCTTTTTCTTTTATTTTAACGTTCATACTAACGTTAGACTCACTTATAATAAATAAATTGTTGGTCTCTCACCAGGGTAATCTTGCGAGTATCATATAATAAGATAAAAACAAACGGATTGCTAGTAATTGTGGTATATTTAATTAATTACAGTGAAATGTACAAATGTTTACATTAATTCAATAAAATAAAAAGCAATCAAAGCATTTCTAACTTTGAAAAGGTCAGTACAGTAGCAAGACACAACGAAGAATATAAAAAGTTCAGTATAGTAGCAAGACACAACGAAGAACATAAAAGTTCAGTATAGTAGGAAGACACAATGAAGAACATAAAAGGCCAGTACAGTAGCAAGACACGATGAAGAACATAAAAGGATTCCGATTTTACCGACTGTGAAATCCCATAAATATAGCTCATATTTGTGACTGTCGCATTTTTAAGCAAATTTCTAGGTTTCACTATGGACAATATTCTTTCTCTTGAATCGCAAATTTCAAAAGCTGTGAGTTCTGGTTTTTTCCATTTAAGGCAGATAAAATCAATCAGGAGATGCCTTCCCTCTGATGGAGCAAAGTCACTCATAAATTCGTTCGTCGTCTCACGTATGGACTATTGCAATAGTGCATATGCCGGCCTACCTCAGAAACAAATCAATAGAATCCAGTCAGTTTTTAATGCTGCGGCAAGAATGATTTTTGGTGAATCTAAATATTGCCGTATAACCCCACTTCTAAGGGATCGCCTTCACTGGCTTCGATGCCCTGAAAGAATAGAGTTTAAGATCTGCTTAATGACCTTCAAAGCATTGCAAGGAATGGCGCCAGCATATATATCGGAACTATGTATCCGATAAAACTTAAGCAATAGACAGCTTACTCTAAGGTCAGCAGATCTAGATGTTAGTAATCGTCTAATCGAACTTTCTAGGTCAAATCGAGCTGTTTACTATGATCGTTCTTTTAGTGTAACAGGCCCTCTCATCTGGAATAGACTTCCCTCAGCTCTTACTAATCTCCAGAATTTGGCTGAATTTAAACGAGCTTTAAAAACAAAATTATTTAAAAAATCTTACCATTTATAAATTTTAACTTCTTTTCAATATTTTATAATAAGCCATATTCTAAAACTTCCGGTAATTGTTTGGTTTCGGTTGTCTCCTTATTGTACCTTTTTAAAGTGTCTGCTCGAAAAATTCTCATTTCTGAGCACAAACTGCCTCCTGTTTTATGTTATGTTTTAGTTTTAATATTCGTGTTTTGTCCTGTCCTACTGTTATTGTTATTCTAAGTTTTGTCATCACTTTGTATAAACAGTGTATTAAGTGTTATAATATTAGATCTGTATTGGGTAAGGCACACTGTAGGAATAAGTTTGTTAAACGAGTAGTTAAGCGCACTTGAAGTGAAATGACACTAAACTGCGCTATATAAATTCCATGTTATTATTATTATTATAAGGCACACCGTCAAAATCTCAGAAACGATACAGCTACACACACAAGGATAAAAACCAATTTTCTAAAAAAGGTTACCCAAACCTGAATACAAACCATTATTGGTTACACGCCTGGACTCGGCGCCGCTAGATTCTTGATTTATTTATTTTTTATTAAGTCGATTAAAGTACACGCGGTTTATGCAAACCACATAAATAATGACAATGACAAATAATGGCACAATGTGATAAATGCATTGTATACAAGTTGTACCTATTTCCTGTAAACACGAAGCATTTCCGTAGTCAACATTGAAATTATTGACATAAAGGAAAAACGTTCAGGTAACGAATGACATTGAAAATTGCACACAAGTTGTCACTTAACCCTTAATGTGCCAAGAAATCCACAGTGGATTTCCGACGTGTGTACCCGCGCCGATAAATCCACCGCGGATTCGCTTGTAGTTCACCGGTTTTATTGTATTTTGTAATATGATGGCATACTAAAACATTTTATAAGGATGAAATATAGCCAACTGCAAATGATTGCAAATGACTAGTATTTCTCTGCTAGGCAAGACATGTAGCAAGAATGAAAGATAGCCAACTGCAAATGAACTGGTACTTCTCTGCTTGGCAGGACATGTAGCAAGAATGAAAGATAGCCAACTGCAAATGAACTGGTACTTCTCTGCTTGGCAGGAAATGTAGCAAGGATGAAAGATAGCCAACTGCAAATGATTGCAAATGTCTAGTATTTCTCTGCTAGGCAAGACATGACATTACCAAAAATATGGCACAACTTAAATGAGAAAAGACAGGCCATGAATCTTTGAAACGTGATTATTCTGTCTTCAGAAAAGGCCAACAGAAACACCACAGCCGAAATGGTATAGCGACTAAAAGAGAAGAAACTGAAATGTCAGGTCCAAAACACCACTAAAAGACCACGAATGAAGGTTATAGGTAACCAGTAATGTGTAAAATAAGGCTACATAAAAATAAAATTAAAATTCCTGAGATTTCTCTACCTGGGGAAATATGGTTACTAACCGTGGCTTTATCCTACTGAATTTCTCTTTGGGTATGAACCATCTACGGGTCAGAAGGGATGTACACATTGCTACAAATTTCTTCAAACTGATTCGTAGATTATTAGAAAACTCAGCTAACATGGAGAACATTATTTTATATTATGTTCCTGATGGTTATCTCCGTCACTGACAGCATAGACTGTTCTATCTCCCAGCCTGCAGGACTAACTTGCTAGTGGTCATGAGGGCTATCTTGCTGTTGAACAGAATCAATTCGGGAATCGATATATTCAGCTTCAATAAAGCAAGCTTTGTTGCTGTTCATTTTATACTTATGTTTCTGCATGCATTATATACTTTTTATTTGTGCTTTATGATATTATTTAAAAACGCGTCAAACTGGACAACTTGTAATATTTTAAAAACAATAGACAGAGCTTGAATTTCTCACAATGTATTGTTTGAACTGTCTACTGATGGTATTTACTAAAAATATCGGGTGAAGCCGATTCGAACCAACGAAGCCGAGAAATTGGAAGACCAAACCAAACAAAATTGTGCGACAATCAGTTCATAAACTTAATAATCAATATGTGTCCAATTTTTGTATGGTTTTCTTTCTGAATCGTCTTCAGATTACCATTCTTAAACTACGTATAAATTTTCTGACAAAACCTAATAGCGCATATCCACTAGCGAGCCGATCCACCAATCATGGAAAGGAATCAAACGAAAGGAACAAATAGCAAGTATATAATACATGCCCATAATCCAAGTCTACATTAAATCATTCCTTGAAAATTTAAAGCCATAGGGAGTTTGAATGGCATTGAAAATCATCAAAGTCAGTGTTATCAATATATTTAAAATTATCATCACAATCTGATTATTACCAAGTACGATTACCTAAATATAATCTCTGATATCCTTCAAAGCAATGTGTACGTAACGTAGGTACTGTACCGATACTGCTGATGTCGTGTGGCTAAGAGGTAGGTACACTGTTATCTGGAATAGTACCTTAAACTACCGGCGATCTAATTGTAGTTACCACAAACGTCACCGCAGTAGGCAAGCCTCTTGACAAACCAGTCTAGCACCTTGTACCCACAAGAACCTACTAACACTTATAGTATACACAATATACATACAGGGTGTATCGGCAAGTACCCGACAAACTTTAACCAGCTATTCCTCAGCAGATTTGGAGTAAAAAATGTTATGGGCGCTTTGCTGTCCGGTAAAATTTTTTTTCCATTAAAAACAAAAAATAAATAAAAAATCCACACTCCGTCACTGTCATTTGCATTGAATCTCGTGTTTAACAGCTGTTATTAGCAAGTGTGTCAAAAAGTGTCCTCGCTCTTTCGTACACACTAAATAATAATAGTTAAAAATGAGACGAATGGTGCCGTGCCATTTCGTTGTGATTGTAAAAGCGCGCCAACGTAGGTACGTACGTACATTATTCAACGAAACTCGAACAAAATATTGCCAGATGGGTTTTCAAACTTTGACAAAGGATAAAACATTGGTGACATGTGGTGAAAACATGAATAATATTTTTTTAATTAAAAAAAATGTTACCGGACAACAAAGTGCCCATAACATTTTTTACTCCGAATGTGCTAAGGAATAGCTGGTTAAAGTTTGTCGGGTACGTGCCGATACACCCTGTATATGACAGCCAACTAGGGTCATGGCTCATTTTATTATACGTCACGGTACATCTTTTCAAACGGCTCAAACAGTCGATTTGAGATTTTCACGGCCAAAATCATTATAGTGATTAGTTTTTGGGGTATTATGCCGTGTTACGCTACCTCGCTTTTAATCTTGGCTTGGTTGGAACGTCGAGCTTAGCGCGACTTGGAGCATAATCCGTATACATATAGGTCATAAGCCTAGATATCACAAATATTACACTATTGTCTATGATTTTAATAGAGGAACGTGTTTTTTTTTCTTTGTAAAACCAAACCTGTTAGTAGTATATTTATGCTCTCTCATATCATCGGGAGACTGCGATCTTTAAAAATGTGTTTATTTTTAGGCGGGTTTAATTTGATCGATTATCGATTATTTGCGAGTTTATGATAATTATTTTTTAAAAATTATCTTGCTCTATTTACTATAAGAATATGATGAAATGAAAAACTTAAAATTAATATGATTGAAAAAAGCATTTTTATGGGCGAAAACTTAAATTCAAAAGGAACGATTTAGGTTGCAACACAAATTTGTCCCATATATAAAACAAAAGAACGATTTATGTTGCAAGATAAATTTGTCATACGAATATATAAATTAAAAGAACGATTTACGTTGCAACGTAAACTTTGTCATACATAAATTAAATTATTTACACAAAAAAATGCCTTTTTTGCAATGTGCTATTTTTTTTCATTATATTTAAACGGTATGAGAAGAAAAAGTAACGATTTACGTTGCAACATAAATTGGTCGTAAATAAATTACAATTTCCACACAAAAAAATGCCTTTTTTGCAATGTGCTATTTTTTTCATTATTTTTTAACGGTATGAGAAGAAAAAAAGAACAATTTACGCTGCAACATAAATTTGTCATATATAAATTAAAAGAACGATTTACGTTGCAACATAAATTGGTCGTAAATAAATTACAATTTCCACACAAAAAATGCCTTTTTTGCAATGTGCAATTTTTTTTCATTATTTTTAAACGGTATGAGAAGAAAAAAAGAACGATTTACGTTGCAACATAAATTTTTCACATATAAATTAAAAGAACGATTTACGTTGCAACATAAATTTGATATAAATAAATTTTTGCAATGTGCTATTTTTTATAGTAGTATGGTATGGGTAGGGGAAGATTATTTAACTCACAAAAAATGTCAACATTGCTTCGAAAATCACGCAAAATTCAATTCTTTAATGCCCTGTAGAATAGCACATATCTGTAAAATATATATACATGCTAATACCTTTTGATTAAAAAATATTTTTTCCGTTTAGTTAAGTATTTTAACCTCCAATCCCAAATTTAAGGGAGACGGTAACGCCACCTCCCCGCTCCTTGCAACTTAGTTTGTTCCCTTTTCTCTCATGGGTTATTGTTTTGTATGTCTATGCATAGAATAAATAAGAACACAAGAAATGAGAAGATGTGGTCATGTATCGTGATCCTATATTATAAATTCAAAACAATCTTTTAGCTTGATGAAAGTGAATATTATTGATTGTCCTCGTGTAAGAAATATGATTGTTTATCAAGGCAATATGTTAGGTATGTGACCACTCTACATTTGATCTCGTACCACATAAACAGCAAAATTGAAAGTGGGAGTGGAAGGCCGAAGGAGTCAAGGACGTGCAGATTTTCGTGGCGGAAATACATTCGTTAGTGGGAAAGTTCAAATTATCGAGTTCACGGTTCATTTTAATTCTACAGACTCCATTTTCTAGCGTAGGTCGGAATATTTGAACTTCAAGTCTTGCTGATTTGGTTTCTTTTGGTTTGGCATTACGCTAAGCAATGTTCGGTTTTAGGTAAATTTAGGTTAGGTTGGGTTAGGTTAGTTGAAAAAGGTCAAATTATCATGTTCGTTGTTCATTTTAATCCTACAGACTCCATTTTCTAGCGTAGGTCGGAATATTTGAACTTCAAGGCTTGCTGATTTGGTTTCTTTTGGTTTGGCATTACGCTAAGTAATGTTCGGTTTTAGGTAAAGTTAGGTTAGGTTGGGTTAGGTTGGGTTAGGTTGGGTTAGTTGAAAAAGGTCAAATTATCAAGTTCGTTGTTCATTTTAATCCTACAGACTCCATTTTCTAGCGTAGGTCGGAATATTTGAACTTCGAAGCTTGCTGATTTGGTTTCTTTTGGTTTGGCATTACGCTAAGTAATGTTCGGTTTTAGGTAAAGTTAGGTTAGGTTGGGTTAGGTTGGGTTAGTTGAAAAAGGTCAAATTATCAAGTTCGTTGTTCATTTTAATCCTACAGACTCCATTTTCTAGCGTAGGTCGGAATATTTGAACTTCGAAGCTTGCTGATTTGGTTTCTTTTGGTTTGGCATTACGCTAAGTAATGTTCGGTTTTAGGTAAAGTTAGGTTAGGTTGGGTTAGGTTGGGTTAGTTGAAAAAGGTCAAATTATCAAGTTAATTGTTCATTTTAATCCTACAGACTCCATTTTCTAGCGTAGGTCGGAATATTTGAACTTCAAAGCTTGCTGATTTGGTTTCTTTTCTTTAATTTTTATTTTTAAAAAGAAAGACAAACATTCCCAGGTTACGAATAACCTGAAAATATTTGAAAATCTCCTACTAGCACCACAGTAAGCTGAAAATATTGCTTGTGTTGTGATGGAGGACTTAGCCAGCCGAGGAATTGAACACACTACGTCTGGGTGGGACCCAAACGCGATGTCAACTCGGCCACCGACCGGTCACCGACGGTTGCTTTGGCATTACGCTAAATAAGGTTAGGTTTTATGTAAAGTTAGGTAAGGTTGGATTAGGTTAGTTGAAAAAGTTCGAATGATCAAGTTCATTGTTAATTTTAATCTTACAAACTCCATTTATTATTTAATTTGGTGTGATGTGTGCAATGCTCTGTCTAACATATAAAGAAAACAAAATAATATATTGTAAAATAGATATAAAAGGAAAGAAAGTACATTTAGGGGACAACTGGGGGTTTGGTTTCTTTCATTGTAGGTTAGGTTGAGTTAGTTGACATCAGACTAGGTTAGGTTAGGTTTTGAGTTCAGTACTAGTAGAACCATATACGCAAACGTAGATCCACTAGATGTCCATTTTGTGTGTGCAATGTTATATTCTTTCATGTCATTAATTTAATTTATTTCAGTTCATTGTTGTATCCATTCTTCAGTATGTTCGATCTCATTAATACCTTAGGCAAAATCAGCAGTAACATAACATAACACGGGCATGTGCCTAGCATGGTGGTCGAAAAATTCCTCAATGCATGTAACTAATAATTTTTTGAATAAAGAAACTTTAAAAAAAAAAAATTGTTTAACGTTGATCTATTAAAGTTGAGTCCACGTAGATAAAACTATCAACTGTAATAATATTTAGACAACATCTTTACTGCCAAAACCGAACACCAATAAGTTCCCACTTAATATATACTTAATAATTACCAATAATTTAAATTTACATATAATATAAGTATATAAAAACACATGCTTTATTCGAATGCAACGTTGTGTCAAAATTTCAAAGCAATCGGTGAAAAACTTTCGGAGATTTAAGATTTTTAACAAACGAACATTTTTATTTATATAGATGTCTGGCTGTTGATGAAACCAGATATTATTTCTGAGAATTCAATAGAAAAGTCAAGAGGAAAGGAAAAAAAGGTGGTTTTAAATTGGAGAAAACAACTTATGATGAGAGTTTTGGGAGTTGACTATAATATGAAATAACCACTCCAAGAGTAAAAAGTATCAGAAATAATGTAGAGAAGCAACATTATTTTAATTAATTTACTGGACAATTTGTATAGCGCCGCTTTTGTGAGATATCACCTCAGGGGCGCTTTACAGTTGATGCAGTTATTGAAAAAAATATAAATATTACAAAAATAAAGTGAAGATAAGTTAAGTAAAATGAAGAACAGGAAAAGGTGACACGAAGATAGAAGATGGAGACTCTGCAGCAAGAATTCTAGGTGGTGAAGAAACTGGACCAGCTGCTGCAGCGAGAGAGTCCACCGAGTCCACTAACAGTGCCAGTACGAGGTTCGCCATCCGTCCAGGTACGTGTCTGCTGCTAATAAAGCGCTGACACAATATCCTCTCACAGATACCAGACATTGGCAGCACCGCTGTGACGTTCGACGAAGATAGAAGATGGAGACTCTGCAGCAAAAATCCTAGGTGGTGAAGAAACTGGACCAGCTGCTGCAGCGAGAGAGTCCACCGCGTCCACCAACGTTGCCAGAACGAGGTTCGTCATCCGTCCAGGTACGTGTCTGCTGCTAATAAAGCGCTGACACAATATCCTCTCACAGATACCAGACATTGGCAGCACCGCTGTGACGTTCGACGAAGATAGAAGATGGAGACTCTGCAGCAAAAATCCTAGGTGGTGAAGAAACTGGACCAGCTGCTGCAGCGAAAGAGTCTACCGCGTCCACCAACAGTGCCAGCACGAGGTTCATATTCGTATTACCCGGCGTTGCTCGGCCACTGATTTATGGTTTGGGGTAAAGTTTTGAGTTTATGAATTCTAGTGAAGCGGTCAACTGGGTGCATTTTACAAGTGGAAATTTTATTATTGTATTATAAATACTTGTTTCACTTGACCGTGCCATGTTTTCCTCGGGCCATGTTTGACTTCTTCAACCATTCACTTCGAAGTTACATTGTCCTTACACCTCTTTCTTCGTCCATCGCGTACACCTCCTTTTATCACAAATAATTATTTGATTCATGTCTTCCTCGGGCGTTCCCGACTTTTTCTACCGTTCACTTCATGTAGTATCATAAAATCCACATTTTTCAATAATAAACTACAATATATGGTTTTTAATTCGACCCCGTATCTCATATCAATGCAGAGATATGCGTTAAGTCTTCCTCAAGCGTCACCGACGTATTTTATCATTAAAACTACTCGCTAAACACTCTTGGTACTAATAAGAACAAACCTTGAGAAATCGGTCACAAATAAAGAAATATGAATTTGTTATTTATTTATTGCGGTATACATATGCATGGCGTTATCTCCTCGTTGCCACAGAGGAGAATTGTTTTAGAGGTGCCAGGAATTATGAGAAGTGACAAGTCAAAATTCAAAGTGATCAAATTTAACTAAAATTTATGGAACAGACGCTTTCGTCATCAAACTGTAGAACGTCATTATGGGTAAAGGGATGCCTTCATATTGCATTAATCTAAACATTGATTTATTTAACAAGGTTTTGCCTCTGTTTAATGGCTTCTATCGCATTAAAGGCATAGCCTTTATTCTGTGGTCGTGAGATTTTCCAGTAGGTATTTGTCCCCTCATGTAACGATAATCTTCTATCTATATAATCTATTTATATAAAGGAGAGGTGTCTGTGGCGGGCGGGCGTCGCTAATTTTATTTGTATACATATCTACAGTTTTATTCCGATACTGATGAAATTATAAGCAATTAACCTGCAAAACAAGAGGAAGGTCAATGTAGGTTACATTTCGAAAAACTCTGCGTTAAGTCCGGGCAACGCCGGGGACTTCAGGTAGTTTTATATAAGTAGTGTATATTCTTTAAACAATAGGTTATACCGAGATTGACAAAATTTTGCACAACTGATCTTTAAAATGAGCTCAATGGCTATGAGATTTCGAAAAACCATCCCCACACCTTAAAGCAGAATTTGATGAAATATTCCACATTTGACGTTCAAAATAGAGGAAAATTACTGTTTACATAAGATTTCTAAAAGCTCTGTGTAAAATTATTATTTGGACAGAGTCAAAAGATTATCGTCTAAATTGGAATTTCTGAAAAATCTCTATTTTAAAAACTCTAAATTATTTGCAACTATTTGTAAGTTACGTAGGTTTTGTGTTGTGGAACAGCCTAGCAGACCAAATCATAAGAATTTGTTAAAAACGTCAAATCAAGAAATAACACTTTTAAATTTTTAAAACCCAAAACCGTTTTTGAGAGGCGATGGAATACGCTTTCAAATTTTATTATATAATTTTTAAGGCGAAGCTGCCAAATCACTATTTTGATTAAGCTTTATAACGAATTGGTGTACATTATAAAAACCAAAAAATATGCTGTAGATAAATTGAAGGTTTTCCTGTCGTTTTGCTTGAGTAGAATACAAATAAAAAATAAATTACTCAATTAAAAATATAAATGTAAACTACTAAAACAAATATTTTTCAATAGAAATATATGAACACATAAAGGAAACAGCTTTAAAAAAACAGTGTTATAGCTAAGATTATCTGTGACAGTTTCACTTGATTAACTTTTTTGCTTTCTTATAAAATTATTTACAAAATAAATAAAAACCAGTTTTGTGCTTGAAATCGAACGTTTGTAGACTCCGTTTGTCAAGCGATTTTAATGCCTATTACCTACAACATAAGGTTTACCAAGAATATACACATCTTTGGCTTAGTAGCTTCCTCTTAAAAACGGCTCACCTAACGCTTTTGTCTAAACACTGAACTGAAATTTCTGATAATGAAGAAATTTATTAGAAAAATGTATTATAAACTTTATTGCCACCTCACTTTTTTGTTATGTATAAATATAATTAATAAAAAATTGACGAAGTTTCATAATTTTTTCTCAAATTGCTGTCGGAATCTTTAGTTTCATAGAGATGCATTTTAATTATCTGTGGTTAACTTCTATATTTGCATATAAAGCTCGGTGTTTTCTTTTTCTAACACCGTTTAGTCCATATTTCTAACTATGACGGTAAGGGATATACAATGATTTCTATGAGATCATATGAGCTGTTCGAACAATTTAGGCTGAGCAGTTATAATAATATAAAATAACTAACCATTCATCTGCTTTTTCAAGTCGAAGACCAATTACACCTTTATGGGTGAAAGCCAAACATAATTTATTATAATATTACGAATATCAAAGCCAAAATAAATACATTCTGCATTTTATATCTGAAGTTGAAAGAGTAACTAAAAGGATTTATTTTTACTAAACGTAAATGTAAAATGAAACAAGTAACTATCTCTTTGTGTTGTCAAAGTCGAGTGGACAAATAATTCACCTTTACACAATGTCAAATAATCTATTTAGACTAACGAATATCTTCAAAGTATTTATATCATATTTTCTTCTTCAGATTTATTTAGCGGCACCATTTTAATATACGTATCTAGCGAGCGGGTGCATACATTTGATTTGTATACAAATCTACAGTTTTATTCCGAGACTGATGAAATTTTGCACACTTGACCTTGAAAGCAAGAGGATGGTCACTGTCTACATCTGATTTAGAAAAACACTGCGTAAAGGTCGGGCAACGCCGGGGACTTCAGCCAGTTACAAATAATCAACAGGGCCATTGTATCAGAGAATTTGAAAAATTTATTAAATTTATAAGCTAACTAGCTGTACTTCGCCAGGCGTTGCTGTGGCACAGGCTATCTGTGCAGATAGAGAAACAATTTCTTTTACGTCCAACAGTTGGCGCTGTGTGTTTTTTAAAGCATGTTTTTCGAACAGATTGCGGTGGTTTTCAAAAGGCATGATTTTACCTGTCACAGGTGACACCTTATACATAAATAAACCATTCACCGAATATATATAACATACCTAAGTATAAAAAACACACGCGTATTCGAATTCAAAGTTGTGTCAAAATTTCAAAGAAATCGGTGAAGAACTTTTGGAGATTTAAGATTTTGAACAAACGAACATTTACATTTTAATTAATATAAAAGATTTACTGTTCTGTTCAAATTCTTTTATTATTCCACTATGGGCAAGTTGTTCTACAGAACTGAAATAATTAACAGAACTTGAATAGATCTTTGAAATTAGATGAATTGTTAAAATTCTGTGTAATATCTCTCCCATAGTTTTAACCACTTTTATTATTGAAAAACAACTGACATGTTTCGTAAGCAATCCTCACTTCTTCAGGGTTTGATTTAAATTATTTTTAATATGTTTAGAAATTAACCTGTTCAAGTCTTTAGAATTTTTTAATCAATTTAAGGCGATGTATATTCTAAAGTGACGTTGAATTTCGTGATTAGCCAAACACCAATGAGGTTGAAACTTCCTCGAACATCTGTTTCGAGATACGAAACAAGCCAAAAACATATTTTATTAAATTTTGTGAAGCCAGTTTTTTTGTTAAGATCTCGATGAACTTATTTTCCACATTTATACAATCTACAATAAAATAAGCAGGAAAAACTGGCTACAAAGTAAAAAATCCGACAGTTCAAATCATTTTTACAGGTATAACCAAAATGGGGGAAAAGTAATGTCCTAATGTGAATTGGGTGCCATTTTAAAAACAACAGACCGGAAATTGGTCAACTAAGCAGTAACAATAATTCCGCGTTCAAAAAAGCAGTAACAATACTTCCGCATTGTCTACAACATAAATGTCAAAGCGCAATGACATTTTACGCCATTTGCAAAAATTATGGCGAATTAACATTATGACATTATATATCAGACAGATGATATCAATTTTTTTAGGCTTATAAAAAGATGCGCATGTATTGCGGAACTGGGCAATTGCTCTAATGGTAATATTTTATAACAAAAATCCAGAATAATTTTAAGCTATAGGTATTATGTCGAATATTTGAAAAATCATCAATTAGTGACTGATGTCACCACAAAGATCGTTAGAAATATAAACAGAGAATTTGAACAATTCTTCAAATTTCAAACAATTGTCAAATTCTGTGAAAGTTCTTTTCAAGTTCTGTTACTATTTCAGTTTTGTCAAGTAACTGGCCTATTATGAAATATTAACAGAACTTGAATAGGACTTTTATAGAACCCGTAAATGAACGTTGAAATTTGATGAATTGTTCAAATTCCATAAAACAAACCATCCTAAGTAATCAATTATACGAGTATTAATCATCAATGAATTACAATCAGGAAGCAGGGCTGATGAACTTCATAGCTAAATTCCCAGCATAATTAGTGTATAGCTTGATTCATGCGAAATATTTCACTGCACCTTTGACCTAATAATTGCAAAATTCTCTTCGCAATGCGACCAGGCTATATTGACTATAATTGATTAATTACGATGAAATCCTTTGCCATTTCCGTGGCAATTACCCAATTAGATCGCTGACTCACCCGCCGTGATCTATTTGATTGTCGTCCATACAATCTTGATTCGCCTGTCGCCTATTCGGTTTCTGACAAAACCGGCCCTTATAAGTACATTTACAATGGTTAATATAAAATGTTATTGGTGATCTTGGTTTTTAATTGAATTTTGGTCGAATAGAATGGAGAATGTCGTTTTTTCGAAGTCAAAGTACTTAGCTAAGTTTACTTATCATTACTTATAAATACCAACTTTTCAGGAGAGCGAAAACATTAAACCAGTTTAAAAGTGGTCCAAGCAAGGTTCCTTGAGGGGCTCCCTGGACTTTCTGGAAATGGGTTTGTATTAAATAACATTTTGTTTATCACAATGCATTCAGCAGCTTGGTGTATGATTCGATTAATATTAGAGCAGGTTTATTTGTTTTTCTTTATATATCTAGCTTCAAAATTAGCCAGAAGTATTTTATGGTATACCGTATTCAATGATTTTTGAAGGACTAAAATAATGCTAAAATTTGGTTTTTAATCTTCGCTGGTTTTTACCATGAAATAGTAATGTTGAAAGATAATCGGATACCACATTGTTCATGTTTACAAATTAACAAGAATTCGGACCGGTCAGTAGTTGAGTGAACAGATGAGTTGGGTTCCCAC
The DNA here is from genome assembly GCA_026573805.1 of Hesperophylax magnus. Classification (NCBI taxonomy): domain Eukaryota; kingdom Metazoa; phylum Arthropoda; class Insecta; order Trichoptera; family Limnephilidae; genus Hesperophylax; species Hesperophylax magnus. The sequence continues at coordinate 14,885,176 of JAIUSX010000004.1, forward strand.
CCAGGCGTCTCGGGTTCAATCCCATGCTAGCTAAGCTCACCATCATTGCACAAACAACATTCTCCGTTTGTATTGATGGAAGTGGGTGGTACCATAGATTTTTTGTCTTTATTTTAATTTTAGAAATATTAGAAACAAGCATAATTGTGGTTGGTAGAGAAGGCAGCCTTTTCTTCTACACCCCGACAGACGAGAATTATTTAATTTAAATTCTATGACTGATCCTATTTTTTCTCTGTACTGTAACTCTCCCACAACAGAGCATCAGAGGGTGGTAATAATAGAGCACTAGTAGTCATTTGAAATTTAAATTCGCCAACGGTGGTAATTTCGTCTGATTGACCAATTTGCAATTTATTTTCGTTTCGGCTCGCGAAATGTATTCGACATTGTCCTGTTGATCAAATGGATGATGAGGCTGTTGTTTGTATTGGCTTGGGGGGCGATGATGATGTCGTCATCGGGGGGCGTGTCGGGGGAATTGATGATAATTTGGGCGTGCAGTCGTGCAGCTATTTGAGGGGGATTGATTTATTTGATGACCTGTCTGGATGATAAGACGCAGTTGATGCTGTCCTTGATGATGGAATGAACAGATCTCTTTAGAGTTATTTATAGAACAAAAGTATCAATTCTTTGAAGAGAATGAACTCTTGCAACGTTTAAGGGATAATCGAATCATAGAAATCACCCTCTTTGATATGTCCAAATATGGTACCGAAAGAGTTTACCGACTGCCTGGAGACAGTGAAACTATGTCACGGTGTTAAAGGGAGGGAAGAAAAAGATATTGGCAGAAGATGGTTGGAAATTACCTGATAATTCGAATCTGGTCACTTAGATTAGATAAGAGACTCTTGACGTCGATTCGGGTGGCTAGTAGACAATATACTCCAAGACGTAACGTGACGGAGCGGTTGCGTGTCGCCTGTCACCTTGGTATCTCAAGCTTGAAAATGATCATATTTCTGAAAAATTTAATTGCTCCTAGGTTCAAAGAATTCATTCATATTGGTGAAGACAAAGCATCGACTATTTTTTTCTTTTAACAGGTTTCAAGAATTTCTGATGTGGATACACCATTGTCCCCTTGAAGAATCGCGACTGATTCTACGTCGTAAGTTATAAATCTTAGTTTTAAGTTATTAGTTATAAGTCAAGTTTCTAGGTATTAAGTCATAGGTTAAATGAGTGAAGTTATAAAGCGCTCTTGAGGCAATTTTCCGACGGTATAGAAATAATTCATTTATTATTCATTACGATTATTATTACGCTATTCAAGCAATGTAATATTTCGATTGTGCAATGTAATGTTTCGAGTGATGGCCTATCATCAGGGTTTATTTCCAAATTGGGAAAGCCAAGAAGATTTGAGGAACCCCTCAAAAACCTGACCTAGCTAGAGATGTCACCATTCAGTATTATATGAACTTCCTAACCTTCCATGTCCTTGACTCCTCAACTTCTAACACTTTCTCCAAGCTGACCAACATTCTCCAAATAGGGATACCATAGTTTCACCGATCTGGACAATTGGGAATCTTGTATGAAAAGATTACAAGAATGCGTATGTTATAAAATTTTCTAACACAAATCATAAAAAAATCAAATTGAAATTGAAAAGTTAAAAGTGAATTGAAAAGTTGTTGCCTAATCAATAATAGTTATGTCTTTGAATTTTCAAAAAGTGATGTCTGAAAACATTTTATGTAAATAAACCTATGCAAATAATGCAAAATCGCTGTTCCTCGAGCGGAAAATCACGCAGAAGGATTTACGAACATGCTAATTGGACGCGATGAAAACCAGCGTATCGCATAAATTGCCTACTTACTACGTTTAACTACCGTGATCGCATAGACAAGAAATAACGATTTTGGTTTAATCAGCGTATCAACTGGTTTTTATTTTAAATTTGCTTCTTCCCCCTCTTTTAATTTTCTCTCTGTTTTCCGTAAATTTTTTTCCCTCTATCCTCTCATTCTTCTTCATTCTTTTTTCTTCCTCTTCCACCTTCCTTTATTTTTTCTACGTAAACTTTCCTTTAAACATTCAACCTTCGTCATCCTTTCTTATTTTCTCCTGATTCATTCAATTTACTCTAATAATTCTTTACATTGGTGATGTACTCTGCCTGCTTCACTGGGAAATCCTATGTTGAGAGCAGGCGCAATTTACGACGTAACCAGTTCACAACAAATATAACAACATAATTTTACATTTAAAATTTAAAAAAAAATAGCATTAACCTTGAAAATACGTATGTAGGTATGAAAAGGTTTTAATCGTTGATGTTTGATCTGTCTTGGCTGATGATCCAAGACTTAGTATTTAATTTATGTTTACAACTGTTTATGTGGCTCAGTCTGTCTGTGCAGATAGAAAAAAGTCATGTTTCTCCAACAGATTACGCTGTTTAAAAAAAACATGTTTTTACAAGTCACAGGGACATCTACATAATATAGGAATATAAAACACACTCGTATTCGAATGCAATGTTGTGTCAAAATTTCAAAGCAATCGGTGAAGAACTTTCGGAGATTTAACATTTTGAACAAACGAACATTTATTTATTTAACTAAATGTACTCCGCCACGCATTGCTGTGGCTCAGACGTGTGTGCAGATAGAGAGCGCGTATTGCTTTTACGTCCAACAGATAGCGCTATTTAAAAAAGCACGTTTGTCCGACAGATGGCGCTGTTTTTCGCTGTCACAGGCAGTCACAGGTGACATCTATATAATATAGGAATATAAAAACACACGTGTCAAAATTTAAAATCTATCTGTGAAAAACTTTCGGAGATTTAAGATTTTGAGCAAACGAACATTTACATTTATATAGATAGATAATTTATATTTTGTATAATATCCAGTGGAAATGCATTGTATAGCTTTCTATCTAAAATATCATTGCCCAAAAGTTGTTTTAGCGAAAGGAATAAGTAAGAGATTATGCCCTTTGGTTCTATTATCACGGGCAATTCGGAAATTATCAAAAACAGTTCTGTGTTCGTACAAACAGGTCTCCAACTCGTCGTGGAAGGAGTTTATAAATAAATGGTTATTTTAGATTAATCAGGGATTTATTAATACTCCGCGTATTATAATGGTGACTCGATAGTCGACCTAACTAGTAGCTGGCTAATTGGAATCTGAAACAGTAAGTTTCTCTGAGAGCCTTCCCACTGGCCCTGGCGACTACTGGCCACTAGCTCCATCTTGCGGACTTCCTCGCAAGCTCTATGCACTGCCATCTGTGCGTGTATCTATGAAGCTCTTACTTCCCAACATCGAGACATGCTATAATAATGATATAGGCGTAGTTTCCTAATGTCCAAAACACAGATTCTCTCAAAGATTTCGTACGAACTGCTTGAACTGGTATTCAGAGTATCAGAGCACCACAACTTAAAGACGTCTATCCATTTCCTTTATTTGACTCTAAGTATCATAATATTATGTATTTCCACGCCGTAAAATCTAGTTAGATCACTATTCATAACTAATGATTATTTATTCTGAGGTCACACATTAAAAATAATGAAAACGTTTCCAGGACAAAACAGGCGTTTGAAACCGACAACTTCCAGATCTCAATTCAGTCATTTAGATAAATGCGACAGCCTTGTTGCACTCGATAAATCGCTCAATTTGCATGCTGGTGCAAAATGCAATCATAGACCGCCGCGCCAGCTGACATGAATGCAGTTCCGGTCAGGATGGATGCGAATTAGTAGAGCAGGACTGGACCAACAGGATTGAAATTGAAATAAAATACATTGGTTTCTCTAAATAGTATCTAGTATTAGTAATAGTACAAAGACACTATTTGTGAGCTTAGTTCTTCTAAACTATGCAACGGAGTTTAACGGGGTTTTCACTACCATTTAGACAATTTCTTCCGGAAGGTTTATGTTCATGTAGGGTTGCCATCTCTAAAATTTGGCAACCAGGACAAGAGGCGTGAAAACCCCGGATTTTAGAGCCCATAACCCGGACATGTCAACAGGTTTTTTTAAACACAGTCAGTGTAATAAAAACAGTTCAAAATGTCATAAATCACCTTTTAATTTATTTTCAGACCTTAAAATTGAATTTTGTCATATTTTATCATCATTTTAAATGTACCTTACAAAACAGAATCTTATTACAGTTTGTTACACATTGTTTTCATAATCAGTTAGAATTTTTTCAATCTTAAAATAAAACAAAAATTATTAATATACTTTGTTATGAAAACTAAACCTTATTAAAATATTAAACTTAACAAAATTCAATTAAATTTTTAAACAATAATCTTAAAAATACTGAGACCATTTTAGTATTCAGTCTTACAATTTTTGAGGTATCTCTTTTAACTGAATAATAATTATTTTCTTTAAATTTGTATCAGAAGCCATTTACACAACAAAATACCTAATATGAACTAACATAATATGAACTAAATTCAGTCTTCTTAAATCTTAAGATTTAAAAACTGACAAAACTGACCCTTTTAAAGTTTAGACTTACTGGAATGTAAGTTACATTATTAAATTTTTTAAACATAAAATATCCAAAACTTTTCTCATTTATATCACCTTAAATTTAAATCAATAGCCATATTACCTTAACACGGGCATTAGCCTAGTATGGTTGTAAAAAAAAACATAACAATTGTAATTTCAATAAATCTATGAAATAATAAAAACAAAAAATTAAAATTCTACGTTTCTTTTCCGTAATAAAAACAATCATAACTTTAACTACAAAAATGAATAGAAATTATAGCACTTGTAAGTACATTATTTGATTATCTAGCTGTTAAAGATTTTTCCTCAGCCTCTTCAAGAGGCCCAAGACTTTAAATTTTTAAACCCGGACTACAAATGAAACCCCGCCCGGACGCTCCCCGGACGCCTTCTAAACTAGGACAAATCCGGGGAAACCCGGACGGATGGCAACCCTATGTTCATGCCAACATTGACAAAAGTCATTTATGCCCGAGCCACACTAGGCTAGTATTTCAAGCCAGGATAGCAAAGTATTGCTAACTTTGTTTTTAACCTAGTAAGTGTGATATCCTTGATATTTATGTAAGAGCTCACACATAGATGGTAGCCTATTAGGTTACCATAGATGGCGCTAGCTAGTAAGCTAGTGTGGAAGCTAGAAAGCTAGTGAGGATGCTAGTAAGCTAACGTCTCAAGCCAGGATAGTGTAATAGGATGGAGTTTGATTATTAAAGCTATCAGCACCCCCCATCACCGAAGATACTATCCTGGCTTTGTGTGGCCGATGAATATAGTATATTATAGCATATATATGATAGGCTAGTCAAGTGTGTCTTTCACAAAGTGTCTTTTGTTAATTTAGTGACTGCAATGATTCTGGCTTAATATTTCCCAGCATCGTGTAAACCGCTTTAGCTGGTACAAGCCAGGAGAATAAGTCAGGATCTATGGGTTTGATGAAAAAATTGCATCTAATAACACTGCCTGACAGGAGAATTATGTCAGACTAAGTCTTATACAGAGTCATTAACAACTTTATTGACAGTCCTGCCATCATTGCCACTATTAAAGTCCATGTGCCGACTAGGAGTACAAGACAAAATATAACATTCTTCTGCATACACACACAACCAACTATCAGACACACTCACTAACCAATAGGATGCATGATCTGGGCAACAAGTTTGGGGGTACTATTGATATTTGTATTGACTCCATTTATAGAATTTTATATTATTAATATATCTATAGAATTAAGCGTAATCTATGCTGGCACTTTATGAATCCTAGAAATTAGAGTAGTAATGTAGTTTTAGTGATTTGTCTTATATGTAGTATTGTTATAGTTTCTATATTATTTTATGTTACTGTTACATGTTTTACCACGTGTGGCTCAGGCATAATTGCCACAAGCGCAAAATACGACATAGATACAACATATTTACATACCCACTATAAACTATGTAGTATACACAAAAAATCGCGAAAGTTGTCTGTCGACATTGCTATTATGATTACTAAGCAAGGTTAGATGAAATTATGCATGTTATAATTTAAATTTAGATAGATAAATTAGAATTTTTAATGAATAGGCTTTGACCGGTGGTTTTCAAATTATAATAAAATATAATTAAACTTAATAAATGGATATTTTCACTAAAGTTCGTACATTGCGTTTTTGACATGTCCCACAATTTTGATCGGATTTTCATAGATATTGTAGAATATATTAATGTTATATATTTACAAAGTGCAAAATTATTAATTTACTTTATTTATACAACTGTCGAACTGTGTTTGGACCAACATTGAAAAAAAAATCACGATTAACATTACTGATATAGAATTCGTTAGTTTCAATCCGTGACCATGTATACATATACGTTGTTTTTGGGGTTTTAATATAAGAATAATTTATAAAATTAAAAACAATCATATTGCGAGGTGGCGCAAATATAATAAATGTCATAATGTGATGTGTTATATTTTTTTAGGATCGCGTCAAATGTCGTTGTGCTTTGACATTTATGTTGTAGACGGATAGAGAATTAGTTGAAACAAGCAATGGAGCGATACACACCTGAACGCGGAATTATTGTTACTGCTTATTTGACCAATTTCCGGTCTGTCGTTTTCCTTGTCGCCCTGCACCATGTGCGCGAAAAATTAAACTTTCCGTGAAAACAGAGCCTAATTTGTTTCATTCTAACAAAATGGCAGACAATTCACATTATTACTTTTGCCACACCTGCGTTAAAACAACAGGCCGGAAATTGGTCAAATAAGCAATAACAATAATTCCGCATTCTTCAGGTGTCTATCGCTACATTTTTTGCTGTCAACTAATTCTCTATCTCTCTACAACATAAATGTCAAAGCACAATAACATTTGACGCCATTATTATTAAGGCACATTCACATTATGACATTACTTTTGCCCCACCTTGTACTGTTTTTTAATGATTTTTACTGTACGTAACTGAACTGCACCAGCAACAATATTTTGCTTTATTTAAGTGATAAATTTAAGATGTCCATGGATAATCCACATTATTACTCTCCATTAGTAATCCGGACAATGAGAAGCACATATTATAGAAGTTAGTCCCAGAATTTATGCACTCTAAAAAAATCCCGACTTTGAGTAATCTAGGATTAGTGAAAACTTAAAAATAAAACGAAAAGAAACGGAATGGAAAAAAATTAAGAACATAAAAACGTGTACAACTTGACATGACTTGACTTGGTTTTTACAATTGCTCCCAGTGCTAGTAAATAATGTCTTCAATTTTGTTTAAAAGGTGGTACAGCAAAATACCAATATTTATTTAAAATTAACGGCCCAAGTAACATTTACATAATTGAAAGTTATTGACAGTCTTATTACATAACGGAAAAAAAGAAAAAATATACATATTTAAGTTAACAAGAAAAAAATAAAGAAGAAACAAAAAAAAACAAAAACTGTTATGCAGTAATTAATATAACCACTTTTAAAATGTTTAGTGAGTACAGATTTATATTTCGATAAAGGCATATGAAAAACATCAGCTAACATAGCATACGAGTTATCGGTAGTGTGTAATCTATTTATAACAGAATTACTATAATACATACTAGGGAACCTTGATCTGATGGCAGGAACATGAAAGTGAAATTATTTTTATATAGAGTCTAACGAAAATAAATGACGCGAATGTTAATGGCAGAAGAGGTCGGGGACGCTCGAGGAAGACATGGCACGATCAAGTGAATCAGATACTTGAGTCGGGCCATGTCAAGAGTCAGAATAACAGAAAGGTTTATATGTGACGATGTATGAGTGTGAATGAGTTATTCATCATATTGAGTTATTTGGCGGTCTGTCCTCTCTGCCTACCCCTGCGGTGACACGGTGTGTTGATAACTCTAACTTAACGTAACTTCTCTAACTTACTTACCATCACGCAGTTACCCTACAAGGGTTGGAAGAGAGGATAGACCGTCACAACTCCAGACGATCCTTCATTCACATTCCTACTACTCTTCTGTTATTCTTGTGACTCCTGACATGACCAAAGTATTCCCTGGGCCCTTGGGTGTCCTTAACTTCTTATACCATTGACTTTTACGTCATATATTGTGCTCCTTACACAAATGGCCCCCGACAACTGTAAAGCATTTGTTTCGATATATTTACATAACCATGGTTTTCAAGCGTAAAAAAAAATCACGAAATTCTTCCTAGTCATTTATCTCTGAGTAAATCCGTTCTAGACATTCTGGCAGTCACAATAATAGCACAAAATAATTATTGTATTCCTCCTTACTTATGCTGGGCACAGCTGTGCCGGGCACACGGAATTCTGACCGAATTTTTTTCTATGGCAAGATGCCACTCGAAGAACTAATTAAGTTCTTACCACAGTGAGCTTCAATAATATAGAACATTGTATTGGATGATTTGTATAACGATATTTGCGAAGCAAACAACAAGCTAAGGAGGAGGGCAGCATAAATATTTATAGAGCTTACAGGGAAGGAAAAGGAAGTAGTCAGAGTACACCAGAAATATTTACATTCAAGTAAATTATTTTCTATAATTTTATTAAAGGAGTTCGTGCAATATGGTAAAGACGCATTCAAATTAGTTCAAAGTTCTCTTATAAAACTATCCTTTTGCCGCCATTTTGGATTGTTTTCGTATGGATTAACGTTTGTGAAAGTTTCATTTCAATCTAAATACGCATAAATTACTAAATTAACCCAAACTAAGAACCTTAAAACCTATTTTATTCATGTAAATATTAAATTATAATTCCTACACAAAATCATGTACAATGGGATCTTAAAACGGGTATCCCAGTAAGGTCCGATTCTTTTCAACTTTTGTAAAAAATGATAAAAAAAATGTTGTTTCTTGTAATAATTGTTGAAACGAAGTGTAATTTTTACAATTTGTGGCTAAAAGTGCGGCTGTTGATAATTATAATGGAATTTTCTCAAAAGTTGATGCTCAAATATTTTTTTTTTAATTTTTCATGGTGTTCATTGATTAATGCAGGTGACTGACGCTAAGCACGCTGCGAGTTATTGTAGGCGTCTCTTAGCACTAGAAACAGAATTCGCAGTCAATCAATCGTAAAACAAAATAGCAATGACAGGTGGATTGTATAATCTTTCCATAGAGGTCATTTGAGTTAAAAATCTGTGTCCAAGGAAGAAGGCGATGAGTCAGAAAAGGCTCTAAAGAAATCAGTACACTTAACTGGCTACTGTCCTTGTAATTTTTGTCAATTATTGAATGGATTATACATACAAAATAATACAGGACGTACCTGACAGACAGGTTTTGGGAACAAACAGCTATTTATTACCAGTATAGTAAATTTGTTTGCATTTGGGAACAGATCATATGGTCGCATAGATATCGCTATCTCCCTTACTGTCACAGTTAGAAATATGGTCTAAACGGTATTAGAAAGAGAAAACACCACGCTTTATATTAATGCCTCATAGTAAGCATTCAAAGATGGTATTAAAGGGAGCGCGCTAATATTAAAAACGATTATAATTAAGCGAAAATTGTGAAAATATTAAATAAAAAAGTATTTTAAAATAGAGCAAAAATCTCTCGAAAAATGCTTTAGTTGCATTTAAAGATACACTGTGAATTTTTTCAAGCCTATAACATATTTAATAACAGAACAAAACGTGTTTTTAATAATTTTCGGAGCTTACTTTGCGATTTTTTTCTATCGAGGAAATTTCATACAATTAACGTTTCGGCATAAAAATCAAAAATCTTCAAAATTAACTTTTTTTTAACTTAAAACTTAAAGCGTTTAAGATAACTTCGTGAATTTTTAATTAATTATTTTTATATTACATTTGTCTAATAAAACGTGTGATTTTACCGTTATTTTCGCCATCTATGAGTAACCTCTTAAACTACTCTCTAGGATTTTACATTATTTGACGAGATTGTAAACATAATCGATCAACGGATCTCAATGTAGAATCTTCACCATTACTCCGCGGATACCACGTGGTCGATGGAAAAAAAAACAATAAAATTACAAAACAGCTGGACGAGTTCGTGATCTCGACTAAAAACCTTCAGATGTAAAAAAGGCTTCTCTACCTGGAGCCTACAGATCATTTACAGATATTAATTCGTTTAGCCCCAAGCGTTTTATACAGGTAAAAAACGTAATTTATTAGATGGGTCAATTGTTAGGTGAACTACAGCAGCTTATGTAAGGTATATGATAATCGAAGTAGTCTACGTCGACCCATGATTACACTAGTATAGGTATTATCATGGTGTTGGTATTGGTAATAGTTAACACCATGTTTTTTTTATGTTGGTTATCATTTCTTAAAACTTCATTTTATATGTTTTATCTTAGAAGAAAATGTACATACACCTTAATCTTATGCTTCATTCTTGTATCTAAATAGTATAAAATAAAGTCGTCATCCGCGTCTGTCTGTTTGTGCGCTTAGTTCTTCTAAACTACGCAACGGATTTTGATCGGGTTCACACAATCATTTAGAAAATTTCTTCCGGAAGGTTTGTATATATAACACATGTATATTATATATAAAGAAAATAGAGAAAAGTCGATGTTTTGTAATCAAGTCGTAAAAAAATATTTTCGGGCGCTTACATTGCTAACGCTGGATAAACCTTGTATGAGATACATCAAAATAAGGTATATCATTATATCTATTTGTTACAACAATAAAAAATATAATAAAACACTTATTATTATTTAATTGTTGAAGATAATGATAGCGATTCCTAAACGAAAATTTGAAACAGAAAAAGATCCGGTCACATCTAGGACTCGAACCCAGGACCCTTGCCTTGCCGGGGCACCGCTCTACCAACTGAGCTAATGGGACCCTATCTCCTTCGGTCGATAAAAATGGTGTGGCCGTCAAGTACCGGATACCCAGAATAACATCATTATTTCATTCACTGCGGTGAAGATTGCTACGATGATAGACAACCTAAGATAGGAGAAGGCACCAGAATGATCATTAACAAGATCATCAGTATTTTGTGATCAAATGATGCTTAGGATGTTCGCACCCGTGACATTTATATTTGGAAATCAAATGTAAGAAATTAGCACCCAATTGGGGTCATTGAAAATGCATTAAAAAATTCTGAGCACCAAAACATTTAATGTTAACAATATGAACACTAATTTGTAATTTTGAAAAAGCATAAAATTAAATGTGTACGTATTTATTAATTATTTTGGAACCTTAGGAACAAAAAAATATTGGGCAAGGTTAGGTGGAGTTAGGTTAGGTCATGAAGTGGCAGAATATGATTTGTATTGGGCAAGGTTAGATTGAGTTAGGTTAGGTTATGAAGTGGCAGAATATTATTTGTTTTGGGCAAGGTTAGGTTGAGTTAGGTTAGGTTATGAAGTGGCACAATTTGATTTGTTTTGGGCAAGGTTAGGTTGAGTTAGGTTAGGTTATGAAGTAGCAGAATATGATTTGTTTTGGGCAAGGTTAGGTTGAGTTAGGTTAGGTTATGAAGTGGCAGAATATGATTTGTATTGGGCAAGGTTAGGTTGAGTTAGGTTAGGTTATGAAGTGGCAGAATATTATTTGTTTTGGGCAAGGTTAGGTTGAGTTAGGTTAGGTTATGAAGTGGCACAATTTGATTTGTTTTGGGCAAGGTAAGGTTGAGTTAGGTTAGGTTATGAAGTAGCAGAATATGATTTGTTTTGGGCAAGGTTAGGTTGAGTTAGGTTAGGTTATGAAGTGGCAGAATATGATTTGTATTGGGCAAGGTTAGGTTGAGTTAGGTTAGGTTATGAAGTGGCAGAATATTATTTGTTTTGGGCAAGGTTAGGTTGAGTTAGGTTAGGTTATGAAGTGGCACAATTTGATTTGTTTTGGGCAAGGTTAGGTTGAGTTAGGTTAGGTTATGAAGTGGCAGAATATTATTTGTTTTGGGCAAGGTTAGGTTGAGTTAGGTTAGGTTATGAAGTGGCACAATTTGATTTGTTTTGGGCAAGGTAAGGTTGAGTTAGGTTAGGTTATGAAGTAGCAGAATATGATTTGTTTTGGGCAAGGTTAGGTTGAGTTAGGTTAGGTTATGAAGTGGCAGAATATGATTTGTTTTGGGCAAGTTTAGGTTAGGTTATGAAGTGGCAGAATATTATTTGTTTTGGGCAAGGTTAGGTTTAGTTAGGTTAGGTTATGAAGTGGCACAATTTGATTTGTTTTGGGCAAGGTTAGGTTGAGTTAGGTTAGGTTATGAAGTGGCAGAATATGATTTGGTTTGAGCAAGGTTAGGTTGAGTTAGGTTAGGTTAGGTTATGATGTGGCAGAATATGATTTGGTTTGAGCAAGGTTAGGTTGAGTTAGGTTAGGTTAGGTTATGATGTGGCAGAATATTATGTAATGTCCCAAAAACTTTAAATTGTGAACGATCTATAATATTTAGATTATTACAAAGATATTCTAAAAGCTTCGATGTGAATGATTATCATAGAAAAAATTGTGTTGTTTGTGCGATCTACACTGATTTTAAGAAGACTAACGTCGACAATCTATACACGGTGTCCGGAAACTCGTAGTACAAGAGGAAAGCAGGTGAATCTTTAGGTCAAAAATTGTGTTGTTTGTATGATCTACACTGATTTTAAGAAAACTAACTTCGACAATCTATAAACGGTGTCCGGAAACTCGTAGTACAAGTGGAAAGCAGGTGAATCTTTAGGTCAAAAATTGTGTTGTTTGTATGATCTACACTGATTTTAAGAAAACTAACTTCGACAATCTATAAACGGTGTCCGGAAACTCGTAGTACAAGTGGAAAGCAGGTGAATCTTTAGGTCAAAAATTGTGTTGTTTGTATGATCTACACTGATTTTAAGAAAACTAACTTCGACAATCTATAAACGGTGTCCGGAAACTCGTAGTACAAGTGGAAAGCAGGTGAATCTTTAGGTCAAAAATTGTGTTGTTTGTATGATCTACACTGATTTTAAGAAAACTAACTTCGACAATCTATAAACGGTGTCCGGAAACTCGTAGTACAAGTGGAAAGCAGGTGAATCTTTAGGTCAAAAATTGTGTTGTTTGTATGATCTACACTGATTTTAAACTAACTTCGACAATCTATAAACGGTGTCCGGAAACTCGTAGTACAAGTGGAAAGCAGGTGAATCTTTAGGTCAAAAATTGTGTTGTTTGTATGATCTACACTGATTTTAAGAAAACTAACTTCGACAATCTATAAACGGTGTCCGGAAACTCGTAGTACAAGTGGAAAGCAGGTGAATCTTTAGGTCAAAAATTGTGTTGTTTGTATGATCTACACTGATTTTAAGAAAACTAACTTCGACAATCTATAAACGGTGTCCGGAAACTCGTAGTACAAGTGGAAAGCAGGTGAATCTTTAGGTCAAAAATTGTGTTGTTTGTATGATCTACACTGATTTTAAACTAACTTCGACAATCTATAAACGGTGTCCGGAAACTCGTAGTACAAGTGGAAAGCAGGTGAATCTTTAGGTCAAAAATTGTGTTGTTTGTATGATCTACACTGATTTTAAACTAACTTCGACAATCTATAAACGGTGTCCGGAAACTCGTAGTACAAGTGGAAAGCAGGTGAATCTTTAGGTCAAAAATTGTGTTGTTTGTATGATCTACAATGATTTTAAGAAAACTAACTTCGACAATCTATAAACGGTGTCCGGAAACTCGTAGTACAAGTGGAAAGCAGGTGAATCTTTAGGTCAAAAATTGTGTTGTTTGTATGATCTACACTGATTTTAAGAAAACTAACTTCGACAATCTATAAACGGTGTCCGGAAACTCGTAGTACAAGTGGAAAGCAGGTGAATCTTTAGGTCAAAAATTGTGTTGTTTGTATGATCTACACTGATTTTAAGAAAACTAACTTCGACAATCTATAAACGGTGTCCGGAAACTCGTAGTACAAGTGGAAAGCAGGTGAATCTTTAGGTCAAAAATTGTGTTGTTTGTATGATCTACACTGATTTTAAACTAACTTCGACAATCTATAAACGGTGTCCGGAAACTCGTAGTACAAGTGGAAAGCAGGTGAATCTTTAGGTCAAAAATTGTGTTGTTTGTATGATCTACACTGATTTTAAACTAACTTCGACAATCTATAAACGGTGTCCGGAAACTCGTAGTACAAGTGGAAAGCAGGTGAATCTTTAGGTCAAAAATTGTGTTGTTTGTATGATCTACACTGATTTTAAACTAACTTCGACAATCTATAAACGGTGTCCGGAAACTCGTAGTACAAGTGGAAAGCAGGTGAATCTTTAGGTCAAAAATTGTGTTGTTTGTATGATCTACAATGATTTTAAGAAAACTAACTTCGACAATCTATAAACTGTGTCCGGAAACTCGTAGTACAAGTGGAAAGCAGGTGAATCTTTAGGTCAAAAATTGTGTTGTTTGTATGATCTACACTGATTTTAAACTAACTTCGACAATCTATAAACGGTGTCCGGAAACTCGTAGTACAAGTGGAAAGCAGGTGAATCTTTAGGTCAAAAATTGTGTTGTTTGTATGATCTACACTGATTTTAAGAAAACTAACTTCGACAATCTATAAACGGTGTCCGGAAACTCGTAGTACAAGTGGAAAGCAGGTGAATCTTTAGGTCAAAAATTGTGTTGTTTGTATGATCTACACTGATTTTAAGAAAACTAACTTCGACAATCTATAAACGGTGTCCGGAAACTCGTAGTACAAGTGGAAAGCAGGTGAATCTTTAGGTCAAAAATTGTGTTGTTTGTATGATCTACACTGATTTTAAACTAACTTCGACAATCTATAAACGGTGTCCGGAAACTCGTAGTACAAGTGGAAAGCAGGTGAATCTTTAGGTCAAAAATTGTGTTGTTTGTATGATCTACACTGATTTTAAACTAACTTCGACAATCTATAAACGGTGTCCGGAAACTCGTAGTACAAGTGGAAAGCAGGTGAATCTTTAGGTCAAAAATTGTGTTGTTTGTATGATCTACAATGATTTTAAGAAAACTAACTTCGACAATCTATAAACTGTGTCCGGAAACTCGTAGTACAAGTGGAAAGCAGGTGAATCTTTAGGTCAAAAATTGTGTTGTTTGTATGATCTACACTGATTTTAAACTAACTTCGACAATCTATAAACGGTGTCCGGAAACTCGTAGTACAAGTGGAAAGCAGGTGAATCTTTAGGTCAAAAATTGTGTTGTTTGTATGATCTACACTGATTTTAAGAAGGCTAAAGTCGACAATCTATACACGGTGTCCAGAAACTCGTAGTACAAGTGGAAAGTAGGTGAATCTTTAGGTCAAATAATAATAATAAGAGTTTATTCCAGAATTTATACAAGGAAAGTGCAATGCAATACATTCCATGTTTTAAAATAACAGACAAATAATAATAATAATACACATATAGGCAATGCGGAATAGAAGTGAAAAATGTACGCAAGCAGCCGTTTATGGAGGGTATTTGAGCATCTCCTGTCTCCAGAGGGCCATCGGGGGGGACTCCACCATGCAACCATGGCAGTGATGATTGTGTTATTTGATTGGAGTAGTCTGCGCCATAAGCTTCCCATGTGATGGCGGAGAAGCGCTCTGAAAGAGAGCAATCGTCAGTCGTACGAAACATTTTCGTAGCGCTACAGTATCTCGGTAGGCGGAATAGTTGGCGATAAACATTATTGTAAACGACTTTTAGCTTATGCCAGATGAAAAAAATTATAGCTAGGGGGTTAATATCAGCTGTTCAGTATCTTTTAAATGCCTTCAAGCGTAGACCCGGCTCCAAGAGTTTGTAATAACCCTTTAGTTGCTAAAAGAAAAACGAAATATTCAGATCGAAAATAAAAATTTGGGTTCTCTATGAGATGTGTTCACCAGTTTGCAGTAGGCAGTCAAATGTAATGGATTATCTTCCTATGAAAGAATTTCATAGTTGAAAATATGTTGACAATTCAGCAGAAGCGAGGAAAAAATTTGCTTAACTTCTGGCAAGCGATAATAACAGTGAAGGATATATATGTGCAAATCATGTATAACCATTACTGTACATTAATGTTCGCACCTGTTTTTGCTTTATAATTTACAAAATAAAGAAAGACGAAACTTTGGCAACAAATGCACGGTTAGAAGGTATTTTGAACACCAGAAATACTTTAAAGCGTGGGGGTAAAATTGTCGACTAAATATTACGTACGTAGTTGCTCGTACAATGTACAGAAATATGCAAACATTAAATATCTCAGAATCAATTCACAAAGACAGCCGTTGTTTGTCCATTTTAAATTATTTAATCATAGACTTGGCACTGTGTCCTGTGACGTATTTTGAATGCACGTGTAGGGTAAATAGTATACAACACAAAATAATTGTCTGTTTGCTGAATTAGCGACAGTTACAAAAAATAAAATTAATGCAAATCTTGGAAGGTGAAATTAACCCACTTACCGACATCCGATGGAGCTGAAACTCGGTTGATATGCTAGCTATCAATGATTTGTACGCAAACTTCGGGAGGTGATTCTACATGATGATAGAATTAAAAGAATGAATCACTTTTTAGAAATTCCATAGTTTTTTGTCCATTACAATAATTCAACTTTGGTACCCGAAAACTACTTTAAAACGATGAAATTTCGAAAAATTATCTATTTGCACACGTGTTTAAAATTAATTATGAAATCCCCTAATATTATAGAACTTCCATCTTCTTCTGGCGCAAGTAAAATTAGAAAGAGTATTTATCGATGTATTTTTAAATGTAAGTATATTAGTTGTAAATTTCTACATATATATTTTTTTAAATTAAATTTAAAAAGAAAGACAAACAATTCCCGGGTTACGAATAACCTGACAATATTTGAAAATCTCCTACTACCACCACAGAAAGCTGAAAATGTTGCTTGTGATGTGATGGAGGACTTAGCCAGCCGAGGAATTGAACCAAAGATATTAGAAGAACGAGATGTGCTATGAGCAGTTCATACTGTGTGGAATTGTTTTGCCGAGTGTCGCCGGTTTTGTTCACCAATACTACTGCACACCTTCGCTTACGCTAAGGTATCCGCACTAATACATAGAACAGATTTCTGTGCGTACACGTCCCGATACCGTTCAAAGTACCCTAATTAGGTAGTACTCCGCCTACGGTCCGGCGGCCAACATAGCATATCTCGTTCTTCTAATATCTTTGAATTGAACACACTACGCCTGAGTGGGACCCAAGCGCGATGTCAACTCGGCCACCGACCGGTCTATATATATAGATGTATATATATATATATATATATATATATATATATATATATATATATATATATATATAGATGTCATTAAGACTGTATTTATAGACCTTGGTCGTAAGCCACTAGTTTTAAGACAGTAGTTTTAGTATTTATTATTTAATAAATATATTTGTAGAAGGTGAGGTGATTTTTCACGAAAACGGCGCTATATAAATTAGCCGAATATTATTATTTTTAACTTGTAATATCATGTAGAATCACATCCCGAAGTTTGTGCACTTAACCCCCGGACACCCTGTATTTTAGTTGGTTAATTTGTACTGTACATTCAGCGGATTAAACTGCAATAGGTACTGGTTTCCTATTTTAACCTCGTTTTTGACTGTAGTTTCGCGAAATAAAAAGCCTTCGCCAGTTTTGCAAATGACCTTTGATCTATTATGCTAATCCTGTTATTCATATTTTATTTAAATATCGCACACATGCATTAAATGCAAAAATTATGTTACAAGTATTTACAAGTTCGGCGTGGCAATTCGAATAATTTAATTATATTCATTTAATTTTATCGTTTCTGGAAATGAGTAGAAAAGAATGTGAACTAGTCGGCTTTCGTACACGTGCAGTAACATAAATTGCAAGAGTTTATGTAATCTGATATTATAATGTACGCAGGTATAAGTGAGAATTTCTGTCGTCCGGCAGAGAACAATAATGTCCATAATAATAATAATATCTATATTTTTATTGGTATCTAAAACATAACGTTGAAGTCATGAAATATAACAAACAAAACAAACCTAACCTAACTTAACCATGCCTGACCTGACCTGACCTGACCTAACTTAACCAAGCCTGACCGAACCTAACCTAACCTTACCAAGCCTTCCACTGCAACACACATAAGCGCAATTACATTGCGAACTCCCCAATACAACGGTTTCACACTATGGGAAACCAATACTTAGGTGATGTCGATATATTTAATATTAACTTTGCGAATTTTGTGGATTACGTAAAAGACCTATTTCGATACTATTCCTAAATGGAAGTTATATTTTTGTAAACCAGTCAAATCGCTGTATTTTTTAATTTATGTTCTTGTTATTTTTTATTTTGTTTCTCGCATATACTTATGTAATTTTATTTTTATTATTTCTTTCTTTTCTTTCTTATGTTTCAAAACTGTCATTTAATTTGTACCACCCACATGTAAAAGCCCTCTGGGCGTTAAATAAATAAATAAATAAATAAGCCTGACCTAACCTAACCTATCCTAACCACGCCTGACCTAAACTAAACTAACCTAACCTTACCTAATCTAACCTAACCCAAACTAACCAAGCTTGACCTAACATAAACCAAGCTAACCTAACCTAACCAAGCTTGACCTAACATAAACCAAGCTAACCTAACCTAACCAAGCCTGACCTAACATAAACCAAGTTAATCTAATGTAACATAATGTAACCTAACCTAACTATCATAACATAGGCTTGTGATTCCCAACAGGGAGATTATAAGTTAACCCCCCGGGCCTTATTATATTATTTCTTAAAGACTTTGTCAGAAAGTTGGAGAAATCGTGTGTATTTCCGCTTTGCAATAAAATCCAAATAAATGGATTATTTATGAACGCATCAGAAAACTAAAAACTTTTATTGAAAGGTGATTTCAAATTTTATTGTTAGAAATAAATATATATATATTTTTAAATATTTAAAATATTTTTTTAAATTTTCTAACACAGTTAGATCATATTTCTAAACATGACAGTAAGGGAGACAACGATTTCTATGAGGCCATGTGAGCTGTTCCCAAAAGCGAACAAATTCACTCTGCGTAGTAGCTGTTTGTTCGCAAAACCGAACAAATTAGCCTGAGTGGTTAAAAAGTGCTTGGGGTCAATTTTAATATAATGATTTTGGACGGTGGGCATACCATGCGCACTTACCTTAATGTAAACACTGTGGAAATAACTGCGCTTTTTAATATTCTTTGCATGCGCTACCATTGATATTTTGATAAGTTTCCATTTTAACCCTGCCGCACCTGTGAGGGGTAATACACATCCCCCAAACGAGAGTTTTGTGCGCTATCTAAGTAATTTACGGTGAGGGGTAATACACATACCCCAAACGAGAGTTTTGTCCGCTATCTCAGTAGTTTACGGTGAGGGGTAATACACATCCCCCAAACGAGAGTTTTGTCCGCTATCTCAGTAGTTTACGGTGAGGGGTAATACACATTCCCCAAGCGAGAGTTTTGTGCGATATCCAAATACGTGGTTTATTACATCACGCAATAATAGGGGTACTCAAAGAAATGTTTTGATACATAGTATGGGGGGGTTAAAGAAAAAAATTGGTAAATGTGGGAAATGGGGCCAAAAAGGTAGGGAACAGAACATATTTCATATGCATATAATATATGTAAGTAACACGAGCCTTAATTGTATACGGTATCCGGAGACTCGTAGTACAAGCGGGAAACTGATGAATCTACATTTTCTTAGTACGTCTATCGTTGATATATTGGTTGGTTTCGTTTTAAACAGTCCCGCAACTGAGGGGGGTAATACACAACCCCCAAACGTTAGTTTTGTCATTTTTGTAGGTTTTCTTTTATATATTCAATAATATTACTACTCAGTTTACAAAAAACAGATCATTTATAATCAAGTTCTGCTGTAGAATTTTTATTATTATTACGCGCGATAGCTGTTTCGCCTTCTGAAGGCATTATCAAACTGGTGAAGCCACATACATACGATATATTTATATTATTTCCGCATAGGTGCTTATGACGAAAACAAATTGATTTTATTTTTATTGCCTATGCCATTATTGATTACCGAGTAATATATCGGAAATTATCAATGGTCATTAATTAATCTTTAAAGTTTCCCCACTTAAATTTGGCTAAAAGTTGTTAAATTAAGGTTATACTGGAGTTCAAAAAAATTTACAAACTAAAATCAACACTACGTTTGGAGTCGATTTTATTGATTTATATATACGCCTAAAAAGGCTTTTACATAAAAGTGATACATGATGCATTGTACATAGGAGAATATCTGTATTATACAGGAGATACTGACAGTAAATAGATGTAAAGAAGGTACAAAATACACAATGGTGATTACAAGTATAATGAGAATTTTTTTTTTTTTAAATACTAAATAAAAAAAAAACTAAATATGAAGCAATATTATTGAAACGTAAGAGTAACAAAGTAAAAAAGAAATTACAACAACACTACATATAAGACAAAACATTAAAAGTAATTTACCAACGCTACTCTAATTTGTAGGATTCGACAAAGTGTTGGTATAGATTATGCTTAGTTCTATAAATGGAGTCAATAAATAAATCAATAGCACCCCCATACTTGTTGCCCAGATCATGCATCCTATTGGTCAGTGTGTGTGTCTGATAGTTGGTCGTGTATGTATTGGGGAAGAATGTTATATTTTGTCTTTTTTTATATATTAACTCCACACGGGAGGCCCTGAAAAAAATAATTTTCCTCAGGGCCTATGTCATCTTTGGGGATGCTGTGTGGAGGGTCTTTTTGTGGAGAGGAAGGAGTGAACATGGGTCTTGAAGAGTCCCATGTTGTAGGAGGGAGGAAACACAGAGGCCGGCAGTTCGTTCCACAGTCGAGCTGTTGAACTTAAGAACGAATCGTAGAAGCGACCCGTTCTCATGTGACAAATGTCAACTGTGTACAAATGTTGGGCGCGCGTTTGGCGTGTATCCCGACTATGCACCGGCGCCGAAGGGATCAATGACGCTAGTTCCTCAGAGCATCTTCCATTGTAATACCGATAGAACAAGGACAGCATACCTACCTGACGCCTGT
This sequence comes from Hesperophylax magnus, assembly GCA_026573805.1. NCBI lineage: Eukaryota > Metazoa > Arthropoda > Insecta > Trichoptera > Limnephilidae > Hesperophylax > Hesperophylax magnus. Next base: position 14,906,315 of record JAIUSX010000004.1, read on the forward strand.
GCTCTAAAGATTGCAGTCCGCTTGTTAAGATTGGGGAATCTATCAAACGGACCGCCCGTTTTTGCACAGAGTCAAGGGTTTTTTTCAGGTATTTAGGGGCTCCGGACCAGAGATGGCTGCCAAATTCGACAGTAGGGCGCACTTGCGATTTGTACAGGGTCAGCAGTTGTGTATTATTAAAGTATCTGCGGGCCCTGTACAGTACGCCCAGCTTCTGAGAGGCCAACTTTACTCTGGCTTCGATGGAGCCCCCGTACCTGAGCTGGTCACTTATAGTTATACCAAGCATATCAATGGAAGGCCTGTTCGGAAGATTGCTTCCGTTGAAGGAGACTAGATTATCATTTGGATCCCTTTTAGACGTAATCAGACAGGATTGGGTCTTTGAAACATTAAATTCGACGAGATTATTTTTACCCCAGGAGGAAATACTCTCGAGATAACCGTCCATTCTCTGCGTCAAAGCCCTCCGAGCCGTTGGAGTTTGTGTGCCCTTTGGGGGCTTGTCAAACAAAAAGCTATCATGAACTGTACTGTCATCCGCGTAACAATGAATCGGTGCACATGTCAAAAGGTCATTGATGTGCAACAAAAACAAAGTCGGAGATAGAACCGATCCCTGTGGGACGCCAGCATTTATGGAGTGCGAGGAAGAGGTGAAACCATCAGCAACCGCCTGAATCGACCTATCCCTTAAAAAGTCAGCAATCCACGTACACAGGGATGCGGGAAGTCCGTAAGAAGGCAATTTGTTGACAAGTCCTCGGTGCCAGACCCGGTCAAAGGCCTTGGATATGTCTAGTGCGACCGTTTGGGTCTCACCGTGACGTTCCAGGCACCGCCCCCAAACATGCGTCACATACGCGAGAAGATCACCGCACGAGCGGTTCCGCCGGAATCCGTATTGACGGTCGTTGATAATTTTGTTCTTCTCGAGGTATGTGAGCAGTTTGTCGTTGATCACACGTTCCATCACTTTGGACAGAACTGATGTGATCGCTATGGGGCGGTAGTTGGCCGGGTTGGAGCGGTCACCTTTCTTGGGAATAGGGTGAATGACCGCTTTTTTTCCAACCAGAGGGCACAGTGCCACACTTCAGGGACATTTTGAAGAGCTTTGTGAAAACTGGAACTATTTCCGCAGCACACCTCTGCAATACCAGGGCAGGTATTCCATCAGGTCCACTAGCTTTGTTAACATCGAGCCCCCGTATGACGTGGAGTACATCCCGATGCCGGATCCTCAGCTTTTTCAAATAGAAGCCGCAGTGAGGAACCGACGGCGGAACAGCACCTCCGTCGTCGAGGGTCTTTTATTCCTAGTCGGCACATGGAGTTTAATAGTGGCAACGATGGCAGGACTATCAATTAAGTTGTTAATGACTCTGTGTAATACAACCAGGTCTGAAATAATTCTCTTGTCAGACAGTGTTATTAGATGCAATTTATTTATCAAACTGACATAATTAATGTAATCAATAGGAATTCTGAGCTGATCAACACGCGAGTCAAAGAACACCTGAGATGCTTAAATATTAATGGGTTCTCCGAATTCGCAAATCATCTCATATCAACCAACCATACGTTTAACAAAAACACTGGCGTCAGTCTATTGCATAAAAACGGAATAGGCCTTAGGTTGGATAACTTAGAGGCGCTAGAGTTAAGGAAAGCCAAAAACGTCAATAGCAAAGTCATCAACAACCAAATAAACCTAAATAAAAGCCCTATACTCAGATTGTTCCCTATTGACAAAGAGCACTCGCATCTCAATCTCCCACCTATCCCTACCTCTTCCACTGTAGCTCAGACCGTCTACTTACCGTGATATCAACACATGTTAATTTATATTTTAGATGATTAGGTTTAGTATTATACTGTCCTGATGAAGCTACGGTTGTAGCGAAACCCGGTCGACATTAAGTATTTACCTATAAGTGATGTTTACAAAGTTATTGTTTAATTTTAAATTAAATTTTGTAGTATAATTTTTTTTTATCTGAGCTAGAAAGCTTTGAAAAAATCGGTCAGTAGGGGGTTTACATTAGCAGTTAACAAGGCTCCAAAAATTTTTTGTCAACGGTATAATAACTGCCTACACAAACGGTATGAGTGAGACGTGAAATATCAACTTAATGGCTTACTCGCATGTTAAGATTTTGACTAAAGCAACAAAATTAATATCGATGTTTTATGTGTTCTAAACGTTCAATGTCAACTTTCCGAAAATATTCATCTGCCAACAAAATAATTTTGAGAGGTGTGTTACAAACGATTTCATTACGTAATAAATATTGCACTTAACAGTCATTTATGCAAGTGTACATCGTTTGACATCATGATATGAGATGAAGGAAGTTCTTGCACGAATCACAGAAGTGATTAAAAAAACATCTTAAGAAGATTCAATTTACAAAATGATGATACCTACTGATATTCCAAAAAAAATATTAAAAATATTCTAGTTCATTATTTTCGGTTAGCCTAATTTGTAATATGATGGTACATGATTTTACCACACATGATTTTACCAAACACGATTTAACCACAAATGATTTTACCAAAAACACGATTTTACCACCCACGATTTTACCAAACATGATTTTACCAAACACGATTTTACCACAAATGATTTTACCAAACACGATTTTATCACCCACGATTTTACCACACATGATTTTACCAAACATGATTTTACCAAACACGATTTTACCAAACACGATTTTATCGCACACGATTATACCACACATTATATTAGTAAACAAGATTTTATCATACACAATTTTATCACCCACGATTTTACCACACACGATTTTACCAAACATGATTTTACCAAACACGATTTTACCAAACACTATTTTATCGCACACGATTATACCACACATTATATTACTAAACAAGATTTTATCATACACAATTTTACCAACCACGATTTTACCACACACGATTTTACCAAACATGATTTTACCAAACACGATTTTACCAAACACTATTTTATCGCACACGATTATACCACGCTTGATTTTACCACACATGGTTTTACCACATACGATTTAATCACACATTATTTTACCACATACGATTTTAACAAACAATTATAATAAACGATTTTACCACATTGAGATGAGTTTTCGACACACGGCTTTACCACATTAAGATATTTTTTCCACAACTGGCATTACCACATTGGGATATTTTTTTCCCACACGACTATACCACATTAAGTTTTTCAAAAAAATGGCGCTATAAAAATCATCCAAAAATTATTATTTTCGACATTTATACCGAGTCAGTCCACCATATTTTTTTCTCTACCAGTTCAATGACTCACAGACACTACAGGGTTGATATCAGAACTCCATTGTGGACTACAATCCTTGCTTGCCATGAAAACTGTTTTATCAGATACTACTGCACTAAGTTTGTCAATTATTAAAAAATCTTTACAATGTTACAATTTATTACACAAAATGATAAAGATAAAAAGTCGCAAAGGGACTTAAATAATTATCTGCCCAAATGATAAATGTAAATAAAGGTAATATACATATAGAAGACTACGCACTCCAGAAACGTTATACAATTAATATCACCAGTAATTTCTAGATGAATGAATTAAGTAATAAGATTTATTTACCTGTGGAATCTCACATCATCATATACTCGTATATTTCTAACTGTTATGGATTAAAGTCTTTATCTTATTACCTTTGGAGACTGAGTTATCTTGCAGGTATTATTTACTCTAAGATTTGTAAGATATTTAACAAAACGAAATCATCATAAAGCATTGTCATTAATTCAAATACTGATTACTGAAATAAAAAAATTAAAAAAACACATATCAGAAAGTTTTAACTGTAATTTTAATGCAGTTTCTATATTAATTTTCAATAATATTGACCAATGGTTGCAGTAATATTTTTAACCGGAACCTCGTTGCGGCATATTTATACATATACGCAATCTGGAACGCCGTTCCACAACTTCCCCTAAGTTTTGAAGATACTTAAAAAAACGTTGAAGGCTTAATTTATAGAAACATTTTACAAGAATACACTAGGGATAAGTTTTCATCTACCAATCCTTTCCCACCCACTTGATTCAGACATAGTCTCTTTGACATCACCTAACTTTGATTTATTGAAAAATCGTAAAAAAAAGTTTTTAAAACCGGAATGTCGTTCCGGTTGATTTTTAGAACAAGGTGATGTAATTTTAGGAAATACAGAGCTAAAATATAATTTTGAATTACCTGTCGCAAGTTGGGGGCAAATGGCTCCTGTCGTCAGCATGTGCAGTTGGCAGCAAACATCCCGCCAAAATCAGCGGAAATGCCACAGCCAAAATGGCCGACACCCGGTTCAGGCACAAAATGGAAGATCTCCGGCGGTTTGGCGCGCTGTGAAACTCCAGCTTCGAATGCATTTCAGCGTAACAGCTATCACTTTGATTATTTAACTTTCCTACGGTATCACAATCACTGATTTTGGTTTTTAAAGCCATAATTTTTATTTCAAAACAATATTTTTCACTGGACAGAAAGCTCACTTAAACCTACCTACTTAATTATTTTGAGCTTAGTAAATACGAATTATATCACAATTATTTATTTAAAATGTAGGTATCACTGTTTAACTATCTAATAAATTTGGGTTATTTTAAAAATAAATTCACTCTAAAACGATACAACCGATATACACTGACATAGTTTTGACGCAGTGCATATTATTTTAATAAAAAAATTTAAATTTAAAAAACAACTCACTTTGAAAATAAACTAAATATATCATAAACACACTGACACTCCAATCTTCAGATAGATTTATCTGAGCCTCCCAAAATTCGTAATTCAAATTCGCGTCGAACCAGCAATCTTCAGAGACACTTTATCTATGCCTCCCGAAATTCAAATAGTTTGACAGATCGAAAGGCGCGGTTTCGTCGGGTTTTTCTTTGGAGGGGCAATCTCGCACTCTTTTCGGTGCGGGGGTGGTGTGATTTATTTAATCATGGTTGAACCACGTACTTTGGGGACTGACGACTGCGCGTTTCCGACCTATGTCGGCAAGTGAATGAATACTTCTGATGCGAACTTCATCATGGCTGTCACAGGCGGCTTATATAACCCCAGCTCGGCAGCGCTCAGGGGCGAATCTGGAACAAGAGAGATACAAATTAATTGTGATTGGACATTTATGGGAATTTGGCGTCATTATGACGTAGGAATGGAGGTGCGCTGGAAACTGATGAAATTGTGTTGTATTACAGTGACATGCGGCGCAGGCGTATTTGTGTAGAAATATTATTAAATATAGAGAAAAGAGGGACACAGTTATTGGGCATATTTTATTTTAAATGAAATAACAATGAAAAACAACTATTTCAGAAAGCGAAAATGAAAATAATGCATTTAAACAACTATTTGTTTTTAAAAAAACTAATAATTTAACGTCTTTTCTTAACTAAACTTAAATCTTAATAATTAAATTCAAGAACAAATTGTGTACGAAAGGGGAATTAAATTCAAGAACAAATTGTGTATAAAAGGGGAATTAAATTCAAGAACAAATTTTGTAGGAAAGGGGAATTAAATTCTGGAACAAATTGTGTAGAAAAGGGGAATAATATTCAAGAACAAATTGTGTAGAAAAGGGGAATTAAATTCAAGAACAAATTGTGTAGAAAAGGGGAATAAAATTCAAGAACAAATTGTGTAGAAAAGGGGAATAAAATTCAAGAACAATCTGCGTAGGGAAGGGAAATTAAATTCAAGAACAAATTGTTCAGGAATGGGGAATTAAATTCGACAAAAATTGATATTTGAAAATATTTGGTACTAATATCGGTTTTGCGTGTTCTGCGTTACTCTGGTTCAAAAAACTCTAATTTAAGCGTCATTTTCAAAATTGGAACTGATTATGTGATGAATTCAGACAAGCTATAAAATAGGTAGGTACCTTAATACAAAAAATAATTAGCGAAATTATTTTAATTGTCATTTTCAAAATTTTTTATTTTTTATTTATTTATTCATAGATGTACATATATATTACAATACATTTCAAAATGATCCTTTGTCTGTCCAACTGGGAATGATACCCGTTTCAGGACAGCCAAATTGTATATTCAGTTCATAATATTTTTAACAAGGAAATAGTAAAAAGGTACAGTGAGATATGTTCTATCAAATATTTAAGATGAGAAAGAATACATACATAATTTAAAAATATATACAACAAAGAAAAAATAAGTAAGGTGATCATATGTTTCCAAAATTGCAATAATAACCTCAATAACACGAGTACGTTTAATCACAGTGCCCATAAATATACCAAACCACTCATACAGTGCCAAACTGCCGAAGCGCTGTGGTACGAGTCGAGTACCTATGTACATTAGGTACCTCTCGCTACCTTCCTGTAGTTGCAGGGGTTCGGAACTGTGGATTTTAATATTTTAGATAAGGAGTTAAGTCCTTTTTTTTTCAAAGAATTACTACATTTAATTACATCGATAATTGCATTCAGAAGACGATCACAATTTTGAAATTCTTTTCAGGTCTTTTTGTAGAACATAACAATTGCATTTTAGAAATTACACAATTATTATTAACAATTGCATAATAGAGTTTCCACATTTTTAAATCAATATATGACATATTAGTTCACATTGTATTTATGACTATTTAATTTTTAGTAAGTACCATAAGTAAGTTATAGAAAAAAAACCCATTTATAAACCAGAATAAAATTATGACATATGAATATCCAATGTATTTGTATAGAGCATTTCAAGGGAATTTCAAAATTTATATTTGAAATGGCTAGTCGTTATTTTACAAGAATCAAAGAACACTCGTTATATCACAAGGATAATAAAAAACAGAGCAAAATATATATATATATATATATATATATATATATATATATATATATATATATACATATATATACATATACATATACACACACACACATGTGTGTGTGTACATACACACACACATATATGTGTGTGCACATGTAACACACATACACATACATATACACACACACACACATATACATACATATATATACCTACATACATATATATATTTTTTTTTTTTTTTTTTTTGCATAACTTAGACTTTTTAGTACATATTAGGTATGTGAGATTGCGTTAGCATATGTTCGCTCTTGACTCTCCCCATGTCTAGAAGCCAATTGCTAACCCATTTCCGTAAAGTGCTTGCACTTTTCAGTTTCCATGTATCGGGTATGATGTTGAACAATTTAGGCCCTAAGTAGGAGTATTGTCTTTGGGCATGTGATGTGTTTATAGTAGGTGGAACCACTGGATTCCTCCCTGCATGGCGGGTGTTGTGGAGATGATCAATGGATGAATATTGGTGTCGGTGTTTTTGTGTGTGTAAAATAATTTTTCTTATGTATAGTTGCCGTACATCAAGAACTCGCATCTCTCCAAATAATAAATCACTGGGATACCTGAAGGGTTTCTTAAGGATGACCCTTAGAAGTGATTTTTGTGCTTTTGCGAGAGGGTCCATTATTGTTTTGGAACAGCCGCCCCATCCCAAGGATGCATATTCTAGCAAAGAGTTACACAATGCATGGTACATTTGTTTCAGATCTTTTACGCGAAGAATATTTCTAACAGCCATGAATAGATGAGTAAGTTTTCTGATCTTGGAAAAAAATAATAATTGGAAATTATTATTTTTATTATTTATTATTCTTAATTGGAACTGAATTTTCAAGAAATCAAACTATCCCTAGTTTTTTCGCGGATATTCGCTAGTATCATTACGAAACGGTAACATCGCTATAATTTCTATGTTTTTGGGAGTGTTCACGATTTTTAAATTAAAAAACCAATGTATTCGTATAGTTCAAAAAAAATCAAAAACAAAAGACCCTGGATTGTCAAAAAATAACATCTCTAAGAATACATTAGAAACAGTCCGCAAACGGAACAAGGTGCGACAAATTTGGCAGTCATTCAACACTGAAATAGTATATTAAAGTATAAGTGGATAAACAGGTCTTTAAAACACGCGCGATTTTTCGAGCACGACGGCGTAGCCGAGTAAAGCAAGTGTTTTAGAGACCAGTTATCCACGAATACTTTACGCTATTTTTTTTTATTGGTACACTTTGAAAACATAAATATTGATATTATTATTAAAAATTTGGAAATAAGAACTATTAATGAATTCGTGATGTGACATCACAATATCTTGTTGTCATGGAAATGAAAAACATAAACATTAATTTAGACTTCACATTTTGTTGATTTGTTGATGTTGCCATGGTAACTTTAAAAAACGCGCGTTCCATAAAGTGCGATTTAAACACGCTAGAGCGTACTTTAAATGAGTAAAAAAGGGCACCAATAAAAAAAAATATATTTCTATTCATTTACAACAACTACACATAATATAATTACCACACACGTAACATAGACACATATAATAGATATACATCGGCATAGAATATTTGCACATTAAGTGTCAGTAAAATATATAATAGAAACAGGGGGGGACGGGCTCTGAATTATTATACAGGGTTTTCCAATAAGAGGTGTTATTTTGAATAGCCCGCTATTTCGGTAGATGTTACTTTTGAAGCTGTCATTTTTTGACATTTGACAAGTAGAAACTACGCCATTAATAAAAATGGAACGATACACGCTTCAACAACGCATTGAAATTATTAAAATTCACTTGAGTGAAACAAATGCAAATCATCTTGAGTGATGAGGCCTATTTCCACCTCTGTGGCTTCGTCATCAAGCAAAATTGTCGCATCTGGGGCTCGGAAAACCTAAGAGTTATTGTTGAAAAGCCTCTCTATCCTCAACGTGTGACTGTTTGGTGCGGTTTATGGTCCCGCGGAGTCATTGGACCTTACTTTTTCGAAAATGGCTGGAGCAACAGTTACGGTGAATGGATCGCTATCGAGAGATGATTAATGATTTTTTATGGCAGGCATTGGATGGTATTGATTTGGACAACGTTTGCTTTCAACAAGACGGCGCTACGTGCCACATAAGCAACGAAACCATTGATCTTTTACGATTGAATATCAAAATAACACGTCTTATTGGAAAACCCTGTAGTATTGCTCCGAACACGGAGAAAACTGATATAAAACATTGCTAATTTATATAGAATTTCTTCAGATTATTCATATCCACTCGAGTGATTTTTGGCATATTGTGCCAAGTTTGCAAAAACGTTTGAGCGATCGCTAGTCGTAATGAGCCAAATTTATAGAACCTAAAAATATGGGATAGACAGTGAATTCTAGGTGGATTCATTGGCTTTAAAACGCAGTAACCAGTTTCATATGTTTCCATATTAATATTTGGGGAATGGTATTAATTAAATAATATGGTAAATGTAAATATATGACACCAATCGCTCGAGTGGGCATTCCTGTAAAAACGGGACTGCAGACCTTTAACAAATGAATTGACTAAAATAACAGTATAAACGCAGCTGCATAAACACGTGTTGCGATATTGTTATATCTGCCTTACTTTGCAGTTTTGGGAACTCTTTGTAAAAAGTAAAAGGTTCTACTTGTAATTGTGTTTATTTACAAATAATAGGTCTGGATTTAGCTACACTGTTCATTACCCGAGGGTTGGTAATTCTCTGGTTCGAGAAGCTTGTTCCCTGTCACTATAACCTCACAAGCATCTGTTACACTCTAGCGACATCTGACGGACTCTGGAGTAAGCTTTATGACTGGCGCCATCTATCGCTTAAATACTCAACTTATTACCATACATCACAGATATTAATAAAATTTATTAGGAAATGATCTGCTATCATTATTTGACAGGATTTTAATAAATCAGCAATACTAATTTTTCTCCGTGTGTCGTCCACATCGTTCACCCATTCTACTGCTGCTGTGCGCATCTACGCACAGCGTAGCACCGTCTTTGTATCTATTCACATATCAAACGCACAATTTTTTTTACATAACTCGATAATAATTTCCCTCGGGGTCTATGACATCTTAGGGGATGCTGTGGAGGGTATTTTTGAGGATAGGAAGGAGTGAACACAGGTCTTGAAGAGACCGAAACACAATCGTTCCACAGCCAAGATGTTGAACTCAAGAACGATCGATAGAAACGACCCGTTATCATGTGACGATAATTTCAACCTTGTACAAATGACGGGCGCGCGTTTGGCGTGCTTCCATTGCTTAATCGTATTGATAGAATACGTGCAGTTTGGTCGTAACTCTGGAGCGACACTAGGCACGTTTCCAAGCCTTATCTCCCATTGTTTCCATTATCTATGATTCAAACGCACTTCGTCGATAAAATAACAAAAAAAATGACACAACAAAGACCAGAAATAAACTAATCGTTATATATTTTATTTATTTGAATACCGCGCGTGGGACTATGAGAGCCTTAATTATAGTATGTTGGGAGGCCAGGTGATTCCCGACCTTCCACTTACCCATCTCTTTCTCTTCCTCACTCAGTTGAGCTTCATAACTTACCCAATCGGGGTGCCTTATCCCCACTGGCTTATTGAACGATGAATTATTAACTGTTAGCCGGATTTCAAAAACCAACTAAGAACTCCTCTAATGCTTTCCATATTTTCGATAGGATGTTATAATTTCTACGTGAGTATATGACATGATATAAATAACAGTGGTCGAGTCACATTTTAACTCTTGACAGGCCAAGATACCAAACAAATCGTCTGTAACCAAGTGGGTCTTCCGACGACCCCATGCATTTTTCTGTCTTATTTAAACTATAGAAATCCCAATTTTCAGACAATTATTAATGGTAATTTATGTATTTGCCCAGAAATAGGTAAAATACTAAAATGATATGTCAAGTATTTAAGGCGATGCACTGCGTAGAAATGCAAAATCATGTATTTTTGGTTTGAAAATTTGGTCGTCTAGAAATGTTTCAGATGCTTTAATTAAATACTGCGAGTAGAATATATCCTGACCTTTGAAACACTCGAGTATTTTTAGATAAGTCTTTTTATAAGCCCAGAAAAAAATAATGTATAAGGCCTATGAAAACTGCTTTAAAGTTCAAAATCTCCTACTTACGAACCCATTTTCGGTTATGTTTTATTGTATAATGTGGCAAATTGAGTTATTTATAAAATGATCGAAAAACATTTAAATATTTGTGCCTGAACATCAACTCGATTCAAAATATTACACGACGTAGTGCATCGCCTTAAGCTAATATAAGGAGGATAGCAATTTTGGGTACTACCTACTCCCCCACTTGGCTCCGGGATAGTTAATCATAATTCCAACGCGCAAAATATAACGTTATAATGACGTTAATATCACTCCTCCAATGTTGTCATGTGATGGGAAGATATATTAAACTGTTTGTTGCTGATTGATGGAATGAATTGTGCGCGGGGAAGAATGATCCTAACAACGGCTTTTTAGGTTCATGATTTAAAACTATGGATCTACGAGCAATAAGCCTAATAATAAAAAGAGTTTTGAAAATTGTCAAAATCTGCTTAATTTTTTTAATAACATTTTATTTCAATAGTTTGTCATACAAGATGGCAGTCAGGCAATTTCCCTTCACCCTAGATTTGGCTTCAATTGCATTCATTCAAAATCCGACTAATGCTCTGTCCATGGCATTTTTGGTTCATAATTTAAAACAGTTTAAACCAAAGATATTAGAAGAACGAGATGTGCTATGAGCAGTTCATACTGTGTGGAATTGTTTTGCCCAGTGTCGCCGGTTTTGTTCACCAATACTACTGCACACCTTCGCTTACGCTAAGGCATCGCTAAGGTATCCGCACTAATACATAAAACAGATTCCTGTGCGTACACGTCCCGACAGTATTCAAAGTACCCTAATTAGGTAGTACTCCGCCTACGGTCCGGCGGCCAACATAGCATATCTCGTTCTTCTAATATCTTTGGTTTAAACCATAGACATTGTTTATCATGTCTATGATTTAAAACCCCGTATTAAGCGTTCCAAGATGGTTTTAAAGGGAGATACGTTAGTATGAATGTTAGAGGGAACGCTCTAATATAAAAAAAAAACGATAAAAAATTAAGCGAAAATAGTGAAAATATTTAATAAAACACGACTCGTTTTAAATAGAGCAAAAACCTTTCGAGAAATGCTTTAGTTACATTAAAAGATACACTGTGAATTTTTTCATGCCTATAACATATTAAATAACAGAAAAAAACGTGTTTTAATAATTTTCGGAGCTTACTTTGCGATTTTTTTTATGTCGAAGAAATTTCAAATAATTAACCTTCCGGCATAACAAACGTATAAATATTATCTTAAAAAATAACATTTATTTTTTTAGAACTTAAAACTGTTTTGGTTAAAGAGAAACTTGTTATAAATTGGGAAAGCGGGGCCTTAAACGAACGCAGAGCCTTACACTTCCTTGACAGACTGTATGTACAGAAACATTTTTATGAAATAAAACGTAATTTTCAAGGTAACTGTTATTTATAACGTTGTAATAAACGTCACCTCTCAGGGTTAATTTTTTTACTAAGACCATTTCTTATACTTGCTGAAGAAAATGTTTTGTTTGTGTTTAGCTACACTGACAACTAAATTGCAACAAAAACTTAACGCTATGTAAAGTTTCATTTTGTGTTATTTTATCGAAACAAACAACAACTTGCAAAACCTTCAACATTGTTGACACGATCCATCAAAATTGGATCAAATTTGTTTTTGTAAAAATATTGCCACCAATACTGCAAATGTTCAATAAAATAAATAATTAAATCTGTAAAGTAATTTTTTTAATACATCTATTTGAATTTTACTTTTTTCGGGAATGAATTAATGCAAATCTTGGAAGTTGAAATTAACCCACTTCCCGACATCCGATCGAGCTGAAACTCGGCAGATACACTTGTTGTCAATCACGCATACACACTCGGATATTTACGCATTTCTCTTGGATGACATTACAGCAGTTTATATACGAAATAAATGTCGGTCCTACCCGATAGGCAGTTTTAAAACACATTTAAAAAAAGATGTATTATAGTTAGAAAAACTTTGTTTTTTAAAGATTGATTTATATATAGTTTTAGAGTATTTTCTTGTGTCTTAATAAAATTACAAAAAATGACATAGGCACTTCTACACGGAGAAAAATTACTAATTTGATTAATTCAAAATATTGCTAATTTATTAAAAATGTCTTGTAATTATTCGTAATCCGATTAAAAACGGAAACGGATGGAGGACTTTGGCTAGCAGATGATTGAACCCGGGACGCCTGGATGGAAACTAGATTCTTTGGACTACCCGAAAATATAACAAATTCTCTTTTTAAGTAGGAATTTTAATTTATTTGAATATATATTTTTAGTAAGTAGTAGTTACCAAAGTAGTTACCTACTTATTTAGCATTTTTTATTAATTTTTGAGTTTATCAGGTAAAAATAGTTAAACATGAACATGAGGTTGCGTGAACCAGCGAAGTTTCCACATAAAATTCATATTATATGCAGAAAAACATTAATAATTACAGAAAACCATAAAGTTTAGTTGATAGAAAAAGAAAATCTTTAAAAATACACCGATAAAAATATTACATACTTTACATAACAAAATTATTTTCAAAGATAAACAATATAAAGTAAGAAAACAACATAATGAAAATAAGAAACTTACTAGACCTTACACGAAGGAGGGGTAGAGAGTTGAGAAACTAACAAAGATCTTACACGCAGCAGGGGTAGAGAGTTGAGAAACTAACTAAGACCTTAAACGCAGCAGGGGTAAAGAGTTGAGAAAATAACTAAGATCTTACACGCAGCAGGGGTAGAGAGTTGAGAAACTAACTAAGATCTTACACGCAGCAGGGGTAGAGAGTTGAGAAACTAACTAAGATCTTAAACGCAGCAGGGGTAGAGAGTTGAGAAACTAACTAAGATCTTAAACGCAGCAGGGGTAGAGAGTTGAGAAACTAACTAAGATCTTACACGCACCAGGGGTAGAGAGTTGAGAAACTAACTAAGATCTTAAACGCATCAGGGGTAGAGAGTTGAGAAACTAACTAAGACCTTAAACGCAGCAGGGGTAAAGAGTTGAGAAACTAACTAAGATCTTACACGCAGCAGGGGTAGAGAGTTGAGAAACTAACTAAGATCTTACACGCAGCAGGGGTAGAGAGTTGAGAAACTAACTAAGATCTTACACGCAGCAGGGGGTAGAGAGTTGAAAAACTAACTAAGCTCTTACACGCAGCAAGGGTAGAGAGTTGAGAAACTAACTAAGATCTTACATGCAGCAGGGGTAGAGACTTGAGAAACTAACTAACATCTTACACGCAACAGGGGTAGAGTGTTGAGAAACTAAGTAAGATCCTATACGCAGCAGGGGTAGAGAGTTGAGAAACTAACTAAGATCCTACACGCAGCAGGGGTAGAGAGTTGAGAAACTAACTAAGATCCTACACGCAGCAGGGGTAGAGAGTTGAGAAACTAACTAAGATCCTACACGCAGCAGGGGTAGAGAGTTGAGAAACTAACTAAAATCCTACACGCAGCAGGGGTAGAGAGTTTAGAAACTAACTAAGATCCTACACGCAGCAGGGGTAGAGAGTTAAGAAAATAACTAACATCTTACACGCAGCAGGGGTAGAGAGTTGAGAAACTAACTAAGATCTTACACGTAGCAGGGGTAGAGAGTTGAGAAACTAACTAAGATCTTACACGCAGCAGGGGTAGAGAGTTGAGAAACTAACTAACATCTTACACGCAGTGGGGGTAGAGAGTTGAGAAACTAACTAAGCTCTTACACGCAGCAAGGGTAGAGAGTTGAGAAACTAAGTAAGATCCTATACGCAGCAGGGGTAGAGAGTTGAGAAACTAACTAAGATCCTACACGCAGTAGGGGTAGAGAGTTGAGAAACTAACTAAGATCCTACACGCAGCAGGGGTAGAGAGTTGAGAAACTAACTAAGATCCTACACGCAGCAGGGGTAGAGAGTTGAGAAACTAACTAAAATCCTACACGCAGCAGGGGTAGAGAGTTTAGAAACTAACTAAGATCCTACACGCAGCAGGGATAGAGAGTTAAGAAAATAACTAACATCTTACACGCAGCAGGGGTAGAGAGTTGAGAAACTAACTAAGATCTTACACGTAGCAGGGGTAGAGAGTTGAGAAACTAACTAAGATCTTACACGCAGCAGGGGTAGAGAGTTGAGAAACTAACTAACATCTTACACGCAGTGAGGGTAGAGAGTTGAGAAACTAACTAAGCTCTTACACGCAGCAAGGGTAGAGAGTTGAGAAACTAACTAAGATCTTACATGCAGCAGGGGTAGAGACTTGAGAAACTAACTAACATCTTACACGCCACAGGGGTAGAGTGTTGAGAAACTAACTAAGATCCTACACGCAGCAGGGGTAGAGAGTTGAGAAACTAACTAAGATCCTACACGCAGCAGGGGTAGAGAGTTGAGAAACTAACTAAAATCCTACACGCAGCAGGGGTAGAGAGTTTAGAAACTAACTAAGATCCTACACGCAGCATGGGTAGAGAGTTAAGAAAATAACTAACATATTACACGCAGCAGGGGTAGAGAGTTTAGAAACTAACTAAGATCTTACATGCAGCAGGGGTAGAGACTTGAGAAACTAACTAACATCTTACACGCAACAGGGGTAGAGTGTTGAGAAACTAACTAAGATCCTACACGCAGCAGGGGTAGAGAGTTGAGAAACTAACTAAGATCCTACACGCAGCAGGGGTAGAGAGTTGAGAAATTAACTAAAATCCTACACGCAGCAGGGGTAGAGAGTTTAGAAACTAACTAAGATCCTACACGCAGCAGGGGTAGAGAGTTAAGAAAATAACTAACATCTTACACGCAGCAGGGGTAGAGAGTTGAGAAACTAACTAAGATCTTACACGCAGCAGGGGTAGAGAGTTGAGAAACTAACTAAGATCTTACACGCAGCAGGGGTAGAGAGTTGAGAAACTAACTAAGATCTTACACGTAGTGGGGGTAGAGAGTTGAGAAACTAACTAAGATCTTACACGCAGCAGGGGTAGAGTGTTGAGAAACTAACTAAAATCCTACACGCAGCAGGGGTAGAGAGTTTAGAAACTAACTAAGATCCTACACGCAGCAGGGGTAGAGAGTTAAGAAAATAACTAACATCTTACATGCAGCAGGGGTAGAGACTTGAGAAACTAACTAACATCTTACACGCAACAGGGGTAGAGTGTTGAGAAACTAACTAAGATCCTACACGCAGCAGGGGTAGATTGTTGAGAAACTAACTAAGATCGTACATGCAGCAGGGGTAGAGACTTGAGAAACTAACTAACATCTTACACGCAACAGGGGTAGAGTGTTGAGAAACTAACTAAGATCCTACACGCAGCAGGGGTAGAGTGTTGAGAAACTAACTAAGATCCTACACGCAGCAGGGGTAGAGAGTTGAGAAACTAACTAAGATCCTACACGCAGCAGGGGTAGAGAGTTGGTAAGTAACAATTTGTTTTTTTTTTTTCAATATACATTTAGTAAATGGAAACAAATTAAGACAAATGGAAAATACCAGTGTCTTAAAGATATTATTGCATTTTGCGCACATTTTTCAAGCAATAAAAAAATTTAATTATTAAAACTTCAGTATTTTGTATACTGTATACAATGTCGAGACTCATCACCTCTTTGTAGACTTCAAGGCCGCGTATGACAGTATTAATAGGAACGCATTGTATAATGCAATGAGTGAGTTTGGAATACCGCGTAAGCTGATCAATCTGGTGAAACTGACAATGTCCCCAGTAACGTGTAGTCAGGGTTGGCACTGATCTGTCCGAACCATTTGAAGCGCTCTACGGGGTGAGACAAGGAGATGGATTGGCCTGCCTCTTATTTAACATAGCCTTAGAAAAAGTTATTCGTGACTCAGGCATTGAGAAAAGAGGAACGATATTTGACAACTCTGTGCAACTATTGGCTTACGCTGATGATATCGACATAATTGCGAAAAATCCCGATGATTTACAAGACGCCTTCATAAATCTTGAAAGTTCTGCCAAAAATATGGGTCTTGTAGTAAACCAGCAGAAGACCAAATACATGGCCGTAGGATGTACCCAACAAACCCCATTTCTCGTATGTGGAAGCCAAAATTTTGATACGGTACCAAGATTCACATACCTGGGCTCCCTGATAACAAACAATAACAACACTACAGATGAGATCCAGAAGCGCATCGTGAATGCAAACCGCTGCTATTTCCGCCTACAAAAACATATAAAATCCAGACTGCTTTCCAGAACCACCAAGGTATTAGTGTACAAAACACTAATTAGACCAGTGCTTACGTACGCAGCCGAAACGTGGGTTCTAACTAAGAAGAATGAGCGAGCACTGGACGTTTTTGAAAGGAAAATTTTGAGGCGCATCTTCGGACCGGTTCTAGAAAATGGATTTTGGCGCAGACGTTATAACAATGAGCTCTATACTCTGTTTAAGGAGCTAAACGTCACAAAATTCATAAAACTGGGAAGACTTCGGTGGCTAGGTCATCAACCAAAGAACCAAAGTCCCTGCTGAGCTCAAGACCGATAGGGAGAAGGAGCCTGGGAAGGCCAAGGTTAAGATGGAGCGACAACGTCCTCAAAGATTTGTCTGCCTTGGAGCTTCGAAACTGGAGAGAGCTGGCGCGGGACCGAGATGAGTGGAGGAGACTCTTGAGGAGGCCAAGACCCATCAGGGGTTGTAGAGCCAAAAGTGATGATGATGATGATGATTTTGTATACTAGTTCAAGACGTATTAATTTAATAATAATTTATTATCCCAGCCAAATCTTAATTCTACGAATTATTTTTCCCAGCGTCACAGTCACACCCCCGAGTCATGTGCTCCGGGGAATACAAAAATACTAAACTAAAAATACAAAGCACGAGGAGAAAATCATTCTTATAAATATTATTTACCCGTGAGGTTCATAATATGTACATATTTTATATCTGAGATTAGTCTAGTTAAAACCCACTATGTGATAAAAACATATTTTAATTATGTGCTTAAGATGTAAAACCTTATTTAAATATGTTTTTCTTATTATAGCTTGGTAAAAAAACCCAGTAAACTCAGTATTTCTGCAATAATTACGATAAAAAAAATTATGTTTGATAAGCCCCGCGGCTTAGTGATAAGAGGGTATGCTCTGGGTCTGGAAGTTACAGATTTAAAACCCGTCAAAGTACATAAATATCATCTGGCTGCTTCCCCGACCTATGGAAAAATTGCTATCTAACACCTGTATTTAAAAAAGGCGATATTCATGATGTCACTAATTACCGACCCATCTGCATGCTCTCAACTATCCCCAAACTGTTTGAAAAACTTATACTCGATAAAATCTCCATACATATTAACAACATCATTGTAACTAATCAACATGGATTTATGCCAGGCAGATCCACACTAACAAATCTCTCCTTATATGAAAATTTTATAGCATGTTCACTCGAAAACAAAACCCAAGTCGACTCAATATATACAGACTTTGTAAAAGCGTTTGACAAAGTTAACCATAAAATTCTTCTCAATAAACTTAGTCAAATCGGAATTGAGGGTAAATTATTGGAATGGATAAAAAGCTACTTAACAAATAGAAATCTACAAGTAAAAACTAATTCTAACCTTTCACACAAATTCATAGCTACTAGCGGTGTACCCCAAGGGTCACATTTAGGCCCAATACTGTTTCTCCTTTTCATAAACGATATTGTTACTGTATTTGATAAAAATGTTGAAGTGCTACTTTTTGCCGATGACCTTAAACTATTTAAAATTATAAAAACAATAAATGACTGTATTCAAATTCAATTAAATTTAAATAAACTTCAAGATTGGTGCAAAACTAACAAACTTCATCTCAATATTAGTAAATGCCACATTATAAGATTTTTCAGAACAACACAACCCCTTAACTATCAATACAAAATTAATAATATTTCTCTCGCCTCTGTAAGTGAAATTAACGATCTCGGCATTACTTTCGATTCAAAATTTAACTTTCTTTCACATGTAGAAACAGTCACCAACAAAGGATTAAAAATGCTCGGCTTCATTCTCCGAAATGGCAGAGACTTTAAAAATATTTCAACACTAAAAATCTTATATTCCTCACTTGTTCGAAGTCAAATCGAATATAATTCTCCTATTTGGTGTCCTTACTTTAAAATCCACTCCGACTCTATTGAAAAAATTCAGCATAAATTCCTAAGATACATTAACTATAAACTCGGTCTACCTATAGAATCAATAAATTACAATCACTTGATGAAAGAATTAAACTTACTTAAACTCTCAGATAGAAGACTTATTTCCGATTTGACTTTTATTTTTAAAATTGTCAATGGTATTATAGACAGCCCTGATATATTAAGCCTAATTACCTTCCATATACCCACTAGAACCACTCGATCCAAAATTCTTTTTAATTTCAATAACAATATCAGGACTGAGTCATTTAGAAACTCGCTTATACCTAGATTGCATGCAGTTGGCAATGCTTTCTCAGAAGTAGTAGATGTGTTCAACTGCACGGAATATAGTTATAAGAAGGCTATAATAACAAACCTCTGTCGTAATTATCAATGTTATTAGGCATAATACCATTCTATTCATAAGTTATCACAGAACCTAAACTATGCACTTACATCAGATATCAGACAGAAGAGTGTTATCTAATAATTTTACATACTTAATCAAAACTATAATTTTTCCCAAAATTGTTATGAGATGTCTTACTGACAGCCCTGATTCAATAGAGCTAACTCTTAGTTCTCAGCAAATTCAACCAAATTCAATATTGAAGGTAACAATAACCTCAATACTAAACTACTGTACGGATTGAAAATAAAAATGCTATTGTACCTGTGTATACCAGATGTTATTCTTGTTTAATTTTCAACATAATTTCTCAGTAATTATTCTGTTTAACATAATACTGTTTCGCTCCTGTGAACCACTGTAAACATAAATCATGTATATTGTAAAAGCCTTTTACGGCGTCTAAATAAATAAATAAATAAATGATTTAACGAATTTATATCGTTTTTTACAGAAAAATCAATGAAAAACAGTTTGCTTCGATTCCTTAAAATATGTTTCATTTTGTAATATTTTATTTTTTAAATTATTAATGGAATTATAGACAGCCCTGATTTACATTACCTAATCAAATTAAACATACCAACTAAAACTAATCCTTCGAAAATTCACTATCAGGACTGAGGCATCTAGATATTCGCTTGTACCTAGATTGCATGCAATTGGTAATACTTTCGCAAAAATGGTAGATGTGTTCAATTGCACAGAATATAGTAACAAGAAGGCTATAATGACATAATTCAATAATAATAATAATTAAGATTGGTATAATGGTGTGATGTATGGTAATAAGTTGAGTATTTAAGCGATAGATGGCGCTAGTCATAAAGCTTACTCCAGAGTCCGACAGATGTCGCTAGAGTGTAACAATTACTTGTGAGATGAGATTGTCAGGGAACAAGCTTCTCGAACCAGAGAATTACCAACCCTCGGGTAATGAACAGTGTAGCTAAATCCAGAAATTTTACTGATTACTGTTCCACTAAATTGTTATATATATCACATATTTATATATATATAGCCCGTATGGGCGTATAATATAAATAAATACATATTATTTATCGGTATAATACACACAGCTATAGCCATGTGAAGCAATGTTTAGTTAAATGATAAGCTCAAATGACGAACCGTTCGGAGTTGTACTGTGTTAGAGATATCTTCTTGTTAGAATGTTAGATTAAGATCAGCATCGAGACAGTATAACTCCGAACAGACAGACATTTGAGATAAGCCGTAATACACTCGGCGACAAAATAAGTATCAAGCGTAAGTTTCCCCAAGCCCCCGTACCAACACATCTAACCCAAACAATATCGATATCAATTGAAAGTACATTTAGTGGACTATAAAAAGAGCACTTTAAGTCAAATGTAGGACATTCACTATCCAAACGTTGAAGAGGACACATGTGATTAATTAGCGCTAGAAAACAACCCAATAAAATGGACACCACTGCTGATGAAGCCCCACAAGTGGTGGCACTACTGCAATCAGGGATGCGACAGTGTGATGTTGCTCGGCAAATAAACGTAAGGCGAAGATTAATGCCAAATCACTATTTTGATTAATCTTTATAACGAATTGGTGAACATTATGAATACCAAAAAATATGCTTATAAATACAAATTGAATGTTTTCCTATCGCTTGGCTTGAGTAGAATACAAAAAAAAAATTACTCCATTAAAAAAATAAATGCAAACTACTAAAAATTTATGATCGCATAAAGGAAACAACTTTAAAAAATACAGTATTATAGCTAAGATTATCTGTGACAGTTTCACTTGATTAACTTTTTTGCTTTCTTATAAAATTATTTACAAAATAAATAAAAAGCAGTTTTTTTCTTGAAATCGAATGTTTCTAGACTCCGTTTGTCAAGCGATTTTAATGCCTATTACCTGCGATATAAGGTATACCAAGAATGTACAAATTTTCCAACGGTTTCAAGAGATCCGGGGGCGTGGATCAGGGCTACGACGCTGAACATCCGAAAGAGATGATCGCTTTATTGTCTCATAAGATTATGCAATAGGTGCGATTTTTGTGACGCCTAGTGTAGTAACTTATGCTTTAAAATTCATATCCATTTGTGGAGTCATAATGATGATTGGATTTCTTCTATACCGCGTGCGCATCGCGTATATATATATATATATATAGAGGGGTGGGCCCAAAACTTTCCATTCTTCTTTGTTGCGCAAAGCTAGACTTGTTGACTTGTTTATTTTAAGACATTGTAATATCGGAGTCACGAGACGTCAGAGTCACACCTCCGGTCACATTCTCAAGGGGAATCAACACGTATAATATACTGCATATCATATTAATAATTGCATATAGTGAGTTTCGCCCACTGAATGCAAACGTCACTATGCGAACGCAACAGATTTATTGCTTCTGCATACCGTTGCCGTTTCGTAGAGAAATTGATTTTTAAGAATAGAAAACATTTTACAAGTCATTGTGACTGTTTTAACCCTTTCAATACCAGAGTTAAAAAATGTATATATCTTGATTTTGTAAACAAATGATATTTATTCATTAAGTGCAGTTAAACAATACATAATTAAAAGAAATATCTACTAGTGTAGAAATAGTTGAATGAATACTAGGTTTGTATAAGACCTGACATAAATCAAGGTATGAGGTGTTTATGATAATGTAGTAATTAATATTAAGTAAATTCTATTAAGGCCTAGAATGTTATAATAACAGAGAACATTTTATTTGAACAGAATATTAATATGTATAAAAAAGTGACTTTTTCATATGTATAATCTAGCAAAATATTATAATAGAGTAGTTAGTACTGTTAGGGGGTATTTCACTATCTCTGATTATGTTCTGACTAAGCACTAATCCGCGGATTAGTCATTTTTACGTTTTCACTATATCTGAATAACACTAACGCTCGGGTTAAAGTTCGATTTGACTAATCAGTGCTCGAACTTCACGTTAGGCGCTATTCCTCGAATCAAAGATGGCGTCAAAATATTCCGAGTTTGACAGCTGAGAAGTGAGTCGAATTTTGTTGAATGAATTTGAATGCTTGTATGATCCATCCTGAATTATTTGATTGTGTTCAAAATAAGAAACAATGTATTAATTCGACACGAATCTATCTAAAATGACCTGATAATCAACATAACAAAACCAAAAAAATGCACACTACGCGGTGTGCGGACTGTGATGCATGACAGCCGTGGCAGTAGATGGAGTAACTGCAAACATTTTGCGATGTTGCCAGACTATTTCGAGTGTTATCTATCCGGAAGCTCGAAACAATGGTGAAACGGTCGCCGTTGAATAACGAAGTTATTCTGATCTTTAAAGCCAGCCAACGGATAGCTAGTCAGATATTTAGCCCGACATAGTGAAATACCCCCTTAGTAGTGAGTTTATTGTTGCCTTCAAAATTAATTCTACTTGGAATAGCTTATATATATATATATGAAGGATATTTCTCATGGTGTCTATTTTTTCTGCAACGTTGTAATTCTTATTTTACCGACAACGACAGATTCCTTTTCGGCTGTTTAGCTTAGACTGGGATCCATTATTATTTTTTATGTTATCTTTATATGCATGCAAATTATTGTTTTTTTTTTCCTTTCTTATAAAACATTTGAAGCCTAAAAATAATAAAAAAATATTTATTAGTAAGCAAAAAAACATATAATATATTGTATATTCACCAACATTTTAAAAATAATTATTTAAGGTGTTATCAAGCATATGTGAAAACAAAAGTGTGGTGCTGAAAGGGTTAATCGTCTCCAACAAACCCCGTGGGGTGGACATCTGTTTGTGTATCATTAAATATTGGCATTGATTTAATCGCTTTTTTATAAAAAGATTTATCTCCAAATAGTTTAAAATAAAGTCGCTATCCGCGTTTGTATATTTGTGCGCTTTGTTCTTCTAAACTACGCAAAGGATTTCGATATCGTTTTCACTATCATTTAGAGAATTTTTTCCGGAAGGTTTATATATTTAATATATAAATTTTATATTTATAGAAAGTAGTGAAAAGTCGTGTTTTGTAAAACGACCTAAAAAAATATTTTCGGGCGCTTACATTGCTAATGCTGGCTAAACCTTATGAAATACATCAAAATAATGTACTACGGAATTGTATATCGTAAAAAGGCCTACAGAAAAGTCGAAGATGGTATATGTCTATCTCCTAAGGGTAACCCCCAGCAACGCCGGGATGTTAGCAATGTTATAAAAAATTACATTGCTAACACTCGCTTAAGAGATAAGCTTAAGCTTAAGATATGAACGCTCACTTACACACATAAAAAAAGTATATCGAAAATTGTGTTCAAATAACAAAATTATAATCATCAATTCAATGGTCATCAAAAACGTGAAGAGATTTTGAAAAAACCCAACAACCAAGGGTATTTAAATTTCTTTTGGGTACGTAGGTACCTAATTTTACAGATTCAAAAGGCCCATAAAACAAATATTCAAACAATCTTATTGTTTCGTTCAAAAGAAATATTTGTTTCCTTTCATTTGATACCGTCACGCCTTCGATAATCTCATTTAAAATTTCATTTGACTATAAAACAAAGCGGTCGCAATGATGTCTTTCGCCATGTAAAAACAGACTATGTTATCAATTATCTTAATACGAATATGTTTCTCGTCACGGCACTTCGGTGGTTTTACCTCTCGCCAGAAATGATTGCCCGTGACATTAAATTCGCCATTCCACGGAGAGGTAAATGTTATTTAGCATTAGGCAGAGCATTCTATGCATGTAACCTCCGTGCCACAAGGTCACAAAGAGATAGACTACATTAAAGTACACTAACGAATACTATAATTATCATATTATATAATATTATACGTCATAAAATCCGCACTGTGCTAGAGATTGGCAATCGTTTTTTCACCACACAGAGAGACTGATAATCCTCAAGACGGGACAATGCCCTAAAATAAATCCAAAATCTGAACGACGTAAGTGAAGAAGTCACGCACAAGAATATGCGATGCGCGGCCTTGGTATATTGGATAGATCTGCGGTTGAATTTGCCCAAGCAAATCTCTAAAATAAACTGCGAATGAAGTTGTGTAAAACAATATTCGGCGCGCAGCCCGGCTTAGCGAACGGACCTGCGGTCGATTTTGCCCTAGCAAGCCTAGAAATTTGATCTTTGCGTGGATTTTATTTTAATTATTTCTGATGGTGACCGGATAAATCATCACAATGATAATTCATCACATCTTTAAAAAGTTATATAAAGTCATGGAAAGTGATGAAACAAAAACTTTATTAACTGGGTTAAATAGGTTAGGTTAGGTTAATTTTTTTTTCATTGTTTCTAATGACTTTATATCACTTTTTACAAGTGTGTTGAATTGTCACTGTGTTGAGTTATCATGGACCATTTCTGATGAACGTATTACAAAAATCTCAAATGTTTCTAGAGGGATCCCCCGGGAAGTTACTAATTCATGGTCTAGAAAAATAAAATTTGGTATTTACCGCTAACTTTATAGTTGAAAAACGTTTTGTAAAATTTTCAAACCGTTTTACATAAAATATTTTAATGGTAAGGTACTGTTTTCATTAATCTTAAATATAAATAACTTACAACCGTAGGTATCCCTCTAGAAACATTTAAGATTGTAGTAATACGTTCGTCAGAAATAATTAAAATGTGAGCGTCGAGCAAACCCCCGTTATTAGAGTCTCTTGTCGTCTTAAGCAGAATATTGTATGCACATAACCTCCTAGCCGCAAGGTCACAAAGAGATACGACTACTTTGAAGTACACTAACTAATATTATACATATTATCTATGTTATTATATATATTTATTCCTAGAGAGAGATAATCTTCGGGTCTGTCCAGATGACGTGATTCAAAAGAATTTAAAAAAAAAAATTTTGTTAATTTTGTACTTGATTCTATTAATCTTCAACATAAATGGGTCTCTGGCTACTCATACTACATTAAGAAAGGGACTTTGATAGGTCTCTAGCAACCCATGTTTTAAGAAAGGATTAACAAAGAGACTTTGAAATTCCTCTGGCTACCCGTGCTTTGAGAAAGGAACTTTGACATGTCTTTGGCAACGCATGCTTTAAGAAATGATTAAGAAAGATACTCCGATATGTATCTTGCTATCCATCCGTTAAACAAAATGACTTTGACATTCCTCTGGCTACCCATGCTTTGAGAAAGGGACTTTGACACGTCTCTGGCAACACATGCTTTAAGAAGTGATTAAGAAAGGTACTCTGATATGTATCTTGCTATCCATCCGTTAAACAAAGGTAATTTGACATTCCTCTGGCTACCCATGCTTTAAGAAATGATTAAGTAAAAGACTTTGACATATCTCTGGCAACGCATGCTCTAAGAAATGATTAAAAAGGGACTTTGACATGTCTCTGGCTACCCATGCTTGAAGATAGGAATTTGACATGTCTCTTGCTTCCCACACATTAATAAAGGTACCGACGTTCCTCTGGCTACCCATATTTTAAGAAATGATTGAGAAAGAAACTTGGGGTCTCTGGCTACCCATGCGTTGATAAAGTATTAATGAGGAGACTTTGACATCTCTATGGCTACCCGTGCGTTAAGAAAGGATTAACAGGACTTTGACAGGTCTCCGACTACTCCTGCAGAAAGAAGACGAGAAAAGACTTCAGAATCAGATTTTAAAATACGGTTGTATACTTGGCACGCGTGCAACAGATTGCCTTCGCCTGCCCTTCAACAGCTCAATCAAGTCCTCTATCTTTATTCACATGTCAACAGTTTACAAACGGCAACTGGTAAAGTGTTCTGATGTTACCCGTGCCAATTGTGGGACATGCGATTCAATAAATAATAAATCCAACGGTCATTCATAATGTCTGTTGTTGTACCTGATCAAAAATCACCAACGGTCAAATTCATCAAATGAAACCAATCAACTTGGCACAGCTACCCGTAAAGAAACTGAAATTAAATTAATTGTCAAAAAAAAAACAGCATTGGAGACATCAGAAACAAACTTGTTGGGAAACTTTGGCTAAAGAAGGGGGAAGAGCAACACGGCATAGTAACCCAAAAAAAAATCAAATCGTAAATTTTTTTTTACTATAATACAAAAATTGCGCTATCTCAACCGGATAGTAGCCAATTTCACCGAAAAAAAATTTTTTGACTAAGGATTGAAACATCCTCCCCAGGGACTGACTAAAATAAGTGAACTCTGCTAACGATGTTAACACCTAAGCCAAACCCCAGTTGGATAGGACCGAGATATATTTTGTATATTAACTGCTGTAAATTTGTATTCATTAAATATATGTCATCCAATTTCAGAGAACTTCGTATACGTCCGCGTGTGTATGCGTGATTGCCGCCAAAATTTGATAGAATGCATAGTCATCAACAACGAGTTTATCTGCGGAGTTTCAGCTCGATCGGATGTCGAAAAGAGGGTTAATTTCCACTTCCAAGATTCCATTTCATTCTTTCATTTATTTATTAATTCAATCAAGAAAACAAAATCTAAATTCAAATAGATTTACTTAATAATGCATTTGTTTAAAAAAAAACAAAAGTCAAAGATCATATTATAATTTTATCAAATACCTATGAATTGTTTTTAAATCTTATCAGTTCGATGATAGTAAATAATAAATCAGATAAGTTCAGTTTTGTCATAAATAATGCATCGACTTCTTTACCACACATTGTGATTAGCGATATAACGATGAATATTTTTTTAATAGAAATCATAAATATAAACCATAAATTGGATAAGCAATAATACTACAAAAAATTAAACATATTTATTTACGTATATTGCCAATTTGTTTGGCACCCTACGAGAAAGGTAATGCAAAGCTTCGGAAATGTTCCTGGAGGGACGAGTGCACTCTTTCACTTCTACGCCACTACATGGGAAGCTTATAATTGAATTGTTTGTATGGAGAAAAAAATATTCTTCTATGGAAAAAAAATTTGTCTGGGAAAAAAACAACGGAATTTTTATTTTTTTTAACCTACCATCCTGTAGAATCACCTTCCAAAGTTTGTGCACTTTACCCCCGGACACCCTGTGTGTGCCTGGCCTAAAGTTATTCACCGGATAAACCAGCGCAAATCTGACTGGTCAATTCGATCAATTGGATAATACGCTCATTTCAATTTGAATGGGAACACCGGATTCTACCAGAGGCGTTCGAATTTTTACGTATGAAATAAACTTTACTGAAAAAAATTTTGAGAGGTTAGAAAAAAAAAAAAATTTCTTGCAAAAAAATTAATATGAGTTTGCGGAAAATTTAGAATTTTTCGAAAATACATAATTGTACCGAAGATAATAATATAAGCCGTCAAAACGTTGATATTTATGTCCGACCGAAAAGCGACGAGTGATGTCACGTGACACTATTGCATTAATTTAATCAATGCTCAATTTGAAATCGATGTATTACAGTGTCCTCCTCCTTAAGACTCTCGAGGACGATAATGTGTTTTTACTTATGACGCAGAATTACACTTTGTCAAAAATATGCGAACACCTCAGCACAGGTTCTCCTAGTGAGGTGTTCACAAAACACTCATACTAACCTACTCGTACACACATAAGGTATTTGATTATTAACATTTTCTGTATACTATCTACGTAAACTGTAATCCATTGTAAAATGTATAAACAAGAATAGAAATAAATAAAAAATACTCATAACCACGTCGTTATTAGAGATATACTAATTTAAAGTCTGTTTGTGCGCCTAGTTCTTCTAAACTACCCAACGGATTTTGATAGGGTTTCTACTATCATTTAGATAATTTCTTCTGGAAGATTAATATATATAAAACATGCTTATTATATTTATAGAAAGTAGAGAAAAATCGATGTTTTGTAATCAAGTCATAAAAAAAATATTTTCGGGCGCTTACATTGCTAACGCTGGATAAACCATATGGGAAACATGAAAAAATGTGCTATAGAATTATATATCTTAAAAAGGCCAGCCAACCTCAAAACTTTACCTCAAACTATTTGTTAAGTTAGCTAGTAAATTATAATTTAAAAAAAATAGGAGACAAATTCAATAAGAACTTTTTTTTTCAAGTTTGTTACTTTTTTAATGGTGTAAAAACATCAAATTTAGCATTATAAAATGATTAACCCTTTCAATACCAGAGTTCTTCTTGAGGAACATGAATATCTCCTGATTTTTGTGAAACACATCTCCCCGTATTTTGCGTACCGCTTGTGAAATATATTCCTCATGGCGTTTTTTTCTGCAAAATTTCAATCTTTATTCCATCGACGAATACCGCAAATATAATGACAGATCCCTTTTTATGTTTTTTTGTTATGTTATATTTATATATATAAATACAATAAAATAATTGTTTTTTTTTTGCTAGTAAAAACTAACTATTTGAGGCCGAAAAATATTAAAAATCAAATTGGAAAAAAAAGCTAAATTAGTAATCAAAAAAAATTCACACACTAATAATATTTAATTATTGAAGGTGTTATCGAGCGATAAATTTGGTCGATGGGGAAACAAAAGTGCGGTACTGAACAGTGTTGCCAAGTTAGCATATTATATGCTAAATTTGGCATAATTACTCCATGTTTAGCATAACTATTATGCTTTTAGCATATAGCATATTTATTTGGCGTATTTTTACAGAAACATGAAAATAATAAAAAAACAATTTTTTAACTAACAAAAATGATATCGATTGAAAAACTGGTGTCTCAATGGAGAAACATAGTTCAAATTAAATCGGAATCCTTGACATCCACTGTAGAGTTTTGGAATGAAGTCATGCAATATAAAGATGCAGCTAATAATAACCCCTTCGGTGATTTATGTCAGTTTGCAATGTCTATTTTAATATTTCCGCATTCAAATGCGGACATTGAACGTGTATTTAGCCAAATGAGT
The DNA here is from genome assembly GCA_026573805.1 of Hesperophylax magnus. NCBI lineage: Eukaryota > Metazoa > Arthropoda > Insecta > Trichoptera > Limnephilidae > Hesperophylax > Hesperophylax magnus. The sequence goes on from JAIUSX010000004.1 coordinate 14,935,940, forward strand.
CTGGTCAAAACAAAACTCCGAAATCGTTTGGCGGTGAGAACCCTGAATGCCATTTTGTACGTGAGATTTGGCCTAAAGAGAGCAGGAAAGTGATGTTATTCTTACACTGTTCCTGACGAAGTACTACGCTGCATTGGGACCAAAGAAAGTTACGACTCCGTCTCTCAGCCTTCCACTTCAGCTGCTGTTAATGAAGAAGATGAAGATGAAGAAATTGATATTATATCTCACTGATTTTATTTCTAAGTTAAATTTATGTTTGCTTTTTTTGGCAATTTTTAAAGTAATTTAGCATTTTTCTGGCATATTTTTCTCATCACTCTATTTCTCAATAGATACTAAGTTAAATTTATGTTGGCTTTTGAATTTAGCATATTTCTGGCATATTTTTCCCATCACTCTAGCATATTTTGAAGTAGTTGAGTTGGCAACACTGGTGCTGAAAGGGTTAAGCACGTGCTGCAGACGTCACGTAAAATGTGTAGGAGGCAACGTGAATAGGAGGGAACGCGTCAGCAAAACTTGGCATGAAATTAATAACATACTGAATCAAATACTCGGGACGGGATTTGTCAAAGAGTTGACAGAAGAACATTTCAATGACGCGAGAAATGCCCATCTCGTACACGACCCCACTGAGAGAGTCTGGATTCTAGGCTTTAAAGAGTAGGCGATGTGTGAATGCGGAGCGATGCAGGCCACCGAACATATGTTCAACGAATGCCCGCTGAATTCATTCCCCGGCGGGATGATGAGATCCACAGGGCGTCGCCTGAGGCCCTAGATTGGCTCACTGACCTAGATGTCCCCCTCTGATTCCCCCACCATACAAAAGAAGAAGAAGTCGATGTGCAAGGATGATATGTCAAGATAGAGTTGTGTGGCGTTTCACATCCGTCTGCCCTTGTGGGAAAAGACGTAATGATTGGATATTATTTGGTGGTTGTTTTTGGTTTTTGAAAATCACCGAACGCCACTGGTGGCTGACATTTCAACTAGAATCTATTATTATATTATAGTAAATTGTGACAAACTATTATATCAAATAGCAACAGATACAAAATAGCAGTATATTGGTATTGTGGTAGACGTGAAACATCCTGTTAACAGTAGTTGTCAGTGACACAGCAATTTATTTTATTGTATATCGCGCCATGTCTCCGTAATGAGGGAGTCAGTATTACAGAGATAAAAAATAAAATACTTCTATATGTTAGCAACTAGTAAGATAAGGAAGGGTACAATTAATTTACTTTCAGCTTCGTCTGTGGTAAAAATTGATCATATATGCTGGAGGCGGCTGCTTCGTAAGGTCAACGGGACAGTAACCACCAAAATTATAAGACATATAGTTCACGAAAATATTGTACAAATCAGATAAGATAAACAATAAAGATTAGTCACACAGTATTTTTTCCAAATTCAGATGACAGGGGAAAAACAAGGAATATCAATTCAATCAAAATGTTTAAAAGCCTGTATTCTGTTAAGCTTTTTCATAAGAAATACGAGAAAGTCTATTTTTGTCTACTAGCGAATGACGAAAAAAACCGCCATAGTTTTAGATAGCGGTGTTGGTTGCTAAAACAAATTTGTGGGGTGAAAGATACACAGTAATGCCAATAGACGGCATTGTTACTTCAATTTGGAATTTTAACTGACAATCCTAGATTTTCCTCTGTGGTCTTCAAATGAAGGCTGCCTCTGCTATGTACTATCGTACCTCAGCGTTAAGAAAAGAAGTCCTGATCACCCCAGATGGAGATAGAGTGATCAAGTGATCAAAATTTCATTCAGGTCATGTCAAGAATTATTGGAAAAGCGAGAGTGACTATGTATGTATGAGACGATGAAAGGACGTGGAAAAAATCTAAAATATTGTAAAGTATTATGTGTGTATGGAAGGAACAGCGTGCAAGAGAGAAGGAATGCTAGCAGGTCTTATAAATGAGTGTGATTGCGTGTTTCGACTTTCATTTTGCTTTTAAGATCTCTAAAACTCTACAACATACCTATATATCTTCATTTAAAATACTACATTTGTCGCAGCCAGTAGGATAGGTATAATAGATATTACTGGGAACAAGGCAGGGGTAAAGCCGGGAACGAAAGCTAGTATGTTCGTAAAATCGAAGTTATCGATTTTGTAGATTCGTTGAAATGAAAATAACTCATTTGAGGAATTCCTTTGAAAATAATCTAATATCAGCTGCCATCGACGGTTTTCAATTTCCAATACACATATAAAAATGTATCCAATTTCAAAGGAATTTTAACATTTCTGGACATTGAAACACTAGAACAGATTTTCCAAAGCTAGGAGCTGTATCTGTAATCCCACATATTATAATATTATGTATAATGATCCAATCCAAAGCACTTATAAACTACTAAATATGGACAGTGCAGTAAATATGGTCAATGAGGGAACTGGTAGGACTACTGACGAGAGACTGCCACCTCAGTAGATACATGCAACTGTTGGGAGTTTAAAACACCAACAGATGCAGGAAATGTGAAGAGGGTGAAGAGACTCCAATTCACCTATGGTGCACTTTATCAAAGGTACCGGGTTACTGTAAAAGGAATGAGGTGAAATGGGAAATAGCACAATTGGCCCATGGCCTCTGTGCTCACGGGAACTAACTGTAAACCGAATTCACTTTATAAATAAATAAACAAAATGTATATAATGTAAATTGTATTTTCAGAATTCTATCTAGAATGCTAGGGCTACGCAACGCCGTTTGACCGAGTTAATCAAACAGTTTGACTGGTCGATATGGGTCTAGGGAATTCTCTGCATTCTCTGGAGTACCACAGGCGTCATATTTCTAAGACTGTTGACATTATTAACAGTAGCCTTGAAGGATTCAAGGGTCATGCCATCCATTACCCATTATAAAACATATTTTATGTTTCTTCTTTTTTTAATATGTGGTGTATGTTTCATGTCCATTTTAAGTGGACACACAGTCTGTTATGCATTAAAAAAACCATTATAACTCTGGAGAGAAACCACCATTTAGAATAGGAAAGTGGTTTAATGACCAAATCTGTATAGCCAGGGACTTTCCATCCTTCTTCTTCCCCATACTCATACTTCTTTAAGTCATACAACATAGCCAAATTGGAGATAGTACCACTGTCCACGATTTACGCCAACAGCAGAATATGAATTCTTGATACGATGCATGACTGCACAACACCATAGTAAAATATAAAAAAAGAAAAATAATAATAATAAAGTTTTTTTTAAATCAATGTCGTCTTATTGCCTCTGAGGTAATTACCGCCCCCTAAATCCCTACAAAGCCCACAGTGGGTGATATCGCCCACCTTGTTGATAACTGCCCTTTAACCAAAATAGGACAGAACTTGTTTTCAAACGCAGAGTAAACAAGGTAGCACGCAAACAAAGTTAGATCATTTAACCTTGTGACTGTCGTGTTGTTTTTGATGTGATTAGTGTTTTGTTCCAAATTGCACACCCTCCGCTATGACGTGGGCCAAATAGATCCAAACACGTGGACACCCAAATATCATAATATTATTCGGGATATCTTTTATAGAACAAGGTAGTAACTTGAAGAACTATTAGAATCAAAAGAAGAAATAATAGAATACATAGTCCAACAAGTATTTTAATCCTTCACAATTCTTTCACATAAATTTGGCAATCGAAACGAGGTCAGCAGCCCATAACTGAGTTCTGATACTAGCCCTGATGGAATGAAACTGGCAGAGGAAGGATTAAAGTATACTTGATGTTTTAAAAATTATATACTTGAGAGACTTGGAACGCGTGCTAGTTAAAATACGTATGATTGAAAGGGAAGATTCGAAAATAATGAAAGGCAAATAGAGCTATACAATTAGAGGCGATGTTGTGTACTAATATCTCGCTGAAACGTGTTTAATTTTTGCGATAAATATAATGGATTCGTTAGTTTCTAGTCGTTCGGTGTTAGAGCTTTGGTGATAAAAAAGTGGAACCTATTTTTTCGATTCATGTCTTATCTAAATATTTATACATAAATGAGAAGGCAAAGGTGTATTGCATATTTTTTTTTAAATGTTTTTTAGTCAATTTTATTAAGATGATTTTGACACGTAGAGAAAATGGACAGAGAAACGTTGTTATAAATTAGGGTCCTTTTAAATTAAACTCCGATATTTTTGTTGAAAGCAAACTGAATTATTTTAATCACAAATGAATATACACTTTCACATGATATGACTAGGCACTTTTTACAGTAAAATAGTAGATACAGATACAGGCCAGTTCCTGTGATTCTTTAGGAAAGGTGAAATCTTTGGTTGTTTTTGAGCAAGAGAGCGTTTTTCATGAAACCTAACCTTTTATATGACAAAGACAGTTGACAAACTTCAAATTCAAAAGTCGGCAATACAGGAATTGTCCTTGCCGACGCGATTTAAGTACAAACAAATAGCAGAGGCGAGAACCATATGATTTAAGATTTTCACGGCCAAAAGTATTTTTGTTATTTGTTTTTGGGGTGTTATGCCGTGTTGCGCTAACTCCTTCTTTAGCCAACGTTTCGGACAGCATTGCAGTGTCCATCATCAGGGCGGATGTGTTATCTGAAGTTGTGGTGAAATGTGAACTTATGTATGAGGATGTGATATGTCAGAAATAACTAAACTTTTCCAAGACGAGAAACTCATGCATCAGTCTGCCAAAATGCGACGTTGTCAGACCTTTCGCAGCCAGTTAAAGCCATTTTTATATAAACGCAATAAATAAATAATACATGTATTCCTATGAAAACGGAAGTGTCTCAATTCGAAACGACTGTGGATAATAGATTATGATTGAATGTAACACGCGATGATGAGAATTGTATTCAAGGTATTCAATAAGAATGCGTTAGTTACTATGCGCATAGGTGTATGTGTGATGGTGACTGGATAAATCATCAAAATGATAATTCATCACATCTTTAAAAAGTTATATAAAGTCATTGAAAGTGATGAAACAAAATTTTTTTTAACTGGGTTAAGTAAGTTAGGTTAGGTTAAGTTAGGTTAGGTTAATTTTTTTTTTCATCGTTTTTAATGATTTTATATCACTTTTTGAATGTGTGTTGAATAATCACTGTGGTGAGTTATCATGGAACCCTGTGTGATATAATCAGTGGGGTAGCAACCATCTAGGCAGACTGGGGGCAAGGAGAAACAAAGGGTCCCACGTCAAGATGTTCAGATATCATACCTGCATTCTTCTCTCAATTTCCTCTTCGTTCAGTTCAGATACAACGTACCCCAAATTGGGGATTCCATAGGCAAACTTGCTCCAGACAGACGGGAGCAAGTGACGCACAGAACTCTTGCGCGGTATTCATATAGAAAATAATGCTGTTTAGTTGTATTTATTCGAACGTTGTTTATAGGTTATGTAGCGTTTTCGATACACGACAGATGCAATTCAACACACATTTGAAAAGTAAAATAAAGTCATTAACGTTACAAAAAAAAACTTGCAGATAAACCTAACCTAACCTAACCTAACCTAACCTAACCTAACCTAACCTAACCTAACCTAACCTAACCTAACCTAACCTAACCTAACCTAACCTAACCTAACCTAACCTAACCTAACCTAACCTAACCTAACCTAACCTAACCTAACCTAACCTAACCTAACCTAACCTAACCTAACCTAACCTAACCTAACCTAACCTAATCTAACCTAATGTAACTCATTTAATCTATTTTTTTACATTATTTTTCACGACTTTATATCACTTTTGAAAAGTTTGTGGAGTTGTCATTACCCGGTTACCAAAAATTACACACGTTCGTATATCATGTTGTACAGTCGTAAATATCGTATTAAGGGTAAACGTAACGTACGTTACAATCTACGCGTGCATAGATGGCGTTAATTTAATTATTTTAAGATTAAAAAAATATATATATTTTTGACGATAATATCTATACATTTGTTATGCCGAAACGTTAATTGTATGAAATTCCCTCGATAGAAAGAAATCGCAAATAAGCTCCGAAAATTATTAAAAACACGTTTTGTTCTGTTATTTAATATGTTATAGGAATGGAAAAATTCACAGTGTATTTTTAAATGCAACTAAAGCATTTGTAGAAAGAGTTTTGCTCTATTTCAAACGAGTCGTGTTTTATTAAATATTTTCACAATTTTCGCTTAATTATTATCGTTTTTTTAATATTAGCGCGCTCCCTCTAACATTCGTATTTACATATCTCCCTTTCAAACCATCTTTGAACGCGTACTACGGGGCCTTAAAACGAATTATTTGTTTGCGCCGGAACATACATTTTCAAAATATAAACAAAAGCAAAAAAAAAGTGAAAGTGTGTCACGGATGTAGAAATCTGGCCTAGTTTGGCTACACAATAGCACTTTTTTAGTATTTTCCAAACAAGAAACTGCAATTTCCATCATTCGAAAAATTACTGCTGAATTTGCAAAAGCGTATATAGTTTTATAAAACAAACATATTTTTTGAATTTATACTGCAGAAATTTCAACGCAATCTTTATTCTCAGATATGTAGATACTTTCAGTATTGCCGTGGTGAACTATAACCATTATATTTTTTGGGTATGTATATGTCTATCAATATTTTGTATCATAGGTTAGTTTTAATACTCTCCTGACGAAGGAAGGGTGGTTCCGAAACCGGTAGTTTGCAATTAAAATTAAATTGGTTTAGAACAAATTTATATCTTTTATTGTAAAATATTTTTTTATTTAACGTGACTATAAGTCCCGTTTTGAACAGTACCGCCCGTAAGGATCCCGTTTCGTTGTCCCGAAAGAAAGAAATCAGGATGCAAAAAACCGGTCTTCAAATTTTATTTATTGAGTTTGTTTATCAACCTGTTAACCGGGCGGGACGTATAAATACGTCAAACGTAAACAGTATCGGGTACGGGTAGGACGTATAAATACGTCCTTGAAATATATGTTGCGCCCTGGAACGAGCGGGACGTATATTTCCGAACATATCACTCGGAAATTGAGTTTTTAATTTTTACACGTTTTAATTTTTTTAATTCAATGTTTCTCTTTTATCTGTGTGCTTTTATTTCTTGTTCTGTAATTATAACCTTTTTATATTTTTTTGTAATCTTTATAATTGTTTGTAAATATTCTATTTTTTAATTCGATGTTTTCACTTTTTTTGATGCATAAATAAAAATAAAATTAAGGTCCACCGGGCGTGACGTATTGATACGTCCTAGTGAAAGAGTTCGCGCCCGTTGTATGCTGCGTAATTCGAAATTGAACTACCCGGTTAACAGGTTAAAAAGAAAGACAAACATTCCCAGGTTACGAATAACCTGACAATATTTAAAAATCTCCTACTACAATCACAGTAAGTCGTGATGGAGGAGTTAGCCAGCTGAGGAATTGAACACACTACGCCTGGATGGCAGTCAGACGCGATGCCAACTCGGCCACTGACCTTGGCTTGCTTATATTACGTATTCGTGTCTAACTAATATGTACAAGGTTACATTTCATTGTTTATAAAATCATATTTTACAGTACGAATAACATTTTTTAATTACATTAATTCATCAGACTTTCAGGCATTTCTTCGTACATTTTTAGTCCTTTATAAATTAACATTTCAGGCTAATTTGTTCGTTTTTGGGAACAAATCATATGGTTAAACAGAAATCGTTGTGTATCCCTTACTCTTGTGGTGAGAAATATGATCTAAATGGCGTTAGAAAGAGAAAACACCATGCTTTATATTCAAATCAAGAAGTTTACTACAGAATAATTAAAATGTGTATCTTTATGAAACCAAATCCAACCGCGATTTGAAAGAACTTATGAGACTTCGAGAATTTTCTATTAGTTATTTTTATACGAAACGACAAAAAAGAGAGGTCACATTTACCTTTGTTTTACATTTGTCTAATAATAAAAGTGGTTTTTCATATTTTTCGTTATCACTAATTTTAGTTACAATAAACGTAAAGTGAGCCATTTTATGTTAAAAGTACATGAAAGCGTATTATTTCATTACATTTCAAAAACAGTTTTCAGTTTTCGGATACGTTCATAAATATGCCATTTACTTGTAAAGCGGAAATACTCCGACCTCAGAATATGTCCGAGGCCTGAGGAGTTCTGTGATTCTATTTTTCACATATGCGGCAATCTATTTCTATTTACATTTCTGGTTTCATAACTAAACTAATGTTTATAAGACAAGATTTTTTTAAGCTACGTCGGCTTATTCACAACCTGCCAAATAATTCAATATGTACTAATATTTCAATCAACAATGATAGCTTGTTATATTTTTTCACCTGTAAACAAGCAACTTTATTTCTGTAGGAAAGACTTTGTTAGTGTTGAATATCCCACTAGATGGCGTCGAGACATATTATATCTACATTTGTTTGTGAAATATTTGGACTCGTCAAATATTATTATTTTTTTATGATAAACTAATGTTTAAAAGACGAGGTTTACTATCAAAATTAGTTTAAAGTATAAATATACATACAAATCTATGTAACATTAGTTATGTATAAACACTAATAGAAAAAATTTATAGTAAGCCAAACTTTAACTCGAAACGCACGATTTAAATCCGCACCATACTAACCGGTTTTGTTTCAGACACGACCAGCTTAGGAAAATAAAAACCACGTCAAAATTGTAATCCGAAATTTCTGTAAGAAATTAAATGAAATTCGTTTAACAAATCTGACATTTACTGTAATTAAAAAAAAACATACAAATAAAATTGAACCTCTTCTACAAGCCCAAAAAATGGTAATACGTGTCATTAACAAGCGACCGACAAGATACCCCTCCACTCGACTCCTCATAGAGTATAAGGTCTTAAACATACGACAACACCACCTAAAATTTTCGCTAATACATTTCCTGTTCAAATATAAAAACAAAACTCTCTTACAACACAACTACACCACCAGAACAATAACCAACGGTCACTACAAACTACCTTCACTACATACCACGTCAGCTCAAAGACAATTTTTCTTCCTAGCTCCTAAAATCTTTAACCTCATCCCTAAAAACCGTGAGTCAACCTCATTCCTTTAAAAAAAACAAATTACGAAATGGATCCTTACACACGGAATACATTACAACTACAATACCCATTCATTCTAGACTCTATCAATTTAATCACCTTTCAGACAAAACATAATAAATCGTTATTCCCTAACTTAGCGGTATAGTATGTACATAATTAATTAGTGTGATCTATTTACTAATACACAAATGAAAGAATATCTTTGTTTTAAACCACTTTATTACATTTATATACGTCGACCGGTTTCGGTTGGACTCAACCTTCATCAGGACAGTACAAATATAAACAGTTTATATTTGTACTGTCCTGATGAAGGTTGAGTCCAACCGAAACCGGTCGACGTATATAAATGTAATCAAGTGGTTTAAAACAAAGATATTCTTTCATTTGTGTAATAATGTCAAGCCACAAAGTGTTTGCTTCCTTCGATAATATTTACTAATAATTTCTCAAATTTTTCATCTTCTTATAATTCTCTTCTTGCAACCAAACTAGCTATGCATCATTTTTCTATTTTATATTATAGTAATGTATAGATTCTATGTCCGCAAACTGTAAAATTCACCCGCCATAACACAGGGTCATCCCTAGCATGGAGGGTGAAATATCACAAAAAACCACTCTAATCATGTATCAAAAAAATAAAATAAATAGTAACTAAATGGCGCAGACCCGTGAAAATTCACGGGATAATATGTTAGTAAATCTAGTCAATTAGTAAATAACGCTTTCTTGAAAATTCACGGGATAATATGTTGGTAAATCTAGTTAATTAGTAAATAACGCTTTCTTGAAAATTCACGGGATAATATGATAGTAAATCTAGTCAATTAGTAAATAACGCTTTCTTGAAAATGGAAAAAGCGCAGACCCTTGAAAAATCACGATCTTAAGTTTAAACAAAACAAATTTCAAATATAGAATTAAAATAATTTTCTGGTAAAAAATATATATGTTATAGGCAGGTACTTTATTCTTCAAAATTCAAAACAAATCCGAGTTCAATGAACCAGAGTTACAATAACTCAACACCGAAATTAGTTTTTTATGTAAATACCGCACGTCCCAACTGCTCCCCACTATCTGCTGCTGAAGATAGTGGGGATGGGAAGTAGATGATGAAGAGGAAGGTGAAGGAGTACTTGGCTAATCAGATCCGGTTACTAAACACGACCAAAGCCATTTTAATTCTGAATGTGGTGTTACACCTGTGCGATACTGAGAGTATCTTCCAATCTGTTTGATAATTAGTGTTACTTTATTTGGCGTCACTACATACCCTAAATGCCATAATCCCACTGGCTCCGGGCAGTTAAAACAATTAAAAAAACAACAAATAATATAAAAAAACACACTCACCTATTAGAACACTTGTGCGTAAAAAAAACTTCCGCGTATAAACTATGTCAGATAATCAGTTTTACCGTCAGCAAAGAACAACACTGTGTTCGAGTAGATATGTAATTAAGGTCTATTATACTGGTATTTCGCGATTAAAGTCGGGGCTGTGATGGCGATGTCGATTATAATGATACTGTAATTGCGGTAAAAACCGACCACGTGATTCGATTGGACAGGATAAGCAGAAAACGCGACCACACAGGGCGACGTTCATGTCAAAACTGAGGTGAAAAATACTTGCAAAACTTACTATGTCTGCAGTTCGTGAGACTGTATTGGCAAATATGACGCGTGCAAGGTGCAACTCAACACTTTAATGTCCGGAGATAAATAATCGAAAGTTAATTTTTTGATAAACTTATCTAATTGCGCTGAAAACTTAATAGCAAAAAAATATATAAATAGCACTTGGTTTCAACTTAATTACTATAAGAAATAACTATTTATGTCGTGGGAGATGGTAAAAGATGCATTAAAGTTTCATTCTTTTCTGACGCCTAGGTAGGTGATCGCTGTAATCAATAATATTCGGATGATTTGTATTTGTGTGTAGCGCCGTTTTTTATGGAAAATAATCTCAAATTACTAAATCGTTAGGACTGTTAGGTGTCAGTTATTATCAGCGCCTTGGCAATTCAGCGCCCGGAGCGGGCTGCTCCAATTGCGCCCGCACAAAGCCGCCCCTGCTTAAGCGCCGGAATTAAATACTTGGAAACACTGGATAGAGAACTTAAAATCAAGTGTTATATTCCTAAAGAGCCTGCATGTAGCGGAATTCGACAAGTTTACCAATTTTTTTATTAATTGGTTTCATTGTAATCACTATTATTAATAGGTTTCACTATAATCACTATTATTAATTGGTTACACTGTAATAACTATTATTAATATGTTTCACGTAATCACTATTATTAATTGGTTATACTATAATCACTATTATTAATTGGTTTCACTGTAATCACTATTATTAATTGGTTACACTATAATCACTATTATTAATTGGTTTCACTGTAATCACTATTATTGATTGGTTACACTGTAATCACTATTATTAATTGGTTACACTGTAATCACTATTATTAATTGGTTTCACTGTAATCACTATTATTGATTGGTTACACTGTAATCACTATTATTAATTGGTTACACTGTAATCACTATTATTAATTGTTTTCACGTAATCACTAATATTAATTGGTTACACTGTAATCACTATTATTAATTGGTTACACTGTAATCACTATCATTAATTGGTTTCACTGTAAACACAAATATTAATTGGTTACACTGTGATAACTATTATTAATTACTAATAGGTTTCACGTAATCACTATTATTAATTGGTTACACTGTTATCACTATAATTTATTAATTGGTTTCACTGTAATCACTATTATTAATTGGTTACACTGTACAATAAAAGATAAAAAATTGTTTTAGACAACTTTAATTTTAATTGTACTCTGGAGTAAAATTAAAATTAAAGTGGTCTAAAACAAATTTATATCTTTTATTGTAAATTATGACGAGCCACAAAGTAAATGCTTATTACAAATATGGTTACACTGTAATCACTATTATTAATTGGTTTTATTGTACGGTAATCACTCTTATTACAATTAGATTACATTTTGATGGATTTACATAATGAATACCAAAAAATATTGTTATTAATAGATGTATTTGATGCATTAATGAATTGAAGGATTGATCCTTCTCCCCCAGGGGCTGGAGTCAACCGTGCTTACAACTGAGCCAAATCCCGATTGGGTAGGACCGACGTATATTTCGTATATTAACTGCTGTAATGTCATCCTATTTCAAAAAAATGCGTAAAATAAAAGTTGATAGAATTTATTGTCGTCAACAACGAGTCTATCTGCCGAGTCTCAGCTCGATCTTTTTCTACTTTCAAGATTTGCATTCATTCACGTAAAACAAAAGTTAAATTCAAATAGATGTATTTTAAGATATGGCTAAATGTATAGAAAAGCGAACATGGTTAGTACGCCCATTTTATTTATTTAATTCACTATCTCTATCTTATCACTATCTAATTTTCTAACCAATTCTTTAGAACTTTGTGGTCATTCAAAAAGGTAGCTGCCAACAATATGGGAAAAAATTGTTGCAAGATAACATTGTTAATTCTGATTTTGAAATAAGACGTAAAATAATTAGGTCCTAATGGTCGAGTGGATAAAGACGTTGTCCCAGTAAGACAGAGATCCTAAGTTCGATTCCCAGTTTTCTGTGTCTTGTTCTGTTTCATGTTTCGTTTAGATTTGTTAGTGTCGAGAAGTGAGTTAGTTAGAGCTTCACAGATGCACTCATAGAGGGCAGTGCAAAGAGCTTGCTTGGAAGTCCGCAAGATGGCAGCTAGTATTCAGTAGTCGCCAGGGCCAGTGAGAATGCTCCCAGACAAACTTACTGTTCGCAGATCTCTTTTAGCCAGCTTCTAGTTATGTCGACTATCGAGTCACCATTGTAATACGTGAAATTTATTACAAAGAACCAATTATTTATAATCTCCTTCCACGACCAGTTGGAGAACTGTTTGTGGGAATACAACAGTTAGTATTAAATGATATATTAGATTGATGGGTATAAACCTTCAAAGGTTAAAGAAAAGTTGTTCCAATAAAAATTAGATTATTTATAAATATATTTATAAAAAAATCTAGATAACTCTTGAGGTGAAGGTGTTAACAGTAAAACGCGATCCGTGTGCAAAGTTACTCAGAATTTAAACTCACACCTGCATACGTCACGTTTTACTGTGTACTGTATTACTGTATACTGTGTTGAGTACAGACAGCTGAACAAGTAGTGAATACTGGATCGCCATACCTTTAACAAGTACACACAAACAAACACACTATTATATATAAAAAAAATATGACGTCATACAGAACCTACAACAAAGTTTACATAATTTTTTGAACAGTTTATCAAATAGTGAAATTTTATTATTATTTTATGAAACGTTTTTGATCAAAGAATGAACTGTTACTACTGAACTAACTAACTAACTAACCGACGCACAGTGGGCTGAAAATCGCCTTTCATAGACATAGAGACTTGAATTTTCAAGGGTATTTTTTTGGCTAGAAATGGATTCTGCTGATCATTACTATGCTATAAAATTTCGTATGAAGCAATTGCGTGTACAAATGAAGGAGTTATCATTTTTTTAAGAAAAAATTGTATGGCACTGACATTAAAAATGAGGCTATCTCTGGAATCATAAGGTTGGCCATTCTATCCTTACACACAGATATACTACTATTTATTTGTATTTTTTTTGACATACTTCGTATTGTGGCGCAACTTGCGATTTTTTTTTTTTTAAATCCTCAAAGTTGAAAAAAAAACTTTTTTATGTTGATGATTCATTTTAATGCTTAAATGCTTTACATATGAGTATGCTTTGTCTAGTTTACAATATTTTATTTACACTGCAAGCCAAAAAGCATTTAAGCATTTTCAGCCCACTGTGCGACACGCCGTTTTCCCGCAGGGGTAGGCAGAGAGGACGAACCGTCAAACAACTCGGTCTTTGCACACACTCCTTGCCTCATTCACATTCATACATACTATTCTATTATTCTGACATGGCCCGACTAAAGTATCGTGATTCACTCGATCGTGCCATGTCTTCCTCGGGAGTCCCCGACTTCTGCTACAATTCACATTTGCGTCATATATTCTCCTTACAGTCCTTTCTTCGCTCATTCGCTCTACATGCCCAAACCACCTAAGCGTCCCTTTCTTAAGCTTACTCATTACGCGTAAATCAGCCTATTTGCGGATCTCCACATTTCTCACACGATTACACATGGATTTACCACACATACGCCTCAGGGATCTCATTTCTACAGCATTCAGTCTACCTTCACGTATTAATTTTTACGTCTACCAAGAAAGAAAAGTTGCGTTCTAATGCAAAGTTGTGCAATAGCTGATCTTAGATTTTTATTACAATTATTGACAAACACACGAAACAAAACTCCATAGCTCTTGATGGAAATAATTGAAGGAGATTACTCGAGAATATTCATGCAGAATCAGCTGTGCAAATTTCATGAAACCAGAGCTCACCATTCCAGAAAATTTACTTTTTTTTTTTTCTTCTTAATATTTCACAAAAATGGCGCTGTATAAATTATGCTACTATTATTTAATATTTTTTACGGTGCACGGGAGTTTAGCCAGGAAACTCAAGATTCAAGTCAAATTCGTAGTACAAACCCCACTTTGATTTATACTAGTCCCAGCGAGAGATCGTACGTGATGTCATCGTTCTAGTATATTCTGTCTTTTTTTTGGTTTCGTACGAGTCAAGGACAACAACAAGGAAGAAGACGAACGAGCGCTCGATGGGACTAGTTTATTTACATTCATATCTATATAAATAAAAATGTAAATATTCGTTTGTTCAAAATCTTAAATCTACGAAAATTCTTCACCGATAACTGGGAAATGTATGTGCGCGTGTGTTTTTATATACCTATATTAAATAGACTTCACCTGTGACAGGTAAAAACATGTTTTTTTTTAATAGCGCCATCTGTTGGACGTAGAAGCAATTAATTTCTGCAGACAGACCGAGCAACAGCAACGCGTGGCGGGATACATACAACAAACGGTTCCATGATAAATCAACACAGTGACAATTCAACACACCTTTAAAAAGTGATATAAAGTCATTAGAAACGAAAAAAATAAATAAAAATTAGCCTAACCTAATCTACTTAAGGCGATGCCATACGTAGTAATGCAAAATCATGTGATTTTTGTTTGAAAATTTGGTCGCCTAGAAATGTTTCAAATGCTTTAATTAAATACTGCGAGTAGAATACATCTTGGCCTTTGAAATAATCGAGTATTTTTTAGATAAGTCTTTTTATAAGCCCAGAAAAAAATAATGTAAAGGCCTTTGAAAACTGCTTTAAAGTTCAAAATCTCCTACTTACGAACCCATTTTCGGTTATGATTTTATTGTATAATGTGGCAAATTAAGTTATTTATAAAATGATCGAAAAAAAATTAAATATTTATGCGTGGACATCCACAAAATAAAATAAAAGGCACTTTTGGGCCATGTTTTTTTCTTGCATAAATCAAAACAGGCGGATGGTGTTAAGCGGGAATTTAAACCTTATAGCCATTTACGTAAGGGTTGTTATTGATAGCGGCTCAATTTAAAATATTACACGACGTAGTGCATCGCCTTAACCCAGTTAATAAAGTATTTGTTTCTTCACTTTCCATGACTTTATATAACTTTTTAAAGATGTGATGAATTATCATTTTGATGATTTATCCGGTCACCAAAACAAACATATACCTACATAAAACACTACTAAACTACATTTATGACCAAAAAAACAGATTTCAACAAACACAAATAGACCAGTTATACAAGCGCACAAATTCCGTCGGTAAATACAAGCTTTGGACTTTGCGATAAATTTTCCGTCCTTTTTACCAGACTGGCTTAGCTACAAGTGAAGTATTTAAATAATTAAATGCAACAATTATTTTGAACAAGAGTTCATATTTGTATTATAATATGTCAATAAAAATTCCAACTTTTCACATATATTTTACCAAATATTTGCCAATTATTTTCCTCGTTAGACCGGTCTTGAATATTTTAAAATCAAATATTTTCAGAAAAATGCATGAATAAATCATTTACTGGTAGCTATGCTGTAATTCAAACATTATTTTTTTACGTACAAGTGGGTTAATTTCCAAGATTTGCATTGATTCACGAAAAAAAAGCAAAATTCAAATAGACGTATTAAAAACCAAATTTAAAATAACTTCTACAAATC
The DNA here is from genome assembly GCA_026573805.1 of Hesperophylax magnus. Classification (NCBI taxonomy): domain Eukaryota; kingdom Metazoa; phylum Arthropoda; class Insecta; order Trichoptera; family Limnephilidae; genus Hesperophylax; species Hesperophylax magnus. The sequence goes on from JAIUSX010000004.1 coordinate 14,952,276, forward strand.
AGACTTGATAAGGACAAATCTATCGTGCTATGAATAAAGAGTAAAAGAAAAAAATATATATTTAAGGTTATTTACTATTTTAATCTCTGGGACAGTAAATATATCGACGTGATATAAAAAAAAATTTTAGTATATTAAAATTTCAATTAAAAATGGGCATTTGTTATTTAATCACCCACAGTTTATAAATTTAAAATCGCTCTCCTGAAAAATTGTTGTTTTTGATTTGTACGCTTTATGCTTAGCATGATAAAAATGCTAAATAGATTATTATTGTAGCACACTTTTATGCAAAACAAAAAATCACTCAGTAAAATAATAAAATTGCATTAAAATTTGTCAGATTGCATCAGCCGGTTATTTTAGTGGAAATTTTCAGATTTCTAACAAAGTCAACTGGTGACTAAATCAAGTATTTAAATTATATTTCAAAGCCAGGAGTTTTGTTTTTGGCTGTTTTTAAACGAAATATACAGGTTTTCCAATAAGAGGCGTTATTTTGATATTCAATCGTATAAGATCAATGGTTTCGTTGCTTGTGTGGCACGTAGCGCCGTCTTGTTGAAAGTAAACGTTGTCCAGATCAATACCATACAATTCCGGCCATAAAAAATCATTAATCATCTCTCGATAGCGATCCATTCACCGTAACTGTTGCTCCAGCCTCATTTTCGAAAAAGTAAGGTCCAATGACTCCGCCGGACCATAAACCGCACCAAACAGTCACACGTTGAGGATAGAGAGGCTTTTCAACAATAACTCTTAGGTTTTCCGAGCTCCAGATACGACAATTTAGATTGTTGACGAAGCCACCGAGGTGGAAATGGGCCTCATCACTCAAGATGATTTGCATTTGATTCACTCAAGTGAATTTTAATAATTTCAATGCGTTTTTGAAGCGTGTATCGTTCCATTTTCATTAATGGAGTAGTTTCTATTTGTCAAAAAATGACAGCTTCAAAAGTAACATCTACCGAAATAGCGGGCTATTCAAAATAACACCTCTTATTGGAAAACCCTGTACGTAATAAAGTTTTGCAGACAAAACGAAATGCGCAGTTCTAAGATTTTGCTTACAAAATTTAATTTTTGGAAACACCGAAAGGAAGTAAATATTTATATTTGAATTATTTGAAATTGTCACCCTGGTTTTCCCTGAGTTAAGTCAACTGTTTAAAAACCACGAAACAAGATGTTTTTTTTTTTTTTTTTTTTAATATTTTTATTCTAGATAAAAGAAAATTACATTTTCACTTATTTAACTAGAAATAACATATATATACTACACATAAATATATTACACACCGATATTATTCACTTTCATTGTTTTGCTGATTGAGCATAAAACTGAACAATTTTTTTTTAAATGTACCTATACTTTTTTCATTTTTAATTTCGTCTGGGAGGCAATTATATATGTTGCTTCCCTCGTAACCAATAGATTGCTTGCCATAATGAGTATGTATGGTGTTTAAATGTATTTTATCGTGTTGCCGTGTAAAGTGTGTGTGTACTTGGGACGTTTTAATGAGTTCTGTATTTGTATGTATGAGTTTATTATTTATTTTGTAAATAAGGAGACATGTATTATATTCATATAATTTTCTTAATTTTAATAGTTTTGTTTCTATATATAATTTTTTTGTTGATGTTCTAGGTTTGAAGTGGAATAGCTTTTTGATTACTTTGTTTTGTGTTACCTGTAGTTCGTTTATATATGTTTCACATGTATTTCCCCAGATTTCAACCAAGTAGTTTAAATGTGAGTGTACGAGGCTATAATATAGACCTCTTTTAATTTTATTTGGTAACAGATATGATATCCGGCTGAATACGCTAATTAAGGGGGTGATTTTATTTTTAATTTCTTGAATATGCTGCTTAAAAGTTAGGTGTTTATCAATGCACAGCCCAAGATATTTCTCCTGTATCAGGATTTGCAGGTTGTTATTTTCAATTTTTAAGGGTACATGAGGAGGAATTATTTTACGAGTTGAGCTTAAAATCATGTATCCTGTTTTTTTAACATTCATTGTTAATATATTTGATTGGAGCCAACTGTTAATTTTGTCTAAGTCACTCTGTGCATTTTCTAGTAAGATTTTTAAATCTTTACCCCAGTAGAAAATTGCAGTATCATCTGCATACAAAAAAATATCACCGTTTAAATCTAATTGGGAGATATCATTTATATAAATTTGGAACAGAATCAACATTCCGATCTGTTCGGTGAACCCAAAACATAAACAATGTTTTTGTTTACAGAACGCATTCCTTTTGACTGAATGACATCATTAACCTACATATCCTTTGTTTTTGTTTACATTATCGTATGAAAGGAATTTTTTATTGACTCTTAAGTTCACGGTCATTTGAATGAACACATTTTTATTTATAAGGACACTTTTTGTGTTATAAGTTTATTCGTTAACACATTCTTTTTGGATTTATTGTTTATTTACGTTAATCTATTATTATTTTTTTTTATTTCACTGTGTATTTATGTAATGTCGCACTTTTCTGATTTTTTTTTTTTTTGTTAATTCTTTAATTAATTACGTCCTATTTATTATTATTATTTTCTCCGTTTTTGCAATAGATTGACCAATAAAACCTTTTTTTTTCCAATCTTATAAAACCTGAACCTCCTGGTCACGGCACCAGTTGTAATGTTTTCGCCTTTTCACCATTTTCTTTTACTTGTTTAAAACAATATAAAAGTTTCTTCTCTCTTGGCTATGATCGATACTTCTTTTTTTTTTCTAAGGCTTTGCATATGTGTTCGCAGGGATGGAAAATTCCTCCCCTACAACACATAAGCCTCCATGAAAATTGGACCCTTAATTTCTTTGATAACTTCAGAAAGCTACTTAAAGCTCTCTTGTACTATATATCTTTATAGACATATGTACTTAACTAATTAATACGTTATTTACGATCTTGAACGCAAATATACCCGTATTTATATTGTAATTAAATTCCATCAAACGTTGTGTAATTTTTTTGATTTATGATATAGGATTTTAATTACTTTCATTTTGTGGTAACCCCCTTGGTTCTGATCGAGGTGTTGAGTTTCACAATTTAATTGGTCTTTCCATTGCAAACCTAGACTTACATGAATTCCCTGAATGAGCTAACTTTCCTAATGTAATTATTGATTCCCTGCACCCTAACAAAATCGTAGTTAAACGCTGATAAAAGATATTATACATGTTTATTTGGACAGATAATTAAATATAACTCAAATGGTTAATTGTTAGTAAATTTGGCAATGATTAATTATTGTGTCTGGTTGGCGCCACTCCTCCATGACTCAGCTGCTATAAGGTACATGTAAAATTGATTTAGTATGGTAATGTTATTAGTTAATTGTATATTTGACGAACTCAGAATAACCCTTTGCTAGCAAAAATTTGGCTCCTTCCTCCTGCAAGTAAACGAGATGATCGTGAGTCGACAAGAAATTCGTACAATCTTTTGACACGGCTTTTTGATTGATACCTTAGTTATCGCGTCCCAAAAAGCCTTCCACGTCATCATGCACTGCCTTCAAGTCTTCCCTCGGGTCCCGAAACCTCCAAATTCCAACACCTCCTTGGACTACAATTTACTTAGGGCGAACCGGTTTCGTCCTATATACAATCATATACTCACGGTTGGTGTGGACTTACGGGTCGTGAATCCTCATTCCACGTTTAAAAGAGAATGCGAGAGTGGTCTACCGACCTAAATGCAAGCTGTATGCAGGTCCGCATTCTCCAGTAAACAGTACATACGAATAAATATATGTATACATACAGTTTGGGAAAGGTTTATAACTCGCAATACGAGGCTATCTACCTCGCATTCCGAGCTCGGATCTCGCACGAAGAATTCTGCACAATTCTTAGCTTGGTAACCGAATATATACGTAAGAATAAGGTTATACTAATAAATACTAGTAGAATAAGAAATTATTTGATAGTTTGTTTTGGAGAGCTATCGAACTCCAGGCTTTTTGTTTGGTTTTGACGTTTTTATTTAAGAGAATCGTCATCTCTATTTGGTTTGGTCAATGGTCTTGTTGTAGGAGCGACCACTGCCTCCTGTTTGATGAACTGTATTTGTTTTAAACTTTACCTCCAGGTTTCAACATTAATTTCGTTCATCCTATCCCGTGATTTCTCAATTGTTTCAAGTAATTGATTGCCACATAAGAGGGTACACGACTCTCAACTGTCTCTGGCAACTGATGGGATCTATGCGAACACTCCATCAATAATGTTCAAATGTTTCGTATAATATTTCTATATAAATCTTACTAACCCGTGATTTTTCAATTGTAGATTGTGAATGGTAGGTAATTGTAAACACGCGGCTCCCAGCTGTTTCAAGTAACTAATAAAAATCTATGCGACTATCTAATCAATGGTATTCAAATGTTTCATGTAATATTCGATATAAATCTTGCTAACCCATGATTTTTCAATTGTAGATTGTGAATGATAGGTATTTGTAAATGACCCATATCGCTGCACATTGCACAATGACATCCTGATGGTTATCCTTATAACTCCGATAAATTATCTAGTTACGGCCAAGGTCGTTTTCAAACTATTCAGTTGACCCAGTCCCTCGTACGTCTTTATTTGTAAACAAATAATATAATCATCTCCTGACACACTAACCTAAATGTGAGATTTGTTTATTTTAAAATTCCTTAGAAGTCATTTGTGCCTCTTTACTTTTATTGTGCATTGTTAATTTAAATATTTTTAAATCCTTTTGAAGTTAAACTATTTATTTCATGTCCCGAATTTAGTAAACTTACTAGAAGTTAGGTGAAAATTAAATATAAATAAATATATATATATATATAAGTACACATATCTCGATTGTCAAAATATGTTAAAAAAAGAGTACATATATTAATAAATAAATATAAAATATATGATTCTACATAGTCTTGAATATTAATAAATACATATTTTCTTTTTCAATAAAGTAGATATGTCCATAGGTAGGTATCTAAGAATCGCTACCATTTCGATGCTTCGATTAATAAGTAAAATACATATATATAAATACATTACTCATATATTTATTCTTTATATACAATATATTACTTTATTTTATATAAATAAATACATAATATACATATATTAATGTGTAATGCTTTGTTTTGTTGTTTTTTAATAATTTAATTGATATACCATAATCAGCTGTATCTCCTCACTCCTAGGTCCTGAAAATTATTTATAAAAAGAAAACTTACCCCCCGTCAAGGTATTTCCGGTCGGGTGTACACAACAACCTTGATGAAGAAATCCTACCTAATTAATTGTATTTTTCAACTAATTTCAAAATAAGTCTTTTCGACTATTTATTCCTATTTAATATTTTATTCTCGCTTGAATCGTATAAATTAGCTGATATTTAATTTTTCTTCCGAACGAAATCCTAATTCAGAAAACCCGTTGATTTAATAACACTTTTCTAGTTTAGGCTTTTGAATGATAGCTGTTTCAAATTCCTTTTCGAAATGATAGACTGATGATTAAAATTCCGGTTAAAACGACAAACACTTTTAACACTGTCGCTATACGCACGATGGATTTTAATTGAACAATTTATTAATTCTAAATTTCTTTTTATATAAATTGATAAGAAAATTTATTCCGAATTGTGCAAACTTTTAATTAAACTCGACTCTTAATAAATTAATTTTTTTTCTAACTGTTAATTTTAGAACAAAGGTTTAAACGTTTATTATTATCGAATCCCTTTTTTTTGTTTTTGTGTTTCTTTTAACCTAAGATGAAGTATTTACTATTAATAATTTTAAACAAAATTATAATCTATTTTTAAATATCAATTCACGAGCACATCCACTTTAATTTAACGATAACAAACTCTTAAATTTAATTTGAATGTTTTCACTTTGAATGAAATAATTATTTTTAAATTTTAGTTAAATTCTTAATTCCGTAATCACTTTCTGCACTTCACTTAACACTTTTAAGCACTGAGTTTAAATTATATTTATTTTCACTGTTTAACCAAATTAAATTTCACTGACTCTAGCACTTGTATTTACCACAAAATTTTCCTAAGTCAGGGACTTATTTAAAATTTAACACTTAAAGATTTTTCACTGTTAATCCTACCAAAGAACGTAGTACCGCCACGTAACAACTTTTCGAATCCTCCGCGCGACTGCCTCCTGACTGATGTGTTCCATCTTTTATATCCCTCTCAGGTCCCAAAAGACGTATCTGAATTTCTCTTGATGCTTAATTCTATTTCCTATCAACTCGTAAACTTGAATATCTCTCTCACTAATATTGTTTATACATTCATACGATCTTTCGTCGTCCAGCTTTGGGCGGCGGCCAGTTTTTATCTCACGTCGCTAACTTGATAGGGTCCGAATCGGGTAAGTCTGCGTTCATTGCCCAAGCTTCCTTTGTTCTATGGTTCATACAAAATGTAGTTAAAATATCATGATTTTGCGTTCCCTTTTTTTCTCAATTCGCGATAGGTCCGTCCTCAGTAACATATATATAGATCTCAATTTTATGCATCTCGTGCGAAAATTGTTTAAATCCATGTCGAAATCTTTACTACGCATTTTTGAATTTCGATTTGTTTAAATTCTACTTAATTTTATTGTTACTTATATGAGCTTTTCCATTTCCACCCGTACTCTCTATCTCCCTGTCGCAGATTTGAGTTTTTCCTTTATCTTTGAATTTTATATTTATCCGCGACGTTTTCTTGCACAATTTCTTCTTGATTCTTATGTCATTTCTCATAACTCTTATAATTACTCATTTTCCAAGTCGTATTTATTAATTTCACGGATAAATTCGAATTGTATCGCTTTTCTCCACATGGATCATTTCCTATCTCCGTTCTTTACCCTTCCTTTTATCTTTTCTTCACTTTTCCCGATGTGTGTGGTCTCCAGGAAAATTTCATACTTCATCTATTATTAATTAATATATAATTTTCCACACTTCTATGGAAGATATACCTAATTAGACTCTGGTATATGTGTCACTTTTATTGTCTGACCCAATCTCCGCCCATTCTCCATCCCTCACTTACAAGATTTCACATAAATTATACGTCTGGACATATGTTTACGTCTCAGATTTTATGTACTACGGCCGTAAATTTAGTTTAATTTTAGAGCCATTAGTTTTAATATCTTTTGCTTTAAATAAATATTCCATAAGCTCCACGTTAAATTTTATTGGTCTTCTAATGGGTTATTACCTTAACGTAAATAAAAACCATGTTCGGATTTCGATTGTTTACCCTTCAAAATATACATGAGACCGCCAACCTTTTATCTTGTTTCGATCCCTCCGTAATATTGGGTAACTCCAATATATATCTAACCTAATAATTATGTAAAATGTCTACTTTTCCTGAATCTAATCTATCGCTATATGTTTTAGTTTTTCTGTCTTCTTCTGATACTCGATTTTCACGTCCCTAGGACCTTCGTAGCAGTCCAAAATCTCTATATTATCCTTCCATCCGGTCGCCGCACTTTTCTAAAATGTCTATTTTTTTTGCGAGATTTTCATTCAAGATTGATTTACCAATATGTCCGTTTCGTCTTAAATTGATAACGATTAATTTCCATTGTTTCCAACACTCACTCCTCTCTTTAGTACGATTTTTATCGAACATGACACCCTCCTTCTATCATAAATAATTGCACTACAGTTGAAATTCCGCCAGTAACTTTCCTTTGCTTTTCCCGTCCTTTTTTTATACTATCACGTTTATAATTTTTTTCATTGCATTTTTGTGTGTGCGCTTTACAACCTGTAAAACTTCCAAGCACCCGATTTCAATGGTTCGATACCCCATAAATGTCTCAGTTATTGTAAACATTCCCAGGAGTTTGTCACCTTGAAAGTCGATGTTGACCCTAAAGTGCGTTCACCTCCAATTTCTGTGAGAATCGAAATGTCGTTAATTATCTTTTTTTATTGCCTGATCCACAGTTCATTCCTTTGTCTGCATTTGATGTACGCCTCTTCGTTCACTGATTGGTTACTCAAAATTTTATAGCTCTTTGTTCAGATCTATTGGTTGACAAAATTCAATGTTTATTTTGAAGCCTCAAAAGGGGGTTCCTAGTCGTTCCTAGACGATTTTAATGACCTCTGTGTTTATACTATAGAATCTCAACATAATTCCAACTATTACAGGGGCCTACTGAAAAACAAACTGAATCAATTTTAACCTCAACAGATGTCGCTAGAATGACGGTTTTCATTAATAATTTGTATATTTTTAGCAGCTATGGTTTATCTGGTTTCACTGTGATTTTAGCCTTTCATCACAGTTCCCCCCTCTGAACTCAATTTGCTGTGGCTAACGTTGTATACTACTTTAGACATCGAAATTGTGTTCAAATGTAGTCTAGCTATCCTCCCCCCCCGTTCTGTTATTCCTTTTCCTACATCACTTCATGTTATTTCCTTTCTCCCCCCCCCTCATTCTGTTATTCCCTTTCTCTCTCTTCATTCTGTTATTCCTTTTCCTACATCACCTCCTGTTATTTCCTTTCTCCCCCCCCCTCATTCTGTTATTCCCTTTCTCTCTCTCCATTTTGTTTGGATTGTTAACAACCTTGACTCTGAATCTCATTGTATTTTCTATTTTCTTTTCGCGTAGATTTTACTTTATGGAATTTCCTCTAATTTTGATAAACTCAAAATTATTCTCTTTTTTGCTAGAACACGCCCCTCGACTCGCGTGTTTAGGTGGCCCTCAACCTAGTTGGACTAAGACCTCCCTTACAATGATTCAGATAAAGATTGTTTGCAATCTCGCGGTCTATTGACCAACTGAAAAGTGGATGGTCTCTTGGTGTGCAAATAATTTTTCGTTTTGTTTTTGTTTTGTAAGTATGATAATTTTTGTGAAATATGTATCTTTGCACGACCTCACCCAATCCAAAAATCAGTGGTATACATGTTTCATTTAAACTTTTCCAGCATTTTTTTTTTCTTATTCGCAAATTTTTTTTTTTTTTTTGTGTAATTTCTAATTGTCTTTTCATAGATCATTCAAACAAGTTGTTCTAGCCTAGGTGTTACCCACCCTAATTTTTAAATTTCATAAATGTTCTTAACTAAACTCCAATTTTCTCATCGTTCCTGTTTCCTTTTAAATTTTTTTTTTTTTTGAAAATTTAACCTAACCATATCGTAATTCTAATGTTCCCTTTTTATCTTTACCTAATGTCTACTCTAAATCTATAGATAGCCTTATTTCAAGTTTTTAAAAAAAAAAAAAAAAAAAAAAAAATCTAACTCTATGCATTGTCAATTTAAAATCTTGTTTTATAAAACGTACCCTATCCTATTTATAATATATGTATTTTTTTTTTGTTCCTTTTGTGGGTATATAACTCCCATACGCTTTCCTTCTGTGTTCTTACTTATCTAACAAAATTTTCCTACACACTAACACACAATTTTTTTTCTAAACTAGAAAATCAATATTATCGAAAAATTTTTCTCTTACTCTATTAGTAAATTAGAATATGATTGTCGCTTATTAAGAGATTTGTTCACTCAACCTTAAAGACTTAAGGACGACCCGCCCCTCGCAAACAAACTGATAGTCTAATATTTTAGTAATTTTCTTTCTCCTTAAATTATATCGTATCCTAACAGATTTTAAATTTTTCTCAATCGTTTATTTATTTAAGGTTTCAAATATTTGTAAATTTCGCATTTTATTCGTTGATTTCCACTATCTCTAAACTTGGTTTTTGTTCCTTATTACATGTATAATATTTCGCTAAATGAATTGCGCTATAATCTCCTTTTATTTCCCGAGTTACCGGATCAATTAGCGTATACGTGTTACTATAAACTTCCGATCCAATTACATAAGGTCCATCGTAAAGCAGATTGAATTTTTTTATTTCTTTTTTGAGTAGGTTTGATTGTGTAAATTTTTTCAACTTGACCAGGGTCCCAATCTCATAAGTTATTAATCTTTTGTTGAGATTATAGTATTTCTGTCGATTTGCAGCGCTTTTCTCTAAATTTTTCCGTGCTGCTAGTCTTATTTCATTTATTGTTTTCGTAGATTTTCCGCAGCCTTGAGTATACCTGTCTAAACTATAAGTTGGTGATTTCCCAAAAGCTATTTCATTAGGTGAGAATCCTGTTGAACAGTGTATCGAATTATTGTAGGTTTGTTCTATTTCTTTAAGGAAAGCCGCCCACTTGGTATGTTTTTCGTGACAATAAATACGGAAAATTCTACCTAGTTCCTTATTCACGCGCTCTGTTATGTTCGGTCCGGGATTTCGTATTGACGTATGTACGATTCTTATGCCCATCCTATTTAAGTTGTTTTCCCATTTCTTCGATGTAAATTGAGATCCGTTGTCCGTTAACAAAGCATCTATTTGTATTGTTTTATTAAAATCCTCTACACAATTTAACACGGTCTTAGTACTTGCTATCCTCAATTTATATAATTTTACAAATCTACTGAATGAATCTTGTATCACGAAAATGAATCTAACCCCTCCTATTCCTCTCGGTAAAGGTCCGTATAAATCTGCCATAGCTAATTGTCCTACTTCTTTGGTAATTATGGATTTACTCGGCCCTACAGTTGGTCGAATTTCGCGCTTCGCCAGCTGACATAGGTGACACCCTCTCACTATGCGTTTTATATCTCGGTGCATGCCTGGCCAATAATACCTATCTCCCAAAGCTGTCCCTGTTTTAAAAACTCCTCCGTGTCCAATTTCTAAATGTATCATTTTTATTAGTTCTTCAGTCAATTCTTGTGGTACTGCTAACACCGTTTTGTTTAGTCCTGTTGTGTAATATAAAGTCTTGCCTATTTTTTTGTAATTTTTCAAATACCTATTTACATCTTTTGTCGGCGGCCCAAATTTTCCCTTGCGCAAATATCCGAAAATTTCTCCCAAAAATGTGTCTTGTTTTTGTAGTTCAGTTATATTTTCTAAGTGTTTTCGAATCTGTTGTCTACCTTTCACTGCAAAAGCTGCTATCTCTGGGCACGTGTTTTTCTCCTCCTGTACATTTTTTGCATCACAAGAATAACGAGATAAAATATCAGGCCCTATATTTTCCTTCCCTTTGACGTACTCTACAGTGAAGTTAAATTGATTTAAATATAAAATCCACCGTGTTAGTCGGCCACTGTACATCTTCCAGCTCTTTAAAAATGTCAATGCTTGATGATCCGTCCTAATTATTAAGTGTACTCCTCTTAAGTATGTCTCAAATTTGTGTAAAGCATATATTATCGCCCATAACTCTTGTTCTGACGTGGTCCATTTCAACTCCGGTCCTCTTAAAGCTTTGCTAATAAATCCAATAACGTGGTGATTTCCTTCCTCATCCAACTGATATAATTCTCCTCCTATGGCGAACCCCGAACTATCTGTCTGTAAATAATAAGTACTATTTGGGTCATGATGATGTAAAATAACTGTCTCTAAAAATAATGTTTTCACCCTCTCGAATGCGCGCTGTTCTGAGTCACCCCATCGCCAGGTTCTATTTTTCTGAAGTAAATCGCACAAAACCCGTGTTGTTTCCCCATATTTATTTGCGAATCTACGGTAATAATTGCAAAGTCCTAGAAAAGCTCTAACTTGTTTTATTTTCTTGGGTACCGGAAAATTTTTTATAGCATCAATCTTTTCCGGATCCATTTGAACTCCCAAAGGCGTTATAATATGTCCTAACATACGTACTTCTGTGAATAAAAATTGACATTTTTCAAGTTTACAAGTCATGTTTGCTTCCTTTAACCTCTCAAGTACCGCGTTTACATGTTCAAAATGATCTTCTTGACTACCACACGTATATATTATTAAATCATCTAAGTAATTAGCGCAGAATTCCCTCACCCCTGGTCCTAGAATTTTGTCCATTCCTCTTGAAAAACTCCCTACTGATGTTTTTAACCCCTGCGGTAATACCTTGTATACGTAAGATTTTCCATTGTATACAAACCCAGTATACTTGCGACTTTCTGGACTGATAGGTATTTGAAAGTAAGCTGAATTTAGATCTATTGTGGTTATGAATTTTACACCATGAAAACGCTGTATAATTTCTGAAGTTAATGGTGGTTTTTCTACTTCCGCCTGCATTCTGGTGTTTAAGAATCTAGCATCTAAGAGTATCCTAACCGTCCCATCTTTTTTCAAGGTAAATGTTAGAGGACTAGAAAACTGCGTGGCCTCTCTACTGATGATTCCTAATGACTCCAATTCTCTAATCTTTTCATCAATCTTATCCCTGTAAGCAAAAGGTACTGGGTAGGATCGCTTAACGAAAGGCGTCTCGTCCGTCATTCTTATTTCGTGAGTGTACAAAGTAGTTAGGCCCGGTTTGTCTATAAATACATTCTTATGTTTAATTAAAATCTTTTCTAACCCTTCTTTTCCTTTTGAATCTAAATTTAACTCGGACACAAAGGTCGTTATTCTACTCTCGAGGCACGCCGTATTATTTATTTCAGGGTTTACTTCAATATTAATTATTTTTCCACTTGTGCAATTTTGATTTCTAATCTCGTGTTTAGGTTTCCTATGAATTTTGGTTGAATTTACTAACTCTATTTCCTTCTTCCCATTTCCTGTTTTTATTTTTAACTTTCTGTTTTCTCCACATTTAAATTCAGCTGTATATTCGTCTAACCAGTTGATACCCAATATAATTGGTCTAATTAACTTCGGTATTATTAAACACGGCGTATTTATTATAACATCTCCAAATCGCAATGGTACTAAAACCAACCTAGATATTCTCTGACTTTTATGTCCTATCGCTACTTTAATTTGTATAGTGGTTACAGGCATAATAGGATAAAGTGTTTGGTCATTTAAATAACTTTCATAAAATTCTTGAGAAACGCACGTGATTTGACTCCCGGTATCTATTAGACAATGAACTTCCGTGTTATCTATCTGTGCTTTGGCTTCCGGTAATAACGGTAAAGTGCTACCCTTTTCTACTTCCTCATAATCTCTGTCTTCGAAAATGTTGTTGAACCCACTAATTTCCCTTCTTGTTTTCTCTTCGTTCACTTTCAATTGATTCCATTCATCCGTTATTTGTTGTAAAGAATTGACACATACTTCCACATCTATTTCCGCTTCCGTTCTCGTTTCTTCCGCTCCATCCTTTCGTCTTCTCACATTCCTTTCTGCTTTTATTGGAACAGTCATCCCTTGTTCATTTCTTCCCAATCCTTTCATTGGATTCCACCCCCATTTCATCATAATCTTCAATGCAGTGTTGTGTTTTGGTGCCGGCGTCCCTCTCCCTGTGTGAGTCGTATTCATGAGGGCTAATGAATCAACCCTCGGCCGTTTCCCGAATTGTTTGCGATTACTAACTCCTTGCCGCTTGTAGCTATTGTAGAACCTCCCTGTGAAGATGTCGTAGTTTCGGCACACTTGCTGCAGCTAGCGCCTCCTTCCACACTCTCTATTGCGTGAATTCTCTTCTTTATAGCGTGATAACGGTCACGGTATTTGTCCTTCTTGTTGATCTCCTCCCCACTCCTTTTCTTTGTGTTCCGTTCTTCCGGTGTGCAAACCATTGTATCTAGTTTTCGAAGAAACTCAGCAGCGACAATCTCATCTCCTGACTGCCCTGAAAACCATAGCGATTGAACATCTTTAGGGTAATGTCTCATAATCTCGTCAACTACGCCCAACGGTGTCTCGGTAATTTTTAATGCTTTCGCTAAATCCCAATAATTTGCGAAATGAGTGAGCATGGATATATCTCTCTTGGAATCATATACCCCTTCCGCAAGACGACGGCGAACCTCATTCTTCTTTATATCTCCCCAATAGGTAGCTAAAAAATCTCTTTCGAAATCCAACATTGTTTCCCATCGCTTGTTGTATAACTTGGCCCACGTTTTTGCTTCTCCCTTCAAATTTTCCCGTACGACAATTAATGGATCTGTACGTTTAACTTTTCTAGTGTATTCTTTTAAATCTTCTAAGAAACTTATGGGGTTTTGGTTTCCACCGGAAAATGAAGGTCGTTCCTGCTGCGGTAGCATTTCCACTACTTGGAGAACGTTTTTCGGCGCACTATCCTCTCCTGTCACCGCCACTGTTGTTGGTCTTCCTAATTGTTTCTCAAGTTCCTGCATTTTATCAACAAGCGGTGCTAAAGCTGCTTGAATTATTGTAGTAATATCTCCGATGTTCACTGTTGACGTCCCAGCTGTAGCATTTTCCTCGATTGCCGTCACTAAAGCTTCTGTTTGCCTCCCCATTCCACGTTTTCCCACCATTTCTTAGATTTTCCGAGTGTTACCCACTTATGTATCTATTTTTTTTCTTACTAAGCGACAACCTCAATATTCCTATTTTAATGTTCTTAATTATTTATATATATGTTGCCTTTCTTATTCTATATTTTTTTTTTTCAAATTTTTCTCGTTTTTCTTATTTTTTTTTTGTTTTTCTAGATTTTTTTCTTGTATTTTATCACCTGGCTGTTCCTGTAAAATTTCAAGTTCGTTTATGATTTTCACATCACTCTCTTGTATACCCTCGTCTTGTTTGATATCCGAATATGTTCCAGTCTCCCCCTCTGATTGACTCATATTTTCAGGTGCCTTAAGATTCTCAACTTGTAACGAACTTTTTCGCGATCGTTTGAATATTTCTCTCAGTTCATCAACTAAAGGAACTGTTTCGGTGCTTACCTTCGCGTCATCGAGTTTTCTTTTCTCTGCCATATTTATTTATTGTTGAGTTCAAATCTATATTCAATTTGCAAAATTTGTAAATTCTATTATGATTTTGAAATACCTAACATGATTTTTTTTCATATACCTATCACGATGTTTCCTCGAAATAGGTATATATATACACATATATATATCCCATCATAAACATTCGTCAACGACATTAAAATTTCGAGCCAACTCTGAATTGTATTTTTTTCTTTGAGATTGAAGGTCGAATTCTCAACTAACATTTTGTCTTTTCAAAACAACGTTTATTTGTTTGGCCCATACTTGAATTCCTTATCGAATCCATTGACTGGATTCCCTGTGCCTTAAAATATGTTTTAATAGTCAACTACCTGACCCGAATGTCAACAAAATTATCATGAGTAAATCTTACGTTATTTCAACTTACCCGTTTATATGGTAAATTATATTATGTAAGATTAATCTTACCTCACAAAACAAAACATCAAATGTTTCACCCTCATTAATGACTCTGTCGATTATCGAGATTTGTGATCCTGACTAAATCTATCTACTCGTGCATTGGCGGCACGTAGAGCGATCATTTGAATTTAACACGTGGTCCTAATGATTAACTATGATGTAATACAATTACACTTCTCTATTTTGATATTATTGTTTTCATAGATCTACCTATCACACGATATGGGTGTAATATTTCCGTTATTCATTATGTTACAGATGGTCATAATATATAACACCTCAAAATCTCAAAATAATTGTTTTTTCTTTTGTTTTATAATGATATTATTGTTAATCAAAAAAAAATATTTTTTTTTTTTTGTTAATCAATTGATATTAATCAATTTTATATTTTTCGTAATCATTATTTTTGCAAAACCAATGATATCTAGTAAAGTACATTGGGTGTTGTAAAACATTAATCAATTTAATTTGTCTAAACCTTTCTATTCTTCTAATAAATCTGTCGAAGGTCTAGCGATAAAAACAATAATATCTTTTCCTGACTTTGTGAATAATTTGTTAAGTACCACGGCCCGCCGCTGGTCTGTATTTTTGAATATAAGATAAACAATAATTGTTTACGTTAATACTCCACGATATCCGAATGCAATGTTTATGTTATATTTGTTCCAGCTATCTCGTTTTTGTGTCATTGTTTATTTAATCTCGACGTTTGTTATTTAATTTTTTGTTCCTCGGAGTGATACGTATTACTTAACGATGTTTCCGACTTTTAAGATATATAGATGTTTTTACGCCCGATGTTTATCTTATCAATTTTTTCGATGTTCTTTGTTTTCACAATAAGTTCGATGTTTTTCGGGCTTGTCTGTTTATTAAACTTGCTTCATATCAACATTCCGATCTGTTCGGTGAACCCAAAACATAAACAATGTTTTTGTTTACAGAACGCATTCCTTTTGACTGAATGACATCATTAACCTACATATCCTTTGTTTTTGTTTACATTATCGTATGAAAGGAATTTTTTATTGACTCTTAAGTTCACGGTCATTTGAATGAACACATTTTTATTTATAAGGACACTTTTTGTGTTATAAGTTTATTCGTTAACACATTCTTTTTGGATTTATTGTTTATTTACGTTAATCTATTATTATTTTTTTTTATTTCACTGTGTATTTATGTAATGTCGCACTTTTCTGATTTTTTTTTTTTTTGTTAATTCTTTAATTAATTACGTCCTATTTATTATTATTATTTTCTCCGTTTTTGCAATAGATTGACCAATAAAACCTTTTTTTTTCCAATCTTATAAAACCTGAACCTCCTGGTCACGGCACCAGTTGTAATGTTTTCGCCTTTTCACCATTTTCTTTTACTTGTTTAAAACAATATAAAAGTTTCTTCTCTCTTGGCTATGATCGATACTTCTTTTTTTTTCTAAGGCTTTGCATATGTGTTCGCAGGGATGGAAAATTCCTCCCCTACAACACATAAGCCTCCATGAAAATTGGACCCTTAATTTCTTTGATAACTTCAGAAAGCTACTTAAAGCTCTCTTGTACTATATATCTTTATAGACATATGTACTTAACTAATTAATACGTTATTTACGATCTTGAACGCAAATATACCCGTATTTATATTGTAATTAAATTCCATCAAACGTTGTGTAATTTTTTTGATTTATGATATAGGATTTTAATTACTTTCATTTTGTGGTAACCCCCTTGGTTCTGATCGAGGTGTTGAGTTTCACAATTTAATTGGTCTTTCCATTGCAAACCTAGACTTACATGAATTCCCTGAATGAGCTAACTTTCCTAATGTAATTATTGATTCCCTGCACCCTAACAAAATCGTAGTTAAACGCTGATAAAAGATATTATACATGTTTATTTGGACAGATAATTAAATATAACTCAAATGGTTAATTGTTAGTAAATTTGGCAATGATTAATTATTGTGTCTGGTTGGCGCCACTCCTCCATGACTCAGCTGCTATAAGGTACATGTAAAATTGATTTAGTATGGTAATGTTATTAGTTAATTGTATATTTGACGAACTCAGAATAACCCTTTGCTAGCAAAAATTTGGCTCCTTCCTCCTGCAAGTAAACGAGATGATCGTGAGTCGACAAGAAATTCGTACAATCTTTTGACACGGCTTTTTGATTGATACCTTAGTTATCGCGTCCCAAAAAGCCTTCCACGTCATCATGCACTGCCTTCAAGTCTTCCCTCGGGTCCCGAAACCTCCAAATTCCAACACCTCCTTGGACTACAATTTACTTAGGGCGAACCGGTTTCGTCCTATATACAATCATATACTCACGGTTGGTGTGGACTTACGGGTCGTGAATCCTCATTCCACGTTTAAAAGAGAATGCGAGAGTGGTCTACCGACCTAAATGCAAGCTGTATGCAGGTCCGCATTCTCCAGTAAACAGTACATACGAATAAATATATGTATACATACAGTTTGGGAAAGGTTTATAACTCGCAATACGAGGCTATCTACCTCGCATTCCGAGCTCGGATCTCGCACGAAGAATTCTGCACAATTCTTAGCTTGGTAACCGAATATATACGTAAGAATAAGGTTATACTAATAAATACTAGTAGAATAAGAAATTATTTGATAGTTTGTTTTGGAGAGCTATCGAACTCCAGGCTTTTTGTTTGGTTTTGACGTTTTTATTTAAGAGAATCGTCATCTCTATTTGGTTTGGTCAATGGTCTTGTTGTAGGAGCGACCACTGCCTCCTGTTTGATGAACTGTATTTGTTTTAAACTTTACCTCCAGGTTTCAACATTAATTTCGTTCATCCTATCCCGTGATTTCTCAATTGTTTCAAGTAATTGATTGCCACATAAGAGGGTACACGACTCTCAACTGTCTCTGGCAACTGATGGGATCTATGCGAACACTCCATCAATAATGTTCAAATGTTTCGTATAATATTTCTATATAAATCTTACTAACCCGTGATTTTTCAATTGTAGATTGTGAATGGTAGGTAATTGTAAACACGCGGCTCCCAGCTGTTTCAAGTAACTAATAAAAATCTATGCGACTATCTAATCAATGGTATTCAAATGTTTCATGTAATATTCGATATAAATCTTGCTAACCCATGATTTTTCAATTGTAGATTGTGAATGATAGGTATTTGTAAATGACCCATATCGCTGCACATTGCACAATGACATCCTGATGGTTATCCTTATAACTCCGATAAATTATCTAGTTACGGCCAAGGTCGTTTTCAAACTATTCAGTTGACCCAGTCCCTCGTACGTCTTTATTTGTAAACAAATAATATAATCATCTCCTGACACACTAACCTAAATGTGAGATTTGTTTATTTTAAAATTCCTTAGAAGTCATTTGTGCCTCTTTACTTTTATTGTGCATTGTTAATTTAAATATTTTTAAATCCTTTTGAAGTTAAACTATTTATTTCATGTCCCGAATTTAGTAAACTTACTAGAAGTTAGGTGAAAATTAAATATAAATAAATATATATATATATATAAGTACACATATCTCGATTGTCAAAATATGTTAAAAAAAGAGTACATATATTAATAAATAAATATAAAATATATGATTCTACATAGTCTTGAATATTAATAAATACATATTTTCTTTTTCAATAAAGTAGATATGTCCATAGGTAGGTATCTAAGAATCGCTACCATTTCGATGCTTCGATTAATAAGTAAAATACATATATATAAATACATTACTCATATATTTATTCTTTATATACAATATATTACTTTATTTTATATAAATAAATACATAATATACATATATTAATGTGTAATGCTTTGTTTTGTTGTTTTTTAATAATTTAATTGATATACCATAATCAGCTGTATCTCCTCACTCCTAGGTCCTGAAAATTATTTATAAAAAGAAAACTTACCCCCCGTCAAGGTATTTCCGGTCGGGTGTACACAACAACCTTGATGAAGAAATCCTACCTAATTAATTGTATTTTTCAACTAATTTCAAAATAAGTCTTTTCGACTATTTATTCCTATTTAATATTTTATTCTCGCTTGAATCGTATAAATTAGCTGATATTTAATTTTTCTTCCGAACGAAATCCTAATTCAGAAAACCCGTTGATTTAATAACACTTTTCTAGTTTAGGCTTTTGAATGATAGCTGTTTCAAATTCCTTTTCGAAATGATAGACTGATGATTAAAATTCCGGTTAAAACGACAAACACTTTTAACACTGTCGCTATACGCACGATGGATTTTAATTGAACAATTTATTAATTCTAAATTTCTTTTTATATAAATTGATAAGAAAATTTATTCCGAATTGTGCAAACTTTTAATTAAACTCGACTCTTAATAAATTAATTTTTTTTCTAACTGTTAATTTTAGAACAAAGGTTTAAACGTTTATTATTATCGAATCCCTTTTTTTTGTTTTTGTGTTTCTTTTAACCTAAGATGAAGTATTTACTATTAATAATTTTAAACAAAATTATAATCTATTTTTAAATATCAATTCACGAGCACATCCACTTTAATTTAACGATAACAAACTCTTAAATTTAATTTGAATGTTTTCACTTTGAATGAAATAATTATTTTTAAATTTTAGTTAAATTCTTAATTCCGTAATCACTTTCTGCACTTCACTTAACACTTTTAAGCACTGAGTTTAAATTATATTTATTTTCACTGTTTAACCAAATTAAATTTCACTGACTCTAGCACTTGTATTTACCACAAAATTTTCCTAAGTCAGGGACTTATTTAAAATTTAACACTTAAAGATTTTTCACTGTTAATCCTACCAAAGAACGTAGTACCGCCACGTAACAACTTTTCGAATCCTCCGCGCGACTGCCTCCTGACTGATGTGTTCCATCTTTTATATCCCTCTCAGGTCCCAAAAGACGTATCTGAATTTCTCTTGATGCTTAATTCTATTTCCTATCAACTCGTAAACTTGAATATCTCTCTCACTAATATTGTTTATACATTCATACGATCTTTCGTCGTCCAGCTTTGGGCGGCGGCCAGTTTTTATCTCACGTCGCTAACTTGATAGGGTCCGAATCGGGTAAGTCTGCGTTCATTGCCCAAGCTTCCTTTGTTCTATGGTTCATACAAAATGTAGTTAAAATATCATGATTTTGCGTTCCCTTTTTTTCTCAATTCGCGATAGGTCCGTCCTCAGTAACATATATATAGATCTCAATTTTATGCATCTCGTGCGAAAATTGTTTAAATCCATGTCGAAATCTTTACTACGCATTTTTGAATTTCGATTTGTTTAAATTCTACTTAATTTTATTGTTACTTATATGAGCTTTTCCATTTCCACCCGTACTCTCTATCTCCCTGTCGCAGATTTGAGTTTTTCCTTTATCTTTGAATTTTATATTTATCCGCGACGTTTTCTTGCACAATTTCTTCTTGATTCTTATGTCATTTCTCATAACTCTTATAATTACTCATTTTCCAAGTCGTATTTATTAATTTCACGGATAAATTCGAATTGTATCGCTTTTCTCCACATGGATCATTTCCTATCTCCGTTCTTTACCCTTCCTTTTATCTTTTCTTCACTTTTCCCGATGTGTGTGGTCTCCAGGAAAATTTCATACTTCATCTATTATTAATTAATATATAATTTTCCACACTTCTATGGAAGATATACCTAATTAGACTCTGGTATATGTGTCACTTTTATTGTCTGACCCAATCTCCGCCCATTCTCCATCCCTCACTTACAAGATTTCACATAAATTATACGTCTGGACATATGTTTACGTCTCAGATTTTATGTACTACGGCCGTAAATTTAGTTTAATTTTAGAGCCATTAGTTTTAATATCTTTTGCTTTAAATAAATATTCCATAAGCTCCACGTTAAATTTTATTGGTCTTCTAATGGGTTATTACCTTAACGTAAATAAAAACCATGTTCGGATTTCGATTGTTTACCCTTCAAAATATACATGAGACCGCCAACCTTTTATCTTGTTTCGATCCCTCCGTAATATTGGGTAACTCCAATATATATCTAACCTAATAATTATGTAAAATGTCTACTTTTCCTGAATCTAATCTATCGCTATATGTTTTAGTTTTTCTGTCTTCTTCTGATACTCGATTTTCACGTCCCTAGGACCTTCGTAGCAGTCCAAAATCTCTATATTATCCTTCCATCCGGTCGCCGCACTTTTCTAAAATGTCTATTTTTTTTGCGAGATTTTCATTCAAGATTGATTTACCAATATGTCCGTTTCGTCTTAAATTGATAACGATTAATTTCCATTGTTTCCAACACTCACTCCTCTCTTTAGTACGATTTTTATCGAACATGACACCCTCCTTCTATCATAAATAATTGCACTACAGTTGAAATTCCGCCAGTAACTTTCCTTTGCTTTTCCCGTCCTTTTTTTATACTATCACGTTTATAATTTTTTTCATTGCATTTTTGTGTGTGCGCTTTACAACCTGTAAAACTTCCAAGCACCCGATTTCAATGGTTCGATACCCCATAAATGTCTCAGTTATTGTAAACATTCCCAGGAGTTTGTCACCTTGAAAGTCGATGTTGACCCTAAAGTGCGTTCACCTCCAATTTCTGTGAGAATCGAAATGTCGTTAATTATCTTTTTTTATTGCCTGATCCACAGTTCATTCCTTTGTCTGCATTTGATGTACGCCTCTTCGTTCACTGATTGGTTACTCAAAATTTTATAGCTCTTTGTTCAGATCTATTGGTTGACAAAATTCAATGTTTATTTTGAAGCCTCAAAAGGGGGTTCCTAGTCGTTCCTAGACGATTTTAATGACCTCTGTGTTTATACTATAGAATCTCAACATAATTCCAACTATTACAGGGGCCTACTGAAAAACAAACTGAATCAATTTTAACCTCAACAGATGTCGCTAGAATGACGGTTTTCATTAATAATTTGTATATTTTTAGCAGCTATGGTTTATCTGGTTTCACTGTGATTTTAGCCTTTCATCACAGTTCTTGCGGAACTCCGTAGTTTATTGGTAGGTGGTTGCTATTTTGATTATTGATGCTAACGAATTGCTTTCTGTTGCTAAGATATGATTTGAATAGATTAAGAGCAGGACCAACTACACCAATTTTCTCGAGTTTCTTGAGAAGTATGTCATGGCTTACTGTATCGAAGGCTTTTTGAAGGTCAATTAGTATAGATAAAATATAATTCCCACCATCAATGTTGCTTCTAAGTTTACTGATTAAGTCATTTATTGCCGCAAGTGTGTTTGATTTTTTCCTAAAGCCATATTGTTTTTTATATAAGAACGATTTTTTTGATAGAAAGTTGTTTAATCTATCGTAGATTACACGTTCAAAGATTTTAGATAAGATTGGTAAGATAGAAATGGGTCTGTAATTTGAGGTATCCGTTTTGGACCCACCTTTGTGAATTGGTATTACCTTAGCAATTTTGCAACTATCTGGAAAAGTTCCCTCTTTAAGACACTGATTAATTAACTTTGATAAAATAGGAACCAATTCTGTGGAGAGACTTAGAACTGTCTTACATTTGAGTGTATCGTAACCAGCGCTTGCATTTAGTTTTAAGGATTTTATTATTTTACTTATTTCTAATTCCGTGGTAGGTTGAAGATATAATGATTCCTTGCTATCATGCACTAATGTTATTTCATTGGCTAGATTGTGTGTGATTTTGTTGTGTATATTATTAGCTAAGGAGGAGCCAATGTTACAGAAGAAATTGTTAAAGTGGTCGCATATCTCTACGTTGTTTGTGATTATTTCGTTGTTAATGATTAATTTATTACAAAAAGTATTCAAAGTATTCGATTGGTTCTGTATGATGTTGTTTATTAACTTCCAGGTTTTTTTACTGTTATTTTCGCATTTTTTAAAAAGATCACCGTAGTGTTTTTGTTTTAAGTTTCGTTTTTTCTTAGTAATATTATTTCTTACTACTTGGAATTCTGTTTTCAATAACGTGTTGTTTGGTTGTTTTTTTAGTTTCAGGTGTAATCTGTTTCTTTTGTTGATTAATTTTATAAGGTCTTTGGTTATCCAGTCTGGGTTATTTATGTTTTTTGTGTTAATTTTAGTGATGCTATTATAATTAATTTTATTTGTGAGGTAGTTTACGAGATTGTCATAGTTTAATACCGAGTCGTCATCCATGTTAAGATGAAAGGGATTTTGGATGATATCATTCTTTAGATTATCAAAATCAATATGTGTATATTTTCGGGACGACTTTATAGATGTGTTTTTAGTATATGTGTGAATTACATCAAGGAGTAAGATATTGTGGTCGGATATTGAATTATCACAGTTCGTTAATGAGTATTCTAGTTTTATGTCGGTGAGTATATGATCAATGATTGTGTTTGTATTTTTTGTGATGCGTGTTGCGTGTTTTTTGTTTATTTTGTTCAAAATGATATAGTTATTAAAACTAATTGTATTTGTGTATTTACGAGTGTGTGTATTAGTTGGATCAAGCAGATTTATGTTAAAGTCTCCAAATATAATACCTCTTTTATATGTTTCTAGCTGAGAGGAAAGTGTCTCTAAGAAGTCTTTGAAAACAGTATTTGGTTTTTTATATACTAATCCTATTTTAAGATTGAGCTTGCTTACATGAATCCATAAAAAGTTGTATGACAAAATCTTTTTTTGTAAGGATTTCACATGACTGTAATATTGTTGCACTAAATTTGTCTATAGTGGCACCGGGATAAATATAACTCCGGCATTCCATGGTTTTTGAATTTTTTTCAATACTTCTTCTCATTTTTCTTCCACCCTCATCTCCAAAAATGAGTATTTTAGATTTGTTTTCCTGCGGCGGCATTACAAGATCTGCTAGTTGATGTGAAGAAATGTTATTTTCCACTATGGGAAGTTGATTTGTTTCGGCTCCATAAGTCGAGAGCGATTGATTACTGTTTAAAGGTGTTAGATTTGTTAAGGAATTCTCCACTTTTTTTGTTACATGCTTAAGTTCATTAATGTTTTTATCTATGTTTATAATTTGACTTTTAATTTCTTGTTGAAAATTTTCGAGTAGTGAATATATTTTTAGAGACATCTCTTGGAAGCTTTTGAAGTTTTTGTTTAATTGGTTAATTATTGAATTAATTTTATCGTTATCGTCCGGTGTTTCATTATGTTGTAGGGTTTCGTTCACAGATGTCTCCGTCAGCTCATCTTCATTCTGTTGTGAGGTTTCGTTCACAGATGTCTCTGCCAGCTCATTTGTTTGTTGAGAAGTTTTATTAGTTTCTTTGCAAGATGGGCACTTGAAACTTTGTTTGTAGTTTTTATTCATCTTGCGAAAATTGATTTCAGTTATATGACAACAAAAGAAATGAAAATTATGCTTACATGTCTTGCAGTATAAATTTTCGTTGTCATGTTTGACACTCTTTCCCGCTTTAAGGTATTTAAAAAAATTTAGAATTTCATCCGAACTAGCTAACCAAAATCTGATGAAAGTGTTGCGAAATCTGCGATTTAATCGAAGATCTACGTAAATAAATCGAAACCGAATATATATACATTTTATATATATGCACGGAGATCAATCGATTTTTGCCCTAACGATAAATTAAGAGGCCTTATTAATAAAAACATCAAATTAAAAATGTTTTATTGATTTGCCTGATTTGATGACCATGACGATATAAAGAATTTCGTTGTAATGCGAAAATGTTCGGATTTTCGTGAACACGTGTTCCGACATTATGATAATATATTCGTAATTTACTAAAAAAAATTATCAGGGAACCTGTTAATTCTTTCGCAATGATTGCAATCCCGTTTTTAACCGGAATCTTTAAATAGTATAAAATAAATTCGCTATCCGCGTCTGTCTGTTTGTGCGCTTAGTTCTTCTAAACTAGGCAATGGAATTTGATAGGGTTTTCACTATCATTTAGAAAATTTCTTCCGGAATGTTTACATATATAATACATGCATATTATATTTATAAAAAGTAGAGAAAAGTCGATGTTTGATAATAAAGTCGTAAAAATATATTTTCGGGCGCTTAATAATTTGCTAACGCTGGCTAAACCTTATGACATACATCAAAATAATGTACTACTGAATTGTATATCTTAAAAAGGCCTACAGAAAAGTCTTCAAAGGTATATGTCTATCTCCTAAGGATAACCCCCAACAACGCCGGGTACAGGTCAGCTAGTTACCAATAATTTGAAGAGATTCTTAATAAATTAGCTTCAGGTATTTACAGAAGAATGTCTGTAGCAGCGTGGCTTTATTTTGTATACAAATCTACATAGTCATTCAGAGATTGATAGAATTTGGCACATTGACCTTCAAAGCAAGAGGAAAGTCACTGTTTATAAGGCACACATGACGTTCAAAATAAGAGGAAACTACTTCAACTGATATAGTATATATTTCTGAAATCTCCAAATTACTTTTTTTTGCTCAAAATTTGTACTTTCAATATTGAAAGTAGGGATATTGAACGCACGAAACTGACTGAACGCGGTTGGTGCTAACAAAAAATGTATAAAGAAGCGAAGCTAGCAGTACACAATGGAGTGCTGATACCTACCCTGATGTATGGCAGTGAGGCATGGAGCTGGCAGAGGAAGATGAAAGTAGACTGAATGCTGCAGAAATGAGATCCCTGAGGCGTATGTGTGGTAAAACCACGTATGATCATGTAACAAATGTGGAGATTCGCAAAGAATGCAAGGTTGATGTAAGCGTAATGAGTGTGATTAATAAAGTGATGATTAAATGGTTTGGGCATGTAGAGCGAATGAAGAAAGAAAGGAGTTTAAGGAAAATTATATTCGGGGACGCCCAAAGAAGACATGGCATGAAGTGAACCAAATAATTAAGTAGGACCGTGTCAAGAGTCAGAATTACTGAAGGGTATGTACGAGACGATGTATGAATGCGAATTAAGCAAGGAGTGGTGCCAAGACCGAGTTGTTTCGCAGTCCATCCTCTCTACATATACCTCTACGGAGCGTGAGGGTTAATTGATTAGTTATTTGTTGTTAAATGTCTTGATGCAAGAAAATGCAAGATAGTCCCAAATGCTCCCAGCCGTCTGGAGCCAGTGAGACTATTGCATCCCCAATTGGGGTATGTTATGAGGCTGAAGGTACTTCGGAGGAGAAGGAAATGAGGAAGAGTAATGCGGTAAGATCAGATCTGGCCTAAACTAAATACGGATAAATCCATTCCAAGCAACGTTTCGTTTCTGAATGGCGGTCATTCACCAGGGTGGTATATACTGACAGTATCTACCACTTACACAGTACACACCCATCTGTATTAAAAATTGAAGCATTCAAGTTCAAGACTGCCAAGTATTTTATGGCTTCGGTATCTTGAAAATCCAAGCGAAACTATAAATACTTGTTTTAAAGCCGTTATCTGATGTCACGCCTGTTAAACACGCCGCTAAATGACACGAGTTGAAAACATATTGAAAAAAAGTACAATACCTTTATGTATTTTATAAAAATTACTTTTATTTGTAACGATAACCTGAGAAGTAAACATGAAGGAAATGGACGAAACATGAAACCACATGAAAGTGAGTCTTTGTGAATCAGCTAGAGAGGTGTATGGAAAAAGTACGCAAGGCAGGAAGAAGAGGAAAGCATGATTATGTTGGTGAGATTTCTCTACCTGAGGGAGTATGGCTCTATCCTACAGACTTTATTTTTTGTTTTGCTCGGATGAACCATCTAGTCAGAAGGTACGGGAACATTTCTTCAGACTGACGGTTTGAAAACTTGGCTATCATGGAGAGCTATTATAGTGATTTGTTTTTGGGGTATTATGCCGTGTTGCGCTACCTCCTTCTTTAGACAACGTTTCGGACAGCATTGCAGTATCGATCATGTGTGAAGCTGACATTAACGTATAATTTTAAAGTGGTTTTTTGCGTGTATTTCTGATGTAGCCGTCAATTACCGGATACCAAGAACTACTGAGCTTAGCTCCATCGTCTCTATTAATATTTACGGGATTTTTATGAATTTCATCACCTCACTTTCATTCAATTTCATCATGGAGAGCATTCATTTCTATGTTCCCGATGGTTATCTCCGTCACCGACAGCATAGACTATTCTATCTCCCAGCCTGCAGGACTAGCTTGCCAATGGTCATGCCGGTGGGAAGAACAATCTTTCTACGGAACAGAATCAATTCGGATATCAACATATTTTAAAATGCAAACTCTGTCATGTTGGTATCTACTGTATGTATTTATTTAAAACTCATTAAAATTAACGATTTTGTAATAATTTAAAATAAATAACTGAATTGAATAATCTGCATATCATTGCTGTGAAATGACGTATGCTTACGTTTCATATTTTATACAATGAGGAATAATTGTCTAAGACAGCGTGGTACCAAAACATACGACAAAAGCAGTTAGCAATATATAAGGTCATGAACCAATTCAAATGAACAAAATTAAATATAGTGCATAAATCAACTTCTAACAAAGACCGCTGTTAACTCAACTATTTTCTTCAAAAGGTAAAATTAATCAGAAACCACTATCTGCAATCACAAACGTGACATATAAGTAGGTACTTACTCAAGTCCAAAAATATGTTTGTTTATATCATTGGTAACTGGTTAAAACAAAACAATGACAAAACAGAACAAGGTAAGGTTCAGTTAGGTTAGCTATGTTTTTCATTTCAGATATTTTTTTCAATGTTCAGTTCAACATTACAATTGCATCAAAAGGGAAAATCAAAAACCCCTCCTTTCTATAACAAATGTACCAAATACTCATATCTTCTTAAATAAATATGTTTTAACAAATAATCGACACGTTCATATATACATATTTATTTATATCAAGTCAAAACAAATTACAATTTCATCGAAAGGGAAAATTAATGAAAAAACCCTCTTTCCTACCACAAACGTATCAAATACTCATTTTCGATAAATGTGTATCAACTAATAATCGACAAGTTCAGATGTACGTATTTATTTATATGAAGTCAAAAGTAATTACAATTTCATCAAAAGGGTACATTAATCAAAAACCCCTCTGTCTTACCACATACGTATCAAATACTCATTTTAGATAAATGTGTATTAACAAATAATCGACAAGTTCAGATGTGCGTATTTATTTATATCAATTCAAATCTAATAAAAATTTCATCAAAAGGGTAAGTTAATCAAAAACCCCTCTTTCCTACATCAGGTGTATCAAATACTCATTTGAGATAAATGTGTATTAACGAATAATCGACAAGTTCAGAGACACGTTTTTATTGATGTAAAGTCAAAACTAATTACAATTCCATCAAAAGGGTACATTTATCTAAAACCCCTCTTTCCTACCACATACGTATCAAATTCTCATTTTAGATAAATGTGTATTAACAAATAATCGACAAGTTCAGATATACGTAATTATTTATATCAAGTCAAAAGTAATTACAATTTCATCAAAAGGGTAAGTTAATCAAAAACCCCTCTTTCCTACAACAGGTGTATCAAATACTTATTTGAGATAAATAAATGTGTATTAACAAATAATCGACAAGTTCAGAGACACGTTTTTATTGATGTAAAGTCAAAACTAATTACAATTTCATCAAAAGGGTACATTTATCAAAAACCCCTCTTTCCTACCACATACGTATCAAATTCTCATTTTAGATAAATGTGTATTAACAAATAATCGACAAGTTCAGATATACGTAATTATTTATATCAAGTCAAAAGTAATTACAATTTCATCAAAAGGGTATCTTAATCAAAAACCCCTCTTTCCTACAACAGGTGTATCAAATACTCATACTCATACCGTTTTATATATGTGTATTAACAAATAATCGACAAGTTCCGAGATACGTCTTTATTTATGTAAAGTCAAAACTATTACAATTTCATCAAAAGAGTATCTAAATCAAAAACCATATTCTCTTTTAATTCATCTAAGCTAGCTTGCGATTAGCACAAATGATAATCGGTCCAAAGATATAACGATTAATATTAAGTCAGCGCTCAATATTTAAGCAATCTTTCAATAAAACTGAAACGTTGCAACTCGATGCAATGAACAACACATTTATGTAGGCATAACATATAAATAATTGCGGTGGAAACACAATACATACATACTTCCAGTATTGCAGCGTTGCCATATCATATAATGACGTGCCCCTCGAATTATGGCCTGTGATTGGTGGAGAAAATCGAGCAATCCAGCCACATGATTGGTTGATAAAGTCGGGCCTCTGAATACGTCAGAGTGGACAAACTGGTTTTCTTGGAAAACAGTCTTTGAAATTATTGCATTGAGTTGCGAGTTCATTGCGTACTGAAGTGAGGAAGCGCTATTCGAGTTGGGTAAAGGTATGAATGTATACCTCTATGTGGCGCGTGATTTTGATCATGTTAGTTAAATTATACTGGTAGAATTATCAAGCATTCCTGAAAGGTTTCCCATTTTTAACAATGCGTGTGGGTTTTTATTATCAGGAACGATTTCATTTTTATAAATAATGGTTGATGATGACATTTCGACGAAAATTGTGGTATTAATATATGTAATACACAAATCATTATCGGGATATACTGGTATTTTAAATTCTAATGTAACAATGGATTTTATCAGCTTTGGTATTTGGATAACTTCTATTTTTGGAATTTTTAACGGACTGCTTGTATTTTAAATTTAATGTAAATGGGTACAGTCACACCATTGGGTTATGCATTCCATAATGGGTTGTAATAATAATTTGTATAGCGCCGTTTTCGCGAAATATCATCTCAAGGGCACTATACAAATATGACTTCCTAGGCTCTATCTAATTATCTACAAAACATAGAATAAAGAATAACAGAATAAGTGTTTTGTGGGCGTGTTTCGTAACCAAATATAAGCCCGATTTAGGCCTATATTTCCAAACAAAATTGTGCTTCAGAGGAAGCTACAAGCCGAAAATGGGTATTTTCTTGGTATACCTTATATTGTAAGTAATAGGCATTCAAATCGCTTGGCGAACGGAGTCTAGAAACGTTCGATTTCAAGCACAAAACTGGTTTTTATTTATTTTGTAAATAATTTTATAAGAAAGCAAACAAGTTAATCAAGTGAAACTGTCACAGATAATCTTAGCTATAATACTGTATTTTTTAAAGTTGTTTCCTTTACGCGTTCATACATTACTATTGAAAAAAAAAATTGAAGTTTACATTTATAATTTTTATTGAGTAATTTATTATTTTATTTGTATTCTACTCAAGCGAAACGATAGGAAAACCTTCAAATTATCTAAAGCATATTTTTGGTATTAATAATTTACACCAATTCGTTATAAAGATTAATCAAAATAGTGATTTAGCATTAAGCTTCGTCATAACCATGATTTTCAAATTCAAAAGGGATTTACAATTTCAGCCAAGTGTGAGAGAAAAAAAAAATTATAAATGAGAAAGAGAAATGAGTTTCATCAAACTGCCAAGGGATAAATCTGTTAAAAGCCCGAAATCTGTGAAGCTGTGAGCTATCGTCTCATGAAATTTGAATTGATTTTTATATATGGAGGTTCTAGCTCACCCCATCTAGTTTCAATACTGAGCTATGTAAGTTTTAAATACCCATTAAATTGTTTTGAAAACCTTTCTGGTTCATATTTTCAATTCAAAATCTCGGGCGAAGCCGGGTATTGTATTAGAATACTGTTTTAAAGCAACATTTACTGTTCTCAATGTACGTTTTAGCAAATTTCCAAGGGTATTCGTTTAAACTACTTTCAAATAATATGACCTCCGTTGCATTTTTTCTAATACAAAATTAATTGGCGGATTTAAAACAAAAACTTGGTGATTTATTAGTGCGAAAAGGCTGCAATTACAATGATGATATCCTTGTTTTTCGCATGTCCTTGACGACAGTATGAGTTCTTTTTTATATGGATGAATTGCTTCAAATAAATAATATCGACTTTTTGGAAAAACAAAGTGTAACGGGTTGAATAAATGCACAAATTTAACGTTGAACACAATTGTTGGTCTTAATTTTGGGTAAAATCAATTTGCAAGTATGACACGTGTTTATAGCAATTCAATAACAGTAAGACAGTGTAACAAACCACTGTATAGGTTTACTGAGAAAGGCTAGAGAGATTGGGGAGAAGGAGATGAGGTAGAGTAAGGTTGGGAAGCACCTGGCTGTTAAGACATGGTCACTAAAGAAGCTATTTCAAACATCATTTCAATTCTGAATACTGCTCTTTCTCCGGAGCGACTCTGGGAGTATATACCACTCACAACGAAGAAAAATGATCCTGTTAAAAAAGTATTCGTCATTCAGTATATATGGAGAACACGTGTTCTTTTCCTAATAAAACATTTTATCAGTATGTCAATATCAAAATTTATATGAACACGTGTTCCGCCGTCCTTATAAAACATTGGCTTTCAACTGATATTTTGTTGGGAACTCTGTCAATTCTTTCGTAGAAGGCCTGCAGTCCCGTTTTTAACAAGAAAACAAATTATTTTGCCAGATTTTTAATAAATTAACATTATTTCATGTCAGTAAGTTTTCTTCATGTAGTAAAAAAGATAACGCCAGTTATGATTTTCCTTAACTTATACTAGCGATACGATACGATATGATTGTGCCACCCCAGCCAGGAGCACTCCTGTCCCGGCGCGACTGGTACACCGGGGACAATGATTTGTTAGGAACACGTGCTCTGAGGATGGGAAGGAAGATGTAGTTTAATCGAACGGTGTACATGGCAACCTAATAAGCCAATAGGTATTTGAATTTAGGATGAAAAGGAATAAAGGAATGTATTGAGTGTCTTCCTTCTTCTTAAATTTTCTTGCCTCTTTTTAGCTCTTCCTGGTTCATTAAAATTCCCTTCTTATCACTTCCTGTTTCTTCTTATTTAATTTGAGAGGCGGGTATGTGTACCGCCGCCCGGGCTACCATTTATTGGATAACCAACACCCCTTTCGTAGGTCACCCCAAATGGTTCGCTACGTTTGGTGACCTGGCAGGGTTCATCGGGTGACGTTTGTCAAGATCTTGGCTTCTTTGTCTTCCCAGAACTTTCTTTCCTTCCTTTCCTTAAAAAATACCCTTCACACAGCATCCCCAAAAATGACATAGGCCCTGAGGAATATTTTTTTCCTCAGGGCCTCCTGTGTGGACCTAATGTAAAAAAAATAATGTTTCTCCTTGCTCTTCTTGGCTTGCCTTAGTTCTTCTTACTTATTCTTAATTCTCACCTCCCCTGTAGTCTCGGCTGCAAATCCACGTAAAAGTAACGCGAAATCTTTCATTAAATATAAAATTTGCTGTAAATATTAAAAAATTATATTTCATGTACGTTTATCACATTTATATAATTTTCTATCAATTAATGATCTCATTATTATTTATGTTTGTAAATTCCCACATTTAAATTGTCGTAAGTAACATGATATTTTGACTTACGGCAATTTTTGTCTAACAACGTGTATTATTTTGTCTTGTATCAATGACCTAACCTCTATTTCGCTTCAATCAATATAAACATTATATTATTATGTTATTGATATGATAAATGTTTAATAAATAATAATAAATGTCAAACTGGGATAATTGACTTTGAAGTTTTCCATCTTAACATTGTTTAATTATATAATGCATAATGTACACGGTGTCCGGAAATTCAAGTACCTATTCATACTCGTCTCAAACACACAGTAAAAATGGCAAACCGGTGAACCTACATCACACATAGAAAACAACACAAAAAACCACACATTCAGAGCTCTAAATAACTGCGTTCTGTTACAGTTTAGCAAAAAAGCAAAAAGTGTACAAAAAGAAGAAGAAGATGGTTTGAAAGCTTCGTGGTGGCGTATCGATAAAAGTAACAATCGATAAAAAAAAACTTACATTGCTTTCTAGTGAAATAACTACGTCGCGTAACAAATTACGACAACACTTTTGCCACAAAATAAACGATCTTCGCTGGTTTCGCGTATATTCTTATAAGCTCGCATAACAAGTTTACATCGAGTCGGGTTGATGAGTTCGTCTCTATATCTTGTGACGCGATGCTTTTTAGGCTTGCTATTGGCCTACAAATTTACAAATTACAACTTACGGTTTGAGCGATAACTTTGTGCTCTGTTTATATTGTAGGGAACTTTAATTTATATCTAAATTTTCGAAGCAAGGCATCGGAATTCGAAGGGGAAATATATTATGAAATTACTCTTAGGTGGTGTTATTTTTAGATTGAAATTACGTAAAAGATCACTAATCTATTGTTATAAAATATCGATGGTGTAGTGATTAAAAGATTGTCCGGTTATTCGTAACCCAGGATTTTTTTCATTCAATTTATGACCGTCTAAAATACTTAGTTTTTGTAATTGTAGAACCAACATGGTTTCACTTTCAACCATTCAACCATTTCTCAAACTAACATAGTTTGAGAAAAATCCTTTCATAACAATCCTGCAGATTTTCAAGCGTATATTATTTTTCAGTTTTTCAATCTCGAATACTTTCTCATTACCGCATCGTTTCGTCTCTTACTAATAAGGGCAAGCGATGTTACTGGTTAGTTTTCACCTTGCCGCTCGTCATCCCTGAGAGAGATGTCACAGCTGTGATGACTGAGAAAAGGTAATTTATTTCTCAGTCAGGTATTTTAGCTCAAGAAAATTAAGTAATGTAACTTCGACCATCTCTGGCATGACTGACCCCAGCGACGCTTCGTAAACCATCGGCTTAGGAGTTCAGCTAACCCGGAGAGAGAAAATACTCATTACGAACGTCGATCGGTAAATGCACCCTAGATGTTTTCAACGGAATTCTCGGAAACTCTGAAGGGCCTAGCACGTCTTAGCAAGCTAATTATTTTAAGGTAAGGTGCAAGGTAATATTATCCAGACCGTTGCCTTTTATTGCGGGCAGAATGCACTGCTTCAATAATTACCAGGATGGACTCGCCGAATGTCTATGTGAGGTGTCAGCGTTTTATTAGCAGCAGAAACATACCTCGACAGCGGTGCTGCCAAGGTCTGGTATCTGTGAGAGGATATTGTGTCAGCGCTTTATTAGCAGCACACACATACCTGGACGAATGACGAACCTCGTGCTGGCACTGTTGGTGGACGAGGTGGATTATCTCGCTGCAGCAGCTGCTCCAGTTTCTTCACCACCTAGGATTCTTGCTGCAGAGTCTCCATCTTCTATCTTCGTGTCACCTGTTCCTGTACTTAATTTTACTTAACTTAACTTCACTTTATTTTTGTAATATTTATATTTTTTGTAATACCTGCATCAACTGTAAAGCGCCCCTGAGGTGATATCTCTCGAAAGCGGTGCTATACAAATTGTCCAATAAATAAATAACACCTAACCCTCATCTGTCCCGTATTTCGTAGTCCCACCGGCTCCGGGCAGTTGGAACCCTAGAGTATAATAATATATTGTCACCCTAAGGTTGAAACTTGTCGAATTTTACGTGAATTTAATCGCTAGTGCGGGGGAGAGTCAATGTCAAATGTAGATGCACACATTGTACCGTAAATGGCGTAATCTCTTTCACTATTAGTTAATAAGGCTCATAATATAATGACTTTATGATAAACGATTAACAAAACAAATAAATAATTGTTCTAGAAAGCGACGATAAGAAATAAATCGATAAACACAATATAAATATCTAGTAATTATCATTAGCGATAGTGAATTTGATTTCGTAGGATTAACCCTGGATAAACATAATTATCATAAATAATACGCGCATTACAAAACGTCGTTGAATCGGCTACGCGTTAAAAAAATTATAAATACAAACAACGGAATAATTATTGCAAAAATTTGTTTAAATACTAATCTGGTATTTTCATTGTTTTAAATAACATATCATGTCTATTAAATTAAAAAGTGTATATTAAAAGGTTGGAAAAATAACAGGTACCCGTTACATGAAAATTAATTTGCGTAATATAATGTAAAAAATCTAACAAATTCGGCAGACAAACAAAATATCTAACTATAAAAAGGTCATATTAAGAGAATTTTGTATAAAAATGTAGTTATTGCAAAAAATCGTCGTTTCGACGACGCGCGAGTTTGAGCACCATTAATTCAGTTAACGAAGCAATCTTAAGTTCTAAAAGCCGAATGTTATTACAGAAAACTTTTAAAACCTTAGTTAATAAATGCATTAAAAATCACAACAATAATTGTGTTTTTGTTTGAGTCGTCGACTCAAAACCCGCTCTAGAATTTCTGCTAGTTCTGATACGTTCACAAAATGTGCTTAAAGTTAATTGAAAATAAATAAATAATTAATATTTTTTGTATAATTATGTTGATATTTAACATAAA
Source organism: Hesperophylax magnus (assembly GCA_026573805.1). NCBI lineage: Eukaryota > Metazoa > Arthropoda > Insecta > Trichoptera > Limnephilidae > Hesperophylax > Hesperophylax magnus. Next base: position 14,987,924 of record JAIUSX010000004.1, read on the forward strand.
AGGTTTATATACATATATTCAAAATGTTGAAAACAGGTTTTCGTGACATCTACAGATTTCAGAAAAATTCTAGAGCGGGTTTTGCGAGTCGACGACTCATTTATTTTATTTATTTAGCAAGCAGATGCCCAATAGTAGGTGTGTGAATGTTAAAAAAATAATGAAACAAAATTTAAATTTAAATATTAACTCTTGACAGGCCAAGATGCCAAACAAAACGTTTGTAACCAAGTGGGTCTTCCGACGACCCCATGCATTTTTCTGTCTTATGGGCTTTTAAACTATTGAAATCTCAATTAGTCAGTCAATTATTAATGGTAATTTATGTATTTGCGCAGGAACACGTAAAATACTAAAATGATTTGTCAAGTATTTAAGCTAATATAAGGAGGATAGTAATTTTGGGGACTACCTACTCCCCCACTTGGCTGCGGGATAGTTAAGAATAATAATTAAATTTTAAAATAATAAACACTTCATTTTGTTTATCATTGTTAAGGCTCCGTAGTAAGCGTTCAAAAAGAAAAAGAAGTTGGTGTGAAAAGGAGATATGTAAGAACGAATGTTAGAGGGAGCTAGCCAGCTAAAAAAAACATTACTAAATTTTACACAACTGGTATACGTTTACCCTACATTAATGGTGGTATATCACTTGTGTAAAAGCTAAAAACACTTTTATTGGTAACACGGCCATTAATAAACAAACGTTTACCCTATAATAATTATTTTTTATCACTTGTGTAAAATTAAAAAAAAAACGTTTATTTGTAACACGGCCATTGATAAACAAACATTTACCCTATAATAATTATTGTTTATCTGTTGTGTAAAATTTTAAAATACGCTTATGGTATCACGGCCATTGTTAAACAAACGTTACTATAATAATTGTATTTTATCAGTTGTGTAAAATATAAAAACACGTTTATTGGTAACACGGCCATTAATAAACAAACTTTTACCCTATAATAACTGTTGTTTAACAGTTGTGTAAAATTTCAAACACGTTTATTAGTGAGTGGGTAAAAGTGGTTAAAATGAAGTGTTTATTATTTTTAATTAAAATGGTGGAACAAAATAAGTGTGCTAATAAGTGAAAAACTAATTATGTACTAGCTAATTAAAAGCAAAACAATAGCAAATTAATAATAAACGAGTCAAACGGGTATAGGGTAGAATAAAAATAATTTATTATTGACATTAAGTGATAAAATAATAGGTTTGATATTTGTTCGTCACTGTTCTGTCCTGTCACGTAACAGATTCGACTACGGCTTCTTATATGGGGTTAACACATAATATAATCATAAACGATCAACAATTCATCACACAAATTATGAATCAGCAAATATGAACCTAATTTATATGACTGACGGTGCATTTAGAGGTGATGACGCGACGGAGGCTCGTCCGTCTGTAAGACTGGCTGATGCAATCCACATGCGAAGTTGGTCAACTTGTAGCCGCAAACCGGTTTCGAGTGGATTTATGTGAAAGGGCATACAGACTGCTGTAGCTACTCGTTTTTGAACACAAGAATGTCAGCTGACGGTAAAACTTGATTCAGCGGTTGACAATTAAGGGTCCGCGAAAGGAAAGAAATTATTTTATTATCATAATATATTTTTGGGGTAGATATTATTCCGTTCTATCTCCTTCTTTAGCCAACGTTTCGGACAGCATTACAGTTTCTATCATCAAGGGAAGGCGCTCCAATCCTCGAAGAGCAGGTATTATTTCAGTACAATTATCTCATTTTAATAGTATAACCCAACGTTATGGTCTCCATTTTTCAATATTCATTCAGATAACATTGAAAAGATTCAACGGAAGTTTCTAAGGTTTATAAAATATAAATTGCATATTCTTATACAAAACATAAATTACAATTACCTCTTGGATAAAATGTCTCTATTGAAACTTTCAGAAAGAAGAATAAGCACAGATTTAATACTGTTACAAAGAATACTACATTTTAAAATTGACTGTCCCGAATTACTTCAATGTATCAATATCCATGTTCCCAAAAAATCATGCCGACATTTCTTACCTTTTTACTTCAATAACACGAGGACACTAGCTTACCATAATTCTCCGATTCCGAGACTTCACAATCTCGGAAACAAATATTCTGATCTGGGTGATATATTTCATTTGAAAACTAATCAGTATAAATGTTGTATATTCTATCACTTTTATTCTTCTAGACACAAATAGACCTATGTACCCATATAACTTCTCCACTTCTACTATTTTGTTTTGTTGAATCTTTTAAATTCAATTATATGCGTGAGGATTCATTTTTGCCATTATGTTTACATTCTTCTTTATTCTGTTAATTTTTAAGTGTTTACTCTGATACAATGTAACGGTGTAGATGTAAAGTAGGAACATTCCAATGTTTACATGTAATATTGAGATCTACAGGATCAATTATAGGGTACAAATACGGTAGAGCAAAGAACTCAATCTCATGATTGTGGGGTTAATTCTCTGTCAAGTAAGGAGGAAAATCAGAAATAATAAGAGTAAATACTTAATAGAAATTATATTGAAACCATCAAAAGTTACAACAAAGGAGTACAAATAATAACCATGTAACAATAGGAATAAAAGTAGGCACATACCAGATGGACTCCTGAACCAAACTAAACTAACTTTACGTGGTCGAGAAACGAAGGAATAACAACGGGTGGCGAACGAAAACTTGACTCCAGTAGAGGGGAACGGACCCGTGACGGAAGCCAGGACATCCTTCTCTTAATGGAGACGGGAAGGCGCAAGTCCTCCAACGCGCGCCTGTAGGAGCATCAAGTCCGCAGCACGTGGCAAGCAACCAGACTCGTCTTAAGGAGCCAGGACATCCTTCTCTTAGTGGAAACGGGAGGACGCAACTCCTTCAACGTGCGCCTGCAGGATCATCAAGTCTGCAGCACGTGGCAACCGACCAGACTCGTCTTAAAGACTTCGGGAACAGCAATCCGTTCCTTCGCGACGCGGGGACACTCAGCCATCAACTTCTAGCCACAGCTAGGAGCAATCCATTTGCGGTTTCAAGTCCGAAACACGAGTACTACAACATGACCACCGGCCAACACTCAATAAAAAGCGGAGTTCCATGAACTCCACTAAAAATAATAATCAACACGAACTATTCGTGAAAGGTAAAACACCCCGCGCCCTTTTTAAAAGAAAAGCATGACTTCTATTCACATGATTAACTCAGATTCAAAACACCTTAAATGGCGAGTGACAAGATCCGCGAGCAGCTGGCCAAAACAGATCTGGGGAGGAAGTGCTCAAAAACAAAACTGTGCTTCCTTCCTCAAAAAATATTGCCAAACTTCAAAAAAAACACCATAGACAAAATAACCCCAATTAGGCAAGAACTACACTTGTCACAAAATATTTATGTGACAACAAAACTTGTATATTTTTAAAGAAAAGCCCACTAGGGCGTGTAATAAATAAATAAATAAATTTTAAAATGGTTTTCAAACCGTTTTACGTAAAATATTTTAATGGTAAGGTCCTATTTTTATTAATCTTAAATGTAAATAACTGATATCCGTAGGTATCCCTCTAGATACATTTGTGATTTTAGTAATGCGTTCATCATAAATAATTAAAATGTGATGTCTCCTTAACCCACTGACTCCGGACATCTGAGACTCTCGTGTGGTGATCACTTTATTTTTTTTTAAATTTGATCACACTGTCCTAAAAACGTCAAATAAATTTGTTTGAATCGTCTCGCGTTTTCACCAGACTGTGACACGTTAAATCAAATATGCATTACGTGCATTCAGTGCCATATTGCGTGCATTTATTATATTTTGGACACACAATTAAAATAGATTTACTTTGGGAATCCGGAGGTGAGAGTTTCAAGGAGCGACAGACACCACTAAGTGACTGAACATTTAGGGGTGACCTATGACAAAGGTGTTGGTTGTCCAATGAACTGTTCTCGGGGCGGCGGTACCCGTAACAGCCTCCCAAATCACCTAGTCAGGTATAATATTTATTTATTTTAAGGAATATAAACAGTCATAATATTAATTTAATATACAAAGGAGGATGGAAAAGAAACAGACCAATTATAAATGTTCACAGATGGTTGAATTGGTAATATACAAGTAAGTATTTAGTGAATGTAGACAAAAGTATAGAAAGAAGGATCATTCTTATTATATAATAATAAACACAATTTATTTATATCTTTCTAATGAAATGTTTATATTATAATTGAATTAATTAGCAGTAAAATCTATATAAATAAAAACTTTAATCTTCGTTTGTTCAAAATCTTAAATCTCCGAAAGTTCTTCACCGATTGCTTTGAAATTTTAACACAACGTTGTATTCCAACGCGTGTGTTTTTATATATCTATATTATATAGATATCACATGTGACAGGTAGAAACATGTGTTTTTCTTTTAAAACAACGCCATCCTTAGGCGTAAAAGGAACAAGCGCTATTGTTTATGCCTGCACAGACAGACGCCACAGCAAAGCGTGGCGGGGTACAGCTAGTAAATAAATAAAATTCTAGGTGTCGAAAGGTCTTGTAAATGTAAACTGGTGACAGCCGTTTTCATCCAAATCGGTGAAGATAACATTTCTAGAAAATTCTATTCAGTTGATGTAAATTCCTGCAATTTCATAAATTTCGGTATCATTGTAACACGATGTACCTTTAGGAAAAGGTTAAAAAACTAAGTGTTCTGACGATGCAGCAAGCATGAAGGAAATTGCGTGGGGGAATTTCTTAGTATTGTTCCAGATTCCCTTGTTGGCACGTAGTAATGCTTAAAGCAGCGAACGCTGCGGAAATCACGTACACCCTACCAAAATACTGAAAAATTTAACCGAAAATCTCAGTTTTTTTAAAGTAATGTCAATAATAAAATTACGTGTCTTTCGACAATCGTAAATTCAAAGAAAACTGAATGGCTAGGTTTTCGAAGTTTTCCCCTTTTTAAATACAGGGTTTTCCAATAAGAGGTGTTATTTTGATATTCAATCGTAAAAGATCAATGGTTTCGTTGCTTGTGTGGCACGTAGCGCCGTCTTGTTGAAAGTACACGTTGTCCAGATCAATACCATCCAATTCCGGCCATAGAAAATCATTAATCATCTCTCGATAGCGCAATCAATTCACCGTAACTGTTGCTCCAGCCTCATTTTTGAAAAAGCAAGGTCCAATGACGCCACCGGATCATAAACCGCACCAAACAGTCACACGTTGAAGATAGAGAGGCTTTTCAAAAATAATTCTTGGGTTTTCCGAGCCCCAGAGGCGACAATTTTGCTTGTTGACGCAGCCACCGAGGTAGAAATGGGCCTCATCAATCAAGATGATTTGCATTTGATTCACTCAAGTGAATTTTAATAATTTCAATGGGTTGTTGAAGCGTGTATCGTTCCATTTTTATTAATGGCGTAGTTTCTACTTGTCAAATGTCAAAAAATGACAGCTTCAAAAGTAACATCTACCGAAATAGCGGGCTATTCAAAATAACACCTCTTATTGGAAAACCCTGTACATCAAATTTAATTTCACTCTTATTTACGGGAATGAATTAATGACAATTTTTCAAGCAGAAATGATCCCACCTCCCGACATCCAATCGGGCTGAAATTAGGCAGATAGACTCCTTGTCGATGACAATGCATTATATCAATTAGTAAAAATCACGTACACACGCGGACATACATGCATTTCTCCTAAATTAGATGTCAGTCCTACGCGATCGGCATTTGGCGACGCTGTTAGAGCTGTCGACCCCAGTTTTTTTTTTTATTCATGCAGTTTAAAAGACATTTGAAATATTTATTTATATAATGCATTTGCATTGTAGTAAAAAAAAACTTACGGTTTTATTTATTGCTATATAAAATACTACCTGAAATCTTCAGTCCCCAGCATTGATGTAAGTAAAAAAAAATTTCCCAATTTCTACCGATTTATAGCAAGTTTCTCGTTAACTCTAAGTTTTTAAGTACCAAAAAAATATATGTTATTTTTGAAGATAATATCTACGCATTTGTTATGCCGAAATGTTAACTATATGAAATTTCCTAGATAGAAAAATATCGCAAAGTAAGCTCCGAAAATGATTTAAAACTCTTTTTGTTTTGTTATTTAATATGTTATAGGCATGAAAAAAATCACAGTGTATCTTTAAATGCAACTAAAGCCTTAGTAGAGAGATTTTTGCTCTATTTCAAACGAGTCGTGTTTTATTAAATATTTTCGCTTAATTATTATCATCAGCGCCCTTGAGGTGATTTTTCACGAAAACGGCGCTATATAAATTAGCCAAATATTATTATTATTTTAATATTAGCGTGCCCCGTCCAACAATCACATATCTCCCTTTCAAACCAACTTTCTTCCATTCTAGGGCCTCAGGCGTCGCCATGTGAACCTCATCAATCCCGCCGGGGAATGAATGGAGCGGGCATTCGTTGACCAAATGTTCGGTGGTCTAATCTTTGAACGCATACTACGAGGCTTTAACACAGAGTTTTTAAAATCAGATATATACAGAAATAATTTTCCTCCTATTTTGAACGTCAAGCGTGCAAAAAATTAATTTAAAAAATTTAAAAATTCTGATTTAAGGGGTGGGTGTTCTTTAGAAATCTCATATACATAGACAGTTACCTACCTCCTGTTATAAAAGTTAAATTTGCTAAATTTCATCAGACTGAACGAAACTGTACATTTTACAAACAGAGGAAATATTGTTTGAACTTGGAAGTTGACTTCTTTAAATAATATCGTATTATTTCTTAGAATATTTCTGATTCGGTATTTAATTTCTTCAATGAGGTAATCAGTCTATTATTTACCAAATAAATAATTTCTTGGTATTAATAAAATCCATAGTCACCAATATTTGTACTTTGTTCAAGTGAACGCAAGCCCACTTAATTCTAGGAAGTAAATCTCGATAATCAGTAAGATAAACCAAGGCTGCCCAACCCCAGGCCCGCGGGCCACAATGTGGCCCGCGAACGAAGTATAAGTGGCCCGCGTGAATTATTTTCAAAAAACCCGCCAATTTGAAAAAGTGTCGCGGGCCCGCGGTAAAACAAACAATGCAGCTTGCGCGTGGTCACCAGTGTTGCCAGCGAAGGCGATTTATCGCTATTTAGGCTACTCAGAACGAGAATCAGCGACGAAAAAATCTAACCTGTTGAACTTACTTTTTAAACAAAAATACACCGGTTTTTGATACAATATTTTTTGCGTCCGAAATGGAATCTTGTAGCCACCCCCCCCCCATGGAATCCGAAAAATTGTTGTGGGGAATCACATATGATGTTTTTGGGTGCGTGGAAAATTTTTTCTCAGCGAAATTCCGTAACAACCCCCCCCCCCATGGATTTCAAATATTTTGTGGGGAGCACTCATTTTGAATTTTTTTGTGGGGAATTATGTTTTATAGAAATTCTCTAACAACCCCCCCCCCCCCCCCATGGAAATAGGAACCGTCAGGTATTCAGTGGCCCGCCAGTGATTCAAAATCGTCAATTTCGCCCAACTGTTAAAAAGGTTGGGCAGCCTTGAGATAAACGATACATTTCAATGGCAGTTCGTTTGTTCGTTCTAGAATCTAGACTTTGTACCTAATTGTTTTTTTGTACGATATTTTACATTTGATAGTACAATCCAGTATTGTTGGCCTCACTGGACGGCTTACCCGTGCTGAGGCCTCCATTTTATAATACAAAAAAATATACATAATACATTTAAAGAAAATATATATAATGTTGGTGAAGAAAAAAAACAAAGATTAAGATAAATTTAAACTAAAAATATAGATTTGAAATTAAAGTAAAATAAAATGAAATGATATTATTTATTGTTTTTGTGTTTAATTCGTAGAACTCCATTTAATTTTTTTTTTTAAATTTAATTAAAATCAAATTTAATAATGTAATTATGGAAGATCATTAATGAAATTACAAGTGCAAAATCATCCCATAACAAAAGCATAGATGAACTAACAATTGAAAATACCCAAATCTCTTTCGAAAAGCATCCGGACAAAATTCTCGAATACGTAAACGAATTTTTTACAAATATAGGGTCAAAATTGGCAAAGCAAATCAAACATCCAAAAACTAGCATTTTACCAGAAGAAAAGGAAAGTATGAACCAGATAGATAAATTAAAGTTAACTAATGTAACCAATACTGAAATCAGAAACGCAATTGTATCCCTCAATGTTAATAAATCATCGGGAAATGATATAATCTCAAATAAAACAATAAAACAACTCCAAAATGAACTGACCTTCCCTTTGACATACTTGGTCAATCTGTCTATATCTACAAATGTATTCCCCTCATGCCTTAAAAAAGCAACAGTTATACCTATACATAAAAGTGGTAACAAAAAGGATATATATAACTACCGACCCATAAGTCTCTTAAGCTCCTTTTCAAAAATCTTGGAAACTGTAATGAAGAAGCAAATTGTTCATTTTCTTGAACAAAACAAATTATTATCACCATCCCAATATGGCTTTAGGGAAAATCTAAGCACCAATGATGCCATAGAAAATCTAACAAGCATAGCCATAAAAAACATAGATGAAGGGAAAAAGTGTTTGGCTTTATTCATAGATCTTCAAAAAGCTTTTGACACAATAGACCATAAAATATTACTAACTAAGCTAAAAAAAATAGGAATGGCCGAAACAACAATGAACTTATTAGAGTCATATATAACAGGGCGAGAACAACAAGTACAAATTGGCAAACAAAAGAGCAAACTACTATCTTTAAACTATGGCGTCCCTCAAGGAAGTGTACTGGGACCGATCCTATTCATTATCTATATCAACGATTTAACTAACCTTACCATTAAAGGAAACATAATCAGTTTTGCTGATGATACTGTTTTATTATTTCAAGAAGAAAATTAGACGGATACATTTAATGAGGCTGAAAAGGGGCTTAGTGCACTTCAAAATTGGCTTAAAATCAACTCGCTTACCCTTAATATAAGCAAAACAAAATATATAACATTTTCAATAAACACAAGGAGCCAACCAATAAAATCACTAGAACTAAAACTACACGAATTCCATGGAAATAATGTACAATGTTACTGCCCCGTCATCGAAAAAACACAAAACATAAAATATCTCGGAGTAATAATCGACGAAAATCTTAGATGGGACCTACACATCAAAGGTATTACGGAAAAACTCACAAGCCTTATATATTTCTTTAAAAATCTAAGAAACGTATTAAATAAAAAGGATATGAAAAAGGTCTACTACGCATTATGTCATTCTCGAATTGAATATGGAATCATAGGATGGGGATCTGCTACACATACGTACCTACACAACCTGAATACGATTCAAAAAGGAATCATAAAGACCATATTGAAAGTACCAATTAGAACGCCTTCAATTGAAATATTCAATTCCTTTGACGTACCAAATGTACAGCAAATATATGCCAAAAATATATTATTGAAGCTCTTCAAAAATAACAAATCCTCTACTAGACTGTGTATGCATAACACTAGATCGAACAAAAACGATATACAAAATATTCCAAGTTATAAAACCACATTCGGACAAAGAAACTATACATACTTTGCAACAAAACTCCATAACATCCTTCCCCAAGACATAAAACTAATAAAAAATCCTAATGAATACAAATCATTAATAAAAATATGGCTGAAAGAGGTCAATGAAAAAACCCTAATGAAAACACTAAAAACGATACAGAAGACACTAAAAACGACATAGAAGACACTAAAAACGACATAGAAGACAAATAAACCATATTTAAATAACTTTAGTCCGCCTCGGCACAGGACCCCCTAGTGAGGAGGACTAAGAAATACAATATTTTATACTTAATTTCACCATTATATTTTGTATGTAACAATTATTTTATATAGTCGCTAAAATAAAAAAAAATAAAAAAATTATTAAGTTCTGCAAGTATTTTTAGGTTTTTGTTATTGTTACAGCTGTTTCGGCTTTCAAGGCCATTTTCAAACTGTGGTTTAGCCACGGCCACGTTCAGACGACTTATTAATATGATTCTATTTTACCCCCTCCCAAATTTAAAATGATTTATTACCGGTTGAACCAATTTACTGATAAAAATAATTGTGACAATAGATTTCATATTCTGTGGGGGTATTTTGAAGTCTGTTTTCCCCACATTTTTTAATTGTTCAATAATGATGTAGCAGTTATTAATTTATTTAAATGTGTTTGTGATGTGTGATTTATATTGGTTTTGATATTTATATATTTGATTTCCACATATTCTTGTTGATTTCCTCATCTTCTTGTTGATTTCCTCATCTTCTTGTTGATTTCCTCATCTTTTTGTTGATTTCATCATCTTCATTTTTGTTGTTTTCCTCATCTTTGAGCACGTAGATCTATCTCAATGTTTGTTAATATAGGTTCTGTTGATGTTACTTCATAATTTGTATGATTTCCTCATCTTCACGTTTACTTAGCCATAGTATTTTTAATTTCGCTTGCATTATATAATTTTATAGTATAGAGTTTATAGAGTTTCTGACCAAAAGATGTATTTAATTTAAAGATGTAATCAGTTTTTCCTTTAAATTTGATTAGAAATTTTTTTTGGCAGTGTTTAATAATATTGAAAACAGTTTTTAAAAACTTTTATATTATGAGTTTGAATATTTTTTTATACATTTTTTAAAGAAAGACAAACATTCTCGGGCTACGAATAACCTGACAATATTTGAATTCCTCCTATTCGAATATATGAATAACCCAACCTTGATTGATCCCATCTCCTTCCTCTGTGTTTTCGAAATTTTTGATATCGAAATTTAAGAGATACAATTGCCCAACCGAGAAACGAGACAATCGATTTGTATATGAAAATTAACTGATGTAGGTTTCTCGATTATTAAAATAATCTAGCGAATTATCGACCATTGATCGATTGTGTCCATCGCTATAGAGTTTGGAGTTTTGCGCGTTCATGACTTTTTTCTGTTAATTTTTATTTAACAATGGATACGATTTTTTACAGAGATGAGTTTCGAAATGAATTCTGTTCAATTTTATATTGCAAATTAATAAAAATAACCTTAAGAACCCTAAGCTGTGCAATGAAAATTTATCGAAAAAAACCCTTTTCCTTCCCAGAACCCCCTCCCCTTCATTTCCTCAAAAGACCCTTGACACAGGCTCCCCAAAGAACACAGGCCTTAAGAGGAAGCTACAAGCCAAAAATGTGTATATTCTTGGTATACCTTATATTGTAGGCAATAGGCATTAAAATCGCTTGACAAACGGAGTCGAGAAACGTTTAAAATTATTTATTTATTTAAAATTATTTATTTTCTAAATAATTTTATAAGAAAGCAAAAAAGTTAATCAAGTGAAATTGTCACAGATAATCTTAGCTATAATATTGTATTTTTTAAAGTTGTTTCCTTTATGCTTTCATATATATTTTTAGTAGTTTACATTTATATTTTTATTGAGTAATCTATTTTTTTATTTGTATTCTGCTCAAGCGAAGCGATAGGAAAACCTTCAATTTATCTAAAGCATTTTTTTGGTATTCATAATGTATACCAGTTCGTTATAAAGATTAATCAAAATAGTGATTTAGCATTAAGCTTCGCCTTAAGGGGAATTATTTTCCTCGGGCCCTGCTCTGTGGAGTTAATGTAAAAAAAACTTACCGGTTAGTAGCCGAGTGAACAATTGCATTGGGTTCCTAACCACGCATTGTGGATTCAATTCCTCTCCCAGCTAAGTCCTCTATCATTGCACAAACAATATTTTTCCAATATAATTGTGAGGTTATTCCTTTCTTTAAAAAAAATCAAACAGTCTTACAAATATATTATTGACTGAGCGTAGAGAAGTTTTGACTCGATCACTTTGCATTTCGTCTATCCGTAAATTTGTTTATGTGTTCCGTGTCCCGTCAATCCTGTCAAGATGGTAGCCGTATTTGATAGTACCTTTTTATTCCACCAGAGCGCATGAGCGTTGCGACTGTTGAGAGATGTCTAGTCAGAGTAATCAGCATTACGCGGAGTCTGCTGCTGTTCAAAGAACTACTAGTATTTTACGTTTCGACACGTTACGGTGATATAGTGTTACAGAATGCACCTCGGCTGCGCCAGTTGCGAAGTATGCAACTCTGAAGTTGTAGTCAGAATTCGTATCGCGAGCTTGACCCACTTGGCGCGTCTTGCAAGTCAGTTGCGTCAATTATTAAGTTCATCAGATTAAAAAGTTATGACAACAGCTTATTATTTGTCTTACAAACTTTAATGCGTGAAACTTATGTGTCATAATGTAGATGAGTTTGTGTATTTGGAAAGTATGTTCGTGAAAGACGGGAAGGCTGATAAGAAGATGAAAATAAGAACATTTAATGCAGACTAATAAAGGGAGAAGACAAAAAAACGCCTTTGTCCATATTACGCCTTTGCGACAATTTGCAATTTGTACGCGAATTGTCAAAAGGATATAGCAGTCCACAATTGAGTTCTGACACCATGTATGATGTACGACAGAGTAAGAACCAAGGTCAACTGAATTAGATTTCAGAGACGCATGTTTTGCAAATGTAGCCGGTGCACTAGAGGTGAGGCGTATTTATCGTACCCAGTAAAAGTACCGGGTATTTTCATGCGATACGTTGTACTTGTCACAAATCTCCAAAATACCTGGCTCCAAAATACTCACAAGTACTAAATATTTTTAATAGGTACTTTTACCAGGTATTTTTAAAAGGTATTTTGGATGGGTATTTTCGATGGGTATTTTTGATGAGTATTTTTAGGTGACCGGATAAATCATCACAATGCTTATTTATCACATCTTTAAAAAGTTATATAAAGTCATTGAAAGTGATGAAACAAAAACATTATTAACTGGGTTAAGTAGGTTAGGTTAGGTTAGGTTAAAATAAATCTCATCGTTTCTAATGACTTTATATCACTTTTTAAAAGTGTGTTGAGTTGTCACTGTGTTGAGTTATCATGGAACCGTATTTTTAGTAGGTATTTTTGGTGTGTATTCCTGATGGATATTTTCGACTGATACATTTTACGATGATACACATTGAATTTTTTTGTGGGGAATTATTCTTTACAGAAAGCTTACGTAGAAAAAATTGTGGGGAATATGTGGGCAGAATTCAGGACATATTCTGAATCAACCCACAGGTTGGTATTAAATACTTTTGAGTATTTTGTCACCGGTATTTTTACCAGGTATTTCTTTATAATTTTATAACTGTACTCATTGTACCCAGTAACGAAAAGTACTCATAGGACCCACCTCTACACTGCACGTGACATTTATTTTGAAAAATACGAAGATTAATAAAAAATAAATTATGGTAAGAAACCAAAACAAGACTTGCAGTATCAACTTGATTAAAACATTTGAAAAGAAAAATCTTTGTATACACCACTATTTAATCAAAATACTCGAACTTTGGACTACTTTTCGAGAGCCTTATAGCTCACCCACGGAGGCTGTCTATACTTGTGTGTCTATTCTTATATTTGTTCATTTTTGTACGTTTATCCTAACGAAGAAAACATTGATTAAATAGTGGTGTATACAAAGTTATTTATTTTCAATTTAAAACGACGCCACGGAGAATTTTCGATGATTGAAGAAGCGATAAATAAATCACAGTCAAATAATTGAAAAATGTCAAAACAAATTACCTACCCTGTTCTTGTTTATAACACAATTAAACTAATCAATTATAATGTTGAATAGACAAAAATGAATGGATGAAAGAATGATGACAGATCTGTCAATAATAATTGCTCGATTATTTCCATACAATCGCAACATTACACAGTAATATTTATGTGTAATCGCAACATTACACATAAATCATGTTATCAAACTCACTAAGACTAGGACGGGTTGTTTCGAAGAATCTGAACAATTCATCAAATTTCAACGTTCATTTTCGGGTTCTGTGAAAGTCCTATTGAAGTTCTGTTATTATATCATTAGAGGCTAGTTGCTTGACAAAACTGAAATAAAAACAGAACTTGAAAAAATCTTTCACAGAACTTGAAAATGAACGTTGAAATTTGATGAATTGTTCAAATTCTCCGAAACAACCCAGTCTGTAACTAGGTTAACAATTTACATTTGAAAGAAGCGAACGTAGAGTAATCACAAACATAAAGCAATACTACAAACAAACATAAATTTTCAAAAAAAGAAAGAAAACCAGATGGGTAATTTGACAGTAATAATATTTGAACCATAACTAATCATTAATCATTATTTCCAAGAAGAAACAAATTAGATAATAAAGACAGATAGGGTGACATTCAGTTTTTAGCAGATGGGACTTGAAATCTTATTATTTAAGAAAGGACAAGGATGAAAAAATATTAAGACGTAATCTTCAGAAATCGCTACTATTGGCTATCTGTTTTGCAATTTACAATGGGAAATAAAGAATAAAAGTAATTTAACAATCGCCTAATATAATTTGATTTGTTTGTGATAACGATAACAAATAACGCGGAACTCCTTTTTTATTTTTAAAAAATTAATCAAGCTAATGCGTTACAGAGGGTATTATCTATCATAAATGATAATTAAAAATTAAATTTATTACTTATCACTAATGCGCCGTTTCTGAACCTGGGGGTCGCGACCAGGTAAAGGGGGACGCAGCAAAAGTCAAGTTAGCATCACAGAATCTGAGCGTACTGTTCAGATACTCCCCTCCAGAGTTTTAGGGTCATATATGACCGGGCGTCCATATTTTATAAAAGTATCTTTATCTTTTTTTCTATCATGCGGAAATACTTAATTTTTTTGACGTTAGAAAGAGAAATAATAATTCTTTAGAGTTTGCCTCAAATATTAATACTGGAAGCCACTAATAAAATCATAAAATTAGCCAAAATGAATAATTCACATTTTATGCCGCTATAGTAACAATCGGTTTAAATTTAAAAATTATTTCTTACTATATGAACAAGATAAAAATGAAGGTACGGTTTTCTTACAAATTCCCAAAACAATATAAATTTAGAAATAGTCTTTTTTTATTTTAAATGCATACAAAGGAAATATAATCTTAAGTAGTTTTTAAAACAGTTTTTACGGAAAAAAATTAGATGTATATAGCGCATTTGAAATACACAGAAAACATTGCAAACTGAAGAAAAGTTATGAAAGTACTGAAGGGTTAATAGTACACAACTGCTGAAGCTGTACAAATCGCAAGTACGCCCTACTGTTGAGTTTGGCAGCCACCTCTGGACTGGAACCCCAAAATACCTGAAAAACCTTTGACTCTTTACCGGTAATAACATTTGTAATCATTTGACAATTGTACACTCATTCTTGAGTTCAGCTCGACAGTGGAACGATTTGAAAGGGTAGTAAAGTTAATTTATTTTTGAATGGGTCGAAAAAGATATTTACTTTTGAAGGGGTCGAAAAGGATATTTATTTTTGAAGGGGTGGAAAATGATATTTATTTTTGAAGGGGTCGTAAAGGATATTTATTTTTGAAGGGGTCGAAAAGGATATTTATTTTAGAAGTTGTCAAAAAGGATATTTATTTTTGAAGGTGTACAATACATACAGCCACACATACACAAACACTCACACATACATTACACACGTCACACACACCTATATACTACACAAGTCACCTGGTAATTAAGGAATAAACATACCACTTTAAACGCAGACATTAAAAGGAAACATATCATATGTACCCAACATGAAATATCTTATTCCTGTATATTGTTTCATCTCTGTAAATCATGTACTGTTTGTTTCTATAATATAAAATAAATAAAGTTAGTCTCCTATTAGGGTTAATGTAAAAAAAAACAACACAATAATGGATTTATCCTCAGATCATGGAATTATTATCAGTGCCGTGAAATTATTTACGTCAAGGTTAATATCATCATTTATCTTCATTGTACATAATTTTACTGCAACTTCAAGGGCAAGAACACGGAAGTACCTAAGAGTTATCAACGGTTTCCGAATTGCATAAAAAAAGATAAACAATGGAGGTCAGTTTACTAAAACAGTTTTGGATGTATGACTGAATTCAAAACAACAAAGGAGAAAAAATCTTTAATTTTAAAATTTACTTTAAAATTTAAAAATATAATTCTGCTGTGTAATTATTACTACGCGTGACAGCTGTTCCGCCTTCTGAAGGCATTTTCAAATTGTGGTGGTATAATACAATTTAATAAATCAAATTACAAATGGATTCATATTATCAAAATATATGTAAAATGATTTACGTTGGAAAAAAAAATGACGTACATTAATTAAAATTTCTACCCAAAGAAACACTTTTTTACGATGATTAATTGTTTATTTTATTTTCAGTATATTAACCCAGTAAATAAGACAAAAATATATATTTTTAATAATTACAGTTAACTCACAAAAAATGCAAAATCGATTTATTTAATGGCCTATACAATCTATACATCGCAGTTTAAAATACAAATTAATAAAATTGCAAAAATCCGTACTTGGTAATTTTTTATTTTTTATAAAAAGAAAGACAAACATTTCCGGGTTACAGATAACCTGACAATATTTGAAAATCTCCTACTACCACCAAGCTAAGTGGAAAATGTTGCTTGTGTTGTGATGGAGGACTTAGCCAGCCGAGGAATCGAACACGCTACGCCTAGGTGGGACCCAAACGTGATGTCAACTCAGCCATCGACCGGTCTAAACTTTGAAATTTAAAAATTTGCTATACATATAACTGTTGATTCAAAAAAAAAAATAGTTTGGTTGGGTATTTTGGCTTCAAATCCAAATTTAAATTTTATGAAAATGGCCGCGCAGTTCCTCTTAAGGCCAAAAAAATTTGCTTACCTCAAGTAAACAGTAGGTGTACGTTATGTCTACTGCCTACGTGACAAAATCAGGGTTTAACGAGATGAAAATAATTCAGGACCCCTGTTTTCGACTCGCGCAACGTAATTCGTCTCCGGCGTAATTGAAAAAGGGGGTATTATGTTCATGTCTATTTCCAGTCTACGGATCTCCTCCCCCTGCCCAAGTATGTAATACAATTCCCTCAATTGCTAATCTGTCCTGTGGTACACGCAGCATTAGTTCTAACCTGTCTCCTGCCGTACACGCAGCCATTAGTTCTAACCTGTCTCCTGCCGTACACGCAGCCATTATTTATTTATGTATTGTTTAGGAACATTTACAGACTATTAACATGAAAAAGTCATTAGATAAGCGCTGCACAAAACGTAGATGTCAACAGTCCACTTAAAAATGTTCACATCAGACACAATTTAAGTGTCATTATACACTATGTATTAACAAAAAATACATAGTGTATAATGACACCATGTATTTTTTGACAGTTCTAACCTGTCTCCTGCCGTACACGCAGCCATTAGTTATAACCTGTCTCCTGAGTAACGGACCGCGCCTGGTAGGTAGGTATTTATTTATTTATACGCCCATTGGGCTTTTACATACGTAGTTTTTAAGAAGAATATTCTGAAGATTGTAAGTTCACAATAGTAACAGTAATAATACATTTAACCATATCCATTTGACATATTATAGCAGCTAGTAAATAGTAAAAGCATACAACAATTATTTGTAGGTATAAACCTCTTGAACAAAAATAAGAATATGTATTGTTAACAAAATATAGAGCGTTTGACTGTTTATCGTGGCCTGTTAAATCGAGGGCATTCGGTCTGCCATTTTACATACATATTTTAAATAGTTTATATAAAAACAATATTGTGAAGATTATAAGTATAGAATAGTAAAAGCAATAATATAACCTTCGCCTTTTGATATACAAAAGCAAGCAAAAAGCAAATTTGAAACATGATAGTTTGTAGGAATAAGCCTGTTGTAAGAAAATAAGAATACGCCTACTTCTAAGGTATAAAGATGAAAATTGTTTATAAAAATGTTAAGTTTAGTAATACTAGGTAGTAGTTGTATTAACATAATATGTATGCGACACATAAAAACTAGTGGATATATTTATTCACTCATTTAATTATCTTTTCACGAACTAGCGGGCTCCATAAGCCAGCCAGTTCGTAAATTGATAAATAAATAAAAATAACATTGTTACTAAATGATTACAGTAATTACATGTAAAAAATAATGCAGTTGTAGTAATTGCAAGAAGACTACACCTATAATTGTGTCAATCTTGAGGAAATAATTCGCTAAGAGGTTCAATAGCTAGATGTTTATAGTTTTATTATAAGAGTTCTAATATATTGGTTTTAAATTTGGAAACCGATTGGAAACGATAGACATCGATTGAACTATATTTGTTTCTTATTGCTACTAACTTGGCAGTTGTAAACTAGATTGAACCGTTTGACGCTATAAATAAAACCAAGTTGTTTTGGCCCAGCGATGTAGTTACGAAATTTTACGTAATTAAAGTTTTGAGTCACTTTTCATTTCATTCAAAATAAAATTATTGAAACAACGATCACGCCGTTTATCCGAAAGGTAGGCAAGGTGGACAGACCGCCAATCAACCTCTTTGATTCATTCACATTCACGCATTTTCTCATACATGGTACTCTTTTCTCTTGACATGATCCGACTCAACTATTTGATTCACTTGGTCGTGTCGTGTTTTCCTCGGGCGATACTGATAGTATCTACCATTCTGGAACGTGCCGCAAATATGCTATGTACCTATATGTTAACATTATTATTTTAATAAATAAATTGTGAAAAAAACAAATTAATCACTTCTTCAATAATTGCAAATTCATTTTGCGGCGTCATCATAATTTATTTAATTTAATTTATTTTTCAGGGCCTATGTCATCTTTGGGGATGCTGTGTGGATGGTCATTTTGCGGAGAGGGAGGAGTGAACATGGATCTTGAAGAGACCCATGTTGTAGGAGGGAGGAAACGCAGAGATATAAAAAAATATATTACGCCGGGATTTGAATCAGACTCCAGATTCTCAGCCAAATACGTATTTCCCTGCTAATCAAAAACTATCTTTAATTAATACATTTTTATCACTAATTTCCGTTCTTATCTCTACTTATATGAAAATCGATATACATATTATCAGATCTTATTTACTTACATAACACAACAATATTGATATAATTTTAGTTGCCCAAAATAATTAGATTATGTGGCACTTTTGTAATATTAATACTTTTGTAACTCATGAAAAATACTGTCTTGCCATGTTCATATTGGGAGTTCAAAATACTGTCTTGCCCTGTTCTTATTCGAAGTTCAAAATACTGTCTTGCCCTGTTCTTATTCGAAGTTCAAAATACTGTCTTGCCCTGTTCTTATTTGGAGTTCAAAATACTGTCTTGCCCTGTTCTTATTCGAAGTTCAAAATACTGTCTTGCCCTGTTCATATTAGGAGTTCAAAATACTGTCTTGCTCTGTTTTTATTTGGAATCAAAATACTGTCTTGCCCTGTTCTTATTCGAAGTTCAAAATTCTGCCTTGCCCTGTTCTTATTTGGAGTTAAAAATACTGTCTTGCCCTGTTCTTATTCGAAGTTCAAAATACTGTCTTGCCCTGTTCATATTGGGAGTTCAAAATACTGTCTTGCCCTGTTCTTATTTGGAGTTCAAAATACTGTCTTGCCCTGTTCTTATTCGAAGTTCAAAATACTGTCTTGCCCTGTTCTTATTTGGAGTTAAAAATACTGTCTTGCCCTGTTCTTATTTGGAGTTCAAAATACTGTCTTGCCCTGTTCTTATTTGGAGTTCAAAATACTGTCTTGCCCTGTTCATATTGGGAGTTCAAAAACTCATAACTTATATTTTAGTCAATAGACAAGCTAAAAAAATCAATTAATCACGTGTGTCCTCTTCAACGTTTGGATAGTGAATAACTACATTTGACTTAAATTGCTCCTTTCATAGCCCTGGAAGATGTGTTTGTTATCATCCCGTACTCGGAATATTGGTAGCGTTTATGAAATGAAACTATTGTCTGATAAAGCTGCTGCCACACGCAAAGCTCACATCAACAGATAATATAAATCACAATAGCGCTCGCTATACAATCCCATACAGACCCGACACACGTAAAAAGATAACGCGCTATAAGTGTGGTTCTGAACTTCGCTAACCGAATTTATTTTACGTAACCGCTTCCGACGCGATATTTGAAAAGTCATGCGTCCCCCTCTCCGCCGTAAAAAGGAGAGGGGGTCATTTTAATTACGGAGCTACCAACTAAGTTCCGTGTTCCCTTTGACAGCCATGACATAAGCAGCCTAATAATGCATTTCTTATTTATTATGTTAGCTCATATCGTCATGTGTGCTAGTAAATTTAGAAACATAAAAAAAAACTTTATTTGGCAAACATACTTAACATATATTTAAAATATAAATATAATCAATATTTGAATTTGAAGTAAACAAATTTTCGCCCTTTCAAAATTAATCATATTTTTAACTCAGTATGTTTATATGGTAATATCATTCGGTTTTTTGATAAAGTTGGACGGCCTGATACCTACATAGAGAAGCTTCCAGTTTGTTTGTTGATTGTTTTCAATTGTTTTCCTGGGTAATCTGGTTTGCTCTCGTCAGCTCTCGTGCTCTCTTCTCGTTCCCTGCCCTGGTGTTAGTCCTTGCCGCCTTTGCCTTCGACATTTTTGGAAATCGACGTGAGCTTATTTTACAATAATTTATTATATGTCGCTTTCGTCGATCGGCGTGCGAACTGCGAATTTCCTGATTCGACGGAGAGGTTATGTGAAAATGCGCTATTTACGCGCAGATTGTTTAAAATCTAAAAAGTTTATAAATAGCATTTATAATTATATAGTTGGCGGCATCATCATCTGAGGATGAGCTGTCCCAACAGATCCAGCAATAGGCGACAAGTATCATCCATTTCGAAAACGTGCTCAAGCTGTCAGTAAGTAAAGTTGTCACTTTGACAGATGAAATTATGTTCCTCGGCCGCTCTCGAATTCAACTGACCCCCTCTCCTACCATAGGAAGAAATATTTGATAGCGTCGTGTGTCGGTAGAAAAGATGATGCGCTGTACATTAACTTTTGATGTGAGCTTTGCGTGTGGCGGCAGCTTAAGAGGTTGTTAAATGTACTTTCAATTGCCGAGTGTAGTAATTAAGTTGAACCAAAGTGTTATTTCAAAAATATTCGTATTAAAGCGTGGCAAGCGATCCTAAAAGATTACTAATTAATTTATCGTTGCCAGTTTATTGTCGAGAATTCACATAATACGTAATAAAATTTTGAGAAATTCTCAGTGGGGTATTTTCATTGTTTTTATTCTCAAAAAAATGTTACGATAAAGAAGGTATTTATATGTTGACGAATAAATTTTCTATAGCCATTTAAAATTTGCCGTTTTCGATTTGCCAACAAAACGACCATTTATGTCATAATGACGTTGTAGCCAGTTGAAACCGTTTCGGATTGCGCGGTTTTAGATCGTTATTAAAATCAATAATTATCAATTAAAATATTAAAAATAAATATTTTAGTACAACGATCGGAATCATAAAAATAAAAATTAAATCTTACAGACATTTTAACGGCATTCACGGCAAAAACACGCAAAAAATTACAAAAATCAAGCACCAACTCTGTTCACACTAATTAGATTACTAACTTGTAAATATTATTAACTAAAGCGCATAAAATACAACATAAGTAAACTGTTTTCATAACCTTGAAAATAAAATTGCACTAAATGTAATATTACACAGTCGTAAATGAAGGTTATTTCCGATATAGGTATTAAAAATTATTAAATTACTTTACAATGTAATCAAAAGCGTTTATTACAAACAACAGACTGTCGTTTACGATTCCAATCGCGCTAATAAAAGCAGTTACTGTTTATCGAAATAATTGTTTATTCGACAACAATTTTATACCTGAAATGTCACCCAACACGTGTCGCTTGTCATAAAATAATTTATTGTAGGTACATACCTTTACTGGAAGCTTTCCGCTTGACTTCGATCGGAAACAAAGACCTCACGGAGCACGGGTAGAATTAAAATGATTAGATTTAAATTGAATTAATGTCTCTAATGCGTTTTCTCTTATTAGCACAAGAACGTTGAACGGTGGACAGAGAATTATTAGTTTTTGCGCGAATACTGAATTGACAGCTCGTTTCGCTTTTGATTCAGTTTAGTTTCGTGCGCATGCTCTCTAAAGCTCGGGTAATTGCTAAAGTAAACACTCGTTAGCACTCTTGTGATAAATCAGATGTATTTTGGTATATTTGATTAAATGTCTGTGTCAAATTGCGCATTTTAGTCGGCGTTTTGTAGATGCTACAGAAATGTCAAAATTGCACCTGTCAATGTGACAAACAGATGTTTTTGATTTGCGGCGCCATTTTAAAATGTTGCCAGGCGACTAAAGCACTTTTTCCATGTTATGATTTTTCGTTTCTTGTTCCTTGCGTAGATACTAAAAAATATTTTTTTTCACTTGACGTACATGAAATCTAATAAAGAACAAAAATAATGGCCTTCTATATTATTTTCACTGCATATAATTTTCAATTTGTTAAGTGCAAAGAACTAACGAAATCCGATAGTTCCTCTTTATGAAATGCAACACATGTTTAGCAAACTATGTAATACGTTTCTTATCGTGGTTAATAAATGAGAACTATCATAGAGTGTCGACGTGTCGTAGTATCGTCAGCATTTAGAAAAATACAACACGATGTCTTGTTGTCATCTTCATTACAGCGCTATATTTCAAATTCCGGGGTGGGATTTGGATTCCTTAACAAAGACAAATGCTTTCCACTAACTGCGGTACCTCACCATTTGCCTCCAATCCTCAGTCCTTCTCATCCAGCTCCAATTCTTACCACACAATCTATCCACCTCATCCTCAGTCTGCCTATGGGTCGCTTGTGTCCTGTCATCAGCTGTTATTTTGTCAACGTGTCCAGCCCATTGCAGTTTTTTGCTACCTATAGAATATAATATGGGATCTCACCTGGGACCGTTACTGTTTACAATTTTCATCAACGACATTATAAAATGCTTTAATTATGCAAATGTTCTACTTTTCGCTGATGATATGAAAATATTCCTGCCTATTAATTCTATAATTGACTGCTTTAAACTACAAGAAGATCTGTATAGGCTTAATGATTATTGTATCCGCAATCGTCTCAATATGAACACTTCTAAATGTTATGTAATTACCTTCACTAGAAATAAAATTAAATTTGACCATATTTATCATATAGCTGGCCAACTACTCAAAAAAGTTACACAAATTCGTGATCTAGGTGTTATACTTGACAGTAAACTTACATTTGAGGCTCATATTGATATGATTGTTAAGAAAGCCCTTAGAATGCTAGGATTCTTATTCCGTATTGGAAAAGAATTTAATAATATCATAACACTTAAAATATTGTATTTTTCTTATGTTCGCAGTCATCTTGAATTCGCTTCTCCCATATGGAATCCTCAATATAATATTTACATAAATCGCATTGAAGCCATCCAAAAGAAAATTTGTCCATCATTTAAATTTCAAATTAAATTCAAACCTTGACGTAAACAGCTCGATGGACCTTTATGGACTTAAGCCATTAAAAACTAGAAGAGACTCCGCAGATATAATATATCTCCATAAAATTATCAATGGATTTATTGATTGTTCTCCCCTTCTGTCTGAAATTAATTTTAGAGTCCCGAGCGTTAGAACTAGAGAAAAATCACTTTTTCATCTCCATAAATGTTCTACTAATATCAGACAAAATGCGTTTATATTCAGAGCCTGTAGTATATTTAATAAGAATTTTAATGATATGGACATATTCACAAGTAATTTAGGAACCTAAGATATGTAATAATTGACATTAAATAATTTTAAATATTCTACTGGAAGTTATCATGTTATTGCTTTGAATCCTTTCCAGTTACTTACCTTCCAATTTATACTCATGTGTTCAATTTAGTAGTAGGTATACATTTATTATATTGTTATTATTGCTATTGTGTAGTGCTTTTATTGATTGCTGCTGTGTTGAAATTTTACAATACATTATGTTTTGAATTTTAGCTGGTTATTAGTATATCAGTTAAATTTAAATTTTTGAAATTTAGCTGGTTATTAGTATATCAGTTAAATTTAAATTTTTGAAATTTAGCTGGTTATTAGTATATCAGTTAACTTTAAATTTTAATTTATTTGTGTTCCTAGATCTGTTATTATTTTTTATTTATTATTTACAATATTGTATTTTTTGTAAATCTCTCAGGCCACGGGTACAGAACCCTTAGTTTTTTTGTTTTAATATTCTGTATTATTATTATAATTTTAAGTGAAAATCTGTTATTGGATTTTATCTTTATTATTTAGTTTATTCTTATATATGTAAATAATCTGTTGATTTTCCCAAATAAATAAAATAAAATAACGAAGGATTCATGCTCAATTAGATTTTTCAATGATGTTTTCTATTTCTGATATATGTTTTCAGCACCCCTGAGGCGATTTTCTTACAAAAACGGCGCTGTACAAATAATCCAGTTATAATTATGATATAATAGACGCTCGCTGGTGTTACCACTTGTTAGGGCTTTTCCACCGGGAGATTTGAATTTACTGCAAGACTATGAATGCATTTACAACTGTTTGATTTATAATATGTTGGTAATTGTACAAATTATTATTTTTTTATTGTAATACAAGGAATATAGATAAATAAATATTTAACAATATTACATTTTAGGTCATAATTGGTTATGTATACCTTATCAGAAAAAAGGAGTTCTTGTGTCTGATAAGGGAACCACGATTCTTACATAGGTTTTATGTTATAATAATATTTTTGTATGGAATATAGATTTTCAATGTAATGTTTAATTCAAGTTTTTTTTAATTTTATTTTTAATTTTTTTTTTAAAAAGAAAGACAAACATTCCCGGGTTACGAATAACCTGACAATATTTGAAAATCTCCTACTACCACCACAGTAAGCTGAAAATGTTGCTTGTGTTGTGATGGAGGACTTAGCCAGCCGAGGAATTGAACACTCTACGCCTGAGTGGGACCCAAGCGCGATGTCAACTCGGCCACTGACCGGTCATTTATTTGTTCTGATTGGTTGACAATTCAACGCAGTTCAGAAGGGAGATTATTGTAGTTTTTTATGGCTTGGTAAATATAATGGTTTTGCATTTGTGTTGTTTTAAAATTTGGTGTGATAAATTGATTTCTATTTCTCATTAGTTTGTAAAATTCTTGGTGTTCTTTGTTATTTTTTTCTTTGCACATTTTTACAATGGAAGCTTGCTTAAATATGCCATTGACATTTGGTACTGGAAACAATTTAAATAGTGACTCTGTTGAGAAGGTAAATTTTTTTTTAGTATTACTTTTATGATGATTCCTTCTGAAACTTTTACAGTTTAGATAGTTTTTATAGGATCCTCCCCAGCCTATGATTCCGTAGATAAGCAAAGAGTGGACAAGGGCATAGTACACATTTTTGATTGTTTTCACATTTAAAATATATACATTTCCTGATTCTCTTTACAAGATCTGTAATGTGGCTATTCCACTTCATTTATTTATCACCATCACAGACATAGGAATTAATAGACGAGAAGATAAGGGCGAGGGGTAAAATCAACTGTTGAAGAACGAAGGGAGTAAGGCTGACTGTGATTCGTCAATAAATCAATCTGACAGTAAATAGGCATCTCGCATTATAATATCACCATTTAGTTCTTAAAAGTAAAATCTGCTTTTGAATGAATAGACATTTCTACATGGGAGCGCAAATTACTCGCCACGTTATGAACTAATTTGCGAAGTCCAAATTCGGCAAAGTAAGGCAGCTTCTATTTTCAGAGTCGTAGTTAGTTTCAGAGTATTTAGTTAAGACACTTTTACAAATGTCTCATAATTTACTTACCCCAGTAAACAACGATGAGCACACTTGAGAATCGCTACATTGTGATGTGATAGTATATGTTTCTAAAACTGATCCATATAATACGGTGTGAATAAGCTTAAAATAAAGTAAAATAATGCTTACTTATGGAATGTAATACGACAATTGGGTTTATTCTCTTTTTCACATCTATTTTTACAAGTTTTCATAGTACGAGTCAACATTTTGCCGTGTTATTTCGTAAAATGAACCGATGATGCCTCGACCATAGTTCGCACAAGAATGATGACGTCACGTTTTCAAATTTCACTTGAGCCCAATATGCGAGCCCAGCCGGCTCAATGGAACCGGTATGGGGAGTGGGGATAATACGCTTTTAATCACTTAGGGCAGGTCTACTAATATTCATATGTCTATGATCACCATTTATTTTAACTATTATTCGGAACGAAAGTAGAAAATCTCTGGAATATTTGCATTGTTACTTTCACATTGATGATGCGAATTTGAAGTTATTAGCGCCATGTACACTTGAATATCAGGATACTTTTTGTCTGACAAATAATGTCAATTTATCAAATTATAAGTCACATTTAACAAACTGTTGTAGCCAGGATTGTTATGAATAATGGAATAACAATAAACGGCACGATCAGAATTTAATAAAAAAAAACAAAAAGTATTTATTATACCTATTATTATCCCTAATTAGAGCAGTCCGCTACGGGGGTTGAATCGCCAAGGCGCTGATAATATCTAACACCTAACAGTTCTACCACATCCCGCAGATCCCACTTGAGATTATTTTTCATCAAAACGGCGCTACACAAAAACACAAATCATTACAATATTATTGATTACAATGATCACCTACCTAGGCGTCAACTATTTTTAACAAGGGGCGCCAAAATTTTACTCGCGCCATGTGGCGTTTGCTTCAGACAATGTCATTACTTTAAACAATGGCCGATTGTCAAAAGTAGTGACCTTTTGTTTCAGGGAGAGATGGTCGATATTCAAAATATCTAAAGAAAATACCCAATATGTTAAATTCACAGAATTTGAATAATTCATCAAATTTCGAAGTTGACTTCTGTGAAGGTTCTATTCAGATTCTGTTATTATTTTTCATTTTTCAACAACGTGGCTGTTTCTGCCGGTATGGCAGTTTGCCGATCCACATTGAACTAACAGAGACATCTGTTAAGATTTTGGTGAAATATTAGTCATTAATAATAATAATATTTGGCTAATTTATATAGCGCCGTTTTCGTGAGAAATCACCTCAAGGGCGCTATTAGTAGCGGATAATCATATTCTAGTTTACCCCAACACATATTAAAGTAAAATGTTGTTTTTACACAAATACCAGGATTGCTTTGGCAAACTAAGTAGTTTAATTAACTGAATAGAATTGGTTTAAGTAACTAACCATCAAGCCGTTACCAGGAAGGGGGGGCAGGGAGGATATACCTACACACAACTCTGTCTCAACACACTTTCCTTCATACTGATCTATAATTTTAACTTTTGAGATGATCGAAGTCAACTATTTGATTCACTTGTCTTCATAGCCCTTCTGGGCGGAAGGAGAGAGGCTCCTCCGATTACCTCTCACCCCAGAAGATAGGTGGAAACTTGAGTGGCAAACGGCCAACGTGGGAAAACCCATCTCATACAGGACCCCACCGAGAGACAGCCTGGGCTGTCATTGCCTCGCAAAACCTGGTCCGCCATCAATAGGTTAAGGTGCTCCCATAGCCGCTGTGCCCACATGATGCACGGATGGGCCCTTAAAGAGTCGGCGATGTGTAGATGTGGTGCGGTGCAGACCACCGAACATGTGGTCAACGATTGCCCGCTCCATTCATTCCCCAGCGGGATTGAAGAGGTCCACATGGCGACACCTGAGGCCCTAGACTGGCTCGCAGACCTAGATGTCCCCCTCTGACCCCCCCACCATACGAAAGAAGAAGAAGACTTGTCTTCATCGGGCGTCTTTATCCGTTCATCCACTCTACATGATCAAAATCATCTAACCATTTTGCATCGGCCTTGCACTCATTGCGGATCTCTCCATCTCTCACACGATCGTGCATGGTTTTTACCACACATATGCCTCAGGAATCTCATTTCTACTTTCATCCTTTCTCTGCCAGTTCCATGCCTCACTTCCATACATCAGGATAGGTACCAGCACTACACTGTGGACTGCTAGCTTCGCTTCTTTGTACAATTTTTTGTTAGCGCCAACTGCATTCAGTTCTCCATTAACGGAGTTACCTGCATTTGCCCTAATTTAAATATCTCTGTCAGCATTCCCACCCACACCTTTAAAATCAAAAATTTCCATCACTCTTCTATGGACTGACATTTATAAATGGATACAGTTAGGGTAGTAAATAAATAAACGGAATAAATTTTTGAGAGCAAATATATTTAAGATTTACAGGTTTCACATAGAATAATAAAAATATAAGTGTAATAATTACAGATGAGCTCCCCCGGCATTGCGACATTGCAACTAAACATACGTTTAATAATCATTAATAATAATATAAAATAAACAAATACTCTAATCGCAAATAGAGGGAGAACAAAAAGGAAGAAAAAAAATTTTTGTTAAACCAAACTTATTTCTTAAACATACAATTTATATATTTTTGACATATCGTTTCATCGACATATTTAATATACATCATATGTCATTTATTCAACACTAATTTTAGTTAATTTCTAATTCTCTTAGTGTATGGTGGACGATACAATTGTTAAAGTAGAGGCCGTAGTATTTTTTAACGAGATATCCATTTTTTACATACAATTTTAATATTTACACCAATTAATTAACACACATTTATAAACAAACCAAAAATTCCTTCATTTTCATCAGGAAAAATTGGTTTGTTGTTTTCGCAGGCATTCGAATCTCAATTAAAAAATTATTTTGCAAAGCAAATTTTTACAAAAAAAATGTTTATACAGAAAATATTGTTAAATTCACAGGTTTGTAATATGTATACCTGGATAGCTTAGTTGTGAGAGCATTCTCTGCCTAAATAGCAGATGTTTCAGACTGTGTAGTTGTATTAAAAAATATATATATAATATTTAGGAGTGAAAAAATTTCAGAAATTAATAATGTACAAAATAATTCAATTGAAGAATGTTTTAATATTTGTTGTATGAAAAAGTATATTAAAAAATTTAAGAAAAGATTAAAAATCATAATATCAAAAGTCATCGATTTAAAAAATGCTTAGAATTAAATTAATAAAAATTCATGCCTTTTTGTAAGAGCGATAAATCTATGAAATAACGTATGTAATTTTATCAAATATCAAAGAATGTGCTGGCTATTACGAGAAACATTTATTTTGTATGCATAGTTTGTAATATCTAAATGTCTTGTAAAATATTAATTTATATATGTTATCAGTTATAATGACTTATGTATTATCAATATATCGTATAATATGTGTACATATTTAATATTTCAAATTCTGTATATAAAATTTAACAATATCTACCATCATAAGAACAGCATAATATATGTTTTGTTTAAATTATAATATCTTTCATACGCAAGCTTACATTTAAAAGGTTGACCAATTATTAATTCCTTTGTCTTTGATATAAAATCTGTTTGTAATTTAACTTTGAACCAAAATTTAAAATCAACGGAAATCTTATTTATGCATTGGCAATTTTTTACAAGTTTAAAAAATTTGTTTAAAATATTTGACAAATTAATTAACCACAACTGTTACATTTACATATTTACGAAAGATGTGCATTTATGCAATATTATTATTTTTAACGAAAGACAAACATTCCCGGGTTACAAATAACCTGACAGTATATCAATTCCTCTTACTAGCATCATTGGAAAGTTTTGCTTGTGCAATGATGGAGTACTTTGTTAGCAGAGGGTTGAACCTGTGACACACCACACTAGGAATCCATCTATGAATGGAAACATCTGAAGAATTTTGAAAACATCCAATATTTTAAGAATAAAAAAGAGATTTTGTAGGGATTTCCAGTTAGCTACTTTCGATTTCAACTATTTTGTATTATCTTTTTTAATGTCTAGCAAAATGGATTTTGATTTTTTTTTTTGCTTTACCGAAATATTTTGTAAATTTTTTAATTAAAAAAGGATGAAACAGTATTATTTGTATTTACTAAATGATTCCTTGCAAATTTTGTGCGTTTTATTAGAGGATGATGTTTATTTTTAATGTCAACAATATATGTATGAAAAACTTTTTTGTTTTGTCATTCGAAAAGCAGTCTTTGTACTTAGCAATCACACCGACTTCAATCATACATGGACAGGTATCTAAATATTTTGGCTTGGCAACTAAAATGATTTCATTAAATCGTAGCTTGGGTAGTCCTGTATCCGACAGTTGATAAATAATAATCAATTTAAAAAAAATTCCAGATTAAACCATTCCATCGAAATTGTCCAAACCACAATATAAAATTCAATGAAAACAAAATTAGTGCCATTTTGTCGAGTTTAAATAGAAATACATATTTCGAAACAACAAACATTCAGATTTTTTATATTCATAATGTAAAGTTAATTGTTTATTCTATCTATTTATGTAACCGGATTTTGATAAATATACTTTTTTTTCATATTTTATAGTGAATTTGTGACATTCAACAGTAATATTACGACATGTAATAGAACAAAATGGTACAAGTAAAAAAATCACTTAGCAAACATTAGTTTGCAACTTGAAAGAATTCTACACATCCATATGTTTATTATTCAATCTTTTTCGTTTAATAAAATGGAAAGTTAATCAGAAATTAATTAAAAAAAGTTGAAAAATAATCGAAAGTTTTGTTAATACTTCCAATGTTCACGTCTACAATTAATATTATTATCGGGGTTACCATGTCAACAAGCAGACAGTTAATTTAACATAAAAATGTCATAATGTTCGCATCAGATGTCTGAGAAATTTAACAATTATGTACCATAAATATTGCATAATTTCTAGACTTCTAGTGGTAGACGTGAATCTTAAAAGACAGACTTTTTGCCATGAAATCTGTCCATGTTTAACAATGGTAATTTTTTTACAAGAATTACAAAGATTGTAAGAATTATATTTTAATTTTGTATACAGTAATCAAAAATCTATGGGCCATTTATCACTAGGCAAATACACAAAATGTGCTTTTAAATTATTTATATTTTGAGAGTAAGTTGTACACTATGTATGTAATAATTTTTAAATGTTTTTTATTATAAATGCATAAGACTTTTCACTTAATTTAAGAATATTTTTTTTAAATCGTAAAAATAGCGAGAAAAAAAAAGTAAGAGATTTATTTATTTTTAATCATTTATTGTGATAATTTGACAAAATAATGGTAATAAAATACAGAAAATTGGAAAAAAAATGTGAAAAATAAAAAGATAAGTAGTTGTAATATTAATAGTTTAAAAAGAAAAAAAAATACAGTGGGTAGCAAAAAACATAATATTATATATGAGGTAAAAGCATGTAGGCCTATTTAATTTAAGTGACATCACAGATATTAAAATATTAATGAAATAATTATTGTTAATTAATAAAAAAAAAATTAGGCAATTATATACATTGTTATTCATTAATCAAATTTGAAACTATTACAATTTTTATGCAAATCCATTATTAAGCTGGTGAGAACCAGGCCTTTTTTACAATCCCAGTTTAAATTTAAAATCAGAGTGAAAATATTTATAAAAAAATTATTGAAAATTTTTATTAAAAAAAAACATTGATATAAAATGACATAATTAAGACACATGACATGTCATTTTCACATAAGAAATGACATATTGTATTGTATTACACTAACTAAACCTATTGCACTGTAAATGGTAGGAATATTCAATACAATGATATCAGCATTACATAAAATATATTCAATTCACGATTTTTATACAAATTAGGTTAAAAATGTGATGGAAAAATCATTTTATTTCATTGAAGAATAAATAATCAATAAATAAGTTGATGTTGTAAAAAAAAAAAATTAGAAACATTGTTGTTAAAATGTGACTTCTTCATAAATGCAATATTATTTATGGGTTATAAAAAAGTCATGATTTTTTTTATGTAAGATGTATTAATGTTGTAAATAAGTTATATTTTTTTATATACGACATATTAAGATAGCAAATAAGAGAGATAACATATAAGAGAGCAAAGTTTTTGATATATGGTATAATAAATTTAATGTAAAAAAGTGTCAATTTATGACACACAACATATTAAATGTTGTAAAAAAAGTGTCAATTTATGACACACAGCATATTAAATGTTGTACAAGTGTATCAATTTACAACACACAACATATTAAATGTTGTAAAAAAGAGTCAATTTATGATACACAACATATAAAATGTTGTAAAAAAGTGTCAATTTATGACTCACAACATATTAAATGTTGTAAAAAAGTGTCAATTTATGACACCCAAAATATTAAATGTTGTAAAAAAGTGACAATTTTGTGGGTGAATTGAACCTCTATATTTCTCAAGTAAAAGAAAATAACGATTTTTAACACACAACATATATATTTTAGTGTTGTAAAAAAGTGATAATTTTAAAATAGGCAAAAGTTTTATGAGACTATTGGGTGAATTGAATCTCTATATTTCTAAAGTAAAAAATTTTAATGTATGAAAAATGGCGTTGAACACAGCTGTGGCATTGATGGTATCACCAGATAGATTTTTTAAAACAAAAATACAAATTCATGTAGAAAATAATAATGAGATGAACCATTAATGCTAATATACAATTTATTTTTAACAATTTTTCCATCACAAATCAACACATGTCAAATATTACATAGCATGGCCTGATTTTAGTCATAAAATCATAGGCATGTTATAGAGTAATATAGAGTATCAAAAAACAAGCAGTTATTTTACTATCTGAACCAAATAATTATGAATGTGTATAACATATTGTACAAAATTAATCTTATTATTAGGTATTTCAAATGCAAAAGTCAAATCACATACAATTCACACATGTCATGGCAAGTTCTGTTAAGTTATGTTGTAAACATGATATTACACACGAGTTGTAAACACATTTCAAACACAATGTTGTAAACATGATATAAACATAATGTTGCAAACAAGTTACAGAAACTATGTTGTAAACTTGTGTTAGAAACATGTTACAAAGTCAATGTTGTATACTTATTATAAACATAATGTTTATAAACATACAATAAGTAGTTTCAAGTCCTAAATTAAAATTGGCTAATTTACAATGTCATCTGACCCTAAATATAACAAACATGTTA
This sequence comes from Hesperophylax magnus, assembly GCA_026573805.1. Classification (NCBI taxonomy): domain Eukaryota; kingdom Metazoa; phylum Arthropoda; class Insecta; order Trichoptera; family Limnephilidae; genus Hesperophylax; species Hesperophylax magnus. The sequence continues at coordinate 15,021,227 of JAIUSX010000004.1, forward strand.
TTTTAAAAATTTATAAAACATCGACTCGTGGCAAATCAAAAGTGATGCCAGCGAACAAAATAATTATTGGGATTATTAATAATACGTAATATTCACACTAAGCGAAGTTTTGTGCTGCCACACTTCCTACATCAAATCACACCAAATAAATATGCAAGCCGATGTTGAAAAATTAATACAAAATTAAGAACAACATCACAGGTAGGTAAGTAATGTCTGTACCTAGCTTACTTCTCCGCGGCCAAGAAAAGAATTTGAATAATTGAGTTTTTCAGTCACTTTGTCATCTGCGCCATAGCCGGCGCACTTAAATATTAGTAATACTAATTTGATTTTTTTTTTAATGATTTTTTTCCCCTTTTACACTAAATCTTCGTCCGAGAAATGGGGGTCGGATCAGAAATCCAGCTCTCGGTAGCTGGTGCTGAGTGAGGATCAGGTCTGGGGGTCTTCCAAAGGCCGGAAACGTACAAAGCCGTCTTGCGCTACGAGCATGCTGCCGTTCCGCTCTTCCGATTCCGCTACATGCTCGGGATTTAGATACGATCCAGGATGTTCGAAGTTCACTCCGCGGCCGCCTTGCGAATTTCCAGCGATTGCCGATGTGAAATTCCGATCGTTCGGGTTTTCGGAAAATCCATAGAGATCGGTCGATTTCGGACGGTCGGACTGATTCGCGAATACGTGGCTGTTGTTCTTGCCGCGTTTCTGCGATCCACTCGAGTTTATCATTGACGATGTGGGAGATTGGTTCCTGGCGTTTCTACGTTGAGAATCTCGAACCGGGCCGCCTTGCAGCATCATGACTGCCGGATCGTAGTAGTTTCTCATTGGATTCAGGGTTTGAATGCCTGATTGGTGGAACGATCCATTGTCAGACGGATATCCAAATTCACCGGTTTCGTTCATATGCGGATGGTGGTAATGATGGATGTTCGGATCGTAGCCTAATGTCATGCAATTATTCTGTTGGTTCTTCTGACTGGCGCTCTGCTTGTTCCTATGTTTCTTTCTCGGGTTGCTCAAGTTATGACCGCTATTGTTTCGTGATGACAATCGATCGAATGACAAGTGTTTGAAATTGTTTTGCGATCCCCGGACGGATCCTCCATTTCCGTATGCACCGCCGCCTGAAGGATTGTTTTTGTGGTTGATATCACGGACAAAATCAGAATTGCTTCCATATTGTATAACGTTGTATTCGTGATCGATAGAATCGCCCGACGGATCCATGTTCTGAATGGCGGGTTCACAGTTAGAATAATGTTCTTCTGAAGCTGAGATGTTATCCATGTATCCTTGGTGATTGGCTCCTTGCATGTGTCCCTTCATCAAATGGTTGGTAACTCCCTGACTAGACGTGGCGTTGCTCGACTCTGTCGAGCTGCTGTGGGCAGCGTTAGCGATGGAACTGTGTCCAGAATAGTTTTCTGCTATAGAACCGTTGTCGCAATTAACTCCGAGTGCGTTGATCTGAAATCGCTGTCCTTCAAGACCTGTCGAACAACACTGATCTGGAACGCCTTGCATATGCGGTCCTAAAACCCCAGCGTCATAAATAGGCTTCCCTGTCCTCAGAGTATAAGTATGAAGATTTGTGTTTGTGTTGCAAATTGCCGGGTAATCGGATTCAAACTGTTCGTTGCTTGAGCTGGCAGTGCAAGGGAACAGACCTAGTCCAGATATCTTATGTCCGTCCGACTTCTCGTGTTGAAGACTTGCTACAATACCAACTTTGAGGCTGATAACCCAGGATATAAGTGCAACAATACTGATCTCAATAAGTCGTAGAGAGAACTGGTATCCCCACTGAAGCCAGTTGAATTTAGTCATGTTGACTTGTATATTGATTCCGAATATGCCGTATATTTGCAGAACTGCCAACAAAATGAAGAGCATGGCCGTGGCAAGGTTGATATGAATCGCTTGGTACAAGTTCTGGAATCCGTGAATATAAGAATGCGACTTCTTTTGCAAGACCTTTTTCAGAGTTCTGTACACGTACAAATATAGAAGACCCAAGGTCAGACAGACGAGGACGTAGATGACTTGACAAACGAGACCCAAGATTCTCTTTTCCATGCTATCCAAGTTTTTGTACACAGAATTGGTATTTTCAATCATATGCAAGACGATGCAGAAGATGACATGAAGCAATCCTCCAATAATGATGGTCCTCGGACGTACGATCATTGAATAGCAGCTATTTTTAAAGTTGATACTGTTAATCAACAAAAACAGAATTGAAGCCGAGAAAGCAATGCTGAGGAAGATTTCCGGAACATGCAGTAGAATCTCACTCAAGAACATAGGTAAAGATCCATTGATGTTGTAAGGATCATAACACATGTAGAAGATTCGCATCAAACAGACCAGAACGAGGATAAGATGCAAGATGATGAAGTAGTACTGAGTGAAAAGATGGGTGAACTTGTTGTAGCAGATGATCTTGAAGATGGAATACACAGCCAGAATTGTGAACATGGCTGTAGCCAAATAGATATGCAAGTTCCATGCAACAGGCCATGTAACCCCAGCTTGATTCCTTGTATGAGAGACTGAACTACCACCAGACTTGGACGGTTTCTGTTGCATCTTTCCTTCTGTGTTTGTATTAGGCAAGTTGTGGAATCTTTCGGTTGACGATTCAGAGTCCTTCAATAAGAATGTGGAGACTGTTGCGCTGCCTTGATTAGAATTGAGTTTACCTCCATCTACAGAGTTGTTGTCACCGGCTTCGGGGTTTTCGGGATGCTTGTTGGTGGCGAATTGGAGGTTTCTTCTGGTGTTAGACTCTCCAGCGTTTTCGACCACAAGAGGTCGGTCGAGATTTCCCATGTCGGGCTCCATAACTGGAAGGGCTGAACCTTCTGTTGACGATTCTCTATCGGCAACAGTTCTTTCGATGCCTTGTCCCTTGTTGCCTTTGAGTCCGGTAATTCCTAAAATCGTGCTTTGGTTCCTTCGTGTTGTTTCCACTCTCGGCGGTTCGAGGTTTTGAGTTCCTGAAGGTGGTTTGGAGGTTGGAGTTCTCAGTAGAATATCAGGAACGTCATCCTTGCGTCCATTGGAGCCAGAGAGGATTCTGGAGACGATGGATCTGTTGAGGGGATTGGGGACAAAGTCCGTAAAGTTGGCTTGCTCCGGAGAGCTGAGAGATCCTTGGGAACGAAGATCATCAATGGACAGTCCTGAAGAATCGAGACTTCCATCAGCATTCACCTGGAATCAGAAATAAAAGTGTTGTAGTAAGAAATATTGAAATTGCAGTACGGAACGATGAAATAGTCTTGAATTCAAAAGTTTATAATAAAGTATGTTGGCATTTGGAAGTTGTACCTTGTGACTCGGCGTATTGAGTGCTTTCTTCTTCTGATGAGGATCTGCTCCGGGAATCGGCGGAGAAGGAACTTGAGGTGAAGGCGGTTCCTGTAAAACATAAATTAATGATGTGATAACAAATCAATTTTTGGATTTACAATTTAATCAGCAGTTTTTGGTCAAATACTAATTAAACAAAACTATTGATAAAATAAAACAAATTAATACAATGCACTTGCTAGGACTGTCTTAGATAAAATAGCACTTAAAATTGAAAAGAAATATTGAATTGTAAAAAATATTAAACCAAATCAGCAAGGAGTAAGGGAAATATTTGTTGGAATAAAGTAAATGAATGGTACAAACCTGTCCAGCTCTAATGGGCACTCTCTCGTGTCCGGGGACCAACGAAGGTGGAGGAATTGGTCTTCGATTCAGATAGCTCCCACTGTCGGCATTTGTTCCTGAAATTAGACAAGCCTATTGTAAAAAAATGTTGAAAAAAAATGCTACCACAATAAATAAGTTATTTTTGTAACCAATATTCGTACAAATTGGAGAAGTATGTTGTTGAAAGTTGAGTGACCAGCAGCAATTTCCAAATTGGCCCATTCAAATTCTTACGTTGTCTTTCTGCAGGTGCACCAATTCATTTGAAGAGAATGGCATTCAATGCATTCTGTACATACCTCTACAAGGCAGACCTTTGGATCTACTATACCTAGAGATGGCAAAATTTCGTTTTAACTAAAAACGTGAAAAAATATTTATGTTTCGAAAATAGGGCATTTATAAGTTTTCTTTGCTTTTCAAGGCATTTGAAAGTGTTTCCAGTGATTTCTATTTCGCGAATTAATGCGAAAAACGTGATTTTGGCCTATTTCAGCTAAATTATTCTATTTAGCGAAATAGGCGCGAATTTCCCGAAAATACCGGGTATTAAAATAATATGTGAGAATTTCAAAAAATCGATATTTACATTACGATTTTTTATAATTTTGTTACTATTTTATGTGTAAATATTTAATATTTTTGTACTGTAGGCTAAAATTGCTTTTTGACATTACACAAATTGTGCGAAATAAATTACGCCTATTGATGTTAATCGCAATCTGCATTTGTTGTGTTTGTGTTCGACCCGTACTTAGAGTTTCCTTTCTTATTAATTTAATATTAAAATTAATTATTTATAATCTTTCACATGGAAATACTTGCAAATGAAGGTTTTTTTTTTTTTTTTTTTTTTTTTATTAACGACAATTTTAATTACAAAGTTAAGTATATTATTCGCAGTCCTCCTCACTAGGTATTCCTGTTCCGAGGCGGACTGTAGGTTTTGGTATAGGTGTAGATCGTGATTTCCTTGTTAATTTCTACAAAAAAAATTTAAAAAATTGTCTTCACATTTGTTCAGTTCATAATTTTATTGATTTCCTCATCTTCGTGTTAAACATATATTTTACCAAAAATACTTAAAATATGCGCTAAAAACATTCAGGAAATACATTTTTTCTATTTTGCTACAAAACGCTAAATTATGCCTCAAAATGCTATAAAACGCTAAATTTCCAATTGTTAATGCTAAAAAATCTGAAAATTAATGCTAAATTTTGCCATCTCTAACTATACCCAAGCACAATGGAATGCAATAAGAATTCAATAAAACAAAGCTAATAGAAAATTGTTTGTTGCCAGCGAAATGTTTAAATCTGGTAGAGTAAATTGTTTTTATGCTACAATAAGGCATGAAGAAATCTTCTTTTCTGAATCAATTGGGGAAACTGGCTTTTTTACTATGTTGTGTTGTGGTTTTCACTCATCATCTTCCCTTTGTCCTATTTGGGTCGTGGACCCATTGCTTCAACGAGTCTCCTCCACGCATCCATGTTCTGGCCTACTTCAGTGGCCTCTGTCCATTGCAGGCCCAGCCTCTCTTCACACAATCTCTAGAGTTGCTTTCCCAAGTTAGTTTTACTGAATGATGCAGACACAGCCGCTATGCGTAAACATTGAACAAATGAGGACAATAACTATGCACAGTGTAAATGTGGACAGCTTCAAAGTACAGAGCACACTATTAAGGAGTGTCCACTCTATCAGTTCCTTAGAGGCACGACACAACACCGAATACCGTTGAATGATTGAAAATTTTCAACCTTCTATATATCAGGCGATATGATCAAAGGTTACTGGATAAATCAGTGATAAAACCGTATAGCAAAAACATCAGATAATTTCAAAAGAAGATAGTTTGAGGAACTAGAGTCATTGATCCCTTCGTTACCAGTGTATTGTTGGGAAACATGCCAAATGCTCAACCAACATCTGTACACGGTTGACATTTGTCACATGAGAATGTGTCGTTTCTACAATTCTCATTTTTCAGTTCAACAACTAGGCTGTGGAATGACAGGCGAACCTGTGTTTCCTCCCTCCCTCCGACAACATAGGTCTTCAAGACTCATCTTCATTCCTTCCTTTCCACAAAAAAACCTTCCACACAGCATCCCACAATATTAGATTAGATTAGGTTAAGTTACTTTAGGTTGGGTTTGTTTGTCATTTTTCGTAACTTTTCTAAGAAGAAGACCGAGGATATGAAAATCACTTTTACCTCTAAGTGTGGGTTTGTCAGCAAAGGGGTTTTTGAAGTCTGGCGGCAGCGGGGGTGTGAAGTGGGTGCGCGAGGGGGGCGCATAGGACGGGGGAACCCCGGCCCCCGCTAGGATGGAAGCCCCATGGTGCGATGGCGGTCTGGAAACAAGAAAAAAGAAAGTTAATAAAGGAGTAATAAAATATAACATGACTGGAGATCCAGTTCTTAATTGTGATGGCGAGTTAGTTTTTTAAGTGTATACTAGTAATAATATGATTAAACATATTACTTTCGGTTGTCTATGATGTGCGTTAGTTATTTCTACGTTAAATTTGGTTGAATAAACTCAAATTTAATCAATGAAGAAGATAATACTAAAAATTTGAACTGATATGTTGAGAATTCGGACTATCCTGTGATTTTTCACAGGTCTAAGCTAGTGTTATAATAATTCTAACGAACATACAACTGATGTCTACTATAAAAGGGACAGCATGAGAAAGAGAAGGAAAGGACTATAAAAGAGTGTGACTGATTATCCAGTGTCTCTTCGTATCACCTGTTATTATAGATAATACAATGTGTTAATCAAGTTCTAACTAACTAACCATCACGCCGTTTACCGCTGGGGTAGGCAGAGAGGACAGACCGCCAAACAACTCGGTCTTGGCACACACTCCTTGCCTCATACATCGTCTCATACAAACTCTTCTATTATTCCGACTCTTGACATGGCCTGACTCAAGTATCTGATTTACTTGATCGTGCCATATCTACATCGGGCGTCCCCGACTTCTTCTACCATTCACAGTCGCATCATATTTTCTCCTTATACTACTTTCTTCGTTCATTCGCTCTACATACTGAGGATCCGGCATCGGGATGTACTCCACGTTATACGGGGGCTCGATGTTAACAAAGCTAGTGGACCTGATGGAATACCTGCCCTGGTATTGCAGAGGTGTGCTGCGGAAATAGTTCCAGTTTTGACAAAGCTCTTCAAAATGTCCCTGAAGTGTGGCACTGTGCCCTCTGGTTGGAAAAAAGCGGTCATTCACCCTATTCCCAAGAAAGGTGACCGCTCCAACCCGGCCAACTACCGCCCCATAGCGATCACATCAGTTCTGTCCAAAGTGATGGAACGTGTGATCAACGACACACTGCTCACATACTTCGAGAAGAACAAAATTATCAACGACCGTCAATACGGATTCCGGCGGAACCGCTCGTGCGGTGATCTTCTCGCGTATGTGTCGCATGTTTGGGGGCGGTGCCTGGAACGTCACGGTGAGACCCAAACGGTCGCACTAGACATATCCAAGGCCTTTGACCGGGTCTGGCACCGAGGACTTGTCAACAAATTGCCTTCTTACGGACTTCCTGCATCCCTGTGTACGTGGATTGCTGACTTTTTAAGGGATAGGTCGATTCAGGCAGTTGCTGACGGTTTCACCTCATCCTCACACTCTATAAATGCTGGCGTCCCACAGGGATCGGTTCTGTCTCCGACTTTGTTTTTGTTGCACATCAATGACCTTTTGACATGTGCACCGATTCATTGTTACGCGGATGACAGTACAGTTCATGATAGCTTTTTGTTTGACAAGCCCCCAAAGGGCACACAAACTCCAACGGCTCGGAGGGCTTTGAAGCAGAGAATGGACGGTTATCTCGAGAGTATTTCCTCCCGGGGTAAAAGTAATCTCGTCGAATTTAATGTTTCAAAGACCCAATCCTGTCTGATTACGTCTAAAAGGGATCTAAATGATAATCTAGTCTCCTTCAACCGAAGCAATCTTCCGAACAGGCCTTCCATTGATATGCTTGGTGTAACTATAAGTGACCAGCTCAGGTATGGGGGCTCCATCGAAGCCAGAGTAAAGCTGGCCTCTCAGAAGCTGGGCGTACTGTACAGGGCCCGCATATACTTTAATAGTACACAACTGCTGACCCTATACAAATCGCAAGTGCGCCCTACTGTCGAATTTGGCAGCCATCTCTGGTCCGGAGCCCCTAAATACCTGAAAAAAACCCTTGACTCTGTGCAAAAACGGGCGGTCCGTTTGATAGATTCCCCAATCTTAACAAACGGACTGCAATCTTTAGAGCACAGGCGTCAGGTAGGTATGCTGTCCTTGTTCTATCGGTATTACAATGGAAGATGCTCTGAGGAACTAGCGTCATTGATCCCTTCGGCACCGGTGCGTAGTCGGGATACACGCCAAACGCGTGCCCAACATTTGTACACGGTTGACACTTGTCACATGAGAACGAGTCGCTTCTACGATTCGTTCTTAAGTTCAACAGCTCGGCTGTGGAACGAACTGCCGGCCTCTGTGTTTCCTCCCTCCTACAACATGGGACTCTTCAAGACCCATATTCACTCCTTCCTCTCCACAAAAAGACCCTCCACACAGCATCCCCAAAGATGACATAGGCCCTGAGGGAAATGATTTTCTTCAAGAAAATCATTTCCCTCAGGGCCTCCTGTGTGGAGTTAATATAAAAAATAAAAAAATAAAAAAACATGCCCAAACAATCAGCATCAGCAAACCAAACATTGTAATCTTACTCAATACGCTAACATCAGCCCAGCATTCTTTGCAAATCCCATGCATGATACATGCATGAAGTCTGGAGTTGAGTTGGCACGAATGCTGTATGGAGATATAATGCTATTTGTGGCTGTTGCAGCCAGTCACATATCCAATTATTACAATCAGACTTCTCTTATGATATCGAATTCAGCAGTGCTCTCTCCCCTCCCCCCCACAGCTTCTAGACTAGACTATGAAGGGGGGAGTCTTACTGGCTTCAACATACCTGACTGATTTGGATAGGGAAGGAAGCACCGGTTATAGCTAAAACCAAATTAATTTAGAAAAAGACTTTTCCATAGTATTTTCAATAACTTGATTTATTTTTATTTATATGAGCATTGCACAAGAGTCGCAACTGCTCCCAACCATGAGACTCTGACATCCCCAATTGGGATATGTTATGAGGCTGTAGGTAATGGGCAAGAGAAGGAGATGGGAAAGAGAAAGGTGGGGAACTACCAAGCTATTCAGATCTGGTCACCAAACATATTTTTTTATAAACATATATATTTTTTATTATTAATATTTTTTTCGTAATTATCCGAATGTCACATGTGTTCCTATCTTTACAAACAGATTGCAATCTTAAGAGCACAGGCATCAGGTAGGTATGCTGTCCTTGTTTTACAGCTATTACAATGGAAAATGCTCCGAGAAACTAAAGTCATTGATCCCTTCTGCACCGGTGCATAGTCGGGAAACACGCCAAACGCGCGCCCAAAACACGTACACGATTGTCATTTGTTACGTGAGAACGGATCGCTTCTACGACTCGTTCTTGAGATCAACAGCTCGGCTGTGGAACGATTTGACGACCACTTTGTTTCCATCCTCCTACAACAAGTCTCTTCAAGACCCATGTTCACTCCAATTCCACTCCACGAGTCATCCCCAAAGATGACACAGGCCCTGGCGGAGATTATTTGTGTGGATTTTTAAGTTGGAGAATTTTAGAAACAATGTTGAAGTTGTTTTTGAGTGCCAGCGATTATACAAATCTATCCGTTTGTTAAAACAACAGTTAAAAATTGTACATTTACAACTCATTTTTATTTAAAACTTATATTTTTCTGAACACCGTGATTTTTATGAAGTGATTCATATTTCTCAAATTATTTTTCCGGTAATCTAAGTAAGCACACACATAAATAATAATATAGGTTTTTTTCAAATCATAATGTAAGGGTTAAAACCGGTGCATCCACCCTAATAATTCAAAAGTCCGTGGGACATCCGGCGGTAGATAAATGTGCGGATAACAAATGGATATCGCGCAGAATTCAATTTTGATATTGAAAAATAGAAAAAATAAAACCAAAAAGGCAGCAAGCACAGTGGCGTACCTCAGCTATTGAATTGCAAGGAGCGGAAGTAGCTACCATTATTATTATTACCTACTGGATGTAGTATTTGCATGAAAGCCCAATCAACAGTGGCGTACGGATGATGAAAAATAAACATTTTGAAAAGGATGTGCTACATTGAGAGCTATTTTTTTCACTTTTGTTTTCGGTAATGAATAACGCAAATCTTGCACACTTTCCGACATCCGATCGAGCATACACACGCGTTGTCGATGACAATCAACTTTTGGTGGCATTTCTCTGAAGTTCGATGACATTACCGGTAGTAGGTAACACATTTCTATCATAATCAACGTCCCAATATTACACTCCTATGCGACGGATTCAACAGCTAGGAAACAAATACTCCGATGTTGTTGATATATTTAGTACATCAATTTCATTATATAAGCATACCTAATTGAAGTTGTTTTCATCAAGTAAGGGAATATTTTGATAAAGCTATTTAAATTGACAGTATTACAGTATTTTGTCGGCTGAAAGAAAAAAAAATGAAATTTTTATATTTTGTACCTACATACTGTGTGGATCAAATTGAACAATATTGTTTTATTTATATATGTGTTTTAAATAGCCATTTCCTGAAATAATTTCTAAAATATTGTTATATATGTATGTAAAAGCCTTAATACATACATAAATAAATAATTTTGCGTAGGTAACACAGTTCTATCATTCTTTTCCGTAGGTAACGCAGATCTATCATCCTTTTCCGTAAGTAACACAGTTCTATCATCCTTTTCCGTAGGTAACGCAGATCAATCATCCTTTTCCGTAGGTAACGCAGATCTATCATCCTTTTCCGTAGGTAACACAGTTATATCATTCTTTTCCGTAAGTAACACAGTTCTATCATCTTTTACCGTAGGTAACACAGTTCTATCATCCTTTTCCGTAGGTATCACAGTTCTATCATCTTTTACCGTAGGTAACACAGTTGTATCATCCTTTTCCGTAGGTATCACAGTTCTATCATCATTTTCGTGGTCCGACGAAATGGAAAAACGGAAAAAAAATCGTAAAAGAAAATGAAGAGTAAGGGAAAGAGGGGTGCACCGGGTACAGTGGCGAGGGGGGGGGAGAGAGGGGCAGGAAGCCGGAAGAAGATTTTCATTTTCCGAGTACGACAGCTCTCGCTATCCTCCCCTTTTTGGAACTCTGCGAAATGTGAAAATATGAATACGAAAAATATACCTGGTGCGCTGTCTAGGGTTTGTGATTCTTTTAAATGAGAATACCGCATAAGAGTTCTTCTCCCACATCCTTCAGCTTCACAATATACCCCGATTGAGCAGTTGGGACTTTTGTGCGAAATTTACATTAAAAAATTATTTAAACACCAATTTTTTATTCACAAATAAAACCTTTATGTAAAAAATTTATATATTATTTTCGGTTTTCTGTGATGTGCGTTATTCCTGCATGAAATGAACTCAAATTTACTTTGAATTTAAGTGTCATTTTCAAAATTGGAACTACTTGTGCGAAGAATAATACAGACACAAGCGATAAAGTAAAGCAACCTACAAATAGTATAATATTTTAACGCAAAATTATTTTTACTGTCTTTTTAAAAATTGGAATTATAGGTAACCAGCTGTCGTGCAACCGGCGTAGCTGGGAGTTATCCTTAGGAAATATACATATACCATTTAAGGCGATGCACTACGTGATAATGCAAAATCACGTGTTTTCGGTTTAAAAATTTGGTCACCTAGAAATGTTTCAGATGCTTTAATTAAATACTACGAGTAGATTACATCTTGGCCTTTGAAATAATCGAGTATTTTTTAGATAAGTCTTTTTATAAGCCCAAAAAAAAATAATGTATAAGGCCTATGAAAACTGTTTAAAGTTCAAAATCTCCTACTTACGAACCCATTTTTGTTTATGGTTTTATTGTATAATATGTCAAATTAAGTTATTTATAAAATGTTCGAAAAACATTTAAATATTTGTGCCTGAACATCCACAAAATAAAATAAAAGGCACTTTTTGGCCATGTTTTTTTCTTGGAAAATTCAAAAAGGTGGATGGTGTTAGAGGGAATTTAAGCCTTATCGCCATCTACGTAAGGTGTGTTATTGATAGCGGCTCGATTCAAAATATTACACGACGTAGTGCATCGCCTTAAACTTGAAAAGAAACCATTGACAAATACTACAAAGTAGTTTAATGGGACTTTTCTCTTTTCTAGTATTATTTCTTATACTAGTTGACGTGTACCCGGCGTTGCTAGGGGTCATCCTGAGAAGATAGACATATACCATCTTGGACTTTTCTGTAGGCCTTTTTAAGATATACAATTCCGTAGTACATTATTTTGATGTATGTCTTAAGGTTTAGCCAGCGTTAGCAATGTAAGCGCCCGAAAATATTTATTTTACGATTACAAAACATCGACTTTTCTCTATTTTCTATAAATACAGGGTTTTCCAAAATAAGAGGTGTTATTTTGATATTCAATCGTAAAAGATCAATGGTTTCGTTGCTTGTGTGGCACGTAGCGCCGTCTTGTTGAAAGTAAACGTTGTCCAGATCAATACCATCCAATTCCGGCCATAAAAAAATCATTAATCATCTATCGATAGCGCAATCCATTCACCGTAACTGTTGCTCCAGCCTCATTTTCGAAAAAGTAAGGTCCAATGTCTCCGCCGGACCATAAACCGCAACCAAACAGTCACACGTTGAGGATAGAGAGGCTTTTCAACAATAACTCTAGGGTTTTCCGAGCCCCAGATGCGACAATTTTGCTTGTTGACGAAGCCACCGATTTGGAAATGGGCCTCATCACTCAAGATGATTTGCATTTGATTCACTCAAGTGAATTTTAATAATTTTAATGCGTTGTTGAAGCGTGTATCGTTCCATTTTTATTAATGGCGTAGTTTCTACTTGTCAAATGTCAAAAGTAACATCTACCAAAATAGCGGGCTATTCAAAATAACACCTCTTATTGGAAAACCCTGTATAATAAGCATGTTTTACATATATAAACCTTCCGGAATAAGATTTCCAGTGATTTTTTTACTATTAATTATTTCATTTTATTATTATTAATTATTTCAACTATCTGTTGAGCTTTGTGTATAAATTCATTAAAAAAAAATTCGCAACTATTATAGGAGCAGGAAAACAAATTTAATAGACTTTAGCGTGGGCATAAAAACTGGCATAGAAACAATGAACATATGAAAATAACAACAACAAAAATATCTAAAAAATATGAATTTCTGAACCTGTCTAAACTTTGTTTCACAGTTTAAAATTCCGCTTACCGTGTTCTGCTTTGTTATTTTTCAGCGGACGACGGTGCCCGAAACACACGACGTAACGTCCAAATTGTCAAAAATTGTTTGCACTTTTGGACGGTCTAATTTAACATTCTACCCTAAAAGTAAAATGATATCATAACCCCACTTCTGGATGAATATCTATGGGAGAGGATGTTTTACATACTAAAATGTATCAGGTTTTGTTTTCGGTGGGTAATTTAATAAACAGGGTGTTTAATTTATTTAGTTTATTATTTCAATTAATTATTTTACACTTGGAAAGCCAGCGGTAAAATGCCGATCGCCCGCTATTACTTACTTGTTTTTTTGCAAAATTATATTTTTGTAAATTGTACTGTAATTGATAATGAAAAAAAAATAACCTTACTTTTAAAAAATTGATAAAAAAATTCGCAAAATTCCATATTTTTTTTTTTTAAATTCCGGTTGGAAACTTTGGTTTCATGAAGGTGTACATTTAAATTTTTCTGTGTTTAACTTTTAGATTTGAATATAAAGCGTGATGGTTTCTCTTTCTAACAGCGTTTAGATCAATATTCGCACCATGATAGTAAGGGAGAGACAACGATTTCTATGATACCTATATATCAGCTGTTCCCAAAAGCCACCAAATTAAATAGTACCTACCTACACTACCGAGGACTTAAACAAACTATCTCTAAATTAATTTATGGCAAAAATTTAAACACCCTGTAGTTTATGAGTCCCCTATTCAACTCAGTAGGGGATAGTGGGGTAGCACCGGTACCCGGGTTTTTTAATTAACATTTTTTCATTGTTTGCCTACCACGCTCTACCCCGCTCTGCCGACCGACCTGTCAAGATGACGTCGCTCGCACGGTAGATATCATAATTCCCAGTGAAGTTTTTCATTAATCCCAGTAGACCTGCAGGCCACCGCGCGCTATCTCCACTGGGGTCGGATGCGAAATTAAACAACGATCCAGATAGGCACTTAAACAAGAGCTGAATACGTAAACAATCGGATTATTTTGGCATTATAGGTTGAATTTTCATTTAAATGATTTTTTTCTTCTATTTGTTAAACCCAGTAGACGTTTACTGCATGATTTGATACTAGAGATTTAATTTTCAATTTCAAATGATTTTTTTCATCTAATTTTACTAAACCCAGTTGACTTTTTAACACAATTTTACCTGAACTCTGTAAACAATTATGTATTTGAAATATTTTAACAAATTAGGCATTTTTTCGAACAATTCAAAACTTTCAAATTTTGTCCGTTTTGCAATGTGCGCCTCTAAAATGCAATTATATTTGCAGCACTCGTCTAAACTTTTTAACATAGACTCAGTAGACTCAGTTTTAATTTTTAATGATTTTTCTCCTCAAATTTTACTAATCCCAGTGGATTTTTAACACAATTTTACCTCAACTCTGTAAACAATTAGTATTCGCAAGTATTCGAAATATGTTAACAAATTAGGCATTTTTCAAACAATTCAAAACTTTTAAACATATAACAGTAGGACATTTTTAACAATGGTTTTATCTGTGTGCTAAATTAAATTGAATAAAAGTGCTGTGACAGGAACAATATTGAAGAACAGAATTTTTAAACACAAACCAGTCGAAAATAGCTGCGTAAACCTAAACACCTTCTAGCTTACAAATTTTACGCTTCACCGTTACAGGTGATTTTGGCTTCATGAGAACGGGTCGTGTGGAACGAGCTATTGGCGTATGTTTTTCCTTCTTCATATAATCCGGGCCTCTTCAAGACCTGTATTAATTGATCCCTTCATTATTTTAACCCGCCTCACAAAGCTGCCTAATCGGATAGCGCTATAGTTCCTCTGTCTTTACACTCTGCAGACAGGGGGGTTTTATGCAGTTATGGAGTAATTTAAGAACCCAGTCATTATTACTAATAATTTATTTCTGGACAATGAAGGCGAAGCTTAGTGCTAAATCACTATTTTGATTGATCTTTATAACGAAACAGTGTACATTATGAATACCAAAATCTGTGCTTTAGATAAATTGAAGATTTTCCTATCGTTTCGCTTGAGTAGAATACAAATAAAATAATAAATTACTCAATAAAAATATAAATGTAAAATTCCTCTTCATACGATTCCCTAATTAGGGATGTCATAGTCCGCCATAACAGAGAATCGGGCCTCTTGTAAAGTGCACATGTAAATAAACAACTTTTGCATCTAATTTCATTTTTAATGATGTAATTAAATAGCGGCAACATAAGGGGAAATTTGATATTTTACAAATTGGCACGCGAGGTAATTTGGTTACTAAGTAGGGTGCTTGCTTGCCTAGGAGATATTACACGCTCCTACCCCTGTCAGAAATCACTCACCCCTACCCCACGTTCCCCTAAACGCCAAAATCCTAAATCACTAGACAAGAATTTATTTCCAGAGATTTTTCAACTTAATTCGAATTAAAAACAAGAAGAAACTAAAAGAATTTCACCCATCTAATTTCGCTTTTAGTTGGGTCATACAGGACGTTCATAAAATTCCTATACACTACTCAAGTAAAATCAGTGACATTCTTATTTAGGTTTTGTTTAGGGTGGAGGGTGTGAAGATAGGAAATAAATGCAAAAGAAATTAATAATGTTATTATAATGTTCTGCACTGTTCTGTACTATACTGCAGTACCGCCCAGCATAAAATTAATAATGTTATTATTAAGTTCTGTACTGTTTTTTACTGTATTACCGCCCAGCATAAAATTGCTTTTCCTTTCCTAAACACGATCATTACAGAACATAAATACATATTATTTGAATAAATACCGGAAAGTACAATTATGTCCTGTGCGTGCGAACCGTATCTAAATTTCTCTAATAAACAATAAACAATGTTAATCTTCAGTGACCTACCAGGTAAGTGTGGTATTGTATATTAGGTACCTGTACAACATATAAATAAACCAGCTGACGTATACCCGGCATTGCTGGGGTTATTCCTTAGGGGATAGACATATACCATTACAAACTTTTCTGCGGGGTTTTTTTAAGATATACAATTCCGTAGTACATTATTTTGAAGTATCTCATAAGGTTTAAGGTAGTTTAGAAGAACTAAGCGCACAAACAGACAGAGTCGGATAGCGACTTTATTTTATAATATTTAGAGATAAGAATTAAAACATATGTACATTTGGTGAAATGTATTACAGCGACCTTGAGGTGATTTTGCACAAAAACAGCGCTATACAAAACATCCAAAATATTTTAGTATTTTATTATCGTGACAGCTGTTTCGGCGTTCAAGGCCATTATCAACCTGTGATTAGACCACGTTGAGACGACTTATTTATATGATTCTATTTACCCCCGCACAATTTTAATTTTTACGATGCCTGAAATGATTTATTACCGGTTAAACCGATTTACTGAGAAAGTAATTGTGACAATAGATTCTTAAAGCTTTGTGGTCTTGTAAAAAGACTTATCTAAAAAATGCTCTATTATTTCAAAGGCCAAGATGTGTTCTACTTACAGTGTTTAAATAAAGTACCTAAAATATTCCTAAGCGATCAAATTTTCATACATAGATGGCTTTGCAGTACTTCGTAGTGCTTCGCCTTAGGTATAAAAATTGTACCTACAACTTCTACGTTCCTCGTCTCACAGTTAAATAAATATATCTGCTTGCAAATTACAGCTAAGTCACACCTTGTACCAAAGGGATACAGTTATATCACAGCACTCAAGTATTGAGTAAGCGCATGTAAAACGCATACAGTAAATAACCAAGTGTCTGCAATAAATTAACACTTAGATGTGAATGGAAATTATTGTCGTTGTATAAATTCAGTTTAATAGTTCTGCCGCATGTTGGATTTCGCTATTTCGTAATATTAATAATGCAGTCAATTATTATAGAAGACAGAGTATGAATATTAATGTATGCCAATGGTCAAATGTCAGCAAATACTATTATTGACTATAGAAAATTTAATATGATGTGAAAATTGGCAAATCCATAGTTTACCTAGCAAGATGCATTAATGCGCAATTTTATTGCAAAAGCATCTCGCAAGCCAATTAGGTTTATTCGCGTTGTAAAATGGTGCTACGGATGCACGTTCAGACGATTATGAGCTGTGATTTATTTTTTTATTGTTTTGCAGTGAATGCCAGTCACACTTCTCCCGACTGTCTGGAGCCATAGGGACTTTGGCATTCCCAATTGGAGCATGTTGTGAGGCTGGTAAAATATTACTATTCAAATCACGATCCCAAGCATTTCTTTAGATTATAATCAGGAACGAGTGTGTAGGACGGCCTGGAGGCCAGCGTCCTCTCTATTATGCTCTCACAATCTCTCTACGGCTAGAAACCTAACTGCCAGCCCACCTCGGTTCTCAATGATGAGAAGCAAACCTATAGATTACAGACATCACTTGCAGAAATCTATAAACTCTATGAGCCACTAGAGACATCTGTGCTAAGTAACTTGAACTATCCTAGTTTTTATTCTGAATGATGGTCTTTCACTGGTATCTACATTCTAGGGGCCAGTTATTACACAGGATTTGAAAAATTCATAAAAGAAGTTCGAGTTTTGGCTGTGAATCTTCCTACAAAAGTCGGCGCCTGTTGTTTCTTGCATTTGCCCTTCTTTCAATATCTTATATCAGCTTTTCCATCTCTAACCATATCAGTTAATTAACCTTTAATTTGTTTCTCCTCATGGTGTGACCAAGATATTGGAGTGTCCTACTTTTGACATCAAGTATAATTTCGCAATTTTTTGTCGATATATCATACAAATTCTAAATAAGGCGTGTGGGAACTCTAACAAGAGAAATCGCCCAATTAACGAACTTTGAACAATCATAGAACAACTCAAAACTAATGAACCATTAACACAATAACAGTGCAATAGTTCAACCATCCTTTGCAGATGTCACTTGAGATATGTATCATAAATTAATTTATTGTAACTATGTGTACGTTCTACTTTCGCTTTCCAATCCTCTCTTAAGCTATCTCTTGACATATCTTTGAATTGTCCAATTCTCAAAGTGTTTTTATATGTCTTTGTTGTCTGGTTCATTACTGTTGCTTTCGCAATGACTTGTAGACAAAAGGTAAATGTATAATAATATTATTATTATTAATAATGGTCAGAGGTCAAGTGTATAACCTATCCCATGTGTTATACCGTTCAGCAAGTTACTTTTGAAGATTGTTATCTGTAAATTAGAGAGAGCTTTGTCACTGAGAGCTCCGTTGTAATCTCTCGTTCTGTTTCAAATACGCGAAGAAAACTTAGTGGTAAAAAAATATTCGTATTCCGGTTAAAAACGGGATTGCAGGCCCCGAAATGAGTAACAAATGAATTGATAGGTTTCCTGATAAACTTGATGAACACGTGTTCATAAAAATCCTTTTTCGTTATTATATATATATTTAAAAAAAACTTTTTATATGAAAGACAAACATTCCTGGGTTACGAATAACCTAACGATATTTGAAAATCACCGACTGCCACCACAGCAAGCGGAACATGTTGCTTGTGTTGTGATGGAGGACTTAGCCAGCCGAGGAATTGAACACGCTACGCTTGGGTGGGACCCAAACGCGATGTCAACTCAGCCACCGACCAGTAAATAAAATTATTTGACCGGTCGGACAAACGCAGGTGCATGAACACGTGTTTCGATATTATTACGAATTTACTAAAAGTTTATCAGGAAGCGGCCTGCAGTCGCGTTTTAACCGGATTACCAATAATTTGAAGAGATTTTTAATATATTAGAAACACTCATTTTTCTCCGCGTATTGTTAATTAGAAAGAGACAGATGTTACAATGGATGTATCAGCGGTATACCTTAAGTGACTTAAGATTCCTGAGGCGTATGTGTATAAAACCATGGATAACCGTTCAAATGGCGTACGAAGAAAAGAGTAAGTTAATGGTATAAGAAGTCGGGGACGCCAGAGGCACGATAAAGTGAATGAGACGAAATATGAATGTGAATTAAGCAATGAATCTGTGACGGCACAGTACGGTAAAACGGCGTGATGGTTTATTTGTTATTTCATTCTTTGATTTAGTTAAGAGATTTACAAGCATAAGTAGGTGGTACCTACTAAAATTTAAATCAATTCTAACGTTATAATAATATTTCTTACCAATTTGAAAATATTTCTGAAACAAGTGTTAATTCACAAGTTAGGTTCTTAGAGAGACCTATTTTTCTCTCTGCTGCTGTGACACTAATTAATTGCGCAGATACAACAACGTGAAAATATAAATTACATTAGCAACCCGTCTGTCGGACACTAGTCATTAATTCTGTTGACTGGAATCGCATCGGCCCGTTGACAGCCGCTGAGAACACCGTTTCCAGTATTTTTGAACCAGTGCAAAGCAAAGTGAATATGGATGGTTATAATGAATTCCAAAGTAGACATTATACTCAATTAGCTAGTGACAGCAAACCGGCAGCGCAATTTTTCAAAGAGCACACCTTTTTTTACTATCGGAACTAGCAAAACTTTACTAATGGACAGTCTGTGATTTTTAACTAACGTAGGTACCTGTTTTATAATTTTTATGAGACAGGTCAAAAGAACGTCCATATCTGTTCTGTGTAAATCCACGTGGAATGTATATGTAACCCACCCGGTTGGGAGAAATTTTAAATCGGTTTAAGGATGGGACGAGAGATGTAATATTGTAGCGTGTTGAAAAAAAAGTTTCTTCTAGTTATTTTACTGACAAAGTTCCTAACAAAGTATAAGTTAAAAGCGTATGTTTTATGAGGACGGCGGAACACGTGTTATTGTCGCATTCATTCATGATATTTATTAGGAAAATAACACGTGTTTCGATATATCTTATTTTATATTATAGAAACAAACAGTACATGTATTACAGAGATGAAACAATATACAGGAATAAGATATTTCATGTTCGGTACCTATGATATGTTTCATTGTAATGTCTGGCAGTGGTATGTTTATTCCTTAATTACCAGGTGACGTGTGTAGTTTATAGGTGTGTGTGTGACGTGTGTAATGTATGTGTGAGTGTTTGGACAATTGAACATTTTAAATTATTGACATGATGCCACGTTTGAATTTGGGCAGTGAATCTGAAAAAATATCAATGTTAGAGTTAAGACAAATATTATTTAGAGTATGAAGAGGGTTAATTGGCGAATTAGATGCTGCATTTGTTTTATAATTGGAATAGCACTGTATGTCGTGTACGTCTCAAAAGTATGTTAAAGTTAATAAGGGACAGAAGTTCGGTACTGTCAATGTCATTGTTTAAAATTCTGTGTACAAATATTGAGTCAGCTACTGCTCGTCTTCGCTGTATATTCTGAATGACTAATGTTATCAGGATATCGGTTCAAAAAAAACACTTTCAACAGGATCATTTTTAGTTTTCGTTGAGAATTGCTGGCATCCCTCGTCTCTCTGACATCCCCCGGTCTAATGGACTTCGCAAGTGAAACATTTTGATATTAATGACTGCGTCAGCCACTATTTAGAATTTAGGAGTTGTAGGCTGCGTGGCCGTGTTGTTTTTAATGGCCAGTGATATTTTATCATTTAGGTATATTTTACAGCGATGTCAGCACTAAAAACTTTCAAAAAGTAGGTACCTACAGACCTACATGGCCAAAACCGAAATTAATTTTGGATAATCGAAATATTACTTAATATACCAATGGCTGTTAAGGCCCCGTAGTAAACGTTCAAATATGGTTTTAAAGGGAGGGTTCCATGATAACTCAACACAGTGACTATTCAACACACCTTTAAAAAGTGATATAAAGTCATTAAAAACGATGAAAAAAAAATTAAATCTAACCTAACCTAACCTACTTAACCCAGTTAATAAAGTTTTTGTTTCATCACTTTCCATGACTTTTTAAAGATGTGATGAATTATCATTTTGATGATTTATCCGCTCACCGAAAGGGAGATATGTAAATATGTTAGAGGGAGCGCGCTTATATTGAAAATTGTGAAAATATTGAATTAAACACGACTTGTTTGAAATAGAGCAAAAATCTATCGACAAATGCTTTAGTTGCATTTAAAGATACACTGTGATTTTTTTCAAGCCGATAACATATTAAATAATAGAACAAACGTGTTTTAAATAATTTTAGGAGCTTACTTTCATATAATTAACGTTTCGGTATAACAAATGTATACATATTATGTTTTCAAATAACGCAAATTTTTTTTTGAGCTTAAAACTTAAAGAGTTAACCTGAAACTTGTTATAAATAGGCAGATATTGGATAGGCGGGGGCATTTCAGCACGTTTCAGAACGCTATATATTTTCAGCAGGGGCGGTTTTTGTGTTTCAAGTGCGTTTGTGTGGTGAACCCCCATTAATATAATATTTTTAACACATTTATATATTCGACTATCCCGTGATTTCCCACGGGTCTGCGTGGTAATTATACAAGGATACGCATACATAAGCTTTGGCCATTATCATTCTGTCATCAAATTTAATGTGCGACAGAAAAAAATACAACTTAATAAAATCACAAAATAAAAACTTTCGAACAAAAACCGAATTTGGTCATTAGACCAAAATGGGAAGTCTGCGATGTAATTACGCAACATCCCAGGAAAAATACAACATTCAAATATATATATTTTTTAATTTTCATTGTGATCAGGCATGATTTCGTGGAGTGGAATTGAAATGGTACTGATTTTATCGCTATGGTATTCTATCGATAATGTTTGTAATAAAAAATCAATTTTATTTTCATCATACGATTTTTATCAACGATTGTAAAAATGTATGCCTCCTACACAAATTCTTTGAAATTTAAAGACGTTTAGTTTTTTTGTCGATGAATTCGTTTTATTATGTAAATTGAAGATGGCATACAGAGATAATTTTTATTTTAAAGACATCTTTAATTACTTTTATTATGCGTTGTGTAATCTTTTTTTTCATGGTTTATGAAAACACGAGACTAAATTTTAGTGATTTATTGAAGCTTATAAACCTCAGCTGTAATCATCTTATGCTACGTATACATCCGCGAGCCGAACTGCCGAACTGAACCTCAAATTATGGCGAAGCTTAATGCCAAATCACTATTTTGATTAATCTTTATAACGAATTGGTGTACATTATGAATACCAAAAAATATGCTTAAGATAAATTGAAGGTTTTCCTATCGTTTTGCTTGAGTAGAATACAAATACAAAAATAAATAACTCAATAAAAAATATAAATGTAAGCTACTAAAAAAAAATGTTTGCAATAGAAATGTATGAACGCATAAAGGAAACAAAAATACAGCATTATAGCTAAGATTATCTGTGATAGTTTCACTTGATCAACTTTTTGCTTTCTTGTAAAATTGTTTACAAAATAAATAAAAACCAGTTTTGTGCTTGATATTGAACGTTTCTAGACTCAGTTTGTCAAGCGATTTTAATGCCTATTACCTACAATATAAGGTATACCAAGAATATACACATTTTTGGCTTGTAGCTTTCTCTTATGAGAAAGAAACGAAGCAACGCAGAAAATAAAAAGGTAACGGTTTTAACTGGGGATCGAACCCAAAACCTCTTTCTTACCGGGACAACACTCGACATTTTTAATTATGACCGGTTCCATAACAAAACAGAAAAGTGTCAAAAAAGAGAATCGAAGAAAATAAAAGTGAAGGAAAAAAACACGCCTAACCTAACCCATAATTTTACCATTTTCTGTTTTGTCACTGTCTTTTTTTATCCAGTTACCATTGTTTTTTTTTATGTGACCACTCACAAGAGCGCCCCGGCCCTTACAGTTTAAAGGCACGAGAGCTATGTCACCACCCGGTTGGGCAGCGTTGTAAGGCGGATTATGGTAGGGGCTGTAGGAAGGGGTTTATAAATGCGGGTCTTGAAGAGGCCCGGATTATATGAAAGAGGAAAAACAGATGTCAGTAGCTAATTCCAAATACGAGTCGTCTTATACAAAAACGAGTCGAAGAAGCGGCCCGTTCTCAACGGATGTTCCCACAGGGATCAACGCTACAAGACGCCCGATTTCTTGAAAGCCTGCAGATTTACACGGGCTTCAATAGAGCCCTTTACTTGAGTGGATCTGATGTACTTACTCCAAGAATTTCAATGGAGACTTTATTGTTTACTGGTTCCATCAAATTGCACCAGACAGACATTGATCTCCCTCTTTGCCGAAATCAGACACGCTTGGGTTTTTGAGCCGTTGAAACTGACCACGTCTCTTCTTGAGGTGTTGGTCAATTTTTTGTCTCAAAACTTTCCGAGCTGTTCGGACATTAAACTTATGTTGTTTTTGATAAGCTTTACATGAGTAGCCTCATAATTATCCTAAATAACATTGATCAGAGGTTTTGTCTCAGACCTGCATTAAAATGCATTTAGAAAGAGGTGAACTCAAGGTTGAGTAACGCACGATCTCTATAAGTCCTTCATATAGCAATTGATCAACACATACCTACCCACTACCCACTGGTAATGACGCATCACTATTATATCTTAAAGCCAAGTATCGTGACATTCTTCATTCTTCATCAATCGACGTTCAAGTCATCGCAACATTTACTCAACAATAAACCAAGGGTCGGACGTTCATTTGAATAAATTGAAAAGGTTCAACATAAGTTCCTAATGAATATGAACTATAATGTACAGGGTTTTCCAAAAAGAGGTGTTATTTTGATATTTTTCCCGTAAAAGATCAATGGTTTCGTTGCTTGTGTGGCACGTAGCGCCGTCTTGTTGAAAGTAAACGTCCAGATCAATACCATCCAATTCCGGCCATAAAATCCATCTAAAGACCATCTCTCGATAGCGCAATCCATTCACCGTAACTGTTACTCCAGCCTCATTTTCGAAAAAGTAAGGTCCAACGACTCCGCCGGACCATAAACCGCACCAAACAGTCACACGTTGAGGATAGAGAGGCTTTTCAACAATAACTCTTGGGTTTTCCGAGCCCCAGCTGCGACAATTTTGCTGGTTGACGAAGCCACCGAGGTGGAAATGGGCCTCATCACTCAAGATGATTTGCATTTGATTCACTCAAGTGAATTTTAATAATTTCAATGCGTTGTTGAAGCGTGTATCGTTCCATTTTTATTAATGGCGTAGTTTCTACTTGTCAAATGTCAAAAAATTACAGCTTCAATAGTAACATCTACCGAAATAGCGGGCTATTCAAAATAACACCTCTTATTGGAAAACCCTGTATATACCTAGACAAAACATTGATTATGATTCTCCTGGATAAAATTAACTTTATTAAAACCTTCAGAAAGAAGAATAAGATAGGTACTATTACATAAAACGAGGATTTTACAAAGATGTTCTATATCGTTACATTGTACGGAATTATACAATCTATACATTTGAGACATTGGATTAAATTAGATAATATTTTTTGTTAAAAAATCAAGATGAAACGTTTTATGACTCCTTAAATAACGTATATTGGCAATATTAATCTGAATATACTGCGTAAAAATAATATATCGTCTTGAGTTTACCCCCCATACATTTTTCCTTCCCAGAACTTTCTCTCCTTTCTTTACTTAAATATCCTCCACACAGAGTGCCGAAAGATGACATAGGCCGTGAGAGAGATCATTTTCCTCAAGGGCCTCCCGCGTGGAGCTAACTATAAAAAATAGCAAAATTACAAATATGTGCATTTTCCAACATTGTCTTTACTGTATTATGATTAAAAAGAATGCTGCTCGTTTATGCTTTCGGTTGTTAAAAATCAATGATTAATATAACGAACGTCTGTGCTTCATGTATTGGTAAATGGCAATAATAAAAATAGATTTTACGCGTGAATAGTCAAAATTCTAAGCAATTTTGAGCGCCCCTTAAAATTTTCCACCCGGTTGCACTTCCCATCGTTACTTATGCCAGGTCCGGCCCTGTAAAGTCGGCATTGAAGGCATGTTTTTTGTTGAATACGCCTCAATTAACATTCGAATCTTTATTATTTACGTCTCTCGAAGTCAGAGTCACTCCTGACTGACACGACAATGAGTCATTACTGACACGGAACATGAACTCTACATCAGTGGACGACCAATCAACGGACAGCGGTGGACTCGTGAACATGCTCAATATGTCCGCGTAGCTATGTGCTTTAGGAAGTAAGATATTCAATTATCACAAATGGAAGTGGACTTAAACGAATGCAGAATCGATTCCATATTTGTGCTTTTGCAAATAATGTGGTTGACTTTGAACATGAATCTATTTCGAAGTTCAACAAGTTGTTCTGAAATTTTAGAAGGAATAAGAATTAACATTGTAAAACTCATGTATTTATATTATATTAACAGCCTTACTAATAATACAAAATACTCCCCTACCGTTGAATTGGGTTATAGCTACACATTAAATAAAAACTATAAATTTTGAATTCTTACTAACAAAAAATGTCTTTAACTGGGCTGTGAAGGAGCTGGCAACGACGCATTTTGGCAGACTGACACATGATTTTCTCGTACTGAAAAATTGAGGTTATTTTGGTCAAATTGTTTTTTAATTGCCTGTGACTGCGAGAATTTATTAAGAATTCCATGAAAGCGACGTTTTTAATAGCCTTATGCATATGTATGTAAATATAAATCTAAGAAATCAATTAACATTGCGAAAACAACGAATCCAAAATGTTAATTTTTAAAATTATTTTCTGAGAAGTATTATTAAAAAAAATTACAGTATAAATTATGATTATTGACATTCATTTATTTAACTATGTAAACTGTAATAGAAATAAAAAAATAATAAAAAAAATTAAAATCAAAAGAAAGCGTGTAATTCTCGGTAAATCCTCGAGTTTTTTGTCTTCTCCCCAATATCCTACGTTTTCCGATGTTTCTTCTCAATATGTACACAATAAAATCGAAAAAATGTTTATTACATACGTATTTTGATTTTCATTTGGAGAATACATAATTGCAAAACCGCTTAAATCTTGATTTTATCTATGTATTTATAGTTAAATTGCTCTGAAGAAGACACGGTTGTTATCACATACTATACATTGAACGCTAAAATAATCATATAAAAAATAAAGCATGTAAAAAATGTTAGACAAAAAAATACAAATTTTCAGAACATCAGCAAATTACAATATGTAAAAAATGTTAGACAAAAAAATACAAATTTTTCAGAACATCAACAAATTACAAGATGTAAAAAAATGTTAGACAAAAAAGTTACAAAATTTCAGAACATCAACAAAATACAACACGTAAAATATTTTAGACAAAAAAGTTTAAAATTTTCCAAACATCAACATATTTTGTACTTCAAACAGCAATCGAATCGTGGCATAACAACTACGCTACATAATACGAATAAAATCTGAATTAAGATTAGCATAATCCATATTGCACATCGGCGATAACTTTGATCTAATGATGCCACTCTAAAGTCTGTGTCCGTAGTGTGCTAGTGCGTCCAGCTATTTTCCCATGCATTTAATACCACATTCTGTAGTAATGCAATCACGCCCAGTTCCAATGTTTTACTGTCCCGACTTGCAGCTTTGGTTCAGAATAAATAGGATTGGCTCTTGCAATGGCGTAAATGGACCAATTTTAATCTGGTTCAATATTAGTTTAAAAATGCGTCAGTAGTTGATTGCTGATTTTCCGAAACTGTTGCAAAAAAACCAAAGATCTATTTTATTAATATTCAAACACCGATATTACGGTTACGAATAACCTAGCAATATTTGAATTGCTCCTACACCATCATTGTAGTGGGAAAATGTTGCTTGTGAAATGATGGTGGACTTGCTAACAGAGAAATTGAACCCGCAAAGCCTGAGTAAGAACCCATAGCTTTGAACCGCTCGAACAATTTAAAAAATCCATCAAAAATTAACATCCAATGCTGGACATTAGAAAGCTTATCAAGGGGGACTTATTGCAAGCTCTATTCTGCATACATACATACATACATACAAACACACCGTTAACATACAACAGAGAGTCTTAGGGCCCTAGCACGGTTGATCGATATAATACAAGATAGAAGCGCCTGACAATGATATACCACTGTAGACACCGACTTATATATCTTCGACGTATCTTTTGGTTCGAGACCCGAAAGAGCCAATGAAAATACATTTACTGTTTAGCAGACGCTTTGTCTCTCTTACACTCCTTATAGACGTAACTATGCTCATTCCTAAGGATACTATGATCGCCTTCAAACGGTCCAGGAACATATGTACAAGTTAAACGAACATTCGCTTATCTTGAACCTTCTATATTTAATAAGATGCCAACGGATGTAAAAAGCCAATCAACCTGCACTACTGAAGATTTTTTATATTGATATTGTATAAAAATAAATAAGTATCCATTGTATAAATATGCCTATGAGTGTGTTCAAGTATGTTGGGTGCCTTTGAGTGTGTGTATACATGTGAGTGTGTTGACTGTGTTATATATATATCTGTGTATGTATTTTATGCCTTTGTATTATAGTCACTTGAAATGCTATTCTTCTTTATCTATTATCTATATTGTGGCTTCTCGTTATATGTGTGCTTTAGTGTTATAATTAATAATGTGAAATTGACCTGCTGACAAACTGCTTTGGCTGTTTAGCGGGTGTCCATCTATATAAATAATAATGTTCGTTTGTTCAAAATCTTAAATCTCCGAAAGTTCTTCACCGATTGTTTTGAAATTTTGACACATCGTTGCATTCGAATAAACTTGTATTTTTATATACCTATATTATATAAATGTCACCTGTGAAAGGTAATAACTATTTTTAAACAGCGCTACCAGTTGGACGTGAAAGCAACATGCTGTATTGTTTCTCTGTATGCACAGACAGACTGAGCCACAGCAACCCTTGGCGGGACACAGCTAGTATAATCATCCTGCAGGTTTACTACAGAGAAGTCTATTTGGTGACCTTCCATTATTTATTTATTTATTTAATAAACCGGAGACAGTTTGTGAACCCATTGTGCTATCTCCCATTTTACCTCATTCCTTTGACTGTAACCCGGTCGTCCATTTGACAAAATTCACCAGGATTGTCATTAGATATTTTCCTGGTGTCACAATGTGTCTTCCCAGATACCTGAGCCTTGTTCCCATCAGGACGGGACATTGGCACAAAAGGTTAATTGAACTCTCTTTATCCTCTTCACATTTCCTGCCATTGGTGTTTTCCACTCCCAACAACAAATGCATGTATCTCTTGAGGTGCCAGTGTTCCTCAGTGAGTTTCTGTCCATATTAAGTAGTTGCTTGGCTCAGTCTGGTCTGGTCCATTTACGCGTTCTTTAGATTGTCTCCAATTTTAGTTCTACCGTCTTCTACCTAGCGAAACCGTTCACAGTTAAATAAAACTTTAAAAGGCTAACCTAATGCATTCTATATCCACACATATAGTCATAAGTCTTGATAAGAACTTGACGTTAACAATAATCATACAATGTACATATTGTAGGTACTGTGCAATACTTGAATATTTAGTGAAAGTTGTAATCGTGGCCAGTTTCTAGAATTAATAATATAGGCGTGCCTATTTGCGGTTTCGTCATCTCGCTAATATGGCGAACGAGATGTGCGATGTTCGCGATAATGGACATGGGAGAATGTATTGGCTTATCCAGTCTTGTGATTTATTGTATCTTTATTGGAATTTTATTAAGCCCGGCGTTGAACGGGGAAAATACTAAAAGACTTATTACAATTTATGGTCAAAATCTTATTCAAAGTAATACGAAATGATACAAATTCCTACAATATATGTGAATTAAAAAAAAACGCGTGAACATCTAAGACAAAGGTTTTCACGGTAAAGTGTTGGTGAAACTAATTAATTACAGTACCTACATATCACTTTAATTACCTAGACATCACCAATCTCTATTTTTTTTATCTTATAATATTTACTGCCGATTAGCACAACTCGTCGACTAGCGTACGTCTGTTCCACCAGCGCTTAGCGACACTATTCGTAAAGTAAATTCCTGTTTTTAGTTCACCGCATGTTAATCCTACAATTAGTTTACTCAGATGTGGTGATACGCCCCCTAAGATTTAACGGTTTCAACTGACAACTCGATACAGTGACAGATCAACACACCTTTGAAAGTGATATAAAATCATAATATGCGATGAAAAAAAAAACTAACTAAGGTAACCTATTTAACCCAGTCTTAAATATAAATAAGTCGTCTAAACGTGGTTAAAACCACAGTTTGAAAATGGATTTGAAAGCCGAAACAGCTGTAACAATAACAAAAACCAAAAATACTTGAAGAACTTAATAATTATATTATTAAATTTGATTTTAATAAAATTAAAAACAACTAGTATTTTATCATCTATTATTATTATTTTATACAACTATTATTTTTATTACTTTAAATCTTTTTTCAAAAGTGCGTTGATTTGTTATTGTATTGTGTTGTCCGGTTATCGATAAAACGAAAGATAATTACAATTTTATGTCACGAAAAACACAAAAAATTGTTAAAAATGTAAGAAAAATGACAAAAATAAAAAAAAACATACAACAGAAGGTCAAAATTTTTACTACTTTCAGTTGGAATTGACGAGGTACTCTTCGTAATAATGAATTCCAGCATTAAACAAAAATAGTTAAAAAAGTGTCACGTTTTATCCTTTAAAATTTTGTTCAAATTTTTTAATTCCCTTTCACAGTCAAGTCACTATAACATGAATACTACTGTTTAATTTTAAATTCAACTCCCAAACTCACCGACAAACAAACACACAAACATTTGGATTAATTTATTAAATCCAATGCTTGTACAACAGAGTATTATTGGACAAGGAATCGTGTGGTGCAACCTGAGAAGCGAGGTATGGTTTATGAATTGAACAGTACGTGTTCGATGGCCATCTCGATCAAGATTATAATTATAATGGGTGGATGATCTCGCAATGTGTGATCTCGCACTTTCATCTCTGCGTTACCTAACCACCTTGATTACTTTCGCAATTCATTTTAATAAATTAATAATAACTTGGTGAGATGAAGTTATTGAAAATATATATGCTTTTGAAAGTAGCTATTACTTTGTTTGAACCGCTATTTTTTTTTATATACGCCGACCGGTTTCGGAAAATTTTACACCCGTGTTCTTAAATTAATTATGAAACACCCTAATATTATATTTCTTCTTCTGGCGCTAGTAAAATTAGAGAGTATTTACTGGTGTATTTTTAAATGTAAGTATGTTAGTTGTAAGTCTCTGCGTATGTAAATGTATAGGCCATTAAGATAGTAGTTATAGGCCTTAGTCGTAAGTCACTAGATATAAGTCTTAGAATCTAAGTCACTAGTTATGATTTTTCACGAAAACGGCGCTATATAAATAAGCCAAATATTGTTATTATAAATATAACAAAACACTCTTGCACACATACGTGCGCACACACGCGCATTGATCTGAATTTTGATTGCATTATAAAAAAAAATACAGCAGTTAATGTACGAAACAAAATGTTGGTACTATCCAATGAGGATTTGGCTTAGGTGTTAGCGGTGTTGACTCCTTTCCCTCTGGAGGGAGGTTCAATCCGCAGTCAAACTCAAAAATTGAAAATAAATGTAATATAGTAAAAATAAAAATGTTTTTACGGGGTTATTTTTTTTAATAAAAGCGCGCTCTCTCTTTCATTCGGATTTACATATCTTCCTGCCAAACCATCTTCAGTAATCTTATTTTCTTACCTGGTCACCAAACACGGCTATTTCATTGCCATTTAATTTGCCATATTATTGTAGCAATTCTATATCAACGTCCCAATATCACACCCCTATGCGACGGATTCAACAGCTAGGAAACAAATCCTACGATGTTGTTGATATATTTAGTACATCAATTTCAATATATAATCATACCCTATTGAAGTTTTTTTCATCAAGTAGTGGAATATTTTAATAAAGGTATTTAATTTGATTTGACTAACACATAATAATTTTGTCAACTGAAACAGAAAAAAATATTTTGGATTTTTTATGTTTTGTGCCTGCATGCTGTGTTGATCAAGTTCAGTGATATTTTGACTTTGTAGTTATTTTTCTGCAATTGTTTTAAATAGTCGCCTGCACTATTTTCATGTATAATTTCGTAAATATTTTTTTATATATATGTATGTAAAAGCCTCAATAGGTGTGAAATAAATAAATAAATTTCAAGCAACGTCTCAATTCTCCAAATCTTCCTCAAAGGCGATACTGAGAGTAACAACCTCAACCTAGCTAAATCGACAATAGAAGAAGTATAAGACACACACATGAATTTGATTCTGAGTTTTTAGGTCCGATTTCAAAGCAATCAAGAGCATTTCATTAGAAGATCTCTAGCTTATTGTTAAAGGAATTATAAGATTTGTTGGTGTAATAATCTCATTGTACTGAGCACACCCACGATCTGGCCTCTCCCAAAACGAAACATAATACATAACAATAAAACCATAACACAATAACCTACCACAAAACATTACACCCATAAAATGATCCCATAGAATTAAAAACATTCGTGTTAAACATATGTCACACCTTAAACGAACAGGTAAAACACATTACACAACAACAAATTCGAATTATTTTGAGTGTGTGACTAATTAATTTAAAATGTTTGATAAATTAACCTAGCTGTTAGAAATAGATAATTTCCATCCACTGGAGCGATTGGTATCATATATACACATTTACCATATTATTTAATTAATACCATTCCTTAAAATATTAATATGGAAACATGTGATTTAATAAGTGAATCAAAATAATCACATTTGAAAAAATAGTCTGTACTGAACCATCAAAACAAATTTACAGAGACGAGGCCGAGTCAAAACAGGACTTCGCTACACTCAGTCAATAATGAGTTATGAGGAGGTGAGGATATGGCTGAGGATTGAGGATGTGAATTAACGACTGCACATGCGGCCCGAGTTGTTAAAGCAGGTAATATAATAGTACAGAGATCAAAACCGGTTTGTTCACTAGCTTATTAACCGTCCATCAGCCACGCAACAGGATACGCAGAGAGGATGGAACACCACACGAATCTCTCCGGGCACACACTCAGCATTGCCCTTGTGAAAGACTACCTTTCAGAATCGAAACGAAACATTGCCCGAAACGGTTTAGCCATATTAATTGATCACATCTGAATAGTCAGGCACTTCCGAACCTCACTCTTTCCTATCTTTTTTATCCTCAAAACATACTGACATTGAGTACGCTATAGTCCGACTCAACTAAAAAAAAATAATCTTCCGTTATATCGAATATACTCGATTCTCTTGATGATCAATCAATCTCTGTGTTATTGGAATCAACTTCTTATACTATTCCCAGCGAGAGATCGTACGTGAAGTCATCGTTCTAGTATCTTATGTCTTTTTAGTTTTCAAACAAGACTCGTGAGAAGGCAGAGGAGCTCTTGCTGGGACTTATTTATTCTTACCAATTTGCCACAGAGGTCATCACAACAACGAGGAGCGTGTTTTTCACGCAACCTCCGCTGCATTAGAACCACGTATTGTTAGGACATTGCGCAATGTGTGGGAGTTTATTGTTAGCAGACTAATGATCCCACTGATTTAATAAACATGTAGTTTTATCACTGCCTTAATATTACCGGGGCGCATATTTTAATGCTAATTTTATTGGGCCTAGAACAATATAATTTCTATTTTATTACACGAAGAAATCCTGGTGGAGTGATTGTAAAATCATCGTGAACTATCATAAATCAACTGTCGCCTCGGGGTAGGCAGATATCAAAGAAACCCACACAGAACCATCGAGATATACAATAAGATCTCGTCATTTCAAAAAAAATGTCTATATAAAGGGCTCTCAACATAGGATTTCCTAGCGAAACAGCGCGGCACATCACCCACATAACAATGTATTTTTAATGATGAGTAAACAAAAAAAATTAATACAAATTATGCGGTAATCACATTTCAAAATAAATGCCTAAATAAAAATAAAAATATTTCGGATGACTAATTATTGCTTATAATTATTTGTTATCCTTTATGCTATGCATTAAACCTTTGTCTTATAAACGTTAGTTTATCATTTAAAAAATAATAGTATTTGATAAGTCAAAATTATTTCACAAATAAATGAAGATATAATATGTCTCGACGCCATCTAGTGAGAAATTTAGCAATAACAAAGCCTTTCCTACAAAAATAAAGTTGGTTGTTTACAGGTGAAAAAATATAATAAGCAGTAATTGTTGATTGAGGTACTAGTACATATTGAATCATTCGACGGGTTGGACAGATATTGGAGCTGCCGACATAGCTCAGTGGATACAGAGCACCTGACCGGACATCAGAAGGTAGGGGGTTCAATTCCCGTTGGCGGCATTTATTTTTACTCGGGAGATATTTTCAATTTGTATTTGTATTTCGGATGACTAATTATTGCTTATAATTATTTGTTAGACAACAATTGCCCGCCACTAGAGAATGCCCACTCTCACCTCGATTGTCCATCTCACTAACGTATGTGCATTTTAACCGAAATTATTTTTTATTATAGCGACTATTTAAACATTGTACATGCAAAATATGATATTGAATATATGTATAGTAAATTGAATTTCTTAGTCCTCCTCACTAGGGTGACCTGTGCTGAGTCGGATGAAAGTTATTCATTTCTGTTTTATTAGTTTTCTATGTCGTTTTTAATGTTTTTTTCATTTATCATTAATCTCTTTTAGCCAGATTAGTAGCAGCGACAGTACATCAACAGTTTTGTAATATACCTCTTACACACTCCGAGTACAGTACAACCACACATACGGAGCCCTATTTGGCCTCCCCTGGCGATGCAGCGCCTCACAGATGTTCACCGAAGGAAGGGTGCATGGGTTCGCTGCTTAGATGAGCCACAGAATAGCCGGGACGAGTCAGCGCTACCAGAGATCGGACAACACTCTTGTCCAGGCCGTTGCCCAGTGGCAGGAAACGCCTCTACACCAGTGATGGAGAATTTCACTCAAGCCACCATAAAGTCCTAATGTGTTCATCAATTTATTCATTTTTTTATTTATTTATATATTGATTTTTTATGTATTAACTTAAATGTAAACTTTTGTGGCAGGCAGAGCATTGCACACACCGCTCTGTCCAGCTGAAATAAACATTATTATTATTATTCAAATTTTTCGGCGGCTGTGTTTTCTCAGCGGGCAATCATTACCTATTCTGCCGTGGTAAGTAAAAACACAGTGTCTTCCTTGAGAAACTAAAGCGAGACTTTTTTTAATTTCTACAAGGCCTGTGACACCCTCATCAAAAAACATCGCGTTTTTTCTGCTAGTTATAAATTTACCATTTTTATTATTTTGGATTGACCCCCTGACCGCTGGACGCGAGTTTTGGTGACCTTATGCGCACGCATCGTAAACCGAGAAGATATGCACAGTCATTATTATTATCATTCGCGCTTTCGAGATGCCATTTCCTATGGCTGGGACAAAACATATCGGATTTCCTCCCACTTAAAGTGAAATCTTTACTGACATTTCCACGAGGATTTTTAATGACATGTTCTGTAAACACGGCAACTTTGTAACAACAAGAAAGTACATACACATCAATAAGGTTATCTTTGCAGTCGAGGCCAAAGGAGAATCTAATGAACTAGCAAGGCCACAAACTGCAAAGTTAAGCATGTCGGAATGACGTCTTGAAGATGGACATGAGTTCTATTCCTGATAGAGTGATTTACTACATGATTTACTATTAATAATGCGTACCTAAAAAAATCTACGTAGATTTCATAACTTCCTACAGCAAAATGAATATTTATAAGCTCCATAGCTCACGATAGAAATGACAATGGGGGGGCTGAACATTGTTGCGTTGACCTAAAAATTACATCTTAATATACATGGTCTCCGTAAACTAGTAGTACAAGCGGAAAACTGATAAATCTACATCACATTTGAAGCAATACAGTTGTGAATGAGGAATACTTGGAGCAGGTGGATGAGTTTGTGTATTTAGGAAGCATGTTTACGAGAGATGGGAAGGCTGACAGAGATATTGAAAGAAGGGTAAATGCAGGTAATTCCATTAATGGAGGAGTGAACGCAGTTGGCGCTAACAAAAAATTGTCCAAAAAAGCGAAGTTAGCAGTCCACAATGGAGTGCTGGTACCTACCTTGATGTATGGAAGTGAGGCATGGAACTGGCGAAAAAAGGATGAAAGTAGATTGAATGCTGTTGAAATGAGATCCCTAAGGCGTATGTGTGGTAAAACCATGTTTTATCGTGTGAGGAATGTGGAGATCCCCAAAGAGTGCAAGGCTGATGTAAGCGTAATGAGTAAGATTCAGAAAGGGACGCTTAGATGGTTTGGGCATGTAGAGCGAATGAGCGAAGATAGGAGTGTAAGGAGGATATATAATGCAAATTCGAATGGTAGCAGAAGTCGGGGACGCCCGAGGAAGACATGGCACGATCAAGTAAATCAGATACTCGAGTCGGGCCATGTCAAGAGTATATATAAACCTTCCAGAAGAAATTCTCGAAATGATAGTGAAATCCTTATCAAAATCCGTTGCGTAGTTTAGAAGAACTAAGCGCACAAACATACAGACGCGGATAGCGACTTTTTTTTATACTATTTTTTTATGAATATCACATGTTTGTATTCGCACAATATGGGATATAATATAATTAAGTAATGGCTAATTAAGTAATCCAATAAAATATTATTATATTATCATGTTATTACAATGCAGTATTATTTATTTTCTAATATTTATGCAAGATATTATGTTAAAAATATGTACCTAATTAACTTTATCGTATAAATGAACACACAAGTAAATAAAATAGCTCACAAGTCACATCCATACGAAATATTTACTATATTTTGATATTTTTAGATCAGTTTAGTTAGGTATTTTGGTATCAAATCCAAAATTAAGTTTTGTATGAAATTCCTCTTAAAAGGTTTGGAGCTCTTTTACGCGTTTAAAATCTAGCTAACATGCATATGATCCAGATATGTCAGTAAACTCACCTCGGCTTGTGGTAGGTCGGGTTGCTGTTGGTCTTCAGAATGTCTGCGTTTGGCATCGAGGTCGGAAGGGCGTGATCTCTTTCAAGGTCTGCTTCGTAGCCCTCAAAGGGGAGGTGTTTTCCGGGCATCGGTTCCACTAAAACAACAAAACAAAATTACATTACTGAGTGCTTCGTTTATGAAGGTACTTTCACGCGAGACCTCTGGACCTCAAGGGATGCTCTGGGTAGACCGTGTACAAATCTCAAGTACAAACAGATTGTAATCTTTAGAGCACAAGCTTAAGGTTAGAATGTTATCCTTATTCTAGCGGTATTTCAATGGAATACGATCCGAGGAACTAGAAGCATTGTACTCATTGGCACCGGTGCATAGTCGAAAACACGCCAAACGTGCGCCTATCATTTTTACACAATTAACATTTGTCGCATGAGAAAGGTCGTTTGAGTTCAAGATAGGCTGTGGAACTATTTGCCAGCCTCTGTGTTTCCTCCCTCCTACAATATGGGTCTCTTCGAAGATGACATAGGCTCCGACGAAAATTATTTTCCTTAATTGATCCCCTGCTCACCGGTGCACGTGAGATAACCCCGAAGGACACGAACTGAATATATTTTTACAGTTAACCAGTGGCGGCTCGTGACTTTTGGGTTACTATAGTGCTAATATTACAAAAAATGGCTTAATTGATGTTGTTGTAGCTGAAAACGATTTTTTTTTCGAAAAATTGATTTTTTGTATTAAGATTTTCAGGA
Organism: Hesperophylax magnus; assembly: GCA_026573805.1. Classification (NCBI taxonomy): domain Eukaryota; kingdom Metazoa; phylum Arthropoda; class Insecta; order Trichoptera; family Limnephilidae; genus Hesperophylax; species Hesperophylax magnus. Next base: position 15,058,239 of record JAIUSX010000004.1, read on the forward strand.
ATTCCGTGCGGCGTACGGCTACACTGAAATTTCCTGAATATCTTCATACAAAAAATCGATTTTCGAAAAAAAATAAAAAATCGTTTTCAGCTATAACAACATCAGAAATGCCATTTTTTATAATATTAGCACTCTAGTACACCCAAAAGTCACGAGCCGCCACTGCAGTTAACATCAGCTCATGAGAAGACGGTTCATATGTTGGACGAGCTACCGGCGTATGTCGTTGTAACCCGAGTGAACAACGTTTTCCAACCCGGTGGCGATATGGCTCTTGAGATATGTCGTCTCATAAAAGTAAAAATAAATATGAATTTTGAAGTAAAATAAAATATATTATTTAAGTAATTATGGTAATTAAGTGGAGTATTTAAGCGATAGATGGCGCTAGTCATAAATCTTACTCCAGAGTCCGACAGATATCGCTAGAGTGTAACAATTACTTGCAGTGGCGGCTCGTGACTTTTGTGTTACTAGAGTGCTAATATTACAAAAAATGGCATTATTGATGTTGTTGTAGCTGAAAACGATTTTTTATTTTTTTTCGAAAAATTGATTTTTTGTATGAAGATTTTCAGGAATTCCGTGCGGCACACGGCTATACTGAAATTTCCTGAAAATCTTCATACAAAAAATCGATTTTCGAAAAAAAATTAAAAATCGTTTTCAGCTATAACAACATCAGAAATGCCATTTTTTTAAATATTAGCACTCTAGTACACCCAAAAGTCACGAGCCGCCACTGATTACTTGTGAGATGATATTGACAGGGAACAAGTTTCTCGAACCAGAGAATTACCAACCCTCGGGTAATGAACAGTGTAGCTAAATACAGACCTATTAATTGTAACGTGAATAAACACAATTGTAAGTAGAACCTTTTACTTTTTACAAAGAGTTCCCAACACTTAAATCTGCAAAGTAAGGCAGATATAACAATTGGCGCAGCCTTTTTACTATAATTCGTGTGGAAAGTTAAGTTTACGTGTGTCAACAATAATTTGTGCTGGACACGGAAGTCGAAAGTCACTGGAGTGAAAAAAGAAGAATTTTAATTCTTTTTTTAAGGATCAAGACAACAATCAGACAATAAGGCAGATATAACAGGGACTTCATCGTGACAATTATTGCACAATCATCACGGAGGAGCCAAGATGAAAGCAGCGTCCAATTAAAAATCTGTCCGGATCAGCGTTTTTAAGCCTCCATAGAATATTTCTATGGCGGGCATTTTATTGCGCGACGATGAAGGACTTTATATAAAATCAATAACTCACAGATCACTCGGAGACGTTTTTGTAACATCAACAATAGCATTCATTTTTTTTAAATTTTATTGAATACTTTGTGGAGAGCGGTGTTTGGTAACCAGACATGAATAGCCAGGTAATTACCCACCTTCCTCTTCCCCATCTCCTTCCCTCCCCGCTACCTTCAGCCTCACAACACACCCCAATTGGGGATGCCATAGTCTCACTGGCCCAAGACGGTTGGGAGCAGTTTTCGGTATTCATATAATATAACCCTATTGTATCCGGAAGATGTGAACTGCTTGTGCAACGATGGCGCGTATTAGATCGCTAGCAGAGGATAACCTACCGGTTGACCTAGAAATCACATAATACATATATCCTTAAATTAAATATACCATTCCTAAGAGAAAGTCCAGTTATATTCAATTTTCCAGTTATGTCCTGTTATTAGATAATGTTAATTAAGTGTTAATCTCAAGTGACCTACCAGGTAAGTATTTTACTGTATATTATCTCCATAAATAGTTAGTAATAACATAGATCACTGTAGAAATGTATTATAAATTTGTACAGCGCCCTTGAGGTGATTTTGCACAAACATGGCGCTATACAAGTCATCCAATTATTATTATTATTATTAACATAAGCGTTACACATGGATCAGATGTAATAGTTATCTCTTTCTCACGCGCTGCCATTGAATAAATACACAATTCAGTTGCTTGAAATGGCTTTAGCCTTATTGGGTGACCAGATTTGAATAGCTAGCCACCTTCCTTTTCCCCATTTCATTTCCCTCCCCACTACCTTGAGCCTCATTACGTACCCCATTAGGGGATGCCATAATCTCAATAGCTACAGACGGTTGGGACTCTTGTGCGGTACGCACGCAATAAATAAAATTAAATTAAAAAACATTTTCCTTACAAGTCAGATTTTGGTGTGATGAATCCACTACATAAAAACGAGAAATGATTTCTTGGTATTTTTTCAGTACCTACCTACCCGAGTTGATATTCCATAGATGTATGTTTGTCTTTTGTCTCTGTGTATTGGTAGTATTTGATGCGTCTCTATCTGATTCCTTTATCGCCCATAAAAGGTCGCAAAGCCCACCCCGACAGGCGTATATACGGGCGCCGTGTACTGTACAGGGTATTGGAAATTCATGCGCTAAATAAAACATGGTTTAGCTAAAAAATATATATGCTCAAAAAACGAAAAATCATTAAGACAGACGGATCAACTACGTCTAACAAATATTTTTTTACAAAGACAATTTATTTTTATTGTTTAGCAAACGTGGCAATACGAGACGACGCTCTTGCATGAAAACGGGATGAGGACACAAAACGACGCTTCATTTGGCCAGCCTCGTGACTCGTCGGCTCTTTCCGCCGGGCCGCCAAAACTCTGTGCGGTATATTTTCTAATATTCTCACTAAAATTGGCAATGGATCTGTTCTACATCATGATGATTTTTTAATATGAGTTATATTTCTTTGTGTATATTTTTACAATAATAAAATAATTGTTTTATTATCAAAAATATAAAGACTTGTTTTAAACTTAGAATTGGGTGGATGGACGGTGCCATCCCAGTATGCCATATTATAATGCATTGATGTATTTCTTTCGAAATTATAAGAAATTAGTATTTTATTTTTGGAATAATTTAATGAGTAATAACCTCAAATTGTAATATATAATTATTGCAGATAATAGTAGCGATTCCTCAACGAAAATCTGATATAGAAAAAAATAGGTCACATCTAGGACTTGAACCCAGGAAATGTGCCGTGAGAAAATGAAGACAATGTTAATAGTTCTTATTCGAAGTGTGATACAGTTAAATATGACCGAAGGAGATAGGGTCCCATTAGCTCAGTTGGTAGAGCTGTGCCCCGGCAAAGCAAGGGTCATGTGTTCAAGTCCTAGATGTGACCGTATATTTTTCTGTTACAAATTTTCGTTTAGCTAATCGCTAATATTGTCTGCAAGAAATTAGTATTATTATAATCCAATAATCCAAATTAACGACGAAACCGGGCGATAAGGCTAGTATGCTTATGATTTCTGCGACGATTTTTCCTATTTAAATTTTAAATTACCCAATTATCAAGTAATTTCTTAACACTACCATGCCATTCTCCCTGTATATGTCCCGCGTGTATATTTGTATATTCGGGTGGGTTTTACATTCCGCCCACTGTCCACCCCTGCGGAAAAAAACAATATTCATGCCCGATGCGTTTTATGACCTCGGGGGTGAAGAGAGAAGGGATGAAGGTTGGATGGGCTGGGCCAGTTCTATGCGGAAAACACACTGGAACATACGGATTCGGGCTCGATTTAAAATCTACTAGATTGGGGTTGAACAAAACTGCCCCTAAGTTTGGTGAAAATTAAAATGTAGGCTGAACGAACATAATATTTTATTTATTTTATTTATTTATTGTTTGTTTGTAAATATTACATAATACAATTAATGAACTTAAAATGTCCAACTAGGCGATTGCCCGTTTTAGGACATTCCAATATGATAATGTTTTTACATGTAAATTATAGTGTTGACTATTCTGTTGTTAAAATAATACATATGTATATACATATTCTAGAATACTTTCAGTTATACCATGATATATTTTAATATTGTTTAGCTGACATAATAAACTAAAGAAATATTAATAGATAAAAACAAGAAAATGAATTTGAAAATGAAACTGAATTGAAGAAATTCTGTTGGTAAAGTAATACAAATGTATATTCATAATCTAGTATACATTCAGTTATACCACGACATTTTTTTTTTTTTTTTTTTACTATTGTTTAGCTGATATAATAAACTAAAGAAATATTAATAGATAAAACAAGGAAATGATAAATAAAAAAATAAAAAAATTAAAAAATTAAAGTAAAGAAGGAACTTTTCATTTAAGGAAAAATATCACGAAGAATTGAGCAATTTTCGAACTTACTTTATGTAAAAATACAGTTCCTGTAATGCTAATATAATACCAATATAAATTAAAATGTAAAAAAGAATGTAAAGAAAAACAAAGTTTACAATTCAATTACTGTTTTTTAGCATATTCTCGCATTCAGCTCTCCCCAAGACCAGAAGCCAATTGTTTACCTGCATGCGCAGAATATTAGTACTCTTTGCCTTCCATGCATCAGGTATGAGATTGAGCAGTTTAGGGCCTAAGTATGAGAATTGTCTCTGTGCTAAAGATGAGGAAGTGGTGGGCGGAACTGTTGGGTTTTTTTTGCATGTCGTGTATTATGACAGTGGTTTACGGAAGCTAAGTAGTGCCTCTGTTTTTGAGTATGTAATATGATTTTCCTCATGTATAATTGTCTTACACCAAGAACGCGAAACTCTGCGAACAATGAATCGCTGGGGTATCTGAAAGGTTTTTTCAGTATGACTCTTATAATCGATTTCTGGGATTTAGCTAAGGGATCGAGTATGGTTTTAGCACAACCTCCCCAACCTAAGGAAGCATAGTCTAATATGGAATTGCACATTGCAAAGTAAATACGTTTCAAATCATTTAGACATAGAATATTTCTTATTGCTATAAACAGATGTGTAAGTTTCCTGACCTTTGTGGAAGTAAAGGCTATGTGTTTGTCCCATCTCAGAAATTTATCAATGATAATTCCTAGGTATCTTATATTGTCCACACATTCTAGGGTATTGCATTTACATGTAATAATAATGTAATATAAGTATTACCAATTTATTTAAATAGTATGAAATTTTAATAACACAAATCTCACATTTTTTTAGTTTGTTTAGGAAACTACACTAATATCCTAACTAATATTATAAATGCAAAGTGTGTTTGTTTGTCCTTCTTGCACGTCGCATCGAGCGACTGATCGACGTAATTTTTTTGCATAGTGATAGTTGGAGGACTGAGAAGGGACATGGGGTACTTCATCATCCCGGAAAAACATTTTATTCTCGCAGTAAAAATCTTAACACCAGGCGAACCAAGTCGTGGATAAAAGCAAGTGGGTTTGTATTTACACTTTGTTAGATTTTTCTTATTCATTGTAACTATGTAACTTAGTTAGACGCTTCCAATTGCAAGTTGTCGGTTAAAGATTTTTAAAATTTTAATTATTGGTTTTTATGTTTTTGTTGCGTCTTTGACAAAGTTTAACGTGTACATACGGTTATTGGTACCTTCCTTTGACAAAGCCCCCTTTCCACACAGCATTCTCAAAGATGACAGATAGAAGGAAACCTCACGTTCTTTTGTGTGGAATTTACATTGGTATACCGTTGTCGATTGTACTAATAAAGCTAGATTTTAAAAACAACCTGACATTAAATTCCGGTAGAAAAAACACAGCATTCCTACCAAAGATATACATGTTATAATTACAATCCTTAAAAGAAGGATTTTGCCAAACTTTTTTGCCCCGTTGCCTGCCGAATATTGAATTTTCCTAAAACTATTAACGTCCCATGTGATAATCATTTATTTTTTTGGTAAAAAGATTCCCTTCCCTTGCCTGTCCAACAACCGGGTGGAGGTATAGTTCCTCTGTCTTTACACTGTGCAGACAGGGGCGCCCTTCTGAGGTATTACACCAAATGAAAATGAAGCAGGATAAGCAACGGCATTTTCTTTCTGTAGCTAGCCCTACAGAACTACCCCTTAAGTTCTTTGTCAGTGCTTATTCCGGTCAGTTCTTCTTGTCACATGATATCCGATTCTTCAACGTTCCATTTCCATAGTCAAAATGTCCTCAAACTCAGTTTTGAAGTCCGTTTGAAGTGCATTTAAATGTTGAACGTCATTATTACCCTGGACGTTTTTCAAAAACAAGTTGGGGAACTAGGAAAATTCGCGGCTTCCAATTTGCAATGTTTTGCTTGAATATATTAATTCTGACGAGAAAAGGAACGTAGACTCTATTTATATACATCAATTAACAACTTTACGAAATATAAAAATACAAATATCAAATAAGTAATTTCTCAGTTTATTATATTTGTGTTAGGTCTATTGTGTCATTTACGGAACTCCTAAATGTTGACTTGAGGAAAATCTAGTGTTAACTATTTAAGAAATATATTTGTACAGCGCCCTTGAGGTGATTTCTCACGAAAACGGGGCTATATAAATTAGCCAAATATTTTTGTTGTTTGTTTTTGGGGTGTTATGCCGTGTTGCGCTAACTCCTTCTTTAGCCGACGTTTCGGACAGCGTTGCAGTGTCCATCATCAGGGCAGATCCGGTAGATCCGAAGATGTGTCACACATCTTCACACATCTTCGGATCTACCGGATCTGCCCTGATGATGGACACTGCAACGCTGTCCGAAACGTCGGCTAAAGAAGGAGTTAGCGCAACACGGCATAACACCCCAAAAACAAACAACAAAAATGCTTTTGGCCGTGAGAATCTAAAAACTTACCTAGCCAAATATTATTATTATTAAATGGGGGTCCGCTCGTATGTACCCCCATTTGAATCTCGTGGACCCCCAAATATTTTTCTCGCTGACATAGACCCCCACCAAGCCGATATCGACCCCTGGGGGTCCATATGGACTACTTTGGGAACCTCTGATCTAAGGTCTCCAGACCAGATAAAGCTACCAAACTCAAAGGTAGAGCGACTGCTGTTTGTACAGAGTCAGCTACATCTCCGTCGTGTCGTTTCCTTTTATAAATCAGTGACCGATTCAATTGTGTAGACCCCGTGTAGTGTATTCTATATCAATGCAGAGATATAAGGTATAAACACGTCAACAGAGGTCTGGAACCCCAATAAAACATTTTATAAACTTTGTAGGTAGTATTAACCCAACGATATAAGGGTTGAATTTTAATATGTGTACTAGGGGTACATTAATAGTTTATTTATGGGAATGATCCTGTTAATTTCCGAGTTGCAGGTTTTAATTGCTGTGGACATAGTGCCATTGAGTTATATTGATTAATAATATCCTGGAAATGCTAAGTTGATTAAAAACGGTTCGAATTTTATTGATGGTAGTTATTTTCCTTTTTATAATGTCGATGAAATAGACGATACAAAGTATATTAAAATACATGCGAAGGTAATAACACCAAAGTGTAAAACTACCGTCAAAATGTTATAATATTAAATCGAACGAAATTTACCAAAAAAATTAAAAGATAATTGACAATTCAGATAAAATAATCATAGAAATAATCGTAAATTATATTTAGGACTAGCTGACGTGTACCCGGCGTTGATCGGGGTAGTGAATGATAGCAGTAAAGTTTTGAGGTTTTGAATTCTTACAGACAGACGCGGACAGCGACTTTAGTTTATACTATTTAGACATACCTTTACGAAAATATTGTTTGCAAGTTGGAGATAATTTACACAGCGAATCTCTTCAAATTATTGGTAATCCGGTTAAAAACAGGATCGCACGTCATATCGAGACAAACTTTGGGTAAATTTCTGATACATCAAAACACGTGTTCCTGCCGGTGCGTTTGCCTTGATAATGTATAATCACGAAATGCGAAAATATTAGGATTTTTTTTATTTTTTTTTTTTTATTTAACGCGTGTTCAGACATCGTGATAATATATTCGTCATTTACTTAAGGCCTGAAATCTCGTTTTTAACCGGATTACCAATAATTTGAATAGATTTTTAATAGTTCATTCTAATACAGATACAGAAAATATTCAAAAATGATTGTAAAGCTGAAGTAACGCAAATATGAATCCTGTGTCGTATGAAAAAGATCTGGAGATAACAAAAAATGCGGTGGCTGCGAAGGTGACGTAACAGAAATGATTGACAAATGACGTAAGGTAGAATAACACTGTTTCCCCATAAGGTCCTGTCAAGCGGAATATGTGACAATCGAAGAAAATCGATAATGGAGTGACTTATTTATTCACTGGCGCCGTTAAATAGGAAACGCATCAACAAATGACCCTTGGATGAATCACAAGTGACGTATTCTTGAATACAACAGACTGAGAACAAAATTACTTAACAGAACAATAAATAACTCTTAGACTATTACCAATGGTTCTGTAAAGTATCACCACAAATTAAGCAAGTTAAAACTGTATTGATTCCCTGTAATGGCCAAGTTGAGCAGAATGTGTAATTGACAAAAATACCTAAGTCGGAATGAATTCAAATTACCCTACGACGTATCAGGAATGATTTTCCGGCGTATCGTGGCAAATAAGAGAGGAATGACTGGTGCGTAACTAATGCATTTTGCATCGGAAATGATCCTGAGACGTATCAGAAACTAATGATCCCCAGTCGTATCATCTAGATCAAGGAATGCTTAAACACACTTGCTGTAATATAAAATCCCGTCTGAATCTGAAAAACGGAATCTGTTGGCGTTACATTCATTGGAATTACAATAAAGGAGACTTTACAATACATGAGACGTATTAGAAATGATCCTGAGGCGTATCAAACACTTAGAATGTATCGTTGAACCTGCTGCACTTTATAATTCTGTCAACGTGTAATAAACAAATAAACCGAAGGAATGTAATGACCTGTGATGTAAAATATGAGATGCATTAGATTCTGAGACGTATTATAAATAATCCTCTAGTGTATCATCTCAATTAGCGCATTGTTGATTACCCCTTTTGCAATAAGGCTGGATGCGTAATGAACAAAGGGGAGAGAATGACGTAACATTCGGGTTGTAATAGAAAAGACGCATCATAAATGACGATGAGACGTATCAGAAATGACCCTAAGACTTATCAGAAATGACCCTAAGACGTATCAGAAATGATCCTTAGGCGTATCATCTCGAACAACATACGAGACGTATTAGAAATAACCCTAAGAGGTATCAGAAATTATCCTAAGACGTATCAAAAATGATTCTCTGGCGTATCAACTCGAGCAGTGTATGGTTGATCACCCCTACTGAACTATAAAATCCCGTCGAGCTGAATGCGTAATGAACAAAGGGGTGCGAATGACGTAACATTCATTGGCACAGGATTTTGCAGTCATAATAATATTATTACTTTCTCGATGTCATCAAATGTACATTGTAATTTGATCCGTCCTACTTTCGTGTCGTTTTTGACACCGGCTTATTTATTCATCATTGTTATCGTAAAATGACACGTGTTGATGAGACTACACAGCACATGAAATCGGCAAAATAATAAAATATCAAATGATTTAGCAATCCCTTTCTCTTATTGAAAAATTCAAAAACATGTAACAATTTATTCCAATAGTGGTAATGTAATACAGACGGGGTCCGAAAACTAGTGACACAAGCGGGAAACTGGGAATCCACATTATACAGAACATAGAGAATCCAAAAAACACATATTTCAATTTTTGAACATTTCGATGTTTTTAAATCTTAAGGCGATGCACTATGTCGTGTAATATTTTGAATCGAGCCGCTATCAATAACACACCTTACGTAGATGGCGATATGGCTTAAATTCCCGATCCACACCATCCACCTGTTTTGATTTATGCAAGAAAAAAACATGGCCAAAAAGTGCCTTTTATTTTATTTTGTTGATGTTCAAGCATAAATATTTTTCAATAATTTTATAAATAACTTAATTTGCCACATTATACAATAAAACCATAACCGAAAATGGGTTCGTAAGTGGAGATTTTGAACTTTAAAGCAGTTTTCATAGGCCTGTACATTATTTTTTTCTGGGCTTATAAAAAGACTTATCTAAAAAATACTTGATTATTTCAAAGGCCAGGATGTATTCTACTCGCAGTATTTAATTAGAGCATCTGAAACATTTCTAGGTGACCAAATTTTCAAACCAAAAACACATGATTTTAAATTACTACGTAAATGGTTTGAAGCCGGGTCTACGCTTCGAAGCATTTTAAAAGACAATTAGTAGTTGATATTAGCAAAGATCTGGTTAGATTACGCTTCTCTAAATACTCGCAGTATAAAATAAAGTCGCCATACGCGTCTGTCTGTTTGTACGCTTAGTTCTTCTAAACTACGCCAAAGATTTTGATTGGGTTTTCATTATCACTTAAAGAATTTCTCCCGGAAGGTTTATATATATAAAACATGCATATTATATTTATAGAAAGTACAGAAATGTCGAAGTCGTAGAAAAAATATTTTCGGACGTTTACATTGCTAACGCTGGCTAGACCTTATGAGATACCTCAAAATAATGTAATAAGGAATTTTATATCTTAAAAAGGCCTACAGAAAAGTCTGTAATGGTATATGTCTATCTCCTAAGGATAACTCCAGCAACGCCGGGTACACGTCAGCTAGTAATTCTATAAATAAGGACAGTGAATATATCAATAGTACACCCAAACTTGTTGCCTAGATCATACATCATTTTGGTTGGCGAGTATGTCTGATAGTTGGTAGTGTATTTGTTGTAGAAAAAGGTAACATTTTGTCATTTTTTGTTTGTTCGTACATGAAATTTAATAGTGGCGGCGCGATGGTAAAAGTGATGTAGCTTTACCAGTTTTCTGTTTGTACATCTAGTTTCCAGTCACCATGCATACAAGATGTACCCTAGCTTCTTATTTTCACGGATGTTCTTTTATTATTAATACTTGTTTATTTAAAGGTCATATTTTCAATTTGTTTTTAATTTAAACGCCGAAGAAAGCGTTGTTATGGGTTAACTTATAAGTGACACGTTTGCAAGAAAGCCGAGTGACAGCGATCAAGCCGACATAGATATTTTTATCGCCCCTACTTTCATGATGTCGCGATACGTATTCAACTCGCGTATGACGGCGGGCGGATCAGGGGGCGGTGGAAGTAGGGATTGCAAATCCATTCTGGAAAATCCGGATTTTAGGATTTCTAGGCACTCAAAATCTGGATTTTAGAAAAATTACTTAATCTCAAAAAAAATTAATGACCCCTTTGGGCATAATATAAAAGACATATATATTCCAATTCTTTTTTATGTAAAAAGTTATAAATAAAAATGATATTATTTTTAATGATAAACTAATGTTTATAAGACAAAGTTTTATGCATAGCATAAAGGATAACTAATAATTATAAGTAAAAAATAATATAATAAGCAGTAGGTAATTGCTGATTGAGGTACTAGTACATATTGAATTATTTGGGTTGGAAATAAGCCGACATAGCTCAATGGTTCAGAGTACCTGACCGGACATCAGAAGGCACGGGTTCAATTCCCGTTGGCGGCATTTATTTTTACTCGAGAGATATTTTCAATTCGTATTAGTATTTCGGATGACTAATTATTGCTTATAATTATTTGTTAGACAACAATTGCCCGCCACTAGAGAATGCCCACTCTCACCTCGATTGTCCATCTCACTAACGTATGTGCATTTTTCACCGAAATTATTTTTTATTATAACGACTATTTAAACATTGTACATACAAAATATGATATTAAATATATGTATAGTAAATTGTATTTCTTAGTCCTCGTCACTAGGGTGACCTGTGCTGAGGCGGACTAAAGTTATTAATTTCTGTTTTATTAGTTTTCTGTGTCGTTTTTAATGTTTTTTTTCAGAGTTTTTTCATTTCGGGATTATTATATTATAGTACTTCCTCATTCCTTAGTTATATTTCGCTAGCTATAATTAATCACATTTTTTCGTAATTAATTATCATATTAATTTGTGCAGGATTTAAAATTTTGGTTATTGGGTTAGCACTTAGTTATTATAAATTATTGTCTGAGAAACTTCCAAATATTAAATATTGCATGCCTTTTTTACATTAGCTCTATGTAGGAGGTTTAAAAAATCGTCGGGGCCTATGTCATCTTCGGGGGTGCTGTGTGGAAGGTTCTTTTAGGGATCGGTTCTATCGGATCATCGTCTCGTCACATCCGTGTTTGCCTTCGATCCTCCAAAAATGGAGTTTAAATCCGTTATCTCTAGAAATTGGAGAGAATTCGACTTCGAGGCATTTTGCAATGAACTGAAAATCTCACCGCTCTGTGATAAGGAAAAGTTTTGTAAATACCAGGTAGAAGAGTTATTAATTCTTTATAATTCTACGCTACTGGAATTACTTGACAAAAATGCGCCTTTCACAGAGAAGGTCTGCCGCATTCGAAATGGCTGCAAATGGTTCGATGAAGAATGTCTCAAGAAGAAAAAGGAAATGCGAAAATTCGAGAGGTTGTACAGACGAAACCCGACTTTCAGCAATCGGCAACTTTGGATTGCGAAACAAAATGCTTACAAGGAAGAAGTAACGCAGAAAAAATCTAACTTTTGGTGTGAACAAATTGAGGCAGAAAAGGATCCTCGAAAACTGTGGCAAAATATAAAAACTTTATGTGGAGAGAGCAACATCAAGATTGATTCCTCTCTTGAAGCGGATAGTCTTGCGACATATTTTAGGAGTAAAGTCGAAAAAATTCGGGCTCTCGGTGGGGTAGGATTGCCTTCTGTCGCAGCAACTCCGCTCACTGGTAACTTCACTACTTTTGCAGCAGTAACGGAAGAAGATGTCGTACGTGCTGTGAAGTCTTGCCCAAACAAGCAATGCGCTCAAGACCCCATACCGACCTGGCTCTTAAAGAAATGTCTCCCGGATATAGCACCTGTAATTACCGAAATTATCCGGAAGTCTCTTGTAAATTCACTTGTATCGGGATCACTTAAAAAATCAATTATAACTCCAATACTAAAAAAACAAAATCTTAATACTGATAATACAGATAATTACAGGCCAATATCCAACCTACCATTCCTATCAAAAGTGCTTGAGAAAATCGTTGCCAAACAATTAGTGGGGTACTTGAACTCCGCTGGTCTGTTTGCCAAAAATCAATCCGCTTATCGACGGTTTCATTCAACGGAAACTGTTCATTTGCGGGTTGTTTCAGACTTGATCATCGGGATGGAAGCAGGTAAGTTGGGTTTGATATCTGTTCTTGACATGAGTGCGGCATTTGACACAGTAGATCATAGTATTTTACTAAATGTGCTTGAAACCGAATTTGGCGTTCGAGGTGATGCACTCCAATGGATGACATCGTACCTGTCTGGACGAGTAGCCTCAGTAACTTTCAATAAACGTACATCACCTGAAACTCCCATAGAATTTGGAGTTCCCCAGGGTTCTGTCCTAGGCCCCATTCTCTTCATTCTCTATACGAATCGTCTTGAACGACTAATTCACTCAGCTGGCTTTGAATCACAAGGCTACGCAGATGATCGTTTGATTTTCAAGTTTTGTTCTCCGGACGAAAAAGACGTCCTTAAAAACGAGGTGGTTAGCCTCATTAACACAATCTCAAGTTGGATGTCTGTCAATAAACTTAAACTAAATCCCACAAAGACAGAATTTATGTGGATAGCTTCCCCTGGAAGGAAAGCTCTCCTTGACTTCAGTCCAATCCGTATTCAGGATACGGACATAATCCCTTCTGCAGAAATAAAATTTCTAGGTTTCACTATAGACAATATTCTTTCTCTTGAATCGCAAATTTCAAAAGTTGTGAGTTCTGGTTTTTTCCATTTAAGGCAGATAAAATCAATCAGGAGATGCCTTCCCTCTGATGGAGCAAAGTCACTCATAAATTCGTTCGTCGTCTCACGTATGGACTATTGCAATAGTGCATATGCCGGCCTACCTCAGAAACAAATCAATAGAATCCAGTCAGTTTTTAATGCTGCGGCAAGAATGATTTTTGGTGAATCTAAGTATTGCCGTATAACCCCACTTCTAAGGGATCGCCTTCACTGGCTTCGATGCCCTGAAAGAATAGAGTTTAAGATCTGCTTAATGACCTTCAAAGCATTGCAAGGAATGGCGCCAGCATATATATCGGAACTATGTATCCGACAAGACTTAAGTAATAGACAGCTTACTCTAAGGTCAGCAGATCTAGATGTTAGTAATCGTCTAATCGAACTTTCTAGGTCAAATCGAGCTGTTTACTATGATCGTTCTTTTAGTGTAACAGGCCCTCTCATCTGGAATAGACTTCCCTCAGCTCTTACTAATCTCCAGAATTTGGCTGAATTTAAACGAGCTTTAAAAACAAAATTATTTAAAAAATCTTACCATTTATAAATTTTAACTTCTTTTCAATATTTTATAATAAGCCATACTCTAAAACTTCCGGTAATTGTTTGGTTTCTGTTGTCTCCTTATTGTACCTTTTTAAAGTGTCTGCTCAGAAAATTCTCATTTCTGAGCACAAACTGCCTCCTGTTTTATGTTATGTTTTAGTTTTAATATTCGTGTTTTGTCCTGTCCTACTGTTATTGTTATTCTAAGTTTTGTCATCACTTTGTATAAACAGTGTATTTAGTGTTATAATATTAGATCTGTATTGGGTAAGGCACACTGTAGGAATAATTTTAAGAACCATTAATACTGAATTACCATTTTTTTTAAGTTTGTTATACGAGTAGTTAAGCGCACTTGAAGTGAAATGACACTAAACTGCGCTATATAAATTCCATGTTATTATTATTATTATTAGGGAAAGGAATGTGAGGAAGTTCTGGGAAGCAAAAAGGTATGAGGGGTGGGTAGGAATCTGGAGGTCAACGTGTCCAAAAGTGACGAATGTATGAATCCATCCCTCACATTGCAAGGCGATGGGTCGAGAGAGTCTGGCTGGAGAGGACAAAAGGTCTCCCTCAACCAGGCTCTTCCAATCCAACCTGCCATACAGTAGGTGGACAAACAAATCCGCAGCCAAGACATAGAAGACATTGCAAATAAATGTCGGGTTTCATTTCAAATATAATGATTTCATGTTTAAAAATCCAGATTCTGATTTCACTGTTCATATGAAAAATCCGGATTTTACGAAATCCGGATTTTTCGTAATCCGGATTTTTCGTAATCCGCATTTTTCGTAATCCGCACTGCAAACTCTGGGCGGCGGTCGTTCCGACCCGGGGGCGGTAAGCAAACGCCAAAAACGCCCCCGCGGCGATAATCATCAAATTAAAATAGATAAATGTGTTGTTAGTGTCTATTGTTTTCCGCTTTCAAAAGGCAGTAATAGGCAAATAAAAACCCCAATAACAAAAGGGTCGCGGAAATTCAAACCAATTCTGAAAATGACGTTAATAAAATGAAAATAAAAAATAACGCTGTAGTGGAAGCACGAATAAATATGGAATAATGTGTACGATTGAAAAAGGCATTATGACTATTCCCAGGGCTTTATTCACAGTGCGTTTCTAGTGGCTTAGCTGCCCGGTTTCGCACGAGATTTAGATTTAAAAATGTGTAAGAAACAATATGGCGTATTGTCTTAGGATATTTTATGATAAGAGTCAAGACCGATTTGTTTGGCGGTCCGTTCTCTCTGCAAACACTGATATATTATTTTTTATTCACTTTCGTGTTACGTACTCCGTCCAAAAGAAAACACACCATTCATCATCGAAGGCTTAAAATGGCCTTAGCCGTATTTGGTGACTAGATCTGATTAGCTAGGTATTTTCCAGTCTTCTACTTTCCTATCTCTTTTCCTTCCCCACTGCCTTCAGTCTCACAACATGCCATTTATTTTTTATTAAAACACAAATAACTTAGTTTACATCACTTTATTTCGATACAAAATCTCAACATGTTTCGTGAACCAAGTTCACATCATCAGGAGCACAAGTATACTAAAGTTATAATTAAAATTAGGTCTAGAAAGAAGAGGTAGAAGGAGCGGGGAGGGGTAAGAGTGGGGGAGGGTTATTCAAAGTAGGAATTAAAATGTCATTAGACGGGAAAGACCGGGTAATTGGGAAAATATTTAAAATGGGGTTTATAAAATTTTTTTGTTTATTAATAATATCTGCTTTCATATTCACGTGTTTTCTTATTTCTAAGATTTCTAAGTTATTTGTGTTTTAATAAAAAATAAATAATGCCATCACAAAGTGAAAAGCAGTTAGAAGAAGTTTTCTTCGAAAAATTATGCCATATATAGTAACAAGGGTTCCATGATCACTGAACACAGTGACAAATCAACACACTTTTAAAAAGTGATATAAAGTCATTAGAACCGATGATTTTTTTTAACCTAACCTAACCTAACCTACTTAACCCAGTTAATAAAATTTTTGTGTCATCACTTTACATGACTTTATATAACTTTTTAAAGATGTGATGAATTACATTTTGATGATTTATCCGGTCACCAGTAACATGCCATAGTCCCGCGGACGGTTTTTTTTAAAGGTGACGGGATAAATCATCAAAATGATAAAGTTATATAAAGTCATGGAAAGTGATGAAACATTTTTTTAACTCAGTTATGTAGGTTAGGTTAGGTTAGGTTTAAATTTTTTTTTCATCGTTTTTAATGAGTTTATATCACTTTTTAAAGGTGTGTTGAATTGTCACTGTGTTGAGTTATCATGGAACCACATTTTAATTCTTCACACCAACAGTTCCAATTTTGAAAATGACAATTAAATTCAATGCAAATTTGAGTTCAATTTCACGCAGGAATAACGCACATCATGGACAACTCAAATTATTAGTATGTTTGATGATATTATTTGAAATGTTTGAAATACATATTGGAGTACCAGGAGGGTAGATGATGAAGGAGATAGGTTTTAGGGGTGTTTGCTTGTGTAACCACAATTGTTTATTCCGCGGGGTTGGTAGGAAACTGGGTTAGGTATGTTTGAAGTTGGTGAAGAAGTAAATGCTTCAAGTAAAGTGACAGTAGAATTGAATTAATATTGTGAAAAGCGTTTTTTTGCTCAATCTTAAAAATAAACCAGAAAAATTTTACCATTAAATTTAAATTTAGGAAAAAATCAACATAAAAAAAAAAACAAAGTTTTTATTATAATCTATTTTAAAATGACTTTTAAAACTTAAAAAAATGGTTTGAGGATTAAACCTTCCTTGGAATTGGAGATGATAACTCTCGATGACAACCTCGCCAAATGCCGACAGGGTAGAACCGACTTATATTTCGTATGTTAACTGCTGTAATCTGGTAATGCGTACGTGATTGTTGATGCACTGTCATCTACAACGATTGTGTCAGCTTGATCGGATGTCGGGAAGTGGAAGATTTGCATTAATTTATTACCGAAAACAAAGGTTTCAAAAAGATGTATTTAAAAAATAAAAGTTAAAGTTATGCAGAAATTATGGAAATTTTAATTTTAAAACGTCCCCATGACAAAAAATATTTTCATTTATGTGCTAAAGTCAAGCCATTGATGTCTCATTGGATATCTCCAATGGCATAAAAATGGGAGTTTGTTATGAGGGCGGTGAATGTGGGAGGGGAAGGAGGTATGGAAGAAAAATTACCTGGCTATTCAGATCTGGTCATCAAACACAGCTAAAACCAAGCAATTTTTCGAACCAAGAACTAACTCATTTCAAGAATTTTAGAATTTTCAATATACAAAGCTTTAAATGAAACAATTTACAATAACCGATATTTTAGAGTTCTTGCCTAAAATGACTTTTGAAATCTTTAAGGCCTAGAGACCTAGAGGTATAATTTAGCAGCACCATACCTCTTGTCATGCTATGCTGAGCCATAAAGTCAGTTCTTCCGTGTGGAATACAGAGCAAGTCGTGGCGTCGACCCTGACGGTAGTTGTTCGGTACAAACAATTCAAATAGCATTCCAAGAGGTATGGGCTGTCAATGTAATAGTTCATGATTTTAAAAGCTGTTACTTGAAGGGTCACGTTTCTCCTAGATTGGAGACTTCCGTAGTGCGTTTCGGAGAGCAAATCTATGTGATGCATACATCGTGGGTATTTACCATGCGTTTTTATAAAATAAACAAAAAATACTAGAGAGTTGTGGGATAAAATCAAGTACAACATTGGTAGTTCTTTTCAGGAATTAACATAAACAGTGTGGGCACCAAACCGCAGAGTGTCTCCGCCGCAAATGTTTACCCTTATTTAGCATACGTAGCTAAAGTACACACACATGGTCTGTCCGACAGAGGTACGCTTTTATAAATAAGTGGATGCTTTTTGTTTAATCTCCACCAACCCCTTCGATAAATACACACTGTACACGTACGTACATTAAGCATACAAAAGGGATTGACAACCATTACAGAACTAAAAATAATAATAATAATAATAAAATGAAATTTATATAGCGCAGTTTAGTGTCATTTCACTTCAAGTGCGCTCTATAACAAACTTAAAAATGGTAATTCAGTATTAGTGGTTCTTAAAATTATTCCTACAGTGTGCCTTACCCAATACAGATCTAATATTATAACACTAAATACACTGTTTATACAAAGTGAACTTAGAATAACAATAACAGCAGGACAGGACAAAACAAGAATATTAAAATTAAAAACATAATATAAAACAGGAGGCAGTTTGTGTTCAGAAATGAGAATCTTCTGAGCAGACATTTTAAAAGGTACAATAAGGAGGCAACCAAAACCAAACAATTATCGGAAGTTTTAGAATATGGCTTATTCTAAAATATCGAAAAGTAGTTAAGATTTATGAATGCTAAGATTTTTTAAATAATTTTGTTTTTAAAGCCCGTTTAAATTCAGCCAAATTCTGGAGATTAGTAAGAGCTGATGGAAGTCTATTCCAGATGAGAGGGCCTGTAAAGAGCGATCATAGTAAACGGCTCGATTTGACCTAGAAAGATCGATTAGACGATTACTAACATCTAGATCTGCTGACCTTAGAGTAAGCTGTCTATTATGTTATATAGTTATGCAAATAAATATACATAGCAAATAATCCTACAAAGGCAAAGCCTGGCGTGGGTATTGTAGTACAGGGTGGGGCAAAAATAATCACCCGATGTTCTTTTGCTGTAATTTTTTTTTTATGATAAACTTAGGTACTTCTTGTTATTCCGCGTTCTTGCGGAGTAAACCGATCATGTCTTGTCGATTTGTATTCTGCGTTTGTTTACTTCACAAATGTCAAAACCGAATTGACATTTTGCGCTATTTGCAAAAATAGCGTTTTCCAATAGGGTGATTACTTTTGCCCCACCCTGTAGATTATAAGTGTGTGTCAAGACCGAGTTGTTTGGCGGTCCGTCCTCTCTGCCTACCTCTGCGGAGAAACGGGGTGATGGTTAGTTAGTTAGTTAAGAATAAAGCGCAAAAATTAAATTAAAATGTATATTTTCTTTGGAGGTAAAAGATGTAGAATGAAGTTAAAAATAAAACAGTATATGTAATGTAAACAAAAAATATGTATCATTTTCAGTGAAGTTTTAAACTATACATACAAAATATTGTTA
Source organism: Hesperophylax magnus (assembly GCA_026573805.1). Taxonomy (NCBI): domain Eukaryota; kingdom Metazoa; phylum Arthropoda; class Insecta; order Trichoptera; family Limnephilidae; genus Hesperophylax; species Hesperophylax magnus. Next base: position 15,077,717 of record JAIUSX010000004.1, read on the forward strand.
CTAATGTTTTAGACAGAAGAAGATTTATTATGTAAAAATTGTGCAATCGAAAACAACAGCAAAAACAAGAGCATGAATGTATGGCATTGCACAACCGATAGGCCTTAGCACGGGTAATCCACCCAGTGAGGCCAACATTACTAATTTGTACTAAGAAATGTAAAATATTGTACCAAAAAAAAAATAAATAGATTGGATAATAATTGGATCATTTGTATAGTGCCGTTTATGTGAAAAAATCACAAAGGGCGCTGAACAAAATTATTTAGACGATAGCAACGCTTCTAATGAAAGATGCATTAACTTCAAGGTCAGATATCGTAAATTTCATTTCGAGATTATATACAATTTGAATGTTATCGTCTGTGGCAGTTTTATCGAAGTGGCATATATATGTTTAGTGAACTGCTAACCAGTGGCAAAGATTAATAAGATAAAAATGGTTTTTATTACTACATATCGAACAACCAGTTATTTACGCCATTAAAACTACTTACTAAAAAAATCGTCTTCATATGAAAATCCGTCCATGGGAGCGGAATTTAGAACGCACCCATGGATAAATAATTTCAATGGAATAATTCATACGAACAATATTCAGTCTTGTAGAATGAAAGGTACTCACCTCTCTAACTCTAGGGCAGAAATATTGGTATTTTGGTTCGGTGCACCAAATTTTTATAAAAGACGCCAATTTTCACTTTCACATAACATTATAGCACCTCGGATGAAAACGCACCAAAAAAAATTATTACGAAAATACTATTTTTGGCCGTGACAATCTCAAATCATAGCAATTCAAGTGTTGTTTCTTGTTTCTGAAATTGTAATTTTTCCACGATAACAGAAAAAAAAATACAAAAAAGTGGTCTAAAAGTTAGGTTAGGTAGTTTTGCTTAAATATTTAGTATCGATATTAAACAAAATGTTTTACGAACAACCAAATTTTATATTTAACTTCTTTCGTTCTTTACTTTTGAAAAATCTTACATGTTTCATTTACTCGTAAATTAGTTTAGAAATTTTAAATCCATTTTAGAGTTTCACGGGCAAAATAATTAACATGATTCATTTTTGGGTTATTCTGTCGTGTTCCACTTCTTCCTTCTTTCGCCAACGTTAGGTTATGTCACATTTGCTCTGATACATTATAAATGCTAGCATCGAAAATCTCTTTTAGTGATATTTTTACAATAGCCAAGTTCACGGAATAATTAGTAGGTATATGAAATATACGAAATTTATAACATAAAATTAAATGTTCTCATCAAGTCAAAATATTGTATATATTAGTGCATATCCATTTCACAATTATAAAATTAACATGAAATAGTGTTTCTGAATTAAAATATAGATTAGAATAAGTTTAGTATGTAAAAAGGGTCAAAATAGATTTGCATATTATTAAAATGATTGTACACCCCTGATCCGAAACACACAATACAATATACAAGACAAAAAGTGGGAGGCGTCCCTGACAGGGGTAGATTCGAATTTGGAATTCTGAATTTGAATTTAAGGGGTGGCACTCGGGAAATTATTGTTTGCGACTCATTAAGTCGTAATTCACTATAATTGGTTAGGGATTTAGCCCTGAATTGCCATGTGGATTAGTTGGTCATGTGGCTGCTTTTGATTTTTGGTTAGGGGTTTTATTTCGGACGATAATAATAATAATTGGATGATTTGTATAGGGCAATTTTTGTTTAAAATCAACTAAACACAAAATCAAGAACACGCGTATCTTAGTTAATAAATTAAACATAAATTCATATTATAAAATCAATTTTTGTTTAAAATCAACTAAACACAAAATCAAGAACACGCGTATCTTAGTTAATAAATTAAACATAAATTAATATTATAAAATCAATCAAATATTGATAAAATTAAAGAATTTAGAAAACAAACGGAATCGAAGACAGATAGAAGATATAAGATGTCAATGGAAGATATAAAAGTATTCGTATGTCCATTTGAGGTAAACATTAAAACTGGTTGGTTTATTCAAGGGCCCAGCGTCATATGAACATATAGGCAATACAGATACACCTACGCCTTTATTGAGGTATTGGATTTACATTTATACATGGTGTTTGGTTATCAGAAACTTGAAAATTTTATATAAATATGATTTATATTTAAAGAAAGCTATGTAGTTTTAAGATGTTGTCAAAATAGGCTAAAGATAAACAGTAAATTAATATAGAAGACAATAATTAATATAGAATACAATAATTAATATTGAAGACAAAAATTAATACAGAAGACAATAATTAATATAGAAGAAAATAATTAATATAGAAGACAATAATTAATATAGAAGACAATAATTAATATAGAAGACAATAATTAAAATAGAATACAATAATTAATATAGAAGACAATAATTGATATAGAAGACAATAATTAATACAGAAGACAATAATTAATATAGAAGAAAATAATCAATATAGAAGACAATAATTAATATAGAAGAAAATAATTAATATAGAAGACAATAATTAATTTAGAAGACAATAATTAATATAGAAGACAATAATTAATATAGAAGACAATAATTAATATAGAAGACAATAATTAATATAGAAGACAATAATTAATAAAGAAGACAATATTAGCGACTCTCAGGGAAAATTTGAAACAGAAAAATCGGAATCAAATCATTTTCTGATTTTTCCGTTTCAAATTAAAGTTTGAGAGTCGTTAATATTGTCTTCAATGATTAAATATCACAATTTGAGGTTTTACTCAGTAAGTTATTACGAAAGTAAATTAATCATATTTATAAGGAAATTGGCAATTGTTTGAATGATTGAAATGGATTGCTTAAAAAATATAATTTTAAATGAATTATTGTAATTTAAGTACATATTCTAAAAGTTACTTAAGGTAAAAAAATCCTAAAAGTTACTTAACCTCACTAATACATAATAATTGTTTCCGTTAACAAAATATCCTGTTCTGTTGTCCTGTTGTCAAAATAATGGGGGAAAAAGAGATTAAAAAATGCGGCGTGACCATTGTTTGCATACAGAAATTCGTTTCATAATCATACTGGTAATGGCAATATACGGTGCCAGGCAGTGTAAGAGAGACAGAGTGCATGTTGAATGGGCTAGAACCAAAAGGTAACATCTAAGTCAGTAGCGACATCGATTTGAATTCAAATGTAGATGGAAGGCATTTCTAGTGGGTATTATATATTCAATTGCAGTACCTACTGAACTTCGTTTTTCCTAAATGAATAATTTTCATCGTAATTCGACAAACTTTAGCAATGTCAGTACCAATCGCCCTGTAACGTATCGGAATGCACAGTATGATAATACATAGGATGTAAAAATCTCGTTATAATATCAGATTTCACGAGATACGAGAATATCTACATAATGTGAACAACCATTAAAGTTTCTATATACCTGAAGAATAATATAATACCTTCTATTTATTGGACTGAGCGTAGCGAAGTCCTGTTTTAACTAGACCGTTTGGATTTTCATCTGTCTGTAAATTAGTTTGCCCGTTTTGTTTCCTGTGTAATAATTAAAAAGGACAAATAAATTATATTTATTTTGCGAGGAAGCTCCGCAAAATCCATCATCATCACATCCATACATCAAAATTAGAAACATACATTTATGGTTGCGGGGTCCAATACAAATCTTAATTTTGTTAGCGAAATGTTTTCTGTTTCCTTCATTTTTGGTATCGAATATAATAACGTTAAGTATTAATGGTATCTTTGTCCAAAGCTTGTGCCTGTCTACATGGTTAGTATCAGAGAAAAATAGCAGAGATTCGACATAAAATCACCATGAAACCCATTAAGCGAGTGGCTCAAATGCAGGTGAGTGGCATAGTTTGCAATCCCCTGCAGTGGCATACACCAGACACCAGAAGGGCTTACTTTGTAGACTGGAGGAGCGGTGGCGCACCCCCGCCCTCATACCCCTCTCAACTCTTCCTCTCTACAGCCTTCACGTCTCTGCCTCTTCAAGTCGCCTGACGCTGCGGTGAATTAATGCTATTGTAATTTCTTGCCGTGACTCTTCGTGCATAAAACGAAGAGACGATTCACTAACATCAGAAAAAAAATATTTTGCATTGGCATGGATATTTTGGTTCGATTCTTAGGATGGGTTGTTTACCAAAAATTTTAAAATTCTTCAAATATCAAAGTTGATTTTCAAGTTCTGTGAAGGTTCTATTCAAGTTCTGTTATTATTTCAGGTTTTTTAAACAACTGGCCAATAATCATATCTTAACTCTTCAGGCTTCAGCCTCATTCTGCCTTACGGTCGGAATATTAAAGCTTTGCAATGAAATCAAAATAAATGAAATATTTCTGAACGTATTCAAAAACTAAAAACAGTTTTAGAAGGGTGATTCAATATACTCTAGTATTTTATTATCTATCTATATAAATAAAAATGTTCGTTTGTTTAAAATCTTAAATATCCGAAAGTTCTTCACCGATTGCTTTAAAATTTTGACACAACATTGCATTCGAATAAGCGTGTGTTTTTATGTTTGTATATACCTATATTAAATAGATGTCACCTGTGACAGATAAAAAAAAAATTTGACACAAGTCAAAATATTTCACCAACAAATGTAGATATTATATGCCTCGACGACATCTAGTGGGAAATTTAGCACTAACAAAGCCTTTCCTACAAAAATAATGTTCGTTGTTTATTGGCGAAAAAAAAATAATAAGCAGTAATTGTTGATTGAAGTACTAGTACGTATTGAATTATTTGGAGTGTTGGAAATAAGCCGACGTAGCTCAATGGTCTAGAGCACCCGACCGGACATCAGGAGGTGCGGGTTCAATTCCCGTCGGCGGTATGTATTTCTACTCGGGAGATATTTTCAATTTGTATGGATATTTCAGGCGACTAATTATTACTTATATTTTGTTTCTATTAGAAGTCAAATTGAGTACAATTCTCGCATCTGAAACACACTTAACAATATCCAGGAACAGGCTATTTATTGAAAGAATACAAAATAAATTATTATGCATTCGAAGTTTTAAAATTAGTATTGTAGGGTAAATTATAGGGAGTTTGCATCTCCCGAAAATAATAACAACGTTTACTTTCCCCTACATTTATGTGAAACTGGTAGTATCATTGTAAACTCGCACGCGATACCTTGCGCGGCAAATATTTCATTCTCTCTCCAGTGGTCTAGCCCTAAATCCTCTCTAACGTACGCGATCTACTTTTGTTCATAAAATTATTGCAACGTGAGTTTGTTAAAATAAAACTAAACTTAAAATATTTGAATTCTGATTTTACACACCGAGAGTAACCACGCAGCCTTGGGTTCTGCGGATTGGAGAACCACAGAATCATCCAGCCAACAATCCATTTAAATTGGCGATAATTCACTATCCTCCAAAGTATTCTCCTTTAAACGATATGAATATGCTTAAATTAACGGTCTGAAGGATTTTTACATGAAAATCTAAATGATGCATTTGATAGTTCAAAATTACTTTAAAATTAATAAATAATCTTTCGAATTCCACTACATAATAATATTTATTTCAATGCAGAAATTCTATTACTAACAACAACGTGTATTACTCATTAAAAAGAGCCGAGTCAGAGAATTTGATTGAATTCATCACTAAACATATAAAAAAGATTGTTACTGGGGCAGTCAGTTATGTAAATTTTGATTATTCCTATGTAAAAGTCCCTAAAAAGGGCGTGAATAATTTAATAAATACATAAAATAAGAATATTAACTTTTTTGTTTTCCTCCGCTGCTTTACAATTGTACTCAATCAAATAAGTAAGTCACATAACACATTCACAATGGATCACATCGAATATGGGGCTCCTAAGTGATTCATGACAGAATCCACGACATGGGCAATCCAGCAAACATCACCACTCTCAGCCAAAATGGAATTTTTTACCATTTTCTTTAATAGATTCAACGAACCTATATTTTTTTATATTCTCAACGTGCATATTATAAAGCACCAAACTTTGTAAGAAAAACTCCTTTGTCCAAAGGATGTTCTGGTATTCAACGGCTGATAAATTTAAGAAGAACCCAATTGTATCATACGTATCCAGACCTCAAGAATCTTTCAGAGGAATTCATATTTACGTAAAAATTACAAAAACACTCAAACCCCGAAACCGCTCGATACCGTGTCGCCGACACAATTGGAAATCTTCAAATCATAATTACTTAATGAAATTATGCGCTGTATGTGATTAATCAAGACAATTACATAGAAATATAACAGCAGAATACATCTGAAAATAACCATCCAGCACCTCACTCGGGACCTCCCGCCTTCAGAATGGCTCACTCTATGAAAGCAACCCAGTATTTACGTGACCCCCACCTCCATACTATCCAGAAGGAATTCCATGATGGCCGCCGAGTTTTCAACCAATCACAGCTCAACATACTTCATTGACGAGTCACCAATCACGAAATGAACCTCCCTAAAGGGGCGACCCAGTATTTACGCGAAACCCCCTCCATACCACCCGAAAGGAATTCCATGATGGCCGCCGAGTTTTCAACCAATCACAGCTCAACATACTTCATTGACGCCCTTATCAAAAACTGATAACACGGATTATCGCAACCACCGATGATGACATCAGATCCAATTTACAAGAAAATATTAGAAGATATAACCACAGAATAAATATCAATATCAAGAAATAATTAATTACTAACATAATATCTTAAAGAATTGTACCTAAATATGTTTTTCACTCCTTGGGGAATGTTCAAACCAAGGATATTTTGCTTCAACCCCAATATGAAACTTTGTATAATTTATTATAAAATAAATAAACGGGACTGAAGGAGGTGGTTTGGGTAAATTGAACTGGCCTGGTAAAAGGTATAATATTAACATATAATTTTCCTCTAAACAAATTAATTGTAAAGAGGAAAAATACCTAACCAACTCACCTTTCATGAAAGGGATGAAAACTCCCCCAATAGGGTTCGATTTGAAAACGTTCTATAAATAGAGAACCGAATTCCATACAAAGGCAGTTCAAAAAACTACCCCTAGTGAGAAACTTCTCTCCTGAAGAAACCATCTCCAAAGTCTACAAATCTCAAGAAAAATATTTTCAAGTGTTTTAATTCAGTATTAAATTCAGTTTTCTCCAGTCTTAAATTCCTTCCGTCGACTCAGACTTGGGAATCAATCCTTCTCTGATCTTGACATTAAATTCTACCCACCGAGACTGAAAACGCTGAAAAGTGTACCCAGCTACCTTCGTATCTACAGTTATTGTGCGGACAGTATATTGTTTCGTACATTTGGTCCTTCGAGCCGGATCTACACACACGTCTTCAGTCTCAACTAAAAGTGGAGATGCCGTCACTTCGCAGAGGCCGCAAAGCCTCAACATCATCCGAGACCAGCCGAAACCGAACCCAACCTGTTACTGAGAACCCTCAAGAGCCCGATGCACCTTCTGAATCAACTGAAGACTCTCTCCAAATGCTACGCCGAGAAATGCGCGTTCGGGAGGAACAACTAAATAAACAAATCACAGAACTACAATCAGCCATGAACACAGCAACACGCCAAACTGCTACCCAACCCATGCTCAACTTAACCGCACCTGAAGCAACTTCAAATGTACCTCCGAGCCCAGCAGCTAACATCACCATATCAGGACAAGAATACCCAACTCATAACACAATGGAGTATCAACCACAGCCATTCCCGACAAACCTAGACTCTCCGCTCTTTCCACCACCTCCTACAAATGAAGAAAGAGCTCGGCATACCCAAGAGTGGTTACGACAAGGCGCCGACCCACTGACTCAAATAGCGTCGATAATGGCCGACGCCATCCGCTCCACCAGATCCCAGGACACCCCTCGAACACTAGAAGACGACTCAAGGATGGCAGCTCTCATCGCCAGACAGTCTTCAGCAAAGGATCTGCCCCTATTTTCTGGGGACCCGCTTGAGTGGCCTACCTGGAAGGCGCAATATATGCAGTCCACTTCCACCTGCCAAATGACCGCCAGTGAAAACCTCATCCGACTGCAACGCGCCCTCAAAGGCAAGGCGCGAGAGTCCGTAGCACCCCTGCTGATGGATCCCTTTCAACTGCCCGAGATCCTCAGCGTACTTGAGCAACGGTACGGCAACTCAGGAGCAATAGCCAAATTTATGCTCGAAAAAGTAAAAAGGCTGCCCTACCTCACACCTGACGTATCTCTGGAAGACCTGGCAAACTTCTCCGGGACAGTGCAAAATTTGGTGGCCTCCCTCCGGATCCTGAAAACCGATGGCTACCTCACCAACCCCACATTGCTGAGCGACATTACCGACAAGCTACCAAACACTCTACGACTAGCCTGGCTAATGGAAGTCCGCGGACAGCGCGCCCCTGCCACCATCACCCAACTCGCCGCCTTTATGAAAGAGATAACTAACGCAATACCAAACAGCGGGATGGTGGACCGTCCGAGACCTCGCCCACGCCGAGACCAAGTCTATGCAGGATACCAAGAGCAAAACAACAACTCAGGAAGGACGCCGTACACCCTCAAACGCAAGGCAATAACACCACTCAGATATCCCGGGCCGAACCAGAAACATCAAGTAACCACGAGCAGTTGTGCCCAGTGCAGCCGCAACCACCCCACCAGAGAATGCCGAGAGTTTGCGGCCAAAAGCGTCACCCTACGGTGGGAGACAGTTAATGCAGCCAACTTATGCAGGAAATGCTTGGACAAACACCACACACAGGACTGCAAGACAAAAAAGTGGTGCGACATAGAGGGATGCCATCTACCACATCACACCTTACTACACAATGAAAACATCGTGAGACTGTGAGGTCAGAACGTCCATCTGAAGAACGTACCAATCGTACCCAGTGCACCAAACCAAGAAACGTGTTCAACACTCGCACTTATTGATGAAGGATCCACCGTGACACATATCGCATCACCGCCAACACAATAAGTAACCTCAACCTTCCTCAACAACAAATCCACGGAAAGCCCGTCATCCCGAAGATATTAATAGAACAAGATCACGCCTACCTAAATTGTGCCACGAGAAGTGCAAGAAAATAATAATACCACACGAATAAAAACACGCACAACACTAGGATGGAGCCCCCTTGGAAGATCAGACCCAGGATACGAGCACCCAACCACCACATTGGCACTTAAACATGAAACAGCCTCAGATACGATTGGAAGAACTGCTGAAAACAAATTTTACCGTCGACTCACTTGGTGTGACCGCAGCAACCCGAGTCAACAAAAAACAACCTCGACTTTCCTCAACAACAAAGCCACGGAAAGTCAGTCACCCCGATTGAAACAAACGTTGTTGAACAAATTTTCTCATTTAAAACAGTGTAAACAAAAGTGATAAGAGTAAAATAAACTAGTGGAAAAACAGTTTTGCGAAAACGTTTGCCACGTCAGAATAGATTCCGCCGTGTGAAAACAGTGTCAACGAAGGTGATACTAGTGGAAAAAACAGTTTTGCGAAAAATAATCGAAAAGTCGGAAATTTGTATGGTGATAATCGAGACGATAATCGAAGCAGTGAAAATGTGCGTGACAATTACAGTAAAGTTCACGAGATCGACAACCGCGCCGGGTGTGTCCAGTGTAGAGGAAAACGGCCACCTAATCAGTGAATGTCGTACTTATGCCGTGAAAGATAAGATTAAACTTACAATTCAAGTTAATTAAAAACACCGGTTTAAACCAAGTGTGCCACAATAACAAACATTTTACAAAGCATTGTAAAATTAGTGGCTGGTGCGGCTTAAAGGAGTGTAAATACTCCCACCACCAACTGCTTCACAACCCGAACTACCGGACTAAAAACAGTACTGTGGCAGACGTTCAACATCATGTGAAGCTACACCGAAAGTGAAGTGCTCAAAGTGACGATACCACGCGAATAATACCCCGTACTGGACCAGAAAGTTACACTCACAATTCAACATACATACCATCCGAGAAAGTAAAATTGCCCACCAGCAACCACCTCAATAACCTGACCCCTTTCTTCAGACCAGACAGCATCCTCCAAATGGGCACACGCCTACAGACCCTGGAAAAGGTTAAAAGAGTAGTCTGGACTCCCACTATCCAGGATGGCGACAATTCGTACATTCGTCTGATCAGCCACTACCATAAGATCAGATCACCTCGGTGCGAAAGAAACAGTACTAGAAATACATATTCATTTTCTTTCATATTAAGATTATGTACAACAAGCCAAAAGGTTGGCGAACTACCGCCACCTCGCCTGATTTCATCACGTCCACCCACCCACATCTTACGAACTAGATTATTTCCGTCAATAGAAGAGACCCAAGATACCAAGAAAACACGCTAATGTCAATGAGCCAGGACACCAGGATGATCGACGCTGTTGCTACCTAAAAAATAGAGTGACACTTTATACTACCACAAAGTTCCACATGGGGGGAGCGTGAGAGAAATTAATACGATCAGTTAAAAGAAACTCTGCACATCCCTAGCGGAGGCCAAGTTTATGCTAAACAACCGCCCACTCACCCATATCTCGGTCAACCCACAAGACGAAAAGCCCTGAACCCCTACCATTTCTTACTATGGTCAGCCGGGACACGACCTCAATTATCCTTCTACAACAAACAGAAGAAGTGACTCAACAACAACGGCAACAACTCGCGGATACCTTTGGAGAAGATTGCTGCGCGAGTACCTACCCACTATGGCTGCCCGACAAAAATTGCACCATCCGACTACACCAATATAGAAGGATGGCCTGGTGATAATCATGGAACCCCAGCTGACAAGTGACATTCCTTGTCTGTAGTGACAAGGAGGCACATCTGTAAACCCCTGCTGACAAGTGACATTCCTTGTCTGAAATGACAAGGAGGCACCTCTGGAACCCCAGCCGACAAGTGACATTCCTTATCTAAGATGACAAGGAGGCACCTCTGAAACCCCAGCTGACAAGTGACATTCCTTATCTAAAATGACAAGGAGGCACCTCTGGAACCCCAGCTGACAAGTGACATTCCTTGTCTGTAGTGACAAGGAGGCACCTCTGTAAACCCCTGCTGACAAGTGACATTCCTTGTCTGAAATGACAAGGAGGCACCTCTGGAACCCCAGCTGACAAGTGACATTCCTTGTCTGTAGTGACAAGGAGGCACCTCTGTAAACCCCTGCTGACAAGTGACATTCCTTGTCTGAAATGACAAGGAGGCACCTCTGGAACCCCAGCTGACAAGTGACATTCCTTGTCTGTAGTGACAAGGAGGCACCTCTGTAAAACCCTGTTGACAAGGAGGCACCCCTGGACAGCTATCCAACGACTCCCACCTCCTACCCCGCTGGGGGCCGCCCCCGACTGAGTTGGCACTGAGCGGCTATCCCTCACTGACACGGCGAAGTCTAAACAGCATCCTCTCGATGGCACTGGCACTGAGCGGCTATCCCTCACTGACATCGCAAAGTTTGGACAACACTCCATCGATGGACTAGCATTGAGCGGCTATCCCTTATTACCAGGACATAACAGCCTGCGGAAACATCAAAAGAAGATACGTCTGAAGAACTAGCTGAGTACAGGCAAGACTGTACGGGGGGAGTGTATCATACGTATCCAGACCTCAAGAATCTTTCAGAGGAATTCATATTTACGTAAAAATTACAAAAACACTCAAACCCCGAAACCGCTCGATACCGTGTCGCCGACACAATTGGAAATCTTCAAATCATAATTACTTAATGAAATTATGCGCTGTATGTGATTAATCAAGACAATTACATAGAAATATAACAGCAGAATACATCTGAAAATAACCATCCAGCACCTCACTCGGGACCTCCCGCCTTCAGAATGGCTCACTCTATGAAAGCAACCCAGTATTTACGTGACCCCCACCTCCATACTATCCAGAAGGAATTCCATGATGGCCGCCGAGTTTTCAACCAATCACAGCTCAACATACTTCATTGACGAGTCACCAATCACGAAATGAACCTCCCTAAAGGGGCGACCCAGTATTTACGCGAAACCCCCTCCATACCACCCGAAAGGAATTCCATGATGGCCGCCGAGTTTTCAACCAATCACAGCTCAACATACTTCATTGACGCCCTTATCAAAAACTGATAACACGGATTATCGCAACCACCGATGATGACATCAGATCCAATTTACAAGAAAATATTAGAAGATATAACCACAGAATAAATATCAATATCAAGAAATAATTAATTACTAACATAATATCTTAAAGAATTGTACCTAAATATGTTTTTCACTCCTTGGGGAATGTTCAAACCAAGGATATTTTGCTTCAACCCCAATATGAAACTTTGTATAATTTATTATAAAATAAATAAACGGGACTGAAGGAGGTGGTTTGGGTAAATTGAACTGGCCTGGTAAAAGGTATAATATTAACATATAATTTTCCTCTAAACAAATTAATTGTAAAGAGGAAAAATACCTAACCAACTCACCTTTCATGAAAGGGATGAAAACTCCCCCAATAGGGTTCGATTTGAAAACGTTCTATAAATAGAGAACCGAATTCCATACAAAGGCAGTTCAAAAAACTACCCCTAGTGAGAAACTTCTCTCCTGAAGAAACCATCTCCAAAGTCTACAAATCTCAAGAAAAATATTTTCAAGTGTTTTAATTCAGTATTAAATTCAGTTTTCTCCAGTCTTAAATTCCTTCCGTCGACTCAGACTTGGGAATCAATCCTTCTCTGATCTTGACATTAAATTCTACCCACCGAGACTGAAAACGCTGAAAAGTGTACCCAGCTACCTTCGTATCTACAGTTATTGTGCGGACAGTATATTGTTTCGTACACCAATCTAGTGTTGCGCAATTGTTGTGATCTTTTGACCTTTTCTAACTTACTATAAAAGGAAAATTTACGGATTACGTCTAATGTAAATATGTATCCAATACATACCAGGGTTCCACGAACTACATTTTCACCTTGTGATGAATTCTACCAAATACTGCATTGTTTTATTCGGGATGTTGTTCAGAAGTTTCTCTTACCTGAAACAAAAAAATAAAACAGATTGTTAAAAATATGAAAATTTATTATTGAAATTCTGATAAAAACGTGATGGCAATCCATCTCATGATATCGGAACACGTGTTCATGCAGGTGTTCTTTTCCTAATAAATATAAAGACGAAATGCGACAATATTAGTATTTGTATGAACACGTATTCCGCCGTCAAGTTTGGAAATCTGTCAATTCATTCGTTTAAGGACTGCAGTCCTATTTTTAACAGGAAAATGAATAATTTGACAAGATTTTTAATAAATAAGCAAATTTTTTACATTAGTAAGTTTTATCCGTGTAGCAAAAACTATTGCGGATGAATTCGCTAGTGGGTGCAGAATCACCCCCTCGCCGATGTGAGCAGCCTAGTTGAGGGTCGGAGGACATTAGTGGGCTAAAAAAGCTCACTTCTTATACGAGATACGCGACCCACCCATCCCCCCGCCCACTAGGGATGGGTCCGTATAGACAGGGTAGTCTGGAGAGTGTGGGGTGGAAAGAACCTCCCCTTCTTGACCCGCCGCGCCGGAACTAATGATGAGCTCCAGGAGGCGGCCGTTCCAAAATTCTGATGCGAAAGTTTGTGCATTTTTTTGTTGGAGTGCCAAGGCTTGAATAAAAATAAGGTTTTATGTATGTAGGATTTCTGCGACTATTTAAACATGTCAACAATGTTTAACCCATCGGGTGGGATTATTACAGTTTCGAACACAAAGGGGTTAAGTTATCCACAAAAATCAATAGATTTATCTAATATTAGTGTGTAGTTGAAACTTGAAACACTATTCAAATAAATTCTTCGCAAATCAAAGTTTATTTCTATTCCAGTTATTTTATATTTATATATTTATATATTAACCACAGACAGGCAGAGCTAACTTGTAACTTTTTATTCTAAAAATTTGTATTAAAATATTGGGAAAAAATAAACAGAAAAATCCCTCATTTATAACTTTTAGATATAAAGTAGATATGTGTTGGAAATTTATTTATTTATTGCATCTCACTATACATAAAACACTTTTTTTTTCACATAAAAATCAACCTCACTAGGACTGAGCCTGTATCGAGGTTAAAAATTAACATTTTAGTGAAGCAAACATAAGAGTATCACAAACATAAAGTAATTCTACATACAAACACAAAATATTTCAAAATTAAAGAAAAAATGAGTATTAGATGAGTTACCAGATGGGTAATTTGACAGTATATTGGAAATAATAGTAAGAATTGAAAATTTAACTCGTTGCGTTAAGGCGAAGTTTAATGCTAAATCACTATTTTGATTAATCTTTAAAACGAATCGGTGTACATTATCAATACCAAAAAATATGTTTAAATAAATTGAAGGTTTTCCTATTGTTTCGCTTGAGTAGAATACAAAAAAAAAAAAAAATTACTCAATAAATAATATAAATGTAAACTACTAAAAAAAACATTTTTCAATAGAAATGTATGAACGCGTAAAGGAGAAAACTTTTTAAAAAATACAGTATTATAGCTAAGATTATTTGTGACAGTTTCACTTGATTAACTTTTTTGCTTTCTTACAAAATTATTTACAAAATAAATAAAAACCAGTTTTTTGCTTGAAATTGAACGTTTCTTGACAGCGTTTGTCAAGCGATTTTAATGCCTATTACCTAAAATATAAGGTATACCAAAAATATACACATTTTTGGCTTGTAGCTTCCTCTTAAAGTAGATATTGTTGAAAATTAAAGGTATTCAAATGAGGTCTGAGATCACAGTTGGAGATATTTGCTGCCTAAAATAAATGTTACATTTATAGAAAGAATATAAATGTAGATGTTTTGTAATAAAGTCGTAAAAAAATTTTTTCAGACACTTACATCGCTATCGCTGGCTAAACCTTAGGAGATACCTCAAAATAATGTACTACGGAATTGTATATCTTAAAAAGATCTAAAGAAAAGTCCGCAATAGTATATGTGTATCTCTTAAGGAAAACCCCCAGCAAACCCCGGGTACAAGTAAGTACGTATATAAATAAATAAAAAAATTAACTTTTATTTTTAAATAGAATATTTTCATGAAAATCGTGAAATTAAAAAATACAATTTAATCAGAACAGAAATCAAAATTCAATTTCCCATTTGAAAGATTTTGAATAGCGTACCGGCCCGTATAAATTGGGCAATAGACTGAAATAATATTCACAAACAGAGTGAGTTTCCGATTTCGCTTGCCATAAATTCCCAAGTTACCAAAAAAAAAAAACTTCGCGATTGAAAACATTTATAAAAAATAAAATAAAGTTGGAAGAAATTTTGCCCTTAGCGGTATTACTGAAACAATTTATCCGATTACTCTTGGGAGAGAAGTAAAAGCTGATTAGAGAAGAAAAAATGAAAACAAATTATTTGAGAGCAAAAAAACGCATTAAACATCATATGGTTTCCCCGTAGGAGATGGAACTCGCAACTTTGTCTAGTATACACTCGTTGCTTATTCACATTCATACATGGTCTCGTTCCAACTTTTCCCTGTATTGAATTTAATAATTACTACTAAATAAATATACGTAATCGCGTACCTACTTCCAATGCCCAAACCTGACAATTGACAACCTAACTTTTTTTTAATTTGCTCCACACAGGAGGCCCCGAGGAAAATAATTTCCCTCCATGGCTTGTCTGTCGTCTTTGGGGATGCAGTGTGAAGGGTTTTTTAAAGATAAGAGGGAGTGAACACGGGTCTTGAAGAAACTCATGTTGTAGGAGAGGGGAAACACAGAAGTCGGCAAATCGCTCCACAGCCGTTCTCGTTTGGCGTGTTTTCTGACTATGCAGTGTGCACCGGTGCCGAGGGGTTGAAAGAATTTAGTTTCTCGTAGCATCTTCAATTGAAATACCGATAGAACAAGTATAGCATTCCCACTTAACGCTTGTGCTCAAAAGATTGCAATCCGTTTGTTAAAACATGGGTGTCTATCAAACTGACCGCCCGTTCTGCACGAAGATCAATTTGGAGAGAATATTTCTATAACCTAGTAGTTAAAATCCTTGATTCTGGATGCCGAGGTAGCGGGTTCCCAATCCGGCATGCACAAATAAATTTAACCTAATTTATGCGGTTAATTTCACATTTATTTTAAAAGAAAACAAAACGAATATATTGACGCACGTTCCGAATTTTAGATATTTTCAGTATCGTCCAGGGTATCGATTCTCCAATCCAGGCCGCTCGCAATCGCCGTTGAATGTACATAAATTGGTCGACATTCTTATTCTTGCGTCTTGTCGAAGGTACATAATTACATACGCCAAACATCAAAAGTCATTCCACACGAACAACTCGTTGTTCGAGTGGATTGACTTCATCGAGAATCGAGGCCCCGGTTAACGATCATTGAGAATAGGAAAGTTGCTCGAAGTGTTTTCAGCCATATTTCATGATCAGATCTGATCATTCTACTACCTTAATTCCGCCTCTCAACACATTATGAGGTATTATTTTTAATCGTAGCGTAAATATTTCAAATTTTTTTTCATTCATGAGCGTGAAGGATGTATTTTTTATAAATTCGCCCACGATCTCGAGAGTTTGTTGTTACGCCTTTGATACTAGGCACATATTCGCTAGCCCGCCACTGTGAACAGTCTAGTATTATTTTTTGCGTATGTCAGTTTTTTTGCCCTCTCTGGTCTGAATGGTATAACGTGTCCCCTGTGGTGCTTTTGAAACGGGATGTTTTTAGTCCATTTCCAGGGTGATGTCATTGAATTCCCTTTCCACCATTTGAGGGTACAGTGACCTCAGTAAAATCTATCCTAGGTATACTTATATACAATGTATGGTATTAACTAATAATTTTGTCTTCGAATAACTTAATGAGAAAAACCTGGAATTGTAATATTTAACCGTTGAAGACAATATTAATGAGTCTCGTACGAAAAACGTAAAACAGAAAAAAGATCAGTCATATCTAGAAGTGCTCCGACCAACTGTATCGTTCTTCGACTGAGAGCTACAAACATTATCTTAATGTTTTTGGCAGCTATCTTAACGTATTATTGCAAATTTAACGCGAAAAAAATGCAATCTAGTTTGTGTCTTGGAAAAATATATCGATTTTTATTCTTACTAAAATAATTAATTTAGCGCCATCTGTGAAAGAGTCGATTATGAATTATTTTAAGTATACCCTTAAAGCACATCTAATTTCTACCGCATGAAAAAGTTCCTTGAGCGAAGCAACAAAAACATCGGTAAAAATTCATTAATCCATCCAGCTAAAATTTCGTTTCGTAAATTCGCACACAGAACAGAAGTTAGTTAGTTCTATGTCATTTTATATTCCATCACAGAATCGAAAAGAACTCGTTTCGTGTGTAAAAAGTTGGCGTTCGTGTTTTTTCCTCATCTGCTGGATTATTTTTCGTTCAGTCGTTTTTCGGTTATCCGTTTTTCCCTCAGTTAGAATAAAATGTAATGTTTTTGTGGCGAGTTTTTTCCGCTAGGCCTTCATTATTTTCTCGATTTTATTTATACGAGAGTGGAGGGTGAACGTGGGCAGTGGACATAGCCTTATAAAACGCATTGATAAAGCGATAGAAGTGTGTTATGGACGTGTCTGTATGCATGAAGTAAGGTCAATTTTTCCTTCTTCTGATGAAACTGATCAAACATCAGCAAATATCGAAATCGTTTCGTGAACAAATGATCGATTTCATTGGACTGTCTGGGGCTTAGGAGTTGAAATATTATAAGGTGAGCGTGTCTGTGTGCCCGAAGTTTCAGTTTTAGTGCCAAAATGTTACATGGTTTTCTTTACCCGTCTCACCAGACAAGTCTGTTCTGAGGCGGGTAATTAACATGATTATATTTATAAATATATATGTACATATAATATATTTACATTAAATATTAATACATGAATACATATTTTGTTTTATTGTTTAATACAATTGCATGCAAAGTTTACATAATATGTCTATGAAATATAAAAATAAAAATACATAACCTAGACATCCTACAATGATCTATCATCATATTACTAACCTAAACATCCTACAATGATTTATCGTATTACTAACCTAGACATCCTAGAATGATCTATCATCATATTACTAACCTAGACATCCTACAATGATTTATCCTATTACTAACCTAGACATCCTAGAATGATCTATCATCATGTTACTAACCTAGACCCCCTACAATGCGTTATCCTATTACTAACCTAGACATCCTACAATGATCTATCATCATATTACTTACCTAGACATCCTACAATGATCTATCCTATTACTAACCTAGACATCCTACAATGATCTATTCTGTCACTAATAGACTAGACAAAATATTATCAACAGATTGCATCCACCGGTTCGTCGATCACTAACACAAAACTATACAGGGTGTATCGGCACGTACCCGACAAACTTTAACCAGCTATTCCTTAGCACATTTGGAGTAAAAAATGTTATGGGAACTTTGCTGTCCGGTAACATTTTTTTTAATAAAAAATTTATTAATCATATTTTCACCACCTGTCACCAATGTTTTATCCTTTGTCAAAGTTTGAAAACCCATCTGGCAATATTTTGTTCGAGTTTCGTTGAATAATGTACGTACGTACCTACGTTGGCGCGCTTTTACAATCACAACGAAATGGCACGGCACCATTCGTCTCATTTTTAATTTTTAATTTAGTGTGTACGAAAGAGCGAGGACACTTTTTGACACACTTGCTAATAACAGCTGCTGAACACGAGATACAATGCAAATGACAGTGACGGAGTGTGGATTTTTTATTTATTTTTGTTTTTAATGGAAAAAAAATGTTACCGGACAGCAAAGCGCCCATAACATTTTTTACTCCAAATCTGCTGAGGAATAGCTGGTTAAAGTTTGTCGGGTACTTGCCGATACACCCTGTATATACAATGCATTTGATGAACGAACGTGATGCTGCTAATGGACATATATTACAATTTATTCACATTATGTACATAGAGATAATATAGATACTGGACCAAGCTTATGTTCTTCTCATTATTCTGTTCTGTCGGATGATTGGGAGTCTTTTTAATCAAGATTATTGTTTTTTGATTTATTTTATGGGGTTTGAGGTAAGCATCTGCTGCTCCTCCCCATACTGACATACCATATGTTAGAAAATATATAATTTAGTTAATTTAATGACAGGATGTTACTTACTGTTTTGAAGATGTATGATAGTGTAGTAGATAGATATAAGTAAGGTCAATATGAGTTATTTCGGTTGAAATTGATCAAACTTTTTCAAAAATCGATTTCTTTTTTAAGAGGAAGCTACAAGTTAAAAATGTGTATATTCTTGGTATACCTTATATTGTAGGTAATAGGCAATAAAATCGCTTGACAAACGGAGTCTAGAAACGTTCGATTTCAAGCACAAAACTGTTTTTTTATTTATTTTGTAAGAAAGCAAAAAAGTTAATCAAGTGAAACTGTCACAGATCCTCTTAGCTATAATACTGTATTATAAAAGTTGTTTATGCATTTATACATTTCTCTTGAAAAAATTTTTTTTTAGTAGTTTACATTTATATTTTTCATTGAATAATTTGTGTTTTATTTGTATTCTACTCAAGCGAAACGATAGGAAAATCTTCAATTTATTTAAAGCATATTTTTGGTATTCATAATGTACACCAATTCGTTATAAATATTAATCAAAATAGTGATTTGGCATTAAGCTTCGCCTTAAAACAAATAATTAATTTCATTAGCTTGTCTAAGGCAGAATGATCTTATGTAAATTGACGATATCAGTTGTATTACAATTCGGTTTACATAAATCGCACTTCTATGTATTTTCCATTCAGTGGCGTAACAGTATAGCTGAGTAGAGGAATCCCAGTGTAAGGGCAGTTAAAGCTGATTATACGGTCAGAACGTTCTGTTCCAAAGAATTAAATAAAAAACAGAACAAATATATACGTGACTTTTGACGGAGTGATATTATAATCAACACTTAGGATTGTGTGTAATAGGGGATATTTATGTAGGTACTTCCGACAGTGATAAAATACCATCACGCCGTTTCCTCACAGGGGGAGGCAGAGAGGGCCAAACAGCTCGGTCTTGGTCTCGGTTCGCAAGTGTATACGTACACTTACAAATAAATATGTGATTTACATAATAATTTAAAGGAATAGTAATAATGAAGTTAAATTTGTTATTTAGAACCCACGCAGAAGAATAGTATTACGCTAACCTTAATTATTATTTAGATTTATTATAGCCTTCTTGTTGAACAGATCTACAAATTTCAGCTAAAGTATTGCCAACTGCATGCAATCTAGATACACGCGAGTATCTAAATGACTCAGTCCTGATATTATTGTTGCAATTAAATAGAATTTTCGACCGAGTAGTTCTAGTTGGTATGTTAAAGGAGATTAGGCTTAGTAAATCAGGACTGTCTATATTTCTATTAATAAGTTTAAAAATAAAATTCATGGCGGATCAATTAAGTCTTCATAATTTAAGTCAAGGTTTAATAATTTTTATTGTTTCAAACAAGCGTTGTAATTTATAGTATTCGTGGGTAGACTAATATTTTTCGCAATATTCTTTTAGAAACATCCGAGATTCCAGGATAAATCTAATAAAAATGAAAGCATCTCTCCAAGAAATACAAAAAAATTTCAGTTGCATGTCTTTCCAGATATAAAACATATTAAATAAACAAAAATCCCAGTCCTACGTCTCTTAGCCTACTTGAGAATTATGACCCAAACGATATGTTGCTAACTTTTCCATACCTACCGATTTTTTTAAGTCAAATTGGTACTATTGTTATACGTACCCTTAGTAACATATAAGTGAACTTCTTTCAATATCTAGTATCAAGTATCTACTACTTACCTCGTACTTTCATTCTTTCATTTTCACTGTAATTTACTTGTATGACATCGAATAAATTTGAAACAAAATAACTCCTATACCACATAACTGATACCTATTTCGAAAGCAAACATAAATCAAATTTTGTCAACGATAATTTTGCAATAACTAAGTTCTCCAAACATTTACAGAATCTATATTAATATTCATTTTAATAAATTGAGAGTGATCATTTTAAATTCCGCACGATGTTATGTCATTTTTAACCAATGAATGAATACTCAATTCATCACGTACTGTAATAGAATCTATGTTGAATCGGGGACACGCATCGTACGTTGCACGTATCGTATGCATTAATTTTTTTTTCAGTGAGTTGGTACCCCCAAGGCACGTTTAAAAAAATATGTAAATACATTCAGTGCGTTCGAGTCGCTGAATAAAATGGGAGTTAATTAGAGATGCACCTGCATAAATGGATTATACATTGAAGCAGTCTATTTATTGAGTCTTTGATAAAATGGTATAATACTGACACTAAGATACCCTCTACGCATGAATCTGAATAATAATATTTTGACATACTGACACTAAGATACCCTCTACGCATGAATCTGAATAATAATATGTTGACATACTGACACTAAGATACCCTCTACGCATGAATCTGAATAACAATATGTTGACATACTGACACTAAGATACCCTCTACGCATGAATCTGAATAATAATATGTTGACATACTGACACTAAGATACCCTCTACGCATGAATCTCAATCCACGGCTTATGTGATTATCTCCCATATTGCACAACCTCCCTTCCAAATCAATATGGGCACTAACCGTATCGTCTCGTTCCGAAAATCTGTTTGCCAAACATGTAAAAAAATAAGGAATAAAAAAAAACGACTGGCGATACAGTAAAATAAACAGAGATTTCCTCCGATTCGCAGTCAGGGGTGGCGCAGCCAACAGCTTTTGTATATATTATGTATTTTACTGTTAGAGCAGTGTGTTGTATGGTGTATGGTTAATGGTGGGAGGGGAGGGCAACCTTTTTAACGAGGTATCGCCTTGCAAAAAGCAGAATAATTTGCAAATTAGCGTATAGAGCTAAAAATTAAATATTTATATACGTATATATTTTACATTTTTAGCCGCGTTAGATTATAAAACATGGACTTTTCTCTACATTCTATAAATACAATATGCATGTATTATACATGTAAACCTTCCGGATCTATCAATATGCGTTGCGTAGTTTTGAAGAACTAAGCGCACAAACAGACAGACGCGAAAAGCGCCTTTATTTTATACTATTTAGAGATTATGGATAAGCTTTCGGATTCCACAACGTAATACTAGAAGTCAGGATTTATTTCAGTGCAGAAATTCTGGGACTAACTACCATATGTATTCCTCTTTGCCCAGAATACTAATGGAGGGAAATAATTAAACCAAGTCAGTGGAAATCTTCAATTTATTTTTAAACAAATATAAAATGTTGTTAATGAAGCAATTCAGTTTGTACATTAAATAATGTATATTTCTTAATATTCTCATGTAAAAGCCCCGAAAAGGGGCGTTAATAAATAAATTACGGTACCTACCTACCTACCTGACAAATGTTTGAAAAAAGTGTTATTGAGATAGTGGCGTTTCTTTGGATAAATTATATAATTGCTTATTTGAAAATTTTAAAAGATGTATGTTTTAAAATCAAGTGGGTAAGTATCTTATGCGACGGTAAAACCTTTAGAACGCTGAGCCATGGCGAAAATTAAATGTGTGGAATTTCTAGGTTAATACAATTATTTTACTTAACATATTGTTTAATTGTTTAAAAAAAAAAAACTGGAAAGTTATATTAGTAAAGTCGAATATAAATAACTTTTGTGGGTTTATGAGGATTGGGTTATCCCCATTGTTCCGTAAAAATCATAAGTTGTATTTGGTAAAAACAAAATATATATATACGTATATATTATGCTCGACGGCAATATGTTGTCGACCCCTGTCCCGCCCCTTCCAGGGCTCTATCCCCAGCGACCCCCGTTCCCTTACCTAAGCCACTTGACTCTAAGACCGCTTTACTTATTCAAGCCGCAAGAGGGTGGATGGAGAAGAGAAAGGGGAAACGTGTGGTTTTTGGTTTTTTCGGTCGTGGCTCGCACACGAAATAATCATGAATATATTTTTTAGACATGATTCCATTCCGCTGCAAAACTCTTAAAGATCAAACAGCAGAAAAGCGGTACGTTCTAGAGTTGGTAGATGCCTTGAGCAGACCCATGAAAACTACAGGACTGTCTGAATTCAGTAAGATTAAGAAAGTGACGATTAAATGGTATTGGCCTATAGAGCGAATGAACGAAGAAAAGAATATATACGGCGCTAATATGAATGGTAGAAGAAGTCGAGGACCCCCGAGGTAGAGAAGATAGTTCAAGATAAAGACATGGTTAAAGACAACCATTATGAACCTAAACGTTGCTTGAACTGGCTTTTTCTGTGTATAGTGACAAGATCTGAAAAGTCGGGTATTTTGTATTCATTCTAACCTTCCTCTCCCTCATTTCCCTCCCTTCCCCACTCCCTTTAGCCTCACTACACTGGCTCTAGTTGGGACTCTTCCGTGATATTCATTGACTAAGTAGTATATATCATTTAACTGACTAAATAAAGTAAAATAATAAATTTTCACTATGAAATGATGTAGGATGTATGAATGTGAATGAGGCAAGGAGTGTGTGCCAAAACTAAGTTGTTTGGCAGTCCGTCCTCTCTGCCTACCCCTGCGGAGAGACGGCGTGATGGTTAGTTACTCGTTACGAACTCGTCGTGGAAGGAGATTTTAAATAATTAGTTCTTTGTGATAAATCAGGGATTTATTAATACTTCGCGTATTACAAGGGTGACTCGATAGTCGACATAACTAGAAGCTGGCTAATTGAGATCTGAGACAGTAAGTTTGTCTGGGAGCATTCTCACTGGCCCTGGCGACTAATGGCCACTGGCTGCCATCTTGCGGACTTCCACGCAAGCTATATACACTGCCCTCTTTGAGTGAATCTGTGAAGCTCTTACTTCCCAAGAGTTAGTTGTATAAGAGTATGTATAAGACGATGTATGAATGTCAATGAAGTAAGTATTATGTCCCAATATAGATTTGTGTGTCCGTATATACAGACTGACATATATAATCGCTGGAATAGGGCGTGGATGGATGGCTATCCATAATGACCATTTTGCTTCATATTTTACACAGAAAACTTCGTCAATGCCAGAAAACGCCATTCTAGCGTATCCCGTGTCAATGCATGCCCAAAATGCAATTATGCAATGCAATAAAACTGTTGCAGTTGTTATGGTTGCATTTCTGCTGTCGCGTTATGACGTCACAGTTGTTATTCGTCGTCGTTGTTGTTGTTGTTGTCCGTTCCACGTTCAAATAATCTAATTTATGACTCCAGAGTGAAGTTGGCAAATAGCAGTTATTATTCTACATTGTATTCTGTGTATGAACATGAGCAAACCAACATAGCCCTAGGCTTTGGCACTGAATATATAAACTTTACAGAGATGGAAGAGTATTTCTTTTCGTGATACTGATTTTTTTAAATTTGAAAACGGTATCGAATCTTTTTTCCAGAACCAATGATCAATTTTATTGGCTTGTCTGGGACTTAACCTTTCGACTGTGGATGGGGCAGCGGTGCCCTCCATACTAAAATCGATGAAATATTTTTAAGCGATTTTAAAACATATGTGCAAAGAAACCGTGTGAATAATAAGTTCAGAATCGCTTGCGCTAAATATTGATTTTTATATGATTTATGCAGCTTCTCTGACGGCTCGACGTGTCATTTTTTATCAAGGTCAACGAAATCATCACGGTCAACAGTCATGAAGAATCAAAAGCTGATTTCAGGCATCATTATTTTTTTTGAAATCAGCATAAACTAGTGATTCTGTGAACAGTCAGTAGACCTCGTGTCCAAAAAAGAATGTGTCAATTTTTATTTTTTCAATCTTTCTTCAGGCACGTAGGTACTATAATATTCATTATTCCGATTTGATAGCTCATAGTAAGAACTACGATCATGCGAACTCTGGCAGGATAAAAAGGTAGTATCCAACAAGACCACCATCTTGAATTGGAACCGGAACATGATATTGTGGGCGTATAGTACGTGCGCCTAAAGTAAGCTCAAATTTTCTTTACATCAGGGGAAATCAAAGATATTAGAAGAACGAGATATGCTATGTTGGCCGCCGGACCGTAGGCGGAGTACTACCTAATTAGGGTACTTTGAACGGTATCGGGACGTGTACGCACAGAAATCTGTTCTATGTATTAGTTCGGATACCTTAGCGATGCCTTAGCGTAAGCGAAGGTGTGCAGTAGTATTGGTGAACAAAACCGGCGACACTCGGCAAAACAATTCCACACAGTATGAACTGCTCATAGCACATCTCGTTCTTCTAATATCTTGGGGGAAATCGATAAAAAAATTGAAAATATCCTTTTTTTTCATAAAAAAACAATCAATTTCAATAGCCTGTCTGGGGCCTAGGAGTCGAAAGGTTTTACGTAAACGGGCTATATTAGGTTTCGTTCAAATCAGTAATGAGTATCCTCCTACTTAAATATGTATGACCATCGGAATAAAAACAAAGTGAAACATTAAAAATCGCACAGTGGACCAATTTCTACTTTAAAGCAGAAACAAAAATCTGTCTATTTCTGAGAAATAACATGCGCGCCGTGTCACCGCATCAAATTATTCACACGTAATGGAATATTCTGATTTCAATTCCTGCTCACACTCACATCGGAATAATTTTAGAAGTACACCGTTTTCCTTTCAACTCTGCGTTGTTACAATTTGCCGCCACTAACTGACTTCCAGCGATACCACCACTGTGCGATGAGACCCTATTGAAAGAATTAATGATATTAATTTTTAATTTAAGTTTATTTATTTCAAGCCGTATATTTAAGATTAATAAAAACAGGACCATTAAAATATTTTATGTAAAACGGCTTTAAAATTTTATAAAACGTTTTCAACTGTAAAATTAACGGTAAGCGCCAGATTTTCTTTTTTCTGGACGATAAATTAGTAACTTCCCGAGAGATCCATCTAGAAACATTTGAGATTTTAGTAATACGTTCAACAGAAATAATTAAAATAAACCCCAAGGAAAGATCGATTTTCTAGGCTTTCCAGGGCAAAGTCAACCGCAGGTCCGTCCATTTGAATTTTGTTTTTTCACGACTTCATCACTCATGTCGTTTAGATTCCCACTTTATTTTAGATATTTGATAGGGCAAATTCAACCGCAGGTCTGGGTCCAATACACTAGGGCCGCGTATTGTCTCGTCTTAAGATTCCCACTTTATTTTAGACATTAGCAATGGCAAATTCAACCGCAGTACTGTCCAATACACAGGGCCGAGAGTAGCATACTCTTATGTATGAAGAATCCAGTTACGTCGTTAATTCCGACGTTTTTTTTTTTAATATTGTCTCGTTTTAACAAAATAAAACAGTATATATCATAATACAAAACATTAAACCTGATTATATTCAAGATTATCAGAAAACATTGTTCTTCATTAGCGTTTCAGAAAACAGATCTCTACAGATTTAATAACAATATTTCTTAGTGCTTTTCTGGTAAGAAAACACTTCAAAAACTCATATACGATGAAAGAAACATATTTTTATGATGAAACAAGAACTCATTATTACGTGATGAAATTGAACTAACTCGATACCATTCTCCTTTAGAAGACCGTAATAAATTAAAGGGCTGCTAGTTTAAGCTCGGGCGAAGCCGGGTTGTAACTACTAGCATATAATACTTTCAGAAACCCAATCAAAATCGAAATATCGCTTAAAATCGATTACACCTTGTTAAATAACTTCTTCCTAACAAAATTCAAGGGGATATTTCAGCAAAAGGCAGGAAAAACTTCGAAAGAATAAAAATAACAATACATTTATAGCGTTGTTTTGGTAAAGAATTACCTCAAGGGCGCTTTACAATAAATTACAACAATGCTTTTTCACGGATGAAAAGATTAGTATTGTGATACCTGAGATATAATGAATTACGGTGTTTGCAATTCTTCTTTTATTTCGTCCGTGATTTATGAAATAAAATTTCCTAGACGGTAAGCCTTTTAGCCAGCGCTGCCGAGAAAAAAGGGAACTTTAACCATTGAAGTAGAAAAAACAAGATGGACTTAACGCTAACGAATGAGACCGCGTCTGGGCGTTTGATAAATAAGAGACGTTATAATGGGACTGAAAATGATGAGTGTGTGGGAGGGAGCCCCAGTATAAGGTACCCAGAAGCACACCGAGAGGAGGTTCATAGACTTTGTGGAATAGGGTTGGAGTAGGATGGAAAGAACGAAAGACTGGAGGTGGCAAAGAATGGCGAGGGATCGCAGCCAAGAGAGCATTTGTCTAGGTCAAATCCCACCTTGGGATGTAGCGCTGTGATGATGATATCGGGACTGTAGCTATATATAGTGAGCCCAGCATATCCTACGTATAGTGATATCTGTCGTTCATCTATGAAAACCGTATTTTAAAAATAATTCATGTAAGTTTTAAAATAATCTTTTAACGTACATCTGTAGTTCTTCAAAATTTTGATTTGAACTGTCGACTGTCTAATGGTATCGGAGATATTTTATCTGTAAAATATAGTTTTCCTGCGTTCCAGGAGTTGTTCTCTTACAAAAATAGTATAAACAGAAAGTATTTTTGCATTAAAAATAATAAATCTTAAGCAGGTAGGTCCTCCAATGTTAGTATCAGCAAGACTTTTATTGAGAAAAAGAAGAAAAACAGGATAAAGAGAGTAATATTAAAATGAAATTGGAATTGATCTCATTTTAACATTAACATTTTTGTTAGATAAACTATTTCCAAGAAACAATAATAAAAATCACTGTTTTTTTTTTTGAGAATAAGTAGAAAATATTCGTAACTGTAGATATTTATGTTATTTGTTGCATGTTTTTCGAATAAATGAATGTTTTGTATTTTAAGTTCCCGAAAGTTAACTTAAATAGTTTTTGTAGATTCAAAATTATTGACGACTTAGATTTTTTAAACACGCAAAAAATCAACATCGCCAGTATTAATTAATGAGTTATTCATAATTAATTTTACTTATTTACAGCGCCATTGAGGTGATTTCACAGAAAATAGCGCTGTTCAAAGCATCCACATGTTGTTATTATTAAGAATAGACCATCAGCTGATAAGTGTTATTCGTGAAAGATGCTTAATTAGGATGTGAAGACTCCTAGTGAATTATATGTCAATGTAACAAAAACACAAAATAAACTATTTTTAATGAAAACGTGATATACTAAAGATGTTAAATCGCATTACTTTCGCGAATGAGAGGGTCCTAATGGAAATTCTGATAAATGGTGCGCGAAATTCGAAAACAATACAAATTTAATATGAGTTTAATCCAGACCAGTGGACCCACGGAGGTTATGCCCAAAATGCGAAATGCGGCAGGCTAAATCGGGGGAAATTTATTATTCAAACGAATTAACGGACGCTTTATCATAAAAAACCATTCATATTTCCACTGAATCTGAATTTTAATAATAATTGTTTGATTTATTTTTATGAGACAATAATATTTATTAGAATATTTTTTCCACGTAAGACGCTTAAAAATAGAAATTATTTTCCTCAGGGCCTTCTGCGTGGGGTTAACTCAATTGTAAATTGCTCGTATTACATCATAACATTTATATATAAATTGTTAACGCATAACTCAGTTTCCCATGTTTCGATGATTAATTAACATCGTATCATTTGTTTCGATGCAATATTCAACATAGTTAATTGTTTTCATAATCCATTCACTGCCACACTGCACAAAGTTCGGACACGCCTCTGACATCGGACACATCGGACAAGCCAATACCCATTGTATGGATATCGAACGTTACGCGGTGCTCCCCAGTAATAAGCAACCTTGTTGGGTAATACTGAATACTAGCCATTGTTGAGTATTGTTGGCCGTCCGAGATTTAGCCTGATAATAGCAATACAAACTACATTTACTGGATTGCATATTGCCGAATTAACCTTTGTACCGTCCTTTATTTGGATATTGAACAAGTTGGGCAACAAATTTAGTTGGTATCGGATTGTGTCTTCGTGTTGTACCTAAACTATTGTGTGTTGATCATTCGGGAAGGTGCGGGTTCGATTTGCGGCGAATTGTAAATGCAATTTAATGCAAAGTTTTAAGTCTCCTTGCAAGGAGTTACCTACAGTAGTCCTTTGGGAAATTATCGACTAATTTTGCTAGTGAGATCTATGGAGAAGTTAAGTCTGAATACTTAGAAATGAGATCACTGAGGCTTTTGTACACAGTAAAACATAATATGACCGTGTTACAAATTAATATGGAGATTCATAAATAATGCAAGGCTTGATATAAGCGTATGCATGATGAATACGATAAAGAAGGGGACGCCTAGATGGTTTGGACAAGTTTAGTGGATAATAATAATAATAATAATAATTGGATAATTTGTAGAGCGCCGTTTTTGTGAAAAATCACCTCAAGGGCGCTGTACAATTTATGACCTTAATTACATTATTTAATGAATCAAAACCAAAATTTTCTCTGAAATTATAAGATTTGTAAGTAGGTACTTTAATACCTACCTACTTAATTATAAACCATATATTTTGTGTAACATTTTTTTAAATTTCAAAAATATAAATTATATAATTTTTCCAAAAAAAATGTTACTATCGCGATGAAAATTCAATTTTTTTTTCGACAGCAGGTAGGTACCAATATTGAAAAAAAAAAATTACAGACAGGCGAAAAGCAAAATGGTCATGTTAAAACAGGAGTTCACTACGCTCAGTTAATGACGCGATAGTTAGTGGTAAAAGAAGACGGATGAAGACATGGCACAACCAAGTGAATCAAATGCTTCAATCGGGTTATGTTAAGAGTAACGGAATAACCTAAGAGAATGTATGATAAGACGTTTGCCACACAAAGTTTTGTGGCGGTTCATCTCCTCTGCTTATCCCTCCGGGAAAATGGCATGACGGTTATTAAGTTAGTTAGGTTTACAATACAAGGGTAGAAAATACAAATTTGATTCCACATCTCATGTTTAATTTTAAAGATGTACTCAATCCCACCCTGGTGAAGCACGACCATCCAGAATAATTATTATTGACACATTTGTTTATTGACCCCCTCCCTCCTCTCAGCACCGTTCCCATCGCCTCACAACAATTCCCAATTAGGAAGCCACATTCCCCTTACTTCGGACAGTCATGACACTTCAACAAATCGTTAACGTACAACAATACGAAGCAATCGAAATCATCCAAAATGGTCTATTTTAAATTTTTCATTATACTTCTCATATCTTTCACATTCTTCTCTCACACTCCTATACGTATTTTTTCTACGAATATCCCATCAAGTAGACTCAATAAAAGCAAAACAATGGCTTTTGCGTGCGTTGTATACGAAAATTTAAATAAACATTTACAGAAAAGTTATCCACAAAAATGGAAACGAAGAAATTTGACCACATTATATTACGAAATGAATACAAGATACTCATTCTGGATCCAAACCAACCATATATAATGATATTATTACGATACTTGGGAATTGGGTACAAGATGGTAAAATGGTAAGGGATCCAACGAAAGAGTTGAGAACATCTCTAGAGAGGTAGAAACTATGTTGGGTTAAGGTTCTAATTTTAATTAATTCACACTAAGTCTATCGTATCTAGTTTTCAGACGAATCTCCACGGAATGGAAAATCCAACTATAAAATTAGCAGTACGCGTCAGATTTTATTTTTCCAGACGATGAATTCGTAATTTCCCGAGAGATTCGATTAGAAACATCTGAGATTTTAGTAAAACGTTTATCAGAATTAATAAAAATATTACCCGCGGAAAGATCCATATTCTAGGCCTGTTAAGCAAAATTCGACCGTAAGTTCGTCCAATACGCCGCGGCCGCGCGCCTATTATTTTTGTACGCGCCTTCTTCACTTACGTCGTTAAGATTCTGATCTTATTTTAGGATACTTATTCTGTGAAAAAAAATGATTGACATAAACATAAAAACAATTTTGTTTTTCATAGGTTTAAAACATCGATAATGAAATCCAAATTTGCTAAAATAATGTACAAAATGTGACCAAATCATTAGGTTTTCCTTAACTAGTTTCACAAATTCGAGACATTAATTTAATTAAAACTCTAACGCCAGCACGAGGTTCGTCATCCATCCAGGTATGTGTCTGCTGCTAATAAAGCGCTGACACAATATCCTCTCACAGATACCAGACCTTGGCATCACCGCTGTGACGTTCGACGAAGATAGAAGATAGAGACTCTGCAGCAAGAATCCTAGGTGGTGAGGAAACTTGACCAGTTGCTGCAGCGAAAGAGTGCAGCGCGTCCACCAACAGTGCCAGCACGAGGTTCGTCATCCGTCCAGGTATGTGTCTGCTGCTAATAAAGCGCTGACACAATATCCTCTCACAGATACCAGACCTTGGCATCACCGCTGTGACGTTCGACGAAGATAGAAGATGGAGACTCTGCAGCAAGAATCCTAGGTGGTGAGGAAACTGGACCAGCTGCTGCAGCGAGAGAGTCCACCGCGTCCACCAACAGTGCCAGCACGAGGTTCGTCATCCGTCCAGGTATGTGTCTGCTGCTAATAAAGCGCTGACACAATATCCTCTCACAGATACCAGACCTTGGCAGCACCGCTGTCAGGTATATGTCTATTCATATCTGATTACTAAATGCGGTTAAAGTCATTTGAATAAACGTTGCGATACATAAATGGTTATCTTTCTTTCACCTGGATGATATTCGTTTTGTGATTATTTTTACTTAATTACGTAATTATTTTTTCACATATCCTCTGCAGTTTTTTCACTAATAGTTTGGTCCATATTCAAAATAATATATTCAAAGGATGAAACCCGAAACGCGATCCACCGAAAAAATCACATACTTATTCAAATATCTATATGCACAATAATAATAATCCAGAGTGTCCATAATTGGTATTGTACCCTTTTGTACTAGGGCATAAGCCGCTTACGTGGGAGAAAATTACATTTTATATTCGACGGGATTCTATACTTGTTTTTGTCCCGAATAAATAAAAAAATATATGCACGAACTTAGCAGTATGGACGTCAGAATTAAGTTTACTTTAGTTGCTAAAGTTATTACATACTTATTAGATCTAAATAAAAATTGACATTTATATTAGATAGCTGAAGTTCCCGACGATGCCCGGGTATTTTTCTCTTATTTTGAACGTCAAGTGTACAAAATTTCATCAAGAAGTATCAAAATACTGCTCAAAGGGGACGGGAGTGGTTTTGGAAATTACATACATACGATGAATTTCCTCTTGTTTTGAAGGGTAAAGTGTGCAAAATTTCATCAATATCAAAATAAAACTGTATATTTGTATGATTTGTTTACCAATCAAATCCACGCCGCCCTCCCCTGTGTCCGCTGCTAATATATACATCTTAATTTAAACAATATAGTAGAATATATAGAACACAGAAGATATCTATCTATAGGTAGATAGGTATGTAGGTAGGTAGGTAAGGTAGGTAAAGGTAGGTAAGGGTAGGTTAGGTTAGTTTAGGTGAGTTTAGGTTAGGTTAGGTTAGGTGAGGTTATAGGAAATTAATTTGTCTTTCATTATAAGTAACTATATTGAAATAATATACACATATATATTCTGTAAGTACATTCACCACAGTTTGATAATTCCTTCAGAAGGCGAAACAGTTGTCATGCGTAATAATAATTATACACCCGAACTGGTTTTTTTTATTATTGTAAATTGAATATGTAAAATAAACTTAAATTATTGAAGACAATATTAGCGATTCCTAAACAAAAATTGGAAACAGAAAAATCGGAAAAAGATATGGTCACATCTAGGACACGAACCCAGGACCCTTGTATTGCCGGGGCACCGCTCTGCCAACTGAGCTAATGGGACCCTATCTCCTTCGGTTATATTTAACTGTATCATACTTCGAATAAGAACTACTAACATTGTCTTCATTTTCTCACCGCACATTTTTATTGGCTGCTATCTTTATACATGATCTCAAGATTCAACTCGAACTAAATGCAATCTAGACAGTGACTGGGTTCAAGACCTAGATGTGACCTATCTTTTTCTGTTTAAAATTTTCGTTTAGGAATTGCTAATATTGTCTTCAATAATTAAATATTACAATTTGAGGTTTTACTCATTAAGAGGAATCTACAAGTCAAAAATGTGTACATTCTTGGTATACCTTATATTGTAGGTAATAGGCAATAAAATCGCTTTACAAACGGAGTCTAGAAACGTTCGATTTCAAGAAAAAACTGGTTTTTATATATTTTGTAAATAATTTTATAAGAAAGCAAAAAAGTCAATCAAGTGAAACTGTCACTGATAAACTTGGCTATAATACTATATTTTTTAAAAGTTTTTTTCCTTTATGCGTTCATACATTTCGATTGAAAAAATATTTTTCTTAGTAGTTTGCATTTACATTTTTTATCGAGTAATTTTTTTTTTTATTTGTATTCTACTCAAGCGAAGCGATAGGAAATTCTTCAATTTATACAAAGTCCATGCCAAAATATTGTATATATATAATCTACATCAGATACAGATTCTACAATATCGAACTACAAACTTATTTTTATTTTATATAAAATATAATTTTTAAAGGTTTACAAACTTTCAATTTCAGCTTTCTCAATATCGAAAAATAAAACATGGAGATACATATTTTAACTGTAAGCCATCGATATGGTGTAAGAAAGTACTAAAAGTGGTTCAATAATTCAAACGATAATCTTAAAATGGTCACATGATGATATGAAAATTTGCAAATTGGATATAAAACTCACTGGGAGAAAGACATAAAGCATTGGAAAGTGATCTCGGGGTATTTACGACTGTAGAAATCAAGTTACGGACATAAATAAAATGTTATATCGTTAAAGAATAATAATAAGTGATGTTTCCTTTTTGGGTCACGAATAACGACCAAAATGATCTCGATACAAATAAATAATAACAATAACATAAGAGATATAACGTAGGCTAGATGATCCCACCGATATTACTGAGCCCATTATTATTACAATGATTTAATCATTGCAGACCTTATTTATATATATAAAGGATACATACAAATATATAGAGGGTGATGAGGCGAAGCTTAATGCTAAATCACTATTTTGATTAATCTTTATAACGAATTGGTGTACATTATGAATACCCAAAAATATGCTTTAGATAAATTGAAGGTTTTCCTATCGTTTCGCTTAAGTAGAATACAAATAAATAAAAAAAATTACTCCGTAAAAAATAAAAAAGTAAACTACTAAAAAAATGTTTTATCAATGGAAATGTATGAACGCGTAAACGAAACAACTTTAAAAAAATGCAGTATTATAGCTGAGATTATCTGTAACAGTTTCACTTGATTAACTTTTTTTCTTTCTTATAAAATTATTTACAAAATAAATAAAAACCAATTTTGTGCTTGAAATCGAACGTTTCTAAACTCCGTTTGTCAAGCGATTTTAATGCCTATTACCTACAATATAAGGTATACCAAGAATATACACATTTTTGGCTTGTAGCTTCCTCTTAAGGGACGTACTTGACTTACTTTAAACCAGTGATTCCTGACATTGTTTGGAGTAAAATGTGTTAATTAAATTTTGGTGTCCAGTGAATTTTTTTTTCTAACTAACTAACCATTACGCCATTTCTCTACAGGGGTCGGCAGAGAGGACGGACCGCCAAACAACTCGGTCTTGGCACACACTCCTTGCCTCATTCAAAATTCATACATTCTATTCTATTATTCTGACTCTTGATATGTGGCCCGACTAGAGTATCTGATTCATTTGAACGTGCCGTGTATTCCTCGGGCATCCCGTCTTCTACTCATTTTTTTCCCTGTATGGGGCAATCTAGTATGCCGTATGTTCATGCAACGAACAGACACGACGTATATAATTTCAACATTAAATTTAGGTTTTGCATTGATTTATCCGCACCCATTATGATTCCGATAATACAACAATATCACCTTCAGGCTCTAAATGTATTTTCTATAAGGATCCTACCAAACTACCAAGACCCATAGTATGTTTTGAAAGAATGTACCAGTCTGTACAGTGTGACGGAAAAAATATAGAAGATTTATTTAAGATCATACAATGATAAAATTCAGAAAAAATAACCGTCTAACTTAAATATTAGAAGGTATTTTCATTTGACGTCAGATGACATCACATAGCTGTTAATCTCGTCCGCGTAGGGTTTGCGAGAGGTATCGGATGACGTCAGAGCAGAGAAAAGTAGGAGCGTTTAGAGTAGCACGAATAACCATATACATGATATATTATTCAGAATCTAAGTTTGTTGTTCCCTAAGTCATTTTTTAAAGCATTAAAGATTTTAAAGTTGTTTTGTCAACAACGATAATTTGAATAGATATGAATTGAATTCCTGAAATTAAGGACGTACCTATTGCAATAGACTTTCTATTGTGGAATATTAAAACATTTTTTGATTTGGATTTAACAATCAAGTTATTTTTTAAATTGGTACCTTGTTGATGGAACTTTGCGTTACATTTTATTTGATATTTTATTTATTCCAACAAACGAATTGGTTTTGGTACAATCGTGCAAATATTATCTTTGATATAAATAAACAGAGTTTTACTTAATTTAAAAAAAAAAATTTCCTTTGATATTTCCAAAATTAATTTTAAGTTTCTGAGAAAATAGGCACATTTCTGAATTACGGTGATTGTTATTTGACAAATTTATAAGTTGATGAATCGAAATTGAAGTCGAAAACAAAAATAAAATATTTTTAAATTCCTTGCAGATCTTTGATCAAATTCGTATTGCGTTGGAATAACAACAACAAATAATATTATTCAATTATTGCCTTCACTGTGCCATATTTCTCTGATGCCAGTCTCGCAGAGCTATGAGATATAAATCATCTAACACTTTCAACTATAATAATTAATTTATGCAACACTATTATCCCAGCGCTGCAGGTAGAGAACTTGTGGTCTAATTTAGAGAAATATAATAATGACAACTGTTGCGGCAACTCGCTTTCTAAATTGAATTCTAAAGCTTCAATGATAATAAATTAATGTACCACACAGAAAACTTCAATCAAATACATTTGTTACTTTAATTTCTTATACGGTAGGTATTTTGTCATGCTCCTATGACGAAAATGTTGCCTTCAGCGTGATCTCTTTTCATTTAGACCAAAGAATATGTGACGAACAACACCTTAATAATGTAGCAGCAAAAACTAATTCCCGAACGGTGAGCTTTGGTGTTTTGAAAATAATCGATTAAAATGTTTTAAGAACAAGATTATAAAATGAAGAGTGCTCCATAACGATATTAAGTAATAAGAAGGAATTTTCATCAAATTTTTCACTTGTATGAAATCGACAAACAAGCGAGAAAAGAGGTTGTTTCTGCAGGATTTGAACTCGAGACCTTTAGCAATCTAACCGACTGCTCTAATTCTAACCACTAAGCTATAGCGTCAACCTTCAGAACCTTCGAAACCACTTCCCATTTTTACAATAACTTCAAACAGGAGGCCTCGAGGAAAATAATTTTCCTCTGGGCCTATGCCATCTTTGGCAATGATGTGTGATGGGTCTTTTAAGGAAATGACCGGCCACTACAAATCCAGCCTGCCACGCAGTTGGTGGGCACACAAGACCTCAGGAGGACAAACCTCGCCTCATGAACCGGGCACCCCATGAAGGTAGCGAACGACTTACGGTGACCAATGGCAAAGGTGTTGGTTATCCAAAAAATGGTTCCCTAAGTAGCGGTACCCGTACTCACCTCCCAAGTGATAGTTTTAAACACGTGTTAATCATATTTAAACAAAGTATATGTATGTATTATAGAAACGTATAAAGGGGCTACTATTTCAATGAAGGTAGTCTATTGGAAGGTTCGAGTTGGATTGAAATATCGAATAATACAGCATAATCGTGAAGCACTGCATTCGGAGGCACGAACCCTTAATTAATAGTAATATTATCACATCCACGTGACGTTTGATTGGTTTACTGTCCATCGGTGTGCTGCAGTGGTAAAGTGATTGATATGGGACTTTATGTTATGTGCTCGATCCCGTCATTGAAATTGACAATAATACATTCATTTCAAATCAAGAAAAGTTATAAATCACTGAACATGATATTAACAACTCTCAATGAAACATTAAATAGAGACACAAAATGGTAACGGTCCTAATTAGGACATAACCTACAGACCATCGTTTCTCAACGTTTTTAGTGTCACGACCCTATTAAAATCAAATCAAATAAGATTATCGGGAGAGGCCGGTTTCAAGAGACCCTTTGCCCTCTTCAGCTGGTCTCTCTCGACCCATCATCCTATACCGCAGCGGGAGAAAACACACTGACCCCTGGATTCCTCCTCTTTCCCACCCTCCCACCTCTCATACTTGTTTTCCGTTTCAGAACTGCCCCTCCTTCCTTTCCTTAAAAACACCCTGTACACAGCATCCCCAAAGAAATTCCATTTTCCACGGAGCCTGCTGTGTGGAGTTAGTTGTTGTTAAAATGTTGCGGTTTCTTCGCGTACCCCAGAGGAAAGGCGTGATAGTTAGTTCCTTACTGCAGAAGTTGGTACTTAAAAAATATTTTGTTCCTGTAGTTCTGTCAGAAATGTATGCGTTCATATTTGCTAGCAAAATATGTTATGGAGTTTGGTATCATCCATTCTGAAATTACCTGAACTGTAGCGTACACCCCATTTGTTGGTTTCCTTTTTGCAATGTGCAATGACTTCACTAGAGAATCGTACTGGCTTGATAAATATCCCTACGAATTAATTTACGGCGCTCTAACGTGCAGATTTATAACACAGAATGTCTGAAACTGAATGCTAATGCTCCCGTAATCACGGCATAATAATTATAGAAGCACTGCTTGTATGCGTAATTTCTATGTAGTCGCAGTTTAATCGTTCTACAGATAAATCACTGAGAACAACCCCTGCAGTCTTCTGCACTCCTGTGCCCTGGTACAAATTTGTGTGCGAAATGATTTGATTATTATATTTTATTATTTCTAACTTATAGGTTAGGTTAGGTTATACCATCAATGTAATATATCAATGAAGAAGAAGATAATGATAATAAATCTAAACGAAACATGAAACAGAACAAGACACTGAAAAATAAAAAAAATAACGATAAGTCTAAAATGGGAATCGAACCCCGGATCTCTCTCTTACCGGTACAACGTCTTTAACCACTCGAACATTGGGACATTTCCTTACCTGAAACAAAGAAAGAAAAAACATTAAAATTAATAAAAAAACAAATAAAAAACACAAATCGAAAACTTGTTGAAGTTATTACAAGAAATGAAAAAGTAATTTTTAAATTTCGAAACTTATATCTTCAAAAGCACGCCCTTCAGGTAAAGACGGGAACCTTATTTATTTATTTTATAAAAATACGGCACAACATGTGCCATTAACATGGGTATAAAGTTACAAGTACAAAGTACAGGGTGTAAAAAAATATAAAAATACAAAAGGTAAGAGAAAAAAATATGTTAAAAGGATGGGGGATAGAGAGCTACCACACCATAAAATTCCCTTGATCGTACTGGGACTCGTTTCCGAGTTTTAGCGGTAAGCACATTGTACACTTACTTTTATAATATATATTGATTGATTATAACATTATTACATATATATGTTTTAACAATGTTTTGTAAATTATGTAACATTACTTTTTAATTATTATTATTTTATTTTTTTTGGTAAACTAATGTTTAAGACAAGATTTTTTATGCATAGCACAAAGGGTAACAATTATTTTACAAGCAATAATTATTCGCCTGAATTCGACCGGAAATCGAAGGGACACGGGTTCGAGTCCCATTGGCGTCATGTATCTTTTATCAGGAGATTTTTCAATATGGATGAGTGTTTCAGGCGAATAATTATTGCTTGTAAAATAATTATTACTTTTTAGAAATAAAACAAATATTATTAAAAAAAAAATAGTATACTTCGGGCACACCATCACGCCCACAATGTACTTCTATTGGTTCATGCCTTCGGTGACTCAAATAGTTTAGACTTTTTTCAGTAATTTTGCAATCTATATGATTTAAAACGATAGAATTTACGATGTTGATTACTATCTCGGAAGCTGTAGAGGGAGAATAAAGAAAAATGATGAATATGAATTTAAATCAGGATTTTCCGATAGATAAATCAATTACGAAGACGGCTATTGGACGGGCTATTAATAATTGCACCATATTAAAAACTAACAGGAAATTAATCGAAGAATATGGCGACATTCCTAGGGAATAGAGTCGAATTAGTAATGATTTTTTTTATTAAAAATATTAATTCGGTGATATGTCTGTCTCTGTGTTTGTAACTACGGTTCAATGAATCTAAAACCGGAATTTGCTTTGATTTTCAAAACTGACTGTGGGAACAATTCAGAAAGCGATAAAGTAGGTACCAAAATTATTTTAGTAATTAACAATTCCATATTTTAAGTGTTTATTAGAAAGGAAAATTTCTATTAGTCTTTTTTTTTAGAGGTAAGTTCAAATTATTACTAGTGTTTGATTATGCTTGTATTCTGTGACATTTGTGTATGGTATATTTATACCGTGGATGTTAAATAAATAAATTAACTGTGAGTTCGATGATATTCACTACAGATTCTGAGAGCGCCGAGATAATATTGCTACAAATTTTTGGTAATATAATATTGTAAATATTACAAAAATGTTAAGTATGTAAAAATTGAAAAGAACATTCCATTATTTACGATATGTTATTTATTTTTAGTGTATAGCAATATATGGCAATATAGCACAAAAGAGAAAAGCAAATAGGTCCATCAGATAACGTCTGGCGATGGGATAAGCTGAGATCACGCAGCATCCCGGATCAACCCGGGTAAAGCCGGGCCTGTCCCTATGTCCTACGTCCTGCCTGTTCGAGATACAAATCATCTTATTAGCACTACACAAGCTCTGAGCCAGTCTGTCGTGTGTTGTATAAATTATTAGACTTCTTTAATGGATGACATAGAACAACTCGATTTCTACTGTAAAAAAATAATGCATAAAAAAAAAGAAAGTAAAAAACGTCAAGATTTCTTTACTAGATGACATAGAACAATTGGATTTCTACTGTAAAATAATAACGCATGAAAAAAAAGGTGACCGGATAAATCATCACATCTCTAAAAAGTTATATAAGGTCATGGAAAGTGATGAAACAAAAACTTCATTAACTGGGTTAAGTAGGTTAAGTTAGGTTAGGTTAAAATTTTATTTTTTTCATGGTTTCTAGTGACTTTATATCACTTTTTAAAAGTGTGTTGAATTGTCACTGTGTTGAGTTATCATGGAAGCGAAAAAAAGTACAAAAGAAACACTTTCATGGTGAAAAATTGATTATGCATTGATGGAGGACTTGCCTAGCAGAGGGAACCCTAAGCTTTCGTTCAATCCACTACAAATCCGTCAATAAAGAAATTGTGTCGTTCCCCCGAGAATTCACGACAGAAAAAGTTAGAGCAAATTTCATGACGCCAGAGCTGACCCTTTGTGTGTTGCTGCTTTGTCTCTTTCTCTCGACAGTTAAAAGGATGGAAAGCTTCTTAACTTATGATTGACATACCGCGTGTTGCGGTGTTAAATATTTTAGATGACCTTTTATTAATTCTAGACAGAAAACAATATTTTTTACCATCTATTTTTTGTTTGACAAATTATTGAACGTTCGTCCCCAGGGATTGGAGTCAATCGCGCTTACAACTGCGCCAAATCCCGGTAGGGTAGGACAGAGGTTTATTTCGTATTTTAACTTTAGTAATGTCATCCAATTACATGGAAATGCGTAATGTCCGTGTGTGTATGCGTGATTGCCACCAAAAGTCGATAGAATGCATTGCCATCGACAATTCAACTATCTACCGAGTTTCGTCTAAATCGGATGTCAGAAGTGGTTCAATTTCTGCTTCCTAGATTTGCATTCGTTCATTCCCGAAAAAAAGTGAAATTTAAATAAATGCATTTAAAAATGGGCGCAAATTTCAAGACGCCGGTTCAATTTTTACTAAATTACTAACGGACTTTCGTTTTTAATTCC
Organism: Hesperophylax magnus; assembly: GCA_026573805.1. NCBI lineage: Eukaryota > Metazoa > Arthropoda > Insecta > Trichoptera > Limnephilidae > Hesperophylax > Hesperophylax magnus. The sequence continues at coordinate 15,119,008 of JAIUSX010000004.1, forward strand.
CGTTAGAGTTAAGGAAAGCATAATATAAGGGATGTTCCTTAAACTCAACCCCCAGGGAACGTCAAGTTCTGAAAGTAAAAAGGATGGAAATACCTGCCGCACGTTCATAATAACATTTTTCTTTAATTAATTTTTCAAGCTGCATTACGTATGCAACACTAGTAAGAAGTGCAGAGCTCGATAACTGTACAATTACGTAACATAATAACGAGAGGCTGGGAGTGTTTTATTGATGAAAAACCGCCCAAACAGGTTGGGATAGTCGAAAGATACAAACGCCTTTACCATCAGATGCTGTGATGAATCAGTTTGAACGAGCGAGAGAAAAATAATACATGTCATATGGATTCTATTTGCAAAAAAGTTAAAAAATATTATAAAAGCATTTTTTTAAATTTCAGTTGGAAGATACTTTCAGAATTCAGAATCGAAACGTTGCATGAAATGACATTGTTTTGTGACTAGATCTGACCAACCTTGGCACCGCTTATCGCGTTCTAATAGTGGTACAAGTTTCGACGAGATATTTATTAGTACGCAGTAGCGCCTCTAATTGTAGCTCTATGGTCGGAATACGTGTTCATAAAAATCATAATATTTTCACATTTCGTCATTATGGTGCATGTCAAGGCATGGTGCATGTGCATGAACACGTGTTCCGATATATGAGGAATGTATTAAAATTTCAACAGGAATCGCCTACAATCCCGTTTTTAACCGGATTACGAAAATTCGAAAAGATTTTTAATAAATCAGCAATACTCATTTTTCTCCGTGTATTATAATAAATACGTATAATATTATTCTTATCACAGTTACATTAGGTATTATAAAATATTAATATATTTTATAATCTTAATATATTTTAAAATATCAATATATTTTACAATCTTAATTTATTTTATAATCTTAATATATTCGATCATCTTAATATATTTTTAAATCTTAAAAATTATTCCACATTACAGTCCATTATAATATCGTTCACTTATCTTAAGATAGAACAGTTTTGAAAAAAAAAATATTCGATTCTCGTTTTCAGGCTATCGGGAAGGAGATTGAATGTAATATAAATATAAATAAACCCTCATTACCTATTCTTTTTTTATCACTTTCAGTCTTTACTGCATAATTTATTATGTTGTCTCGTGGGTTCGTGTACGAGCGACGTTTTTATAAATGTTGTATTCGTGCAAGAAATATACTTATAAATTCTAAAAGATCAAAAGCGCAATTCAAAATCTGGCGAAAGATTATATTATTTGACGGCGAAGGGGAAGACCGCACTCAAAATTTATTAGACACTTGGATTTGACGACGAGATGCCCCTACAAAGGCGAGTGTCGGGAGATGAACGATTTCAAAAAGGGAGGGCTTCGATGAAAAACCTTGACAGTTTATTTTTGAGTTCATTAAATATATATATTATATCTGGTAGGTACTTGGCTAGTTTTTTTGGTGTGAGGGTTATGGATGACACCGGTTTTAAAAATAGCAGTTTAAAAATGGAATGCTTATTTATTAATTTTTATTTAAGTACATAAAACAGGCATGGTGCCAAAAAATTTACATACATGATGGATGTTTAAATACATGGAATGTTATTTGAAAGTATGAAAAAAAACCTAAGAAATAAATTAAAACTTTTTAAAAATGGAATGTTATTCGAAAGTACGTAAAACCCCTAAGAAATAAATTGAAAATTTTTTTTAAAATGGAATGTTATTTGAAAGTATGAAAAACACCTAAGAAATAAAATAAAAACTTTTTAAAAATGGAATGTTATTCGAAAGTACGTAAAACCCCTAAGAAATAAATTGAAAATTTTTTTTAAAATGGAATGTTATTTGAAAGTATGAAAAACACCTAAGAAATAAAATAAAAACTTTTTAAAAATGGAATATTACTAAAATGTAAAGATTTTAAAATCTTAATATATAAAAATTCAGCCTGGGTATGTTTGTGCTCGCAAAACTCGAATAGTAGTCGACTGATATCGCAGAAATTTTCAAAGTTTGTTCTTATTAGTACCACGAGTGTTTGAAGAGTGGTTTAAATGGTAGATTAAGTCGGGGATGCCCAAGGAATGCTTTACGCAATATCTCTGCACCGGAATGAAATATGCAGTGAATTTAAAGTCCATGTAATGTAGTTTTTTTAACAGTAACCTTGTAGTATACATTAACGAATGGCGGAAGAAGTCGGACACGTCCGAGAAAGATATTAGCAATAGCAAAGCATTGTGGGGTCCACTAGTAACTGTGAAAAACCGAACTGTAAAAAAAATAATATTTTCTAAATTGTAGATGACGAAAACAGTACACAACTAGTGCTGTCCCCCGAGAAAAATCACGGGATAGTATGAATACTTGATCTTGTCATTTTTAATTTTTAAATAATACTTGTCATTTTTAATTTTTGAAATAATAAATGGCATAAATACTTGCCTGAAAACTTCAGCAATAGTCGGTTCAAGATACCACACGGCAGAACAGATGTTCTAGCACACCAAAACTTTTAAAAAAAATTTATTAGCGCACAATAGTCCCAACTACTCCCAACCCTCTGGATCCAGTGAGACTATGTCATCCCCAATTGAGGTATATTGTGAGGCTGAAGGTATTGAGGAGGGGAAGAAGAAGGTGGGAAAGTACCTGGCTATTCAGATCTAGTCACCAAAAACGGCCAAAGCCATTTCAAGCAACATTTCAATTATAATAAATATACTATATATTATATTTTCGTAGAAAGTAATCACTTTGTGGTTTAACATTTTAATGAAATAAAAACAATATTTTTTGATTAAAACCACGAATTTTTATTAATTTTAAGACCGACCGGTTTCGCTACACTCGAGCATCGTCAGGGTACAAAATTAAACTAATCAATAATACAAAATGTTTATACCAACAACAATTTAGGTAAAATTTTTAGTCAATTCTAAAGATAAAGATGACACACTTAGTCATGCAGGAATTTATAAATTAAATTGTAACAATTGTCCAGCGTTTTATATCGGGAAGACAACGCGCAATGTCAACATTAGGATTAAAGAACATCTTAGATGCCTAAATAGCAATGGCTTTTCAGAGTTTGCCAATCATCTTATTGAAAAAGATCATACATTCAATAAAAGCACCGGTGCTAAGATTCTCCATAGAAAAGACCATAGTAACAAATTGAATAACCTAGAAGCACTAGAAATTAAGAAAGCCATTAAAACCAAAAGTTTAATTCTGAATAATCAATTAGATTTGTCAAAAAGCCCAATACTGGGAATATTCCCTGTAAACTGTAAAATTCCCAGTATCCCTTAATCACCTTACAATTATTAATGCCTATTCTCTATTATTATAATATTTATATACACTAATTGTTTTCTTTTAATATATTGTTGTTTCATTTTGGTTTTACTTTCTATCTCCCTCTGTATGTATATATAATGACACATTTTGTATTATTGATTAGTTTAATTTTGTACCCTGACGATGCTCGAGTGTAGCGAAACCGGTCGGTCTTAAAATTAATAAAAATTCGTGGTTTTAAACAAAAAATATTGTTTTTATTTCATTACTATATATTATTTTTAATGAGTAATTTGTGAGATAACAAAAATTAATCAATTAAAATTTACTTGTGCAGACAGGGATTCGAACCAGCGACCTCCGGCTTGCTATTCGAGAGCCTTACTCATCGACCACGGAGGTCAATTACACTTTTGAATGAAGTTTCGAAAACAGTGGATATATTTAATTCCTTTTTAATAAACTCTTTAAACATTTTTGTACAGGTAACCAAATTATTTAGGTATTTCCAAAATGTAAAGAATGTTAAAATTTCTTGTTCTATAAATGGATAATGAATAATCTGGCTTAAAAGAAATAACAAATACAATAAAACTAGTAAATAACTTCAACGCGAAAACGTTTCAAGTGAAAACGGACTTGCTGAAAATTTTCTTAAGTGAAAATGCTAATGTGAAATCGAAGCTGGAACCATTAAAGTGTTGAAGTGTCGGGAAGGCGAAACTTCTCTAGAACCAGCTGTGCGTCCTGAACGTGACTGATCAGGATAAACTGGAGTGGAAAAATGTTTTAACTTCCAGCTTTAAAAATAAACTAACTCTCGCTACGGAGGTAATACTTTAAATTTCACATTATATTGCGCGCTGTAAGTTTGGTGGGAACTTGTAAACAAGCTAGGTAACCAGATGATCAATAGATGGTGGGTTTTCAAATTGTTTAAACTCTGAAGACTTTAAATCAAACATTATACGATGCATGAATGTGAATGAAGCAGGAAGTGTGTGGCGGTCCATTTACTATGCTACACCGTGTAAAACTGGTCTGGAAAAGAGTGTTTCAAGCGGGAAACTGAGGAATCTAAATCACACGGAGAAAAATTACAATTGATAATTTATTAAGAATCTCTTCAAATTATTCGTGATTGCAGGCCTTTCTTTACTAATGAATTAATAGGTTTTTCTGATAAACTTCTAGTACATGAAGAATATATAATATCACGAAGTCGGAACACGTGTTCATGAAAATCTAATATTTTCGCATTTCGTCATTACATTACAAGGTAATTTTTATTTATTTTAAGTTAAAAGAAATGTACACATTCAAAATAAACATCTAAATATTATTGTTTATTACCTAACTTACGTAAGTACTTTTTAGTAAATTTTAAATGAACACGTGTTCCGATATATTATGAATTAATTAAAAGTTTATCAGGAAAAGGACTGCAATCCCGGGTTTAACCGTATTATCCATAATTTTTTTAACCCCACACAAGAGGCCTATTGTCATCTTTGGGGATATTGTGTGGAGTATCTTTTTTAAGAAAATGAGGGAGAAGAAGTTTTAAGAAGGAGAAAAGATCAGTAGGAGAGGTCAAGGGTCCCAAACCACCTGATCTGGCACGCCGCGCAGCTGGTGGGAAGGCGCATCTTGAACACACCTCATCCGATGAACCCGGGCACCCCTGCTAAGTCACAATACGTAGCGAACCACCAGCGGGATGACCTATAGCAGAGGTGTTGGTTATCCAATAAATGGATACCGGGGTGGCGGTACCCAAATCCGCCTCCCAAATTGTCAACTCATTTCATAGCAATACTCATTTTTCTCCTTGTGTATATCTAGAAAATGCATTTCTAATAACTTATACTTCATGTAATTTATATATATTAATGTCGTAAAAATAATAATATTGATAAATAAAGTTTTGCGATATTTATATAGAGTTCCCAAGGGCAAAATAATCACACGTTTTGATCCCATTTTCCTCCTTTAGCTTTTTTATCCATGTCACTGTCACCTCAATTTATATCATAATCTGAAATGGGTTTATTCAAATAAATTTTACTAACAAATTCAAAAATTTTATTAATAAAACATTTTTTTATGCGGAAATTGATATTGTGATACTCAAATAATGTTTATGAAAAACGAAAAAAAAATCTTAGAACGAACGAAAAGTCAAAAAATTTTTGATAATGGAAATAATTTTTCTTCAGGGCGTCCTGTGTGGGATTAATGTAGAAAAAAGTTGTTTGGCAAAAATTCAAATTAAAAAATTGGAAACAATAAAACCTAAATATAATATAATTTTTAGCAAAAAAAATTATTATCAAGAGTTCAGACTTTCCCGTGATTTTTCATGTGAAATTCATAGGATATTATGATTCCAAATTTAACTCACACAGCAGGCTCCGACTAAAATAAATTCCCCAGGGCCTATATCATCTTTGGGGATGCTGTGTGGAGTTTCTTTATTAAGGAAAAGAAGGAGAGGAAGTTTTGGGAAGGTAAAAGGTGTGAAGGTTGGGTAGGAATCTAGGGATCCCACTGAGGCGCATGGGTCGAGGGACCAGTTAGAAAGGTCGGAGGAACACACCTCACCCGATGAACTGGGGCACCCTTGCTAAATTACGAAACGTAGAGAACCTGCGGGGTGGCGGTAACCAAACCCGCCTCCCAAACTGGGCCTAAAAGTTAATAAACACCTTGAAACCATAAATATTTAATAATAATAATAATTGGATGACTTGTATAGCGCCGTTTTTGTGCAAAATCACCTCAAGGGCGCTGTACAAACTTATAATACATTTCTACAGTGATCTATGTTATTACTTAACTATTTATGGAGATAATATAAACTAAAATACTTACCTGGTAGGTCACTTGAGATTAACACTTAATTAACATTGACTGATTGTTTATTAGCGAAATTTAGATATAGGATTTAGGACATAATTGGAAAATTGGATAAAAATGGACTTTCTCTCAAGAATGGTATATTTGATTTAAGGGTATGACAGTTTAAAAAGGTAAATTTTTAGTTTGGACCTGAATTCTGTTGGGCTTGTTATGGATCTTGGTTCCGGAGGAAGTTTATTCCAAGCCTTCGGCCCAGATACTCCGAAAGCGCGATCACCAAACTTAGTATTTGGCTTGCGCTTAGGTTCCATCAGTCTGCCTACAGCTATGGGATTTGGACAGTTTCTCCAACACCTGGTCTGTAGAGTCCATATAATTTCAGATTCTATGTCACTTATACTCCAGTACGTGCCCCGGGGTTTGACAACAGCTCTCGACCATTACCGATCATGTCTGGCGTATTATTATGAATAATATCATCATTATGCAACAATTCGTGAGCTCTTTCTTATCTGCTGACGCCATTGGTGAACACTCCACCTTGATTTAGTGCTTCGAACTGTCAAAGCATTTGGTTATACGAGTACAGTTGTTAAGTGTGGAAAATGGTGTTGAAAGATGCAATATGAAAGATTTACCCAATGCGAATTAATCAAAATGGTATATTCTGTCTCTTCCGTTCTTCAATAATATATACTGCTCTCGGGAAACTTGCAGTTCAAGAGGGGAAACTGATCTATCTACATCCATTTTGGAGTCGATTTTGTGGTATATCTATTTTGATTTGAGCTTTCGTTTTCGGAAGTAGGCAATTTTTGGATTAAATTTGAAAAAAATCGGTTGCTAGGCGGTTAATATAAGCTAAATGCGTCGATGTGTTAATCTGGCTCCAAATGTAAAAAAGTGAAAAATTGAAAAAAAAACTGTTAGTTTAGCGAAACTTCATAAATATTACAGCTTTCAAGAAATGAGTTCAATTTTCAAAACAAGTCGTTAGTACCCGGTTTCGCCCTAACAACAACGATTTTTCCTTAGCAAACAATTGAAAATTTGGAACAAAAATGGCGCCACCACGTTAGGTAAATTAAATGCATCTTTCATGGACCTACAGCTTATGATAAAAGCTCACCGTAAAATTTTTTTGGCAGTTCTACATACTGTTTTTTTTAATGGTACTATTTTTTTTTGAGATTCGCCAATAACACATCACCTATGTAGTTTTTACATCAATAATTCCGATTACACAACTGTACTTTTATGGCAAAACTTTTGGTAACAATAGAGATTCGGCAAGCCCATAAATACGACGCACAACCAAATATAGAAATCATTAAAAAAAATCGCAGCGTTTAGCGCATTTAGTCGTGGGACAGGGAACACGCCCTGGTAAGGAGGGGAATGCAGAGATAGATATGTTGAACACGTTTCCGTTTATTATTTTTTATTACTTTCAATTGCAAAGTTTGCACATGATATAAGTATAAAGTATAATCTAAGTATAAATTCAATTTTTTCGCAGTCCTCCTCACTAGGGTTTCCCGTTCTGAGGCGGCCTGTAGTTTTTAAACTTTTGTATTTAGTTCCAAGTTGTCTTTACACCGTCTTCATAATGATTGTTGAATATCACTTTGTCCTCTCAATGGCAATGTTTTTACTTTTGTTTTAAATATATTCATTTTCGTTATTTGTTATTGCAACTATTATTTCCACTTTGTTTAAACTACCTAACCACGGAAAATATAGCACCTAGAAGTGTGTGATATTTCTTGCTCAGTCAGTGATCGTGAAACTCTACAGTAAGCTGCACTTGCGATTTGTATAGGACCAGGCGATATTTGAAAGACGGTTCCATGCTAACTCAACACACTGACTATTCAACACACTTTTAAAAAGTGATATAAAGTCATTAAAAACGATAAAAGAAATTTTTAACCTAACCTACTTAACCCAGTTAATAATATTTTTGTTTCATCACTTTCCATGACTTTATATAACTTTTTAAAGATGTGATGAATTATCATTTTGATGATTTATCCGGTCACCATGAAAGACAGAGGAAATCTGGCTTCCAGGAAACTCGTATAGGGCTATATAGCAGATTATTCAATAGTGATCTTCTGTTAACCTCATGCATACGTGCGTCTAACAACAATTGATTTTAGGAGACACTGTGGGCTGGAACCCCAAAATTTGATAAACCTACTTGATTTTATGCAAAGGAGGGCGGTCCATCTAATTGACAATCCGTTATTAAGATAGGTACTTTAAACACGCTGCTCGCCAAACTGAGGACAACATGGAAAAAATACTGGCAAAGAAGCAGACGAAGGTCACAAATGCGCTGGAGTGACCAAGTATCACTGGTGTCCGAAACGTCGGTATCTTTGACTCTGCACGCAGCGCAGTACCGCGAGGAGTAGAGTAACCTTGTACACCATGGAAATTGGAGTAGGGGTCACTACCCGCAACGATAAGGAAATATCTCAAGAAGAGGAAGAACATACAAAAAAGCTGATAAACATAAAGCAATGCGAAAAATTTCAACAGCTAACTCAATTTATCAAGAGCACTAACATTTCTTTGTTTCCGAAGTCGGTAACGACACTAGTTCTTTTGTGCCAAACTTGCCCCGTACTTTGTGTCGAGAAAAACGTCAAAATTTACGTGCATGGCAATATGCGCCCAAGGCGGGATTTATTCCTGCATTTGGGCGGTTCGAAAATAATATCCCGACTATAAACAAAGAGTTTTGACGGCACGCCAAGTTTGTTCTGGTTTTTTTTTCCGTGTACAAATGTGCTCACGAATAAGAAGACTACGTATTTCACAGAATACTCGGAGCGCGGAAGAAACGTAACTTGGTTAGTGCAGCGGTGGATTTAGGGGTAGAATGCAAAATAGCCTGCGACAAAAGAGTTTTAAAGAAAACAGGATCAAGCAAAAAAGTGGTAAAAAACACTACGATAGACCGACCACGTGATATTTTTTTAAATACCACAATTATCTTTGTGTAACAATTATGTGGTCTGCGTGAGAAATGTATCTAAATTTCTCTAATAAACAATAAACAGTATCAAGTGACCTCCCAGGTAAGTACGGTTCTGTATATTTTCTGAATATACAGAATATAAATGAATAATAATATATTTACATTCTAACGCAACATCACGCTCATTGGTCAAATACATTGTACATATAGTTTTATATTAGCGATCGACGAACCGGTGGATGCAATCCTTTAACCATAAGTTGATCTAGTCTGTAGTTGTTAGTAATAGGATGGAGCAGTGTGGAGATATATTATACATTTGTACAGCGCCTTTGCGGTGATTTTTCGCAAAAAGTTTTTCGTGAAATTCCAGACAGAAAAAGCTGTGCTAATTTCATGCCACCAGAGCGCACCGTTCGAGAAATTGTGCTGCATCAGAGATATCTGCTTTCAGAAATAAATACTAATGATTTGCCATCTATCTATCTTTATGACTACCACAACACGGGCATAAGCCAAGTGTGGGAGTTATTAAGTATACAAAAAATTGTAATTCATAAAATTTACTGAATAATAAAAAAAAATAAAAAAATCTATCTATATAAATAAAAATGTAGATGCTCGTTTGTTCAAAATCTCAAAGATTGCTTTGAAATTTTGACACAACGTTGCATTTGAATACGCGTGTGTTTTTAGATACCTATATTAGGGTGTCCCAAAAAAATTAAAGTTGTAATTTTTGAACGCATACCCTCTAATTTTGTTTGAATAATGACAAAACACTTATAAAAAAAATTTCGTTTACTTTGGACAACTGCAACCCGTGCCGACTTGCATCGAAAGATGTCAGTACTTGTACATTAAGACGCCAGCGAGCAAACGTGTTGATGAGCTTGTAGTAACTTGCTATTTTGTTAGTAAACGAAAATCACTCGTTCAGGCAAGATGTTGTTAGATTTACGCACTTCTGAAAAGAGTATATTTTTAATAGGAGTCGTAAAACACCAAATATCGGGTTCTAAACTGCCATCTAATGGACAAGTTCTTGAAGTTTTGTTCTACAATATCCGGAAAGTGAATTTAACTGTCAATATATACCAAATATAGCCATAGTTGGTTGGTTGACTACAAGCCCTGACATACCACTCTTCAAAAAGATTCGAGATAAATGTAAAAATGTTGATCCCGATAAAATTCAGTGCTACAGAGAAAATATCACATTGCACCTAACCGCTTCCGAAATCAATGATTTGCTTGACTTTTACCGTACTGCACTGACAACAAAAATACTTTTATATGACTATTGAGAGTTTTTAGAGCTCTGTGTGATAGTTTTAGGGGGAGATACAGCAAGAAAATTTAAGATTCGACCTCCAGGTGCTCGATGGATGGCAAAGGCGCTTTATTCCTTGAAAATATCATTAATTTGTGCGCAATTTAAAATTACCGGTAAGGATAAGGCGGCACTTTTAGACGTTTGCCTGTTCATAGTAACATCCTATGTCAAGCCATGGTTACAATGTATTATAGCAGTTAAAGCACCTTACCAGGACTTGTGCTTTTTGAAATCGATGAAGGCTTAAGAAAAAATTGATGAAAACATCTCAATGGCAGCTTTATTTCTGTTCAGTAAGCAGTTATGGTATTTGACCGATGAAGGATCTATTTTATAGCTGTTTTACGACGCTGTGGATTAAACAACTAAAATAAAAATGCTCGAAATATAATTTTTTTTTTTTTTTACCCAGTTTAATTTTGTACCCTGACGATGCTGGAGTGTAGCGAAACCGGTCGGTCTTAAAATTAATAAAAATTCGTGGTTTTAAACAAAAAATATTGTTTTTATTTCATTAAAAAAAAAATAATTTATCAACCCATATGACAAACGTTACATCCCATCCAAGGAAGATCTTGATGGTAAATTGTATGGTAAGTTTATTAAGTAGTTTAAATTATGTTTTGTATTGAGGTTTTTGTTCATATCATAATTTAGTGACTTTTGTTTCAGAGAAAAATATTTACGACTTCATTTCAGTTAAGAGCAAGTATTTGTTTGATCGTCTGAACACAGATGCCAGTTTTCTTAACGAATTCCCTACGATGTGGTCAAATAATGCTTCGTATCAAGAAGTCAGAAAGAAGGTGTCGCCGCTGAGGGTAGTGAATGATACAGCTGAAAGAACTGTTAAGTTAATGCAAGATTTTCATGGCTTAATCTCACGGTCAAAGAGGAACAAAAATAATTTTTGTTGCGATGCGTTCAGGAACACCGGAAGATTTATCCTGACTGTAAAAAACAAACTATGAATAAAAAATTTGATCAATAAACCTTTTTTAAATATAAAATACTACATAATTGAACATTTGTCCATTTTTAAATTTTATTTATCCGACAAAAATGAAAGTTGAAAATCCTTCCATATTAACTCTGTACCATATGTTTGGCATCAAGTCGGCACGGGTTGCCGGTGTTTAATCAAAATAATATTTATTATATGAGTTATTGGGATCAAATGAAATAAAATAAGAGGGTATGCATATTTAAATTCATGAAAAAAAAAATCTTCCTTATGTCCTGGGACACCCTAACCTATATATACAAAAATGTCACCTATGACAAGTAAAAACACGTTTAGAAAAAAACAGTGCTATCTGTTGGGCGTAAAAGCTAAAGCTGCAGAGGCAGAGTGAGCCACAGCAACGCGTCGCGGGGTATATCTAGTTTGATAAAAAAAACTAGTAGTACTAATTAGTACTAAGTAGGTACTTAAATACTTACCTACTTTCAAAGAAGAAATTATATATTTTTTACAAAGAAACGTCAGTATCTTCGACATAATATTAAAAAAACTCAGTCAAAGTTAGCCACCTAGTCAAAGTAAGGCTGGATTGAATAACAAAATATTTGCACCAGATTTTAGAAAACGGAAACAGAACGTACGAACAAATTTACAGACGGATGAAATACTAAACGGTTGAGTTAAAACAAGGTTTTTAAACTTTTTAAGGTAGTGTAGATACAGTGACTCACCTAATTATAGTATGGTATCTAAATAAAGTTTTTAACGAAGAGGGACATTTATTAAGGACCAGCATAAAAATTCAAAGAATTCACGTTTATTTTAGTTTGGAATTTGCTGAAGCTATTTCGTTGTGAAGCTATTTTATCTCATGCTATTTTGTTCTCAAGCTTTTTTGAGACGCACCAGATGTATTGTAGAACAACCAGATTTAATACTTACGGAAGTTGGGTTGCGGGGAAACATGGAAGAAATAAATATGGTAATAAAAGAAGATGCGATGTAAATTTAAAAAAACTATTGGATTTCTTTAGAATAATAATATTTTTTTTATATTAGCTCTACAGAGGAGGCCCTGAGGAAAAAAAAATACACTCAGGGCCTATGAAATCTTTGGGGATACTGAGTGGTGGGGTCATTTTAGAGAAAGGAAGGAATGAGGGGTTGGTAGGAATCTGGAGGTCAATGTGTCCAGGAGTGATGGACATATGATTTCATCCCTCCCACTGCAGTGCATGTGTCGAGAGAGTTCGGCTGGAGAAGTCAAACGGTCTCCCTCAACCAGTCTCTCCCGATCCGACTGGCCACGGAGTAGGTTGGCGAACACATTCGTTGCCAAAACCTCACCCCATGAACCCGGGCACTCCTGCTTAGTCAGAACCACTGGAAGTGACCTACGACGGAAGTGTTGGCTATTCAATAAATGATTCCCGGGGCGACGGTACCAATGCCCGCCTACCAAATTGAATGCTTTATTATCTTCCCTTTTTGTAACAAATAGAGATAATTATATTTTATAAATAATATGTAGTGTTCTTTTCCGAAATAATAATAAATATATTTAATTATGTTAATTAAATTAAATATATGTTTTAGTGCAGTTGAGTGGATTCGGTTTCAGTCTGTATTTGGTGTCAGTTTATTTTCTATTTCTGATCTCCATATGTTCTGTACCCAGCTTTTTACTTAAGATTTAAATGTTGTAATATTTTTGTAGGTTTTGAATGAGAGTGAGATTTAGTTGTAGCATAGTTAAGTAGCATAGCTCTTTTGCACAAATGTTGGATTTGTAGTGGCTTTATGTAGTATATGATTGATAGCTGAAAAGGAAACTATTAGTAGCATAAAAGAATTTTTTGAAAAGTACCTACTTTCTACAAATAGCAACAGAAATAGTGAGAATGACTTAAGTGACTGTTTTTTCACCCCATATTTTTCTGTTTCAATGTTTTAAAGTCGCTTATATTGTCATCTTGAGGTTTTAATCATAAGTTATTCCAAAAACAAAAGAGACTATATTAAAACGTTACTTCGGATAGTAGAAGGCCAATCTAATACGTTTTATGATAACGTCTCAGTTAACTGACAAAAGGTAAATGGAATTCGAAATTATTTCCAGAAGTAGAAACATAATTTTCTCTGATATTGAACATAAATGCCTAGATAAAAAACTGGAGGAGCTGAGATTACTACGGAGGTCGCAAATTTTAGGAAGCAATCACCGACATGCAAAAATAATATAACTAAATAGGAACGTTCAAAATTATCTTCATACTATAATATATATTTAAATTATGATATTTGTACTTGTGATCAAACTAACCATACAGTTTATTAAAATGTATTTGTGATCAAACAACCCTTACAATTTATTAATATATTGTACTAGCGGTGAAACTACCTATACATTTTATTAATATGTACTTGTGATCTACCCATAGAAAAATAATTATTTATTTAGCGCCGTTTTTGTTAAAAATTACCTCAATGGCGCTGGGGTGATCAAACCATACAATTAATGAATATGTACATGTGATCAAACTACCAATATAATTTATCAATATGTACATATGATCAAAATACCAATACAATTTATGAACATGTACATGTGATCAAACTACCAATACAATTTATGAATATGTTCATTTGATCAAACTACCAATACAATTTATGAATATGTACATGTGATCAAACTACCAATAAAATTTATGAATATGTACATGTGATCAAACTATCAATACAATTTATGAATATGTACATGTGATCAAACTACCAATACAATTTATGAATATGTACGTGGGATCAAACAACCTATACTATGTAATTCTTTTCCATAAACCTTCTGGTGTAAGACCACTCAGTATTGAAACGTTGCTTGAAATGGCTTTAACCGTGTTTCTAACCAGATCTGAATATCCCCATCTTCCTCTTCCCCATTTTATTCCCCTCCCCATTACCTTCAGATTCACAACACGCCCTAATTGGGGACTCCATAGTCTCACTGGCTCCAGACGGTTGGGAGCAGTAGGGACTATCGTTCGGTATTCACATAAAAAAGAGATTCCTGATCATATTTTGAGTAAATAGATGTACACGCATATTTTCCTATCCCAAGTCGTCATTGAATACTCCTGTATACGTCGCAACGAATCACGTGATAAGCGCTCTGTCTTATCTACTTCCCATCCCACTACCTTCGGCCTCACAAGATACCCCGATCGGGGATGCCATAGTCTCACTGGCTCCAGGCGGGAGTAGTTGAGACTAGAGACAATACACTTATACACTTTCACAACGAGTCTTTTTAAGCCAAGGTAGTTTTAACTCTTGACAGGCCAAGATGTCAAACAAAACGTCTGTAACCAAGTGGGTCTTCCGACGACCCCATGCATTTTTCTGTCTTATGGAATTTGAACTATACAAATCCCAATTATTCAGTGAATTATTAATGGTAACTTATGTATTTGCGTAGAAATACGTAAAATACTAAAATGATATTTCAAGTAATTAAGCTAATATAATGAGGATAGGAATAATACGGGAATTTTGGGTACCACCTACTCCCCCACTTGGCTGCGGGATAGTTAAAGCTTTAACTAAGCGTTGTCCGATACAACTTGAGTCCATGCTGGGAATCCAATTACCGGTGTTTTATATAACATAATGTAGCTCAATTTGCAACGGTTGTTATGGAGGATGTCGACCCAAAACAATACGATATTATTTCAGTAAAAAAATACAGTACAATATAAGAAAATTAATTGAAATTAATGTTCGGTAAATTTGTTAACCTTACGAGGATTCGAGAGCGGATATAGAAGCCCCTTTTCTAAGAAGATATCAAATAAAATTAAATTGGATCCACTAATGCATTAAATCTTTTTAAAAGGTTTGTGTATTCATATCATATAATGATATTTCTGCAGAAGTTGATAATTGTAATAATAGTATATCATTTAAAACAGAAATGAGTCGTTGTACATACATGCACACAATAAATGTTTATTTATGTACTTGATCGTAAAGCAAAAAATCGCATACTTCATACTATAGTACACATGTATATTATACTCGTAATATATGTACTTGCGATCAAATTACCGATACAATTTATAAATATGTACTTGTGATCAAACTACCCATACATTTATTAATATGTATTTCTGATTAAAGTACCATACAGTTTATTAAAATATACTTGTGAACAAACTACCCAAATAATTTATCAATGTTTTTTTTATTAATATGTAGTTGTGATCAACTACCCATACAAATTTATGAATTTTTACTTATGGTCAAACTACCAATACAATTTACTAATATATGTATTATTATTGTACTAGTTGTGAAACAACCCATACATTTTAGAAATATGTACTTGTGATCAAACTACCCATACAATTCGGATCAAACTACTTATCCAATATGTACTCCTTTTCCATGGCCTTCTTGTGTCCAGTTTTGGACATAGGTTTCCCTCAAAGGTATCCATTTTTAAAGATTGTCGGCAAAATATACTAATATTATAAAGATCACGTAAGATTTGTAAAAATTAGGTTTTCATTATTAATTAATCATAAAGCTTTAATATAATATAATTTCTTTGTCACATGATATCGACTTCTGGGTTCCTTGTTTTCAAAATTCAGGTTCACTCCTACACAAAAACCCTCTACATAGCATTGCAAAAGATAACACAGGCCCTTAAAGGGAACCCTGAGGGACTCCCGAGTGGAAATAATGTATTAAAAAAACCTTTCAAGTTAACGATAAGACTATATCGAATTGTTTTATTGGGTTTTGAAGAGACTTCACTTAGAAAGAGTCTCACTCATAGACATATGAATATTAGTAGACCTGCCCTAAGTGATTAAAAGCGTATTATCCCCACTCCCCATACCGGTTCCATTGAGCCGGCTGGGCTCGCATTTGGCTTCAAGTGAAATTTGAAAACGTGACGTCATCATTCTTGTGCGAACTATGGTCGAGGCATCATCGGTTCATTTTACGAAATAACACGGCAAAATGTTGACTTTTGATATGAAAACTTGTAAAAATAGATGTGAAAAAGAGAATAAACCCAATTGTCGTATTACATTCCATAAGTAAGCATTATTTTACTTTATTTTAAGCTTATTCACACCGTATTATATGGATCAGTTTTAGAAACATATACTATCACATCACAATGTAGCGATTCTCAAGTGTGCTCATCGTTGTTTACTGGGGTAAGTAAATTATGAGACATTTGTAAAAGTGTCTTAACTAAATACTCTGAAACTAACTACGACTCTGAAATAGAAGCTGCCTTACTTTGCCGAATTTGGACTTCGCAAATTAGTTCATAACGTGGCGAGTAATTTGCGCTCCCATGTAAAAATGTCTATTCATTCAAACGCAGATTTTACTTTTAAGAAGTAAATGGTGATATTATAATGCGAGATGCCTATTTACTGTCAGATTGATTTATTGACGAATCACAGTCAGCCTTACTCCCCTCGTTCTTCAACAGTTGATTTTACCCCTCGCCCTTATCTTCTCGTCTATTAATTCCTATGTCTGTGGTCTCACTCCTTTATAATACTTACTAATATTTATAGCGCCATTTAAGTGATAAATCTATTTTTGGTGATCCCTGTCTGTTGGCGCAACTATATGCACCTCCTTTTAACATATGTGCTTGCATTCCTCCATCCAATTACCTGTCCATGTCTTACAGTGTGCAGTACCTACATTCAGTGACATTGCAAAAATTTATTTATACACGACCGATCCAGTCTGTTACGTGTCCCTAAAGTCATTAAAACCGATCGAAAAGAACAAGGGTAAGTCAGAATCCATTCCCAATTCTAAATGTTAACCACAGTTACCCCAATAGATATGTAAAATATTGATTCTCCCTCTCACTCTCCCTTAAAATGCGCAGCACCCCTAAAGATGTCATAGGAAAACCTCACAGTCGCATATGTGTAGATAATTTATTAAAAAAAGTCATAGAAAAGGATCATGTAAATGTTACAAATTCTACATAGACGTGGGCGTGGTATAAAAATAATAAATAGCGTGAGTAGTCGTGTAGCCGTGGAAAAAGTGTAAACAACGATAATTTGGAAATTCTCACGACCCTCGCGACAACCCGCGCATGTTTTGTACGCTAATTCAAAAACAACAGCCTTACCGCCCCCTCCTGTACCCCTCTCCAGTGGGGGCGGCGTGTTCTCTGGCTCGGGAGTGTGTCGTACAACGGTGTTGTTGGAGAATACGTGTATGGATTATCTTGCAGCGAAGCACAGGGGTGTGCTAGCGAGGAGAGAACAAGGTTAATTCGGGAAAACTGCCTGCGGCGCATCTTAAGATGTGGGGTTAGTGTTGAAATAATAAAACTTCACTAACATCAGATCTACCATAAAATAGCATTTTTATATTTCTTCCTATTATTCCAAGAAATTTGAACTATTTCAGCATTTACAAAAGATTTTAGTAATCCATTGGCCATCGAATGTATTTGAGAAGGACGCCCGTTATAAAACCATAGTTTAACCCAACCCACTTAGTACCAAATGTAGATCCTAGGAAATAAATTGTACAGCGCCCTTGAGGTGATTTTTCACAAAAACGGCGCTCTACAAATTATCCAATTATTATTATTATTATTACCAACATACTAGCAGAAGTCGGAGACGCCCGAGGAAGACATGGCACGATCAAATGAATCAGATACTTGAGTCGGGCCATGTCAAGAGTCAGAATAATAGAAAAGTATGTATGAGACGATGTATAAATCTGAATGAGGCAAGGAGTGTGTGCCAAGACCGAGTTGTTTGGCGGTCCATCCTCTCTGCCTACCCCTGCAAGAAAAAAGCGTGATCGTCAGTGAGTTTTAGTTAGTTAGAACCAACATATTTATCTACTGTCAACGCTTTACAAGATAATTTAATCTAACTCTTTTATCTCACTTAGACTTATAATCTATAACTAATAACTTACAGCTAAGATTTGTAACTATGGCTTACAACTAAGATTTACAACTTGGCTCGGTATATCAGTCAGTGCGAAGCTATGTATGACATTCCTCGCTCAAATTTAAATCGGCCGCACAAACCTCGGTAAGCCGCAGAACAGTTCGCTTTTTAGACATGTCAAACTTGACGTTTACGTAAATAATATTGCATATTTCCATATCACCGAAATGTATGTAATTTGCCTAATTTTATCAGTACGGAAGAGTGATTCATCGAGCGATTATGAGATGTTAATAATTGATAATCAATTTAAAATAAGGATTTTAAAAGTTTCAACGTCAGGACAGTTAGTTTTATTATAATAAATTCATTAAGTTTAATCAAATAACTCCATCAAAACAGATATTATTTAAAATTAGTATTCTCGCATGTAGCACGATTGAAGTGGGGAACTTCCTAAACAATCTCCCGATGACAGCAGATAGCATAGATATACCACTCATGTAGACAGTAGTGTGGTTTTACAAAGAAAAAATTAACACATTCCTCTATTCATAGACAATACATGTAGACCTGTATACGGATTATGTTCCAAGCCGCGCTAAGCTGGACATCCAAACCAAGCCGAGCATAAGATCAACTGATATACCGGGCCTAAGATTTTAGATAGCAACTATCTACTAAGACTTATTATATAACTAAAACTTTATTTCATTACGTAAATGTATTAATTTATTTCATCTCACTATACATAAATCACGTTTTTCACATAAAAATTAACCTCACTAGGACTAAGCCTGTATCGAGGAATATATCTAAGACTTCAAAATATCTAGAAACTTACAACTAAGACTTTATTATATATATTTTATTTTATTTATTTATTTAAGGAGAAAACACAGATACAGACAGTAATTAAAAGATAATTTTGTAAAACAATAACTTGAGAATTCGCCTGCATCCTAACTATTTCTCACAGATTGACTGGTAGATAACAATTTCAAATATTTTTTTACATGTAAATAAGGAAAAAGTATAAAAGAAAATTATTTTGTACATAGATAATGCTCAGTGTCCAATAAAAGTGTACAAATATTTATATACAAGTTTAGAGATAAATCATAAAAAAAGTACTTAAAGAGTATAGTGAATGAAGTAAGTACATATATTGCCTACACACTCTATAACTCTTTTTCAGATATGTATTAAAACAGCCAGCACTTCGATCAATTGAAAATCCGCAGCCGCTGCAAGTATAACAACAAGTGATTTAAAACTCATGATAATATTATTAATTACTAAGTTTCTTCAATAGGTATAGCGACAATATTTTACATGCTAATGATAATCTTACAATTAACACGTAAAAAATTACAAGTAACAAATCGTAAACCTTTTGGATCCCTCCCCTGAAACAGCTTGCTTGCTTACGAGATGTGAACAGACGGAGAAGATGTGAAATAACTAAAAATAAAAATCAACACAAAGTTCGAAGAGTTCTCTCCTGGGCGGCAATGTCTCCCGCTTTTGACGATGTGATAAATATAAAACTCGTTCAGGAATTTCACAGATATATCAACGTATTGTACATGACGCGATAGTATATACATACGGTAGCGAAAAAACTTTACAGATTTTGTCGATTTTGTTTCGAAGAAAGTTTGTTGTAGTTTTGATACCGGATCGGATGGTCGCCGGAGACTCGCTAAGTCATTTCAAATTGTGATAAAGTATTTTGACGTTGGTAAAATTGTATCGTAAAAAGTGTTACAAATTCTAAGCAGAGAGGATACCCACAGTATGTCTTAAAGTGGGCGATAGCGCCCCCTTGAGGGCGCTGGAGGCTTTCAGTAGAAGGCTCAAAGAAAATTAGGGGGCGTTAATCTAGAGGGGCGACGCACAGTGGGCGGAAAATCGCCTTTCATAGACATAGAGACTTGAATTTTCAAGGGTCTTTTTTTTTTGGCTACAAATGGATTCTGCTGATCATTACTATGCTATAAAATTTCGTATTAAATAATAATAGTTTTTTTTACTTCCTTATAGCAAAAAAACATTTTTTATAACAAAACCTAGTATTCGCCATTTTGTAAGTTAGTTTTCAAATTAAGTAAAACACTAATAATGGAATTATATCATTTCTACCACCCGTCATTGTTTCCTCGAAGTTTGTATGGAAAACTGTATCGGACTATCGTGCGTACTAAAATACTTCTAAATATGATTAAGTGTGAGTTTTATTTCCTCTCATTGAAACATCCTTTGATTTCAGAAATAGGACATGGGATGTGACTCACACCCTATCTATCCTATCCATATAATAATACATGCTTAAAAATATATTTGCAATAACATATAAAGTTACGCAACAGATGGTAATGTAAAAAAGTAAGTTAAAAACTATGGAAGGCACCATTTTTTTTTTAAATCTCAAAGTGGGCGGTGGTCGAAATAAGTTAGAGATCCTGTGCTATAGACATTTCTTTCGACGCTTCTAAACAAATTAAATATAATAAATTATTATAAGCAATAATTCGTCGCCTGTAATATCGATACAAATTGAAAATATCTCCACCTGTAAAAATTGAACCCCCGCCTTCTGATGTCCGGTCAGACGCTCTGAACCACTGAGCCACGTCGGCTTATTTCCAACCCGCCAAATAATTCAATATGTACGTACTTCAGTCAGTACTGCTTATTATATTTTTTCCACCTGAAAACAACTAACTTTATTTTTGTAGGAAAGGCTTTGTTATTGCTAAATTTCCCACTAGATGGCGTCGAGACATATTATCTCTTCATTTGTTGGTGAAATATTTTGACTTGTCAAATATTATTATTTTTTTAATGATAAACTAATGTTTATAAGACAAGGTTTTTATGCATAGAACAAAGGATAATAAATTATTATAAGCAATAATTAGTCAAATAATTAATTATTATTTTTACTCGGGAGATAGATATTTTCGATCTGTATTAATATTAAAGGCGACTAATTATTATTGCTTATAATAATTTATTATCCTTTGTACTATGCATAAAAACCTTGTCTCATAAACATTACTTTATTTATAAAAAAAATATATATATATATATATACACATATATCTCCACACGGGATGCCCTGAGGTAAATAGTTTCCTTCAGGGCCCATGTAATCTTTGTTCATCAAGTTCTGCAGAAGGAAAAGGTATGAGGGTTGGGCTGAAATCTGGGATCAGTGTGTCCAGGATTGAAGGACGTATGTATCCATCCCTCCCACTGCGATGCAAGGCGATGTGTCGAGAGAGTCCGGCAGGAGAGGTCAAAAGGTCTTCCTAAACCGGCCTCTCCCAATCCCACGCAGTCTTCTATGCTTTCCCGCGCAGGGGAAAGCATAGAAGATCGACCGCTAAACAATTCGGTTTAGGCACACACTTGCTTCATTCAAATTCATACACCGTCTTATTTTGAAATAATTTAACATGAAGACAGATTGTTATAAAATATGCCTTATAATTTGATCGCAAGGAACAATTGATATGAGACGATAAAAATGTATTATTAATTTAATATTATTATCTTTGAAAGGTTCGTTACCAGTACGTACCTAGAGCATTTGGTATAAAAGTGGAGCAGCACTGTTCCGTATAAATTCCTCACCGGTTGAGACCACCGGAGAAGGACGGAAAAATATAAAAGAAATTCCGAAGATTTTCAAACTATTTCGTATATTTTAGAACAATCCCGACTATTCCCGTACGTAACTGATGCTGGAATCTTCACGATTCTACTGGTATTATTATTAATAAGTAGACAGAATACGATTGTAATAATCTCTCTCTTAGTGGTAGATACAGTGTCGCCCTGGAGAAAGACCATTGTTTACAATCGAAATTAAATTTCCTAATTTCCTCCTCCCAAATTGGGAATGCCTTTGTTCCACTCGCTTCGAACATCGTGTGGTAATCACAATAAAAAAAAATCATTCTACATTCAAGATTTGATATTTCGATATTCAAAAATGAACGTACATAAAATCTCCAACACATGTCTGATCTTTGCGAAGAATATGTCAAGCGATGGATTTCCGACATTTTAAAGAACAGAGGAATTTAAATGAAAAATAGTGAATAGCGGACGCGTAATTTCTCAAAGTTACTATTAAATTAATGACAGCGGAAAGCAAAATAAAGTCAAATAAAACTCATTAAGCGAGACAAGATTTAGCAAACACTCCTTTGTGATATTATGAAAACAACCAAATGCAATAAAACTCTTGGATAAAAGTTTCGCTGACATTAACTATCGGATGACGTTTTGGAAAACATTCTTAAAAATTATTTACAAGTCAAACCCTCCCGATAAAGACTGAAAAACTTCGTTTCTCCCCCCAAGGGGTGGAAATTTTCATTTGTTGTTTTTTTCTACAATCAAGGGGAGGAAACAACACATTATTGACCTCATAATTAACCTGAATGAGGTAGAAATGATATCCATGAGGCGTATGTGTGGTAAAACCATGTATGATCGTTTGAGAAATGTGGAGATCCGCAAAGAATGCAAGGCTTATGTAAGCGTAATGAGAAAGATTAAGAAAGGAAGTGAAAGGAGTGTTCGGAGAATATATAACGCAAATTCGAATGGTAGCAGAAGTCGCGGACGCCCGAGGAAGACATGGCACGATAAAGTGAATCAGATACTTGAGTCGGGCCATGTCAAGAGTCGGAATAATAGAAAAGTATGTAAGAGACGATGTATAGATGTGAACGAGGCAAGGAGTTTGTGCCAAGACATTCGTAAACTGGGAACGCATGTCTTTATATTTAGAATTAAAAATAAATTCTTATTCTAACTTAGGTGAAAAATTGTAGACCTACTAATTTATTAGCTTACGTTGGAATTAAGTTGCATTTTAAGATACACTGAATTTTATAAATATTATCTTAAAAAATAACGTATATTTGTTTAGGAACTTAAAGTGTTAAAGTGGCGGCTTAATAGATTGTTAGAATATCAGATATGATAGATCGAAGAGGTTAGGTTAGGTTAGGTTATCATTATCACTGATTTAATATCAAAATAAGAAATAACAAGGTAACGAAATGTCAGTCCCTCCGGAACAATAAATTATTCGCCATTTATCGAATTGTCTTTTCACCAAAAACAGCGTCCATTTCTCATATGAAAGTATTATTACTACGTGTCCCGTCGTCTCAACACGACAACTACTAACTGTACTACAGAAAACTTTCTATCAAAGTTACATAAAATGATTACTATAAGAATTCAAGGTAAGAAATTGTTTGCCAACTTGAATTTGTACTGCCATCGATATTTTCAATTTGCTTCCTATAATCAATTTACCATCTGCAGCATCCTTGAAGTTATTTTGTACTTCAATGTCTTCCATAATGCATCTCCTGATTCCCATCTCGAAAAGGCTTGGAACTGACTTGTTTAGTTCAGAAATAATTTACCTGGCTTCTCAATTTCGTTCACGAAGAGATGCCTTTCTTTAGTATACTATCTGCACTATGAACAGACTACAATTATGGGGGTGTATAGGTTTTTTTAGACACAATTTTAAATAAGGAGTAAATTTTTTGAAGAAAAAGTTTGGGACAATCGAGGGGACTGTACATTTGTATAGTTGAACGATAAAAATTAAAATGTTTAAAACAAATTTCAACTCGTTTTATTATATTTTTTCAGGTGACACCTCACACGAGCGCCCCTGTCTGTACATAGCAAAAGCTGGTGAACTATGTCGCCACCCGGTCGGGCAGCATTGTTGGGGAGGGTTAAGGTAGGGGCTGTAGGAAGGGCTTTATTAATATGGGTCTTGAAGTAGGAAAAACAGATGCCTTTTGAACAAAAACTTTTGCCACTAATAAGGAATGACCTCAACAGCCGGACTCTCGACCTATCGCCTTGTACCGCAGCGGGGAGGATGGATTCACACATCCCATCTAACCCCCGGATTCCTACCCACTCTTCGTGCCCTTTTCCTTCCCAAGGCTTCCTCTCCTTCCTTTCCTTAAAAAGACCAACCACACAGCATCCCCAAAGATACCACAAGCCCTAAGGGAAATTCCTCAGGTTCACCTGTGTGGAGTTAATGTAAAAAAGAGACATCTTGACTCCGAGACGCCAGG
This sequence comes from Hesperophylax magnus, assembly GCA_026573805.1. Lineage (NCBI taxonomy): Eukaryota > Metazoa > Arthropoda > Insecta > Trichoptera > Limnephilidae > Hesperophylax > Hesperophylax magnus. The sequence continues at coordinate 15,143,563 of JAIUSX010000004.1, forward strand.
CAGACAACTACAATGTATTATTTCGAGATTTGAATACTTCGCCTGTACCAATAAAGCATGCAGTTGGCAATACTTCCGAAAAAATAGTATAAGTGTTCAACCGCACGGAATATAGTTACAAGAAGGCTATAATAACATGCCTCAATAATAATAATAATGTTAGCATAATACCATTCTTGCGAATGGGTTCAATATAATTTAAAAAGCAAATTATACTTCATAAATTCTGTTCCGCAACATGTTTATGTTTACCATATGTATGCAAAAGCCCGTATGGACGTATACAATATATATAGTAGTTAACAATAATATTCAATGCCCAGAGTTGCTAAACAAGATTCCATTCAATGTACCTGCGCGTTCTTGTGTCCTGTTCAGAGTTGATCAAAGCAAGTATATAGTAGTTAACAATAATATTCAATGCCCAGAGTTGCTAAACAAGATTCCATTCAATGTACCTGCGCGCTCTTGTGTCCTGTTCAGGGTTGATCAAAGCAAAACGAACTCTAAGCAGAATTCTTGCCTGAACAGACTAGCAATAACTACAATAGCGTATTATCTAAGGTTGATATTTTCAGTTGCGAACTTACCAAATACAAGAGGTCCATAAAAGAATATTTCTCTGATGGTTTGTGAATAATGTTTATGTCTCTATTGTTTATATCTCTATTATGATTTGATTTATATGTACAACCTCTCTCCATGGCTATAAATGTATTGTTTTGGAAATTTTTCGTTTTATATAATTTTGTTTTGTATAAATTTTTTAATTCATATTCCTTTCTCACAAATTTAAATAACTTATTCCATATTATGCTGTCTCAGTTAAAGTCACAAGGAGGAAATCCATAATTGGTTTTATTTTACTATATAATACTTTGTACAAACTGATTAAATGTAAACTGTCGATTTCCCGAAAATGAATAAATAAATATACTATTTATGACGAAAAGAAAAATTCAAAATGAAGTTGCAGAAAAGATACATCAATCAAATATTGATAATGAAAATTCAAGCATTTCTAACTACATGGTTTAATTTCACGTTACATTTCGTATAATCAATTCCAGCGCATCCTTTGCATAGTTTGTGATTGGGGGTCGAGGGGGGGAGGTGGTCATTAGAAATAATTTCCCTAGATAAACACTGCAATTAACTCGCTAATATACGATGTTCAACACTGCAATTAAATTGTTTGTTGCGAAAGACTAATAGAGGGAGCTAACGAGGTGCACTGATAAATTAAATATTAATTTACCAAACGAAATAATAAACGGAAGCTTTTGCCTATTGTATTTAACTTCATTCCAAAGGCACAAAAAATCCCACTCTCATTCGAAATTGACAAAAATATTATAACATTTTAAAAATGAAAAGCTCAAATAAAAAGCTCGATACAAAACAGTTAATCTTATGTTTAATGTAATATTTTATTTTATGGTATTTCTTCTCTTTGTTATTCATATTTATACAAACATGTTAGTAGGCTTAGGCACCAGTTAAAAGTACAAATACCTATTATTTCATTATTATTGTAATACTATACTTATCAAACAACTTATCAAAATGTTAATACTCATACTAATTTGACTGTCCTAAAACGGGAATCCTCCTAGTTGGGCAGTCAAAACATTTCTTAAATAATGTATTTAAATGTATAATCTTTTACTAAATAAAAAAAATAAAAAATAAAAATAAATAAATAAAAACATAGGAAGATCAGAAATAGAAAATATACTGACACCAAATACATGACCATAAATGTATAATTACTTCATATTATCCATACTACTAAATTTTAATATGCAAATGAAATCCTCAGCACGGGGGATCCCAGTGAGGATATCACTATATCTATTTACAAAAAAAAAGTAAAATAATAAAAAATATATTAGTATTAAACCCTGCTACAAGTGGGGTTAGACATGTTTAGTGTCCACATCTGAATAGTAGGGTACATCCGACCTTTTCTTTTTCGGGCAGTTGGGACACTTGTGCATTTATGACTTTTTAAAACATGTCAATATATTTTTGTGAGCACAACCGCTTCAAACTATCTGGAGCCATTGAGACTATATAATCCACAATTGGGGTATGATGTGAGGCTGAATGTAGTGGAGAGGGGAAGGAGTACCGGACTATTCAGATATAGTCACCAAACACGGCAAGAGCCATTTCAAGAAACGTTACAATGGTAGTCTTTCACCAGGGAGATAATGAGAGTAGCAAATATACTAAACTTAATTTAAAAAAAAATATAAAATTCGATTGGAACAACTCAACCACGGATGCCGTCAACGTGGTGTTTGAATCTTTGATATGTCCATAAGAATATAGTTGAGTGAGATATTATAAATAAAAACTACTAATCTTTACCATAGCTTAGTAATAAAATAAAAATATAAATATATTTATTGAAATAAATGTGTTCACTGGAGTGTCACAAAAATCAGTAGGAAGGAACACTTCATTGTTTCAGATTACAGAGGAAAAGTATCAAAAACGATTCCATTACAAAAAACACATTACAATATCTCCACCGCAACGCAACGAGGCGACGTGATTGGTTATAATGTGTTTTTTGTTTGGCTTTAGTCGGTTTATTTAGGCGTATCTAAAAAAAACCTAAGAGAAGGGCCTAGAAGACCGGGGGAAGGAGAAGAGAAAGAGGTTGGTTGGGATGGGTTGGGTTCGGTTGGAGAAATAGCTGATGATTAATCGCTCGTGTCCAATGATGGCACCGGATCATTCTGTCTTGTGGATTCGAGCGATATAGAGGCGCATTGGAAACTAAATATCGTGAGAGAAATGGTAATTGTTGTATCTCCAGGTTTTTCACAAACTCTCTTATTAGATAACATTCGGGCTACAACAAAACACTTGGACTTTTAATGTTATAGATTGAAATTGGCTATGATATCGTCAAACGGTATTTTTGTTACACATTGTATATAAAGACTGTTAAAGTTTAGTTTCGAGTTGGTACTAATAAAAAAATTCTTTGACTGGTCTCCAAAAGAACTGGCAACGTTGGATTTTCCGCAGACTGACATGAAAGACTTAAAAAAGCTAGGTTATTTCGGAAATTTCTTAATTGACTGTTGCCGCATGAATTTAATATGAATTCTATGAAAGTGATGTTTTTTAATAACATAAATATTTTATGCTTCAATCAACGTTTATATCGCATTAACAATGAATTCAAAATCTCATTTTTAATTGTTGTTATTCTCTGGAAAGTATTGTTATATTTTGTATTGTAAAAACGAGATCAAAAATGAGGTCACAGTTTTCTTGTAGATTCCAATAATGCAATATTAGCTCTTAGAGGATTGTAACTGGTAAAACGGTATCGCATCTACATACATAAGCAATCACTTCACCACAATATTCGTTTACACATCTGCCCTGATGATGGACATTGTAATGCTGTCCGAAACGTTGGCTATATAAGGAGGTAGCGCAACACGGCATTAAACCCCAAAAATAAACCACTATAATACTTTTGGCCGTGAAAACCTCACCATGCGTCTTACGTTCAATTCCTCGGCTACTTAGTCCTCCATCACGACACAAGTAAAATTTTATGCTAGCTGTGGTGGTAGTAGAAATTTTTCAAATATTTTCAGATTATAACGGGTTGCGGGAATATTTGTCTTTCTATTAAATTTTTTTTAAATAAATAATGCAAATATTTTGGCGTGACGTGACGCTGGCCCTTTGGGAAATTCCCAGTCCGTCCCTATCAGCAGCATCCGTGTGTAACGTCCAGGGTAATTGGTGTGGGTAATGCAATTTGTCAACCACAACGCGATAGAAACGGCATTACACCATTGTTCTACAAAAATATCCTAGTAACAATAATAATACGTTTAATACAATTTTAATGCCCCGTCTTGTATTAAACATCAGTTATTAGTTGAGAACAATGGGTTATTTCGAAGAGGCGGGCTGCGCAGTGCTAATAACGTAATAACTTCTATAATAACACTTATAATGGTATCCATTATTTAACATGACTAATGGTATTCCGTCCAGAGTGGATGTGAAGCATGGGGGTTATAGTGATTTGAAGAAGAAGAGTGTGTTTTCATACGAGGAGTTTGCGTCAGAAAGTTATTGAGGTAATGCCATTGTTTTGCATGGTAATTTCAGTTGAACAATAGAGAATTTCTCCGGTGGGAGGGGCGAGTTGTGACAAAACAGGATACAATTATTATTCTAAATTAATTGTTAAATTGATAGCACAAAAACTGTTGTGAAAACTTCCCAATCAATGATATCTAATAATGAATAATAATAATAATAATAATAATTGGGTTTATTTTGTCTATGGTGTTTAAATGTTCACATAAATATTTTGTGAGAAGTGTAGTTCTTGCTTAATTGGGTTTATTTTGTCTACGGTGTTTTTTTTTAGCTTTGGCAATATTTTTAAGGAAGGAAGCACAGCTTTTGTTTTTGTGCACTTCCTCCCCGGTCAGCTTTGGGCAGCTGGTCGCGGATCTTGTCACTCGCCATTTAAGGTGTTTTAATCTGAGTTAATAATGGTTAAATAATAATCACTTATTATTATAAGAATAATAAGGTGTGAATTATTATTTTATTTACAATCAAATTCCAAAGACCATTGTGAAGTTCTAACTTCTAAAATCACTATGCAGGGGTATTATGCCGTGTTGCGCTACCTCCTTCTTTAGCCAAAGTTTCGGACAGCATTACAGTGTTCATCGGACAGATGAATCAGTTGTGTAATCATCACACATCTGCCCTGATGATGCCACACTGTAATGCCCCAAAAATAGATCATTATAATAATCTTCACCAACAAAAACATAAACCTCCGTGGACATAAAAAAAAACATCTTTGGCATCCAATCCTAGGAAACACTTCCTTGCAAATAGAGTAGTAGCCCAGTCAATAAACGCATTAAACTGGAACAAATTAAGGTAAAGCTGAATTTTTGAAGGTGAATAGTACCTACCCCAGGGAATATTTTCACAAACTTCCCTCCACTGTGTCCCCTCAAACATTGAAATTATAGGGATCTACTAATGCCTCCTAAACTAAATCATATACCAGAAAAAAATTCCACCAATTAACTGTTTATAAAACGACCTGAAATTATACTGAACAAAACTTTTTTATCTGGAACAGATTGGCAAATAATAATGAGATTGTTGTTGCAAAACTATGTTTTCAAGTTGTTTTCAATATGAAAAAAAGATTTCGTAAAAATATTTGGCAAACGTAATAATTTTTAAAACGATGCATAACATTGCTTGACTATATCCTTCATGCTCGTCCGGAATCCGTCTTAATCCATACGCGGTACGGCGCAGCGCGCTGGCGACATGCGCAGCGTCAATTTAATTCAACAAACTAATAAAGGCGTTCCGCAGGGTTCTGTCTTAGGTCCATTGTTGTTCATTTTTTTATTTTTTTTTTTATTTATTCAGTGAGTTTTATGAATTACAATTTTTGTGTACTTAATAACTCCCACACTAGGCTTATGCCCGTGTTGTGGTAGTCATAATGCTATAAATTACAATAAAACCATATGTTGTAGTAAGAAAAAATAAAACATAATATGGAAGGAAAAAAAAAAAGAAAATAAACATATTTAAGGAAAATATAAAACAAAATATATGTTTTTCATACATGCAAACATACATACATACACATATATAGATGCTCAGATATATATACATATACATACATACATAGATCAGGGTGGCCACAAAAAAACGGATTTCAAAATTCCCTGATAATTCCAGGTTTTCCAGGGCAGTTTCTATATTTTTCCCTGATATGTTTTATTTGGTATAAGGACATATCGTTCAAAATTTTATTTTTGAAACACGATTTTCATCTACGCCAGAAAATTAGAACAGATACATAAATAAATATATATATATATGAATGATATTATCAGTGTTAAAGCATTGTGCAATTAAACTCTTTGCTCATTATACATTGTTATACATAGCCAGTAAAAATTTACAGGACGCCATTGAAAAAATACAAATTGACTTAAATTATGTAACACTTTGGTTAAACCAAAACAAACTAAAATTGAATGTTATGAAAACAAAGTTTTTAATTGTAGATAGTGTAGGGGGAAACGAGCAGGCAATACTAAAAATTGATAACGTAAACATAGAAAGGGTGAGTAGTTTTAAATATCTGGGTGTAATATTAGATGAAAAATTAAAATTTGATAAACACTTAGAATACATAACAAAGAAAATTGCTAAAAAAGTTGGATTCCTAAAAAGGATCAGAAATAACTTGGATCTAAAGACAACGCGCCTTGTTTACAATTCTATTGTTACTCCCATTTAAATTATTGTTCTAGTGTTTTATTCTTATGTAACGAAGCCCAAAATAATAAACTACAGGTTATACAAAATAGGGGATGAGGATGATTTTAAATGCAACATTTTTACTAGAGTTAAAATTATGTTACAAAATTTAAATATGATGACAACCAAACAACATATAATATATAATACGTTAACAATGATGTATAAGCTTCAAAATAATATGCTCCCAAATTATCTGCAAAGAAATATTATGTACCATGAAAATGTTCATAATTATCCTACGAGAAGACGCAGAGATTTTAGGCTTCCCAAAACTAAACTTTCATGCACACAAAATAGCGCGTTTTATAAAGGGCAAAAACTTTATAATAACCTACCATATGTCATAAAGGAAGCCCCAAGCCTTAGCACTTTTCGTAGGACATGTGCTTTATATGTAAAAAATAATTTTTGATTGTTGAACATACTCACCAATATTATTTTAGTCACCTAGATATCTTATATAATGTAATTTTGTGTATTTATCTTTTTCTCTTAAAATGTAATTGTTATTTTTTGTATTTTTTATATTTTCCTACTAGATGTATGAAAAAATTTGGGTACATCTAAGTAAAGATTCAAAAACAAAACAAATTTAAAGCTCGATTGGATTCTTATCTGGAGAGAAGAAAGATTAACTTATTTTAAAATAAAACAACTTATTTAGTGTTAAACTTTTTGTGAAATCAAATAATAAGATAAAGGTAGTTGGTCTCAGTATCGTCCTGGTGAAAGAATACCATTAAGAATTGAAAGGAATTTTAGCGGTCACCTCTCCACTTCCTCTACTCTCACAATATATCCCCCCAATTGGGGATGCCAAAGCCCCTCTAGTTCCGGGAGTTATTAACGGTATAATAGAAATTATACCGTTGTGATTGGTTCTTCAAATAAACAACCCCTTCTTAACACTGTGTCTTTTATTTTGACGAAAAACTCTTACAATCAGAAATGAGTGTGTAGGACAGCCTGGAGGCCAACGTCCTTTCTTTTAAGCTCTCAAAATCTCTCTGATGCTAGAAACCTAATCCACCGAGCAAAATGAACACGTGTTCTTTTCCTAATATAAGTATTTGTATGAAGACGCGTTCCGCATTTAACTTCTCATAAAACATTTGATTTTGACTGATACTTTGTTAGGAACTAGTTCAATTAATTCGTTACAGGCCCGCCGCCCAGTTTTTAACAGGAAAACGAATAATATGAACAAATTTTTATTAAATTAACAGTATATCATATCAGTAAGTTTTCTCTGTGTGCTAGCCCACCTCAGTTCTGAAGATGGAGGGGCAAACCTATATACTAACGGCATCTGTCGGATAAGTCTATAACCTCTAAGATATATCTACACTAGAGCCTTCTATGTCTTATAGGTCGAACTATCACAAATACAAATACGTTTATTTTGTACAAGTTCGATACTGAAAGCATAATCCAATCGTCTTCCATTATCGAATTGTCCGTGAAACTCCACAATTAAATAAACTAAACGTGCAAAAAATGTTTAAACACTTCGTAAAGAAAGCGAAACGAGCGAAATTTAAACGACCCTGAGAGAGACTTCTAGTTAATTACTAATGGCCTGTAGTTAAGTACGAAGTTATCGGGTATTTCGGGACGGTTCTTTTTATCCGCGCCGCGGGAGCGGGAGATCCAGCCTACCGCCCCCTATACTCTATCGGATACAGTTAATTATAGTTATCTGGCCCGGGGGGGGGGGGCGGGAATATGGGAAAGCAAAGCAAAAAAAGGAGAGCAGTATATAACTGGGATGATGTATTATGGGGAAAAAAGGACAGAAATTATGTCAAATGTAGAAAGATTTAATGCGGTATTTTTATAGCTCTTATATACCGTAAAACAATAGGCGAAACATGGGAGAGGACCAGCCTGCTATTGCACACCCTTCGTGTCATGGGAATGTGAATTATTACAGAGGTACTCCCAGTATCGCCCTGGTGAGATTGAAACTTCCAATTGTAATTTGTAATGGCTTGATCTATGTTAAGTAACAAGATTTAAAAACAATTATATTGACAATTCTCAACCTTCTGTACTCACCAGTTTCCTTCCGCCTTGCAAAATACGCCTACTAACCGGAGCCGGTGAAACTATGTTGTGAGGGTGAAGGGATTAAGGAGGGTCAGAAGATGGGGAAGAGGAACGTTGGGAAGTATCCGGCTATTCAGAGCTGGTCACCGAACACGGCTAGTGCCATTTTAAGCAAAGTTTCAATTCTGAAATACTAACAGTATGGTACTTCAACAGGACTACACTGTTAGTATCTACAATAGTACCACTCTTGATTGACGTTTGAGACTTAAAATATGATGGTAAGCGACACATGACGCTGACATAATCTTGTTAAAATTTAATCAGCGTAACGTGTGAGCCATTTCAGTACCGCAGAGTCAAATCTAGCATACTGTCTATCAGCGGTGCGGTATTATTACACCATACAATTGGCTTCCCGAAACATACGAAAACAGGCAAAACCAACTGAAAGCACCGACTTCATTTCTGTTATATTGAGTAAAATGGAAATGAATTCCGGCAAAGAACGGGATTTCTCAAGAATGTGAACAAAGCCGTGGGATGATTTGGTTCCCCGGGGGATTTATTTGTAAAGGAAACAGAACTTTGATCGAAATACACGGAAACAGGTATCTGCACAGTCCACATTTTATTGAAATCGTATTCTCGTTTTCAGCGGTTATAGTAAAAACAATAATATTTGGCTAATTTATACATCCCCGTCTTCGTCAAAAATCACCTCATGGGCGCTGTACACATATATCTATTGAATAATAAATACAGCTAGCTTACAATTACGATTCATAATAAGTAGTGACTTACATCTAAGACTTATTTAGACTCATAACTACTGACTTAAAACTAGTGACTTACATCTAGTGATTTAAGACTATGACCAATTAGTAGGGTTTTTGAAAATGAGTTGAAACTGTGCGAAACCGGTTAGTGATTAAATATTAGTACGATATAAAAATTACATATAGAATTTTTAAAACGAATGAACACTGGCGCCCAACGTGGGGCAACCATTTTTCGTATATTTTTAAATAATATTTAATAGCAAATAAACGCCGCTCTAGCTTATTCGTCACTCCCCATTTCTAGCTTCCCTCCTCCCCCGACCCCTCCCTAAAACAAAACTTTGAATATTTCAAACTTATCTCCCAGTTTTCGCTTTCACACATTGTTTTCGTGCGAATCTCTGGATGTTTTCATACATAAATAACGCAGAGGAAAATATATTACATCAAAGTTGCGGCAGTTCGTTTCAGATTCGGGGTCATTACGCTTTGGACCTCTTTCTGTTTTGATCAATGGGAAATTTGAATAAGTTATTTTCCAGTTTCTTTTATGGTATTCTATGCATTGTTTTTTTTTTACTAGGGTCACTTTTAACAAAGAAATTGGAAGAAAAAATTACAAATAAAAAAATGGATCAAATCGAAAAATTCGGTTAACACTTGCGACCATTGAACAACAATAATATTTGAATGATTTGTATAGCGCCGTTTTTGTGCAAAATCACCTCAAGTGGCTGTACAAATGTATAATACATGTCTACAATGATCTATGTTATTACTTATATATGGAGATAATATACGGTACAATACTTACCTGGTAGGTCACTTGACATTAACACTTAATTAACATTAACTAATTGTTTATTAGCGAAATTTAGATACAGGATTTAGGACGTAATTGGAAAATTGGATATAACTGGACTTTCTCTCAGGAATGGTGTATTTAATTTAAGGGTATGACAGCTTAAAAAGGTAAGTTTTTAGTTTATACCTGAATTCTGTTGGACTTATGGATCTTAGTTCCGGAGGGAGTTTATTCCAAGCTTTCGGCCATAACAATATTATGGATGCTTGCAACAGAAGATGTCGATTATTATGTACGGTAAAATACCAAGCTATGTAACTAACTAATTAACTATCATTCCGTCCCGTAGGGGCAGGCAGAGAAGACAGACCGCCAAACAACTCGGTCTTGGCACACACTCCTTGCCTCATTCACATTCCTACATCGTCTCTTACGTGCCCTTCTTATAGACTGACTCTTGAAATGATTTAACTCGTATTTACTTCTCTTGTACAAGTATTTAGTTCATATCATAAACATGTTTATACACCATCAAGTTACAAAAATTCTGTTAGAAATTTGTAATCATTCCTAAAAGTTGGCAAACATAACATGTGGGAATTAATTGAAGAAATAATGTAAGTAATCCTAAAATTGAAATAGAGATCGAAACAAATGATTGAATGTAATTAGATTTCAATGGCAAGTGGTGTTTTTCTTATCTAAACTACCTATAGACTTTCACATACAATGCAGTACATATATTTTGAAAAATAACAATGAAAAAAATGTAGGTAACATAACACATACCAAATATAAAATATAAATAAGTGACGTAAAAATAGATAATCTGTCAATATCCTCCAAATCAACGATAATCTTAATTAAAACATATAAAATTATTATCGAATAGATGTTATCCGAGCCCCATTACCACCGTTACCATTTATTATTATTGTAGACCAGATCATATGAGTCGAGCCCCTGTTGCGACCGTTACCATTTATTATTATTGTAGACCAGATCATATGAGTCGAGCCCCTGTTGCGACCGTTACCTTTTATTGTCGACTAGATGATATGAGTTGAGCCCCTGTTGCGACCGTTACCATTTATTATTATTGTCGACTAGATCATATGAGTTGAGCCCCTGTTGCGACCGTTACCTTTTATTGTCGACTAGATGATATGAGTTGAGCCCCTGTTGCGACCGTTACCTTTTATTGTCGACTAGATGATATGAGTCGAGCCCCAGTTGCGACCGTTACCTTTTTTCTTTTAGGAGTATTCATTTAATACATATTTTCACGGTGAGTAATAATTTATAATATTATCAATAGATAATATTATTCACCATAATATTCAAACATATTATTAAAAATGTCAAAAAAATAATTGATAAACGCCCTTGAGGTGATATTTTTTACTAAGCGGCGCTGTAAACATTGTCCCATAATGATAAAAGGAGGGATTTAAATTGGTTTTCAATTCAATTGCCTTTAATCGCATTTTCGGAGAAATTGTGAAATATTAATAATGATAACTTGATGAACAAACGTTGTGAAATTTCATAAGTCAAGTATTAACTGAAATGCCGTTGATGGGGTTTGCTAATGATAATCAGTTAATGTTATTTCCTGACAATGGTAAGCTTTTAATGCCTCTTATTTAACATATTACAATAACCTAGAAGTCAGGATTTATTTCAGTGCAGAAATTCTGGTACTAACTACCATATGTACTCCTCATTGTCCAGAATACTTATGGAGGAAAATAATTATACCGTTTCAGTGGACCTCTTTAATGTATCACTTAACAAATACAAAAGATTGTTAATGAGACAGTTCAGTTATGTACTGTATTAAGCCTACACATACCCGATTTTTACCGATTTATAACAAGTTTCTCCACCATTGTTCAAAATTGTACCATTCTGAAGATGGATTTGATTGAGTAAAAGGAGTCGGGTCAATAAAACCAAAAAAAAAAAAAAAAAAGTTTTAAATTATTTTTGATTGAATTGAATTTAATTTCACACATTCATACACAAAACAATAAAACCTTAAAAGGTTCGCCGAATAAAAATTAAAGCATTTTGCCGATATATTTTCTAATGTGAATAACGCACACAAGTCCCAACTATTCGGAGCCAGTAGGACTATAGCATCCCCAATTGGACAATGTTGCGAGGCTGAAGGAAGTGGGGTAGGGAAAGGTTGGGAAGTACCTAGTTATTAAATTCTGGTCATCGAAACGGCTTAATCCATTGCAAGCAGTGTTTCCAGCTTTTGATGAAATTTTGCGCACTTGACGTTCAAAATAAGAGAAAAATTACTGCCTAAATCTCATTTCGAAAAACTCTGCGAAAAGCCCGGGTACCGCCGGGGACTTCAGCTAGTCTTGATATAAATACGAGGTCGTCTATTTGAAATTTAAATAAATTATTAAAAAATACACAAATATAATTAGGTATTCTCTAAAAATTACTTCCGTCCCTCTACCGGGGTGGCAGGATGAGTCAGGCGGTGAGGGTTTGGTCGGATTGAAAGGGATGTAATAAGGGATACAAGCAGCCAGGGATATAACACTAATTAAAAGCCTGCGCGCTGTATCGCCAGAAAATAGGCCTTAGTTTAAAACTTCACGCCGAAGAAAACCGCTGATCGGTCAGTGGGGAAAAGGGATTCACGTGATAGCTAGATATATTCCGACTAGATGTGCAAATATAAAAATATCATACAAAACTTCACAGAAGTTTTAAAAAACCAATCTGAACTAGACCGATTTTATTTATTGGACTGATTCCTTAACCTATTAAAATCAATGTATCAACTCTCTTAAAAAGGCTCTCGTCTAGCAACCCGGTGGCGGGTTCAAATCCCGAAGTGCGCAAGTAAATTTGAGTTAATTTATTTGTGTTATTTCATAATTTAATCATTTTAATATAAGCAGCACGTTCTTCTATACTTTCTGTCCTCCATGGCGTAAGAACACCATTCGGAATTGAAACATTGCTTGATATTATGTTTAGTGACCAGATATGGGTAGCCAGCACCTTCCTCTTCCCCATCTCCTTCCCTTCCCCACTACCTTCAGCCTCACACATACCCCGATTGGGGATGCCATAATCTCACTGGCTCCAGGCGGTTGGGAACACTTGCGACCCTTGTGCGGTATAATTACAAGTTATGTACTATCGTGATTTATCCATGAAGAAAATGAGTCTTTTTTTTATCAAGATACTGTTAAAAAAGCGTCTGCAGGACCACTTCCTAATAATTTATTAGTCAATTAGAATATGTCTGATCACGTGCTCAACGCAGGTTGCTTTTCCGAATAAATATCATGGATGAGATGCGAACGTATTATTATTTTTCAGAACACGTGTTCCGACTTCCTCGTAATTATTTATTTATTTATTAATTTTCGGGAAATCGTCAGTTTACATTTAATCAGTTTGTACATAACTATTATATAGCCAAAATAAAACCAATTATGGATTTCCTCCTTGTGACTTTACCTCTACTGAGACAGCATAATATGGAATAAGTAAATTAAATTTGTAAGAAAGGAATATGAACTAAAAAAATTTATACAAAACAAAAGATTATATAAAACGAAAAATTTACAAAACAATACATTTATAGCAATGGAGAGAGGTTTTAGATATAAATCATATCATAAACAATAAAGACATAAACATTATTCACAAACCATCAGAGAAATATTCTTTTATGGACCTTTTGTAATTGGTAAGTTCGCAACTGAAAATATCAACCTTGGATAATACGCTATTGTAATTATTACATAGTCAGTTCAGGCGAGAATTCTGCTAAGAGTTAGTTTTGCATTGATCAACCCTGAACAGGACACAAGAGCGTGTTGAACGCGCAGGTACATTGAATGGAATCTTGTTTAGCAACTTTGGGAATTGAATATTATTGTTAACTACTTTATATTTACTGATAATTTGTTATGAAACTTTTGAATACATTCGTTATAGGCCCGCAGTACCATTTTTACAAGGAAAACGAATAATTTAACGAGATTTTTAATAAATGAACAATATTTCATATCAGTAAGTTTTCTCCGTGTTGTTGGGGTATTATGCCGTGTTGTGCAACCTACTTCTATAGCTAGCGTTTCGGACAGCATTATAGTGCTATATGGAATTGAAAACATTAACATAAAATACTTCAGTAATATATTTGTACCTGACCAATCCTGCGTGTGTTATATCAACGCGTTAATGGTATTTTTAGAACTACCGGCAGAGGTTGAGGTCCATTTAAGGACAATTGGGAATTCATTAAACCCGACATTAAAATAAAACATCAGAGCAGTTAACTCAATCACGATTTAAATAATTTCTTTTAAATGTGCGGCAATTAAATTTAACATCATTGCTGATTGGTGATTTAAGAAGTGATTTTAATTCTATGTTTTTTCATAGTTTTGACAAAATCTGCGTAAGTTTTTCTTTAGTCTATGTGGCTCAAATCCCATAGTCTCTCATTTAGATGACCCAAATTCCATGGTCTCTAATCTAGGTGGCCCAAATCCCATAGTATCTGATCTAGGTTGCCCAAATCCCATATTATCTAATCTAGGTGACCCAAATCCCATAGTCTCTAATCTAGGTGACCCAAATCCCATAGTCTCTAATTTAGGTGGCCCAAATCCCATAGTCTCTAATCTAGGTGACCCAAATCCCATAGTCTAGGTGGCAATAGCTCAATTGGTAGAGACGCCAGTCCTGGAAAGACTGGAAGATCTGTTTTTTTACATTAACCCCACACGGGAGGCCCAGAAAAAAATAATTTCCCTCAGGTCCTATGTCATCTTTGGGGATGCTTTGTGGGGAGTCTTTTTAAGGAAAGAAAGAATGGTAAGATTCGGGAAGGAAAAAGGTATGAGGGGTGGGTCAGTATGTCCAGGAGTGACGTATGAATCCATTCTACTGCGATAAAGCAAGCCTAACCCTATGAACCCGGGCACCCCTGCTAAGTCATCAAACGTAGCGAACCACTTGGGACGATCTACGGCAGAGGTGTTGGTTATCCAATGAATGGTCCTATACCTATACTGGTACCCATACCCGCCTCCCAATTGTTCGAGTACCAGTTCCGACCGTTACCTTATTTTATTTTCTGTGTCTTTCATTGAGAGTTGTTGATATTATATTATTCAATGATTAGAAAATATTCAATAAACACTTGGGGTGCACCCCAAGAGTTGGTAAAGAGGATGGAATGACATACCTCCGTTCTGGCACACAGTCCTTGCTTTATCTACATTAAAAAAAATACTCACTAATTATTCAAACCTTTGACATGAGACATCTTCAGATTTTTAAAATTAGTTTTTTAATGTTAATATAGCACACGGAGCCAGTGCGACTATGGTTTCCTCGACTATGTTATGTTGTGAAATCTGGTCACCAAACACGGTTAAAGTAAAGATTCTGTTGGTGGTGATACGAGTTACTTTTGAAATAATCAAAACATTATTAATTATTATTTTTTTGGTAAACTAATGTTTTAAGACAAGATTTTTTATGCATAGCACAAAGGGTAACAATTATTTTACAAGCAATAATTATTCGCCTGAAACACTCCCGTGAAACGTCCCGTTGGCGTCATGTATCTTTTATCAGGAGATTTTTCAATGTGGATGAGTGTTTCAGGCGAATAATTATTGCTTGTAAAATAATTGTTACCCTTTGTGCTATGCATAAAAAATCTTGTCTTAAAACATTAGTTTACCAAAAAAATAATAATTAATATTTGACAAGTTCAAGTATTTCACCTAAAAATGTAGACAATTTGTCTCGACGCCATCTAGTGAGACAGTTAGCACTTACAATGCCTTTCTCATATAAAATAAAGTTGGTTGTTTTCAGGTGAAAAAATGTAACAAGCAGTAATCGTTGAATGAAACACTAGTATATATTGAATTATTTCGCGGATAAGAGATAAGCCGCCATAGCTCAGTGGTCAGAGCTGTCGACCGGAAATCGAAGTGACACGGGTTCGTGTCCCGTTGGCGTCATGTATCTTTTATCAGGAGATTTTTCAATGTGGATGAGTGTTTCAGGCGAATAATTATTGCTTGTAAAATAATCAAAACATTATTATTTTAATTACCTGTCTACCGCTGTAGATTTGTCACTAGTCGTGATGTGACGAAGAGATTGAAGAATTAAATAATTATTGCATAGCTTGTTTTAGTTTAAACTATTTTCATCGTAGTTTAAAGAAGCGTTTTCAGTATTTACAAAGTCCTCTAACTGCGCCATCGGTTACCCCCCGCTATCTTATTTATTCACCAAGTTCACCCTCCGTCTTCTCTATCTCCCTCTCATCCCCTAACTATACCTAAATAACAGTGGCGTGCTTTGCTCTGTGACCAAAGATAAGCTGTGCACAGTATTTAATGCCGGGAATGAATAAAATTTCTTGATGATATTCTGCATTGAATATTTAAAATTGGCTAAAAGGGATTAATCGATCAATCATCTAACTATGTCGATATCAGAATTGATTTTGTTCAACGGCTAGATTCCTCTCCCCACCGGCATGACCATTGGCAAGTTAGTCTTGCAGGCTGGGAGTTAGAATAGTCTATGTTGACGGTGGCGGAGATAACCATTGGGAATATAGAATTGAATGCTTTCCATGATGACCAAGTATTTAAACCATCCACAAATCAGTCTGAAGAAATGTGTAGCATTGCGCACATCCTTCCTGACTTGTAGATGGTTTATTCTGAGCATACCCAAAGGGTAGTAGCCATAATTATATTGAGAAATCTCAGAAATTTCTTCTGAACTTTCTCCAACATGGTTGATTTCTATTTGTTACTGAGTTTAAATATACGAGCAAGTTGGTTATTAAAATATTATATTGTGGGTTATATGTATGTATTTTATCGCTCATCTAAATTTTTCACACGAATGAGTTCCAAGAGTATGTATGTGTGAGACGATGTATGAATGTGAATGAGGCAAGGAGTGTGTGCCAAGACCCAGTTGTTTGGCGGTCCGTCCTCTCTGCCTATGTGATGGTTAAGTTAGTATTTTTTTTAAATACAACAAATATTTGATGTATTTTTTGTTTTTCTATTAGGTATATTTTTACAATAAAACTATATAAATTTATTTTGGACCACTTTCATTTTAATTACACTCTACCTGTTTCGGAAGCACTCTTCCTTCGTCAGGAGAATATTAAAACTAAGTTTAGGTTTAAGTTTTAATATTCTCCTGACGAAGGAAGGGTGCTTCCGAAACCGGTAGAGTGTAATTAAAATTAAAGTGGTCTAAAGCAAATTTATATATTTTTATTGTAAATTATGACGAGCCACAAAGTTAATGCTTATTACAAATAGGTATATTTTTATTTGGTTGTTTTTTTGTTTGTGGTAGACGGTCTTCCTGGTCGAGGGGTAGGGCTCTCGACTAGCAAGCTGGAGGTCGCGGGTTCAAATCCCGACGTGCTCAAGTAAATTTTATTTGATGAATTTGTCTTATTTCTCAAATTACTAATTTAAAAATAATATATATTATATTGGCGGCACGTTCCACAGTAGAAAATACTCTCAGTATCGCCGTGGTGTAAGACCACCATTCGCAATTGAAACGTAGCTTGAAATGACTTTAGATGTGTTTGGTGACCAGATCTGAATAGCCAGGTATTTCAGCCTTCCTTTTCCCCATCTCCTTTCACTCTAACTACCGTCAGCCTCACAACATACCCCAATTGGGGATACCATAGTCTCAATGGCTCAAGACAGTTGAGACTATGGTGCGGTATCACTTAATTATTTTATTTAAAAAGGCACTGCTTTTCAACCTGTACGGTCTACCACTGCTAAATGGGTCAAGTCCCGTTCCGTCGGCACTCCGGAACGGCCGCGGTCTTTTCCGGTCTATCCTGACGCCAGGATTTATTTCCAATTGCCGAGTTCCAGCGCGAAGCTCGCTTTGTTTGCGGCCCGGAAACACCTATCCCGAGAAATGGGAGCGTGATAAACCCGAAACGTAAACATTCGGATTCTTCGGACGGATAACTTATTCACCTTGTGCTTCGGATTACACGGTGAGCCGTTTCAAACGCGAGGGGATTTTGAGATTTAAAATAAGACTACTACAAATCTGCCTTGGTAAAGCACAACTTTAGCAAAATAAGATACGTATGCAACTAATAATTTATTATCATAAGAACATCTTTGATATTTTTCAAACTCGAAAAATATTGATGACATTTATAATACATTAGCTAAGACCAGTTAAAATTCACGGGATATCATAATTCCAATTTTGAAAAAGACGATAAAATAATATTGTGTTAAAATAACATATTATAATTAGGAACCTAATTATCGTTGGTCAGAATTATTCTTCATACAAGCAGTTCCAATTTTGGAAAGGAATAGTAAATTCTAAGAAAATTTGAGTTCATTGAATATGAATAATTTCAAGCGGGAATAACGCACATCACAGACAACCGAAATCAGTTTGTTTGATATGTTACATTATTGGGAATAAATTTACATCAAAAGTTTTCTGCAGATGTTTCGTTATTTAGCTATTTATTCTAGCAAAAGCATCAACCTGTAGTAACTGACTTATTATAATAATAGCACAAGTACATAATCTGGCAGGGCTTTAATAATAGCACAAGAACATAACCTGTCAGATCTTTGATAATACCACAAGTACATAACCTGGCAGATCTTTAATAATAGCACAAGTACATAACCTGGCAGGGCTTTGATAATAGCACAAGAACATAACCTGTCAGATCTTTAATAATACCACAAGTACATAACCTGGCAGAGCTTTAATAATAGCACAAGTAAATAACCTGACAGATCTTTTTTTAAAACATGGTTTGATTTAGTATGTATCTACATAATATATTTTATTAATTAAAAGTGAAAATACGATCATTTTTACGCGTTAATTTTATAAACTTGTGAAGCAAATTATAATATTATGTGGTATATGAAGAGAATTTTGAATATGATGCATTAAATATATTTTGTCTTCCTCTTTTTTTTATAAAACCATCTGGCGATTTTAGTCTATTTTATGTATAAAATTTATGTATAAAATATTTTCTATCGCCTTATGAACCCATTATAAAATAATTCAAAAAAATGTGATTAAAACGTGCCACCCTGTACAAAATCTTTGCGTGAATTGGGCAGTTGGTTACTTTCTTTACTTTTTCTTCCATTCATAGAGAAAACATACCAGTGTTTACAATCGTGAAGTATTATTGGACAACATCCATTGGATTGAAACTTTTGCTTCCAATTCGTCCCATTCATACGGACGTTTGTATGTCTGAAAAGGTTTTCACTGAACAGACCGAATGCAATCTTATATTTAATTATTACGTGTTGTTAGATTATATGACCATTCATCGAATCAATAAATGTTTTCTTTTTAGAATCCTACTCAATTTCTTGCATTTACGAAAACTGTTATTATATCTTATTGCGTTCCGCAAGGTCTTGAATTGGGTCCACTTTAAATTTATCATTGTTCCTCTATAAGAACATCCTTTCCAACCTTTATACACTTCTCCTTAATTTTGCCCGCAATTGTAAGTTTTAATTTATAATTTACTGCCCACAAAGATGACCTTTTGATATGCCCTGCGGAGATTCTGTTTGATGAAAGGGGTGAACAAGGTTCTTGAAATAAAGAAACGCAAGAGCTGGGAAGTAATTCCACAGAGAAGCATAAATACAACCAATTTTTATGCTGCAAGTATATTACTGTTCTTGGTGTCGAAGGCATTTAGTGAAGAAACGCAACTTTCACACCTAGCATCAAAATACACTCAAGTAACAAACACAGATGGTGCCTATTTAAGCGACGATTCACCGCCAGGAAAAAAGACAGTTTCTATCAACTACATCGAATAATAAATCAAGTATTCCAACAACCATCGATTGTGTATTTTTTACAAAATTTTAAACGATTATGAAAAATGGTTAAAACATTTATAGAAGCATTAATAAATCCAGCAGTTCGGTCAAAGGTCAGCCGAGATTACATGTTTTGACTGCGGCTCATTATACATTCCTCAAGCACTCGTGGCTTCTCATCTGTTAATCTTTGTTTTTTTCTCTCGGACATGATCGATCCTGTGATCGAGCAGATGCCGTATTCTCGGATCGAGAGAGCTCGCTTCGTCTGCACATCGAAATTTTCGACATGCATAATAAATCAGACATTACATTATTTGAGATGCCAGGCTCGCTAGGCAACGAGCATTGATGCATGTATGTTATTTGTGTACCAGAGGAAATTTCGAAGCAGGGCTGTGTCTAGTGTCGAGCTGTCTTTTCAATTCTGTCACTTAGACGATAATATATCTTAACAAAAATAGCAAATCAATATTTTTGTTCGTATGTTATTTGGGTACTGAAGAACACTAGGAGCAGGGCTATATTGAATATCGAGCTGTCCGTTTGTTTCCGTCACTTAGACGATATATCTTTACAGATATCGTAATGGGAAGACCAAACCACGCGACCCCAAATACTTTCTCGCTCACACCTAATACGGCTTCCCTATCAACGAACGCAGGACAAATTATAAACCAACTAATCAGTGGTCGACTCAGCAGAGCTGTCTACCTACCGAATGATGTACCACAGACGGCCTATATAAGCGGACGCACGGCTTTGAACGAGCAGATATCCAGATAAATTCCTAGGCTTAAAACCTGATAATTAATAGCGATATGTGTCATCCCTTTCAGTAGGTTAAAGAGTACCTAGAAGATTTTCGCCCTCCGAATACAGTCGGTGATAATTCCCGCGAGTATTGTTATATTGCTTTATGTAACTGTTTATTGATTACTATTATTTTTACTACTGAAAAAATGTCTTTATTTCGAATCTGCGTTTATAAACAAAAAATCCTGTTTTAAAATTCGATATTTTTACATAGGGCTTTTACGCGAATTAATTATTATGTGTACACGTGTTGGAAAACACGACTTTGATATGAATTATTTAATAATATAATTTAATAATATTTTATTATTTATTTAGATGTTAATGTCCTACACATGATGGCTTAATTATACCTGTACAAATAACGCCTATTGTAAAACCACCAATATATATTTTTTTGCGCAGAGTACAAACAAGTTAAAACGAACGAAAGACTGTTTGACAACGATGCGGGAATGGAACCCGCTGGGTGTCAAACCCAATGTCAGATGTAAGTCAGTAAGCCTCAAGGGCCTTTAAGAAGAAAGAAAATATATTGATATATACAAAATTATTACAATTATTTATTTGGATATTCACAGTAAATTTTAAAAGTTATAAGGTACTAAATATTAAAAAATTATACATTGTTAATATACTTATTATACATGCCCTTAAAATATCTTGGTAATTTCGTCTGAAATGAAAATTAGTGATAAATAATAATAATAATATTATTTGGCTAATTTATATAGCGCCGTTTTCGTGAAAAATCACCTCAAGGGAGCTGGGCGATGTAGATATCGAGGGCTGCGAAAAGGTTCGGTTTATGAGATAAAATATTACAAAAGAATTTAAAAAAACAGTCGTAAAACACAGTGCAAATATAAAATATTACATGTATTATAGAATTTAGACTGTAGACGTTAGTTATGAAATTGGGTTTTTAAGCCCCCGCACTCCGAATTTTTACCGACATGCAACATAGTTTTAAGCTATTAATAAAAAATAAAAATATTTTTTAAGATAATCCCTGTTCAGATTCGAATCGAATAAGTAATGTATATGAAAATCCCGTGATAGAAAAAATACCAAGTATGCTCTCTACTCTTTGAAAAAACACATTTGGGTCTGTTACTTAAGCCCCAAATTCCCAATTAAACCCAAATTTCTACGGATTTATATCAAGTTTCTCGTTTTTAAGTTAAAAAAAGAAGGTTTTTTTTTGGATAATATTTATAAATGGTATGCATAAAACCTCGTCTTATAAACGTTAGTTTATCAATAAAAAATAATAATATTTATACATTTGTTATGCCGAAACGTTAATTCTATGAAATTCTCTTGTTAGAAAAAATTGCAAAGTAAACCCCGAAAATTGTAAAAAACACGTTTTGATCTGTTATTTAATATTTTATAGGCATGAAAAAAATCAGAGTATATGCAACATAAGCATTTGTCGAGAGATTTTCGCTCTATTTCATTCATATTTTTCTTAAATATTTTCACCATTTTCGCTTAATTATTATATTTTTTTTTATATTAGCGCGCTCCCTCTAACATTCGTATTTACATATAGAAAGTTCTTTGCTCTATTTTAAATAATTCGTGATTAATTAAATATTTTCTAAACATTTACGCCTATTAACTTAGTATCTGGTGTGTTATTTTGTTCTTGCCCGCCTTGCAAGACCTCGCTATAATCGCACTATATTCTCGTAGCTTGGCCTATTTCAGCATATCGCTCGCCATACATTCCCATTGGGATTGTATGGCAAGCGATATGCTTAAATAGGCCAAGCCATGTTGCGTATAGCGTAATCTGTCAGCCCCATAAGCCATAATTCTACCATCCGAAATCTGATCTAAAAGTTGATAGTAAATAATAACATACCTAGGCATCATTTTTGACCAGAAACTCTGAATTGTATCTCATATAACATCTATCGCTAACAGGGGTGTGAAAATGTTGTGTTTTATAATATTTTATTTATTTATTGCAAGACAATACATAACAAAATAATAACAAAGTTATAATGTATTATTCCCAGTGAGTTTACGAAACCCATTTCGGGAAAGACAACATTAGATTACAATTGCAATTACAATTACGATTGACAAGACATCATAAAAATATTAAAATAAATAAATGCAGATGTTATTTTGGAGTTCCAAAGAAATATGGTGTTAGTCATTAATAAAACTGCTGAGGAAATAGCTTTTAAGAGCTTTTGCCAATGTTTTTTTGTTCGTTGCCGGAAGTTTTAGATTACTAGGTAATGCGTTGTATTGCTTATGTGCAATGTATTGTAAGGAGTCAATTCCAAATTTAGTCGTGTAAGTAGATGACGATAAGTGTATTTGATTTTGTGATCGTGTTTTATGGTGGTGTATGTCAGAATTAAAGACTGGTTTAGTGTTGGTGTGTGAGGAGTGTTGAATTATTTGTAGAATGGCAGTTGTGATGTTATACTTTGGCAGGATCGTAAAAGATATCGTAAAAATAACAATTTGAAAAAAAATCACACATTAAAAATCCTGTTCACATTCGTTAGAAGCATTCTAGAATATAACTCTACAATTCGGTGACCTGCTTTTAATAATTATATTTAATATAATTATATTAATTGAATTCCTTTAGAATCAATAAATTATCATTTTTTATTACATTAATTGAAATTGTTCAATTTAAGTGACATTTTCAGTATTTGATGTGATATTTTAATATAAAATTGTAAATTATCAGTTTTTTTTATTTTTTATTTTTTTTAATGTATATTTTATTTAGTTATAAGAGTTTACATCTTATACCTAATATATTATTTTCTGTGACTACTACAATATTATTTACTTTTTACATACTAAAATTTAGATTTCACAACATTGAGACATAATCCACGAAAAACTGCAAGACTTTTAGCTTCCTTAACAATTACCGGGAGTTCATTGAACATTTTAAAACCTTTATAATAAATATTATTTTGTGTTTCTGATAAGTGTGTTTTAGGAAGCCTAAAATCGTTGCAGTTTCTCGTAGGATATAAATGAACAGCACTATTAATTCTAACATTCTTAGACATATAGTCAGGTAACATTTTATTTTTTAGCTTATAAATAAACACTAAGGTATTATAAACTAATCGTTGCAACACACATAAAATATTTAGTTGACGTTGCATGGTTTTTATTCTGGTGTACCTGCTACAACACAGTATTGACCTCATGCCTCTGTTCTGGATTACTTCCATTCTCTTAATTTGGCTTTTGTTACTTAGAAATATTACACTTGTACAATAATTTAGATGGGATGCTACAGTGGTATTGTAGACCAATATCCTTGTTTTAATGTCCAATTTTCCTTTTATCCTACTTAAGAAATTAACCTTTTTCGCCATTTTTTTATTTAAAATTTCAAAGTTAGTGTTAAATTTTAACTTGTTATCTATTATGATTCCCAGGTATTTAATTTCTTTTACTTCTTCCATACTTTGATTGTCTATATTTAGGACAGTAGGTACGTTTAGTTTTTTCCCTAATACCATGAATTTACTTTTAGTTACATTTAATTTCAATTTATTTATGTTTAACCACTTAGATAATTCATTAAGTTCATTTTGTATTTCTGACAACGCATCTTCAATATTATTTGCTATAATATATAAAAGTGTGTCATCTGCAAAAAGTTTGATGGAACAGTACTTTAAGCACTTCACTATATCATTAATATATAAAATAAATAGGAGCGGTCCCAAAACAGATCCTTGAGGAACTCCAATGTTGATTTCTTGTTCTTCAGAGATAGTATCTCCAATTTTGGTTTTTTGTTTTCTATTTTTTAAGTAATCAATAAACCACTGCAATTCATTAGCACGGATTCCCATGTCCTTCAATTTCATTATTAGTCTTTCTCTGTCTATTGTTTCAAAAGCACGTCTAAAATCCAAGAACACTGCTATTGTGATTTTCTTCTGATCCATAGCTGTTTTCCATTCATTTATCACATAATTTATTGCTGTTTCACGGGAATATTTATTTCTAAACCCAGATTGTTCTTTTACTAAGATGTTATTTTTTTTCTATAAATTTACTCATCTGTTCTTTTACAATGCACTCTAGTAATTGTTCATATTTAGGCAATCCATTTATTGGTCTGAAGTCTTCGAAATTTTTAGCATTTATTATTTTGGGCACTGGTGTTATTATGGAGGTTTTCCATGACTGCGGAAAAATTCCCTTAGTCAGAGATTCATTTATTAGTGCAACTAATCTGTCTCATATAGCTGGCAGTGCATCTTTGATTATGCTTATAGTAATTCCATCCGGCGATGATTTTGGTTTCATTTTTTTAATGATTTTCATTAAATACTCATTGTCAATTTTATTAAACCTGAAAATATTTTTATTCTCTCTTTTTTTCGATGATTGAGAAGAGGTATCTGCGACTAATGGAATACTCTTATTTATGTTTTCGACACTAAGTACAAAATTTGTGTTAAATTTTTGGGCTATTTTAAGTGTATCATCTTCAACTCCATCTGGAAACCGAACTTCCTTAATGTTTTCCCTCTGTTTGCCGCTTATAATTTCTTTAAGTGTAGTCCACATTTTTCTTGAGTCACTTTGAGAGGTAATTATTTTTTGCCTGATATACGAATTTTTGGTATGTTTTATTTCTGTACTATACATCTTTCTAAGTTTCTTATAAGTTTCCCACCTTTCTTCAGTGAATTGTATTTTACAGGCTTTATAGGCTGTATCCCTTTGTTTTTGTAGAATATGTAGGGATTTCGTATACCATTTATTTGTATCTTTTAATATAATATTAGTTAAAGGCATTAGCTCATTTACTACTGTTTTCAGATGTCCTACTAGTTCATCGGCTTTTCCGTCTAAATTTCCTTGGGTATCGCAGATCCATTTTTTGTTTTGTAATGCTGTACACAATGTATCCTTATTATAGTTATTTTTTTTTCTATACGTTATATTTCGTATTCCCTGTGGCTTCGGACTTGTGGTCGTTTCAAATATTGTTAATATGTTTTCGTGGTCAGATATTTTTGGAGTATCCATAACATTAACATTCAAGTAAAAATGATTTGTTATGACTAAATCAATAATGCTTGCTGATGTATTTGAGATTCTAGTTGGTTTGGTCACAAGTTGTTTCATTCCTAGATAATTCACTAAACTCTGAAGTCTATTACTGTAGGTATTCTTGACTTTCATGTCAATGTTAAAGTCACCGGTTACATAAAACATATCTTGATTTTTCATGTTTTTAGTACACCAACTTTCGAAAAAATCTAAGAATTTTGAATGGCTTTGGTTTGGTGAGTGATATAATACAGCGTATGTTCCTTTAATAAAGTTTTTTCTTATTTGTACTGCCAGTATCCATGTATTTTTTTCATCAAACACTTCATTTGATATTATTTTAAAAGATATACTATTTTTAATAATCATTAGAACTCCTCCCGTATGCCGACTAAATGAATTGCATCTTACAGTTGAATACCCAATAAATGATACTTCAGAATCGTAAATATCACTAGTTATACATTTTTCACTTAACATTAAAATTTCTGGTTTCAATTCTTGTAATAAAACTTCAATTTCATTTACGTGGGCCAAAAGACTTGGAATATTTAAATAGTATACGTTTGTCTTTTTTTTTATCCTAAAAAATCAATTTTTCTCTTCTCCGATTCTATGTTTCTTTTGTAAATAGGACACTCTTTGCTCCATGCATGGTGATTATCATTCAAATTTAATGAAAGTTTTTCATTTGTCAGTTTGCAATTTACACATTTGATTTTGTCACTATTTTCCTGACAGTCTGACGTATCATGTTCATTTGAGCATCTTCCGCATGATTTTTTTTATTTTTACAAACGCCTGCTTTATGTCTGTATCCGTTGCAATTGAAACATCTCAAAACTGAGAGATGATCGAAGACAGCACATCTATTCCATCCAATATTTATCTTCGCTTCCTCTAACATTTTTGAGTGTGTTTTTCCATCTACTTCTATGAATACAGTAAAGTTATTGTTTTCACTACTTTTTTTATTTTCTTTTATAAATTTTACCGATATTTTAGAGTTTTCCTTGTCTATATAATCATTTTGCATCCTTATTTTATTTTCTATTTCTTCGGCGGTATATTTATCCGTCATTCCTATCACTTTTACTGTTGGATTCTTGGGTTTAGGAATATCAACATCATACCTATCCCCAAGCTTAGTGATAACTTCTTTTCGGATCTTTTTTGTTGCCTCTGTATTTTTTAATTCCACTATAACTGATCCTTTTTTGAAATTCTTGATTCCGGCCACGCCCACATCAACTGGATCTATGTTGTTCTTTATGTCCTCTTGTGTTTTTGTGTTTTTTTGTTCATGATTTTTAGGTTTAATTATAACAATTGGTTCATGTTTCCTTAATTTTTCTTTGAAATGTTGTTTATCATCGAATTCAAGAGATTTGCTTGCTTCATCAATTTTTTCTGTCATGTTTATGAGATATTGACGGCTGAGGTCAACACTTTTTTTCATATCTGATATATCAAATTCAAAAATTTTTCTTATGTTCAGTGTCTCATCTTCAATTTTTTTGAATAGTTGTTGCTTTAAATCCTCCATTTTTTTATCGACATACTTTATAAATTTATCATATTGCTGGTCTGCACAGGCATCAGTTCGATGTGGTGATTCGTTTTGTTTTGATCGTGTTTGGACTTTATTGGTAGTTGCCATTATGCCTGGTTGTGATTTTGGCTAATAGTGATGTTGTCGATAATTAGTTCTTATTTCTTTAGATAGATGGTGTAGGATTATTTATTAATTAATTAATTTTATTAATTTTATTAAAGAAAAAAAAAGTAAATTTTTTTTTTTGGTCGGTGTGAGGATCGAACTCGTGCGCCGCGGCTGGATAATGTGCGAGCAATAGCTGTGCGTTAACCCGCGCTGCCACGGCTCCCTTCCGTGTAGTGGCGTATTTCACTCCTATATACTGTGAATTGCCTTAGCACAGTAGGTAATAACAGATGGTTGATTTTTCGGCAACAACACTCTGACACTTCACAGTTAGTTTAAAACACTTGTAAACTGTAAATAAGACTTTATAGATTTCACAAAATTCGACAATTCTCTAGAGTGTTCTTCGGGGACACATTTAACGATAAATTATATGTTTATTAGGAAATATAATCTACGAATTTTGGATATTTTTGTGGAGCGATTTTTTGACATGCACTCTTTATCACTTGTATTTTGTACTGGATAGTTGGATAGCCCTTATATATTAACGATGATTCACCATCATGTTCCTACCATTAGATCAAGGTTCCCTACTATGTATTATTGTGACAATTATACTACGGTTTCAGGCTACAATTCTAAGATAAATAGTTTACACACCGTTGGTAACTCTTATGCTATATTAGCTGATGTTTTTAAAATGCCTTTATTGACGTATAAATCTAATTAATTGATTTAATCTAATGAACACTAATTAAACATTTTAGCAGCGCATATTTTAACGAAGTCACTGCATAACAGTTTTTTGTTTTTGTTTCTTCTTCATTTCTTTCATTGATTATTATTATTTCATATTAACTATCAGCAATTTTCATAACTTCATCAATCAAATAAAATATTTCAATTATCAATGTTCATTTTGCAGCCCTTTGAGAATGAATTATGTGCAATTGTAGTCTAGAAATGGCAACGCATTGACCACTAGACTACGGACTTCTATCTTGAGGACTGGTACTCCACCAGGGTACCGGCTCTAAAAGGAATTAATTCTCAAGATCCGAGACACTGAGACCATGAGACTCTGGCTGGGATGCTGGCCGCATCGGGACAACTAAACGTGTAGTCTCGTGTAATCCCCAAGAGATCACAAAGCGCAAGGGATTTTAAAATATGCAAGCAAAGGTTTAAACTTTACACAGAGCTCGATCTTGATTCATGTCAATGCAGCTTGATTCGAATACTTTTAACAAGAATCCTTTTTAATAAGACTTGGGCGCTTAATTAACACATTTCAAAGGTCCTTCGTGTGGCTGTAAGCAGATATCTCGGAGAGGATCTGTAACAGGAGTCCTCCCATCCACCTAGATACAATAAACTCTACATTGTTATAAATTTGTGTTACGAATGGTTCCTGATAGATAATAACACCTTCTTCACAACTAAACACTTTCAGTCTTACTTAAAAACGTGTTGTAAATATTACGCGGTGCATGTGAAAAACTTGACTTATTACCATGGCGTTTGTTTGGTTAAAACGTTCTTAAACCAGGCTCAAGGCCGGCTTTACCAAACCAACGTTAAACGGGCGTGTAAGAATCTAATTAGTAAGACGTTTCGTCTCTATTTAGTCTAAAAACTCTTATTTTCGGAAAGAGTGTGAACGATTGTCCAAAGTCTTTTCTTCATCATCAGTTACATTGTCAATTACCTACAGTATATTTTCTATTCTTCCTCCATCCCAATTCACAGTATAAATAATGCTATAAGTACACTAAGCGGACACAAAGGCTCCGTAGTAAGTGTTCAGAAAGTAGAAGAAAATGGTTTGAAAGTGAAATATGTTAATTCGAATGACATCGCTAATATTTAAAAAAAGATTACAATTAAGCGAAAATTGTGAAAATATTTCATAAAACACGACCCGTTTAAAATAAAAGCTAATCAGTTTATTTAAATACGTACAATAATTTCGTGCATCTGCAAAAGTAATGAAAACGGATAGTCTGCCATTTGTTTCGCCATCTTGATGCACGGTGTAGCGCCTTATTTCCACGAATCGATTCGTTCTGTATTTTTATTTTCACCTGCGATCATCGGTAAACTAATTAACATGCAAACATGCAATCAACTCGCAATCGTGAACACATTCGCCCTAAAATACAAAATACAAAACTGAAAACCTTTTTAATACAGAGCTACATTTGAAATTGCTAAAGTTAACCGTGAACACGAAATACACGAACATGTATTTTATTTTTTAACTTTAGAATAACGAAAATTGGAATAACTAAATGAGTAATATCTCAAATTGGAATAACTAAATGAGTAAAACTAGAAATTGGAATGACTTACAGAGTAAAACCTCAAATTTAACGAGTAAAACCTCAAATTGGAAAAACTTAATGAGTAAAACTTCAAATTGGAATAACTTAGTGAGTAAAACCACAAACTGAAATAACGTAATGAGTAAAACCTCAAATTGGAATAACTAAATGAGTAAAATCTCAAATTGGAATAACTTAATGAGTAAAACCTCAAATTGGAATAACTAAATGCGTAAAACCACAAATTGGAGTAATTCAATGAGTAAAACCTCAAATTGGAAAAACTTAATGAGTACAACCTCAAACTAGAATAAGTAAATGAGTAAAACCTCAAATTGGAATAACTAAATGAGTATAATCTCAAATTGGAATAACTTAATGAGTAAAACCTCAAATTGGAATAACTAAATGAGTAAAACCACAAATTGGAATAATTCAATGAGTAAAACCTCAAATTGGAAAAACTTAATGAGTACAACCTCAAACTAGAATAAGTAAATGAGTAAAACCTCAAATTGGTATAACTTAATGAGTAACGCCTCAAATTGGAATAATTTAGTGAGTAAAACCTCAAATTGGAATAACTTAATGAGTAAAGCCCCAAACTGGAATAGCTTAATGGGTAAAACCTAAAATTGGAATAACTTAATGAGTGAAGCCTCAAATTTAATCAGAATAGAGTCCTAGATGCAACCGACTTTTTTTCTGATTTTTTCTGTTTAAAAATTTCGTTTGAGAGTCGCTAATATTGTCTTCAATGATTAAATAAATGTAATTATCAGAAATCACACCGATTAGGCAGAGAATAAAGAGCGCCACAAACACTTTTTTCTGGAATACCCTCATAACCCATAACCTAACGTCTATCATGTCATTTTGATCGGTGGGAATGCTGTCCTTGTTCTACCGGTATTTCAATGGAAGATGTTCCTAAAAAACTAGTTTCATAGATCCATTCGGCAACGGCGCATAGCCGGGAAACACGCCAAACGCGCGCCCAACATTTGTATACGGTTGACATTTGTCTCATGAGAACGGGACATTTCTACATAATTTTAACATCTCGGCTGTGGAACGATTTGTCGGCCCATGTGTTTTCTCCCTGCTACAACAAGAGACCCATGTTCACTCCTTCCTCAACTCAAAAAGACCCTCCACACAGTATCCCCAAATATGACACAGTCCCCGAGGGAAATTATTTTCCTCGTGACGGTTTACATTACATTTATTTATTGTTTATGTTTATATATTTATACATAATCAATTGATTGACACTACCGTATTCTTAATCATTTTGCTAAATTGTCGTTTGTTTGTCATCACCCAAAACGATAAGGAAATGTAGTATCTGCAGTAAATACATCGAAATGCATGTGAATACCAAGATATATTGTCCACCTTTGTAGTACGACACTGCAAGACTGAATAATATATCTCTCCTCCGTAACACAGCTCTACCGATAAAGTACACGTGAAGCAATTGTTTGTGAAACCTTAGACGGGAAAGGCTTAAGGAAAGCAAGTGGATGACAAACAGGCGAAACTCACTAGATGGGAAACTCTGTCGATTGCTATAATACTGTACAGTCTGTACACTACACTCAGAGCTAATTGCATTAGTGAGGACTCTTCTGCGTTATGTGCTCCTAGCATTAGTATGGTCGATAATAATAATTATTAATCATCCTTAATGGTCATTAATAATAAATAAAAACAAAAGAATTTCCTGCATTCCATGCTCTAATGATCTGCTCTAAAATTCTAAAAAATCTTATGTTGATTGCTAATCGACTACGTGACAATGTCAAAGCCCGCAAAAGGCGAAGTTTTAGAAACGGACGAAATATGCTTGCCAAGTGTAAAATATGTTAATTCAATAAACAATCCACAAAAAAACACTACACCAAGAAAGAAATGAATAAAAACATTCGCATTATGTTATCGCGTAAGTTTGGCATTTCAAAGCCGAACAGATCCTTCCCAAGCCGGCGAGCCCGGGGGGAGAAATAACAAATAACAATAATACGGAGGTGTCGAATGATAATATCGGTAAATGCGATCTGGGACAATACTCATTCCCCGGACTTGGTAGTTTTGCGGACTAACTCTTGGACATGCTCCATCGAGAATAAAGTGATGATTACCTGGCCCACTGTTATATAATTCACTAGAGAGGTTTTCTGCTAGAAGAAATACGAAATTATCAGACAGCAACTGATCTACTTTAAAAAATATATATTTTGGATTTAAAACAAGAAATCTGTTTATGTGGTGCAGCAAAGACTGTAAAAGTCTGGAGTCATCATATTTAAAACTCGTCTCCATCATGCGTTATGGATTTTTGAAATATGCAAGGTCAAGAAGTATAACTAAATTTCTGAGATTTCTCTGCATGAGGTAGTCTGGCTACTACATGTGGCTGTGTCCTACCGAGTTCCTTTTGGGTATGCTCGGAATGAACCACATTTCTTCAGACTGATTCGTGGATGGTTTGAAAACTCGGTTATCATGGAAAGCATTCATTTTTATATTTATGATGGTTATCTCAGTCACCAACAGCATAGACTGTCTCCCAACCTGCAGGACTAATCTTCCAATGGTAATGCCGGTGGGGAGAGAAATCTTGCGGTTGAACAGAATTTTTAACATCAACGAAGCTGACTTTAAAAGGCAAGCTCTACTATTACTAGTAAAGTTGATATACCCACATCCTGTATTTACGTAACAATTCTTCTTAACAAATGTATTTAAAAACGCATTAAAATGACCAATTTTGAAATGATTTTAAATTAATACATTGAATTGCCATGCCGTCAAACCAGTGCCAAGTCTTCAAAAGGTCTTGGATATTTTAGAGAAGAAGATCCAAAAAACAAGGTACAAACACCAATATACCAACGGTTGATGAGTCACTTCACCAAGATTTATAAAACCAGAAAAAACGGAAAGCAGTCAATCATCAAGAAGACTTCACTATAAAAATATTGCTGATAGAAACAGCGTCGATATACCAAAACATGGGTGGATAGTAAAAGACGGACAGGCGAAAAGGGTACTGTTATAGAATTTGCTTTCAAATAAACTACCCACTAAAATTGTTCATATTTGCATAAATTTTGACCTAATAACAACAGATAACGATACACAGTATTAAATTACGAATTTACCGCCTAAAATAACAACCCCACACAGTTAACTTGTTAGTCGGTCAATAGCCTTAGACTCAACTGACCAATTACAGCCAATAGCCAGCGGCTAGCATCTAATTGATTTGTCTCATGAATAATACCAATGATCGTCACAATCAATACTATAATCTTGATTGTAATCGGCATAATGTGACCGCCTAAGACGACAGCGCCGACGGACCGAAGTTGATTTACGACCAGTCAGAACTCGGATTGAGCCTAAATGCTAATTGTGGCTAATGTATCGAAGTGGACTGTAATTTAAATTGGTCGATGGAATTTATAATTTATGATTTGGAGACAATTTGATGCACAGTTCAAACGTACTACCGTACGAGTGGTCTAAGCCTAAACTTGTTCAATGGAGATACATGCAATTGAAAATTTAACGTTGTTTTCATCTACGATAATATATATTTATATATATTTTTAAAGGGTTATGGTAAAATTTCGTGGTCAACCTTGTTTGCATTATTGAAAATTGTCTTGAAAATTGTAATTTTAATTATATTACATTTAATAATATAATTATTTGATATTTTAAAAAAGGTTTATTTTTAACTAATTTTAATTACGCGTCTGCCTTACGTAACTCTGGTTCAATGAACTCTAGAACTCGAATATGTCATGAATTTAAGTGTCATTTTCAAAATTGGAAATGTTTGTTTGAAGAATTCAGACCTACGATGTAATATTTTTGACAGAAAATTATTTTAACTAACTAACCATCGCGCCGTTTCCCCGCAGGGGTAGGCAGAGAGGACGGACCGCCAAACAACTCGGTCTTGGCACACACTTCTTGCCTCATTTACATTCATACATACTCTTCTATTATTCTGACTCTTGACATGGCCCGACTCGAGTATCTGATTCACTAGATCGTGCCATGTCTTCCTCGGGTGTCCCCGACTTCTAAATTATTTTAATAGCCATTTTCAAACATTTAACTGATTTGTAGAGAATTCAGACTTTCCTTTGATTTTTCACGGGTCTGCGCTAGTTTTTCAATAATTGTAAAATTGAAGCTTGAGCGTGTTTGACCGTTACAGTCACAAATATGTGAAGATTATTTGGAATACTCAATTTTAAAAATAATGGTTGGACAATTTTAGGGGGTCTCAATCTTCTACAGAGAAAGATAGAAAAAAACATAAATATTTGAGATTTAGTTTAGGCATTTTGTTGTCAAAAAATATCGCATGAACTTTAGACGATTGTCTTGAACAAAATATTAAGAGAGAAGAAACGACGTCGTTGGAGAGTGCTTATTTTATTTTTTTTTACGAAACTTTTCAAATAATATCAACTTTTGACGTGAAAAAGTCTAAGTCGTCGGACCCGAACCCAAAACCAATACTCTTACCTTAAAAAACTCTTCAAACTTGAACTAATAAATGATTTGGACAAACCAACCACGCAGGGGTAAATTTGTAATGATTTTATATTTGCAAGAGGTATGCAAATAATTACAAAGCCATATGAAATGAATCCTACATCTCAAACCACTGCCCTGTATTCATGTTTCAAATAAATTAAACAATACAAAACCTATGTTTAACATAATTTAAATAAACTATACAAATAGAACTAGACCACATACACCATTTAAGTTTCCTCGAAAATAACTGCGATAGTGTTCGACAGCGACTTTATACATTTTTTTGCCTGTTTATATTTACGAAAAGGGGTGTTGAAAATAGGCTGAATTCGGGAAGTAAGCAGTACAAATTTCTATAGGGCAGTTATTTTAGAAATTTTGCACAAAATCGCAGTACCGTGGAACAGAGATGTCGAAATTTGGGGAGAAAGAATTTAAGATCTAGCAAGAGATGAACAATTAGTTTTCCACATTTGATTGAATTTCGGCAACTGATAATAAAGTACCTAAATTGTACTAACAAGATCGTCTTTTTGGTAGTCGAATCTCAAGTTTACATCTGTCCAGACCCCTGAACGATGTAACTCCTTCAAAGGGTGGTCCAAAGGCCATTGATTGAAGATGGTCTGATAATTATCTCCCGTTGATTAATTTGCGGCAGCAGCTAATCGCCGTGGTCACCTCAATCGTCCGACTGCCAAATTGCTGCAAGCACTGAAGGCATATATTGATAGAAATGTGTTGCTACGTGCCCGAAGTAATATCAATTTTATCTTCCTTCTAGTGAAATTTCTCGAACATTTTAAGATTTCTTAATTCTTACTTGTTGATTACTAAGCAGAACCGGTACGACGAACTAAACTGACGATTCAATATCGTGTGCGCGCCCCAAGCTGCTTACTATAAACGCGTTTTAAATTTTAAACAGAACAGTCATTATGTATTGTAAACAGTTGTTTATCAGTCGTGTAAAATTTAAAACACATTTATTAGCAAGGGTGTATTTAAGGGGGGAGTGGGAGTTAGCTAGCTATTTGAAGGCAAAACTGATGTTGTTCATTATTTTAGGTATTTGCTAATAATTATGTTTGACAAATAGTTGTTAGCCACCATTTTAATTATCAACTTTATTTCCCCGCAAAGTTTATAATAGTGGTATTTATCGACGTGTGGATGTGTAGTGTTGACTAATTACCGATGTTGTTGATAAGAAAAAATTGTCATAACACTTCTTGCAGTCCCATGCAAGAAGTGTTATGACAATTTTGTCGAAAGGACTAATAATAATATATCAATTGGCGGATAACCGGATAAGAACAGTGGTAAAAATAAAAGGGATGTGGTTTTATTTTTCAACACTTCTAGGAATTTTCAGTTTAATGTCTGCAAGCCTGTAGTATTGCCCTTAGTGTCCAATGTGCCTTGTCCCGACAACGCCCTAATTCCTTGTGGCATTAACACTGATGCGCCGACCACTTCAACGGTAATGCTACTGGTTACTACCTAGAAGCTACTAACTACGGCTGATTGGAAATCAACACAATAGAACCCTTGCTACACCGTCTTAAGCTTCTGTACTCCTGGTAGTGGATCCTCGAAGAGGGCAAAAAATTATTACACACAAAGAACATGAATGATTTCGAAAATTTTATGACTGCACTTCTTCTACTTCTATAATGTGGTGAAAAGATTCGGTACGTTAAAACTTGATTCAAGTACTAAAATGGCACGAAGTTACTAAGATTTATTTTAGTGGATATCTGGGCTGTTTTGTTATCAATAATAAATAAAAAAACATTGACACAGTTTTGAGTTACAACAAAATACAGAAATTTTTTTGGATTCAATCAATTTGGAGTGATTGCTTCAATGGGAGACATTATGGAGAACTTACGAAGAGTTGATTTATTTGTGTTGTCGTGCAGATAACTAGACACCAAATCAAGTTTTCGTATTAACTATTCCACGGAGCGAGTGGGTAAGTTTCAGGTCCGGCTCTCGAATCTTCTTTATATTTTTTACTTCGAATTTATTTTGGAATTTAAAAGAAAACAAAACTGTCCTTGTAAAGAATCAAGCACGCAAAAATCCCATTGAAAGGAAAATTATTGCGCGCAAGTGAATGTAAAAAAGAATTTGGGAACGTCTTAGGAAGACGATCTAGTGAATCAAAAACTAAAATGGGCTCATGTTAAAACAATCATGGTGCAATTTCACTGAGGCAACTTTTAGACAAGATGGGTCATTGCCGCATGTTGCACGCAGCCTTTCAATTGAAGGAAAAGAAGCAAGTATCTTTGTGGCATGCTACAAGCATATAGGTCAAACTCAAACTGACATAGCAAATGCATTGAGATAACTTTTCAAGAACGTCTTAGGAAGACGATCTAGTGAATCAAAAACTAAAATGGGCTCATGTTAAAACTATCATGGTGCAATTTCACTGAGGAAACTTTTAGACAAGATGGGTCATTGCCGCATGTTGCACGCAGCCTTTCAATTGAAGGAAAAGAAGCAAGTATCTTTGTGGCATGCTACAAGCATATAGGTCAAACTCAAACTGACATAGCAAAGGCATTGAGCTAACTTTTCTAGAAATGGGCGTGTATGCAAAGGACTTACATTTCAAAATCAGCCTAAAACATAAATATACATACACATCATTAGTAACATTATCCAACACATATCTATAACTTTGGGTTATTTTGTACCCTTATCTAATTGTTCCTGAAATAACAAGTAGTAAATTAGTCTAACATTATACCAGGATACCAGAGACCCAATGCAGGTCTGTTAGAGACTCGCTGTTGCGGCCAACAAAAGCACACATACTAAAGTGACTTGACAACTGTCAAAACAAAATTTGGAAGATTAATTACAGTTACCATCGCTGTCAGGTCGCGACAGCGTAGCAATACGTTCGCTGTACTAATAGACCTTACATAACAGGCCGGTAAAGTACCAGATTTCTGGATTCCTTGGATGATAAGGGTTTTTTTTAACAAGTAAACAAAGAATATAAGCTGAATTTATAATGAATTGAAGAATTATAAAGATTTTGTAACAATTCGAGTTTGATGCAGACATTCTTTGGATGGATATCAAAGTTTTAACACGCCTTAATCTAAAGATAAAGAGAGCTGATGTTAAATGGATCTAGATATTTATGGGAATGGTCGAACTTGCGAAAAAATACAACAATACAAGATGAAAATAGGATTGTTTTTTTAATAAAAAAAAAACTTTAAAAATAATGATTTGGGTATTAGAAAGTTTGAAAGGAAATTGTGCAACGAAATTCACAATATGTGATAAAAGATTCGATTACCAAAAAAATGTCACGCTCTAAGCAACAGGAAAGACATTGTTATGAAGAAATGTTATCAGTGCAGTTATGCAAGAAACGTTGAGAAGTGCAGCCTGCAATGTGAAGATTTCCCTAATGAAGTATAAGAATTCTTCTACAGCTATGAATAGAACAATTTTACTTACCAACAGATTTCCTCTACAATCCTATTGCGAAGCATTTATAAAGTTGATTTGTTCTTACCTGTAACGAAAAAGAAAAAGCATAGTTAGAAAATTGATAGACCGTAATTTGTTAGTTTTTTAATGATAAACTAATGTTTATAAGACAAGGTTTTTTATGCATAGCACAAAGGATAACAAATAATTATAAGCAATAATTAGTCTCCTGAAATAACCATACAATTGAACCTGCACCTTCTCGATTCCCGTCGGCGGCAT
The DNA here is from genome assembly GCA_026573805.1 of Hesperophylax magnus. Taxonomy (NCBI): domain Eukaryota; kingdom Metazoa; phylum Arthropoda; class Insecta; order Trichoptera; family Limnephilidae; genus Hesperophylax; species Hesperophylax magnus. Next base: position 15,181,680 of record JAIUSX010000004.1, read on the forward strand.
TTATTTTTACTCGGGAGATATTTTCAATTTGTATGGATATTTCAGGCGACTAATTATTGCTTATAATAATTTGAATCATTTAAAATTGAATACAGAAAATACAATTCGGATGAGAATAAAGCATGTATTTCTCCAATGAGATTAAAACGATTTACAAAAGTGATGAAAAGTTTAGTTTGGGATAAGTCAGTCGACGATGAAATCTCGCATGATCGGGCTAATATTGTGAGATTACGATTTCTGTTGTGGGAAAACGATTAAGTATTGATTGATTTCGGGTTGAAACAATAATCTAGCAACCAGAGAAGAGCAAGTTAATTGCTGGATGATAGGAATCAAGATGTACGAGAAGATGAGTAGTAACCAAATACTGAAAGTTAATGAATAATCAATAGGCGAAGGTCAGATTTAATAAATGGATTGCAAACTATTCCAAATTGAGATATATTTTGGACTGTGGGTGCTAAATTACAAATTGACTTGCAAATAAATAATACTAGTGTTCTGTCGATACAAAATAATTGTTTGAAAATTCAGTTAAAAAAAAAATAATGTTGCAAAGTTTTCAGATCTTGTTAGAAATAACTTGAAATGGCTTTAACCGTGTTTAGTGTCCAGATTTGAATAGCCAGGTACTTCCTCACTTTCCGCTTTCTCATCTCCTTTGTCTCCTCATATCCTTCAAGCTTACAACATACAATTTGGGATGCCATAATCATACTGCCTCCGGTTAATATTAGTTCTTGTGCCGTATTAACATTAAAAAACCTCACTAAAAGTTGTCATATTTAGTCATAATTTATAATTAATAATGTTTAATTAATGGCTGTATAATCTTATATAAACAATTGTACATAAAAAAAATCTATCGTTTCAACAGAAAACTCGTCAGGATAATATTGTATATCAATTACTTCTGGTAGTGAGGTTATTTTAAAAAAAATTATGTACATACAAATTTGAAAGATACAAAATTCGGGCTGAAATAGTTCCGAAGCAAACCTAAAATTCAATCAATTACAACAACATGTAATTTCAGTTTTATACCACTAGACTTAGACATATTGAACAACGTGCCTACCATGCTATTTATACGAAACGTAATTTCTATCTTTACAGAAACATTTCATAAATTACGCTCAAAACCATCTATGTACAACTACCCTAAATGTAAGCAATCCATGGTAACAACGTAAGTTCTTTGGTTGTTCAATCCTTAATGCAGGTATTTCCCATTGTTTTTGTTTTTTTCTCCCGGGAGTGCAGCAGAATGGAGCAGAACTTTGCAATGATGATGTTAATCGTCTACGCACGGTCATGTTCCCTCGCCGAAGGTATCGAAATGGGAACACATCCCTTCCACGGGCGAAGAACACTATCGGAATCACCAATCTCCAACATACATACCTTGTGGCCTCACCAAGGTACGACCTTACCGCGACAAAAGAAAAACAATAAGGACAAACGAGCACCAATACGCAAAAAGAAACAAACAAAAAAGCAGGAAACCGCGAAATGAAAGAAAAAATGAACGCACTCCAATTACTCGGTGGTGCCGTTTTCGTATCCAAATCTTGACTCACCCAACAAAATGGTAATGCCGAACACCAAACAAAAAGAAACTAAAACAAAAGTAACAACAATTGTCGAAGAAGAACAAATGATCTGATCCCAATTACAAAGTGGATGTTATTAAGCATTCAGACCTGATCTTGAAGCGGACACAGAAGAGCTTTCATAAAAGCGCTGCGTTCGACCTTAAAGCCAGACACACGTACACAAAACCAAGGCTAAAGTCAGGCACCAAATCGAAAAAGTCTCGAGTTTCCGAGAGCTTTTGAAGTGGTGCGAAGACGTGAGAAGGTTGTTTCGAGGCGGTGGTGCAGATTTGATGGGTGGTTTTAAGATCGCTTGGGATAAAGAGAGTCTTTGAGAAATGCGCTACATGCACTCTGCTTATGGAAGAGCAACATATTCTAGGCCGCCTAGGACGTGACCAAAACGCCTTCATTGGGGAGCGCGCAACCTTTCACAATAAAATTATTTTACGTAAGACGTTATTTATTACATTTCGTTTCGAGTTCCACAAGGTATGTATGTTGGAGTATGTCCGAATTCCACAAGGTATGTATGTTGGAGATTGGCAATACAAATTATTTCTAAAATCTATGTGTTTTAGAAATAATTTTAACTTACAGAAACGTGGTTTATTTTATTTTATTTGGTACATCATGCCGTTTTATGCATCAAGTCCTGAATATGACACCAGAAAGATGATGCCCCCAGCAGCGATACATTGATGAAGGCGATTTCTGAAGTTTTCGGCCGCACTTTGGCACATATCGACGGGTAAAGCGGCGATTTTCTCTCGAATTCAATTTAAATAATAAATCTAGAGTTCTTCCAAGGTGTGAGGCTCATGTTTAAAAACATATATTCCTTAAGGTAGCCCCACAAGAAGGAGTCGCAAATTGCAGCCGGAAGACCAAGTTGGGTGGTGAAGAAAGAAAAGTCATTTTCAAGAAGCGTGTGGTTGATGCATTGATAAAAAGTCATAAAACAATGAAATAAAAAGAGCGACGTAATATATAATGTTTTGTTGGCCACCTCACCCCGAAGCGTACCTATAAAATTTGTATACTTGGTCGGCCTTCCTCCAGTATGAAAACCCCTATACCGCTGCATCCGTACCGCATACGCCGGCTTTAAATGCACGACGGATCGGCCGCATCCACTGTAAAATGCGATCTCTACACTCTGCCTATACCAGTGTAGAAAACCTGTGCCTTTATATTGTGTATAATGTATTCTTTCATATTGTGAAACTGTAGAAGATTCAGTCTAGCGGAGAGATTATGAAATATGGAACATTGGAGTAGAGTTCAGACTTAGAAGATGTTGAACGAAGGGGAGGCAATTATTGATAAGGCTTGATGACTGATAGTATATTTGTTTAAAGGGGCAAGCAAAGATATGTGATCTGTTTCCCACTTCTAGAAAACTTGGGAAGATTGGGCTTGAAAAATACAATTTTATCCCCTAGGTTAAACGTAACACAACCTCTTAGTTCTTCTGTCGTTGTGTATAACAAGTTGGTTCTTCACCTTATTATAATATTGTAATGTACGATTCAATGGTAAATTGAGCCGATGCGGTGGCGTCCATAATAAATAATTATTTTTATTTAATATTAATGGCGCAAGAGTGCAACAAAAATGTTATACGTTTTTCCTTATCAAACATATATAATTCATGTTCCCACCAGTATGTATTATAACGACAATTATACTACGATTTCAGTCTACAATTCTGTTATAAATAGATTACACACAAATGGTAACTCTTATGTTATGTTAGCTGATGTTTTTAATAATCTACATTAAAAATATATAAATTTGTTTTAGACTACTTTAATTTTAATTACAGTCTACCGGTTTCGGAAGCGCCGATGTATCATAGGTTAGTTTTAATATTCTCCTGACGAAGGAAGGATGCTTCCGAAACCGGTAGAGTGTAATTAAAATGAAAGTAGTCTAAAACAAATTTATATATTTTTATTGTAAATTATGGCGAGCCACAAAGTTAATGCTTATTACAATTTTTTTAGAAGTCTCTATTGAAGTATGGAGCTGTACTAATTAAATATTTTGGCTGTGTATATTTTAACGAGGTCATTGCATAACAGGTTTCTTCTTAATTTATTTCACTAACTTTGTATTATTTATTTTTTCTTTTGTCTTGTATAATTATAATTTTTTTTCTATATTTTACTACAACTGCCAATAACTATCATGTAAGTAAATGGCACTAGAATAAGGGAATAAATAATATTACGTTACAATTCATAACTTACAAATAATGTACTAATTTTTAATGTGGCGAGAGTGAGGTCTCCTACAACGAAATTTCACGTTTTTTACAAATGTATCATATTGATTAGAGCATGCTAAAGACAAAACTTTGAAAAATTTTGGAAAATACCGAGTAGTACAAAAATACTTGAGTCAGGCCATGTCAAATGTCAGAATAACAGCAGAGTATGTATAAAACGATGTATGAATGTAAATTAAGCAAGGAGAGTATGTCTAAACAGAGTTGTTTGGCGGACCATCCTCTAACCTAACCTAACCTAACTTTGCGAGGAAACGGCGGGCGTGACGGTTAGTAATTTAGTGTTTCATTGCAATTTTGAAATTATAGGTTTTGCTGTTAATTGTTATTGGCTAATGCCATTACTTCGCTAATTTGTAAGTACTAGAAATTATAAACGTGGTATAATTATCACTAGGAGTAGGTACGCTCAGCGTAATCACGATTTTTATACTGCAATTTCAAACAGCTAGTATACTACACAATAACACGCAATAACTCATAGCGATCAATGGAAGAGTCTCTGTAAAGTGTTAATCCACTCAAAACTAATTGCTGCCAAAAATACAAAATACCTCAAGATGGATTTCTGAAAGTTGCTGTTTGTTGAAACTGGTAATGGCTGAGCTTGCGAAACACTGTTGGATTATAGTCAATTATAATTGAGAAGGCGTGAATTCTGGGTTTGACGGAGAAATAGCGTCAGGAGATGACGACATCACAGATAATCACTGAGAAACGTGGAAATGGACAAGGCTGTAGAGAAAATATTGCATCTATTAATTATAAAAGATGTGACCTATCAGATCGAATTATGTCCAGAAGATTACGGTGGACAACTAAAATAACAATTTGTATCGTATCGACAATCACTTGGAATGGACTGTATTTTTAACGAGAAAGAAAGAATTAAGCTATTTTTTTTATTTATCACAAGGAAAATTAGGAGTGGGAAAAGGAGTCATTTACCTTGTGAATGGTGTTTGTTTCATTTGGAAGTTCTGGCGGTTTCTGGAAGGTTCCGTGGGCACTGTTATTAGTTCATACATGTACATCTAATGAACACCGTTGTTTCGTAATTACCACACGAAACTATTCAATGTATTGGGGATGATAATTTCATACACTGTAATATGCAACTTTCAACGACGCGGAATATTCGAACATAAAACAAAATAACACTTGCGTTGGTCTTCTTTTTTCAAATTTTCTTTCTTCTTAGTCAAGACTTTTAGGAAAGGAACAAAACAAGGGAAAAGGCAATTTGGGTAAGAACTGGAATGTGGAATATAAAACGCTTTCAAAATTAAACACAATTTCTATTATTATTCCGTGACAGATGCATTATATAATTTAACTTCTGCAATTCAATAAAAGCAAAATGGCGTGTAATTATGTTTAAAACAGTTTAAATGTTTACACAGCATTCAATACAAAATACCTAATGTATTAAAGCCACGTTCGTGTCTCTTCGACATGTCTGTTCGCGTACACAAAATTACCTTGATCAATGAAATTACTCCATCTATATTACTCGAACTTATGCCTGTATTTTTCAACAGATGCAGACGGCAGACCGCAGTGCATTTAAGCTTGAAAAGATCATGGAAAGATAGTGATCATAATGCAAATGTTTAACTTTTAAATGTGATGAACAACAGAATGCCAATACGCTCAGAAAAAAGGTGCAGCCGTCATTATTGTTATTGCAGTCGGTGCATCAGTGCATTGGTGCATATAATGCCTTTAAATAATACCACCTAGTTTAACCCTTTCAGGCAAAGTAGTAAGCGATCAAAGATGGTTTGAAAGGGAGATATGTTAATACGAATGCTAGAGGGAAGGCGTTAATGTTAAAAAACCATAATAATTAAGCGAAAGTGGTGAAAATATTTAATAAAACACGACTTGTTTGAAATAGAACATCTCTTGACAAATGCTTTAGTTGCATTTAAAGATACACTTTGAATTTTTTCATGCCTATAACATATTAAATAACAGAAAAAAACGTTTTCATATGATTAACGTTGAGATATATGTTCCCTTTGTCCCTATGTAACCCCCATCCTTGCCCTACCCCTCTACGCCTCTACCCCTCCACCAGCCTGTTTTTGATGTTCTCTCCCTCTCGCACATGCTTTCTCTTTTCCTTTTGTTTACCTAATAATTGTCTAATATTTCCATTGTCCTAGAGAAGATTGAATGCAACTGTCGACCTATATAACTCTTTTTTCCTTTTGTTTACCTTATAATTGTATAATATTTCCATTGTCCTAGAGAAGATTGAGTGCAACTGTCGACCTATATAACTCAATAAACTTTTGTTTACCTTATAATTGTCTAATATTTCCATTGTCCTAGAGAAGATTGAATGCAACTGTCGACCTATATAACTCAATAAACTTTTGTTAACCTTATAATTGTATAATATTTCCATTGTCCTAGAGAAGATTGAGTGCAACTGTCGACCTATATAACTCTCTTTTCCTTTTGTTTACCTTATAATTATTATTTTACAAGCAATAATTGTTCGCCTGAAACACTCATCCACATTGAAAAATCTCCTGATAAAAGATACATGACGCCAACGGGACTCGAACCCGTGTCCCTTCGATTTCCGGTCGACAGCTCTGACCACTGAGCTATGGCGGCTTATCTCTTACCCGCGAAATTATTCAATATATACTAGTGTTTCATTCAACAATTACTGCTTGTTACATTTTTCACCACATTGTAAAATAATTGTTACCCTTTGTGCTATGCATAAAAAATCTTGTCTTAAAAACATTTGTTTACCAAAAAATAATAATTACCTTATAATTGTCTAATATTTCCATTGTCCTAGAGAAGATCGAGTGCAACTGTCGACCTATATAACTCAATAAACTTTAATAAAGGTTTAAAACAAAGTTTTAAAAAATCATTTATATACTGTCAAGATATAAAGTGTTTGCTTTCTTCGATAATTTAATAATTATTCACTACCAATCAAAAGACACTTCACCTGGTGATCGATCTCATCTCAAGAAATGATAACCATCACAATTGGCGCAGCCGGTAGGATTCGAACCGAAAGGGTTAAGTGGATGCAGAAGTGCAATTTTGAGAAGGAAACCTCTGTCGCCCGGGGGAAATTAGCGATCGCTTGACAAGACCGGCCACACTGGGTGCAGTGTGCAATGTGCAATAGCGTATTCCGATTGTAATTCTCACAGTCAGCACTCAGTTGATGCACTTAAAGTGTAATATAGTAATTATTCTGCACTGGGGTGATACCAGATGGTGTTGCTATACGCCGAAGAATATAACTTTTTAAATTACTTGTTTCTTATAACAATTTTCTCGCACCAACTGTCAAGCGAGTCCAGAGTGGTAGAGATACTCGTAGTCTATCATTTTTAAAGACAAATTGATTGACAATACCATCAATCAGAATCGAGACGTTGCTTGAAGTGGCTATAGTCGTGTTCAAGATCTAAATAGCCAGGTACTTGACAATCAGCAGTTGGGACTCTTGTGCACACGAAGAAAAATGCGTACAGTTTTTTTTTTTATCAAGATACTGTTAAAAATGTGACTGCATGACCATTATTCATTAAGAATATAATATGTAAGGTCGAATAAACTCCCTCCGGAACTAAGATCCATAACAAGTCCAACAGAATTCAGGTCTAAACTAAAAACTTACCTTTTTAAGCTGTCCATACCCTTAAATTAAATATACCATTCCTAAGAGAAAGTCCAGTTATATTCAATTTTCCAATTATGTCCTAAATCCTGTATCTAAATTTCGCTAATAAACAATTAGATAATGTTAATTAAGTGTTAATCTCAAGTGACCTACCAGGTAAGTATTGTACTGTATATTATCTCCATAAATAGTTAAGTAATAACATAGATCACTGTAGAAATGTATTATAAGTTTGTACAGCGCCCTTGAGGTGATTTTGCACAAAAACGGCGCTATACAAGTCATCCAATTATTATTATTATTATTATTATTAAGAATATATTTGAACGCGTGTTCAACGCAGATGCTAAAATATTATTAGTTTGAAGAACACTTGTTTCAACAAGCACAAATTTCATAACAAAGTTTGTTATGAAATTTGTCAAATTATTCGTTCTAGGCCTCTAGTCTCGTTTTTAACAGGAAAACGAATAATTATGGACATCTTCAGACTGCTCTGGACAACTGGAAATAAAATGGTATATAGCGAAATCTCTGTCAAAAACATCTCGTGAAGCTTTTTGATTGCATAGATGATTTCTCTACGTTTGCACATCTTGCTACTAATTAACTCTATGTTGGATGATCGGCAATTCTCAGCACGATAAAGTTCAAAGGCTTCCACACCATATCATTATAAAAAAATACAAATCCAATTTTGGGTATTCTGAGTAGGGGAAAAAACAATGAAATAACCGGAACTCGGAAACATAAATAACTGACCACTCGGAACACGGCTCCGAGATGAATCTCACCTCTGACCCCGCGATCCAAAATCCCGCGGTCCAAAAGGCTTTTTAATTGGGCCCATAAGTAACGGACTGAATTAAATGGCCAGAATCATCAAAGGGGCCGCTTTCGACTAGATCTGGCACGACATGCTCTCAAATTGGGCGAGCAATAAAGTTATGATTGAGCGTGGTCATTCCAAGATGTATGATCTAGGTGTACTGCACAGCTTTACTCTGTACGCTTGCAGTAACTGAAATGGTTTAGATTTGCTGACCCTGTAAAATTGCAATTGCGCTGTTCTGTTTGTGTTTGGCAGCCATCTCTGATTTTGAACCCTTCGATACCAGCTTGAAAAATACTCCGAAAAGAATCCGTGTAAAAAGAATCCCGTGTCAACGAATTAAATGCAATCCGACTTTAGAACTACATATTTTTATACCACCGGTATTTCAAATGAAGCGATTTTACGTAAAAATGATATCAAAGATGTCGCGGGCTGTATCTATATATTACTATAATATAAAAAGAGAAATTAGAAAAATGATGTATAGCTAGTTTGGGTTGCAAGAAGAGGATGGAGAAGTTAGAGAAATTATTAGTAAATAGATCACACTAACTAATATACACAGAGAAAACTTACTGTTAATTTATTAAAAATCCGGTTAATAAATCATTCGTTTTCCTGTTAAAATGGGACAGCGGGCTTTTAATGAATGAATCGAAAGAGTTCCTACCAAAGTATCAGTCAAAAGCGAATGATTTATGAAGACGGCGGCAAACATTCATACAATATTGTCGCGTTTCGTCAAGATATGATTCAGGAAAAGATCACGTGTTCTCGATATATTCTGAATGACTAATATTTTATCAGGAAGTTGCATGCTGTCATATTTTTAACAGGATCATTTTTCTCCGTTTATCTGATATTGGCTGTCTCTTCTTTAACCCTTGCGATACGCGGGGGTCCCCAGTGACCCCCACTTTGGGTGATGCGTGATTTTCACAGGTTACAGTGATAAGAGAGAACCACCTCTCCAAATCATAAATAGCTTCGCAGTGATTGGACGGTTCATTTCAATTCAGTTGCTTCCCGAAGTAACATATTTTTAAATGAAAATATATATTTGGTTTCCACGGTAAGGCGGGGTAGATTTTGGAAACATTGCCATGTAGCAATAAAAGTCCACCTTTACACAACCACGAATAAAAATATTATGTAACGTCGTTATTAAATAAATAAAACTCACAAAATATAATTCTGCCCATGCATCAAACATGGCACGACTCCTCAGGTGAGCAAACTACAATCCCACATACATTCATAATACACCTCTACGAATTCTTTTATAATATCACATTGTAGGTGAACGTGCTCAGAGATAATATAACGTGATGGATTGATGGAGAAAACGCTTCATCATTGAAAGATTAAAAGCGAGACGAACAAATGTATTTATTTATTTTCCAAAAACAGTATTTTTATTTTATTAATACAAGACTTAGAGGGTACATATGGTTTTTGTGATATTTCACCCTCCATGCTAGGGATGACCCTGTGTAATGGCGGGTGAATTTTACAGTTTGAACAGAATCTATACATTACTATGATATGAAAAAGAAAAATGATGAAAAGCTAGTTTGGGTTGCAAGAAGAGAATGGAGAAGTTAGAGAATTATAAGAAGATTATAAGATCTATTTACTAATAATTTGAGAAATTATTAGTAAATAGATCAGACTAATTATTTATGTACATACTAACTATTATGTTTTGTCTGAAAGGTGATTAAATTGATAAGAGTGTAGAATGAATGGGTATTGTAGATGTAATGTATTCCGTGTGTAAGGATCCATTTCGTAATTTGTTTTTTAAATGAATGGGGTTGACTCACGGTTTTTAGGTTTTCAGGGATAAGGTTAAAGATTTTAGGAGCTAGGAAGAAAAATTGTCTTTGAGCTGATGTGGTATGTAGTGAAGGTACTTTGTAGTGACCGTTGGTTATTGTTCTGGTGGTGTAGTTGTTATTATTATAGTTATTTGAACAGGAAATGTATTGGCGAAAATTTTAGATGGAGTTGTCGTATGTTTAAGACCTTATACTCTAAGAGGAGTCGAGTGGAGGGGTATCTTGTCGGTCGCTTGTTAAAAAAAGTATAAAAAAACAAAAAAAATATTTGCCATAATAAATACATAAGGTTAAATATTACTTCGTGCTTGTATTGAAAATATCCTAATTTCCTGCGAGGCAGTTAATGTGATCTATTTACTAATAATTTCTCAAATTTTACATCTTCTTATAATTCTCTAACTTCTCCATCCTCTTCTTGAAACTCAAACTAGCTGTACATCATTTTTTTTAAATATTATAGTAATGTATAGATTCTATGTCCGCAAACTGTAAAATTCACCCGCCATAACACAGGGTAATCCCTACCATGGAGGGTGAAATATGACAAAAAACCACATGTTCTCTCTAAATCATGTATCAATAAAATAAATAAATATTTTAACAGCATTACGTGGCGTAAATAGCCAAATGTGGTGTAAATATTTCGCGGCGTGTAAGGTCAGAACAGTGAAAAGCTTGACTTCTTACCACGGCGTTTGTTTGGTTAAAATGGTCTTAAACCAGGCTCAAGACCGGCTTTAACAACATGTACTCTCTGAATCATGTATCAATAATTTAAATTAACCTATTAAGTCTTCCCAGCGGTAAATCATCACCATCGGTAAGTTAGTTCGGCACCTGGGAAGGATCAAAAGACTGTGTTGGCGGCCTCGCTTGAAATTATCTGGGACCTAGAATCACATTTTAACCAGAATTTCTGTTCCGAAGCTTATAAACTATCAACACTAATGCGACATACCTCCTAAAAGTGAGGCTGAAAAACTCTAGTATCTCCTATAGAACTGACGTATGTCCCTAGGTGCTAGATATTTATTGTAATTATCTCGCGATAAGAACCGAATTATTTATTAAAAACAAATCAAAGAGTTCATGGATGGCGTTAATTTTTTGTTTTTTTATTAAAATAACCTTTTTGCAATTTATGCTTTACAATATTAAGAAGAATTATTTGTTTGCGTCCGTACATACGCAATATCAATATGAATAAATAGTTTTGTCCGTACAAAAACTCTATTGTTTCAAGAGAGGCATACAAATACAATATTGGATTGAATCACCAATACGAAAAAACGCATTTTTAAAATGTTTACCAATTCCAATACATTACACTTTCAAATCTGTATAGATAACGCTTCTAGGGATAATCGGTTCTGTGTATATGAAAGTATTGTGGAATGAAGTTTAAAGAAATCAATTCTCTATAACTGATTTTATATAATACTGGCTGACGTGTACCCGGCATTGATCGACTTTTCTCTACTTTCTATGAATATAATATGCACGTATTATATATATAAATCATCCGGAAGAAATTCTCTAAGTGATAGCAAAAAACCCTATCAAAATCCGTGGCGTAGTTTAGAAGAAATAAGCGCAAAAACATGCGGATAGCGACTTTATTTTATACTACAGGGTTTTCCAATAAGAGGTGTTATTTTGAATAGCCCGCTATTTCGGTAGATTTTGCTTTTGAAGCTGTCATTTTTTGACATTTGACAAGTAGAAACTACGCCATTAATAAAAATGGAACGATACACGCTTCAACAACGCATTTAAATTATTAAAATTCACTTGAGTGAATCAAATGCAAATCATCTTGAGTGATGAGGCCCATTTCTACCTCCGTGGCTTCGTCAACAAGCAAAATTGTCGCATCTGGGGCTCGGAAAACCCAAGAGTTATTGTTGAAAAGCTTCTCTTTCCTCAACGTGTGACTGTTTGGTGCGGTTTATGGTCCGGCGGAGTCATTGGACCTTACTTTTTCGAAAATGAGGCTGGAGCAACAGTTACGGTGAATAGATTGCGCTATCGAGAGATGATTAATGATTTTTTATGGCCGGAATTGGATGGTATTGATGTTGGACAACGTTTACTTTTAACAATACGGCGCTACGTGCCACACAAGCAACGAAACCATTGATCTTTTACGATTGAATATCAAAATAACACCTCTTATTGGAAAACCCTGTTTTCTATGAAAGTTTAGATAATAAATTAATCAAATTTAGAGTAGTTTTGAAGGAACAAAAGAAAAAGCTGAAAAGATTTGTGCTTTTGTAATAAGCCCATTTGCAGACCGTATAAATCAAGTCCTTTATTTTAGGTACGAAATTCTAACGAAAAATAATTATTTAAAGACTGATGGACTGCGAACATAATTGATAATTCTGCTAAAGAATAATTCATCTTGTATACTCTTAAAAATAAACCTTCAATTTTATTGAAATAACTTATTTTTATAACTTTTCAAGGTTATTCCCATCAATATAATATATCATAAAGAAGAAAATAATACTAATAAAACGAAACATGAAACAGAACAAGACATAGAAAAAATAAACACTGTCTTAAAGGAGCAACGCCACTCGAAAAAAAAAAAATTTCAATTCAATTCAGTTTATTCATTTTTAAAAACATTGCAAAATTGTTAATTTTAATGCGTTTTTAAAATACATTTGGTAATAAGAATTCTGACATTAATATAAATGTGTATATGATGAACTATACCAGTAAATTTATTTATTTGTATTTGCATTATTTCTTATGTTTTTTTTATCTTTTCTATATATATCATTTTATTTATATCTTTGATTCTATCTAAATTTGCACTATCTAAAATTAGATGAAACTCCCGCCACCTCGGAACAGGCTCAGCCTAGTGAGGTGGATTATACCAAAAAAAATTAATGTTAATTTATTGGTCAAAAAATAATGATAAAAAAAAAAAACAAACAAAAAATAAAAAAATGAGCTTGCCTTTTAAAGGAAGCTTCCATTGATGCTAAAAATGACGATATCCGAATTGATTCTGTTCAACAGCAAGATTGCTCTCCCCACCGGCATGACCATTGGCAAGTTAGTCCTACAGGCCGGGAGATAGAATAGTCTATGTTGTCGGTGACGGAGATAACAATCGGGTTGTAGATAATATTATTAATTCTGAATTTTAAATATGATATCAAAATAAAAACTTTAAATAATTAGTTCCCATTCAGTGGTTAGAAGCGTTGTTCCAGTAAGACAGCGATCCTGGCTTCGATTCCCATTTGAAAGCGTTACCTTTTATTTTTCTATGTCTTGTTCTGTTTCGTTTAGATTTATGAGTATTATCTTCTTCTTCAATGATAATTTATAAATGTAATTACGATAGAAATTATAAGCTCGGAATCTACGGTGGTAAAGACCAGGAATACAACAGTCATAAGGTTTTATTGCATATTCACTATCATGCTGTTTCATTCATACTCGGATGTCCCTTTTATACATTTACGTTCCCTTAGAATTTTATAATAGAATTTAAACGGATACACGACGCGATCAAACGAATCAAATACTTTAGTACAGAACGTCAGGGTATCGATTCTCCAATCCAGGCCGCTCGCGATCGCCGTCGAGAGTACATAAATTGATCGACGTTCTTATTCTTGAGTCTCGTCGAAGGTACATACTTACATATGCCAAACGTCAAAAGTCATTCCACTCGAACAACGAGTGGGTCGAACCAGTCGTTGTTCGAGGGGAATGATATCGTCGAGAATCGTGCCCCAGAATCTCTAAGTATCGCCATGGTTAAAGAACATCATTCAGAATCGAAACTTTGTTGAAATGGATTTAGCCTTGTTTTGTGGCCAAATCTTCCCCATCACTTTAGCCTCATAAGAGTTGGGAGTTTTGCGGTATTTAAAATGAAATAAGTATTTTTAAAATACAGTATCGGTCCAATAAATCCTCCCTTAAATGCCCTAAGCGATTGTATCATCGATATGTGATTCTATTTTAATAATATGTTTTGCTGCTTGCTAAATTATTCGCAGACAAATTTGAACAATAGATTTGAATATACTTACGAAAATCAATCATTTATTCGCAGCTTTCATAAGCTTTACAAATTTATTATAATAGGACGTTTTATAATTATTCCGAGTAGGCAAGTTAATCATATTGTACTAGAGGCAATTAAACTGCTTCGATACGGATCTTTTGTTGAGAAATCAATGCGAGGAATACAAGTCTTGCCAATTATTCTTGATGGAATTCAAACAAAAAGCTCAGCACCTTAATTAATGGCAGAAAGCTGACGCGAACATTCAGTGAAAACAATTTAAACGGAAATTAACTAAGAACTGGGACAAGGGTGTGGCCTATATATGATAGGTACCGAGTACTGACCCTAGGCGCGATTAATGTATTGTAATCAAAGAAACAAACAAATCAAAAAGAGATTTGACAGTAAGGTCTTTCTCCCACGTGGATACGAAATAATCCGATACTCGAGGATTCAAGTATCTTGGTGACTAGGCACACGTTACAGACATTTTGTAAGCTCTTCGATTACAATCTCCCGAAACCAGGCGGTCGAAGACGTTACCACTCACGTGTCGTCGAGACTCTAAACATGACGGAGACATCTGCAATTAAACATCTTTGGGGATACTGTGTGGAAGGGTTTTTAAAGGAAAGGAAGGAGGGGATCTGGGAGGGAAAGAGATATGGCGAGTGGGTAGGAATCTGGAAGTCAGTGTGTCAGGGAGACGGACGTTTGAATTCATCCCTACCACTGTGGTGCACGTGTTAATGCAGGTATTCGTTTCCTAATAAATATAACGATGAAATGCGAGAATATTAGTATTTTTATGAACACGTGCTCCGCGGTCCTCATAAGTCCGAGGAAATCTGTCAATTCATTTGTTTAAGGCCTGCTGTCCCGTTATTAACAGGAAAACCAATAATTTAAATAGATTTTTAATAGATTCTCTCCTGCTGGAGAGGTAAAAAGATCTCCCTCAACCAGTCTCTCCAAATGCGGCCCGCCACACAGTAGGGGGGCATAGGGCCTCAATCTCATCATTCAGGACGAGTCTCGCGTGATGATAAAATGATACGGGCTACATTTCTTCACCTTATTTTCTATCTCGTCAAGTACCGACAAAACAATATCCTGAAGCATAAGAACGAATCTTTTGCAATGAGTTTCTTCGCGAAGCGGACTGTACATTGTACTCGCAGATAATCATATTGAAAAGAGTTCGCAATCCTTTCTCTCCATGAAAGGAGCACGGCACGTCTTCGAAACGCCGCTTTTTGCCACGTTGATCGATTACACTCTAATAGCCCATCAATCTTCATCCAATATAAAACATATTATTTATAATAAACATCTAAAGAAAGACAATAGCAAGACAAGCCTCAGTAATCCTTTTTTCCTTATATTCCTAAAGGTATCGCTCTCCTATTGAAGAAATTATTATTTTTGCATTAGGCGCTACATCAAAAAGCAATTTCACCATGTATTCACATTTCAGACGCAAAGCCAGGAGCGGGTGAACGAATTGCACCTATGATTGGTATGAATGCATTTCCCTTTGCCGTATTCGATTTGATAGGAATTTCAATAACAATTTCTCGTAAAAAAAAAAAAACTACGTAGGTACAATCGTGCAATTCTTTGGTAGGGGGGAACGGCCTGATTACGTTCTCACGAAGCGAATGGAAAAAGGAGTTACTTGAGTTACATACAGATAGGTACAAAGTAGTTGTGTGAAATATATTATTGGGTATGTCGATGACCGACTCAATAATCTAACTTTATACCTATAATAATAATAATAATAGGATGACTTGTATAGCGCCGTTTTTGTGCAAAATCACCTCAAGGGCGCTGTACAAACTCATAATACATTTCTACAGTGATCTATGTTATTACTTAACTATTTATGGAGATAATATACAGTACAATACTTACCTGGTAGGTCACTTGAGATTAACACTTAATTAACATTATCTAATTGTGTATTAGCGAAATTTAGAGACAGGATTTAGGACATAATTGGAAAATTGAATATAACTGGACTTTCTTTTAGGAATGGTATATTTAATTTAAGACAGCTTAAAAAGGTAAGTTTTTAGTGTAGACCTGAATTATGTTGGACTTGTTATGGATCTTAGTTCCGGAGGAAGTTTATTCCAAGCCTTCGGCCCAGATGCTCCGAAAGCGCGATCACCAAACTTAGTATTTGGCTTGCGCATAGGTTCTATCAGTCTCCCTACAGCTGATGATGTTGCTGATCTAAGAGTTGACTGCCTCAGACCAGTGTTTTACCTAGCCAGAATTCAACTTTTTTTAAATTTTAACTGTCACTAAATGTTTTACTGTCACAACAGTTTTAAATCTGTTCAATGTCACAAGTATATACTTAGCTTAAATCCAGTTTATGTCATTTTTTTTAAATAAACATATTTATTGTTTATGTGAATATCTCACAAGAATCCCAACTGCTATCAACCGTCTAGAGCCAGTGAGACAAAGGCACCCCAATTGGGGTATGCTGTGAGGCTAAAAATAGTGGGGAAGGGAAGGAGATGGAGAAGAGAAAGGTGGGGAAGTTTGGCTAATTTATTTATTTTTTTATTTTATTTTTATTTTATTAGGTACAATTTTTTTTACAATTCAAGGTTTTCAGTAATGTGGGCCTCACTGGGTGGCTTGCCCGTGCTGAGGCCTTCATTTTATAATATAAAAAAAAACTACATAATACATTTAATACATTTAAAATTAAATAATTAGATCTAAAGCCATTTCAAGCCTTACAAGTCTTACACCAGGGCGATACTAAAAGTATCTTCCACTCGAACGCATCGCAAATATACTTTCCATTATTTTAAATAATAATAAAATAAAAAAATAATTTTAAAATCATAAGGCAAAAAACTGTGTTAAAAATTGTTATAATTCCTACGCACAGGTTTTGCCTTTGTGGATTATTTTTGTTTTACAGTTTTTATGTACTTACATATTTTTTTATGCTTCCGATTTTTTGTCCGGGTTAAATCTTCCACATAGGAAAAACTAAACCCTTCCACAAACTTTGCCACAAATGATTATCTAGTCAATCAACATTATGCAAGTGCATTATATTAGCAAAATAAATACAAAACAATACAAGAACAACAACACGTCAACTCACCAGAGATCAAATGGGAAAATAATTCACCGACTCCAGATATTTTTATATCAGAGGGTTCGGCTCGGTAGAACTCCTAACAGGGCCTATAAATCCTACTGATCCCTCAACATAAATATTTAAAAAAATCTTTCGTTATCCTACATGTATTCAAAATGACCGACTTTTGCATCTTTATATATATTTTTTTTGATAGATCTAATACGCCTAAATTTTTAATGAGAGAGCTAGGTATAATGCCAGTAGCCGAAATAACAAATGGTAATATTTTTATATTTTGAGAATGCCAAATTATTTTTATCTCATTTCCTAGATCAGTGTATTTTCTTATTTTTTCATTAACAGATTTTTTAATATTACAGATTGAATATTATCCTATTCCTTTTATATTGCCTTGCATTTTATAATTGTCCAAATGTAACAAAAAATTTCAATTCAAAAATTAAAAAAAAAACATACTAAAGCTAAAGCAGAACTCTATCGTAAATACCCCACTACGACTTCTTGCATAACATGACTTTCCGCCACAAATAAAAGTAGGTACTAACCTTACAACCATAATGAATTCATGCCATTTTGTATTGGTTCTTTCGTTTATTCCACCCATACTACATGAGACGAATGTTTAATCCTCGGTTCCTGCTCGCCTATCTGACTGAATCTTGTTTCTATCCGAGTCTATGCAATGCCGTCTCGTGGATGCATCTAACGTACTGCGTTATCGATACAACATCTCCGATGGGAGCTGGTACTCATTCGTTTCTGGCAAGAACGTCAACGGAGGTACTTAACTGAGAATCAGAGGCGTGACACTTCGTAATATTACTTATTTTAAAAGCAAAAATAATATCTCCAATGAGGAAATCAACAAACACGAAGATGAGGAAACAACCTACAGTCTGCCTCGAAACAGCAATAGCAGTGATGAGGGCTTTGAATGTTCTAAAATATTAACAGACTTACTGAAAAAGTTATAAGGTCAAAACAGTGAAAAACTTACATGCGTCTTAAACCAGGCTCAAGGCCGACTTTACCACATGCACTTTGAACGGGCGTGTAAGAATCTCTTAGTTCTTTCAATGAGATGATCAAATAAAAATAAAAACAAAATGAAAACAGCCGAACACAAACATCAAACTAGAAGTAAGGGAAGGAATGACCTTTCCGTTCCAACAAGCAACAGAGCGGCTTATCAAAATATATTCTCATATCTCAGTCCTAAAATATATAATAAAATCCCCTCTCAGCTGAAACTGTGTGAATTGTCATCCTTCGGTCCAAGAGTGACAAAATGGTTGTTGGATCTAGGCAGGACTGATTCCGAAATGATACTAAAAAATGTAATTTGAAATCACGAACGCCTCTATGTATCTTTATGTATATTTTTGTATGTAACTTTTTTATGTATCTTTTTATGTATCTTCGTTTTAACATACATATTTAAGCTAGTCTGAAATCCTGTATTCGTCTAGGATAACTTGAAACCTGTAAATTTGACAATTTGAAATATTAAAGCACAATGGCCATCGATCCTTCTTATGATGTAAAATCTCTTTGTGTGTAAACTGGTTGTACAAGCTTCTAAAAACTCACGCGAAGATCTTTCGTTTTGTGGCAAAAGTGTTGTCGTAATTTGTTGCGTGACGTAGTTGTTTTGCTAGAAAGAAATGTAAGATTTTTATCAATTGTTACTTTTAGCGCCTCGAAGCTAAAATATTCATATAGCTGATTTAATTGTTAATGATAAAGTCAGCGAGTCTGCTTAAAATATTTGTACCTGCCTTCATTTTGTGTTTCAAAAATGATTTTCCAACGCTAGTGTGGAGCGTTCAGACGAACATACTGAAGCCAAATTTGCTCGGTGCAGACCAAAAAAAGGTGCCTCTTCTTCAAAAAAGCAATGCTTCTTCCTGACTCCTGATGACGTCGTCTGTCTGAATAAACTCAGCACTATGACTTCCACCACACGAAGAAGATAACGTTTTAAATAAAAATTAATCACATGGCTTTATTTTGTAGTTTATTTTAATTACTGCATTAAAAATACTTGGAAAATTAAGTGGCATTTGAAAAGGTTATTGTGATATTTTAGATGGTAGTTTAAGAGGTTACTTATAGATGGCACTAGTAACAATAAAGCTGTCGATAATGTAAGAATGGAGACTTGGATAAATACGATTGCGAGTTCAAGGCACAGAATTATTCCTACCGCCCCTTAAGCCCCCCAATACCCAATTTCTACCGATTTATAACAAGTTTTTCGTTGACTCTTTAAGTTCCAAAAAATACATTTTATTTTTGAAGATAATATCTATACATTAGTTACGCCGAAACGTTATTATATGAAATTCCCTCGATAGAAAAAAATCGCAAAGTAAGGTCCGAAAATTGTTAAAAATATGTTTTGTTCAGAAAAAAATCACAGCGTATGTATCTTTAAATGCAACTAAAGCATTTTTCGAAAGATTTTTGCTGTATTTTGCTATATTTTCAGTACTTTTTTTAATATTAGCGCGCTCCTTCTAACATTCGTATTTAAATATCTCCCTTTCGAACCATCTTTGAACGCTTACTACGGGGCCTTAATAAAGCCATCACCGAATAAAAGACCAGTTGTTTGTTGAACACTGAGTTCTTATTTAAAGAGTTTGTGAGACAACCAGGAGTTACAGGTAAAGTTGACCGCCCGCCTCTGCTTTATGCATTGAACATAGGCATGTTTCAAGTTTTGTCATTGGAAGACGCACCATGTGAAGCATGTCTCACCCATCATTACTATGTATTTCCTCAGTTTGGTTCTCTGCCTCTACCCTGTCAAGGATATGTTCTCCTGGTGGATGTCTGAAGGTTCCAATCTGACATGAGATCCTTCTGCCTCATTCAATATTAAATATTCGAAACACGTTGTAGTATAGATTCAGTCCTTTTTCAGATCTACTACTTATAATAGTCAACAAAGAACTTTTGAAAACTAAAGCAATATGAATAGCATTCACACAGTGAAATAGAAAAAAAAAATTTTTGCATATCGCTGCGCACCGGAATACAATTTTGGCTTTGACGAACGTTCCAGCACCGTTCGCTTCACCGCTTCATATGTACGTTCCCGGATTTGCACACAAAAAATAGAAACCTCTATGATAGAATGCCCGGAACTACTTCAAAGAATTCAATTAAGATTCCCCATCAGACAAACCAAACAAAACCACACATTAAACATCCCTCAATGCAACACTTACTTAACACAAAACCTCACATTTTCATACCTAAAATCAATAAATAACATTCACACAATACATTATACTCAACACAGACTAGATAAATCCCCTTACTCCCTCACGCACATCACATCTCAATAGGCTAATGTAACTATTTTCTCTTTTATATTCACTAAATTAAGATACATCAGTGGAAAAACTGGTTAAGTAATTATACATATTTTACCATACATTATAAAATATTACAATTGTTGGTTTTCCAAAAAAAGAAAATATCTATTTTTTTAAATAACTTACAAAATATGTTAAACTGTCGGCTTCCCAAAAAATAAAATAAAATAAACCTTGCAAGAAAAGAAAAAGGCATGAATAATAGCGAGGACGTATAAAAGGGATCTTGATTATTATTAAATACACAAAAAAACCTCACTACTTTGATGCCACCGAAGAGGTAACGGTAGAAGTACGCTGTGGGTATATCCGTGTGCTGAAGTAAGTTCAAAATTTCCTCACTTCTGGCGAAATTCTTCTAACATTCTAAGATGATCAATTTAATTGACCTTTTTGGTGGCTACATTGATGGCAGAAACAAGGGAGATAGACCATGAACCATTCATTATTATTATGAAACTACAGGCACGTTTCAACTCTGACCTGAATGTGTCCACTATATAATAAGATAGAGTGTGCTGAAGTAGACATTTTTGCGATAATTTATACAGATTCAGAAAAAATGTCCTGCCATTGCTCAAAAATATGCAACGATTGTTGAGCTAATTTATGAATCACTTTTATTTATTTGTTTATGGTTTGGGTATGTAGAGCGAATAAACGAATAAAGGAGTTTAATGAGAATATATGACGCGAATGTGAACGGTAGAAGAAGTCGGGTTAATCACCCTGTTAAGCAATAAACATATCAGCAGTAATCAACAAGTATCAACAACAATCGCCGCCATTTGCAAACTGTCGTTGCGCGATGGCACTGACTTGATCACGTGACGTTTCGAAATCCGTCGCGCGCCCATCTAGTCGGTCTTGGGTGTGCCTATAGCCCATACAATACGCGTA
This sequence comes from Hesperophylax magnus, assembly GCA_026573805.1. Classification (NCBI taxonomy): domain Eukaryota; kingdom Metazoa; phylum Arthropoda; class Insecta; order Trichoptera; family Limnephilidae; genus Hesperophylax; species Hesperophylax magnus. Next base: position 15,203,390 of record JAIUSX010000004.1, read on the forward strand.
CAATGGGTGCGGTATAGTACAGTGCAGCTAACCTACAGTGTGTACAGTAATGCGAGGCACTTCGGGCCGGGTGTTAGGGCACAATAGGGCCGAGGCCGGCTAATGCGCAAAACATCTGCCAGATTCTCTACACTGAGGAGGGGGAGTGTATTGTTACATGGGTTTTATGGAGAATTAAGGGGTACTCAATCATTGGTTATCGATAATAATAATATTTCGCAATATAAATATGTTTTCCATGGCTTTACGCTACTACTAACTACAGATAACCTAATATAACAACTTATAACTTGAGGCAATCAGATTGGATCCACAAGCTCGTTAAGCCAACATAATAATGATAATATTTGGATGATTTGTATAGCGCTGTTTTTGTGCAAAATAACCTCAAACAATATACATATATATATGAACAATTTATCACCAATGATTTTGATGCTGCGTAAAAATGTTTGTATTTTTAAATACGTCTATTTTAATTTAACTTTTTTTTCGGTGATGAATGAAGTAATGCAAATATTGGAAGTGGAAATTTACCCACTTACCGACATCCAATCGAGCTGAAACTCAGCAGATAAGCTCGTCATCGATGACAACCCATTTTATTAATCATTCCATTTTGGTGGCAATCACGCACACACATGCAGACATATGCGTATTTTTCTGAAATTCGATGAAATTACAGCAGTTAAAATACGCAATAAATGTCGGTCTCATCCAATCATGGATGGTTCGGTTGGCAGAGATGTCAACTCCAGTTCCTGGGTAGGAAGGTTAAAAAAAAGTTTTAAGTTTGTTCTAAGACATTTATTTCTTATTGAGTCATTAACAACTTAATTGACAGTCCTGCTATCGTTGCCACTATTAAATTCTATGTGCCGACTAGGAACATATGACAAATTGTAACATTCTTCTGCAATACATACACTACCAACTATCAGACACACTCACTAACCAATAGGATGCATGATCTGGGCAACAAGTTAGGGTGTACTATTGATATAAGTATTGACTCAATTTATAGAATTAGGCGTAATCTAGACCAGCACTTAAATCCCTTAATCTGTTACTGTTACATGTTTAACTAATATTGTTTCATATTCAATTCATCAGTTTACTGTTATGTCATACTTTATAAATTTTGTGTATTGTTGCCACCTCAGAACAGGCTCAGCTTAGTGAGGTGGATTATACCAAAAAAAAATGTATGTTAATTTATTGGTTAGTAAATAATTAAAAAAAAAATAATAATAATTGTCGATAGCTCACTAGGTATATTCTGTTCTTAAAATTCATGTAAAAGCCCGGCTGGGCGTAAAACCAAATAAAAAAATTATAATTAACATGACGCCACAAAATGAATTTGAGATTATTGAAGAAGTAATGATAAAAAGTGTTCAAACTAAGGGAAGTCGTATTACTAAAAGCGTCACTATTTTCGAAAGATTTACTGACCCCGGAACCATTAAGTCCAATTTCACGAGAGCCGCAAAAAATTGGAACCCTTAAAAAGGTTTGACAGCTCTGGCCTTCATATAAAACTGTTTCCATAACATATTGTGCCGGAGGGCCAATTACGTAGTGTAGGGCAAGTTCACATTCTAACTGAAGGGCTCATTTAGAATCTGGACCTACATGAGAATTTCCTATCGCAAATAACATACGTTATTTTATATTTTTGGGGTTAATAAATGGCATTAAAATCGGGTATCATTATTGGCGACAATAAACAATAATAATATAAACACGTCGTCGGTTTTCGGCCAGGATAAAAATGGAAGGTGAACACAAAATGTGTTGAGTTTATTTGACTGTGGGTTGCATATTGTGTAAAAATATGTAGATTCGATAAACTCGATAACGTACTAATATTTTGTTGAATTTAAAATGACCACAAGGGGTAAAAAAAGAAAAAAATTAAAAAAATTCGTCGAACGTCACAGCGGTGCTGCCAAGGTCTAATATATATGAGAGGATGTTGTGTCAGCGCTGTATTAGCAGCAGACACATACCTGGACGGATGACGAACCTCGTGCTGGCACTGTTGGTGGACGCGGTGCACTCTCTCGCTGCAGCAGCTGGTCCAGTTTCCTCACCACCTAGGATTCTTGCTGCAGAGTCTCCACCTTCTATCTTCGTGACTGCGTGTGGTATCTGTTACGATTTAAGGTATCCCAATGTTTTGTGTACAGCTATTTATTGAGTTTCTAGGTTGTTGTGATCAAGTATAATTTGGGGCATGTTCCAGAGTGGTAGATACTATCATTAACGCCCTGGTGAAAGAGTCGAAACGTATCTCGAAAAGTTATTAGCCGTGTTTAGTGAATAGTCAGTGACGAGATATGAATAGTCAGCCCAATCCCTTCAACCCCACAACACAACTAAAATTAGAAATGCCATAGTCTCCAGGCAGTTGCGACTTTTGTGCTGAAAAGACAGCCTTTCTTTAAAACGTTAAAACGGTATATTTTGAACGTACCCAGGTATTGACTACTGAGCCACCTGACAAGCACCTGTCCCTCTCGTATGTCGCCCATCTGGTCTAATCCTGCAGCGGTGTTAACATTAACACGATCATTAACGCACGTTAGTTCGCAGAGTAGACGTAATCCCGTGTTTAACGTAAAACAGTGCTGTCCCCATTAGCCGCGTTGGCAGAACACCAGCGAACGGGCTTTAATCCAGTATTCGTGTTATTACGTTGTTACCGATGACAGCTGTACAGGTGAATATGTAGCAGACTCGATCTTTGCAAAAAATGTCACAAGAGTATGGCAGATACCTAATCGTAATTTTTTTTTCAATTTTCTTCAATTTTTAGTTAACATACCTACCGATAGATTCAGATTATATAAAAAGTATTATATTAGCAGCCTGGAAACTTCTGGATTTGTGATGAGAACGCGTCGGCTTTCCCATTTTCTAGAACGGTAGCGACCACTCTACAAAGCGCGCGCCTTTATAAAGCTTCGTCTGCGTCTTTCTTTTATTGTCTCTACCTACCGTTACCCAAAAGTTTATTTTAATCCTTCTAATATCAAAACATAGTTTCCCACTGATAATTTTGCAATAGGCAGCATCGCCAACATAGGAGTATAAGAGTTACAAGTACAAAATAGCAGCAGAAATCACAATTAATTTGATAATTAATTATAGTGCAGTACCTACCGAAGTACCTAATATATACGCAATGAAAAATAACTATTTTCAGGTGTAATTCTTTTCCGCAAAGTTGACAAGATAAGTTAAAATGGAGGCACTTCGTCCTAATCTATAATCAATTTCCATGGGTTTTTCCACATAAATCGCTTTATAAAATAGATTAATTTCCACACCATTAGGAGATGTCATTTTCGTATAGCAACCAATTTCTTTTACTGCTTTAAAAAATATGCCTCTAGAACTCAAAACGATCACATTCATAAATTAATCAACCATTTTATACCGTTAATATTTTCCTAAGAACCTTATACTAATTCACACTTATTCGCATTTACTAATCATACTAATTCACACATATTCGCATCTCTATAAAGAATCCTTTGTGAAAACACCGATGAATAAAGCAAAAACAATCAACAAAAAACCACTCACATTTCAAAGAAAAAATCCCAACAACGATAATCTTAGCGAGGATTAGTTCTAGGAATGAAGCTATACCTATAAACATAGTTTGGCTGTTGTAAAATAGTTTATATTATACGTAAGGGTCGGCCTATCCTGAAACTCTGGGAACTACTCGAAGGGGATTTAATCGTTTCTCGCTTAATGAAAGGCCCTCAATCAAAAGCCAATACACTGAGTATCTTGTAATCATTACTAATGACCCAAGCTCGGAGAATGATCGGTTGGGATAAAATGCTGATTAACTATAAGAGAATTACTGTAGGCTAAAACAATGAAAGAATTTAAACAATGGGATGTGGGTGAGAACTTTGGTTCCTTTGATTTTTCATTATGTGTCAAAGACAAATATTGTAATCATGAATTCTTGGACATGTAGGAAAAATACCATAACAGAAAACACTCGCTTTTGGGTGGTACTTTGTTAGGAACTTTTTCAATTTCTTTCGTTATTGGCCTGCAGTCCATTTTGAACAGGAAAACAAATAATTTTACCAAATTTTAAATAAATTAACAGTATTTCACATCAGTAAGTTTTCTACGTGTACTCTAAAATACAAGGAAATAATTGTAACAATGGAAGCGGGAATGATTTTTTTTTTGATTTTTCCTATTTCCTAATTCGGGGTAAATAACTCGACGTCGACATCTTGTTTTTGAATTCTAGGACTTGAGAAAGGATGGAGAACAAATAACGCAGGCATATTCTAGATTATGGCGAACCAACGAACAGTAAAGAGACTTTTTAGGGTAATTATTAATTTATTTATTTATTTTAATTTTTTTTTAAATTTTCGGGAAATCGACAGTTTACATTAAATCAGTTTGTACATAAGTATAATATAGCCAAAATAAAACCAATTATGGATTTCCTCTTTGTGACTTTATCTCTACTGAGACAGCATAATATGGAATAAGTAAATTAAATTTGTAAGAAAGGAATATGAATTTAAAAAATTGTACAAATCAAAGATTATATAAAATGAAAAATTTATAAAACAATACATTTATAGCCATGGAGAGAGGTTGTAGATATAAATCAAATCATAATTGAGATATAAACACTAGAGACATTATTCACAAACCATGACAGAAATATTCTTTTATGGACCTCTTGTATTTGGTAAGTTCGCAACTGAAAATATCAACCTTGGATAATACGCTATTGTAATTATTGCATAGTCTGTTCAGGCAAGAATTCTGCTTAGAGTTCGTTTTTCATTGATCAAGCCTGAATATGACACAAGAGCGTGTTGAACGCGCAGGTACATTGAATGGAATCTTGTTTAGCAACTCTGGGCATCGAATATTATTGTTAACTATTTTATAAAGGAATAGTGCATCCTTATGATGCCTCCATACACTCAGTGAATCAATTTTAAAGTATGAAGCTGCCTCTGTATAATTATTAAATCTTACAAATGACTTGTAACAAAGATATTTGATTTTTTTATATTATTGAAGTCAGAGGTAATTCTATTAATGAAGCCAAGTAGCTTAAGAGATTTATTAGCCACATTATTAATGTGTTCCCTTAAAATACAGCTTGTAATCCAAAGTGACACCGAGGTCCTTGATAGACTGCACAGTAGATAAGCAAAGATTATTTAGTTTATAATGAAAAATAAATATTAAAGTTTATATCAAACTGCTAAGAAATAAGGCATAAAATATTCAACCATTTCAGAAGAACTCCAGTTTTCAAGTAACCGAAAACCTATTATAAAATACACGGTTTTAATATTGAAATACATTCTACAAATTCTCTTCGATAATAATCAGAACGAATTCCATATTCGGTATCAGCCTCATGCGATATCACGTTACGTCGACTCCGTAATGGCCCCGGCATGTAATGCTAACTGGATGTGATATTCACATATCCCCGTCTTTTCTCTTTGCTATAACCACAGCCGCTCAGAGGCGTGCGTGCATTCCATACAGGCGCATTAGGCATCTTACATAGGAATCGTAACGCCGCCCGCACCCTACATATAACGTGTCAAAAGCAGAAAACCAAGTATGCAAAATGACGCAAACTTCATATTATTCAAATTTTGACTACATCCTACACAAAAAATATGTATGCAATGTGCATTTCAATCAGTGCTATCTGTTTATACCTCTATTAGTTAGTACAAGCGAAGAAATGTAAATTTCTATATAACTATCCAGTAATTTCCTTGTAATATGCATAAATGAAGACTTTATTTGGATGTTCGACGTAACAGTTGCTAATGCTAACAAATGACGTTATCAGAAGTAAGCTGGAGTACTCTTATGCTAGTGGTGTGAGGACTACGCACCAAACTAAATATATAAATATGATGCGGACGCATGGAACTTTTTTTTTGTAATAGGCAATTCACCCTAAAAAGAGTGCTATGTGTACGCATGGAACTTATCCGAGGTTCAAGCACCATATAGTCTTACTTGAAGCAAAAAATATATTCAGTCTAGAAAGCAGACGTTCTGCAAATCTTGCAATACTTTTTTTTTTTTAAATTTGTCTAAATATAATCCATAACTCTATTAATAGCCCGTTCCTCTTGGAATGCTATGACTTCATAAACTTCAGCCGTAGTCGTAGCACGAATTGTTCAAGATACCACACGGCAGAACAGATTTTAGAGCACACGAGGAATAGTGCTGTTGAATGTAAATTCTGAAACAGTGGATGTATTTGATTCTTCTTTAAATAGCCTTAATTTTTTTGTATAATTATCTTTCCAGCTGTTAAGAGTGTCAGTGTGAGAAGAGTGTACTGTAATTGGATAAATAATCTGTCGTAAAATAATTAGCAATTTAATTTTGCTAAAGCCAGCAGCAATCGGTTGTAGGTTTTTTTTAAATCTGTACGCCACTGTAAGCCACTGGTGCAACTGGGATACATATCACAACATACAAACTATACACAAACTCGTAGGACATCTCTTCAAGGATATCTCATGCATGTAAATAAGGTCGGTATGTATTCTGATTATATTAAAACATCGTCAAGAAAATGCGTATTTCTGCGAATCAGAGATTTTCGAAGACATTTTTCCTTATTTCCAGATCAAAAAGCATGAATATTGAAACCCTTATTTTAACATTTAAAAAATGATTTTTAGGAAATAATAATTATTTATTGTGTAATGGATTCAGTTGGGACAAGAATGATTATATGGTTTGACCGTGTAGAGCTAATGCAAGGAGAAAAGAGTATAATGATAGGTATTATTGCCGAGTTGCGCCCTGATGATGGACACTTCAATGCTTTCCGATACGTTCGCTAAAGAAAGAGGTAGCGCAACACGTCACAAGACTCAAAAAATAAATCACTGGAGCTGCGTGGAGGGTGTTTTAAGGAAATGAGAGGACGTTCTGGAAAGGAAAAAGATATGTGAGATGGGTAGGAATCTGGGGTACAGTGTCCAGGAGTAACAGAGGTTTGAATCCATCCCTCCCACCGGTGCAAGGCGATGGATCGAGAGAGTATGGCTGGAGAGGTCATAGATTATTCCTCGACCCACCACTTCCAATCCGGCAATCCACGTGGTTGGCAGGCAAACGCATCCGCCGCCAATACCTGGACAAACCTCACCCCCGTGAACCTGGGCACCCCTGCTAGATCACCAAAAGGAGCGAATCACTTGGGATGACCTTTGGCAGAGGTGTTTGGTTATCAAATAAACGATTCCCGGGCGGCGGTAGCCATGCCCGCCTCCCAAAATGAGATTCCACTATTTTTAAATTAATTTATAATGTTACACCACAAAGTGATGAAAATCTATAAAAATCCATTATTATTACACACGTTGCTTCTTGTGACTTATGACGTTTGCGTCATTTTGCATACTTGGTTTCTGCTTTTGACACGTTATAGACAGTAGGGTGCCTGCGGCGTTGCGATTCGACTTCGTGCGTATTTGGTGTTGATTGACATTTCTCTACTCTCTATAAATATAATATTCATAAACCTACCGGAAGAAATTTTCTAAATGATAGTGAAATCCTAAAAAAAGAAAATTTAAAGATACGAATATTTCTGATCTGACACAATTCCTTGTTTATCATAAGTCTTTTATTGCGAGCCACGACGAAGAAGTATTCAGGTCATCGGTGAGATGAAATAGACGCTGAAACTTTGTTGATTTGTATTTATTCCTAGAACTGTTTATGTGTGTTTTGTTTATAGAATGATTAACGTCTCTTAAAACATCAATAAATATATTCATTTAATTTGTACCGGTGCAAACAGTGAGCTAAATGAATCGGTGAACAACAATATATCAAATGCTAATGAATACAGACTTACAAAAAACATTTGAGCGGTGTTTTGTTGAAATAAAAACATTTATTGATTAGAATTCAGAACGAACCTTAAAACATTCCTTCAGAAAATTATGTATATTTATTGTTTTTGTGTTTAATTCGTGGAGCTCCATTAATTTTATTGAGTTCTGTATTTTTTGGTTTTCGTTATTGTTACAGCAAACGATATCAATAGTCAATAGTCTCAATATCAATAGTCAATAGTCTCAATATCAATAGTCAATATCAATAGTCTCAAGATCTGTATATCTGAATGTCTAGAAGCAATAACTCGTTGGATGTCTTCAAAGAAGCTGAAGCTGAATCCATCTAAGACTGAGTTTCTCTGGACGGCCACAAACAAACGTCAACATTTCATAGACGATTCACCTATTTCTATTTCCGGCAGCGATATCATCCCAAAAACAACAGTCAAACTTCTCGGTGTCAATTTAGATTAGAACTTCTCGTTTAAAAGTCAAATAAATAGGACCAACTCAAGTCTGTCCGAAGAAAACTTCCTACAGAGGCAACAAATCTACTCTTACGTAGTCTCACGTCTCGATTAATGCAACGGCATTTATGTAAACCTTCCAAAATATCAAATTGATAAACTTCAATCAGTGTTTAATGCAGCAGCACGGCTCATAAACGGGGTTTATAAATATTCGCATATTTCAGAACACCTTTGTAGCCTTCACTGGCTCATTACCCTGAAAGAATTTAGTACAAATTTTGCTGGATGGTGTTTAAATCCATCTATTAAATGGCCCCAACCTACATCTCTGGACTATGTGTCCCGGAAAACACTGGTCTGAGGCAGTCAACTCTTATAGGCAGACTGATGGAACCAAATACTAAGTTCTGGGCCAAAGGCTTATTAATAGTTTGACTAGTCTATAGTTAGTAATAACATAGATCATTGTAGAAATGTATTATATATTTGTACAGCGCCCTTGAGGCGATTTTGCACAAAAACGACGCTGTACAAATCATCAAATATTATTATCATTATTAAATCTTCTCTATAATCCGTCATTTGTTAGTTATAAAGTTTTTGCAGCTGTATTTAATTGAATATTTGTTACATAAATTTATAACTGCATTATTCGTTTATTCGTTGATTTTTCAATTCATTTAGTCATGTTTATTACTAGTATAAATCCTCCATAGCGAGGACATCGTCAAACCACTGCTAAACCCAGTTGATATAAATTCATAACACAAAGGCATTCATTATCTAATGTAGCACTTAGAATTCACGACAATAAGCCCCAAATGTATTTACATCATCCCCCTAATACAATAAAAAAAGAAAACAAAAGCCCAACAAAAAGAAAAGTTGCAAATGCCGACGTGTAAGCTTTTAAGCGTGCAGGGAAGATACTTACGGAAGAATATCACAAAAAGGTTAAACGTTTAACGAAGAAAGCGTGATGGTGTCTTTTATAGAGGATGTGTTACATTGGCCCCACGTTGGGCGCCAGTCTTATGATTATTCATGAGTATTTAAAACATCTGATAAATAAACCTAACCTAACTTTCGGCTTCCAAAGCTCTCGGACTACTATATTATTTAAGGGTGCAATAGTGCGCAAATACGTCGATCTAATGCTATAAAAAAGTATGATACTTTTCACAGTCCGCGACATTGTAAAAAAATAAATAATTAAATGTATATAATTATTGATAATTTCAGGTTCAGTGACTTTAAGTAAGTATGTGTATGTGTATGTGTTTGTGTGTACATGTACATTGTACATAATACATAAAACCTAGTATGTTTTTTTTCACATAAATCATAAAAAAGTGGCTGGTGTAAAGTGGTAATATAAAGCTTATCGCCTTCTGCATAAGGAATGTTATTGTTAGTGACTCGATTCCGAATGTTACACGACGTGGTGCATCGCTTTAAAGTCAAATTACTCAGTTTATTAGATACAAAGTCTACATGTCTCGAGAATAATGTTCGTCAGGAAGAGCCGTATACTATTTTTAAATAAAGGTTAACATTGGGAGAGGGGTTAGAGGGCGGAGGGGATGAGCAAACCCAAATCGGCAGAAGAATAATTGATGAAGGAGCGGGGATTTATTATAAGTTCGTTAGAAGGGGAAAATTGGTTAAGCCGGAAAATATTCAATAGAGGATTGTTCAGAAATAATATTATCTTTTAATCGTTTTATGAATCCTATACATTTCCAGAACAAAGGCTAAGGAAGTCGGCAAAGTCGACTACTACGTATCAAGTTAGCATTCGTGTTGTTTTTCATTGCTTTTACAGTTAGTAGCAGTAGCCAACGGTGGATAGGGTAGAACCTCCCCGGCATCCTGCGAGCCTGGAAGTTGTAGGATTAACATAAAACAAATATGTATGAACTCCCCTAAACACAATATAATAATGAACTTATTACGCGCGGTGCGCAACGGAAAATAAAAAAATAACAGCGGGCAATGGAACCGGTATAGGACGGGAATTAAATAAAGAAATGGCAAGAAATTCACCGGGAACATTGTGAAATATGGCAGGATTGCGTGATTCTTTATCTAATGAGATTGGCTGAACCGGAAATCCGATTTGCAGCAGGAAGTGACGTCAGTGTAGAAGTACGCCTTATTTGAAAAATTCTAATTTAGTCACTAACCGTACAACTTGGAATTGTAATTTTCACGTCATTCGGGAAAATTGAATTATAATAAATCAGTTTTGTTAGTCTAATTTTTGTGGACTGTAATCAATATTTTCTTATCGTTTTAAATTGACAAAACTATTTGGGAAGCGAGATAACATTTCGTCGGAACTGACTTCCTCCTGGTCCTTTGAAAGAGCACATGTACCTACATTTTTCTGATTCTCTTATCAGGCTAAATATTGAATACACTTTGAGGATCACTTAACATGTACACTGCACAACTTGTCTTAAAAGAGTGACAAGATATTGATAAAATGTTGCAATTGTCATTCAGGTAGGTAATCCAAACTATCAAACAGGGACAGGTTATTTGATAAGGGAATGCACGGGAAGGAATGCGGGAACATATGTCAATGAGAGACGCATAGTTGCGTCAACACTAAAGATTGTAATTTTTTTTCTTGCAAATCCCGTACCCATCTCATTGAACAACTTTTAGGATGTTATGTTATAATATGGAAGATGGAAATTATGCTGCTAATAATAATAACTAGATTGACACAAACATTTTGGTATGACCGATAAATTAGTTTAAAAAACGGTTTTTAGTATAGCACGTTAAATATTATTAGCATGATATTTCACGTAGAATCAATCTTCATGGCGAGAATATTTGAAAATCACCCGTAGACCCGACGCATTAACATGACTTCTACACTCATGTATCACGGGAAGATATTATTATATGTATTATATTTAATCTAATTTATAGATATTGCGGATGTGGCAAACATGTGACCCGAAAATCAGGAAACGTTGAGGGACGCAAAATAAATTTATTTTTAAATTTAAAATATAATGGCCATAACCGGCGATGCGGCCCAAAACCGGCAACCGAACGAAAACTCCGTCGAATATTTTTTAATATTCAATTTAGAAAATAACATTCGCCGCGGGCTGTCGGCCCGTTTGTAGAAAGGGTAAAAATGGGGAAGCACAGGGGATGAGGCTAGGGAAAATAAGAGGGTGAAATGTAAGAAGTGGGGAAATGAAGAGTAGGGAAAGCGCGGAGAAGGAAAAAAATCCCTCAAAGAAAACCTCAGAGAGGGCGATATATGTGAAAAATATGAAAGGAAAACAAATAGAACAAGAGCGGGGGTTTGGCGGTGCTAGGAGATGGGAGAGGGGAGGGTTGAAGCCGCAGACCGAGGCTGGGATGCTCGCGGGCCGAACGGACAAGCGTGGGAGGCTTTTTAGATCAACATTCAGTAGTTAAAAATTACATTGACTTTAAATTAAATCCGATATTATTTACAATGTAAAACCGATGCCGGGGGTTAATTAATAGCCCGCCGGATACTATTTTCGTAATAACTTACTTATTTTTCGCAAAATATAACATTTGTAACAAACAGATGGTTCCACGATAACTCATCACTAAAGATGTTCTCGCCGCAACGGCTATTTGAGTACTATTATTATATGAAAGTACTATTATTATAAGTTGAACAAACTTTAAACATTTCTTCTTTGGAGAAACGTAGAAGGGACACTGATCTGATTTGCATATTTAAGATTATCAATGGTATTACAGACTCACCTGCTTTGTTGCAACTTATCCAATTCAACATCCCTTCCCGTAGACTCCGAAATAATGAATTGCTGTTCGTCAATCAACATTCTACCAATTATGGATACCATTCTCCTTTGTCCAGAATGTCGAGACTTGTCAACTCACTGTCAAGTCAAAGCATTGAATTTTGTGGTATATGCCTAAATGACTTTCGACAGTCAATACGCAATGTCTAATTTCTAATGCCCTTTGAACCATCTTCATGCTTTGACTTATTATTATCTCCCATTCTTACTTTTATATTATTATTGTCATTATTATTGTCTTCGCTCCTCATTTATATATGCTCTCCTTTCACTGTCATCTCTGTTTATAAAACTTATTCGTGTAATTAATATGTTGTTAATGGACTATTTGTCCGTAAATAAATAAATAAATAAATAAATATGCAGAACGCCACAAAAATTATTTATATATATATTATAAATGCGTATTATATTTACAGAAAGTAGCGAAAAGTCGATGTTTAGCCGTAAATATTTTTTCGGGCGCTTACATTGCTAACGCTGTCTAAGCCTTAAGAGATACAACGAAATAATGTACCACGGAATTGTATATCTTAAAAAGTCCTACAGAAAAGTCCGCCCTAATATACATGTCTGTATTGTCCATCCCCTAAGAAAAACCACCAGCAACGCCGGATAAACATCAGCTAATCTAAATATAACATATGAATTGTTTGTTACAATATGTTTAAAAAATTTAGAATGAACCATTAGTACCTACCTGGCATTGCATCTCTAATGATTCTAAACCTGTTTTTATAACATAAAATGAAAAGCTTTAATTAATCTGAATGTTTGCATCACGACCGTACTGTTGTCCATCTCCAATAGACAGCTCAATATCATAAATATTCTAAAAACTGTTATAATATTCGTTTTGACACTTTTAAAGAGATTTTCCATCCGTGCAATCCAATAATCCAGCGTTTGATTTCATATTCCGATTGCCAACATAAAAAATACTAGAAAGTGAACCGGAGCAATAAATAATAAGCAATACTTAAAGCTGGCCCTCTACTACGTTACGCCGATTTACTTTGAATATTAAAACATCAGGAGTGTAAAATATTCTTCCGACTTAGCAGTTTCTTCTCTTTTCTCTACGCTTCCTCGCCTCTGTGTATTTCGAAATATTATTTAAGATGTAAGCTTTGGTAGTCAGATCCGTGCTGAGCGGATTATGACCCGTTTTTCAAAGGAAGGGTGCACTTGTGGGTTGTGTTGTAGGGAAGAAAAGTCTCTGAAAAATTGGATGAATTCACGACGACCTTCTAATAATAATCCATCCGGGGTTATTATAATTTTGAGGAAATGATTCTAACTAATTTTAAATAGACTCTCGGTGGGAAATTGTCTTAAGACGTGTTTTTAGGAGAATCTTAAACATACTAAATTCGGTTGTAAGTCTGTCTGTGAGCAGTAATTTTACCTCTGGTTTAGCACTGTCGAACTCTGCCAGAATAAAAGTTCAACGTAAAATTGAATTTCAGTAAAAAAAGGGGACTAGGGGGGAAAGCTCGATCTGATGCTGCGAGCACATGTGCCCGAGGCAAATCCCTACTGGGCGTAATGAGCACGGCAAATAATGTACGGGGAGCGTCTGTTTGCAGAGGACGGATTACCACACACAAGAAAAGGTGTCAAAATAAGGAATGCCTTATAAAAAATATACAATATGGGAGTTTGCTAGCAAAATAATACTGATGTTCTTTTATACTTTAAAGTGATATAAATATAAATTAGGTTATTTTGTGAAAGAATAAAAAGTCGCTTCGAAATAAAGTGAAATATCTGAAGTTTCTACATATGTAAATATATATGTCATGTCAACAGGCCTGCTCATCTGGAATAGATTTCCCTCAGCTCTTACTAATCTCCAGAATTTGACTGAATATAAACGGGATTTAAAAACAAAATTATTTGAAAAATCTTAACTTCTTTTCAATATTTTATAATAAGCCATATTCTAAAATTTCCGGTAATTGTTTGGTTTCTGTTGACTCCTTATTGTACCTTTTAAAATGTAAGCTCAGAAGATTCTCATTTCTAAGCACAAACTACCTCTTGTTTCATATAATATTTTAATTATAATGTTTCTTGTTTTGTCCTCTCCTCCTGTTATTGTTATTCTAAGTTTTGTCATCACTTTGTATAAACAGTGTATTTAGTGTTATAATATTAGATCTGTATTGGGTAAGGCACACTGTAGGAATAATTTTAAGAACCACTAATACTGAATTACCATTTTTAAGTTTGTTATAGTAAAGCGCACTTGAAGTGAAATGACAGTAAACTGCGCTATAAAAATGCCATGTTATTATTATTATTAAGACAATAGTTATAGGCCTTAGTCGTAAGTCACTAGATATAAGTCTTAGAGATAAGTCAGTAGTTCTAGTATTAACTATTTAAGCAATATATTTGTAAAGCGCCCTTGAGGTGATTTCTCACGAAAACGGCGCTATAAAAATTAGCCAAATATTATTATTCATATTATATTTAGTTGTGAATGAATATTTAGAGCAAGTGGATGAGTTTATGCATACAGGAAGATCTAAGAGATCTTAAGAGAGTTGGAAAGACTGATTGAAAGGAGGATAAATGCAGGTAACACTATCAATGGAGGAACGAACGCGGTTGGCGCTAGCAAAAAAATGCCCAAAGAAAACGAAGCTAGCAGTCTACCATAGAGTACTGATACCACATCTGATGTATGACAGTGAGGTATGGAATTGCACGGAGAAAAATGAGTATTAATGATAATATTAATATTTGGCTGATTTATATAGCGCCGTTTCCGTGAAAAATCACCTAAAGGGCGCTGTACAAATAAATTTATTAAATAATAAATACTAAAGGTACTCACTTATATCTAGTGACTTACGACTAAGGTATTTAACTACTGTCTTAATGACATACATATTCAGATATGTAGAAACCTACAACTGACATACATATACAGGGTGTCCGGAAACTCGTAGTACAAGCGGGAAACTGGTGAATCTACATCACATTTGGAGTCGATTTTGTAGTATATTTTTTTTTGATTTGAGCTTTCGTTATCGAGTAAATCGAGTTAGAAGTTCATTTTTTTTTTTTTTTTTTTAATCAAATTCTTATAAATTATTACTGAAGATCAAAGTACCCAACTAATTAAAACTATTTGAAAGTAAAACAAATGAAGAAACTCGGATTTGAAGCATTATTTTGAAATCACCCTTCATTTAATCCGGTGTAATCATAAAATATTTCTGCTCTGCAGGGTTAAAACATCTGTTGTTCAACCCTAAACACCAGAAAAAACTTTAACCCAAAAATAGCCGAAAAATATTTTTATTTTTTTTGTTTTTTTTTTTTTTTGTGAAAATGCTCAAATCAAAAAACTTTATGTTTTTTTGGGTTCCCCATGTGGTGTAGATTCTCCAGTTTCCCGCTTGTACTACTAGTTTCCGGACACCGTGTATTTAAAATTACATCGATAATTTCTTATTTTACTAGCGCCAGAAGAAGATATTCAAAATCTCTTCAAATTATTGTTAATCCGGTTAAAAACAGGATTGCAGGCCGTTTCCTGATAAACTTTTAATAAATTCCTAATACATCGGAACACGTGTTCATGCCCCTGCATTTTTCTTGAAACAATAGAAATATTTATTATTATTTTTATGAACACGTGTTCCGCCATCGTGATAATACATTCGTATTTTACTAAAAGTTTATTAGGAAACCGATCAATTTGTTCGTTAAGGGTCTGCAATCCCGTTTTTAACCGGATTACGAATCATTTGAAGAGACTCTTCATAAAAAAGTTTTATTCAATATTAGTAAGTTTTCTCCGTATGGCAGAGAAAGGATGAAATGAGATCTCTGAGACGAATGTGTGGTGAAACTCTGCAGGACAATGTGAACAATGTGGAGATCTTCAAAGCATGCCGTAATTTAACAAGTTAAACAGAATTCAGGTCTAAACTAAAAACTTACATTTTTAAGCTGTCATACCCTTAAATTAAACATACCATTCCTGAGAGAAAGTCCAATTATATCCAATTATGTCCTAAATCCTGTATCTAAATTTCGCTAATAAACAATTAGTTAATGTTAATTATGTGTTAATCTCAAGTGACCTAACAGGTAAGTATTGTACTGTATATTATCTCCATATATAGTAAGTAATAACATAGTAGAAATGTATTATATATTTGTACAGCGCCCTTGAGGTGATTTTGCACAAAAACGGCGCTATAAAAATCATCCAAATATTATTATTTATTTATCCCAGTTCTGCGCTAGTATGTTTCGTTTGTTTTAAAAGCATATTCACGTGAACGTAGCAGCAGTAAAAAGCCAGGGTTAGTGCGGCAAAACATAGCAAAGCAAGAACTGCGAGCCCCTGCGGAATAAACGCGATATTTCATACGCATCTAAATCAACGTTTCCGTATAAAAGAGTTTATTTTTTCTAAATCCAATCCATTTGTCATTGCCAAACTACAACTAAAATACTACAAACACAGATTATAAGAAGCACGCGATAAGAAAAAACGAATATGTATTTCAGAGAAAAACAAGTGGTGGCAGAAGCGAAACGAACAAAGACAGCTAGATACAGTTTCATTTTAGAGACAAATTAATGAGGGCGCTGCGATCGTTTAAATGTTTTCAAATAATGGTTGAAAGCAAAAATAATGCAACTTTATAAAAGCAATTTGCAATATTTTCTGTGTATTTCAAATGCGGTATACACATTTTATTTTTAAATTTTCCGTGAAATCAAATACTGTTTTAGAAACTACATAAAATGATCTTTCCGGTGTATACATTTAAAATAAACATTACTAACTAACTAACTAACCATCACGCCAAATATGATTTAAGATTTTCACGACCAAAAGTATTTTTGT
The DNA here is from genome assembly GCA_026573805.1 of Hesperophylax magnus. NCBI lineage: Eukaryota > Metazoa > Arthropoda > Insecta > Trichoptera > Limnephilidae > Hesperophylax > Hesperophylax magnus. The sequence continues at coordinate 15,220,479 of JAIUSX010000004.1, forward strand.
TGTTTGTTTTTGGGGTTTTATGCCGTGTTGCGCTAACTCCTTCTTTAGCCAACGTTTCGGACAGCATTGCATTGTCCATCATCAGGGCAGATGTGTTATCTGAGGTTGTGGTGAAATGTGAGCTTATGTATGTTGGCTAAACAAGGAGTTAGCGCAACACGGCTTAACACCCCAAAAACAAATAACAAAAATACTTTTGGTCGTGGCACACACTTCTTGCCTCATTCACATTCATACATCGTCTCATACTCTTCCATTATTCTGACTCTTGACATGGCCCGACTCGAGTATCTGATTCACTTGGTCGTGCCATGTCTTCCTCGGGCGTCCCCGACTTCTGCTACCATTCGCATTTGCATCATATATCCTCCTTACATTGCTATCTTCGCTCATTCGCTCTACATGCCCAAACCATCTAAGCGTCCCTTTCTTAATCTTACTCATTACGCTTACATCAGCCTTGCACTCTTTGCGGATCTCCACATTCCTCACACGATTAAACACGGTTTTACCACACATACGCCTCAGGGATTTCATTTCAACAGCATTCAATCTACTTTCATCCTTTCTTTGCCAGATCCATGCCTCACTTCCATACATCAAGGTAGGTACCAGCACTCCGTGGTGGACTGTTCTATTTCTAATAATAAAATTTTAGTATCAAACGTGAATAATATTGCCAAAAACTCTAATCACAGTTTTCCTTAATTTTTTACTCCAATCATAGAAAAATTGAGAGAACTCGATATTTCGAAATCACGTTCGTTTTGTTTGGGAAATTTTTAAGAAAATTCTGCCTTCACTTTTATCTCGTTCATTTAATAAAAAATATTTTTTAATGTAAAACCGATTGTTTCGATAGCGGGGCGAAATTTGAATTATTCATTTTAGCTATTTTTAGGGTTTTATTAATGGATTCCACAATAAATATCTTAGGCGAACTGGAAATAATAATTATTTCTCCTTTTAACTTCAAAAAATGTATTTCCGCATGATAGAAATAGACATAAAAATACTTTTATAAATAATATAAATAAATTAAATATATTATCATTATGTGTATGTACCTACCTAGTACTTTTAAATTAGAATGCTACCCAAGCAGCAGTTAATCTTATGTTTAATTGGATATATTATTTTATTCTATTTCTTCTCTCTGTTATTCATATTTATACAAAATATGATAGTAGGCTTAGGCACCAGTTAAAAGTACATATACCTATTATTTCATTATTATTTTAATACTATAATTATCAAACAACTTATCAAAATGTTAATACTCATCCTAATTTGACTGTCCTAAAACGGGAATCCTCCTAGTTGGACAGTCAAAACATTTCTTAAATAATGTATATAAATGTAAAATCTTTTACTAAATAAAAAAAAAATAAAAATTATGGAGGCCCGGTCATATATGACCCTAAAACGCTGGAGGGGTTAATATCACGGAGTAAAATAAAAGATTTTAGTGGTACCTTTTTCGCGAGAGGAGATGATTTCACAGTATATATTTATTGTTTACAGGTTTAATTTGTGGAACTCCATTAATTAAAAGTTTTTCCTTTAAATATATTCAATAATTATATTATATTATTCATTTAAAAAATAAGGTATATTTATAAACAAGTTTTAACTTCAAAAAAATGTATTTCCGCATGATAGAAATAGACATAAAAATACTTCTATAAAATATGGAGGCCCGGTCATATATGACCCTAAAACGCTGGAGGGGTTAATATGAAACGGAGTAAAATCAACGAAATTAGTGGTACATTTTTTTTTCGTAGGAAGCAATCACTTTGTGGTTAGACATTTATATATTAAATCAAATAAAACACTTTGTTTAATAACCACGACTTTTTTATTATTACATCTACCGGTTTCGCTACGTTCGAGCTTCATCAGGATGTGAAATATAACTAAAAACTAAGACAGAGGTGATGCATATTTATAGGAAAACAGAGGGAGACAGAATATAATACATTATAAAAGTGGGAGGAGTCAAATATTACATAGTCATAGTGAATTGAAGATATATAATAACAAATTACAAAAAACACATTTTTACATGAATTATACAAATAATAATACATTTTAAGGATATAAGAAAAAACATAAACATATTATTAAGGAGTGGAATGGATTGTGGGAAACAAGTTAAATATAGGACTATAGAATGTGTTTTTTTGATTGGATAAATTAATTTGTGTATTTAATAAATGGTCTGATAAGTTACTGTTTATAGATTTCCTTATCTCTAATGATTCTAAATTGTCTAACCTAATGCCTATACTATTTTTATGTAAGAGGCTAGTACCTGTTATTTTATCAAATCTATGGTCTGCTGATATTAAATGGTTGGCGAGTTCCGAAAAACCATTACCATTTAAACACCGTACATGTTCCTTCACTCTGGTGTTTACATTGCGCGATGTTTTACCTATGTAAAAGGCGGGACAATCACTACAGTTGAGTTTATAAATACCCGAATGGCTTAGTATGTCATCCTTGTCCTTAGTATTAATCAAAAATTTTCCCAGGGTATTGTTTGTATAAAAGGCAGGTTTAATATCTAAAGGAAGGTTCCTAACGCTTTGATTTGAAAAATTACATTTTTTCTCGAGGAGATGATTTTACAGCGTGTATTTATTGTTTACAAGTTTAATTTGTGGAACTCCATTAGTTAAAAGTTTTTCCTTTCAATAATTTTATAATATTATTTATTTAAAAAAATAAGGAATATTTATAACCAAGTTTTGCTGCTCAATTATTTGCTTCGGTTTTTGGAGTTGCATTGGAAATGAAAAGTTTGTAACCGGATTTTTTTTTAATGTTTCTTTATTCTATAAAATTATTAGTTACATGCATTGAGGAATTTTTCGACCACCATGCTAGGCACATGCCCGTGTTAAACAGAACAATAACAAAAAAGAGTAATAATCTTTTTGTTTCGACGGCCTTCGTGGTCGTGACTCTCGACTAGCAATTCGAAAGTCGCGGGTCGAACCTTAACTAACCTAACCCTTTTTTTATTTGAATACTGCATTAGAGTCGCAATTACTCCCAACTGTGTGGAGCCAGTGAGACTATGGCATCCCCAATTGGGGTATGTTGTGATGGTTAATCTAGTTGGAAGGAGATGGGGAAGAGGAAGATGGGGGAGTACCTAGCTATTATGCCTGGGTAGTACGGCTGAATGGTGACCGGATAAATCATCACAATAAGCGCAATTACATTGCGAACTCCCCAATACAACGGTTTCACACTATGGGAAACCAATACTTAGGTGATGTCGATATATTTAATATTAACTTTGCGAATTTTGTGGATTACGTAAAAGACTTATTTCAACACTATTCCTAAATGGAAGTTATATTTATGTAAACCAGTCAAATTACTGTATTTTTTAATTTATGTTGTTATTATTTTTAATTTTGTTTCTTGCATATATTATTTTTTAATGTAATTTTACTTTTATTATTTCTTTCTCATGTTTCAAAACTGTCATTAAAATTGTCCCACCTACATGTAAAAGCCCTCTGGGCGTTAAATAAATAAATAAAAATAAATTCATCACATCTTTAAAAAGTTATATAAAGTCATGCAAAGTGATGAAACAAAAACTTTATTAACTGGGTTAAGTAGGTTAGGTTAGGTTAGGTTAAAAAAAATTTTTTTTCACCGTTTCTAATGACTTTATATCACTTTTTAAAAGTGTGTTGAATTGTCACTGTGTTCAGTTATCATGGAACCCGGCCGAATATGGTCCCCAAACACGTCAAAAGTCATTTCATGCAATTTTTCAATTCTGAATGGTGACTGCAATACTGATAGTATCTTCCAATATGAATCGTGCCGCAAATATATAATTTTAAATGAGTAAATTGTGAAATAACACAAATTAATCAAATAAAATTTAATGCGCACGACGGTTTAAGCGAAATGTTCGTCATTCATAATAATTGTTAATCGATACCGCTTCCAAACAACGTTTATATGTTTGTGGGCCCAGATATCCTGAATAAAATTATTGTTGAAGCGGCTCACATTTACCCGGAAATATAAGGAAGCCTATTAAGTCCTTAGTTTCGTTGTTGTTGTTGTTGTTGACATCAAGAAAATAATATTCCAAGAATAACTATTTGAAGAAAGCACTCAACTCGCTTTTTAACTCCTTTGAATCAAATCGCCGCTCAGCGCAGAAGAACCGACATCTCCAAATTAGAATATCAGATCAATTCATAGAAGATATCTGAAAAAGATTCATATTCAACAAATCTATATTTAATTGCCAATTTATAAAGTAATTAAGGCAACACCGATTTTAAAATAAATCCGTAAGTGAGGTAAATGTTGACTTTAGGATCTGACAGATTGACAATGACATAATCCATTTTTTCTTACATTCTTGCAATTTTTCTGCAAATAATTAACCCCCACACTAATGAACAGGTTTTAAATTTTAACTGATAAACAACCATTTAGTATACATTAATGGTTGTTCATCAGTTGTGTAGAATTTAAAACACGTTTAAAAACGTATGTAACCAAGTGGGTCTCCCGACGACCCCATGATTTTTCTGTCTTATGGGCTTTTAAACCATAGAAATCCCAATTATTCAGTCAATTATTAATGGTAACATATGTATTTGCGCAGGAATACGTAAAATACTAAAATGATATGTCAAGTATTTAAGCTAATATAAGGAGGATAGTAATTTTGGGGACTACCTACTCCCCCACTTGGCTGCGGGATAGTTAAGAAGTAAAACCTCCCTTTTATTAAAAAAAAAATGTACAAATATTTTTTATAGATATATTTACATAGATCTTACAAAAATAGTAGTATTCAGTTTAATTATAAGAAAGGTGTTTACCAAGTTACTGTTTTATTTTAAATTAAATTTAGACTTATCTAAAATACCATGATTATTTAAAAAAATATATTTTTTTAAAAGAATGTACTCCTTTTCGTATCCATTCCTTTTAACTTCTGTTGACGCAATTATATGTATTTCTCTCTCTAACATATGTTTCTACATTCCCCAAACCAATCTGTTATTTATTTATTTATTTATTGGACAATTTGTATAGCGCCGCTTTTGTGAGATATTACCTCAGGGGCGCTTTACAGTTGATGCAGGTATTACAAAAATATAAATATTATAAAAATAAGTGAAATTAAGTTAAATAAAATAAAGTACAGGAACAGGTGATACGAAGATAGAAGATAGAAGATGGAGACTGCAGCAAGAATCCCAGGTGGTGAGGAAACTGGACCAGCTGCTGCAGCGAAAGAACGCACCGCGTCCACCAACAGTGCCAGCACGAGGTTCGTCATTCGTCCAGGTATGTGTCTGCTGCTGATTAAGCGCTGACACAGTATGCTCACATAGATAACAGACCTTGGCAGCACCGCTGTGACGTTCGGCGAAGATAGAGGATGGGCTACGAAGGCCGCCACAATACTCGGCGTTACCCAATTACCTGTCCCTGTCTGTTGGTGTGGAGTACCCACATTAGCGATATTTGCACCAATTCATTTGTACTTGACCAGTCTGTTAAGAAAACCTGTGCAGTATTCCCATTCAGTGTTTCCTCAGTGAGTTAAATTCGAGTGTATTACAGAGCTTGTGCAGTGATGACCGCGAAGTGTCCCTCTAATCCATAATATCGATCGAAAAGACCAAAAGTAAGTCAAAATCTTTTCAAATTCTAACTGTTAACCACAACTACACCAATTGTTGCGTCAAATATTGATCATAGACCACAATAAAACCAGGAAATGATTCGCATACAATATTGCGACCACAGCTCCTTTGAAACTTATTCACAGCGCAGCGCAGAAGAAGCGACTATCATCAAATTGGAATACCAGATCAATTCACAGAAATAATTCGAGAAGATTTAAATCTTAGAAATTATTTATCAGGCAATTTATAACCACGGCTCATCATCCAGTTGATATAAGTAAATTTTACCAATCTAAATAATATCTCGGGAGACATGGTGCGTGATGTCATTTATTTTCACGAAGATTACAAATTCAGCCCAGCGTAAATCAGTCACGCAGCTAAAAAAGTACCCAAAAAATTGACTTCGGAGTATTTGACAAAGGTTCAACTTATTAGAATATTAACTGAATATAATAGCATTAACCAAACCTTAATGCCTAAGAAATTTGATAATTTTTGATTCCTTTAACTTACTCTTAGTATTTTTTTTAATATATTTTACTAATAAACTTAAAAAAAAGCATGGTTACGAGAAGGTTATTTATTATTTATTTCAGCCCTTTTTAGGAGCTTTTACATATGAATAGTAAAAAATATATATTAATTGTGATGTATGGTAATAAGTTGGGTATTCAAGCGATAGATGGCACTAGTTAGAAAGCTTACTCCAGAGTCCGACAGATGTCGCTAGAGTGTAGCAATTGCCTGTGGGGTATCCTTGTCAGACTTCAAGCTTCTAGAAACAGAGAATTACCAACCCTCGGGTAATGAACAGTGTAGTTAAATCCAGATTTAGTTATTGTAACGTAAATACACGCAATTACTGTAAAGAACCTTTTACTTAATCAAGAGTTCCCAACACACTAAATCTGCATAGTAAGCAGAGATATAACAATTGGCGCAGCCTTCTTTTTACTTTAATTCGTGGTGAAAGTTAAGTTTACGTGTGTCTGCAATAATTTGTGCTGGACACGGAAATCGAAAGTCACTGGAGCGACTTGCAGTTTTGGCAAATTTAAACGCTCAGGATTAAGGAGAATCTTCGGAGCTATTCGTTTCCGTGGCTACTGACTGTGGATTGACATTGGAAAAGGAAGAATTTTTATTCTTTAAGAAGAACAAGACAACAATCAGACAATCCGGTGATGGATTATTGGATCATCAAAGTAAGCACAGATATAACTTAACTATCTCAGTAACAATCTTTTGTATTTGTTAAGTGATAAATTAAAATATACTTGGTATAATTATTTCCCTCCATAAGTATTATAGGCAATGAAGAATACGGTGACCGGGTATGTCATCAAAATGACAATTCAACACACCTCCATAAAGTGATATGAAGTCATGAAAAGTAATGAAACAAAAACTAGGTTAAATAGGTTACATAGGTAACTATCAAACCTAGTTTTTGTTCACTTTCACTTTTCATGACTCTATATCACTTTTTGGAGGTGTGTTGAATTTTCATTTTGATGAAATATCATGGAACCGAAGAATACATATGGTAGTTAGTACCAAAATTTCTGCCCTGAAATAAATCCCGACTCGTGATAGTATTACGTGGTGGAATCCGAAAGCTTATCAATGCAATTAATTCTGGACTATCAGATGCATCATTTCGAATTTCACGTAGAAATATCAAGTCAGTAAAAATTCTTCTGTAAGAAAATATACGCATATTCATTTCATTGAAAAACTGACAGCTAAAAAGTTCAAAAAAATTGCTTAATCTGTTGAATAAACATGCTTTTTGAAATAATAAAACGCCACCCGTTAGACGTAAAAGCAACACGCGCTATTGTTTTTTTTTCTGTTCGCACAGACAGACTGAACCATAGCAATGCGTGGCGGGGTACCGGTAATTATAAAATAATGATGTAATATCAAAAGTAATGGAAAGAATAATCAAAAATCATGCATGTCCAGTTTTTTTAAATATAAATTATAATTATATTTCTCTGAGTGCACTCATATATTCTCCAAGCTTAAACTTTCTGATAAAAGTATGTTTATCTAAAGAAACCTGCCAGGTAAGTAGATATGTTTGTGTCATGTCTCTGCTTTACTTGCAGATTTCTGTGTTGGGAACTCTTTGATAAAGTAAAAGGTTCTTTTACTATAATTGTGTTTATTCACGTAACAATTAATAAGTCTGGATTTAGCTACACTGTTCATTACCGGAGGTAATTCACTGTTGCTAGAAGCTTGTTGTCTGTCAATAATATCCCACAGGCAATTGCTACACTCTAGCGATATCTGTCGGACTCTGGAGTAAGCTTTCGGACTAGTGCCATCTATCGCTTGAATATCCAACTTATTACCATACATCACTGTTTGTAAATAATCAAATAAGATAGAGCCCAGGAACAAATAATTGTACAGCGCCCTTGAGGTTATTTTTCACAAAAACGGCGCAGTACAAATTATCCAATTATTATTATTATTTTAACACTTCATAGCCCATGATGGACATGATGTTTATGGCTGAAAATAGGTGCGCTTAAATTGAAATTATATAACGTGACTCCGTGACGATCGAGAAGATTGCTACTTTATCCAAACAGAATAAAGAATAATAAAGATTACGAACGTTTGAAAAAACATGCCCGCGGCGAGAAAATCTTATGTAAGTATTACAATACCTATCCAATTTTGTTAAAATTTACAAAAAAATACAAAATCTTGGGGAACTCGTGTAATTATTTAACAACCCGCGGCGTATTACATTATATTTTTATGCACATATTTTGATTTCCGCGAAAATTAATTCAAATAACCGATTGAACATCGGAAATTTGAATAAAAATACCGCCAAAGGGCGCACAGTGTTCATGAAAGGTTAAACGTAAATTTTTAATCAGGTGTGAGTTAGTACCTACATATCTAGAGAGTTTGCCCTTCTCCACCATCTGATTGGACAGCCGCACAGAGGTTTGAATCGCAATATTACCTTGACAAAAATACGATTTTTACCATTGTCTGATATTATTGAAATTATTATATTAATAGTAATAAAAAACATTTGGATAATTTTTATAAAGCCGCTTTTTAAAAATTCACCCCCAGGGCACTGCACAAATTTTAATATTTTTTTATGATAGACTAATGTTTATAAGACAAGGTTTTTATGCACAGCACAAAGGATAACAAATTATTATGAGTATTAATTACTCACCTGAAATATCCATTCAAATTGAAAATATCTCCCGTGTAAAAATAAATGCCGCCGACGGGTATTAAACCCGCACCTTCTCATGTCCGGTCAGGTGCTCTGGACCAGTGAGGTACGTCGGCTTATTCCCAACCCGCCAAATAATTCAATATGTACAAGTACTTCAATCGACAATTACTGCTGATTATATTTTATTTTACCTGTAAATAACCAAATTTATTTTTGTAGGAAAGCCTTTGTTAGTGCTGAATTAAAATTGCTGATTTAGAAGTGCTGGAAAAATATATAATGCAATTTTGTGTGAAAATTTAAAAGAAATCGGTGAAGAACTTTCGAAAATTTAATATTTTGAACAAACGAACTTTTACATTTTATTTATATAGATAGAAAACCATTTTTTCGGATAACCTGGATAAAACACGTTGGACAATGTGGTTAAAAATAACTATAAAAAAATTATCGTAACATTGGTGAGGTGGTCGATAGCCCGGTGGTAGAACGCTTTCCTGAGAAAAGTTCTGTACTATAATAAGTTATAGGATTTACATGAAATGTTAGATTCCTTTTTTGTCCAGAAAAAAATATATACAGCCCTTTGTGGGGCGTTCGCTACCGGAATCCAGTAACGTATCGGAATTTGCATACCGGAACGGTTTCATCGCAAAGATTGGAATTGATTCCGATAACCACCGTCGCTTGCCCGAAGCCCGGCGCCCGTGACGTCACTAGTGCGGTTGGAAAAACATAAACGACGAAAATCGTTACTTCGTCTTCTTCTTCTACTTAAACTTTCAATGGTTTTGTTTGGTACAGTTTGGGGGTGGATCGTGGAGCGAGATTACCGGCTGGAGAGTATTTTAAAGCGACATGATTAAATGGGGTTTTAAATGCTTTTTGGCGAAACCGGGTGAATAGGGAAAAGATAAACTTTAGCACAAAGAGAAGCCCCAGAGTCAGTAGGGACTAAGTATATTTTTGGATAGGAAAACACGAACATATCGCATTTCTTGTGTTCTTTTTTTTTCTATTTTTACGACCACGCCTTTGACGCATTCAATAGATAATACACACTATGCCTTCCATGTAAATTTGAATGGAAACGAATTTCGCCACTGATTTCACACCTTTTAGTTCTAGAACATTTAGCAGCACGCGATCTGTCTTTCTTACATTTTCCTGAGTCTGATATCGAATTTCGCTATCCCATTTGAATTTCATAATGATATTGAAACACAAAATTAGTTATTATTATTTTGTATTAGAAATTTAAGGCCTGATTTGCCATTTTTTTGGATCACGAAACACGCCTACATCGCGTTTCTTTATTTTTCTGTATTCTGTGGTTATTGGGTCCCATTAGCGCAGTTGGTAGAGCACTGTCCCGGAAAGACAGGGGTCCTGGGTTCGAGTCCCAGATGTGACCGTTTCCTTTTCTGATTTTTCTGTTTCAGATTTTCGTTTAGAAATCACTAATATTGTCTTCATTATTTTAACACATTTTAGAGTTTAAAGGCTTCGGGAAGAACGGGCCAAGATTAACGAAGAAAGAAATACGAATACTGGTAACCACCGGTTCCAGATTACAAAATAATGAGTAAGGGAAAGGATTTGTTGCTTATCATATATTTAGAAGAGACACGAAGCGAAAAACTAGGTGCCACTTTTATACGTCCAATTCGACTTGACCTCCAACACTCGATTATCGCCAGTTGAACAAGTTTCGACGACATATTAGTACCTACGAATAAGCAAATCTAATTATATAACTATTAATATTAATTTATATAGCTCTCTCATTCAAAATTTAGGCGTATTACAAATAAATACATGAAGGATTACAAAAGATTTTTTAAATATTTATATTAAGGGATCAGTAGGATTTATAGGTCCAATTAGAAGTTCTACCGAGCCGAACCCTGTGATATGAAAATATCTGGAGTCGATGAATTATTTTCCCATGTGATCTCTGGTGAGTTGACGTGTTGTTTTTGTATTTATTATGCTTATATAATGCACATGCATAATGTGGATTGACTAGATTATCTTTTGTGGAAAAGTGTGTGGAAGGGTTTAGTTTATTCCTGTGGGGAAGATTTAACCCTGACATAAAGTCTGAAAATAAATTCTTGCTAATGCGCCATATAATTATGAAGATTTTTTGAATTTCTTAGTGATATAACTCTGAATTGTCGCATTGAAGTATAAATCGGCGTCGCATTGACTGGAAAACGTGAAAAAGTTCAGAGGTCGACTATTTTACCGTTCCGTATCGAGGTTCGATCTCGCCTCGCTGGATGGGTGGGTAGGTATGAAAATCCTGGTTCTCCCCACCCCTCCCCGCCACGGATAAAACCCTTCCACTATCTGTCCATAAATTACGGTAGAAAGGTTGGGAAAAACCGTCGCGAAGAATAATTCAGTGGAAAAGTAGGGAATGAGAACAAGAAAAAATTCTTACCCAGTGATATAAACTTAACGAGAATCGTCTTCCAGATCCAACCAAACCAATTTGGATAATAAGTGAGTGAGGCGGTGAACTGAAGAAGATGAATCTTCTATATAAATAAAAATGTAAATCTCCGGAAATTCTTCACCGATTGCTTTGAAATGTTTACACGACGTTTCATTAGCATACGCGTGTTTTTTTATATTTATGCGTGTGACAGGTAAAAACATGTTTTATTGAAAAAACAGTGCCATCTGATGGATGTAAAAGCTACACGCGGTATTGTTTCTCTATCTGCACAGACCGACTGACAGCAATTTATGGCAGAATACAGTTAGTAAAATACAAAAAACCACATTAGATTCTACTGTATTAATAAGTAATGTGTATAATTCCATAAAAATGAAATAACATAATGTAATTAATTTATAGGTAAATTTAAGAATTAATTAACTAAATTATGGAATTTATTTAATAAATTAACTAAATTAAGGAATTTATTTAATAAATTAACTAAATTATGAATTTATTTAATAAATTAACTAAATTATGAATTTATTTAATAAATTAACTAAATTATATTAATTTATTTATTTAAAAAATTAACTAAATAAACTACTTAATTAACACTTGTAATATGAAGATATTACTACTTAGATTAACGGAGTTCCAATCCACCAAAAATGGATGACAAAACTCATCATTAAGTTTTTTATTAATGATTAGTGATGCCTTAAAACCACTGGATGCACAAGGTAAACAACGCTTGAGAATATTTTTAATTTATTTTGATTCAGGTCCCCTCTTGTTTGTTCTACCTCCACGCCCCGTACCTTGAAATAAAGATTCCATATAAATTTCACCTGAATGGTTTCCGGATAATTCCAGAATACCCAGAAAAATAATAGGTTTATTACTTACTTGCCAACCTTTGGTAGGTTTTTCTGTAGCCAAAGTCGCTTAGGTAGATTGTTATTTTTCATAATCTTATCAAAGGACACTTACCTGAAACAAAAATAATTATTATTATTTTTTTTTTTTTTTTGGTAAACTAATGTTTTTAAGACAAGATTTTTTATGCATAGCACAAAGGGTAACAATTATTTTACAAGCAATAATTGTTCGCCTGAAACACTCATCCACATTGAAAAATCTCCTGATAAAAGATACATGACGCCAACGGGACTCGAACCCGTGTCCCTTCGATTTCCGGTCGACAGCTCTGACCACTGAGCTATGGCGGCTTATCTCTTACCCGCGAAATTATTCAATATATACTAGTGTTTCATTCAACAATTACTGCTTGTTACATTTTTCACCTGAAAACAACCAACTTTATTTTATATGAGAAAGGCATTGTAAGTGCTAACTCTCTCACTAGATGGCGTCGAGACAAATTGTCTACATTTTTAGGCGAAATACTTGAACTTGTCAAATATTAATTATTATTTTTTTTTGGTAAACTAATGTTTTTAAGACAAGATTTTTTATGCATAGCACAAAGGGTAACAATTATTTTACAAGCAATAATTGTTCGCCTGAAACACTCATCCACATTGAAAAATCTCCTGATAAAAGATACATGACGCCAACGGGACTCGAACCCGTGTCCCTTCGATTTCCGGTCGACAGCTCTGACCACTGAGCTATGGCGGCTTATCTCTTACCCGCGAAATTATTCAATATATACTAGTGTTTCATTCAACAATTACTGCTTGTTACATTTTTCACCTGAAAACAACCAACTTTATTTTATATGAGAAAGGCATTGTAAGTGCTAACTCTCTCACTAGATGGCGTCGAGACAAATTGTCTACATTTTTAGGCGAAATACTTGAACTTGTCAAATATTAATTATTATTTTTTTTTTTGGTAAACTAATGTTTTTAAGACAAGATTTTTTATGCATAGCACAAAGGGTAACAATTATTTTACAAGCAATAATTGTTCGCCTGAAACACTCATCCACATTGAAAAATCTCCTGATAAAAGATACATGACGCCAACGGGACTCGAACCCGTGTCCCTTCGATTTCCGGTCGACAGCTCTGACCACTGAGCTATGGCGGCTTATCTCTTACCCGCGAAATTATTCAATATATACTAGTGTTTCATTCAACAATTACTGCTTGTTACATTTTTCACCTGAAAACAACCAACTTTATTTTATATGAGAAAGGCATTGTAAGTGCTAACTCTCTCACTAGATGGCGTCGAGACAAATTGTCTACATTTTTAGGCGAAATACTTGAACTTGTCAAATATTAATTATTATTTTTTTTTGGTAAACTAATGTTTTTAAGACAAGATTTTTTATGCATAGCACAAAGGGTAACAATTATTTTACAAGCAATAATTGTTCGCCTGAAACACTCATCCACATTGAAAAATCTCCTGATAAAAGATACATGACGCCAACGGGACTCGAACCCGTGTCCCTTCGATTTCCGGTCGACAGCTCTGACCACTGAGCTATGGCGGCTTATCTCTTACCCGCGAAATTATTCAATATATACTAGTGTTTCATTCAACAATTACTGCTTGTTACATTTTTCACCTGAAAACAACCAACTTTATTTTATATGAGAAAGGCATTGTAAGTGCTAACTCTCTCACTAGATGGCGTCGAGACAAATTGTCTACATTTTTAGGCGAAATACTTGAACTTGTCAAATATTAATTATTATTTTTTTTTTGGTAAACTAATGTTTTTAAGACAAGATTTTTTATGCATAGCACAAAGGGTAACAATTATTTTACAAGCAATAATTGTTCGCCTGAAACACTCATCCACATTGAAAAATCTCCTGATAAAAGATACATGACGCCAACGGGACTCGAACCCGTGTCCCTTCGATTTCCGGTCGACAGCTCTGACCACTGAGCTATGGCGGCTTATCTCTTACCCGCGAAATTATTCAATATATACTAGTGTTTCATTCAACAATTACTGCTTGTTACATTTTTCACCTGAAAACAACCAACTTTATTTTATATGAGAAAGGCATTGTAAGTGCTAACTCTCTCACTAGATGGCGTCGAGACAAATTGTCTACATTTTTAGGCGAAATACTTGAACTTGTCAAATATTAATTATTATTTTTTTTTTGGTAAACTAATGTTTTTAAGACAAGATTTTTTATGCATAGCACAAAGGGTAACAATTATTTTACAAGCAATAATTGTTCGCCTGAAACACTCATCCACATTGAAAAATCTCCTGATAAAAGATACATGACGCCAACGGGACTCGAACCCGTGTCCCTTCGATTTCCGGTCGACAGCTCTGACCACTGAGCTATGGCGGCTTATCTCTTACCCGCGAAATTATTCAATATATACTAGTGTTTCATTCAACAATTACTGCTTGTTACATTTTTCACCTGAAAACAACCAACTTTATTTTATATGAGAAAGGCATTGTAAGTGCTAACTCTCTCACTAGATGGCGTCGAGACAAATTGTCTACATTTTTAGGCGAAATACTTGAACTTGTCAAATATTAATTATTATTTTTTTTTTTGGTAAACTAATGTTTTTAAGACAAGATTTTTTATGCATAGCACAAAGGGTAACAATTATTTTACAAGCTCAGTGGTCAGAGCTGTCGACCGGAAATCGAAGGGACACGGGTTCGAGTCCCGTTGGCGTCATGTATCTTTTATCAGGAGATTTTTCAATGTGGATGAGTGTTTCAGGCGAACAATTATTGCTTGTAAAATAATTGTTACCCTTTGTGCTATGCATAAAAAATCTTGTCTTAAAAACATTAGTTTACCAAAAAAAAAATAATAATTAATATTTGACAAGTTCAAGTATTTCGCCTAAAAATGTAGACAATTTGTCTCGACGCCATCTAGTGAGAGAGTTAGCACTTACAATGCCTTTCTCATATAAAATAAAGTTGGTTGTTTTCAGGTGAAAAATGTAACAAGCAGTAATTGTTGAATGAAACACTAGTATATATTGAATAATTTCGCGGGTAAGAGATAAGCCGCCATAGCTCAGTGGTCAGAGCTGTCGACCGGAAATCGAAGGGACACGGGTTCGAGTCCCGTTGGCGTCATGTATCTTTTATCAGGAGATTTTTCAATGTGGATGAGTGTTTCAGGCGAACAATTATTGCTTGTAAAATAATTGTTACCCTTTGTGCTATGCATAAAAAATCTTGTCTTAAAAACATTAGTTTACCAAAAAAAAAATAATAATTAATATTTGACAAGTTCAAGTATTTCGCCTAAAAATGTAGACAATTTGTCTCGACGCCATCTAGTGAGAGAGTTAGCACTTACAATGCCTTTCTCATATAAAATAAAGTTGGTTGTTTTCAGGTGAAAAATGTAACAAGCAGTAATTGTTGAATGAAACACTAGTATATATTGAATAATTTCGCGGGTAAGAGATAAGCCGCCATAGCTCAGTGGTCAGAGCTGTCGACCGGAAATCGAAGGGACACGGGTTCGAGTCCCGTTGGCGTCATGTATCTTTTATCAGGAGATTTTTCAATGTGGATGAGTGTTTCAGGCGAACAATTATTGCTTGTAAAATAAAAATAATTATAAAAATTAACATACATGAATCAATTTTGCATTAAAATATTTATAAATTAATGTAATGCTGTCTATTATTGGACATGGTAAATTGAGATTACTAATACAAAACTAAATGTACAATTCATTTGACCAATGAACGTGATGATAAATATACATATATTATTATTTATTTATATTCTGTACAGGTAGATAATATACAGGACCATACATTCCTGGGAGGTCACTTGAGATTAAGGCTGTTTATTGTTTATTAGAGAAATTTATATACAGTTCGCAAGCAGGGCACATTTTTTTAAAAGAAAGACAAATTTTTCCTGGTTACGAATAACCTTACGATATTTGAAAATCTCCTACTACCACCACAGAGTAATCGGAAAATGTTGCTTGTGTTGTAATGGAGGTCTTAGCCAGCCGAGGAATTGAACACACTACGCCTGGGTGGGACCCAAACGCGATGTCAACTAAGCCACCGACGGGCTTATTATTTTAATGGTATTGCCTAAATAGAGCATATGATGTGAAAACAACTTAGATATCACACAAAACTGTCGTTTATTACTCCCTTCAGAATAGGAGGATTCTGGTTTCAATAAACTTCTCGTTTGTCCACTGTTTTTAAGCAGGGGAAAGAATGTTGCAGGACGAAGTAACACAAAAACCAGCAGTTGCTCCACAACTGAGCTTTCGACAGTGAACGCGGAAAATGTGCTTGAATCGTGATGTAGGCCTTAGCCAGCCGAGGAATTGAACACACGTCGCCTGGGTGGGACCCAAACGCGATGCAAAACCCGGCCACTGGCCAAACAAAATAATTTAACACATGAAATTGGAAATGCCATTATTTATGCTGGTGTATATTTTACCAAGTTACTTAATGAGCATGTTTAGGAGAGGAAAAGCAAATGTTATATTTATTAGTCGCTTTGTTGACTAATCGCGTAAATACCTATTAAATAAACCGACAAAAAACCCTCAAAATAAAACGCAACATAATAATATATTAGGCTATTAATTTTTGTGCGAAATTCCCACGACTCCAAATTCCATCTTTTGTTTTTCATTTTTTAAGCTTGCGTCATGTGTTTTAAAGTTTATTTTTCGAGGTGAGTCGCGAGACTGATGGGGAGGGCGCCCGAGTGAGGCGCCATTCATCATAATATGTCACCTGGCATTATAATGTGATATTGTGTCACTTGATGATATTCACCGCGCGGCCCCAAAACGGTCTATTATTTCTGTCGCCCGCTAAAACTGACTATTATTATTATTTCGCTGGAGCTTTGGAGTATTAAATTTATTATTTCGGAAATGGAATGGCGAAGCATTTTTCAAATTGCTGAAGAGGCGGAATACATTACTGCGGAATTGAGTTTTTTTTAAAACTCCACGTTTTTTATGATTTTAACCAAGAGTTTTAAACACTGGACCAATTATATTCAGAAATGTGATAATTAATAATAATATTTAATTGAATAATTTGTATCTATAGCGTCGATTTTGTGAGAAAAGTCAAGGGCTCTGTTGAAATATTGAATCCTAGGGTCTATCATATTAACTTAAATATAATTTATATTTTGACCTTTTAGACTTATTTCAACGAATTTGATTATCTTATTTCAAATTAATTTGATTATCCTATAAGAAATTATTTGACTGTCCTATTTCAATTAATTGACTATCCTACTTCAATTAATTTAATTGACGAATCAAGAAATATGATCACTTTATTTCAATTCATTTAACTATGTAATTTCAATGAATTTGATTATTTTATTTCAGATAATTCAATTATCCTATTTCAATAAATTTGATTATCTTATTTAAATTACTTTGATTGTCTATTTTCATTGAATTTGATCATCTAATTTATAATGAATTTGACTATCCTATTTCAATTCTTTTGATTATCCTATTTCAGTTAATTAAATTATCTAATTTCAATAAACTTGACTATCTAATTTATACTGAATTTGATTATCCTATTTCAGTTAATTAAATTATCTAATTTCAATAAACTTGACTATCTAATTTATACTGAATTTGATTATCTTATTTCAATTAATTAAATTATCTAATTTCAATAAACTTGACTATCTAATTTATACTGAATTTGATTATCTAATTTCAATTAATTAAATTATCTAATTTCAATAAATTGGATCATGTTATTTTCTGTTCTCAAAAATAAATAGAATAATGTTAACTTTTATTATTCTATTGCATTTCTTACACTTTGTAATTTCTTTAATAATGTTCCACTAAATTATATTTTATATCACATGTTCGTAGAAGCTCGTATTTGCCTATAATATAAATAAATTGAATGATATATTTTCTCATATGACATAACTTCAATTACCCCAAGAATAAGCTCTATACAATAAATGATTTTATTACTTTACATGATCTTTTTGTTTTGTTTCTAATGTATATTTTTGAGCAATAATTATTAGCCTGAAACACTCATCCACATTGAAAAATCTCCTGATAAAAGATACATGACGCCAACGGGACTTGAACCCGTGTCCTTTCGATTTCCGGTCGACAGCTCTGACCACTGAGCTATGGCGGGTTATCTCTTATCCGCGAAATAATTCAATATATACTAGTGTTTCATTCAATAATTAATTCTTGTTACATTTTTTCACCAAAAACAACCAACTTTATTTTATATGAGAAAGGCATTGTAAGTGGTAACTCTCATTGTAACCCTTTATAATTGTTACCCTTTGTGCTATGCATAAAAAAATCTTGTCTTAAACATTAGTTAACCAAAAAAAAAAAAATATATATTTGACAAGTTCTAGTATCTTCACCAAAAATGTAGACAATTTGTCTCGACGCCATCTAGTGAGAGAGTTAGCACTTACAATGCCTTTCTCATATAAAATAAAGTTGGTTGTTTCAGGTGAAAAAATGTAATCTGTCGATTTCCTGAAAATTAATTAATAAATAAAATAAACGAAGTGTCAACACAGAAAAGTGGAAGTCTTCAACGAGATAACTATTCGTGTGGGTAAGAATTTCCGAAATACCAACGAGTTTGTATTTGGTGTAACTTATAACTATAACATATTTGGGCGAAGTTTTCGATTGTTGGACACGTATAGATAGATACCTTTCCCCGAGTGATAAGTTAGTTTCCTTAACACGGATACACGTAGCATACGGTGACATGGATATTGTGTGTAAATGGTGAATGCGAAGACTGGAGATGTATTGTAGAGATACTGAATGAATTAGGCTGGACCGTCAATTCAACAGTATCGCAGTGGTGAAAATGAACCTAAAAAGTTCTGGAGAAAGAAGATCAACACCATTCTTTTATGACACACCCCATTCCTTGTCTCATCAAATACTCAAATATACAAATCAAATTATAATAGTTCATTATGGACCACCAAAGTTTGTCATACAAGATGGCTGCCAGGCAATATCCCCTCACCCTAGATTTGGCTTCAATGTCATTCATACAAAATCGCAGTAATGCTTTGTCTTTAAACGTATTTTATGACTAGATCTTAGTAGGTAGGTCTTCTCTCTGCACTCCAGTCTTTCGTCGTGCAGCGTCTGTAGTTGTTTTCACCAACTTAAAAAAACACATTTCGTAACTGGTACAGATTTTAAAATGTTTTTAGTTGAAACAAAAACAAAAAACTCGCCGGATACCAAAATGACGCACACAGTGTATTTAAGGCCCCGTAGTAAGCGTTCGAAGATGATTTGAAAGGGAGATATGTAAATACGAATGTTAGAGGGAGCGAGCTAATATTAAAAAATGATAACAATTAAGCGAAAATAGTGACAATATTTAATAAAACACGACTCGTTTGAAATAGCACAAAAATCTCTCGACAAATGCTTTAGTTTCATATAAAGATACACTGTGAATTTTTTCATGACTATAACATATTAAATAACAGAAGAAAAGGTGTTTTTAATAATTTTCTGAGCTTACTTTGCGATTTTTTTCTATCGAGGGAATTAGAATTGACGTTTCGGCATAACAAATGTGTATAAATGTTTTTTGGAACATAAAAACTTAAATAGTTAAAGGGAAACTTGTTATAAATCGGTAGAAATTGGGAATGAAGTCTATTCCAATGGATCAGTTGTCAAAGCACTTCTCCGGAAAGGAAGAAGTCCTGAGTTCAAATCCTAGATACGACTGAATTGTGTTTTACATTTTTTCGTTTGAGAGTCGTTAATATTGTCTTCAATGATTAAATATTACTATTTGAGGTTTTACTCATAGGGAAGCTCAGAAGGATGGCTCAAAGCCAACTCGGAGGGAAAAACCGAAGAAAGAAGTATATACAGGGTTTTCCAATAAGAGGTGTTATTTTGATATTCAAACCGTAAAAGATCAATGGTTTCGTTGCTTGTGTGGCACGTAGCGCCGTCATGTTGAAAGTAAACGTTGTCCAGATCAATATCATCCAATTCCGGCCATAAAAAAATCATTAATCATCTCTCGATAGCGCAATCCATTCACCGTAACTGTTGCTCCAGCCTCATTTTCGAAAAAAAGGTTCAATGACTCCGCCGGACCATAAACAGCACTAAACAGTCACACGTTGAGGATAGAGAGGCTTTTCAACAATAACTCTTGGGTTTTCCGAGCCCCAGATGCGACAATTTTGCTTGTTGACGAAGCCACCGAGATGGAAATGGGCCTCATCACTCAAGATGATTTGCATTTGATTCACTCAAGTGAATTTTAATAATTTCAATGCGTTGTTGAAGCGTGTATCGTTCCATTTTTATTAATGGCGTAGTTTCTACTTGTCAAATGTCAATAAATGACAGCTTCAAAAGTAACATCTACCGAAATAGCGGGCTATTCAAAATAACACCTCTTATTGGAAAACCCCGTATAAGGAGAATATATGGAAGAACAGTATAAAACGTTAGATACAAAATAATCCATTGTAAATTATATGTATGTTATGTACAAAAGTATTATCGATAAAAACAAATTATGTATTTATGATTAATCGAGGACGTCCGAGGAAGGCATAGTACGATCAAGTAAATCAGATACTTGAGTCGGACCGTGTCAGGAGTCAGAATAATTTATTTATTTATTTATTAATTTTCGGGAAATCGACAGTTTACATTTAATCAGTTTGTAGATAAGTATACTATAGCTAAAATAAAACCAATTATGGATTTCCTCCTAGGGACTTTACCTCTACTGAGACTGCATAATATGGGATAAGTAAATTAAATTTGTGAGAAAGGAATATGAATTAAAAAATTTATACAAAACAAAATTATATAAAACGAAAAATTTACAAAACAATACATTTATCAAAACATCTATAGCCATGGAGAGAGGTTGTAGATATAAATCAAATCATAATAGAGAGATAAACAATAGAGACATAAATATATTCATATTCACAAACCATCAGAGAAATATTCTTTTATGGACCTCTTGTATTTGGTAAGTTCGCAACTGAAAATATCAACCTTGGATAATACGCTATTGTAATTATTGCATAGTCTGTTCAGGCAAGAATTCTGCTTAGAGTTCGTTTTGCTTTGATCAACCCTGAACGGGACACAAGAGCGTGTTGAACGCGCAGGTACATTGAATGGAATCTTGTTTAGCAACTCTGGGCATTGAATATTATTGTTAACTACTTTATACAGGAATAGTGCATCCTTATGATTATAATAAAAGAGTATGTGTGAGAAGATGTATGAATGTGAATGAGGCAAGGAGAATGTCCAAAGACCGAGTTGTTTGGCGGTCCGCCCTCTCTGTCTGATGGTTAGTTGATATTAAAACATTGTATTATTTGGGTATTTTGGCCTCAAATCCAAAAAACTTTTGTATGAAAAGTCTCGGTGGTTTTCGTCATCGTTTGACGGTCCACCCTAGTGTAGATGTTATATATGTGGATGTTGGGTATGTAGACGTTAGGTGTTTAGTTGGTAGACGTATAGCAACATCCATCCAAGTCGACGCGGAGTTCGGAACAACCCAAAACTTTGCTTGAAGCGCGACCGCGGCGGTAAATTGCCCGCCTCAGCGTAAATATGTTAGGTAACGTACAAAACAATTTTCAACGGGAGATAATACATTATGTGACCGTAGAGGAACCAATGTTAAGTCCTTAACCTTAGTACCCTTCTTTTCAACATTTGTAAAATTATTATTTAAAAAATATACATAATAAAAAATGATTGAAACAATCGTCAATATTAATGCATAATCTGGTAAATTCTAAATGATATTACAATCCGGTAACACCTGTGATATAGCACATATTACAGGTGGCAAATAGCGCGTTAACAAAACAAGCCTTACAGCTGCTACGAATATGATAATGTAGTTGAATTAACGTAACTCCTTTCCCGCGGCTCTGAGCGTAGAAGCGTAGAGGCGTAGAGACGTAGAACGTACAGACGTAGAGGCGTAGGGGTGAAAAGATATAGCGGCGTAGAGTGCTACGACGCGGGGGAAGATCGCAGTTTCCGCCAAGTCGTAAGTGCTAACCGTGGTAGGAAAATTACGCGAATTGCTTGCAAAAGTGAGATAATGTATTTAGTGTCCGACTGTCTGAATTCATAAAATACTGTCACTTTTGAATAGTAAAGAAAAACATTCTAATGTTAAATTTCACACATATTAAGAGCAGAGGAATTTTATACTAAGCACCTTCTATACATTTAAAACCTTGTTCAGAAATGGAGTCTTCTTACTTGATGCGATTTTCGACACTATGATTTTAGACGTAACCTTACAATTATTTTATTTTATTTTTTAACCCCTCTAGAAAAATTTGCAACAAACGCCCGTTATTAGTCTTACATATGTAGCCTTAATAAAATAAATAAATTTCCGACTTTGGGGAATATTCCCGGGTGTACATCATTATATTTTGTATTTAAGGTTATTAAAAATTCTCAAATCACTCTGATCTGTTGATCTAATAATTGTATTTATCGCACGACATCTCTAAACGTCTTCCAAAAAGCATGCAATGTGTTGAAATTTAAATTACTTCTCCCCATTCTAGCGTCAAGCAACGTAACTTTGAATGTAGGAACCTTTAGAGTATACAGCCAGAGAGGTTTTATGAGGTGGCAGCCGTACCGCCGCTGAATAATCTACTAAATCATGGCTCTCTTTATTGTTCAGACCACACTTAATTAAGATGTGTCGGAATTGTTTAGATTGCTGTAGTCAGTAGGGCCTGTGATAGGGATGGGCGTTTAGGCTAAATTTAGAGGTCAGATACACGAAATACTCATTTAATACAAAATTTAGAGATCAGATACACGAAATACACGAATAATACAAAATTTAGAGGTCAGATACACGAAATACACGAATAATACAAAATTTAGAGGTCAGATACACGAAATACACGAATAATACAAAATTTAGAGGTCAGATACACGAAATACACGAATAATACAAAATTTAGAGGTCAGATACACGAAATTTATTTATTTATTTAACGCCCAGAGGGCTTTTACATGGTTGGTAGTATAATTTTAATTTGACAGATACTTTGAAACACAAAAAATAAGAATAAAATTACATTTGATAAAAGCTATGGAACAAGTCATACAAACACAAGAAACAAAAACAGAAAATTACAGCTATTTGTAGGTTTACATGATGTGTTTAGGAGTATTGTTGAAATAAATGTTTTAAATGATCCACAAAACTTGCCAAGTTGGTATTGAATATGTCAACATCACCCAAGTAATGATTTCCCATGGTGTGAAGTCGTTGTATCGGAGAGTGGGCAATGTAGTTATAAATATTAAAAATTATGTTATAAATTTTGTATTAAATGCTCATTTAATACAAAATTTAGAGGTCAGATACACAAAATACCCGAATAATAAAACATTTAGAGGTCAGATACACGAAATACCCAAATAATACAAAATTTAGAGGTCAGATACACGAAATACCCAAATAATACAAAATTTAGAGGTCAGATGCACGAAATACCCAAATAATACAAAATTTAGAGGTCAGATGCACGAAATACCCGAATGATACGAAAATAAATTATTTACCTCCAGTGTACCAACAAAACCAACGTGGATATGCCAACAGCTTACTTATTTCACTAAGCTCAGGAAAATAATAATATTATATTATTAATTTCAAACGTACAGGTTCCAATGCCGACTTTGAGGAAGTAGTGACACCGGGTCTAGAAGACAACAATGTTGTCAGAGGGATGAAACACAATAGTCGCCAAATCATTCCACAGCCAAGCTTTTGAACACAATAACAAGTCGCAAAAACGACCCGTTACATGCTTAAAAACTCAAACGTCTTAAATATTTAAACTGCGTGAATTTTTTTTTATAAGAAATAGTTTTCTTGTAATTTTCGTGGATAATAATACTAAATAGGTACTGTTTAAAATGTATTGAAACAACAATTTTCAAGAAAAACATTACAAATTTTAGGAACGAATAATAATTGCCGTATTTGTAAAAAAAAAAATTTTTTCCGATTGCCTCGTGCGCTTATTCAAAAAACCTTTTTTTATCGTATTTGTAATGAAATATAACAGGAAGCATTTATTAGGAAAACATTGGAATATCGTAAAATAATGATAATAAGAATTAACCCTTTAACACCCAGTAGCAGATTAGAACTATGCAACTTTTAAAAAATATTCCTCAATAATGATGACCAGTCGGTGGTTGAGTTGACATCGCGTTTGGGTCTAACCCAGGCGTAGTGTGTTCAATTCCTCGGCTGGATAAGACCACCATCACTCAATTCTTTACAGAAGAGCATACAATAAATACAATATTGTATTTGTATGACTTTCTTGAAAGAATTGAATTTTTATACGGAAAAAAACCTATTTATTCATATTACGTTTGTCCGGGCGCAAACAAATAATTTTTCTTAATATTTTTAAGCACAAAATAGTTCAATTATCGCCATCTATGAACGCGTATAACGTATTTTAAGTTTTATAACGTACGTTAAGTTTAACCTTATTTTTTTACTTCGTACTCAAGGGGTTGATAATTCAGACAATAAATATCTCAAATTAACAATAACATATCATTCTCCACTCTAATAATCCGTATTATTTTTCTTATATCTGTAAGAAATACATCTTCGGTATTATTTTTTCCGGTAAATAAACAACATTGGACAAATTTCCACGAAATAAGAGAAGTAAACGAAATGATACCGAGAGTACGGCGGCAGAGTAATATTACTGCTTCGTTGCTTCGGGTGGACAAACAAAAGGATTTTCCACGAACAAAACTTACAAACCAACATTATTTTTGATCTGTGGAATCATGCGTACATGCGTGAAAATAATCGAATAATATACAATAATATGAGGATATCGTTTTTATACCATTTTACGAATTTATGAAGGTATGTCGTTTTGTTAACTTTATAAAATTCATTATTATTCAATTTATGCGCATTGAATACGTATTTTTTACCATCAATAATACTAATTAATACACGGAGAAAAATGATCCTGTTAAAAAGGTGACAGCATGCCAATTTCCTGATAAAATATTAGTCGTTAAAAATATGTCGATAACACGTGTTCTTTTCCTAATAAATGTGATGAAGGAACGCGACAATATCAGTATTTGTATAAACACTTTCGTACAGCCGTCATCATAAAACATTCGCTTTTTACTGTTACTTTGTTAGTAACTCTGTCAATTCATCCGTTTTTAACAGAAAAATGAATAATTTGACCAGATTATTAATAAATAATAATAATCAACACAGAAAAAACATATTGTATTCCTTTCACTCTACAAGAAGATGTGCCAAATAACCTAATTAACATAACAATTCATTCTAAAAATTGTGTAAATGACGGTACATGTAATACGGACTGCGCGAAACTAAATCATAAATCTTATATAAAATATCTTGGTATCTTAATAGATAAAAATGTTAAATGGAAAGACCATATTAATCTCACTGTTGAAAGAATAAGAAAACTTATCTATATTTTCTATAATATAAGAAATATTTTAAATAAGAAAACTATCAAAATTGTCTATTATTCATTAATTCAGTCCATATTGCAGTACGGGATTATTGGGTGGGGAGGGGCTTTTAAGGCTTCTTTACAGCCCATAATTACAATTCAAAGAATAATTATAAAAATCATCCTTATGAAACCATATGACTCCCCTACTTTAGAGATATTTCGGGAATTTAATGTACCATCTATCACAGAATTGTATAAGAGAATCGCCTTATATCAAATTTATAAAGAATATTTTATTTATAAAATTCACCCCTCAGATAGCATAAGCAATAGATTCAAAACTAATGGCTTAATAGCCATTCCTATGCTTAGAACGACCACGGCTCAGCACCACTATTCGTATTTAGGTGTGAGATGGTACAATATATTATTGTCCAAAAATAAAATTAGTGTAACCGAAACTGTGAATTATGAACAATTCAAAAAGTTAATTAAGTCCCTAAAATTGGATAACGATATAATATTGTACCCCTAATTTTCTTACACTTACTCAATCTGTAAAAAAATATATATATATATTAATTTAATTGTCTTTAAAAAACTATGTTTCTAATTTGTTTACCTGATATATTATACCCTTAATTTCCTCACGCTTACTCAATCTGTAAAAAGATATATTATTTGAATTATCTTTAAAAACACACTTTTCTAATTTGTGTACCTATGTTAATATTATGTTTGTATTTATATCAAAAGTTTTTGATTATTGTTTAAAAAATCATTAGAACTAAAGGTAAATACTCCTCCCATAAACACGAGCTCCTGAGCTCAACTTATGGAATAGTAGAATAATAACGAAAAAAAATACATATATAAGTCTGCATATTGTTATCATTTATAATGTTAAATAATTTACAAGTAATAAATAAATAAAAAATAAATAAATAAACTAACAGTATTTTATATCAGTAGGTTTTCTCCGATTTGTGTATCCAATTGCATTAACAAGTTACTTGAAAACCTTCCATGCTAATTTTTATATGACATATTAAAAAAAAAAAATAAAAATAAAAATAAGAACTTTCACAACAAAAAATGTTCAATTATTTGATTATTTGATTCACACTAAAAAAAAATTACATATGTATGTAATAATTTATATTTAGATTATTTTATCTAGGTAATCTTTTATTTTTTAATTACGTTTCTTTTTCCTGTATTTTGTATTTTTATTTATTTACTTTGTATTTTTATTCACTTTTATTATTATTGATATATGTAATAGTAGATACTGCTACCCGGCTCAGAACAGATATTGTCTAGTGAGTCGGGTAGCGCACATAATATGTAAAAAAATATTGATGTCAATGAACGCCCGGGTTACCGACAATAAAAAAAAATAAAAAATTATTAGCGTCGTTTATACTCTATCTATTTACAACCAAAAAAACTTTCTCACCTGGCAGATCTCACTTTAGATAATCACACTAATGAAGTTTGCGATTTTGCACACAGAGCACCATAGAAAATATCACTGGACATTGATTTTATATTTGCTATTTTACCCGCTTTACTATTGATATCACCTTTACTAGAAGAGATAAGAGATAAGCAGAGGATACAGGCTTCTCGGCTTCGTAATTAGAAACTCATATCCGTTTCGTAACACAAAAACACTGACGTTATTATATAACACACTAGTCCTAAGTGTACTTGAATCAAACTCGATCATCTGGGCTCCACATGAATTAACATACACTTTACGCATTGAAAGAGTCCATAAAAATTTTTTAAGGTTTTTATTCTCGCGGCTCTATGGACGTTACCCTTGGCTTTACCCATCGATTTATATATTAGGCATGACCAATTACCACTCCCTAGAGACACGTAGAGGTATTGCTTTGCTTAAATATTTTTTCCAACTAATAAACGGTCACTTTTCTAATAATGAGATACTGGCCCAATTAAATTTTTTTGTACCAGAGTCTCACTCTCGAGGACGTCATCACAATCTTCTATATAGTAGAGCAAGCCGCACTAATTTATTAATGAACTCACCTGTGGGGAGAGCTACGTGCTTTTTGAATGCGGTAGATAAAAAAATAGATTTATTTTTTGTGTCCTATAGCGCATTTGCAAGATTTTTGGCATTGCATATACACTGCATAAATGGTACAATTATAACGTCTTAGGCTTTATTACCTGTAATTGTTATAAATAAATGTACAAATTATATATAAATAAATAAATAAATTAGTAGCAAAAGCAGAGTTGATATTTATTTTAAAGGACTGTGTAGATTTGGGCCTCTTTAGTACTGTGTAGAATTCAGGACTCTAAAGGACTGGAGATTTTTTATGAATCCTAAAGAGTCCTAATCTCCAGTCCTAAAGAGTCCCAAATGCACACATTTTTCTATTCAAATTTAATAATATTATGTGAAACTGAATCGACAAATTTGGCTTGCTCCTCGGCTGGTTTTGAACTCAAGACCTACATGTCAAGATCCAAAGCTCCTATTATCAGTGAACAAAGCTAAAACCTCTTCAATCAACGATCACTTCCGAGCTGCGGTCTCTCACGACGGTGATACGGGAAACTGACTAAGGCTTAATTACCTCACGCCAACCATTATTACATCGCTCAAACACTAATGATCTGTCAGGAAAACGTAATGGAGTGGTTGCTTATCGATTTCAATATTTTGGATTTTAATAAGAATATATTTTTAACTATCTAAGAATATATTTTATTCTGCAGCAGCATTCTATTCTTAGCCAACGATTTATTAATGAAACAAATTACAATACTATATAATTGAAATATGAGAATTATAGTGAAGAAAAATTGATAATCATCACGCCGTGGGGTGGGCAGAGAGGACGGACCGCCAAACAACTCGGTCTTGGCACAAAATTTTAGCTTTATTTACATTCATACATCGTCTCATACATTCACTTCTATTATTCTGACTCTTGACATGCCCGAATCGAGTATACGATTCACTTGATCGTGCCATGTCTTCCTCTGGCGTCCCCGACTTCTGCTATCATTCGCATCATATATTCTTCAACTTTTCTTTACTTTCTATAATAAATATAACATGCATGTAAATTTAAAGCTTAAAATTCCAATTGAATACATTAATTATGTCAGTTTGATGAATCATATGCATCTAATAACACTGTCTGACAAGAGAATTATGTCAGACTTGGTTGTGAGTCACAGAGTCATTAACAACTAAATTGACAGTCCTGCCATCGTTAACACTGTTAAATTTAGGAACACACGACAAAATGTAACATTCTTCTGCAATACATACACAACCAACTATCAGACACACTAACCAATAGGATACATGATCTGGGCAACAAGTTCGGGGGAACTATTGATATATTTATTGACTCCATTTATAGATTTAAGCCAATCTATACCAACACTTTGTTGAATCCTACAAATAATAGTAGCGTTGGTAATGTAGTTTTAGTGATTTGTCTTATATGTAGTATTGTTATAGGTTCTATATTATTTCATCTAACTGTTAAAGGTTTTACTAATGTTTTTTCATATTCAGTTTACTGTAATATTATGCTTTAAAAATTAGTGTACAATTTTCTACAGCTCACTAGGTACATTTTGCTGTTCAAATCCGTGTAAAAGCCGAAAGGCGAAAAACCAAATAAAATAAAGTGTATATAAACCTTCCAGAAAAAAATCTATAAATGTTAGTGAAAACCGCATCAAAATCGGTTCCGTAGTTTAGAAGAACTAAGCGAACAAACAGACAGACGCGGATTTATACTATTTGAGATGGCAAACTAAATGACTTTCAGTCCAACGAAATACGAACTTCAATAGATAAAATGAAAACATCTGGAATCGCGCAGTTTTTCAGCCGGCCTCGTTCCGGGATAAGAAATCTTATAAATAAATTAAAATCATAATAAATTTTAAGGGTGTCGTGTCGCTAAGTATAAAAACGCGAGCCCTATTCGGCCTAGGGTCCCATTGCTCTTAATAATGGATGCTTACCTTTTCCCTAGACGATAGGGAAACACAATTTTAAGAAATTGAATGAATTGCATTTGAGAATTTAGCTAACATAAATCTAGTTAAAAGATTCCCTTAAGATAGGATAAGGCTTAAGGTAGGCTATTATTATTGCAAATCCAATTTTTGTATACACGGAGAAAACTTACTTATATAAAATACTGTTAATTTACTAAAAATCTGGTCAAATTATTTGTTTTCCTCTTAAAAACGGGACTGCAGGTCTTTAACGAATGAATTGACAGAGTTATGGGGACGGCGAATCACGTGTTCATACAAATATTGATATTGATATATTAATATTGTCGCATTCCGTCATGATTTTATTAGTATAAAAACAAGTGTTATCGATATATTCTGATTTACTATTAATTTTATCAGGAAATTAATATGCTATCACTTTTTAACAGGATCTATTTTCTTCATGCAGCATTATGGTCTGAGGCAGTCAACTCTTAGATCAGCAACATCACCAGCTGTAGGCAGACTGATGGAACCTAGGCGCAAGCCAAATACTAAGTTTGGTGATCGCTTTCGGAGTATCTGGGCCAAAGGCTTGGAATAAACTCCCTCCGGAACTAAGATCCATAACAAGTCCAACAGAATTCAGGTCTAAACTAAAAAATTAGCTTTTTAAGCTGCCATACCCTTAAATTAAATATACCATTCCTGAGAGAAAGTCCAGTTATATCCAATTTTCCAATTATGTCCTAAATCCTGTATCTAAATTTCGCTAATAAACAATTATTTAATGTTAATATTGTACTGTATATTATCTCCATATATAGTTAGTAATAACATAGATCATTGTAGAAATGTATTATATATTTTACAGCGCCCTTGAGGTGATTTTGCACAAAAACGGCGATATACAAATCATCCAAATATTATTATTATTATTATTATTATGGCTTCCCTGATTCGGGGGGAAGTCGTCAGACTCAAAAAAGGGGAGCGGAAAGAAGAGATGAGAAAGATAGGGGGTTATCTGGATATTGAGACCTAGTTCTAAACATAGCTATGGCCAGTTCAAGTAAATTTTGAATGATGATATATCACCAGAGTGATACCGAGAGAATCTTTTCGCTTTAACTTTTTTCAAATCTATTTATTGTTTGGAGGATTGTGATTATCGTCAATTTAAATGGGTTGTTGGCTGAATGATTCTGTGGTTCTTCAATCCGTAGAATCCAAATTTGCGTGATTACTCTCGGTGTGCAAAAATGAGAATTCGGATATTTCCAATTTAGTTTTTATTTTAACAAAACTCACGTTCCAATAATTTTATGAACAAAAACAGATCGCGTACGATAGAGAAGATTTTAGAGCTAAACCGTCGGCTAGACCACTGGAGAGAGAATGAAATATTTGCAATGATACCAGCCTCACAAGAATGTGGGTAAAAGTAATGTTGTCATTATTTTCGGAAGATGTAAACTCCCTATAATTTACCCTACAATTGTAAAGACGTATATTCAATGCTCATTCATTCCGAAGAGTAAATACCATCTTCACAAAAAGGTTGATAAAATAAGCAATTTAGGTTTGGTACCTTTTCTTTTTACGTGATTACCACATCAGGGTCCCATTGTCCCAAATTGCGGAATTCCCCATCGCGGCCGAAATAAAATGGGTAAAATTGGAAAGTAGCATTCAGATTTAAATACAAAACTTAGATAAAATAATGTGGCAATACACAAGCAGCAATACTATCTGAATACCTGAACGCTTTACTGAAATTATCTTATACTTGAAATGAGCGCAATCGTTTGAATAAGCTAATTATGAAAAACAAGAAGAATTAACGACACAATAGAAGAAAAAGCATTCACATATTACCTATTATTATAAAACAATACTCATATATTCAGAAAAACACATTTTTTATTTTATTTTATTTGGTACAATATTTTTTACATTTTAAATTTTCCAGTAATGTAGGCCTCACTGGGTGGCTTGCCCGTGCTGAGGACTTCATTTTATAATATGAAAATATAATCTACATAATACATTTAAAGAGAAAATAATACATTTAAAATTAAAAATACATAATAATATATTTAAAATTAAAAAATAATACATTGGAAATAATCTTGTGTGTTTGTGAGGGATGTGTGTTTATATTGGTTTTGTGTGTTACGTGTAGGTTTTGTTTTTATTTTATTCTATGAAATTTTGGTAATATTGTCTTTTTTGTTCTTTAATCCATTTTGTAATTTTGTGTGTGAATTTATTTTTATTTTCCTCAATTTTAATTTCAAATTTTACACTGTTGAAAGCTTTTATAGCATGGTATTGGTAGTGTCTTTGTCCAAAGCTTGAATTTACTGTCGGAGTTTTTATGTTTTCTTTGTACGCTAGTCTAACTGGTCTGTTATTTTGTGAATGTTGAAATTTATTTTTTTTGTCAAAAATGTAGTTTAGTAGTGTTTGATTTTTACATAAATAATTAGTTAATGGAAAAACACCATAAATAACAACCAACACGTATATTATGGTACGTATATATTTGCCAACTTAAACGCGAATTGAGCGACGAGTAACGGGAAAGTAACGAAGCAACTGCAAGCGGAGTCTCGCGCCATTTGCAGTTGCTTCGTTCCTTTCCCATAAGTTGAGTTTCAGTTCGGCAGTTCGGCTCGCGCATGTATACGTAGCATTAAAAACACTAGATTCCAGGGTCGTAAACATATCCAACAAGCAACTACACGGAGAAAAATGAGTATTGCTAATATATTAAGAATCTCTTCAAATTATTGGTAATCCGGCTAAATCCGGGATTGCAGATCGTTTTCTAACACGCTTTTAGTAAATTCATAAAAATATGGGAACACAATGGATGTTTATGCACCTGCGTATTTATTGATAATATATAATGACGAAATGCGAAAATATTAAGATTTTCCGAACACGTGTTCCGATATCGTGACATATAAAATACATTTGTATTTTACTAAAATTTTATCAGGAAATCTATGAATTTAATCATTAAGGGCCAGCAATCCCGTTTTTAACAGGATTACGAATAATTTGAAGAGATTCTTAATAATTAAGCAATATTTTTTATCAGTAAGTTTTTCTTCGCATACAAATACAAATACTTTTTAACTTAAACCCTACTAGTAAATTCCACTCTCATTCAAAAATCACAACAACAATAAACATTTAAATTTCAAATGAAAGGCTGGATACAAAATATAGGGAGATCAAATATAGAAAATATACAGACACCAAATGCATAATGAAACCGAAACCGATCAACTGCACTAAAAACACCGTGTAATATATTTATATTTATTTCGCACTTTCCACGAGTTAAGTTATATATTTGTAGCAGAAAACAACAATTCAATTGTATCCATAATAAATGTACCACCAAGAGCAAATCTATTGTAAAGGGTCACATTAGATTTTCCGTCACGTGCGGGCGGATATGCTCCCATACCTGGTGAATAATTCACTATTTACCATTCTCCGCCAGAAGCAGTTTCCTGCTATCCACCAAACCCTTTGTCTCCCTGGTACCTTCCTAGTAGGAATAGAGACCCCAAAATAGACTAACCAACCACAACCTTCAGTCCCCGCAGGGGTAGATGGAGAGGATTGAACGTCACCCACAATAACCATGATTACGCAAACTTAAACATTTCAAATTCAAGTTTTTGGATTTAACCTGTCGATGTGGTTAGTTACTTATTGTGGTTTTGGAACAAAGAAGATCGCAATATATTATTAGTATTTCTGACACTCTTAACATCTGGGAAGATAATTTTATAAAAAAGTCTTAAGGCTAACTAAATAGGAATTAAATACATCCACCGAATTTCATACAACAGCACCATTCTTCCTGTCATATAATGTTGTGCTAGAACATCTGTTCTGCCGTGTGGTATCTTTTAGAATTCGTAGCGACGAGTAAGGCTGATGTTTTGCGGATATACCATCACACGACGACGTAACTCTCCTGGAGACACACTCCTAACTTTATTCACATTCATAGATCGTATCATACTTATTGTTTTAAACTGACTATTTTTTACCCAGAATAAATAACCTAAATTCTATGAAGCTATGTCTAAAATTGTCTTCCCTCGTTTCAACAGCCTTGACGGAATTTAAAAAAAAAATATTTAAAAGTCGATATCCGAGAACAACCCTCATTTTTTTTTTCTAAACAAATGACCTATATTCTATAAAGCCATGTCTAGAATTACCTTCCCCCTTGTCAACAGCATTGACTCAATTTTCCAAGAATTAAAAAAAAATGTATACCAAAATCGATAGTCAAGAAGCCCTTGAAGGTTGAAAGAAAAATACAATTGCGTAGGTATTTGAAAAAATACTTTATCCTGAAACCATCATAAAAACGAAAATATTAAATTATTGAAGTAAGTAGGTACATAGTATTTATATTTCACTGGGTATTCTTTTAAAATAAACTGAACGTATATTTTTAATAGTGACAACACTAGAATTACAAGTTTCTGGAGCCGTTGGCCTAAGGCACTCTCAATATTGAAAGGGATTAACTATGTATTATAAAACAATTGTTTGATGATCGTCATTTTTGTATACTTATTCCCTCGCGTAACTTCGGTGCTTAAGGCCCCGTAGTAAGTGTTCAAAGTTGGTTTGAAAGGGAGATATGTAAATACGAATGTTAGAGGAAGCGCGCTAATATTATACGACAATTGTGAAAATATTTAATAAAATATGACTCGTTTAAAATAATTCAAGAATCTCTTGACAAATGCTTTAGTTGCATTTAAAGATACACTGCGAATTTTTTCATGCTTATAATAACATATTAAATAACAGAACAAAACGTGTTTTTAATAATTTTAGCAGCTTACTTTGCGATTTTTTTCTATCGAGGGAATTTGATATAATTAAAGTTTCGGCATAACAAATGTATAGATATTATCTTCAAAAATAACCTTTTTTGGAACT
Organism: Hesperophylax magnus; assembly: GCA_026573805.1. Lineage (NCBI taxonomy): Eukaryota > Metazoa > Arthropoda > Insecta > Trichoptera > Limnephilidae > Hesperophylax > Hesperophylax magnus. The sequence goes on from JAIUSX010000004.1 coordinate 15,255,362, forward strand.
TAAAGAGTTAAACTAACGAGAAACTTGTTATAAATCGGTATAAATTGGGTAAGGGGACGCACCACGTCGTGTAACATTTGGAATCGGGACGCTAACAATAACACTCTTAATGTAGATGGCGATAAGGTCTAAATTACCGCTTAACACCTGCCGCCTGTTTTGATTTATGCATGCCAAAAAGTGTGCTTTATTTTATTTTGGTTGAGGCAAAAATATTTAAATGTTTTACGATCACTTTCTAAAGAACTTAATTTGACACATTATAAAATAAAATCATAACCGAAAAGGGTTTCGTAAGTAGAAGATTTTGAACTTTAAAGCAGTCTTTATATGCCTGCTACTAAGGCCAATATATATTCTAGTCGCAGTATTTAATTAAAGCATCTAGAATGATTTTGAATTGATTGTAATATTTTGCAATGCTTGGCATAAACCTGTTTAAGTCGACACAATACAGTAATAACGGGGGTTTGCTCGAGGCTCACATTTAATCTAGACGAATTCGTAACTAAAATATTTTTTTTACACCGATACCCACTGATGTAAGTTATTTGTATTTAAGATTAATTAAACTCACCATTAAAATATTTTACGTAAAACGGTTTGATTATGCTATAAAATTAGCGGTAAGCAGCAGATATTATTTTTCTAGACTTTCGAGGGATTCAAGTAGAAACTTCTGAGATTTTGGTAATACGTTTTAAGAATTCATTAAAATAAACCCCGCCTAATTTTCTAGGCTTGCTAGAGCAAATTCGACCGTATGTCCGTCCAATACGCAGCGCCGCACGCCGAATATTATTGTACACTTATTCTTCACTTACGTCGTTTTATTGATGATATGATTCCTACTTTATTTTAGCGTATTGTGTCATCTTAAAACCAGCAATATTTTCTCCGTGCCCTCCGGAGTGACACCTGCTTCAAAACCACCCCTCTCCCCTCTCGAAGGCATTATCAAACAATACAAAATGAAGACAGCTTCGTAGTAAACATAATATTTTATTATAATTCCACGTTTAGGGGCGAGCCGTTTCGCCAATAATAAATAAAAGCAACGAAGAAATTTGTGTTTCTTCCGCATAAAGAAAACATTACCCGGAATTGAATGGCGTAATGAAATTTTCCCGGTTTCTTGCGCAATCTTAACCCTAAACACTCTGCAACCCTGGTAGCTATAAAAGGTAGAATCGTCTAGAATCTTCCGTGGGGTAGTGGGTATTATAATAATAATGATAAAAGTTTTATTATCTTTCTTTTTTGGAAAAAAAATGTGATAATGATATCCTCACCAGGATCTCCCGTGCTGAGGATTTTATTTAAATATTATTAAAATTTAATAGTATGGATAAAATGAAGTAATTATAATTATATATTCTGGCGTTTTTTTTTCAAATAATTATAAATATATTACGTGGTTTTTAATGCACACGGCGAAAACTTACTGAAGTAAAATGTTGCTAATTTCACTTCACAAGAATCACTTCAAATTCATCAACCATCGCTTCAATTCTGAATGGTGGTCTTACACCAAGGCGATACTGAAAGTATCTTCCACTTTGGAACCTGCCGCAAGTATACTACATATATAAATTGTGATATAACACAAATAAAATTTACTTGTGCACGCCGCCGCCGGGATTTGAACCCGCGACCTTCGGCTTGCTACTTGAGACCTGCACCCCTAAACCACGGATTCCTAGTCACTAAATAATAATAAAAACATGGCATTTAATATAGTTTAGTGTCATTTCACTTCAAGTGCGCTTAACTACTCGTATAACAAACTTTAAAAAAATTGTAATTCAGTATTGGTGATTCTTAAAATTATTCCTACTGTGTGCCTTACCAATACAGATCTAATATTATAACACTAAATACACTGTTTATACAAAGTGATGACAAAACTTAGAATAACAATAACAGCAGGACAGGACAAAACACGAATATTAAAACTAAAACATAATATAAAACAGGAGGCAGTTTGTGCTCAGAAATGAGAATTTTCTGAGCAGACACTTTAAAAATGTACAATAAGGAGACAACCGAAACCAAACAATTACCGGAAGTTTAGGAATATGGCTTATTATAAAATATTGAAAAGAAGTTAAAATTTATAAATGGTAAGTGTTCCGTCACGCCAATTTGCTTTTGACAGGCCGTGTGCTGACCAATAGTACGGTCAGATTTTGAACTGTACAGTTTGAAATCACACACGTCAACTATAATCATCTTTTGGACATGAGATCAGTTTTCTTTTCCAAGTGATTATTTACATCTCCTAAAATGATAACATCACAGTTGTAGTTGGAGGTGCATTCTAGGAGAGACAGTGCGCACGACCCGGGACGGTAGATGGAGATTATGACGAGGGATGCACCATTGGCTGCATAAACACAACTTCAAGCAACACTTCGATTATGAATTGTGTTGTTTTACCGCGGCAATACTGAGAGCATTTATAACTTTGATAAAATGCTTTCGTAAATAGTTTGTATGCAGAGAAAACAAGATTCGTAATTTTCGAGAAACACGCAAGATTTATCGTTTCTTTTTAGCTGTATCATGTTTGTTCAACAATATTTAAAAACACTCTGTATATTTTCACCTTATTAAATAGAAAATTATAATATTTCCCCAGTTTTTGAGCGCACCGGTGAAAATCCGATTTACATTTTAACGAACAGTTGGTTGTCGGACGCTTTCTTTGTAACGCAAAGCGTAACTAAAAATAATTTATTTAAAATAAACACGAGAACATTCTCAGCTCCATATTTATAACGCGGTTTACCCTTTTCATTGAGACACACATTTGCTTTTATGGGGATCTTCAACGTAACTACGAACATGACAACACCCAGACTGAAAAAAGGGATATATACACATACATTAATAATAAAACATTGTGTTGCGTATCACTAGCTTTGTACACACAGCCGTACAACGCACTGAGACGCTACCAAGCAAGTAAATAATTAAATTAAGCAGTCAAAAAATCAAGCCATAAAAAACAAAGTTTTTTTACTATAAAACATTGGTTTTTTATTAATTAATAACCTTATTGTAATCCAATTTCAGAAAAATGCGTGTATATCATTGTTGGGAAGTAAGAGCTTCACAGATGCACTCATAGAGGGCAGTCCATAGAGCTTGATTGGAAGTCCGCAAGATGGCAGATAGTAGCCAGTAGTCGCCAGGACCAGTTATGCTCGCAGTTATGTTTTCAGATCTCATTTAGCCAGCTTCTAGTTAGGTCGACTATCGAGTCACCATTGTAATACGCGAAGTATTAACAAATCCCTGATTTAACACAAAGAACCTATTATTTAAAATCTCCTTCCACGACGAGTTGGAGAACTGTTTGTGGGAACACAACAGTCATCATGTGTATACATGTTTGCGACCAAAAGTTGATAGAAAGCATTGTCATCGATAACGAGTCAATCTGCCGAGTTCCAGCTTGGTCGGATGATTTTCATTTATTTATTACCGAAAACAAAAGCGAATTTCAAATAGATTTATTTAAAAATGGTTCAAGGATTTAGAGAAAAAATTCTGTATTTTTTCTGTTAAAATAAAGAACTTATAGTAGGTACTAACTGCGTGTAATGTATAATAGAACACTCCTGCGACTATTGATAAGTATTTAAAGCGTGTAGACCCGCCTTAACCGCCGGATTGGCGATATATAGCCGCATTAAGGCTTGTTTGCCAAGGAAGGAAGCGTAGAAGGGAAGAAGAAGAGAAAGGGGGATGATTCCAGAAAGGATATACGGGAAAAGGGAACAAATTACGGTTCAATTTACGTCAAAGGTATTCTTCTGCCAGATAGTCCAATCTTTTGAAAGATGGCAAATTGATGTCTCCTTTATTGGAAGACATGGTTCACGTTTTATAAGTATTACCAACGGGGAAATTCAATACTGAACTAAATTGAATGAACTCTGAATCAAACAGACTTTGGAAGTTATTTTACAACAGCTTCACTAATAAACGACACTTCCCAATTGCTAAAAGGTATTTTAGTTACGCGTTGAATAAAGATTGTGCAAGCTCTGTTTTGAATTCTTACAATTTTTTTTTTCTTCGACTGTTCTGCGAATTAGTGCGAATAAACTGGCAACATCGCCATCTCTGGACTTACGCATGCGCACATGCATCCCCCAATGAATCCAAAATATCATTTTTTTTTATTATTCTCTGAAAATTCTAAGTAAATTAATTATATTTTTTAATCGTATAAACTAGATAAAAGTGAAGTGCCAGACTTAATAAAAGGAATGCGTTTTGCAAATTATGAAGTAAAAATAGGTGTGGTTTTTTTTTAACTTTTTTTCGTTTATGAAATTAAAATATTCCAAATAATAAAATTATTTCTAATTTCGTATTTGTTTTTACGACATTTACAAAAATAATAAATATATACAGCACATTTAAAATACCATGAAAATATTTCAAAATTCGATGAGAAATTTCAGGTTTATACTTACAAGAAATAAACTACCCTCTTCCGCTGTATAAACAAAGTGTATAACTTTTATGGCTGGTAAATATAAGTTTAGTGAATTTTAGTTTATTAGTAAGGTTTTTTTACATACACGATTGTTTATTTAAGGTATAAAATTTACACCACGCTTATTATTAGTTAGTATTTTTGTGTTAAAACTGTGGTAAAGTCTGATTTTAAGGTTGTAATATAACACGGGACGACAGATGCGCAGAATCTTTCTAGCTAAGGAGATAAAATTTGATTTATTTGCCATTTGACTGTCTCATTTTCAATGAAATGGTGTCGTAAAGTGGTTTGTAGCGTTTTATTTTTATAGCTTCCAAACGATGGAAATATTCTAAGTTAATTTTAAATGAGAAATTCCAGTACCTTAAATTGTTTGTGTTTTTCGTGAATGTTCCATCATCAAATTTACAAAGCCATAATTTAATTTTACAGAATCAGCGTTCGTTGATCTATTTGAATATATTTTTCAATGGAATTGGAACTCTAATAGACCTTTGATGACGCGAGTACCAACAGAATTTTTTTTTTTTTAATAATCTTAGGTATCTAGTATTCGAAGAGACAATTCAGCTACTTACCTAAAAACAAATCTGATCTTATTCGTAACCCGTGACATATTATACAATCTTCTAATATTTAAATTTATTTATTTTATTTTATTAATACAAGACTTAGAGGGTACATATGGTTTATGTGATATATCACCCTCCATGCTAGGGATGACCCTGTGTTATGGCGGGTGAATTTTACAGTTTGAACAGAATCTATACATTACTATGATGTATAAAAGTGAGCAAACGAAGCATGTGTGAATGGACACATGTATGACTGGAAACCAGATGCCGAAGATTACTGCCAAAAAATTAATTTAACATGTAATATGATGTGGAATCAACATTTTGAGACTTTATCTACCAATAAGGGTATATGGTATAGAAAACTCCAAAAGGAACCGTTTAAAGAACCCTGGTTCACTGAGGTTAATCTGAAAAGATCAGAAATGAGAATAATTTTTAGATTAAGATCCGGACATGCACTAATGGGAAGAGTATTGTGTTTGATGGGCCTCTCTGATTCTCCAATGTGCTCAATATGTGAAGAAATTGAAGATGTCCAACATACATTAACAAAGTGCATTAAGTATGAACAACAGAGAGTGACAATATTGATGACTTCGGACCCATCGGAAATTCAGAATTTAATAGCCTCAACAGAGTTCTATGCCATATCAAGAATCATGAAATTTATTCGATCATGTAAATTGGAAAATATTTGAAAGTGTAATCTTGGACAAAGGGCACCTTTTAAAGAACTTATAAATTATAATTAAAATATTTTAATATTGTAATTTTAAAAGCAGAAGAGGCAAAAAATGACAACATTATGTGAGTCAGAAGCCTCGTTAATAAATTTAAAAAAAAAAAAAAAAAAAAGTGAGTATAAATGTGTGAAATGAAAGTTAGTATAAATGTGTCTGCTGTTTGTGCGCTTAGTTATGATAGAATTTCGATAGTGTTTTCACTATCTTTATGGTATTTTTTTCCGGATGGTTTACATATATAATACATGCGTATTATATTTATAGAAAGTAGAGACAGGTCAATGTTTTGTAATCAAGTCGTAAAAAATGTTTCCGGGCGATTCCATTGCTAACGCTGGCTAGACCTTATGAAATACATCAAAATAATGTACTACAGAATTGTAATCTTAGAAAGACCTACAGAAAAGTCCGCGATGGTATATGTCGATCTGTTAAGGATAATCACCAGCAACGCCGGGTACACGTCAGCTAGTTTAAATATATATCAAAAGAATAAAATAATTTTCTATTTTATACACTTGTCACTGGTGCGGTATTTCAATTTGAAATTATTTATGAATCTTCACCATTTGTTCAGATAGTTTAAGTTATCTTAATGTCTTCTATATTGCCTTCAAAGCGTAAATATAGAACTGACGTCAAAATGAAACGAAGGCAGAGTTTTCTGTTCAGTAAGTACAACCTTTATTGTTTATTGGGCCTATCTAGCCGTGGCTGGAAAACAACAACGTTGATTACATTTCGCAACACAACGTTACCGGCCGAGACAACGAAGCAACCGAACAACGGAATACTGTAACAACTCGGAGCGTGAGATATGGATCAAACACAACAGCGACTGATACTCTTTTCCTGGTACCCCGGTACCTAGATTCAGTACATTCTCGAGGTATCTCGCAAGATAAACTACGAATATATCGAAACACGTTCTGGCTAGAGCAGAAACGGAGCTAGAGAAAACATAGTAAAAAAATTATTATTTATTCGTTCATTTTCGGGAAATAGACCATTTACTTTTTCTTGAGTTTGTACATGTCTAGTATAGCTAAAATAAAACCAATTATGGATTTCCTCCTAGTGACTTTACCCCTAAGAAGACAAACATATAAAATATTATAAACACAATATATTATAAAGACGGTGACCGGATAAATCATCAAAATGATAATTCATCACGTCTTAAAGTTATATAAAGTCATGGAAAGTGATGAAAGTGATGAAACAAAAACTTTATTAACTGGGTTAAGTAGGTTAGGTTAGGTTTAATTTTTTCTTTTTTCATCGTTTTTAATGACTTTATATCACTTCTTAAAGGTGTGTTGAATAGTCACTGTGTTAAGTTATCATGGAATCTATAAAGACAATATATTATAAAGACAATTATATAAAACAAAAAACCGCTCATGAAATGTAAGAAAACGCCCTCCTTGGTCGAGAAGTAAGGCTCTCGACTAGCAAGCTGGAGGTCGCCGGTTCAAATCCCGGCGTGCGCAAGTAAATTTTATTTGATTAATTTGTAAATGAAAAATTATTTACTTTGTTTTAAACCACTTTATTTGAGTTATATAGGTCGACCGGTTTCGGTTGCACTCATCGTTCATCAGGACAATGGAAATATAACTTAAATAAAGTGGTTTGAAACAAAGTTTAAAAAAAAATCATTTATATATTTACATATTATAATCGAGCAACAAGTGTTTGCTTTCTTCGATAAATGATTAATTTGTATTATTTTACAAATTTATTTGATTAAAGGTAATATATAGTGTATTTGCGACACGTTCTAGAGTGGAAGATACTCTCAGTATCGCCCTGGTGTAAGACCACCATTCAGAATTGAAACGTTGCTTGAAATGGCTTAAGCCGTGTTTGGTGACCAGATCTGAATAGCCAGGTACTTTCCCTCTTTCCTCTTCCCCATCTCCTTCCCCTCCCCACTACCTTCAGCATTACATCATACCCCTATTGGGGATGCCATAGATCCACTGGATTTAAACATTTAGGAGCAATTGGGACTTTAGTGCGGTTTCACATTAAAAAAATATATTTATTTTATTGAGCTTATTCTGATGGTAGTTGAAGATGTCATATTAAGACGAGATATCATATAGTAAAAATAAGACAGGATATAACATTAATTACGTTGAATACAGACTTATGAGTGTATAAAATTATTTCTATAATGCCGTTTTCATGGGAAAATCATTTCAAGGGCGCTTTACGACTAAATTTATTTAACCTATAAATGTCATTAAGACGTAAAACTATTAACTTACAGAGAAGATTTAAGTTAGTTTCTCAGTAGTTAGTTTATAGCCATAAGTGTTAGCTCTAAGTCACTAGTTATAAATCTTAGTCGTCAATAGGTTGTAATAAATTTTATCGGTAATTAGCTGACATGTACCAGGTATTGCTGGGATTTATCCTTAGGAGATAGACATAAACTGTCGCAGACTTTTCTGTAGGCCTTTTTAAGCTAAACAATTCCGTAGTACATTATTTTGATGTTTCTCATAAGGTTTAACCATCGTTAGCAAAGTAAGCATCCGAAAAAATATTTTTTACGACTTTCTCTACTTTATATAAATATAATAGGCATGTATTATATGTATAAACCTTCCGGAAGAAATACTCTAAAGGTAGTGATAAACAGACAGACGATTTTACAATTAAGGTGATCATTTTACTGAGCATTGAACTGCCAATCGGATGTTTACGAGCCTTGCAATTTGCAGAAAGGCATCAGTTCCAGGTTAGTAGATACATCTTTTCAAAGATCATAATTTCACTAATCCAATGATAATTTAAAATTAAGATGTGAAATGACCAGGAGCGTGCATCACTTTGTGCATGGTGTCGCTCCACTTTTTCCAATGTGCTGCACTCAAGAAAAAGTGGCAATCAATTTTTAGATCAGCGACGCCATCAGATATCGGAGATTGAAGGAATCAAAGCGTAGTCTAGATACTAAGTTAGGAGATCAAGCTTCTGAGCGTAAAGCTCTTATTAAGCTTGGAATAAAACAGCTCAAAGAGAACAAACAGAAATCAGAGCTCAAAACTTATCTCTTGGAATTTTGAATTGGAAAAGCACACCCGAATGGTTTGTGATTTAAAATAAATAAATAATATTATTCTATCAAATGTGAACATTTTCTAATATTCTAACATAATTTTATGTTACGAGGTTAGTATGATCTATAACAAAGATGTAAGTTGGGTTGTTTTCATTTTCTGAAACATAATTTTATGTTACGAGGTAAGTGTGATCCATAACAAATATGTAAGTTGGGTTGTTTCAACCATGTTGAAAAAAAAACTTAAGGCGATGCACTACGCCGTGTAATATTTTAAATTGAGCCGCTATCAATAACAACCCTTACGTAGATGGCGATAAGGTTTAAATTCCGCCTGTTTTGATTTATGCAAGAAAAAAACATGGCCAAAAAGTTCCTTTTATTTTATTTTGTGGATGTTCTGGCATAAATATTAATTTTTTTCCGATCATTTTATAAATAACTTAATTTGCCACATTATACAATAAAATCATAACCGAAAATGGGTTCGTAAGTAGGAAATTTTGAACTTTAAAGCAGTTTTCCTTATACGTTATTTTTTCTGGGCTTATAAAAAGACTTATCTAAAAAATACTCGATTATTTCAAAGGCCGAGATGTATTCTACTAGCAGTATTTAATTAAAGCATCTGAAAAATTTCTAGGCGACCAAATTTTCAAACCAAAAACACATGATTTTGCATTACTACGTATGGCATCGCCTTAACAAACATTTTTAATCTAAACATCGAAAAAATTCAGAGAATTAAAAATTCAAAGATTTTGCAAGATATTTATCACTTTTTATCAAAATGATGAAATATTATGATAACAAGCAGATATTTTGGATCAATTTTGTCATCAATATAAACATTGATTTTTTAAAATTTTACTAAACAACATTATTCATGGAAGTTTTATTAAATTCACGCAGTAAAAGTCAATTAAAAAATAATAAGTAGAACATAACCTCGCTTTTTCCGTTAAGATGAAACTATATTATTATTTTATTTTTTTTAAAAGAAAGACAAACATTCCCGGGTTACGAATAACCCAACAATGTTTGAAAATCTCCTACTACCACCACAGAAAGCCGAAAATGTTGCTTGTGTTGTGATGGAGGACTTAGATGGAGGACTTAACAATATAACATTATTAATGGATTAAAACTAACAAAAATAACACAAATTAATATAGGCATTAGAATAGAAATTATTATGAGGAATAATGATTTTAATCACATGACAAACCGACACAGTCATTCGCGGGAAAACTGACGTTCATTGCGCGCATGTGCGCAAAAGAGCTCCTGCGCGTTAGTCTAAAATTTGCAATGCAGCGAGTCATTTTTATTGGTAATAATTCGAAATATAAACTGCACAGTCTTTGCACGATGCGCAACAAAATCACAGTTTAACGGTCGTTAAGTGATTTTTCTTTAGTAAGGCTGTTAATGTTTAGGCTATTGAGTAAAATGTCACCAAATTATGTTAAACAAAATTATATTAAGCACTCAATAAAACGTTATTTTTTTAATAATCTCTACACATTTGCAGAGTTGAAAATGAAAATTGAACATACATGAAATTCCCTCGACAGAAAAAAAATAAAGTGTGCTATGAAAATTACAAAAAAACTTGTTCTGTTATTTAACATGTTATAAGCAAGATTTTTTTTTCTTTAAATTCCTACCCATTTCCTACCGATTTATAACAAGTTTCTCATTAATTTTTATGTTGAAACGTTAATTATATGAAATTACCTCGATAGAAAAAAATCACAAAGTAAGCTCCGAACATTATAAAAAAAACACGTAGTGTTTTTTTATTAAAAATGTTATAGGCATGAAAAAATTCACAGTGTATCTTTAAATGCAACTAAAGCATTTCTCGAGAGATTTTTGCTTTATTTCAAACGAGTCGTGTTTTATTCAATATTTTCACCATGTTCGCTTAATTATTATCGTTTTTTAACATTAGCGCGCTCCCTCTAACATTCGTATTTAGATATCTCCCTTTTATACCATATTCAGTTATCTTCTTCTTTTTGAACGCTTATTACGTAGCGTTCCATAAAATAGCACGTTCTACCTAAACGGTGAAACAGATGTTGACCTTGAACACGATGATATTTGTACACAAAATAGTAATCAACCTGCTACCCAAATATTTTTCAAATAAAATTGTATATAACAAGGACATACACAAACATAAAACTAGGACGTGCAATTAAATCAGGCTAACAAAAAATGACAAGACGAATACACAGAACAGTATTTTCTCTAAAGGGATGAAATACTATAACGCGCTGCCGGAAAACCTAAAGACTGCCCCAGTTGAAAAATTCAAGAAGTTGTGTAGAAGCCACATGAAACAAGAAAAAACATAGAATATTAATATGTAAAAAATAATTAGTCATTTGTAAACTTTAATGAACAAATTGCTAAAATAAAAACTAATAAAAAACAAAACAAAAAAATATGGGCCTTCGCCCTTCTAATAAAATGAATAATTTAACATAATCCGACCCTGGACAGAAACAATCCATTACACGTCTCGGAACTGGATCGGAGACTTTATCCAGATAACTCTCAACTAAGCTAAGGTACGCCATATCATACACAATTCACATAGCCAATATCGCCAATAATTCAGGTACAATGAGATCATTACAACTTCGATTGAATCTCCCATCTATTAGGCATTACGTAACAGGTCCAATACGAGCCCAGCTAGATCAAAGGAGAAACACATGCCGTACATTGAAACACAATTTTCAAGGAAGCGGAAAAGAAGAAAGGAACAAGAACGAGGGGAATAATACACGAAGAAGGGATCCTGCAACATAATGTAGGATGTTGTGAAACGTAGAAAATTGAGATTAATGTATTCAATAAGTTGAGCGTAAGATGAATTTCTCCAATAACTCGAACGAAATTTACTTTTAAAGTTAAATGGAATTTCTCAATCTGACTTGATATAAAATTCTTGGGAAATTTATTGACTGTTTTGTTTGCGATCATTTTTTATCGAGCAAATCGTAGCTACAATGTAATTGGAATACCCAGACAACGTTCAAGGTTTTTTTTGCGTATTTTATGAAAATTAATACCAATAATATTAATAACGCTTGGATTACTTTTACAGTAGAATATTAGTTAATAATCTTATGAAGGTTGCTATACATGTACCTATCGTACATTGTACAAACTTGTAAAATATAATTTGAAACTTTTTTTTTAACTAACTTCGAAATATTTGTTAATGTTATTTTTCTTGAATTAGACAAGGATTTATGAAATAAACGGAATCGGAATTTATAAAAGAAAAGCTGCAGATTTATAGGTTAAACTACCAAGAAGGATAGTATATGATTTTGAAAAACATACAAACAAGACAAAGTGAAAAAAACATCACCCAAGTATTAGTTTGTTAACTGTAAAATTATTTTTCCACACTTTTTGTACTCGCGTGGCATTCTTTTGACCTGATCATAGAAAATGATATATTATATGACAAATTACTTATCTATTAATCACTAATTAGATTCTTACACGTCCGTTCAACGTTTATGTGGTAAAGCCGGCCTTGAGCCTGGTTTAAGACCGTTTTAACCGAACAAGCGCCATGGTAATAAGTCAAGTGTTTCACTGTTCTGACCTTACGCGCAGCGTAATATTTACATCACGTTTTTTAGTAAGGCTATTCGAATACAAGATTTGTTTTTATAACATTTTTTGAATTTGGAAAGTATTTAAATACATCCCCTGTTTGAAAAAATTCATACAATAGCACAATTCCACTTGTAATGTCACTGTGCTCGAACATCTGTTCTGCCGTGTGGTACTTGAACAAGTGGTGGTACGACAACTGATGCGATTTTCAAGGCATAGCATTTCAACAGGAATGGGCTATCAGAGTTGTGCATTGTATTAGACCGAAGTAATGCAAGATATGCAGAATGTCCGGTGTCTAGGATAATCTATTCCTTGCCTCAATAAGTCCACATGGTGCATGAACCTTGGATAAGTTCCATGCGTCCGCATTTAAACGTACCTGAGGATTACCTGTTATTATATTTAGTTTGGTGCGGGGTCCACAGGCATTTAAAATCTATAGTGCGCTTTGGTTCCTTCAACCTTCCAAAGTAATTCTTAAATAGTTCTTTCAATCTTACAAAAGGCACATAATAAAACATTTTTCAAAATACGTCTTGTGAGGAACATATAATAGGTATTTTGAAAAAAACTATGACATCGTAAGTAAGGCCATCTTTCAATGATGATGATTTGAAGGAATCCTCCCATTTTATCGATGTGCGGTTTTCCTTTTAATATTTCTTCAAACAACGAATAAAATAGCGAATAGAATATTTATTCAGGAAAACACAAGGCTCTTGCAATTTTGTGTGTATTTTTTGTGCAAAGGGATCTATTCGAGAATGGCAGTAACCAATCTCTACCCCTAATGTGTCCGATAGGTAATGCAGGGGTTTTTAACCTTTCCTCCGCCTAACTACCCCCCGGGGATGGATTGTAAAACTTGACAATAATGCCCGGCGATAAATAAAAAGAAAGCAAATAACCGCCCCCGAAAAGGTCGGGTTAGTCCTAACGAATTCAGCCTAAAACAAATGGCGACATTATTCTGCGATCCTGGGGGTAAATAAATAAATATAAAGCTACGTGGTAGGCTGTATGTATTATATTCCGTAAGAACTAGCCCGCGCTGGACACAGGGCCGTGTGGATCAAATCACTACATTCGTGGGAAATAGCAATAACAGTTATAGTACCCATAATCGTAGGAAAATTAAACTAATACTTGGGCTTTTATACTACTATAATATATCTGTCTCGCTCTACACTGACGTAGTCAAACACCTGACTTTATTTTATTGTCCCACAACCACTTTTAGGAAAAGAAGTTCTGGGAAGGGAAAATGTATGACGGGTAGGAAGGAGCCTGGCTTTAATCCATACCTACCACTGCGTTGCAATGTTTCGGGAGAGTCCTGTTGGATGATTGGACCCGCACAATCCTCACCCCATGAACCCTGGCACCCTGCTTAGTCACCAGACGTAGCGAACCACTTGGATGCCCTGTAGCAGAGGTGTTGGTCACAGAGCGGATTATCATTTGTATTTCTTTGGGTGTTTCTTGTTTTAAGGTACATAATAAGTATTTTTAAATTTGGTTTCAGTTAGTTTATGTCAAACTTAGTTCATTGATATGTGTTAGCCATGTCATTTATTTCCGTCCATTACTATACAGTGTCGTCCGCGTAGGAGATAATTTCTTCATGTATCTCTAGATAGTATAAAACAAAGTCACTATCCGCGTCTGTATGTTTGTGCGCTTAGTTCTCCCAAACCATGCAACGGAGTTATATAGTGTTTTCCGTATCATTCAGAGAATTTCTTCCGGAATGTTTTTTATATATATATATTTATTAAAAGTGGAGAAACGTCGAGCAACGCCGGGAACAGATCAGCTAGTTAAAAATAAATCTAAATCAAGTTCAATTTACTTCCTGTAACTATCGCTAAAACGTAATGCTAAACAGTACAGTAAGCAGTACATTTACTTCATAAATTTTTAATTGAATATGAAGAAAAACAAAGTAATAATTTTAAATCAGAAAGTTTTCTAGAGAAATCATAGTAACATCATACTAATTTAATAAACGAATAACTTAGTCGAGACGTTAAACAAAACTTTGAAATCTTAATTCGGCATAATTCTAGTACATATTTCGCCTGCCTGAAACTTTATTTAATCCCTGATAATTAAAATATGATTCTTGGTTACATTAAATTACAACGGCTCTGAGAATTTGTTACTTGGCACAGGAAATTTCTCTCACAAAGAGAAAACGGGTGGATAAATCTTCAAGAGGAATAAATGTAAGAAGAAGGTGGAGGGATTAGTTAAGAGAAATGAGTCAAGTCAAACTAGAAATTATGATTATAAAATAAGAATCAAGATTGTTCAGTAAATAAATTTCATTGTGAAAAAAAGTAATGAGATTAAATCCCCACATTGGGCGCCAAAATAACGTAATTGGTTTTAATAATTATAAAGATATTTAGATAACTTCACGTTTCACGTTCAATGGCTTCGATGCACTGAAAGAATGGAGTTTAAGATCTGCTTAATGACCTTGAAAGAATTACAAGGAATGGCGCCTGCCTATATATCGAAACTATGTGTCCGACAAAACTTAAGCAATAGACAGCTTACTCTAAGGTCAGCAGATCTAGATGTTAGTAATCGTCTAATCGAACTATTTAGGTCAAATCGAGCCGTATACTATAATCGCTCTTTACAGGCCCGCTCATCTGGAATAGACTTCCCTCAGCTCTTACTAATCTCCATAATTTGGCTGAATTTAAACGGGCTTTAAAAACAGAATTATTTAAAAAACCTTACCATTCATAAATCTTAACTTCTTTTCAATATTTTATAATAAGCCATATTCTAAAACTTCCGGTAATTGTTTGGTTTCGGTTGCCTCCTTATTGTACCTTTTTAAAATGTCTGCTTCGAAGATTCTCATTTCTGAGCACAAACTGCCTCCTGTTTTATATTATGTTTTTAGTTTTAATATTCTTGTTTTGTCCTGTACCTTATAGCTGTTATTGTTATTTTAAGTTTTGTCATCACTTTGTATAAACAGTATATTAAGTGTTATAATATTACATCTGTATTGGGTAAGGCACACTGTAGGATAGTTTTAAGAACCACTAATACTGAATTACCATTTTTAAGTTTGTTATAGTTAAGCGCACTTGAAGTGAAATCAGACTAAACTGCGCTATATAAATGCCATGTTATTATTATGAAATTTCATATTTGACTTATTAATATGCTTTTCGCTATATACCTATTATCTTTTTTATTTTTTTTAATACAGGCATATTTTTTAATATTTTGGTAGAAAGCAGTCACTCTGGTTTGACATATTAATTGAAATAAAACAATAACTTTGTTCGTTACCACGATTTTTTTTTTTTTTTAATACAGACCGGTTTCGCTTAACATAAGCATCTTCAGGGTATAAAATTAAACTTTTATTTTAATTATATATTTTGGCATTGTTATATTAGCGTAGCACCATCGAGTGAACAAGATAATTTAGCCGGGCCATGTTAAGAGTCAGAATAACAGAAGGGTATGTATGAGACGATGTATGAATGTGAATGATGCAAAGAATGTGTGACAAGGCCGAGTTGTTTGGCGGTTCAACCTTATCTGATTACACGGAGAAAATTGAGTTTTGCTAAATTATTAAAAATCTCTTCAAATTAATGGTAATCCTTAAACATAAATTTTTTGTAAAATTCGAATATATTTATTACCACAATGTCGGAACAAGTGTTCATAAAAATCTTTATATTTTCGCGCTTCCTCATTATATATTATCAAGGCAAATTCGTGTGCATGACCACATGTTCCAATATATTAGGAATTTACTAAAAGTTTAACAAGAAACGGCCTTCAATCCCGTTTTTAAGTTAATTTAGTTAATTAGTTATGTTGTAACCACTGTACTTACATAATAATACGTACTATTTTAATTTAAATAAATAAAAATGGGGTTAGGTTAGGTTAACCAATTTCATAATTTTGTTGCTTACACAGTTATATAATCTTAGCCTAAGTACCATTCTCTTGAGACTATACGAACTATTCATCGTAATACAAATATACATGTACGAGTTACTTCCAAGTGATATTTTAATTAGGAGTGTACAAGTTCATTCCGGGAACCTTTCCAATGTTCGGCGACTCCTTGCCAGTACTCAATTATTATTAATATTGTATTTCACATGTTCCTAATAAAAGCTATTGTAATATTGATAATTGGCTAATTTCCCTCGTGTCTTCCAGAAAAGGGAAAAGGCTGATAGTATAACCTCGCAGCAACCAATTTTTTAAACGCATCTATTTGAATCATATCCTAAAAACTGCATACCTTCAAAACACAAAAAACTTTATGGATTCTTACATCTGCATTGCATTCCAATCACAACACCCTTTAACTATACTTTAACAATTTAACATGTCAATCACAACACACTTTCTACACATTAACCCTTTCACACCCGCATTATTGTTTCCACATATATAAAATATGTAATGCTTAAATTATAAATTATTTGAAAATTTTTGGTATTTAATTTTTTTTTTTTTTGAAATTTGTATTAACATTGGGCGTCAGAGGGTATTTTTTAAATAGAAAGGTAAAATAAAAATAACACAAAAGTAATACAAATAACTGTTTCATGTCAAAAATGCACAATTATAATGAAGTGATAATCTCTAAGGTACAAACAAATAACATTTTAACTAAAATTCACCCAGAAATAAAGAAATAATCATGGATAATAAATCTTTAAAAATCTAAATAAATTCTTTAAAAAGTCACTACCAGTGTTAACTTGAATGAACATTGAAATTCATTTACAATATTCTGAGAAATGACTGTGAACAGTGAATTGAACTGATGTTATTATTATAGAACACATCTTAGTGCTTTAAAATATTTGCAATTCGGGTATAAAATATTGATATCCCACCTTAAATTAAGTAATCAATGACGGCAGAAATTCGATGAAACTCACAATCAGCAGATGTCAAAATATTTATCGTTGTTGTGGCTGGAAAAAGGATTTCAACCGAGCGGAAAAAATAGACGCCACAGAAAAGACTACAAGCTATAAGAAAACGAAAACATGGTTTTTCTAAATCGCTACCGGTAAAAAAAATCACAAAGTTCATGTTAATTTGAATTAACACTGGGGCTGAAAGGGTTAACTATCCCGCAGCCAAGTGGGGGAGTAGGTAGTACCCAAAATTACTATCATCCTTATATGAGCTTAAGAGGAAGCTACAAGCCAAAAATGTGTATATTCTTGGTATACCTTTGTAGGTAATAGGCATTCAAATCGCTTGACAAAGCATGGGGTCGTCGGTAGACCCACTTGGTTACAGACGTTTTGTTTGGCATCTTGACCTGTCAAGAGTTAACCTCCTAATCTCTCACGTTCCCCAATTGTCTTAATTCATATAAAATATTATACCTACTTACCAATGTTTAATTAATTATCAACTTTAATTATTTGTCAGATAAAATATTAACTTATGAAATTTACACATTATGAAAAAGCTTTTAACCTTACCTGCCATAACACAGGGCATTCTTACATCCTTAAAACGGTTGAAATAACATAACAAAGTATCCACTGTAAATTTTCTTTGAAATATTATTTTTTTAAATTCACTTTTGTTTTCGGTTTTGAATGAATCCAAATCTTGGAAGCGTCCACTTCCCGATTTCCAATCGAACTGAAACTCGGCGCAATCACGCACACTTTCTTGGTGGCAATCACGAACACTTTCTTGGTGGCAATCACGCACACTTTCTTGGTGGCAATCACACACACTTTCTTGGTGGCAATCACGCACACTTTCTTGGTGGCAATCACACAAACTATCTTGGTGGCAATCACGCACACTTTCTTGGTGGCAATCACGCACACTTTCTTGGTGGCAATCACGCACACACACGGGAAAATATATGCACTTTTTTCTGAAATTGGATGACATTACAGTAGATAGATAATATACGAAGTAAATTTCGGTCCTACCCGATCGGCATTTGGCGAGGTATTACAGTAAAAAAAACTTAGTTTTTATGTGTTTATTTTTTCAAATTTGGAACTCAACCTGGAACTATATTTACTCAAAAATGAAATCTCAAATCAAAAAAATTTATACCACAAAATCAACTCCAAATGTGATCATCTACCAATTTAATCTAATACTATGTATATTGTATGTTTATTTACAGCGGTAAGAGAACCTGAAAATTCAGAACATAAAATATAATGTACCTATGAGGTGCCCACTTTCCCGATGTTCCCCTATTTCTATCTTCGTCGCCTTTCAACTTTTCCTTATGCATCGTCCAAATCCATCACTCAAATCCTAATTACACCGTGTTATCCATCTTTCCCCAGCTTCCCCGACTCCTTCGTCCATCATTCATCCACTTAATTTATTTTAAACTTATGATAATGACAAATCTGGTAATTTTTCAATCTTTCTGATTAACTTCTTTCCGGCTGAGGAGAGTGGGGAAAGTGCGACAGTCGGGGCAATTTTTGCATCACATTAATTATAAGTCACCCACCTCCCCCTCTCTACTCGGAGAGTTGTACGGTGAATAATGTCCCCGTGATATTTTGCTTGATTGCAGTTAGATTGAAATATAATATAGTATTTGATTATAATATACGGATAATAATACGGAAACTTGTAGTACCTACAAGCAAGATGCTGGTGAATCTTCTGAAATCTGAAAGTTTGTGGACACAGTGTATAATTGAATTGTTACGTAAATCTACTGATCTAAAAAAAAACCTCGAATCTGTTGTATAAATTATCGTCGATCGCAGC
This sequence comes from Hesperophylax magnus, assembly GCA_026573805.1. Lineage (NCBI taxonomy): Eukaryota > Metazoa > Arthropoda > Insecta > Trichoptera > Limnephilidae > Hesperophylax > Hesperophylax magnus. The sequence goes on from JAIUSX010000004.1 coordinate 15,274,715, forward strand.
AAAAACTCTCAAACAGTGAGCTCTGGAAATTTGCGAAATTCTGTCTTGGTCAACTCATCTGTTTCAGTGGGCAACATCACTTCCGTAGTGAGCTGGGGACCTTTTAAATGTCCATTGAAACGTGCGAATAAGGAAGAACGCCAAATTGCTTCTTAAAAAAAAATATGTAAACTAGAAAAAAAATACTGTGTAAGCATTTCTAATTATTTTAAATTTGTACCATTCGCAGTTCGCATGTCGATTTTTGAAAAAATTCGCGAAAAAAAAATTTTTTTTTTTTTAAATTAAATTTTTTTTTTTCCTTCCTTGAAATAAGTTAAATGATGATTTCCAACTAGTTGAGATTATATATAATTATTACGTACCTATGTATTTTATATTTACATATTTAATAATTTGTATCATTAATGTCTTTTAGGATTTACTTCAACTTATACTCTAAATAATATAAAACAAAATCGCTATCCGCGTCTGTCTGTTTGTGCTCTTAGTTCTTCTAAGCTTCGCAACCGATTTTGAAAGGGGTTTTCGCTATAATTTGGAGAATATATATATATATATATATATATTCTCCAAATTATAGCGAAAACCCCTTTCAAAATCGGTTGCGAAGCTTAGAAGAACTAAGAGCACAAACAGACAGACGCGGATAGCGATTTTGTTTTATATTATTTAGAGTATAAGTTGAAGTAAATCCTAAAAGACACAAATATATATATATATATATATAATGCATTCATTTTATTTTTATAGAAAGTCGACGTTTTGTAATCAAGTCGTAAAAAATTATGTTCGGCGGCTTCAATTGCTAACGCTGTCTAAACCTTATGTGATACATCAAAATAATGTACTACGGAATTGTACACCTTTAAAAGGACTACAGAAAATTCGCGATGGTTTATGTGTGTCTCTTAAGGATAATTCCCAGCAACGCCTGGTACACGTCAGCTAGTAAAAAATAGAAAAGAGTGCGCAATAAGAGTATACTGTGTATAACTTGCGTCTCTATTTGTGTGTTTTGTGTCTCTATTTGTGTATCCTTTGTCTCTTACTTTTTTGTACTATTTGTCTTACATAAATGTCTGAGTAGAATTTTGTAATTGTTGTACCTATTTGTGTATTAACTGAGTTTTTATAACTGGATTGTTCTCACGTAAGTGAGATCGTCTGTATAAACCCAGTATAAATCAACCCCAAAGGTGACATAAGCCCCGAGAGAAATTTCAGGACCTCTTGAATGTAAAATACTAAAAAAATAGCCTAAATTGGATTTGCAACACTGCAGATGAATAAGATGGATCTATACCGATTTGAAAGAAAACATATCGCCAGTTCACATAAGACTTTCGCCTTCTAGGACGCAGACAGGCCAATGAAATTGATGATCTGTATAAATGTAGAATGTTTGTTCAATATCAATCACCAGAAGTATGGCTAAAATAGAGCCTACTTTGGGCCCACGGACACAGCCAACCCACATTTCTATCGGCTGATTCAGCGGATTGTATGATCCCTGACCGCATGGAGAAAACTTACTGTTAATTTATTAAAAATCTTAAAAGAAAAAAATACACTTTGTAAAACACCACTTTTATTATGAATAAATATTAACAGCCAACCAAATTTCGCTTAGCTCAAACTTCGTCAGGGCTTGAGGTGGTGTTTTACAAAGTGCATTTTTTTCATTTAATATATAATGTCACATCACAAAGTGTTTGCTTCCTTCGATAAAATAATATTAAAAATCTGGTGAGATTATTCGTTTTCCTGTTAAAAACGGGACCGCATACCTTTAACGAATATTTTTTTTCATTTCAACTTTAGATGTATGTGGGAGAACGAGGGAGTATAAAGGTGGACAAACGAGAAGGGGTAATTACGGAATTTCCAGGAAGAACAGAGCGGTTAACTGGAAATATATTAAGAATCTATTAAAACTATAGAATATCTAGAATCAACTAAATAAACTAAATGAACTAATCAACTAAAGATAGTGATCATAAATTTATCAACTATGTTGCAATGATTGTCCATCGTTCTACATAAGACAAATAGAAAATATAAAATAAATTATTAGTCGCCTGTAATATGAATAGAAATTGAAAATATTTCCTGAGTAAAAATAAATGCCGCCGCGGGAATTGAACCCGCGCCTTCTGATTTCCATTCAGACGCTCTGGGCCACTGAGCCACGTCGGCTTATTTCCAACACGCCAAATAATCCAATATGTACTAGTACGTCAATCAACAATTAGTGCATATTATATTTTTTCCACCTGTAAAAAACGAACTTTATTTGTGCTATGCATAAAAACCTTGTCTTATAAGCATTAGTTTATCATAAAAAAACGTATTAGAATCACGCAACATTTAAGATGTGTAAATAACGGTGATTGGATAAATCATAAAAATGATAATTCATCACATCTTTAAAAGGTTATATAAAGTCGTGGAAAGTGATGAAACAGAAACTTTAATAACTGGGTTAAGTAGGTTAGGTTAGGTTAAAAAAAAACTTTTTCATCGTTTTAATGACTTTATATCACTTTTTAAAAGTGTGTTGAATTGTTATTGTGTTGATTTATCATGGAAACGTAAATAACAATCATTTTTCACAGTTTTCAAATCATCTCATTTCTACCGATCACACTTTTAAGTTAAACAAACTTAAAACAAGGATTATAATTCTTCACCTTAATAATAAAGGCAAAACATTGGATAATTTAGAAGCACTCGAAATCAGAAAATTCCTGAATAATAAATCTAGTATAATGAATAACCAAATGAAACTATCGTTTAGTCCGATTCTAGCTATATTTCCAGTTATCCACTGAGTTCTTCCTGGAAATCCCGTAATTACCTCTTCCAGTTTGTCCACCTCTCCCTCATGCACCATGATGAAGGAAGGGTTCTTCCGAAACAGGTAGAGTTGAAATAAAATTAAAGTAGTCAAAACAAAATTAAAAATCAATTGAAATCTCAATATTACTTTAAAGGCCAAAAAATCGGCTCATTGCTCAAATTCTCTGTGCTTCAGAAAGTATTTTCAATTAAGGCGTATAAATAGGTACTTAGTACTCATACGCACTAAAAAGGCCCGGGGTTTATGGCCGTCTTCATTTGAAACAATTAAATTCGGACATAAACTTTTTCTAGGCCCTTTGTGGGCCGGTCTTTATGGGCTATTTCGCAAACTGAGCAATTTCCTACACACATAATGCCGGCATTACCGTCACATAATAGGAGTACGTTTTACATACCAATATTAGCTCCATGGAAAAGATACCAAAAAGTATACCGATACTTATAGTATATTTAAAAACATATTCAAATTATCGTACATTAACTCACTTTAATTGTATATCTAAAAAAATGTTTAAATACATAAATTTTTAAAAGTTTAAATACAGGCAGCCCTAATGGCAATGGGAAGTAACCGATGCGACTCCAGACTGGTGATGGTATGCAGGACTGTTCTTACAGAACTCGCTACCATCAATAAAATAACCCTAATCTGGGTACCAGGACATAAAGGTATTGAGGGCAACGAGCGGCCTGATGAACTAGCAAGGAAAGGGGCGAAATCACCACTTGTAGGATCCGAGCCGGCCGTAGGAGTAGCAGCTTGCCACACAAAATTACATATTAATAGGTGGGTCAAATACCAGCACTGCAAAGATTGGGAGAGGGCACCTGGAATGAGACAATCCAAAGTACTCATAAAAGGACCAGACCCTAGACGAACCAAGAAACTACTCGATATGGACAGAAACTCGCTGAGGGAACTGGTAGCACTACTAACGGGACACTGCCATCTCAGGAGACAGTCATGCAGATATTGGGAGTGGAAAACACCAATAGATGCAGGAAATGTGAAGAGGATGAAGAAACTCGAATTCACTTATGGTGCCAATGTCCTGCCCTGGTGGGGAACTAGGCTCAGATACCTGGGGAGACATACAGTAGAACCAGAAGACATAGCCACATACCCAATGACAACCCTGGTGAACTTTATAAAAGGGACTGGGTTGTTGTTAAAGGAATGAGGTAAAATGGGAGATAGCACAATGGGCCTATGGCCTAAATGCTTACGGGAACTACTCGTAAGTGTAAACCGTCTCCGCACTAA